>CM038215.1:240065545-241510645 GCA_021442155.1 Cymbidium sinense | reverse complement strand
CACCAAATGGCGTGAGAACTTCTGATAATAATTCTGACTTATCCGCAGCAGACAAGAATCAATTGAACTAATGTGTATGTTACTTCGTTTCAATTGACATATTTACTTGCAATAAGCTTGAGGACGCTGTCCCTTCTTCTCATAACTGTGATGTTCCGTATGTTTCTCATACTGATTATCAGTTGATCGATATACCTGAAGATGGATTAATCAGTCTTCTGATTGAAAGTGGAAACACAAAGAATGATTTGAGGCTCCCTCCAGATGAGGTTCTGTTGAATATCACTGATATTTGAGAACTACAGTATTCTGTGTAATACAAAACTTTGTTGGTTACTTAAAATGATCTAATATTATTGTATGTTTTAACTTTTATTTATTCAATTAAATATATGGATCCAATTAGCCATTCATTACTGCAAAAAATGTTTCTTTTAATCTACTGCACATATATATTTTTTTTAAAATGGCTTTATGATATATTATAAAACGGAACATAATAAATATATAATGAACAAGCTCATGACAAAATGTGTTTTAATAAGTGAATTATTTATTTTTAAATGGTTAATTCATGTATTTAAGAATGTCATTACAGTTTTTCCATGCCATGGAAGATTATCCCTTAACAACTCATTATAGTAAATGGCTTTTAAATCATTTCCAATCTTTCTTAATCTAATTTTAAAATAATTTTAAATTAATTTAAATTGTAATCTATCACTTTTATATATCACTAAATTTTTTATTATCTTTAGAGTAGTTTTGCAAGCATAATCTTATTTTATAGTTAAATCTAATTTTACCCTAAGAGATTTTCTAGAATCTTCTCCCTTACAAATAAAGGTGGGTTCTTTAAAATTAACTTATCTTCAAATTACATTCTTATCCTTATATACATATTTATGTATAAATTCATCTGTAAAAGCTTAAGATTTTACAAGTAGATCCTGCATTTTTAAATATTTATATAAACTATTGTTACAAACATATCTTTTGTTTCTACAAAAAGTCACCAAATATTTCATGTGGTGAATAGCCTAAATCTAAAAATATATATTTTTGCAACAATTTAAATTAAAATCACTCTGGTCTAGGGCACTTAGGTCTATTATGATTGTGTTCCTTTGTTGGGAGAAAATTGATCATTATATATAGTCTAGTACATCTGAATATAAAATTAAATTAGGATATTCTTATCAAACTTTCCTTGATATAAGTTTTATAAATTTTAAATTTATTTTAAAATAAATATAATATAAATTTTAATTGATTTATGGTGAATACACTCATCTCCAATAAAACATATTAAGTATAAATTTTTCATGATTAAAAATTATATTTGATCAAAATTATATATATATATATATATATATATATATATATATATATATATATAAGAGAGAGAGAGAGAGAGAAATAGCAAATTAAGTATATCTAATGTCAACACTAATCTAATTATTATTTATTAATTTAATAATTGAATAACTAGCTTAATTATTGAAAATTTAACTAGAAACCTTCTTTCTATTATTAGAAGGATTAAACCAAAATAATAAAGTCACAATGAGAGAGAAAAACTTCTCCAAACTTCAAAATGAGACTTAAAATGTTATTTTGATGTTTGTATAAATAACCTTTTTCATTTCAAGAGAGCATTGTATTAAACCCAAAAAATCATTTTTTTATATTTTTGAATACTAGTACATAGAAATGAAAATCATTCTTTTCAATATTTATTTCAAACTAAATCTACAATTAATCCATTTTCAATATTGATATATCATGCATAAATTTAGTTAATCAAGCATGAATCTTGAAATAATATATATTTTGCAGAATTTAATTTGATATCATTTATACTTTGATTTTACCAAACTTATAGTCGAATTGAATGTCTAAACAAGATAAACACATTATCACTATGAGTAGATAGATTCGATTTCAAATGAAGTCCAATGAACTCTCAAAAGTATTAAATGTTTTGAAGTATTGGCTGAGGGGCTAAATGATCTCCAAATTCAACATGTTTATACTTAAATCAAATAGCTCAACAAGTGGAACCCAACAAGCTCAAAATCACTCAATTATAAAGTTATTAAGGCACATAAATGTCATAAGGAATATTTATAATCAAGAGTATCAACATAGATCATCTGATGACGTGTTTTAGGATTCTAACTAAATTTACTAAAATGCCCAATCCTAAAACACTAAATAATCGCTCAATCTTACTTTAAGGAAGAGAAGATTAAACGAAAGCTAAACTTGGAATTATGAAGAAAACTTGTAGTCGATGACCACTTGCATCCATAGCCAAACCCCACTAAAGATTGTTGTAGTCTATTTATCTTCTCTAAGCTATTATTGATTGATTTCTCCAGCTTGTAATCTCACATTCCCCGATTAAGAGAAAGGGTAAAACACTATAACTCAAATATCATAATGGATTACTTTTATTAAGCAAGACAACGTGAATTTTTTCTCTAACAAGATTTTCCATGTCAATAATTTAGTTGTCTCTATCTTTGTGTGTGCTGGATATTTTTGTGAGCTAAGACCTAGTTTTTTTATCATTGAGAATTTTTGGCACATATATTGACCTCACTTTTAGTGACGTTGATACTTTTCACTCCTTAGATTTAGGATTCGATCTAGGCACTAAAGCTTTCTCATCTAGAGTTAAGAGGTTTACCGTGGTTAGGAATATTCCCAATCTTCCAAAGACTAAGACTCATAGGACTTGGTCCTAAGGGTTTGACCTGATTGGACTAGTGGACCCCACTTAATTTGACTAACTAAAATCCTCACATATCAAGCCAAATTGATTTTAAATTAATCTTAGCTTCAAACACAATCCAATTGAACACAAATGAAGCACAATTGGTCAGATGTGTTAGATTGAGCCAATTGGCCGAAATTGACTCACTTTGGCTCATTTTAGTCACTTTGATTCAAGTCTTGACTAAATCCAAATTAATTGAAACCAAGCAGCCATATGATATCTAAAGTACCAAATATACCCAATTGAGCTTTAAATTTGCCAATTGATCGATTTGACCCATTTGAGCCTAAAGGAGTTAAACCCAAAATTAATCTAAACCATTTGAAACTTAGCTTACCCAAACTCTTTAAAACACCATTTAAACTTGATTGGAGCCTAATCAACTCAATTTGATCAATTGGTTCACTTAGCCCTAGTTGACCCATTTAAACCTTATAGCGCCAAAATCAAGTTCATCTAAATTAAAATCAAATTTAACCAACTCAAAGCCTTACAACAAATCCAAATACATAATTAAACATTTCTCATGACCAATTGCAATCAAATTTGATCAATTGACTCACCCAATCAAACTCTGCCCAATTTGATCTAAAATGTTAAATTGAGCTAAGAATTGATTCAACCCATACACTCACCTCCAAATGAATGATTGGTCATGTCTCAATACTCAATTGAAGCCAAGTATGTCAATTTTACCAATTGGCCCATCTAACAAATTTGACTCAATTTTAACTAAAGGACCAAATTTAACAAAATATTGATCCAATTCAAATTGGATTAAATCAAGAATTATAATTAGCCCCAAATTGATTATTGAAGCGGTTTTCAATGATCAATTGAAACCAATTTAATCAATCTAATCCAATTGATTTAACCTAATTTGGCCTAAAGATCAAATTGAACTAAAACTCAATTTCATCCAAATTAAATCAAATCAAATCAATCCCAAATGAACAATCAAATATGACTCAACCCTCAATTATACCTAATTTGACCAATTTACTTAATTTGGTCAAGTTAACCCATTTGAACTATATGAATCGATATGAGTCAAATTTGAATCTACTCTAAATTAAATAAAACTAATTGCACAACACATTCCAAATCATCATTTGAACTTAACCTAATATCTCATTTAGCCCAATTTGATCAATTAACCTAACTCAATTGGACCCAATTTGACCTAAATAGGTCACCATGAGCCAAACCAAATCAAATTAAAAGTCAAACCCAACTAAACTTAGCATGACTCATTCTCACACACCCCTTGGCCTACCCAAGTGAAACCAACCTAAGGTGAACCTGGTTCAACCCAAACTAAGTAAACCAAGCCAACCACATAAGATAAGATTACAAAATAGGAAGGTTCAACCCCTCCCTTTGGCTATGGAAGCACCCTTAACTTGCCTTGAGCTCACCCTAACTAAGTCAAACTGATCCAAAGCTAGCTTGCTTAGTCGTTAACCAAGCTGAAGTCCCTTTCATGTTAAACAACCCTTGGTTCACCAACCATGGGCTGCCCACTTCGCCACTAGCCACCAAACTCCTACAGCCATTAGAGGAGGGCCTCATAGTCCCATTATGATGGACTCCAAACCACATATCTTCACAAAGACCTAGTCCTAAGCAACTCCCAAAGCCCTTTGAACGTCCCATTACCAACAAGAGCAATTATTTGTTCTTTTATCTGTGCCATAAACCCAACCTCACAAAAACTCAACCCGAGCCTCATTCCTTCACAGACCTTCCTCTCACTCTAATGAACTAAAATGAATTGAGAAACACTGTATTTGACTACCAAGGATAGGAGTTCAATCAAATTGCAGCAAGCAATGCTGGAGCTTGATCTCGTGAGCAATTGGCAAGGATACAAGAGGGGACTTTAATAGCAAAGCTTTGCCTCCTTAAGGCAAAGCTACTTCACGCGTTGGACCACCATGCCTAATTTTGGTGAGATAATTCCTCTTTAGCCTGTAGATAGTCCTTTAGGCCTTGGTCTTTTACCAAGTGAAATCGTGTCTTGTCTAAATCAAGCTATATAAATCATTAGGAAATCCCTCTCTAATGATTTTGAAATATTCTCCCTCAAAAATATAAACTCTGGTGATCTTGATCAAGCTGTAAAAGATGAATGGTGTTTCTTTCTCGCTTAACCAGGAAGGTGAATCACGTGACATCCATTCTGCATTATTAGAATGGACAGTCAGTATAAATCTGAGTTAGATTTTTGATTTAATCACTTTTAAAGTATGAGATTAATCAAAGCCATTCGATCTTTGATAAAATGGCTCGGGACCGCCGCTGAATCAGCAACCAAGGGGGATGGTTTGAATAATCAATTATATGACATCGCATGTAAAGCACAGCTAACTCAGTCGCTGACTATGTAAGCTAATTAAATAGAATTTAAAATGTCATTATTTAGGTAAAACTTTAGAAAATCATAACTAATTGTATAAAAATCTAAAAATATATAAATAAATACTCTTTAGGAAGCTTAAATAGAAAATATTTTAAAAAAAAGTTCAAGTTTTTATAAAGTGTACCAAGACTAATTAGGGTTTGAATATTCTTATTAATGTTATAATTAAGCCTAATTACTTAGCTAAATGACTTAAAATTTTGCGTGAACATTCCATAGTATGACATCTATTTCTCATAATTATTTTAAGTCAATTGAGTTAGTACATTAGGCAATCCATATTTTCAAACCCAAATTAGCCAATTTAGTAATTTAGTAAATTTATTTAATTAAAAAAATTTATTATGGATGACTAAATATGTATTAACGACTTAATGGCGACTAGAAAAATTTATTAGAAATTTTGAGTTAATTATTTCTCAAAATCATCATTAGGGGCATTTATAAATTAAATAATTAATTAATTGACCTAAGATTTAGAATATTCATAACTAATTGCCTAAGCCTCTAAAACTATGATTACCCCTCCTTATGCTCGGTAAGAAGTTTTCAATGAAATTAAAAGCCCCAATTATTTTGTGGTATTTTAAGAGTAATTGATGATTTTAAATTTTTTCTCATTTATTTAATTAGTCTTAAAACATTAATTTCAATATCGAAAATCTCAATCGACTTATATTTTTGGCTTAATTAATGAAATATGGTTTTCACTAAATCCTAAATTATGCTCACATTACTCAGTAAATTTTGAGTATTTTGCATTTGTTGGATTCCTCTCGGATAGATGAATCCAACGATCCCTTGTTTGAAATTTTTGGTTAAATATTTTATTTTCTATGAATTTTTGAAGTTTCGAGATGATTTTTGATTATTATTATTATTATTATTATTTTATTAAATATATATACACGCGCGGTTTGGGCGGGAAAGACAGGCCCGCCTTTCTGACCGTCCGCGATCACGATCGGATGGTATAGGCGATCACGTGATCCGAGGCCGGAGATAGCGCGGTGATGGTCGGCCGTCCGTCGCGCCAACCCATCGTCGGACGGTCCGGATCATTTCGGCGATACAAAGCTTCGGATCCGCTCGGCTTCGGATCATGGGATGCCGCGTCCGATCGCGACACATCGGGGCGGTCGATCGCATCATCGCGTCGAAGGCGGTGCGCGATCAGCATGATCCGGCGTCCGATCCATGAACTCGGATCAAACGGTGGATGTGAGCCGCCGGAGATGAACAGTGTTTTCAGGGGTATTTTTGGAAAAAAATGAAAGTTTCTAAGCCAAAACTTATCCAAATGGACCCGTTTTGTGTCGACCGCCAAAAAATTTATTTCTATTTTGGGATGATTTAAAATAAAAGTGCTTGCTTTCTAAAGGAAATTTCTAGAATCACGAGAAATTTTATACAAAATATGCAAAATCCTAAGGCCGGCTACGGTTTGATGAAAGTTACCTCACCGGGAATGATTTCTGGCGGTGAAGATCCGGGAGCTCTATGTGAGGAAGCTTGAGTAATCTTTAGCCCTTACTTCTCTTGAATGTCTCTCTCCGATGTTTACCGTGCGCCTGAAGAGCAAATTGTATTATTTGAGCTCAAAGTGGCTAAATAAAGTGGGGATGGGTTACTTTTGGCTTTGGAGAGATTTGGGGCGGTGATGATGGTAGGAAGAGAGCTCAAGTCTCATCTCCCCCTCCTTTTATAATGGATGAAAATATAAATTTTTTTGAATTTTTTTGGCTCCAAATTGAATATCATATTGTTGGGGTGGTTAGGGCTAGATCTAGATTGATTGAGGACTTTGAATTTTTGCTCCAAAGTCCTCTCTTGCTGCCATATATGAGATTTGTTTAATTAAAATATTGGGGCCATGTGATGGGGGAAGTGCATGTGATGGAAATTAAATGAAGTTGGGTGGAATCCTATGTGGGGGAGGATCTATGAGAGATTTAAATGGGTTGAGTTTATTTTGGGCTGACCCTAAATTGGTTTGGGTCAGGTTTGATCAGCCCCCAATGGGTTTTGGCTTGGTTTCAAGGGGTTTGGCCCAATTTGGGTCATATGGGTCATTTTGGGTCAAATTGACCCATTTGACCAAATTTGGCCAAATTAGCTTGGGAAATGAGTTGATTCATGTTCAATTAGCTAATTGAAGATGAATGTGGTCTTTATTTTGAATTAATTTGGATTTAATTTTGATTTAGGCTAAATTAACCCTTTAGGCCAATTTGGGCTAGGTTGGGTCAAGTTGACCGATTGGGCTCGATTGATCAAATTGAGTTCAATTATTACTTTGGTCAAGTTTAATAATCAATTTAGAATGAGATTGAGCTATTGGTTACAATCAATTTGGGTTAGATCATGATTTGACCCAATTTGGTTCTTTAGGCCAATTTGGGTCAATTTGGATCAAATGACCAATTGGGCTTGGTTTGGCCCAATTGATTGCAATTGATCATCCTAGGGTGATCTGCAATCATGGTGCAAGATTTTTTGGTGAGCTTGGTTCAATCCAATTTTTGGATTAGAAGTTGGCTCAAATGGGTTCTTTAGGTCACTTTAGGTCAAGTGCACCTAAGTGAGTCAATTAGTTTGGTTTTGGGTTTGATTCAAATTTAGTTGAACTTATATATGAGCCTAGATTGAAATATAAGTTCAACGGCAATCAATTTGGAGTTTAAGGGATTTTGGCTCATTTGAAATTTTCAAGTCAAAAGGGCTAAGTTGGGTTTGACTTGGGTTGGTTTTGATTTGATTTGATGGTTATAGGTTTCATTTATATTTGGGTAGATAATTGAATGAATGATTGATTCAAGAATATAAAATTCATTGGTTTTGACTTGATGATAGAATTTGGCTAAGTCCAGAATTGGCTTAAAGGGTTTAGATTGAGTTTGGATTTGATTTTCGATATAGTTTTGGTCATTTGAATTTGGATTTCATTTATATTTGTGAATATAAATGAAGGAATAATTGATTTATAAAGAGATCAATTGAGTTTGATTTGATTTAAGGAAAGTTTTGGCTAAGCTTATGAATATGGTTCATATGGCTTAGAAAGGGGTTTAGGGTTTGGATTTGATTTTGGGTTTCAATCATTTGGAGTCAAATTTTGAAATTAGATTTGGAATTTGAATTTGAATTTGAAATTTGATTTGAGAATTGAGTCAGTTTGATTTGAGAAAGTGTATCTATATTAGGTTTAGGCTATAGGATGGTAATTTCTTAAACCCTAAGGCATAGCCTAATCTTATGATTAACACTAAGTCTCTCTAGCTTAGGTTAGGTGTTCACCTAATCCTGATGATGTTTCTTATGACTAAGGAAATCTTAGTGTCTAAAGATTCCTAAGTCTAAGAGGATGTTAAGAGCTCACTCCAAAAGTGAGGTCAACATCTAACAGTGGTGTTTATTTTAGGATGTATATGGGGGACACCACACAGAACGTAGGGGGTACTTATTGAAATGATCAGGTACGATATTGAGGTATGATGTACTATCTCGAAAGATAGAAACACCACCCTTAAATGGACATAATCACCTAATAAAAACTCCTAAGGCATGATGGGTTATCGAATATATAAGAGATTTTTCACATGCTTTATATGGATAAATAAAATAGAGTTTATATTAGGCGAGTTCTAAAGTTCCTATGGAGGAAAGCCTCCATATTTAATTACATCATAGAATAAAATTCTCTAGAATACTCTTGATTAAAGTAGACAATTATTATTTCCAAAGATTTGAAGGTTAGTATCAAAGGATTGGTTATATTTGAAAAATAAAATGGAAAAGTTCAAGGAGAAGACTTATTTTAGAAGCCAAAGTGAATAAGTAGGAAATATTCATGATACTATGAGGCCTAGTGAGCATTTCAATATATCCTATGGTTGGACTTTATAATTTTGAAAGTGAAGAGACTTATATATTTTGAGTTGAAATTTTATTAGATTACTAGGGCTTATAATCTAGCAACACAAGATTGTGGAAATGCCCAGAATTTATGCTTGTAGCCCAGAAAATAGCTCGGATCCTAAATCTAGGGGCTTTAGTATAAGTTTAAGCATGACCTAAATCTAAGAAGATGGTATAAGATTTACCTCCACAAGAGAGAATAAATCACCCGATTTACGGACTTATAACCGCTTGGAGTGGCCACTAACCCCTCCTATAATTTTAACACCATGTAGTCGGTCTTATGAAATTATAAGATAATTTATTATTAATTTAGAAATAGGCAAGTCCTTAAACCTACTATCTAAGAGACTGGAGCATCAGTGGTATGAATAATGACTTAATCTACTACAAAATCTTTTCAATTTTTACACTTCATTTTCCAACCGAGAGCTTCTATGCGGCATGCGTAGAATAGGTTTAGGGCCGGCTGGGAGAGTGTTATCTATATTAGGGTTGGGCATTGATAGGTATTTATATAGATTTATATTTTTGGGTTAAGAAATTAAATTAATTTTAATTCTGATTTTACACAGTTGTGTCGTCACATAGGTAATATGAATGTCAATCTAAGTTTATTCGATATTACGGATGCGCAGCGGCTGTTTATGATCGAGGAGTTTAATTGGCGTCGAATCGGTTCAATTTCATCTCAAAATTTTGTGTTGCCGCTTCTGCTCGCTCGATATTTGCATAAAATTGTCCAAATTAAGTGCAGAGTCTCATTTGATAGATTTTGATATTTTGGACGCTAACGGAGTGATTAATTTTGCGCACAGAGGTCATTTGAACATCGGCTTCGATACTGTCGGCGCCGACAACCCCCTTGATCGGTGGACCGTCGAATTGTGCAATATATATATTCTGATCAATTTCGATGTTCTGAACGCGATGCCGAAGTCCGTTGGTCGACCGGAGATCATTTCAATTGATTTTCGGCACTGTCGATGGCATTTTAGCTCCGATTTGCGTGCTAAAGCTCATCAAATTCACCTTAAGAGCTTGACTTATGACGCATGCATGGAGGTCAACAATGATGTATTATGAAAATTTTTAAAATATGTAAGGTGGGTTCAAAAGGTTAAATGATTTTTAATTAATTGTATTAGAAGTGAGTTTAGAAGAGAGTTTGAAAAAGATAAGTGAATTGTTTTGTTGTGAGTGATAATAAATTAAGTTTCTCAACCCATAGACATTATAATAAAGTGTTGTTGTAGAAAATGTAAAAGATCTCTTTAGATATGGCTAGAATTATGCATATTGAGTTCTATTTGGCATAATACTTTGTCAAAAGATATTTACACAACTTGTTACTCCATTAATCATGTAAATATTAGGTCCATCAACAAGAAGGTCCCATATAAGCTTTGAATCATAAAAGCTAACATATATCGCATCTTTATGTCTTTGATTATAAACACTTTACTTTAAAGGAAGGCAAAAATTGATGAGCTTTAATAGTGAAATAGATGAAGGCCTTCCATAGAATATTTATGGTATAGCAAAACTACAACATCTTAAATGGTCAAAATCTAGAAGATAAGAATTCTATTTAAATTATTAAAAAGAACTTAAAAGAGAATAAGATTAATAATAATGAAATACTAAGCTCTCAATCACTAAGGACACATTAGATGATTCAAATAAATCAAGCCATATATTAAATTTCAAAAAAGATGTCAAAAGCCTAAGCTAGCAAAACCTAATTATAAGAGCCTATGAAAAATCACAAATTTAAATTTATTTAAATGTAACTTTTATTTCAAATTTAAATTTAATATTTTGCATTTTTTTTTCTTTGGAATCAAATATAGTGGCTCTCCTAATGAAGTTAGAGTGAAAACTATGAGTTATTTAGAACATTATTGGAACACTTTTTCATTAAGTGGTCAGTCCCCTTTTCTCTCCCTTCTTTCTACAAAATGCATTATAATGGGCTTTCTAAGAGTATTGGTTATTTATCTTGTAAGTTCTTGCTACTCATCTCAACATCTGCTCTAATCTCTTATCACATCATCCCTTAGAACCTAATCATCTTCTAAGACTAGTTATTTATCATCCAAGCCTTTAAAATACTCTAAGGGTTCGTTTAGCTTAGATTTTCGTTTAGGATAAAAATTATTTAAAAGTGATTTTGCAAAACATTCTTCTAATTGAACACAGTCTGACAGTCCTTTTTCTTTAAAATCGACCCTAACGGAGTTTTATTTAAACGCCATTTAGTAAAGCACTCTATTCAAACAATTAAAAAAATTGATTTTCACGGTCTCAACATCTACAAAAAAGCTTTAGCCAAAGCTAAATCTTTCATAGAAGCTCTTAACCAAACCCGGATGGAATTCACCTAGTCTTACTCTACGGTTCATTATCAAGGCTTAGCTTTAACAACTTCTCTATATAACAAGTTAACATTTTAATTTAACCCTTCACCATCATTTTATCTATTATATCATCTAACACTCAATTCTAAAAAAAATAATAATTTAAATCACCCTAAACTAGTCTAAATTAGAGTAATCTTAACTTACCATCACACAACAAACTTCTAATCACATTCTCATACATTAAATTGAATATTCATAAACATTTTCATCATGAACATCAACAACAAATCAAGCACTAATATCATATTATGTATGAAAGCTTAGACTGAAGTGAGCAAAATCTAATTAGAAAGTAACTCACCAACCTACTTGGCATGCTCATCCAAAGCCACGTAGTTGATTAACCACAAGAACTTCATCATAATGCTGATCCGACCCTACTTAGAAAGTCTTAATACATATTAAATGTAATTAAAGAGAGATAAATATCATATCTGCGTATTTGGAAAGCTTTAATAAACATTAAATGTAATTTAAAAGACATAATTAGCGTATCTTCATTTCATGGCGAGAATTCATTAAGTTATATGTTGTAATTCATGTTTTTACTTTAAACATAACTTTTCTATAAATCCTTGCCTCTATCCCCACCTATAAAAAGGGGTTAGAGATCAAGCCTTAAGGCATAACTTCTTCTTCTTCTTCTTCTTCTCCTTCCTCTTCTTCTCCTCCTCCTTCTTCTTCTTCTTCTTCTTCTTCTTCTTCTTCTTCTTCTTCTTCTTCTTCTTCTTCTCCTTCTTCTTCTTCTTCTTCTTCTTCTTCTTCTTCTTATTCTTATTATTATTATTATTATTATTATTATTATTATTATTATTATTATTATTATTATTATGCATTCATGATTGCCAGTTATTGTCAAAAAGTTTCTAGATATCTTATTTGAGGAAGAGAGAGAAACAGGTGTGCGTTCTCCTAACCAGGTTGCCTTGTCAGAATTTCTACTCCACTATGCTGTAAGAGGAATTCCAACTTAATAGTTGAGCTCCTCTTAAGATGCAGATTAGAGAAATTTTAGATGGGCGTTCTCCTCTCCGATGGGTACCTTCCTCCCAAATGACCAAAGTCTGCTTTTCAACCTATAGTTATGCACTCTCAAGGCGTTCCACATATATCTCCGTCATCCATAAATTTCATAATCACTCTATATTATTCAAGCAATGTTAGGTCATCATCTGCAGTTCCAAACTCACAGAGCTTTTTTAACTCTCAATAAAAAAGAAGAAGAAGAAACTGACAACAGAGTTCCTTTCCTGCAATCAATGGGTCAAATGAAGAAATTCAAGTTGCAATGTGGCGATTTTTTTTAGATAATCATTCAGATAATATGCCAAACATTTATTTCAAAGAAGACCAAACACATGTATAGACTTTATCCAACTTAATGCCACAACCACAACTAATACGTGAAAATCAAAGAGATTTTTTAAGAACATTACATCTACTATAGAGTTACTATCATTCACACTTCCGCCTGTTTGGTGAAGCATAGCATCAATTTCATCTCCAACTCGTCTGACGTCTGTTCACCAGATCAATAGAATGTGCGCAATCATAGTAGGCATTCATCAGCTTTTATGTCCTGACTTCATTCTATCCTGGCCCTTGACCTTCTGATGTGCGCAGACTGTCCGACTTCTTGTCCTCTTCCTAGCCAGTGCCTAACGTTCATCAACTGAAGCAGCGCTCATTGTCTCCCTCTGCCGATATATTCAGGTTAGAATGTGGTAATTATGTTTCTTCTAAGACTCTTTTATTCATAATCATAAATTATTTTTAGTTGTGAACTCTCACAACCTTTCTAGGTCCTGAATTTATTAGTAAACCGTATCAAGTGCCCAAAAAAACACCAGACAACAACTAACTCTCATCTTAGTGAATCACAAGAGAAAAAATTTTGGTCAGAAATATTTGCTAAATATTAAAAAATATATTTAGAAGGAATTTTATAAAGGAATGAATTCACTGCAGTAAAAAAAATCATGGTCTTACACCGATATAAGAAGTGATTTTTTTTAAAAAAATAGTTAGTTCACCGCACTTAATGGGATAATACACTCAACTTATACATACAAATTAAAAATAAAAAGACAGTTTTTTGAATCTATGTTATTAAATTACATTCATGGAAACTTTGCATGCAAATGTCAATTTTTATCTTACCCATATATTTAGTCATTTTGTAATGTAAAATCTTTCTCAAACCTAGTAATCAACATAATACCAAATCTGACTGCACGACTCTTTTGTTGATACATTCTCTTGAATTGCCATTAACACCACTTGGGATCAAATTATTTTTCTTAGGTTTCAGACTTAAGCTGCAACTTCGTAATCTTTATCTTTTCATTTTCGAGATAAAATATGGGCGTTACTTTCAAGCGATTGGTGTGCGTACATCCATCGATAGCTCATGATCATTGAATATGATATGAATAAACTCAGGACCAAACTATCAAATCTCTTCAAGTTGAGATGCAATTCAAGTCCTTACATATCTTGGTGAAGATGGCGATGTGGTGGCTCTAGATAATGCCATTCGGTGTATTATGCGTACATCCATCGATACCTCATGATCATTGAATATGACATGAATAAACTCAGGACCAAACTATCAAATCTCTTCAAGTTCAGTAAAGATGCAGTTCAAGTCCTTACATATACTGGTGAAGATGGCGATGTGGTGGCTCTAGATAATGCCTATTCGGTGTGTGCATTACATCGATACCTCATGATCATTGAATATGACATGAATAAACTCAGGACCAAACTATCAAATCTCTTCAAGTTCAGTAAAGATGCAATTCTAGTCCTTACATATACTGGTGAAGATGGCGAAGTGGTGGCTCTAGATAATGCCGAGTTAGTGTGTACGTACATCCATCGATAGCTCATGATCATTGAATATGACATGAATAAACTCAGGACCAAACTATCAAATCTCTTCAAGTTCAGTAAAGATACAGTTCAAGTCCTTACATATACTGGTGAGATGGCGATGTGGTGGCTCTAGATAATGCCTATTCAGTGTGTACGTACATCCATCGATACCTCATGATCATTGAATATGACATGAATAAACTCAGGACCAAACTATCAAATCTCTTCAAGTTCGGTAGATGCAGTCAATATTCTTTGGTGAAGATGGCGAAGTGGTGGCTCTAGATAATGCCGATTAGTGTATGCATACATCCATCGATAGCTCATGATCATTGAATATGACATGAATAAACTCAGGACCAAACTATCAAATCTCTTCAAGTTCATAAAGATGCGTTCAAGTCCTTACATACCCTGGTGAGGATGGCGATGTGGTGGCTCTAGATAATGCCGATGAATTGCGTGAAGCTATTTTAAGTCAGAGGCTAAACCCTCTAAGAATAACAGTTCAGCTAAAACCTTCCTCAACCGATGGTTCTAACTCAATACCAAATGGCGTGAGAACTTCTGATAATAATTCTGACTTATCCGCAGCAGACAGGAATCATGCGGAAGAATGTGTATATCATGGACAAGCAAAGCGTCACTTTGTTTCAATTGACATATTTACTTGCAAGAAGCTTGAGGACGCTGTCCCTTCTTCTCATAACTGTGATGTTCCGTATGTTACTCATACTGATTATCAGTCTTCTGATTGAAAGTGGAAACACAAAGGATGATTTGAGGCTCCCTCTAGATGAGGTTCTGTTGAATATCACTGATATTTGAGAACTACAGTATTCTGTGTAATACAAAACCTTGTTGGTTACTTAAAATGATCTAATATTATTGTATGTTTTAACTTTTATTTATTCAATTAAATATATGGATCCAATTAGCCATTCATTACTGCAAAAAATGTTTCTTTTAATCTACTGCATATATATTTTTTTAAAATGGCTTTATGATATATTATAAAACGGAACATAATAAATATATAATGAACAAGCTCATGACAAAATGTGTTTTAATAAGTGAATTATTTATTTTTAAATGGTTAATTCATGTATTTAAGAATGTCATTACAGTTTTTTCCATGCCATGGAAGATTATCCCTTAACAACTCATTATAGTAAATGGCTTTTAAATCATTTCCAATCTTTCTTAATCTAATTTTAAAATAATTTTAAATTAATTTAAATTGTAATCTATCACTTTTATATATCACTAAATTTTTTATTATCTTTAGAGTAGTTTTGCAAGCATAATCTTATTTTATAGTTAAATCTAATTTTACCCTAAGAGATTTTCTAGAATCTTCTCCCTTACAAATAAAGGTGGGTTCTTTAAAATTAACTTATCTTCAAATTACATTCTTATCCTTATATACATATTTATGTATAAATTCATCTGTAAAAGCTTAAGATTTTACAAGTAGATCCTGCATTTTTAAATATTTATATAAACTATTGTTACAAACATATCTTTTGTTTCTACTAAAGTCACCAAATATTTCATGTGGTGAATAGCCTAAATCTAAAATATATATATTTTGCAACAATTTAAATTAAAATCACTCTGGTCTAGGGCACTTAGGTCTATTATGATTGTGTTCCTTTGTTGGGAGAAAATTGATCATTTTGTATAGTCTAGTACATCTGAATATAAAATTAAATTAGGATATTCTTATCAAACTTTCCTCGATATAAGTTTTATAAATTTTTAAATTTATTTTAAAATAAATATAATATAAATTTTAATTTATTTATGGTGAATACACTCATCTCCAATAAAACATATTAAGTATAAATTTTCATGATTAAAAATTATATTTGATCAAAATTATATATATATATATATATATAGAGAGAGAGAGAGAGAGAGAGAGAGAGAAATTAAATTAAGTATATCTAATGTCAACACTAATGTAATTATTGTATTAATTTAATAATTGAATAACTAGCTTAATTATTGAAAAATTTAACTAGAAACCTTCTTTCTATTATTAGAAGGATTAAACCAAAATAATAAAGTCACAATGAGAGAAAAAAACTTCTCCAAACTTCAAAATAAGAAGCGAGCTCTATTTCAAAATGAGACTTAAAATGTTATTTTGATGATTGTATAAATAACCTTTTTCATTTCAAGAGTGCATTGTATTAAACCCAAAAAATCATTTTTTTATATTTTTGAATACTAGTACATAGAAATGAAAATCATTCTTTTCAACATTCATTTCAAACTAAATCTACAATTAATCCATTTTCAATATTGATATATCATGCATAAATTTAGTTAATCAAGCATGAATCTTGAAATAATATATATTTTGCAGAATTTAATTTGATATCATTTATACTTTGATTTTATCAAACTTATAGTCGAATTGAATGTCTAAACAAGACAAACATTATCACTATGAGTAGATTCGATTTCAAATGAAGTCCAATGAACTCTCAAAAGTATTAAATGTTTTGAAGTATTAACTGAAGGGCTAAATGATCTCCAAATTAACATGTTTATACTTAAATCAAACAACTCAACAAGTGGAACCCAACAAGCTCAAAATCACTCAATTATAAAGTTATTAAGGCACATAAATGTCATAAGGAATATTTATGATCAAGAGTATCAACATAGATCATCGATGGCGTGTTTTAGGATTCTAACTAAATTTACTAAAATGCCCAATCCTAAAACACTAAATAATCTCAATCTTACTTTAAGGAAGAAGATTAAACGAAAGCTAAACTTGGAATTATGAAGAAAACTTGTAGTCGATGACCACTTGCATCCATTACCAAGATTGTTGTAGTCTATTTATTTTCTCTAAGCTATTATTGATTGATTTCTCTAGCTTGTAATCTCACATTCCCCGATTAAGAGAAAGGGTAAAACACTATAACTCAAATATCATAGTGGATTACTTTTATTAAGCAAGCATTGAATTTTTTCTCTAACAAGATTTTCATGTAAATAATTTAGTTGTCTCTATCTGTGTGTGTGTTGGATATTTTTGTGAGCTAAGACCTATTTTTTTATCATTGAGAATTTTCTGGCACATATATTGACTTCACTTTTAGTGGCGTTGATACTTTTCACTCCTTAGATTTAGGATTGATCTAGGCACTAAAGCTTTCTCTAGAGTTAAGAGGTTTACGTGGTTAGGAATATTCCCAATCTTCCAAAGACTAAGACTCATAGGACTTGGTCCTAAGGGTTAACTGATTGGACTAGTGGACCCCACTTAATTTGACTAACTAAAATCCTCACATATCAAGCCAAATTGATTTTAAATTAATCTTAGCTTCAAACACAATCCAATTGAACACAAATTAAGCACAATTGGTCAGATGTGTTAGATTGAGCAAATTGGCCGAAATTGACTCACTTTGGCTCATTTTAGTCACTTTGATTCAAGTCTTGACTAAATCCAAATTAATTGAAACCAAGCAGCCATATGATATCTAAAGTACCAAATATACCCAATTGAGCTTTAAATTTGCCAATTGATGATTTGACCCATTTGAGCCTAAAGGAGTTAAACTCAAAATTAATCTAAACCATTTGAAAGTTGACTTACCTAAATCATTTAAAACACCATTTAAACTTTTATTGGAGCCTAATCGAACTCAATTTGATCAATTGGTTCACTTAGCCCTAGTTGACCCATTTAAACCTTATAGGGCCAAAATCAAGTTCATCTAAATTAAAATCAAATTTAACCAACTCAAAGCCTTACAACAAATCGGATACATAATTAAACATTTCTCGACCAATTGCAATCAAATTTGATCAATTGACTCACCCAATCAAACTCATTTGATCAAAATGTTAAATTGAGCTAAGAATTGATTCAACCCATATACTCACCTCCAAATGAATGATTGGTCATGTCTCAATACTCTGAAGCCAAGTATGTCAATTTTACCAATTGGCCCATCTAACCAATTTGACTCAATTTGAACTAAAGGACCAAATTTAACAAAATCTTGATCCAATTCAAATTGGATTAAATCAAGAATTATAATTAGCCCCAAATTGATTATTGAACGGTTTTCAATGATCAATTGAAACCAATTTAATCAATCTAATCCAATTGATTAATTTAACCTAATTTGGCCTAAAAGATCAAATTGAACTAAAACTCAATTTCATCCAAATTAAATCAAATCAAATCAATCCCAAATGAACAATCAAATATGACTCAACCCTCAATTATACCTAATTTGACCAATTTACTTAATTAGTCAAGTTAACTCATTTGACCTATATGAATCGCAAATTGATTGATATACTCTAAATTAAATAAAACTAATTGCACAACACATTCCAAATCATCATTTGAACTTAACCTAATATCTCATTTAGCTCAATTTGATCAATGATTAATCTAACTCAATTGGACCCAATTTGACCTAAATAGGTCACCATGAGCCAAACCAAATCAAATTAAAAGTCAAACCCAACTAAACTTAGCATGACTCATTCTCACACACCCCTTGGCCTACCCAAGTGAAACCAACCTAAGGTGAACTGGTTCAACCCAAACTAAGTAAACCAAGCCAACCACATAAGATAAGATTACAAAATAGGAAGGTTCAACCTCCCTTTGGCTATGGAAGCACTTAACATGCCTTGAGCTCACCCCAACTAAGTCAAACTGATCCAAAGCTAGCTTGCTCAGTCGTTAACCAAGCTGAAGTCCCTTTCATGTTAAACAACCCTTGGTTCACCAACCATGGGCTGCCCACTTCGCCACTAGCCACCAAACTCCTACAGCCATTAGAGGAGGGCCACCTCACAGTCCCATGCCATTTAGCCACCCAGCAGGACCATTGGCATGGACTAAACCAACTCAAATGGGTGGTTCACATGGGGAGTAAAGTACTCATCCCTCCAAACTTCACACATATCTTCACAAAGACCTAGTCCTAAGCAACTCCCAAAGCCCTTTGAATGTCCCATTACCAACAAGAGCAATTATTTGTTCTTTTATCTTATATAAACCCAACCTCACCAAAACTCAACCCGAGCCTCATTCCTTCACACACTTTCCTCTCATTCTAATGAACTGAAATGAATTGAGAAACACTGTATTTGACTACCAAGGATAGGAGTTCAATCAAATTGCAGCAAGCAATGCTGGAGCTTGATCTCGTGAGCAATTGGCAAGGATACAAGAGGGGACTTTAATAGCAAAGCTTTGCCTCCAAAGCTACTTCATGCTGGACCACCATGCCTAATTTTGGTGAGATAATTCCTCTTTAGCCTGTAGATAGTCCTTTAGGCCTTGGTCTTTTATCATTAGGAAATCCCTCTCTAATGATTTTGAAATATTCTCCATCAAAAATATGAACTCTGGTGATCTTGATCAAGTAAAAGATGAATGGTGTTTCTTTCTCGCAACCGGAAGGTGAATCACGTGACATCCATTCTGCATTATTAGAATGGACAGTCATTATAAATTTGAGTTAGATTTTTAATTTAATCACTTTTAAAGTATGAGATTAATCAAAGCCATTCGATCTTTGATAAAATGGCTCGGACGCCCGAATCAGCAACCAAGGGAATGGTTTAAATAATCAATTATATGACATCGCATGTAAAAGCATAACTCGCGACTATGTGATTAAATAGAATTTAAAATGTCATTATTTAGGTAAAACTTTAGAAAATCATAACTAATTGTATACAAATCTAAAAATATATAAATAAATACTCTTTAGGAAGCTTAAATAGAAAATATTTTAAAAAAAAGTTCAAGTTTTTATAAAGTGTACCAAGACTAATTAGGGTTTGAATATTCTTATTAATGTTATAATTAAGCCTAATTACTTAGCTAAATGACTTAAAATTTTAGTGAACATTCCATAGCATGACATCTATCTCTCATAATTATTTTAATCAATTGAGTTAGTACAGTAGGCAATCCATATTTTCAAACCCAAAATAGCCAATTTAGTAATTTAGTAAATTTATTTAATTAAAAAGTCTGAAATTTATTATGGATGACTAAATATGTATTAATATAATGGCGACTAGAAAAATTTATTAGAAATTTTGGAGTTAATTATTTCTCAAAATCATCATTAAGGGGGCATTTATAAATTAAATAATTAATTAATTGACCTAAGATTTAGAATATTCATAACTAATTGCCTAAGCCTCTAAAAACTATGATTACCCCCTCCTTATGCTCAGCTGACAAAGAAGTTTTCAATGAAATTAAAAGCCCCAATTATTTTGTGGTATTTTAAGAGTAATTGATGATTTTAAATTTTTTCTCATTTATTTAATTAGTCTTAAAACATTAATTTCAATATCTGAAAATCTCAACTCAATCTGACTTATATTTTTGGCTTAATAAATGAGATATGATTTCCACTAAATCCTAAATTACGCTCACAATACTCAGTAAATTTTGAGTATTTTGCATTTGTTGGATTCCTCTCGGATGGATGAATCCAACGAGCCCTTGTTTGAAATTTTTGGTTAAATATTTTATTTTCTATGAATTTTTGAAGTTTCAGATGATTTGAATTATTATTATTATTTTATTAAATATATATATACATGCGGTTTGGCGGAAAGCGGCAACGTGCCTTTCTCGGCCGTTCGATCACGATCGGACGGTCACATCACGATCAATCGTGATCACGTCAGCGAACCACGCGATCGGACGGTCTAGATCATTTCCGGTGATACAAAGCTCGGATCGCAGGATGGCCCGATCGTCGTCGTGCAATCATTGGTCCGGATCGTATCACTGATCCGAAGGCTCGAATCGTGATCGAGCCGTCCGTCCATGGTGCGGGATCGGACGGTGGATGTGAGCGGCAATGAGCAGTGTTTTAGGGTATTTTGGAAAAATGTAAGTTTCTAAGCCAAAACTTGTCCAAATGGATCTGTTTCATGCCGATTCATACCGATAAAATTCTATTTCCTATTTAGGATGATTTAAAATAAAAGTGTTAAATTTTCTAAAGAAAATTCCTAGAATCGTCGAAAATTTTATACAAAATATGCAGAATCCTAAGGCCGGCTACGGTTTGATGAGTTATCTCACAGGATGATTTCTGTGAAGAAGATCAGGAGCTCTATGTGTGTGAGAAAGAGTAATCTTTAGCCTTGCTTCTCTTGAACTCCTCCTTCTCGATGTTTCTGGTCACTCACAGAGATTCTTGTATTATTTGAGCTCAAAGTGGCTAAACAAAGTGGGGATGGGTTAATTTTGGCTTTGGAGAGATTTGGGGGGCTGAGTGATGATGGTAGGAACAAGAGAGCTCAAGTCTCATCTCCCCTCCTTTTATAATGGATGAAAATACAAATTTTTTTGAATTATTTTGGCTCCAAATTGAATGTCATCTTGTTGGGGTGGTTGGGGCTAGATCTAAATTGATTGAGGACTTTGGATTTTGATCCAAAGTCCTCTCTTCATATATGAGATTTGTTTAATTAAAATATTGAGCCATGTGATGGGGGTTAAGTACATGTGATGGGGAATTAAATGAAGTTGGGTGGAATCACATGTGGGGAGGATCTATGAGAGATTTAAATGGGTTGAGTTTATTTTGGGCTGACCCTAAATTGGTTTGGGTCGGGTTTGATCAGCCCCTAATGGGCTTTGGCTTGGTTTCAAGAGGTTTGGCCCAATTTGGGTCATATGGGTCATTTTGGGTCAAATTGACCCATTTGACCAAATTTGATCAAATTAGCTTGAAATGAGTTGATTCATGTTCAATTAGCTAATTGAAGATGAATGTGGTCTTTATTTTGAATTAATTTGGATTTAATTTCGATTTAGGCTAAATTTACCCTTTAGGCCAATTTGGGCTAGGTTGGGTCAAGTTGACCGATTGGACTCGATTGATCAAATTGAGTTCAATTATTACTTTGGTCAAGTTCAATAATCAATTTAGAATGAGATTGAGCCATTGGTTGTAATCAATTTGGGTTAGATCATGATTTGACCCAGTTCTTTAGGCCAATTTGGGTCAATTTGGATCAAATGTCCAATTGGGCTTGGTTTGGCCCAGCGATTGCAATTGATCATCCTAGGGTGATCAAAAATCATGGTGTAAGATTTTGGTGAGCTTGGTTCAATCCAATTTGGGTTGGATTAGAAGTTGGCTCAAATGGGTTCTTTAGGTCACTTTAGGTCAAGTGCACCTAAGTGAGTCAATTAGTTTGGTTTTGGTTTGATTCGAATTTAGTTGAACTTATATATGAGCCCTAGATTAAAATATAAGTTCAACGGCAATCAATTTTGAGTTTAAGGGATTTTGGCTCATTTGAAAGTTTCAAGTCAAAAGGGCTAAGTTGGGTTTGACTTGGGTTGATTTTCGATTTGATTTGATGGTTATAGGTTTCATTTATATTTGGGTAGATAATTGAATGAATGATTGATTCAAGATAAAATTCATTGGTTTTGACTTGATCTGGATAGAATTTGGCTAAGTCCTAAGAATTGGCTTAAAGGGTTTAGATTGAGTTTGGATTTGATTTTCGATATAGTTTTGGTCATTTGAATTTGGATTTCATTTATATTTGTGAATATAAATAAAGGAATAATTAATTTATAAAGAGATCAATTGAGTTTGATTTGATTTAAGAAAAGTTTTGGCTAAGCATATGAATATGGTTCATATGGCTTAGGAAGGGTTTTAGGGTTTGAATTTGATTTTGGGTTTCAATCATTTGGAGTCAAATTTTGAAATTAGATTTGGAATTTGAATTTGAGATTTGATTTGAGAATTGAGTCTGGGTTTGATTTGAGAAAGTGTATCTAGATTAGGTTTAGGCTATAAGATAGGTAATTTCTTTAAACCCTAAGGCATAGCCTAATCTTATGATTAACACTTCTAAGTCTCTAGGCTTAGGTTAGGTGTTCTAATCCCTAGATGTATTATTATGACGGAAATCTTAGTGTATAAAGATTCCTAAGTCTAAGAGGATGTTACTGAGCTCACTCCAAAGTGAGATCAACATCTAACATGGTGTTTATTTTGGATGTATATGGGGACACCAGCGAGCGTAGGGGTACTTATTGAAATGATCAGGTACGATATTGAGGTACGATGTACTATCTCGAAAGATAGAGCCACCACCCTTAAATGGACATAATCACCTAATAAGGACTCTAAGGCATGATGGGTTATCGAATATACAAGAGATTTTTCACATGCTTTATATGGATAAATAAAATAGAGTTTATATTAGACCGAGTTCTAAAGTTCCCAATGGAGGAAAGCCTCCATAGTTAATTACATCATATGGAATAAAATTCTCTAAGAATACTCTTGATTAAAGTAGACAATTATTATTTCCAAAGATTTGAAGGTTAGACTATCAAAGGATTGGTTATATTTGAAAAATAAAATGGAAAAGTTCAAGGAGAAGACTTATTTTTAGAAGCCAAAAGGAATAAGTAGGAAATATTCATGATACTACGAGGCCTAGTGAGCATTTCAATATATCCTATGATTGGACTTTATAATTTTGAAAGTGAAGAGACTTATATATTTTGAGTTGAAATTTTATTAGATTACCAAGGCTTCTAATCTAGCAACACAAGATTGTGGAAATGCTGAGGCGAGGATTTATGCTTGTAGCCCGAGAAAATAGCTACCTCAGATCCTAAATCTAGGGGGCTTTAGTATAAGTTTAAGCATGACCTAAATCTAAGCGAAGATGGGTATAAGATTTACCTCCAGAGAATAAACCAGATTTACGGACTTATAGCAGCTTGGAGTGGCGCTAACCCTCCTATAATTTTAACACCATGTAGTCGGTCTTATAAAATTATAAGATAAATTAGGCAATTATTAATTTAGAAATAGGCAAAGTCCTTAAACCTACTATTTAAAAGACTAGAGCATCAGTGGTATGAATAATGACTTAATCTACTATAAAATCTTTTCAATTTTGACACTTCATTTTTCAACGGAGAGCTTTTATGTGGCGTGCGTAGAATAGGTTTAGGGCCAGCTGGGAGAGTGTTATCTGTATTAGGGTTGGGCATTGATAGGTATTTATATAGATTTATATTTTTGGGTTAAGAAATTAAATTAATTTTAATTCTGATTTTACACAGTTGTGTCATCACATTGGTAATATGAATGTCAATTTAAGTTTATTCTTATATTCTGGATGCAACGATGCAGTCTGTTTCGCGATCAGAGACCGTTTAGTTTGAGTCGGCGTCGAATCGGTTCAATTTCATCTCAAAATTTTGTGTTTCCGCTTATTTCGATATTTTAAAATTGTCCAAATTAAGTGCAAACAGTCTCATTTGATAGATTTTGATGTTTCGACGCTAACGGAGTGATTAATTTTGTGAACAGAGGTCATTTTGAACATCGTAGTGGCTTCCCAACCTCGATATACATATTAGCGCTTCGACGAACCCCCTTCCTGATCGGTCGACCGTCGAATTATGCAATATACATATTCTGATCAATTTCGATGTTCTGAACGCGATGGCGAAGTCCGTTGGTCGATCGGAGATCATTTCGACTGATTTTCAGCACCGTCGAGAGCATTTTAGCTCCGATTTGCGTGCTAAAGCTCGTCAAATTCACCTTAAGAACTTGACTTATGACGCATGCATGGAGGTCAACAATGATGTGTTATGAAAATTTTTAAAATATGTAAGGTGGGTTCAAAAGGTTAAATGATTTTTAATTAATTGTATTAGAAGTGAGTTTAGAAGAGAGTTTGAAAAAGATAAGTGAATTGTTTTGTTGTGAGCCGGATAATAAATCAAGTTTCTCAACCCATAGACATTATAATAAAGTGTTGTTGTAGAAAATGTAAAAGATCTCTTTAGATAGAATTATGCACATTGAGTTCTATTTGGCATAATACTTTGTCAAAAGATATTTACACAACTTGTTACTCCATTAATCATGTAAATATTAGGTCCATCAACAAGAAGGTTGCGTTTAAATTTAATATTTTGCATTTTTTCTTTGGAATCAAATATAGTGGCTCTCTAATGAAGTTAGAGTGAAAACTATGAGTTATTTAGAACATTATTGGAACACTTTTCATTAAGTGGTGGGTCCCCTTTTCTCTCTTTTTTCTACAAAATGCATTATAATGGGCTTTCTAAGAGTATTGGTTATTTATCTTGTAAGTTCTTGCTACTCATCTCAACATCAGCTCTAATCTCTTATCACATCATCCCTTATAACCTAATCATCTTCTAAGACTAGTTATTTATCATCCAAGCCTTTAAAATACTCTAAGGCTTCGTTTGGCTTAGATTTTCGTTTAGGAAAAAATTGATTTAAAAGTGATTTTTGCAAAACTTTCGTTCTTCTAATTGAGGGTCTTGATGAGTCCTTGTTTAAGCTTTTAGAAATCGACCCTAAGCGAGTTTTATTTAACCACCGTTTACTAAAGCACCCTATTCAAACAATTAAAAAAAAATTGATTTTCACGATCTCAACATCTAAACGCAACAAATAAGCTTAGCCAAACGAAGCCTAAATCTTTCATAGAAGCTCTTAACCAAACCCAGATGGACAGTCACCTAGTCTTACTCTCTGGTTCATTATCAAGGCTTAGCTTTAACAACTTCTCTATATAACAAGTTAACATTTTAATTTAACCCTTCACCATCATTTTTTATCTATTATATCATCTAACACTCAATTCTAAAAAAATGATAATTTAAATCACCTAAACTAGTCTAAATTAGAGTAATCTTAACTTTCCATCACACAACAAACTTCTAATCACATTCTCATACATTAAATTGAATATTCATAAACATTTTCATCATGAACATCAACAACAAATCAAGCACTAATATCATATTATGTATGAAAGCTTAGACTAAAGTGAGCAAAATCTAATTAGAAAGTAACAGGCCAAATTTTCAAATTAAGCATCATTAGTGATTTAATTAGGTAATTAGGCAGCATAAAAAAAATTAACAAAATATAGGCTGGTCGTGATCGGCGGTAGGATACTGATCGGTATGATCTCTCTGGCGACTAATTTAGGGGAAAGCCCAAGAAGCAAGCTCTCGGGTTTCCTATTTCTGTCGATCCGCCGCCGTTCTTCCAGATCTCCGGCCTTGCGTCTTGGCCGTACGACTCCGCCGCCGAGGAAAGTAACTTGGAAGGATTATTTTGGCCGATTTAGGTATTTCTAACCCTAAAAAAAAATATATATATATATATTTTGTATGAGTTTATTTGGTTAGTTAAGCTAATTGTTATGATATTCATAGGAGATTTGTGATCGATCTGAAATTGTGCGCAATTTTTTTTTAGGAAAGCTTCATTTTTTGCGCAATGTTTTTTTTTTATTTAGGAAGTGTGTATGTGTAGTTTAATTTAGTGTTATGAAGATCTTTAATTATATTAGGCGCATATGTGGTGATTCATGTTCATTGAAAAAGTTAAATCTGTGCTTGATCTGTTTTGCTGAATATCTTCGTGTGTGATGTTTTTTTTGGCAAAGGAATGCGTGGTGGTATAAAGATTTGTTTTTTGAATATCTTCGATCTGATTAATACAAAAGAGAATGATTGGCTTTTATAAGTGTGATGTTGCATAAATTGGTTGTTGCCACATTACAGTATTTGGATTTTATTTGTCATATTGCAGTAGTTGGATTCTGTTTGTTATGTTGAAATATTAGGATCGAGTGATTGCTTGAATGCGTAAGTATTTCAGTCATCTTTGTCATATATTAATGCAAGATTTTTTATGCGTAATAGGTAGCAGTTCGAATACTGGTGTTCCGTTATTACAAGCTAGTGATGAGTTCAGATAGTGTATGTATTGTTCTTTATTATGATGGTGAACTCAGAGTAAGTGATGAGTTCATTCCAACATATATTGGTGGGAGAAATCGTCCAATCCAAATTTCACGGATTAAATTTGAGGAATTACGAGAAAAGAGTTATGAGGTGCGTTGAAGTTAGATCCATCAAAATTCTCATTGTCGGTGGGTCATTTTCTATTGGGCTGGATTTATTGCAATACACATTAACGATGATGAACTATTATTAATGCAGCATGTTCGCAGTCTATTGTGGTGTATGTCAAATTTGAGGAACTCCCATATGGAGATAGGTTGGTTAGCAACATAGTCGACCGTCAAAGTGGTGGAATCACCACTGATTACATAACACCACCTCCTCAGATAAGTACTCGAGGAAATATATGAAATTGACGAGAAAATGATTATATTCTTGCTTGCTACAACTCATATGGGTGACCCGAGGTGACCCTCAAAGGTAATGATGTGAACCCACCATCGATGTAAATGTTGAATATGAAACTATGCAGTGGAGATAGTAGTGATGAGAATGATGGCGATTATATTGACTCGGCGGGTGATTTAAGGCGTGGAACCATCCCATACGATTGATTTGATTGTCGATTACTCAATGAACGAGTCATCGAGAGCATTTGATACATAATAATGATTATATGCATAGTGCTCAAACCACTAGAGAATGGGATGAAGACCTTGCATTTGATGGCCCATCAGATGATTCAACCTTCAAAGATGAGAATTGCATCCCAGATGAATTAGTGGAATGTATGTGCTTTCATGATAAGAAGCAGTTGCAATTTGCTATTGGTGGGTGGTCGATTATAAACAATGTTGAATATGTCATATATGCCTCAAGACAATCAAGATTTACTGTGTTGTGCACCCGCCATTCTGACCCAGTGAGACCATATTTGTGGCGTTTACATGCCTGCTCAGTTAAGAGGTTGGGTGGAACTTGGAGAATTGGTTCAGTTGGCTCTCCTCATAGCCACTCAATTCTTAATCTTTGGACATAAGCACACACAATTTATAAGTTATTTCATCCACCAGTGAGGCGTCGGTTGGATCTCAAGCGGGGAGATTATAGGCGTATAGAGTGAAGTTCAATATCTGTGTCTTATATGAAGGCTTGGGATGCACCAAAGCGATTAAAGGCTATTTTGGCGGTTGAGAGGAATCTTACAGATCATTGGGAAAATTTATGGCTTGTTTATCTATGCCTTCATTATCTGATGCAGTCCCAATGAAAAGATTCACATGATCTCATTTTGCCGTCAATCGAGTTGTGATTTTGTCTTTGGTTACGTGTCTTGATGGAACTTTTCTCTTGGGTAAGTACAGAGGCACTCTCTTATTGGCAGTGTTGTCATTGGTGGAGGGAGACGGTGGGCTTCATGGTCAGACTGCTGTGATGAGTTGATCGGAGCGCATCTCGAGCCAGAGACTGTGTATCGTGATCCGATCCATCTACATATCACCTCGGAGTTTCATATGGGTCAGGCGCATGCACGCACGTGCCTACTGTTATGATGGCTGAGGTGAACTTTTTTACAGAGATTCATACTTAGATTTACCAGAGCTCCAGTTTATTATGCATATCAGAGCATACATACTGTGTGCCATTGGGTCTTTTCTTCTTCCCAACACTTCAGGCTCAGAGGTCCACTTGCAGTATCTACCATTACTAGAGGATATTCATTCTTTTAGGGGTTTCTCAGTGGGCTCAGCTGTGCTTGTGTATCTTTATAGAGAGTTGCATGAGGCAACTAAGCTGAAGCGCAGCAACATAGCAGGATGTATTCATTTACTGCAGGTATGGGCCTGGGAGCATATTCATGTTGGCAGACCTACCTTACGTGTTCCCTATCCTGCAGACATTGATGGTCTTAGCGTTGGATGTCACTGGAATGAAGGATTTGTTCGAGAAATGCCAGCATCCAACATCAGAGTATACATGGATGAGTTGGATGGACTTGCAGTAGTCTGAATAACCCTTTTTACTTGTTTACTCGTCATGGAATTTCAATTTTCATAGTAACTTATGATACATGTGCAGGTCATCTGGGAGCCATATGGACATCAGATTCGCATGCGCATCACAGATATATGTTTGCAGGGAGAGGAGATATGGCTAGCCAGAGTATCACTGATTTGTTGGAAGAGGGTAGAGTGGTACGCGTCGTGTGATCGCTTCGCATACCTCCATGATTGATGTTGATAGATCCATCGTTTGTTCGTGTTGATGGGAGCAAAGGCCGGCGTTGATTGGAGCGTGTACCACCACTTACATTGCATGGGAGCGGCGCGTGAGTTGGTTGTGATGGATTCAGATGATCGGGAGCCAGCGATCAACCGTTACATGAGGTGGTACCGATCTTGGGCTTCACTTTATATGCTGAAGGTGGTTCCGCCTGACACATACTACCCTCGTGTGCCTGGAGATCGTCTGATGGTAAGTCTATGTGGAACTACAATTTGCTTTCCCTTGTTACAATGAAACCCTGATATAAATTTACTTTCTTTGGCGTGAGCATATCCTAAATACTGAGGATATATTTCAGCGCTATTTCGGCAGAGATGGTGACACATAATTTCAAAAATCCATTGACGATTATGAGCAGCTGTGCGTGGAGCTGAGGCGGAACATGCATATCTCTGATAGCAGATACAAGGATATAGACATTCCAGGCACTTCTGCATCGGCAGCAGATGCGTCGATGGATGTGGGTCCATCATATCGCCTGGTGGGGCGTCTACCTATCCATTCACACAACCAAGATTCATATCGGGATGCAATGTGGTCTCGATGAACCCATGGCATGCACCCGTCCACTTACATATGCTCCGCGTCATTCCACATGACAGCCATATCATGTACCAGGTACTTTGCCATCTCAGCTTGAGATATCACGTATTACGGACTTGAGATGTTAGCAACCCGGCGGTGGATGAGGAAGAGGATCGTCGGCATCATTTGTGTGATCGACCCGCGTCGACCACCATCTCATTACACTCACGGTAGCGATGCGATTCCACGGTATCAGCGATGATAGTTGTATTTTTTTTTACCAGTTTATGTCATGTAGTCGTATCTATTTTTTTATTTGTTATGTCTACTTATTCAGATTCAGCTGATTGTACAATTATACTTTTGTTTGTTATCAATTGAGTTTTATTTGGTTAACTCACAACTATTTAGACTCATACCAAAAAAATTAATACACTTAGAATGTTTAATATTATCAAAAAAATATGTATTCAACAAGCATTGTGTTAAGATCACACAAACGAGTGTTGTCGTAATATTTTTAATTTTTGCAACGTCAAATTTTTTACATTTCCAAAAATTGCGACTAAGAAGATGAGATTCGTCAAAAATTGTCAATATGAAAGTTGTAGAATTTTACATTATCTTTCCAATGATACCAACCACGTCGAAATCCAACACCTGATGAGATAGATATAGCCTAAATAAGGTGGCTGTCTACCTTTTTTTTAAAAAAAAACATTTGCAAAAATCGGGCGAGATTCGTCAAAAATTATCAACATAAAAGTTGTAGAATTTGTTATTATCTTTCCAACGATGCTAAACACGCTAAAATCTGACAACTGATGAGCCTGATATGGCCAAAAAATGAGGGCTGCATCTATATTGTTATTTTTTACAACTTCACATCTCACACATTTGCAAAAACTGCGGCTCAATGGGCTAGATTTGTCAAAAGCTGTCAACATGAAAGTTGTAGAATTTTTCATTATCTTTCCAACGATACCAAGTACGCCAAATTCTGACATCTAATGAACCTGATATGTTCAAAAAATGGGGACTGTCAATCTAATTTTTTTTAAAAAATCAGCGATCGCCCATTGTGGATTAGGCTTTATTTGTTAATTTTTTTATGCTAATTACCTAATTAAATCACTAATGATGCTTAATTTAAAATTTGGCCAGTAACTCGCCAACCTACTTGGCATGCTCATCCAAAACCACGTAGTTGATTAACCACAAGAACTTCATCATAATGCTGATCCGACCCTACTTAGAAAGTCTTAATACATATTAAATGTAATTAAAGAGAGTTAAATATCATATCTGCGTATTTGGAAAGCTTTAATAAATATTAAATGTAATTTAAAAGACATAATTAGCGTATCTTCATTTCATGGCGAGAATTCATTAAATTATATGTTGTAATTCATGTTTTTACTTTAAACATAACTTTTCTATAAATCCTTGCCTCTATCCCCACCTATAAAAAGGGGTTAGAGATCAAGCCTTAAGGCATAACTTCTTCTTCTTCTTCTTCTTCTTCTTCTTCTTCTTCTTCTCCTACCTCTTCTTCTTCTTCTTCTTCTTCTTCTTCTTCTTCTTCTTCTTCTTCTTCTTCTTTTTCTTATTATTATTATTATTTTTATTATGCATTCATGATTGCCAGTTATTGTCAAAAAGTTTCTAGATATCTTATTTGAGAAAGAGAGAAATAGGTGTGCGTTCTGCTAACTAGGTTGCCTTGTCAGAATTTCTACTCCACTATGCTATAAGAGGAATTCAAACTTAACAGTTAAGCTCCTCTTAAGATATAGACTAGAGAAAATTTTAGATGGGCATTCTCCTCTGATTGGGATGGGTACCTTCCTCCCAAATGACCAAAAGTCTTCTTTTCAACCTATAGTTATGCACTCTCAAGGCGTTCCACATATATCTCCGTCATCCATAAATTTCATAATCACTCTATATTATTCAAGCAATGTTAGGTCATCATCTGCAGTTCCAAACTCACAGAGCTTTTTTAACTCTAAATAAAAAGAAGAAGAAGAAACTGACATCAGAGTTCCTTTCCTGCAATCAATGGGTCAAATGAAGAAATTCAAGTTGGAATGTGGCAATTTTTTTTAGATAATATGCCAAACATTTATTTCAAAGAAGACCAAACACATGTATAGACTTTATCCAACTTAATGCCACAACCACAACTAATACGTGAAAATCAAAGAAATTTTTTAAGAATATTACATCTACTATAGAGAGTTACTATCATTCACACTTCCGCCTGTTTGGTGAAGCATAGCATCAATTTCATCTCCAACTTTCATTTCCAGCTCGTCTGACGTCTGTTCACCACGAAGCCTACGACCATCAAAGAGAGGCAATAGAATTGAAATCTACAGACTGGCAATCATAGTAGGCATTCATCAGCTTTTTAAGCTGTGTGCTGGGCTTTTCCCTGAAAAAACTTCATTCCTATCCTGGCCCTTGACCTTCAGATTGATGTGCGCAGACTAGTCCGACTTCTTGTCCTCTTCCTAGCCAGTGCCTAACGTTCATCAACTGAAGCAGCACGCTCATTGTCTCCCTCTGCCGATATATTCAGGTTAGAATGTGGTACTTATGTTTCTTCTAAGACTCTTTTATTCATAATCATAAATTATTTTTTAGTTGTGAACTCTCACAACCTTTCTAGGTCCTGAATTTATTAGTAAACAGTATCAAGTGCTCAAAAAACACACCAGACAACAACTGCTAACTCTCATCTTAGTGAATCACAAGAGCAAAAGAATTTTGGTCAGAAATATTTGCTAAATATTAAAAAAATATATTTAGAAGGAATTTTATAAATGAATGAATTCACTGCAGTAAAAAAAAAAAATCATGGTCTCACACCGATATAAGAAGTGATTTTTTTTTTTCAAAAATAGTTAGTTCACCGCACTTAATGGGATAATACACTCAACTTATACATACATATTAAAAATAAAAAGACACTTTTTTGAATCTATGTTATTAAATTACATTCATGGCAACTTTGCATGCAAATGTCAATTTTTATCTTACCCATATATTTAGTCATTTTGTAATGTAAAATCTTTCTCAAACCTAGTAATCAACATAATACCAAATCTGACTGCACGACTCTTTTGTTGATACATTCTCTTGAATTGCCATTAACACCACTTGGGATCAAATTATTTTTCTTAGGTTTCAGACTTCTGAGCTGCAACTTCGTAATCTTTATCTTTTCATTTTCAGATAAAATATGGCGTTACTTTCAAGCGATTCAGTGTGTACGTACATCCATCGATAGCTCATGATCATTGAATATGATATGAATAAACTCACGACCAAACTATCAAATTTCTTCAAGTTCAGTAAAGATGCAGTTCAAGTCCTTACATATACTGGTGAAGATGGCGATGTGGTGGCTCTAGATAATGCCTATTCAGTGTGTACATATGTCCATCTAATTCAATACCAAATGGCGTGAGAACTTCTGATAATAATTCTGACTTATCAGGCAACCAAAGAATCAATTGAACAAATGTGTATCATGGACAAACAAAGCGTCACTTCGTTTCAATTGACATATTTACTTGTATCAGTTGATCGATATACCTGAAGATGGATTAATCAGTCTTCTGATTGAAAGTGGAAACACAAAAATTATTTGAGGCTCACTCAGATGAGGTTCTGTTGAATATCACTGATATTTGAGAACTACAGTATTCTGTGTAATACAAAACCTTGTTGGTTGCTTAAAATGATCTAATATTATTGTATGTTTTAACTTTTATTTATTCAATTAAATATATGGATCCAATTAGCCATTCATTACTGCAAAAAATGTTTCTTTTAATCTACTGCACATATTTTTTTTAAAAATGGCTTTATGATATATTATAAAACGGAACATAATAAATATATAATGAACAAGCTCATGACGTATGTGTTTTAACAAGTGAATTATTTATTTTTAATAATAGCAATTAAATATTAAATATAAAAAATTGAATGTTTATATAGTAGTTTTTATATATTTTAGGGTTTTCATATATATCATACAATTCTTATGTATTTATATATCTAACATCTAAATTTTAATTTTTGCATATATAAAATTCTAATCTTCAATATCACATCAACAATATCATCATCACTCTCTTTTTAAAAATAAAATGCACATTTTTAAGCATAAGAAAATATTAGATAAGTAAATATGTAACTTTAAGTATTAGATATTTAAATGAATAATAATAATTGTGTGGTATGTAAGTAAATCTTTCTAAATTTTATTGAAAATAAAACATTATAATAGTAAAGAGTCTAAAAAAATTGATTAAAAACATTATATTATTGTTGAAATTTTTATAGTGAAAATATATTAATTTGAATGTTAATTTGTTATAGATTTAGTCAAAAAAAATGTATGCTTGAAAAGTTTCCTTTTTTGAAAACTAATATTTCATTTAATTTAAAATTATTGTATTAAATTCACAGCAATTTATAATATTTTGGATTTTTTTCAAATTTATTGTAAAATAAATATATTTAAATTTTTTATAATTTAATTATTTGACAATTACTTTATCAGACATTAAATAACCCTTAAATTTTCACCTTTGGCAATTACTTTACAACTTAATGCATATCATTTTTTCCCTTAAGCTATTATCCACTAACCTGCACTTTGCCAATGAAACATGGTAATAATGCTGGAACAAAAAAAATTATAAATAAATAAATAAATAGAGATAGGAGACTCTTTACCATAAGAGATTTTCTAGAATCTTCTCCCTTACAAATAATGGATTCTTTAAAATTAACTTATCTTCAATTACCTTCTTATCCTTATATATATATTAATTTATATCTAATTAATAATCATAATTAATTATTAGAAATTTAACTAAAAACCTTCTTTCTATTATTAGAAGGATTAAGCCAAAATAATAAATTAGTCACAATAAGAGAAAAAATTTCTCCAAACTTCAAAATAAGAAGCGAGCCCTATTTCAAAATAAGACTAAAATGTTATTTTGATGTTTGTATAAATAACCTTTTTCATATCAAGAGAGCATTGTATTAAACCCAAAAAATCTTTTTATATATATATTTTTGAATGCTAGTACATAGAAATGCAAATCATTTTTTTCAACATTTATTTCAAACTGAATCTACAATTAATCTATTTTCAATATTGATATACCATGCAAAATTTAGTTAATCAAGCATGAATCTTGAAATAATATATTTTTTGTAGAATTTAATTTGATATCATCTAAAATTTGAATTTCACTAACTTATAGTCGAATTGAATGTCTCAACGAAACAAACATGTTAGCACTATGAGTACACCGATTCAATTCCAAATGAAGTCCAATCAACCCTCAAAAGTGTTAAATGTTTTGAAGTATTAACTAAAGGTCAAATGACCTTTGAATTGATATGTTTATAGATCGAACAACTTGGAGTAATATAACAAACTCAAGATCACTCAATTATAAAGTTATTTATGCACTTAAATGTCGTGAAACATTTATGATCAAGATAATCAACACGGATCATCCGATAGAGTGTTTTAGGATTCCAACTAAATTTACCAAAATTCTCATTCCTAAAAGCTAAACTTGAAATTGTGAAAATTGTTGATGACCACCTTAAGGAAGAGAAAATTAAACTAAAAGCTAAACTTGAAATTGTGGAGAAAGCTTGAAGTCGATGACCACCTGCATCCATCGCCGACCACCACTAAAGACTGTTGTAGTCTATTTATTTTCTCTAAGCTATTATTGATTGATTTCTCTAGTTTGTAATCCCATATTCCCCAATTAAAGGGAAGGTAAAACATTATAACTCAAATCTCATAGTGGATTATATTTATTAAGCAAACCAGTGATTTTTCTCTAACAAGATTTTCATATAAAAATTTAGTTGTCTCTATATATGTGTGTGTCGATATTTTTGTGAGCTAAGACCTATTTTTTTATCATTGAGAATTTTCTGGCACGTATGTTGATTTCACTTTTACTGAGGTTGATATTTATTACTCCTTAGACTTAGGATTTAATCTAGACACTAAGGTCTTCTGATCTAGAGTTAGGAGACTTCTAGTGGTTAGGAGGATGCCCAATCTTCCAAAGCCCACGGCTTATAAGACTTGATCCTAAGGTTAGATCTGATTGGACTAGTGGACCCCACTTAGTATGAATAACCAAAACCCTCACATACCAAACCAAATTTATTTCAAATCAATCTTAACTTCAAACATAATCCAATTGAACACAAATTAAGCACAATTTATCAGATATGTTCGAATGAGCCACTTGGCCCAAATTGACTCATTTTAGCTCATTTTGGTCACTTTTAAAACAAGCCTTGACTAAACCTGAACTAATTGAAACCAAGCAACCATATGATATCTAAAGTAACAAAAATACCCAGTTGAGCTTTAAATTTGCCAATTGATCTGATTTGACCCATTTAAGCCTAAAGGAGCTAAACCTAAAATTAATCTAAACCATTTGAAATTGAGCTTACCCAAACTCTTTAAAATGTCATTTAAACTTGATTGAAGCCTAATTAGAACTCAATTTGATCAATTTGTTCACTTAGTCCAAGTTGACCCATTTAAACTTTATAGGGTCAAAATCAAGTCCATCTAAATTAAAATCAAATTAAACCAACTCAAAGCCTTACAACTAATCCAGTTACAATCAAATTTGGTTAATTGACTAACCCAATCAAACTTTGCCCAATTTGATCTAAAAGGTCAAATTGAGCTAAGAATCAATTCAACCCATACAATCACCTCGAAATGAATGATTGGTCATGTCTCAATACTCAATTGAAGCCAAGTATGTCAATTTTACCAATTGACTTATCTAACAGTGGTGTTTACTTTTGGATGTATATGGGGGGACACCACGCAGAATATAGGGGGTACTTATTGAAATGATCGGGTACGATATTGAGGTATGATGTACTATCTCAAAAGATAGAAACACCACCCTTAAATGGACCTAATCACCTAATAAGGACTCCTAAGGCATGATGGGTTTTCGAATATACAAGAGATTTTTCACATGCTTTATATGGATGAATAAAATAGTTTATATTATAAACGAGTTCTAAAGTTCCCTATGGAGGAAAGCCTCCATAATTAATTACATCATAGGGAATAAAATTCTCTAAGAATACTCTTGATTAAAGTAGAAAATTATTATTTCCAAAGATTTCAAGGTTAGACTATCAAAGGATTGGTTATATTTGAAAAATAAAATGGAAAAGTTCAAGGAGAAGACTTATTTTTAGAAGCCAAAGGGCATAAGTAGGAAATACTCATGATACTACGGGGCTAGTGAGCATTTCAATCTATCCTATGGTTGGACTTTATAATTTGAAAGTGAAGAGACTTATATATTTTAAGTTGAAATTTTATTAGATTACTAGGGCTTATAATCTAGCAACACAAGATTGTGAAAATGCCTAAGAGGTGAGGATTTATGCTTGTAGCCCGAAGAAAATAGCTACCTCAGATCCTAAATCTAGGGGGCTTTAGTATAAGTTTAAGCATGACCTAAATCTAAGCTAAGATGGGTATAAGATTTACCTCCATAAGAGAGAATAAACCACCCAACTTTTGGACTTATAACCGCTTGGAGTGGCTGCCAGCTAACCCCTCCTATAATTTTAACACAATGTAGTCGGGCCTTATAAAATTATAAGATAATTAGGTTATTATTAATTTAGAAATAGGCTAAAGTCCTTAAACCTACTATCTAAGAGACTAGAGCATCAATGGTATGAATAATGACTTAATCTACTACAAAATCTTTTCAATTTTGACACTTCATTTTGACAAAGGCTTTAGGATTTTTATATGTCTAAATGCATGATGAAATAGATTATTGGCCAAATCAACGAGAAGAGGGTGTTCTCCACCATAAGGGATGCCCTCATAGGTGAAGCATTCCCATATCATGCAAGGATGGAGATCCCCAATTTCAAGGAAGAAGAAATATGCATGCATGATGTGAAATATACAACATTCAACTAAATGGTTGCTAAATCTTTTAATTATCTTATTTAATGCCTAAGTTTTATGGTGAGGTTATGAATTATTTAAAATTTAGTTATGAGTGATTAATTGAGATAGAAAAAATATTTTTTTCTAAGAGCCTAATCGCATCCAGGTCACGCATTAAAGCATCAATCATTTAAGAAACTATGAAAAAGATGCAATTTCTAATACGCAAACTAAACAAATCACCAAATAGTTTTATAAGTTAATGCCAAAGAATAACAGGCTGGTGTGGTCGGGTACCACCGTACAACCTGAAAAGAAAAGGTGGGTAGATGAGCTATACCCTTATACAACCCGAAACATAAAAGAATAATTACAATTTATAATGAGTGAATGCTATGGGGGGTCTTCATTTCTTCATTCTTCATGTCTTCTTGTACCTTCCTTCCCTTTTGATTTGGTGGACTTCAAGGCATCACATTGTACCCCAAGACAAAACCTTCTAGCCAATGCTCATCCTAATCCCCTATATAATTAATCCTAATTTCTAATGCAAAATTACATTAAAAATAGGAAAAGTAAATCTAACTACACCTGCAAAATAAGTGTTAGCTAAACATACATACAATCCAAGCAGCTATATTTATAATTTGGACTTAGCACCCTATACATGTGTAACCAAGCCCACCTATCCTAACTTAGATTGTGCTTAGGGGCTGAAGCAACATACAAAGAGGGCATTGATATCTATTCTAAGTACCCTTTAAGCACAATCCCCTACAGAAAATATGATTAGGCTAATGTTGGCCTAATATCCAATCTACGAGGCATACACCCTAACATCTAGTCTAAAATAATACATCACAAAATAAAATATATCACATCATGCACCATCCTAACTTAGGACTAGAAGTGATGACTTAATTCTAATGTGTGTGTTTAAACTTGTGTGGTATGTCTTAACTAGGCATTGAAGTTGCAATTTTCTAAGTGTAAAAGGATTCAATTTAACATAATAGGTTGATTTTTCTTGAAGTTATTTAATTGATTTGAGAATTTTGATTTATATTTTCTTTAATTTCATTTGATTTACACTTAGCAACTAAATGTTATAAAGAGAAGGAAAGGATTGCCCTCTTTCATCTCTACCTTACGCCACTTTCTAAAGTATATTGATTTGATTTAATTCTTTTTAGTGAATGGCTTGTTGCACATTTTTAAATTAATCATAAGTTTAGGTTCACTTTAAATAACTCTATTTAATATGAAAGACATCTTAAGATTAATCTAATTGAATTACTATCACATGACATATGCTAAATCATTCCTTTCCATCATATGTAACATGTATATGATTTTTAATCCTAAGTATATCTATTCATGCAACATGTTTTAGCACACTTAAGTGATGAATGTATTTGTATATTTCAAATTTCTCTTTTCATTTGATTGAATTTTTTAGGATATGTAAGTTTAAAGTTCTATCCAAATTCTTATACAAAAATACATAAGAATGAAATTGAATAGGTACATGTCATTGTTAAACCAGAGAAGTGAGGTAATCAAATGACCTCTTTAGGGCTACTCAAAGTCTCGTATTCCCGGGATGTCCAAGCTATACCCATTGCATTCAAACATATGTAAGTTTATATGCATGAATATAAGAAAGAAAGCTCCAAATCACATGGCTAATTAATCCAAGCACTTAATTGATTATGGATGCATGCATTTTTTTAATGGAAAAGAGGGATTTTCATCTTCTAGCTACACATACATACACATGTAAAGAGAAATGAGCAAGTACGTGCCTTTGTTAACTAGGAAAGTGAGGTAATCAAATGACCTCCTTGGGGCTAGCTGAAGCCTTGTGTTCCCGGGATGTCCAGACTATATACTTTACTATCTCACTATGCATGAATGTATATGTATATAAGAGGAAGAAAGTCATGCAAAAATTACATTTCTATTTGATTAAAACATTTATGTATGTGAAATAAAATTCCATCCAAATTCAAATGTAGAAACACATATGAATGAAATCAAATAAGTACGTATTATTGTTGACCAAGGAAGTGAGGTAATCAAATGACCTCCTTAGGACTAGCTAAAGCTTCGTATTCCTGGGATGTCCAAACTATATACTTATTAACATTCAAATACATATGAAACCATATATGAATTAAGGAAAAGAAAGCTTTACTTCACATACCTAAGCTATAAGCACATGCAAAGCCTATATGTATTCATAAATATTATCACTCTAATCAATATAATTGATTTATAAACTTTTGAAAAATAATTTGAATTTATTAGTGATAATAGCCACACATATTATAAATTAATCCAACACATGGAAGTTTACATAAAAAAAAATCATTTGATTTAATTAGTTTTGAAAAAATGAATGTATGATTTCAAATGCATACAACTTTTAACATGATTGGAAAGGAATGAATAAACATAAACACATGATTTCATTCAATCAAATTAATTCTTAAGGACAATCATATTAAATAAAATTATTTAAAGTAAACCAAAGTTTTCTTAATATCATTTATGGATGTGAGAAAAGGTTTGTTGATGCTAACCCATTCCTATGTTTGTTAATTGATTTAGTTTAATGAAATATAATTAAGTTGATTTTATGTGTTAATTAGGTTATGGTATGCATTAAATACATTAATTAACCCTTTCTTATATTATCTTAATATAATTACCCGAATAATTATGAGCCAATATGATATGCACATGAATCAAAAAGTAAATTAGCAATGATCCTAAGAAAAAAAAAGGCACCTAATGCAATTGGCTCATAATTAACGATTAATTAAGTTAAAAATTTTAATTAAGTACTCTTATGGCCTCCCCACACATGTGGGTTAACCATAATTTCCTTAAGATGTCTTTAGGTTATTGAACACCTAAAGGTCTACCCAAGAATTAATTAATTAAGTTCTGATATGATTATGATTTTAATTTAATTAATTAAGTGATTTAATTAATTAGTTAAATCTTAATTTATCTTCTTTTTTTAAAAAAATGAAGAGAACTTAAGGAAAGAGGCTAGGAAAGAGGTCCCAACTCCATTCCATTAGTCCATTCACTATTGGATAGTGATTAATGAACTTAATTAATCAATTTATTATTGTTCATAGGATTAATTAACCATTAATTAGATTAAGAGAGTAATTAAGACTTTATTAGCCAATTCCCCTAATTAAGTAAGCAATAAATCCCAAGAAAATCATGGGATACAGAGATCATCCCATTAAATTAACCCATAAATTTTGAAATTAATTGCTCAAGTAATTAAGGAGTAATTAAGCTAATTAATTTTGTAATTAAACCCTAATTAAGCTTTAATTATTATTCAAATTTAAATAGGATCATGTTTAATTAATTCTCCTCTAAAATACCTTTAAAATGAGTATTTATTTGTATTTTTCAATTTTTTTATGATTTGTTATGATTTTAGAAGTTTCAACTATTAAAAATTATTAATTAAGCCTAATTAAAGCCTTAATCCCATATGCATGCCATGGCGTCTTGCACATGTGCACTTTCATGTCGTGGGATTGGCCACTTAAAACTTATTCGACTCAGTGCCTACGTGGCGGTGGAGGACACGCTTTCTCGTCCGCCTTCCGATCTTAGATCAAATGGCTATGATTAATCCCACGCTTAATATAATTAAATCAGATTAAACTATTGAATCTAATCATGATCGTCCGTTCTGATCATGTAGAAGACAGATGGATCTATCTCCTCCCAAGCGAGGAGAGACGGTCATCGTCCATTGTTCATTACTCTATTCGAGCTCACCCGAGCTCGGATCAAGCTCAAATCAATCCCACACCATCCACAGAGCAAGGCGAGAAGATCGAACGGCGGAGATCTCACGGTATGCAAATTTTCTTCACAAAGCTCTAATCATTTTTCACAAGAAGCTCAGTTTTGGAATTACCTCATCGAGCTCAAGACCGGTGGAAAATCTGATTGAGGAAGCTTTGACTAGTGGTGACGAAGCCCTATTGGTCAACAATTGGATCAATTCCTCTCCGTTTGCTCAGAAGGCTACGAACCGATGATTTGGAGCTTGGCTTTGATCGAAGTCCCACCTTCGGTAGTCAAGGAGCTCAGGGGAAGATTCATTCTTGCTCAATGAGCTCTAGGGAAGGTGCGTGCAAGGTTAATTTGAGTTTGGTGGAGAAATTGGGAAGTTGGGTCAGAAATGGGAGTGTCCTGTTTTGGGATGGATGGGAATAGAATTTTTCAATCGAGGAATGAGCTTGGGAGCTTGGGAAATGGCTCTTGCGGCTCGTCTTGGGTAGCTAGGGCTTTGAGTAATACTTTTGTGTTGTGTTTTAGTGGAAACAAAGGGGTGTAGCCCCGCTTCCCCTTGATCTAACGGTGGGATTAGGTTTGGCTTCTAGTGGCCGTCTGGCCATCTCAGGGAGGAGGTGAGTTGGCTCGGCTTGGTTGGTTGAAGATGTGGAGGTGGCTGCCAAGGAGGAATCATGAGTGTCCTATGGGTTTCAAATACTCCAATGGGGAGGGTGAGGTGATTTCACCTCCCATGAGTCATGGCTAACCCAACCACCCCTTGGGTCAGGTTGGGTAGTGTCCTAGGTGCCTAGGTGGACTATTGGTAGAGTGTCAAGTGGCTAAGGAATAAAAATGACCACTTACATTGGTGATTTGTCTCATGTGGTATCCTTGACCCAAGGTTATAATGGTCATTTGGCATTGGATTTGATTTGGGCGGACTTTAAATGAGTCAAAAGTGGTTAGCCCAAATTTCAAGTCAATTAGAGTTGATTTGGTTTGATTTGGCTCAATTTGACTCATTTAGGTCAAATTGGGTTAGGTTAGGTCAAGTTGACCAATTGGTCAAATTGGGTCAAACTAAGGGTTGAGTCAAGTTCATATGATTATTTGGGATGTTTTGGTTCACTTGGTTTGGTTTAGTTTGGCTTAGATTTGATTTTGTGTCATTTGAGTTTATTTGGGTCAAATGGTTAGGTTGACCAATTTGACCAAATTGGCCAAATTGAGTTGGGTTGGGTGTTGGTTTGGATTTTAGTTAACCAATTGAAGATGATTGTAGGCTTTAGTTTCAATTAATTTGGGTTTAGTTTTGATTTAGGCCAATTTGACCCTTAGGTCAATTTGGGCTAAGTAGTCAATAGGTTCAATTGGGTTCATTGGGTCTAATCATGGCTTTGGTCAAGTTCAAAAATTAATTTGGAATGAACTTGAACCATTGGTTCTAATTAATTTGATTTGTATTTTAATTTGACCCAATTCGGTCTTTTAGGTCATTTTGGGTCAACTTGGGTCAAGAGGGCCAATTGGGTTTGGTTTGGTGCAATTGAAGGTCAAGTCATGTTCAAATATTGATTTTGAGTTGATATGAATAATTGGTTTCAAGGGATTTGCTTACGTTGTAATTTAACTAGTTTGGGTTCATATGGCTTGGTCAAAGGACTAAGTTGACTTAGTTTGACCTAATTTATGGTAATTAATCAACCTAGAGTGATCAACAATCATGATAGGAGGTCTTGGTGGGCTTGATTCAATCCAATTTGGGTAGGCTTGGAACTTGGCTCAAATATGTCAAATTGGACACTTTGAATTAGGTGGACCAATTGGGTTTAGTTGGCTTGATTTTGGGTTGAGTTTGATTTAGTTGAGTTTATATATGGGTTTAGGATTGATATAAAAATTAAATAGTAATTGATTTGGGTTTGTATGAGTTTTGGTTCAATTGAATATCTCAAGTCAAATGGGTTAGGTTAGGTTTAATTTGGGTTGATTTTGGTTTGGCATGATGATTGTAGATTTCATTTATATTTGTGAATATGATTGAAGGTATGATTGATTCATGAGAAAATTAATTGAATTTGGGTTTTGAAATGAAGGAATTTGGCTAAGTCCATGGAGTTGGTTCATAGGGCTTAGATTTGGATTTTGATTTAGTTTGATTTAGTTTTAATGATTTAAATGTATATTTCATTTATATTTGTGAAGATGATTGAAGATATGATTTATTTGTAAAAAAATAAATTGTGTTTGAAGTGATTTGAATTAAGATTTGACTAAGCTCATGAAGCTAGGTCATAAGGCTTAAATTTGGATTTGATTTGGTTTGGATTTAGTTTTGGTCATGTGATTGTAAATTTGATTTATATTTGTAGATATGATTGAAGGTATGATTGATTTATAAGAAAATCAATTGAGTTTGAAGTGATTTAAATTAAGATTTGGCTAAGCCCATGGGATTGATTCATATGGCTTAAAGAATCTGATTTAATTTGATTTAGTTTTGATCATTTGAATGTAGATTTAACTTATATTAGGAAGATGATTGAAGATATAATTAATCATGAGAATATCAATTGATTTTGAATTAATTTGAAGGGGGATTTGGCTAAGTCCATGAAATTGATTCTAAGGAGTTAGGAAGGATTTCAAGTTTGGATTTGATCATGGGCTTCAATCATTTAGTTTTAGAATTTGGGTTTAGATTTGGATTTGAATTTGATGTTTGAATTGAACTTAATGTTTGGTTTGAGAAGGTGAACATGGATTGGATTTGGGTTACAGGGTAAATGAATCTCCCTAATCCCTAAGGCATAGCCTAATCCTATGATTAACCCTTCTAAGTCTCTAGGCTTAGGTTAAGTGTTTAGCTAATTGCTAGAAGTGTCTTATAACTAGAGAAGTCTTATTGTCTAGAAAAATCCTAAGTCTAAGATAGGAAGATTGAATCCTCACTCCAAAAGTGAGGTCAACAAAAGGACCCCCAATATGTGTGGTGTAACTAACAAGGCACACCGCACGTATTGGAGTTGACTGAGACGATCAACAACGTCTAAAGAATTACAAATACTAATGGAAACCATCTAATCCTGAACCCAAAAGGTAGATAGAATCACGATCTTAGTGCAATGCAGCTCTCTTTATGCCAGGGGCATAAAAGAGCCAAGAGGATCTGATGAGAATTCCATGTCAAGGAATGGAGGGAGATCTGCTAGGGGATCATACATGCATTGAATATGACATGTGAGACATAGAAGAAGAAAATCCATTGGGGATTAAGGTTTGAGTTTGATTTGATTATATGATTTGTGGAAAGAAGATTTGTTGGGGATTAAGATCGAATTGATTTTAATTTGTTTTGTTTTAATTGATGTGGAGGCATATTTGCTAGGGAGCGGGTATATGAATCTTCCACTAGGGAAGCAGGTTCAGGCTATCTGTTGGGGATAAGAGTTTGATTTCATAGATTTATTTGGGGATGTATCCACTAGGGATAAGAGTTTGGTTATTTCTTTGATTTAAACTCCACTGGGGGAGTTAGTTTAATTTGGCTCCACTGAGGAGGTTAATTTTGATTTGATTAGCTTGTTTGATTTCTTTATATATGATTTGGTGATCCACTGGGGAGAAGAAAGTGATTTAACTCCACTGGGGGAGAATCAGATTGGATTTAATTTTAATTTGGATTAATTTATGAACTCTATCGATGTGTGATAGATCCACCAAGAAGGGGCTATATCAGCCTTGACCTATCTCAAATTTACAAATCCAAAGGGGTAGTCTACCGGTTGTGGGGTAGAGCTAGCCAACCTATGGGTTGCCTTTCAGTGTGCAACGACTATGCTAGGAAAAAATGTAGACTTACATCTTCTAAAATGGGGAACAACTCACTAGGGTGATCTATTGGATGCACAATAAAATCAAACTTGACCTAAGGAAACTACTGAGGGAGTGTCGTTGGGGATCTTTCCTCAACTCAAAAGTAGTCAAGATTAATTTCATCTGATTTGAATTGATTTAATTTGATTTGGTTTAATTTTGAATTTAGGGCATATCCTCTGAGGATGTGAACTTGGTCAAATTTGATAAATTTAATTTATGAACTGTATCTGAGCAATGGATCCACTGAGAAGGGGCTATATCAGCCTTGGCTTATCTCAAGTTTACAAATCGAAAGGGATAGTCTACCAGTTGTGGCGTAGAGCTAACCAACCTAAGGGTTACCTTTCGGTGTGCAATGACTGTGCTATGAATAAAGTGTGTAGACTTACATCTTCCAAAGTGGGGAGCAATCGATGGTGTTATCTGTTGGATGCACAATAGATCAAACTCGACCTAGGGCGACTACTAAGAGAGTGTCGCTGGGGATCTTACCTCAACTCAAAAGTAGTCAAAATTGATTACATTTTAATTTCATTTGATTTGATATGATTTGTTTAAATTGATTTGATTTAATTGATGGACCCTATCGGTATGGACCCACTGAGAAGGGGCTATATCATCCTTATCCTATCTCAGATTTACAAATCCAAAGGGATAGTCTATCGACCGTGGATAGAACTAACCAACCTAAGGGGTTGCCTTTCTGTGCAACAACTATGCTAGGAAGAAGGTGTAGTAGATTTACATCTTCTAAAGCAAAGAACAATCGATGGGGTGACCTGTTGGTAGCACAACAAATCGATCCTAACTAGGGCGACTACTAAGAGAGTGTTGATGGGGACTTGCCTCAACTCAAGAGTAGTCAAATGATTCCTATAGGGAGTTTTGCTAATACTGCCTTAAAGATAGGATGCTTGCTTGGAAAAGGTGCCACTGGGGGCATTCTCTTGATCCATGAGTGAATATATATGTTGTTTGTTTATATGTTTTCATGGACCCTATTGGTGTGTAAGGGACCACATTGAGAAGGGCTATATCAGCCTTGTCCTATCTCAGATTTACTAGACCAAGGGAGAATCTGTGCATTCACAAAATAGAATCTCCAACCATATGGGTGGTTACTAGGAAAGGGGAACTATCCAATCCAATAGTAACCCGGGTAGTGTCTAAATGGGGTCGCAAAGAATGTGATCCAAATAGAGTGCCCATAGAGGAGGTGCCTCTAGGGGCATTATCCTGGACCCTGTAAAGAAGAAAGCTTGTAGGTGTACAGTGGCCAACTCAAGAAGAAAGTGTAGCAAACTTACATCTACCATGAGTGGTGTATCCACCGGGTGGGTCGCCAACATAGTGAGAACTAACCAACCTAAGGTTCCCATTGGTGTGCAATGATCAATCTATAAATAAAATATGTAGACTTACAACTTTCAAGCGGAGCTGATCATCGGGATAGTTTGTCATCGGTGGGACAGATACTATCCAACCTAGGACAACTACTAAATAGGGAGTCCTGAACCCAGACTTGAAGTAGTTAGGAGGAAAGGAGCCACTGGGGGACTTACCCTAAGCCTCAAATATTCTCGATCGAGTTAGCTCTCGATGGCTAGTTCAAGAAGAAGGCATAGCAGACTTTTATCTTCTTAAGCTAAGTCATCATGAGGTAGCTTATCATCTGCGCATAGTAAGGCCTACCAAACTAACAAGGCACTCATCAGGGTGTAGTGGCCAAGTAAAGAAGGAAAGCATAGTAGACTTAGATCTTCCAAAATAAGAAGACCACTGGGGTGACACACTAGCAAGGTAGCATGTTAGACCAACCAAGAGTAACTACTGAGTGAGTGCTGCTGGAGGCATTATCCTAACTTGAAGTAGCCCCTGGTATGTAGCACCGATATTTTAAGGCCGAAAGGCATAACCTTATAGCCATAGATTTCGATCGGGGTTCTAAAAGTAGGGTTTATTTCATCTTCAGGGGCTATCTTTATTTGGTTATATCCAGATGAGCCATCCATGAAAGAAAAGACCACATGAGATGAGGTCCACCATCAGTTCTGGTATCGATATTGGAAATTCATCTTTTGGATATGCTTTATTTAGATCCCTAAAATTGATGCATATATAAATTTGTCCATTCTTCTTCTTAATTGGGATGACACTGACCAACCAGGTAGAGTATTTTTCTTTCGGATGAAGCCAGCATCGATCAATTTCTTGACTTCAAAAATGATCTGTTGTTCAATGTCTAATTGTATGCGTCTAGGAGCTTGCTTGATAGGGTTAGCACTTGGCTCTATTATAAATTTATGGACTGCTACATTAGGAGACAAATTGGGCATCTCTTCATAACTCCATGCGAAGCAGTCCTTAAACTTAGTCAATAACTTAACTAAGTCATTGGTTTTAGTTTCATTCAACAAGGAACTGACATATGTCAGGAATGGATCTCCTTCAGTTCTTAAGTTGATTTCTTTGAGCTTATCAATAGTTGACTCGATTTCTTCTTCAAGCTCTAGCGGTGCATCTTTGACTTCAAAATCATCTAGATCATCTAACGTTTCTGAGCACACCTCCTCATATGAGTTAATGTGAATTGAAAAGAGCCTATCAGATTACAAATGATTGGTGATAGCGTGTCGTCATCATCATTTGGACCCAATGTCTAATCTCGGATTGAGCTTTGCATTTCTCTTCCATATTCTTTAAAGTAGTTTGTGCTTTTAACCAAATATGTGGGATTAACCCTTTCTTTGCTAAATTATGAACAAGGCATATCAAAAGGTATTATATTAAATCTTTATATGAATTATCCTTAAGTTTTACATCAACTTCTTCACTTGAGGATGATGCCCCAAAAGATCTCTCAGTCTTCACATCATGGATGACTTGAGCTTCAATTACCAAACCCAACTTTTTGTGAAGAAAGTGGGGTTAGAGCTAAGGTTCCTAACTGATGCCTAACTGTTTCATATATAGACATGGATACACTTATGATTTGCTTTGGTGCCCGATCTTCATCACTATCTGGCTCAAGTGTCACCTCCAAAGGAATATATTGCTGAGAAGAGCTAGCTGGTGTGCTAACTATATAATACTCATCCTCTGAACTAGATTATAAGTCTATATGGATAGCATGTGTACTCCTGGTGGTTAGGACATATCTCCTATTGGGTGGCCAATAAGGAGGTTTTCCATCCCTGGGATGGCCTCTAAACTGGCCTCTTCTTCTTCTTAGAATTAAGGTCATTTTAGATATGTTGAATGGAGTGACTGGGTAGAATCTAATGTCAGGCTCCACTTCCTCCTCCAAGTCTATTTCTCGCTCCCTTTTCTTTTCTTTTTCTTTTTCTATTTTCTTTTCTTTTTATTTTTATTTTTCTTTTTCTTTTTTTCTTTTTCTTTTATTTTTGAACTTTGGCCAAGTTTGCCATAATAGACTTATTGATTTTGAGGGAGGTAGTAACTCGCATCCTCATATATGTCGACCTCGTGAATTATAAATGGCTTGAGATCTCCTTTGGTATAATAGATGATCCCACATCTCACTAACTTCATACACTAATGTAGAGAGTATGGAACTGTGATATTTTTATGTATCCATGATCTTCCAAGCAAAGCATTGAAAGATGTATCCGAGTATATAATATGAAACTTGGCTTCAGTCTTCCAATCATTTATCTCCAAGGGCAACACTATGGAGCATAAGACCCTCTTGCCTTGTTCATTAAATCCTCTCAATATCATCCTTTATTTTTAGAGTTTAGAGATGTTGATCCTTAAGTAGGCAAGGGTTATTAGACTCATAATGTTGATTGATTCACTTGGTCAACCAAAACTCTGGATATCATGTATCTACCAACATCCACTATAATGTAAATAGGATAGTTGTGCTCGATTGTCCTTAGAAATAGGTCTTCATCACTGAATGTAACCCCTAAGGTGTCCTTCAAGTAGTGTGCATTCTCACCACTAGCGGTCAGCTGAGCTAAGCATATCTCAGGATCATGCAAAGCCTTGATTAGAGATTCCCTCATATCTTTGGATAAGATAAGGGTGTCATATATGCTTAATTTAGCTGAAAACTTTCTAAGATGAGCTAGGATGTTGTAATCCACTTTGGGCTGGTCCTCCACAAGCATATCCATAGGTGGAGCATCCTATGGAGGGGTTATCTATTCACTAGAACCAAGGACTTACTTACCCTTATCCTGAGGTGCTACCCTAGGTGATAGAACTTTGCCACAGTGCAGGTTGACTTCAGTGACTTCTTGGAATGATGAGTTTGTGGAAAGTTCTACCTTCTTATCGGGCATACATACAACTTCTCTTATGGGATCATCAGAGTCAGTTGACTCCAAGTCAATCTCAAGAGGTGAACCCGATTGATTTAGAGAAGGAAAGCCTGACTTTGAATCAGAAAGAAAAAGATCGAAACTACTAGAGCTATTATTACTATTTAGGCTTATAGAGCTTTCAATAGAAATAAAGCAAAGCATCAAAAGTAGACAATATATAAGTAGAATATGCTTTATTCATTGATTTCTTTTTGGGTGGAGGTACATGATAGAAATCAAGTAAAGTAAGCAGAGTAAGGGATTTGATGCCCTTATCAGCTGATACAACACTCATGTCGATAGAAGAGGAGCTAGTAGAAATAGTTGTAATGGTGGAAGGAGTGCTAGACTCGAACGGTGGTTGCGCTACTAGACTATCTCGGACAAGTGTACTAAGCTGCTGCTGATACTGGGTTGTCACCTTCCCCGAGTTGTCCTTTGCAACTAGCAAACCTTCCTTTGTGTTGGAGGTTTAAGCTGCTCCAGGCATCTACAAGGAAAGTTTCTTGATCTTAGAAATGATCTTCTTAGAGGTTTGAGATAAGGAGATATCTCAACCTTCTTTGGTCTTAAGAGGATCAAAAGTATCCCCAAGGATTACTCAAATAGATGGTTATTCTGGAGGTATTCCTTGAAATAACTATTCGACTTATAGTTGCACTTAAGCCTCTTAAAAGTAATACAATCCTCTAAGATATAACTGCTACATGGTTAGGCAATAGCTAGATCATCCCTCTTTCCATTTTCTTACCTCTCACAAATGAAAGGCATTTCTTTAAGAGATTCTTAAAGATTTTTCCAATTACCTCTCTCTTGAATGAATATGGCTTACTCAATCTATCGATAAGAGTATGTGGAAAATCCACAGAGGTGGATATGAATACCTGGTGGGTATTCTTGAGGTGGTGGAAATGTCTGTCATTCTATGGCGGTATGATGGACAAAGTGGTGGAAGAGGAGGTGGAAAAATTCTTGGTCTCTATCTTGAACTCAGGTGCTCCCTCTCACTTAAACAACTATCCAGCTTAAACACCTTCATTTGATTGGGCCTTTGTCATTGGTGAAAAAGAGCAATTGTTTGGCTTCCTCTTGTAAGAAACCTTATTGATTACTTCTCAAATGTTTTGATGGTAAAGCCCTTAAGCATGAAGCACTAGGCCATGGATCTTGAGAAGAATTCAATGGCATGTTGTGACAGTGATTCATATTTCATGCTCGTTTAACTAAGAATGTAATCAATAAGGGACTCATTGTTTTATTTCTCTACGAGGTTGCCTATCACTCTTTTAGCTCCATCTCTTGATGAAGATTAACTCAAAAAAATCTTCACCAAACTATTATTCCTTCAAATGCAACCCAGCTAAGTGATGAAAAGTCTAAACAAGAGTGCATTACTGTCATCGACATTGCAACAACCAGCACTGAAATGTGCAATGTGCTGCCGTGGGTTCCCACTACCATCAAAGATCTTGAAGGATGGTGGCACAAAACCCTTGGGGTATTGAACTACATCAAATTTCTCTGGGTATGGTCTACTCTTTGGAATTGAAGAGTTCCCTCTCACTTGCGCCAACTCTTCCTTCACTTCCTGGTCCACCATATGCTTGATATCCTTTTCATGCATGAAGGTGTTATCTGTGACCTTCCTATACAAACTACCAGCATCATCATCATCTACGAGAGTGCACCTAGAATGGTCAGGCAATGTACCAACTGGTTTGATACCATGGGAGAAGGCTAAAGATTGGGCTCTAATGAAGATTGTCATTCTTATACACTCTTCTCTATCTTATCTATCTGGTCATCCTTCTGCTTGAGTTGGTAGAGGATGAGTTGAGTGAGAAGTGTCACCTACCTGACTATGTTGATCCCACTACAAGAATTCTTGAGTGTCGACCATGTGGACCTCGGTTGTGTCATCCAACATGTCATCTTCATCAGGATCGAAGCTAACTCTACCCTCCTTGATCCCAATCTCTTTGACTAAGAGTCTCTATGATGTCATCTAAAGATCGATCATCTATCTGCGCTCTACAGATTAGGCACTGAAACCATAGATCCTTTACAAGTGTATATAGGTCTAGTGGGGTGCACTTAACTAGTTCTCTTGTCATGGGGACTATATCCCCTCTCTTAGACTACTATAGAGGTGGTGCGACCATGACACTTTTGGGTCGCCACTCCTTCTTTTTCATAGTTGAAGTGGAAAGATGAATGGGAGAGCTCGACCTCACCTTAGTGGGTGGAATAGATGGAGCAGGATCCTTAGGCCATAGCCAGATCCTCAAGGGAGATGGTCTTTCCCCACATGGGGGCTTCTGAAGCTTGGTGGGGATGGTAGATGCTGGAAGTTAGATGGGTGATGGTGGACGATGAGTGGAGTGGTGTGATGGTAGCGCATTGTAGATCTCCTCCCATGGTGCTATTGAGAAAGATTTTTGTGTGAAATCTAAAGTGGGTGAGAAAGTCTAAAAGTAGAGGCCAATGCCAGCCTCCTCCTCTCTTGCTTGCTTGCTTAGGAAGTGACTCTAGCCTCCATGGCTCTCTCTCTCTCTCTCTCTCTCTCTCTCTCTCTCTCTCTCTCTCTCTCTCTCTCTCTCTCTCTCTTTATGAATTTGACCCTTAACGCTCCTAGGGATCAAAATTCATAAGTCATGTAGGAAGGCAAACTCTGAGCATCCATGGGCTCTACCGACCCAACAAAGAACTCATCGTAGACTAGCTTAGAGATTTATAATCTCCCTAGTTGGCATCTCAAAGTATGCTGGTGGTGGAAGCAATGTAGTAATCCTCCCATAATCTTTCTCTCTGAAGAGGGTGAAACCTGGCTAGTGGAGAGGTCTCATGGGGAACCCTCACAACATGAGGGTGTCATCAATCTTCAGCCTCATGCTGTGTCGCTAACCTTTAGTTCTTGTTGTGGCATTGCATCCTAGTGAGGGCGGCGAGAGCTAGATCCTACCTCAAAGTAGGGGAGACTATCTCGAGGCCAAGATTTGCTTCCCCTTCAGAGTGGGGGAAAATGTTGGTGTTTTCTCTAGAATAGAGAAAAGAAATGAGACCACATGGAGTTTAGAAATATTTTATTTAGATGACCAAATAAGACATTAAGCAATAAACATATTATATCGAAAGATAAGCATGCTCTCCTGTAATGGATTCGATCATTTTAATAAAAGACTCCTAAGGCGAATGGGTCTTTCGTGTACCAGAGTATTTTTTCCTGAAATACATGAAAAAGTATAACATGATTTATTTTATCTGAGGATCTTGGTTCCCTATAAAGGCAAGCCTCTATAGTTAATTACATCTTAGGAAGGGTATCTTCCTAAGAATACTCTCGATTAAAGAAATAAGTGGTTATTCTAAAGACTACTAAGGTAGTTTTCAAAGGATTAATTTTGGAAAATTTAATTGGGAGAGGTCCAAATTGGAGAGAGTTATTTTCAAGAGTTAAATGAGACAAAGTAGGAAATGTCTATTGATACTAGGATACCCAGTAGACATTTCAACTATCCTATGATTGGGCTTCAAATTTGGGATTTAATTTTTAAAGTTGTCATTTTCATAGAAATCTAGACTTAGATTCTAGCACACAAGGCAGAAATACCTAGGGTTGAAGACTTATTCTAAAAGGATGCTTAACCTAATCTTAAGTGCTTTAACACATGTCGGATCGACCTAGTTTTATCCTTGGGAATCATTGGTCATTCTCTTCACTTGAGGGAACTAACCTATCCTTAACTCTTATGGACTTACAACTTGCCTGGAGAAGGCTATCAACTAACACCACCTATGCGCATTTTAAAACCATGAGGCTAAGTCATATGAATGCAAGATGGTTGGGCTGTTGTATTCTTAGGAAAGGAATATCTAAACCTAGACTCACTCCCTAATCCCTAAGATCATGTAGGGTATGAAGATGCATCTAACTAATGCATATTTTTTAGATTTTAATAAATTTTGACTCAGGATTCATTTAGGCCATAGGAATACAATTTAAGCCTAATGCATGCAATTAGAAAAAGGTTATGGGTGAAATCAAAATAAAAGAAGGTGTACTTCCATCATAGGCTCTCAAAGTTCAAGCCCAAGTTCTCTGGCAAGGATGGAAGTCCTTCATTAATTAAGAGTGAAATAATATGATTTATGCATGATGTTAAAACATCCAGCTAAGGGATAAGGGATTGCTACATATTTTATCTTGCTTTAATACCTAGGCTTTCATATGAAGATTATGAGTTATATTTATTTTTATATTTCAATTGATTAGTTGAATAGAAAATTTAGTTTATCCTATGAGCCTACGTCAAGGCATTCATCATAGCACAAACACAACATAGAAAGAAACTTAGAAAAAGCATGTTGTTTATTAAAAATAAATCAAGTCAAATTAAATTATATAAGAAAAGGCCAATTGGTAAATGCTTCGACAGAAAATGGGTACAGTTCTTCCCATACAACCTAGAACTACAAGTTTAGATCTATGGGTATTCTTTCGAGGAAAGTCTCTTTCTTCAGGGACATCCATCGGGCTCCACAGGGGACCTCCGTGCCATCTCTTGGTTGGGTCAACTCCAGCTAATCCTAGACCCCATAGATCCTAACCTAATTCTAAGCTCAAATTTAAATTTAAAATTCAAAAAAGAAATCCTAAGCCCTGCAAAATAGATGTTAGAAATACACAAAGGCTTTAAATTTACAAACATGGGCTTAGCATTAGTTGCTTTAAAACCTGTCATATGGACTATGTTAAGATTTTCAGCACCTACAAGCAAATAGTAATTTTGATTTATTTATTCCGATCCCTTTAACATCCCTAAATAGTGTTAAATCTAGAAAGAATGCCTAACATATTATAATGAGCAAACAAGCCTAAGCATCCAGTCTAAAGCAATACACCACACAGACATGAGAAGAACAACACAACATATCACAAAAAATTAAAAGAAAATCACAGAATGATCTAACCTAGATCTAGAGTCCGTGACCTAAGTAATCTAGTGTGTGTAAAAAAGGGGTTTGTGTGGCAAGGCTTTTATAGGCTCCTTAAGTTCAAGTTTAAATTTGAAGTTTGAATTTGTTTAATTTTTACCATTGGTTGGTTTCAATTCAAATGGTTTAGTGATTTAATTTCCCTTTTTTTGTTCATTTTATTTGGTTAAAGTAATATTTAAGTTTTCAAGAATAAGAAATATAATGAATTTCATTTTTAGGTTAAACTCACTTTATTCCACATCCTAAATCCTAATGAGGTTTCCAAAAGTCTAATTAAGATCCCTAGGTATCTTAATTAATCTTTTGATGTTATTTATGTTTGGATTAGTTTTATGTTATTTCATTTGTTTGAATTGCTTTATTTGATTTAATTTGTTTGATTTGTTTTATTTTGAATTAAGCTATGTGGGTTTCATTTGATTTGGCTTATGTTAATTTAAAGAGTTTGATTTTATTCAATTTAACTTAAGTTATTAAATTATGGATTTGTAAGCTTAAGGTTTAAGTTCATTAATATGAATTAGTACCTTAGGTTTGTTCATGGATTATGCTTAACCTAAAGTACTTAGGTTAATTATTTGATCTGATTTAATTGACCTAAGTTTTAGATTCATTCTTAAATTCATTAGAGATGAATGATTTTATTAAATTTTATTAAATCAAAATTTAAGGTTTAAGTTAATTAATAGTTTTATTAGCTTAAGGTTTTATTTGATTATCCTAAGATTGAATTTGATCACTTTAATTGACTTAGGATATTTAGATAAGTTCCTTAAGAGTTTTTGATGCTTGATTGAAATTGATTTGAACTACCATTTAATTTAATGGATTAATTAATTTCCTTAACCTAATATTTGATTAACATTGACCTAAGGATTTAGAAATTTAATAAATACTAATCCAAGGATCAAATAGGATTGAAAATTTTTTGGAAAGTGGGGATACATGTCAGCTTCAAATGTTCAAAATTTCATCTTGATTAGATTTGTAATTAAGGAGTAATTAGTATTCTAATTATTTCACTAGAACATAAATTAAGCCTAATTTATTGAGATTCAATTAAGGGTTTTATTGTTCATAAATTTTTCAATGAAATACCTTTCTAATGAGGGTTTATTCATATTTTTTTGTTAACGGTTGATTTATTATGATTTAATTGAGTTCAAGTTATTTAATTGAATTAATTAATTCATTTAATTGCCTAATTAGGTCAATTTAATGATTTTTAGGTTTAATTTAGTTTAAGTGATGTTTTAATGTTCATTGAAGTTCATTAAGGTGATTTAAGGTTGTTAGATTAAAATTCCCTAATTATTTCATTAAGGATTAATTAATTTTATTAATTTAAGGGTTAGGCATATGAAATTTTAATTTCCTTTGAATTCAGAGAATTAAATCCCAAAAATTCACCTAAGGTGTGTTTTATGCTTAATTTCATTTCCCCAAAGTTTCAAATTAATTGGATTATTAATTTGATAGTAATTAGGGTTTAATGTTTTTCAATTAAACCCAAATTAAGGGAAAAATACCGAATACAAATTATGGATTTTAATTTTCATGGATTCCTCTCATCAAGGCGAATCCATTGAGCCTTTATTTGTAATTTTTTTATTTATATTTGATTTTCTATTTTTGGAATTTTTTGTATTTTTCTTAATTAATTAAACTATTATTTAACAAGTTTTAACGGTTTTAAGTAAAGGGGCCGCGTTATCCGTCTGCGCATGCGCATGCTGTGCACATTGTGTGTGGCATAGTTGGTCCATGTGGTGGCATGGCGTGACGTAGGTGATCACCATTATCGAGATCAAACGGTCCAGATTGATCCCGCGGTTCCTAAAGGCGAAAATCGATCGTGCCTAGATAGCTGTCCGATCCATACATGGATCGATGGCGAGAGATCATCTCCCATTCTTGTGTGGGAGCCAAGGATCGTTCAAAGTATTTTGCTAATATCTTTTGATATAAGCAATGAAATCACACGATTTCAATTGCTACATGATCATTGAAAGCTCTTCTTTTAATCTATATGGCTCGATATCACTAGAGATCAAGCTAATGTGAAAATGACCAAGGTTGAAATCTTGAAAAAGAAAAGAGTGGTCATCAATGGCGTACCTTGATTTAGGTAGTTTCAAAGGTTGAAATAAAATCCAATAGCTTCGTTTCTTCAGGAGAAAGCTTTGTGCTAGAGGAATTAAGCCAATTCTTTGTTGTTTGATCCCTAGACCAATCCTTGGATGCTCTTTTTAAGCTTTAATGGTTTGCTAGGATACCCCTCTCACGCCTTACAATTTTGAGAGGTGGGAGATGGAAGGGAAAATGGATTTTACTTTCCTTAGTGATTTTAGTTCATTTTTGGTTTTTGTCATTTAGTTCCGTGTCTTAATTAGGAGGTTAATTACCTCATTAATAAGGCTTAAGAGGATTAGTCTCCCATGCATTGGTTAAGTGATTTGAGTTTCCTTATTCATTTTATCTTGTTTAACTCACTTAACCCAAATTGGGTTAAGATGGGTTAAACCTAATTTCTTATGGGTCAAATGACCCATTTGACCCATCTACACTCAATAGGGAATTGGGTTATGCCCTATCACCATCCCTATATGATTTAGGACAATCAATTTAGATTTATTTTGATTTTTCTTAGGTTTGAGTTCAAAGTAGCTTATTTAGGTTATTTTAATTTAAGGAATTTTACTTACCTAATCTAGGCCTCAATGGAACTCAAATTTTTTTTCATTGTGATCACACATATTCATTTGATAATTTGAAATATTTTTGGTGATTTAATTTAGTCAAATTTTGACCAAGTGGGCCCACTTAAGTCAATCCTAGGTTGACTAGAGTTGACTTTAGGTTTGACTTTGAATTTCTATTTTATTTTTATTGATTTAATTTATGTTAGATATTTGACTTGATTTTGCATCAAACCGAGTAGATTGGATTTAGCTCAAAATGCATTTTCTAAATCACTAAGCATAGTGACTTTAATATTGAATTAGGAAATCTCTATTTGAACTTGAGCTCTTCTTATTGCTAAAATGACCTCTTCCAAAAATGAGGTCAACAAATGGACCCCCAATATGTATAGTGGATTAGTCAGAATACACTCCACATATTTGTGTTGACTAGATTGATCAACATACAAGCATAAACCTGGAGACCAAATTCATGATTTTGATTTTTGATTTGAATTTTTGTTTAGGTTTTGATAGTGAAAGATAGGTATATGTATACCTATCTTTGCTTTGGAGTTTGATTCATTCCTAGAATCTTAACTTCATTAAGTTCTAGGGTGAAGAGGAATGATATTAGGAGTATACCCAAAGAATGGTCTAACCCTAATGCAATCACTATGCTCAAGGAAGATGCCTTTAGGGGACTTACTCTTACATGAGAATAGTGGTGATCCATGTGATTAGCTAATAAGATGGGGCCATTTAGGGCATGATCCATCCTAGTTAGCTGAAGAGAGGCGAGGGTCTTTAAAGACATGATCCAATCCTCAAAAGCTATGCTTGGGAGAGGAGGCTTGAAATGCTTGATCCTAATCCGCAACACTTTGACTACTAAATATGGGTCACATGGGATTAATCTTATTTAAGTAGTCTAAACAAATAGGGCCTTCAATGGCTTGATTCCATTTCTTAATTCTTTGAATAGGAAGTCAACTGGGGACTTACTCTCGGATGAGGACTTACTATGTGATTAGAAAGAATGTCAACTAAGGGACTTATATCTTTCTAACTATTAGAAAGGGGTCATAAAGACTTGATCTAATCTAACTTTCTTGTGTAACATGGAAGGAGCATTGATGGCTTGATCCAATCATGTACACAAAATAGGATACTAGGACTTACTCATGATTAGAAAGAATGTTGGAGATTTATATCTTTCGCATTAGAAAGGGGTCATAAAGACTTGATCCAATCTAACTCGAATGTGTAACATGAAAGGGGCATTGATGGCTTGATCCAATCATGTACACAAAGGTAGGATGTCGACTAGGGACTTACTCCTATGTGATTAGAAAGAATGTCAACTAGGGACTTATATCTTTCTGGCTATTAGAAAGGGGTCATAAAGACTTAATCCAATCTAACTCGCCTATGTAACATGAAAGGTGCCTTGATGGCTTGATCCAATCATGTACACAAAGGTAGGATGTCGACTAGGGACTTACTCCTAGGTGATTAGAAAGAATGTCGACAAGGGACTTATATCTTTCTGGCTATTAGAATGAGGTCATAAAGACTTGATCCAATCTAACTTGATGTAACATGAAAGGAGCCTTGATAGCTTGATCCAATCATGTACACAAAGGGAGGATGTCAATGGGGACTTACTCCTAGTTGATTAGAAAGAATGATGACTGGGGACTTATATCTTTCTGGCTATTAGAAAGGGGTCATAAAGACTTAATCCAATCTAACTGTAACATGAAGGGGGCCTTAATGGCTTGATCCAATCATGTACACAAAGGTAGGATGCCAAGGGACTTACTCTAGGTGATTAGAAAGAATGGAGACTTCTTTGCTATATGGGTCATAAAGACTTAATCCAATCGATACACAAAAGTAAGAATGGTGCCACAAAGGCTTGCTCCAAACCTAAGATAGTTTTCATGGGAATGGTGCAAGGCTTACTCCAAACCAAAAGAGCATGAGAAAGGTGCCAAGGGCTTGCTCCCATCTCAAGTCATGTATAGGAAAGGTGCCACAAAGACTTTCTATGATATGGATGAGGAAAAGGAGTTAAAATGACTTAATTCCTAATCCTCAAAAGCTTTGATTAATAAGCAAGAGTCTCATGAACTCAATCCTTACTTAATTAGCCTAACCTGAAGGGTGATAGAAAGTTTATTTTCAAATACATTTGTGAATGAGTTTACAACATTCAAGATAAATGATACAAGTTGAAGCAAAAGCAATAAAGAGAAATAAGCTTTTATTTTATTGATCTTTATTTGGCAACAAGTTACAAGTTACACATAATATTTCTTTAGGTAACGTCCATTGATAGGTGGTATTGGATGTTCACCATAACAGGTAATACGTTGGCATAGGCTTTTTCCACTACAAATGGTCCTTCCCATTTTGGCTCAAATTTCTTGTGATTCTTCTATGATTGGTCTAAGAAACCAAGACCAAGTCTCCTACTTGGAAAGTTCTAGGATGAACCATCATGTATTACGAACCATACGTGATTGGTATAGTTCAAGGTCTTGTTGAGCTTTCAATCATTTTCCTTCAATATTTTCAAGTTCTTCCAAGCGAATCTTATGATTTTTATCTATCGTAACATTATTATTAACAGCTATTCTTAATGAAGAAAATTGCACTTCTAATGGAAGAACTGCTTCAGCCCCAAAAACTAAAGTATATGGTGAAGCCTGAGTTGGTGTCCTATATGTGGTTTGATAGGCCCATAAGGCTTCAACCAACTTTTCATGCCATTAGCGCTTGTTTTCATCAAGTATCTTTTTTAGAATTCTTACCAATGTTTTATTAAATGCCTCAGCCAATCCATTCGCCCTAGGGTAATAGATGGTGGTATCTCAATCAATTTTATGTATAGCCAAAAGTGATTTATTTTTTTGTGGATCTAAGGATGGACCATTGTCGATATGATTGAGGATGCCAAATCGATATGATATTTTCCTAAAGAACTTTAGCACATGATATGCTTTAACCTCTTTTTTAGTGGTATACATTTGGAAAAATAATCATTTAAAATAAAATGATGTCCTTTTGAAGAAGGAGGATCAATAGGCCCTATGATGTTGGTACCCCAACTCTCAAAAGGTAAGGAGGCAACTGTAGGGTGTAATACATTGGGTGGTTGATGTAATACCACACCATGTACTTAGCGATGACGTGCAACCTCCATGCGGTCATTTAGTATCGATGGCCAATAATACCCAAGTCTCTTGATTTTAATTTCATTTTGGGCCTAGATTGGTGTGCTCCACACAATCCAAACTGTATCTCAGTCACAACCTTATGGGCTTTCAATTTTTCTAAACAACAGAGCCACATTTGATCGAATGACCTATGATACAAAGCATTATTAATTAATGCATAAGATAAAGCACATTTCTTTATTTGATTTGCTAATGATTTATTTTAGAAGCCTCCCCTTACTTAAATAATCAATAAACGGTTGCCTCCAATTGCATTCTATTTGACTTTCAGTAAGAGTGGCTATTCTTTGCATTTCTTCTTGCCTATTAATGTAGTCTAAATCTATTGGAGATAAAACCTATTGATTTTGAACTTCTATAGAAATTGATTCTTTTTCTAGGCATGTGATTTTTTGGCTAGTTTAGCCAAAGCATCTGCTATTGAATTCTCTTGGTGAGATATTCTACATAGCATTACATATGGAATCTTTTCAAGTAATTTCATTGTATATTGATGATAATTGAAGAGCTTTGGATGCAAAACCTTATAGATTCTACTTACTTGGTTTATAACCAGTTGGGAATCCCCAAAAATTTTATATTTTAATTTCATAAGGATTTGCCAACTCTAAACTAAGTAAGAGCTTCATATTCACTTCATTGTTGTTTGTACAAGGCTTAAAATGATATGAATATCTCATCATTCCTTTTTGGGTTATAAGATTAACCCAATTCTGCCTTCCACGGGATAGATGAGTTTGATTCTTTATGCTTCTTGATGATGATGCACCATCAAAGTATAATTCCCAGGTGGCATTAGGTTCACCTTCCAATGCTATGATATGTTCATCTGGGAGATCATCATTTAAAGGAGACCCTTCAAGCATAGGGGTGTCTAAGAAATGCCACTATTTATCCTTTATACAGAGAGGAATATAAGTGATCTTAAATTGTAATAAAATCATTGACCATCGTGCTAAACACACGAACAGCATTGGTCGAGTCATGAGATATTGCAAAGGATTCACCCTTGACATCAGGTTGACCTTCTGAGAAAGCATATAATGCCTCAATTTCTGAGTGGCAAAAACTAAGACTAAGCTATGTTTCTTAATAAGAGGATAATTCTTTTCCGTTGGGATAAGTCTACGACTTAGATAATAAAGGGCATTTTCCTTCCCTTCTTCATTTGTTTGAGCTAATAAAGCCCCAAGAGATTCATCCATAGCCGTGGTATAGAGAATTAATGGCTTTCCCGGAATTAGGGAAGCCAAAGTAGAAGGATTCATTAAATATTGCTTTAGGTTTTTGAAGGAACCCTGGCATTTTCATCCTAAATAAATTTGGAATTTTTCTTCAATAATGATGCAAAGGGTTGAAACGCTCCAGATAAATTCGATATGAATCTCCTTAGGTATGCAAGCCTTCCCTGGAATGATCTTAACTGTGTAAGACTTCTAGGTGGTGCATTTCTATAACTTTTATCTTTCTGATCAATTTCTATCCCATGATGCCACTAAAACCTAAGAATTTCCGAAGTCACAAAGGCACACTTCAAAGGATTCATCTTTAAGTTATAGTGGAGCAATCGCTGAAAAATGACCCATAAATCATAAAAAAGATCTTATTTTATCTTACTTTTAATGAATAGATCATCAATATAGCATTCAACTTGATTATGAATCAAGTCATTGAATATTCTAGTCATTGCTCTTTGATAAGTAGCTCCAGCATTTTTGAGACCAAATGGCATGACCGTAATGAAAATCCCTATTGGAGTTTGACATCATTATGCTTTTCATCTTTTGGGGACATCTTAATTTGATTATAATCAGATGATCCATCCATAAATGAAAAGATCTCATGCTAAGAGGCTATGTCGACCATGAGTTCGGGTATAGGCAAAGGGAACTCATCTTTGGGACAAGCCTTGTTTAGGTCTCTAAAGTCAATGCAGATGCGTATTTGGCCATTCATCTTTTTTACTGGAACTATGTTGGCTACCCAATCAGGGTATTGTTCCTCTCATATAAAGCCAGCTTCAATTAGTTTCTTTATTTCAATGATCACTTGTTCTAGGCGCATCCGCCTAGAAGTCACGATGATGACATCAGTTTAATTCCTAGTTTATGCATACATCACGGGATAAACCGCATTTCATCATAACTCTGCAAAGTAATCTTTATACTCAAAAAGTAAAGTGATTAACTCTTCAATCTTCTAGAGAAAGAGCTAATAAAAGTCAATTTTGGGTTCTCTCAAGTTCTAGGTTAACCTCCTTTAATTCATCTATAGTAGATTTTATCTCTTCCTCATATTCAAGAGGTGTGCTCTAAAGTGAATCATCTTTGGATTCCTTCATAGTTTTTATGAATGAGTCTTCTAGAAGAGTAGAAGAGACTTCAAAGAGTTGATCTACTTGATGATTACTTATCATTAAACAATGCTCGTATCAAATGATTCAATAGTACCAAACCAATGCTTTGGAATGAAAATTTCTATGGTTTTCATTCCATAAGCTCTCCATGCATTGGGCTTTATCTTTGGGCCAAACATTTGTGATAAAACCATGTTTCACAGAATTCTTTACACAAGTCTACCAGTCAAAAGGAAGTTCTATTATTTCATTGAAAGATGGTTCTTCAAGCTTTACATCTCCTTTTTGAGCTTGAAGGATATAGAATAAAATTTTGTGACCTCCCCACTTCTCCTAAGTTAGGGCTACTTTGACCTAATTGAGATATTTTATTTTGATTTAGAGGAGTCAAAGTTAAAGTATCCACATAATTTTTAATTTTCATATGTGGATAGCTCAGACTCTTCCTTTAATGTTTTGATTTCTTCCTCATCAATGTCTAATACAAAGGAAATCTCAAACTTTATTGAAGCATTTCTATGATGGGATTCTTCATCTTTGGATTCCAAATCAATATGAATTATTGGAGGTTCTTTTCTTTTCTTTTTTTCCTCCTTTTTTCTTTCATTGTACTTTGTGCTTCAATAATGATGGATTTCATAGAATCAAATCTAGGTTTCTTAGGCATGTAGTAAATAGCATCTTCATAGAGCTCAATCTCATGAATAGAATGGTTGTATATCTCCTTTTATAACATATTCCACTCCATCCCTAGTGTACTTAATACCGGTGGAGTGAAGATGGAACCATTCATTATATACTCATGGATCCAAGGTCTAAGAGAGCATTAAAGGAAGTTTTTGAATCTGTAATGTGAAATTTAGCTTCAATTTTCAATCCTTCTATTTCTAATAATAGAGTGATTGAACCTAAAGCTTTTTCATCAGTTTTATTAAAGCCCGTTAATAACATCTTATCAGAGCTAAGTCTTCTACTATCAATTTTTAAGAATGTCAATGTTCTAGAGTTCATGATGTTAACAGATGAGCCAGGATCTACTAGAACTCTTGATAATCTTGTATTTTCAATTTTTACATCAATAGAGAGGACGATTATGGTCATTGGTTCCCAAAAGTAGATCCTCATCAGAGAAAGTAACCCCTAGGATCTCCTTAAAGTAACAAGCCTCTTCTGAGGAAGTAGCTTCTAGTTGAGTTCTGGATCAAGTAATGCATGTACTAATGACTCTCTCATTTCTTTTGAAATAATGAGAGTGTCATAAATGCTTAATCTAGCAGGGAGCTTCTTAAGATGGGCTAGAACATTATAATCTACTTTGGGAACCTTTATTTATGCTAGTATTTCTTTAAGTAAGGAATCTAAACTTGGGTTTTCATCCATGATTTGCTTCCCTTTTTCTTGAGGAGTAGGAGGTAAATGAGGTGGTAAGACTCTTCCACTATGGAGATTTATTTCGACAATATCTCCAAGGTTCAAATCAACCTATTCCTCATTTTGACCATCCTTTTTTGATGAATGATTAGAGTCTGACACTTCTATATCTATGATAAGTGGGTCACCATGCAAATCTTCCATGTAAGTTTCAACCGTCATGTATGTAAAACATCATAAGATTCTTCTTTTTTTTATTTAATTTTTCAATATTTTCATTCTCATTTTTTATCTAGCATGAATGTAAGAAATGTCATCAAAGACAGACTTTTTATTCATTCTTTTGAAATAAGTACATAAAGATAAAGGCTTTTATGGTACTGCCTTTCCATCTTTATCATACAGAGTTCTATCACTAGATACAGATGTCCCTCCCTCACCACACTTTTTGATCTTCTATGTAGTTAAAAATGCTGAACTTGGCTGAGGTGGAACTCATACTCTAGACTCTAGTGGATCAACCTGGGTGATCACCTCCCGGGTCTGACTCTGATCCTACATGGCAAGTTTTAAATTTTTCATCATATGTTTCTTTACAGAATGGGATAAAACTACATCCCATTCATTTTGAAATGAAGAATTGGAATATGAACTACCTGTTATAACCTTAATGGACCCTTGTCCAAGGTCCATAAGGTACTCCTTTGGAATAGTCACCAATCCTTTCTTAAAATTTCTTTCAAGCGAGTTCTTGAATAAAAAGCAATCCTCAATGGTATGCCCCAACATCTGATGATATGGGCAATAGTTGGGATCATTTACTTTTCCTACCTCTTCTGGCCTTTTTAGGTCAGGGAGTTTGAAGTCTAGCTTTTTCATTAGATTTTTGAAAATTTTCCTCATTGCCTCTTTCTTAAAGGAATAAGTCTGGTTCATCCTTTCTAAGAAAGAGCTAGTTGGAAAATTCATAAGGAATGATGACTTCTGCTACTATGGTGGTTCATAAGATGAAACTCGCTCTGGTTATACTTGCATAGGAGCTTTCCCTCATCAGAGACATTGCACGCTCTTTTCTAAAGGCTTCCTAGGCTTGGATGACTCAGATTGGTCTTTTAAGAAAGACATCATAGGAGCTTCCTCTTGTAAACTAGAGGATTTATTCATAAGTTTTTTTGAAGGTTTTAATAGTAAAACCTTTGAGGAAGAAGGCTATAGGGCCATGTATGTTCCTGAGGAAGATCTACAACATGTTGCTCTTATAACTGAGGCTCGCATTTTAAGCTGAGGATTCTCCATCTAAGGATATAATCTACCAGAGACTCTCTAGGCTTCTGATGTGCTACCACTAGGTCTCCTACAATAACATGATGTTGAACATTTGTGAATCTCTTCACAAACATTTCTTCTAATTTGGTGAAAGTGCACCCAAAACATTTAAATCGACATACCAAAAAGCAACTCGCAAGCTAATGAACTATCTAAATAAAGAGCATCACTCCTCCGCATTACAATATGCGTGTGAGCCAAATGCTTAGGATTTCTAGTCCCATCAAATACTTTGAAAGATGGGGACACAAACCCTTTAGGATAAGGAATGGAATCAAACTCCCCAGGGTATGGTCTACCTTTGGAGTCAGGGTTGTGCCCCGAGTCTATGCAAATGCTTCTTTCACCTATTGTTCTACCAATGTCTTTAGTTTAGTGTTGGAAGGTACTACAATTGCAGGTTTTGATTCTTGTCGGTACTCTTCCAAATGGACCTCAAATCATCTTTGTAGTGAATCAAGCTCAATGATGGGGTCTAGAAGAGATGGAATCATACTTTGGAGTGATTGCATGGTAGCAATCATCTCTTCCATCTTCTTCTTTCATAGAATCAATTTCATCATCCTTTTGAAGTGAAGGATAAGTTGTTGGGTTGAAGCTAAAGCATTTTCTTGTGTCTCTTCCTCTTTCTAGATGATGTCAACCATATAGATATGTACTGGCAACCCTAAATCATCATCCAATAGGTCATCTTGCTCATGATCAAAATATTCAGAACTTGTTTTCAATTTTTCTTTTTCTTCATCTTCTTTAATAATGTTTTCCATCTCTTCTTTGGATAAAGAGAGTGGAACACCATTACTATCTAAGATGACATCCATTGGTTCACCAATTTCCATTGGCCTTAATTCAGATGATTCATTCACATTCCCCTAAGATGTAGGGATACTCTCGAGGAAGGCTCCCAGGCCTAAGTGACTATCATCAGTAATTTCCCTGACATAAGGAGATGGATGAGAAGAATCCATTCCCTTACTAGGAATATCTAATGAATGTACCTCAGCCTGAGGCCCTGGTGATGAAAATAGAGGCACATCTGAACTGGGCCTAACAAAAGATCTCTCTAAAGGTGAAGAAGGTAAGGGTGGTGAAGGAATCCATGCTCGAGTAGAAGGGACTTTCTAATATAAACCCTTTTTATTCTTTTCTTAGAAAAGTCCTATCATTTTCTAACCTAGTAGATTGATCTCTATGCCATGTAAGTGAGTGCATGGGAAATATCACCTATAGGCACAAGGTAAGAAGGTTTCCTCTATCAGACATGACCGCTCCCCCTTTGATGATGGAAGGTGGCGTCTTCCGATAGTTCTCTAGCTAGATTTTGAGAAGCCTGCTTCATAGATCTTCTTTAGTGTAGGAAGAAGATCTAGGAATCTATGTAAGGTTTGGTGAAGTTGGGATTCCCTATTTACTTGCTTAAAGCTTTTCTTTTAGGATGGATGAAAGGATGGGTGGAGGGCAATCCTCATCACATCCTCCTCTCCTCTCTGGGAGACAAAGGTAGAATGCTTCCACCTAAGAGTGGGTGTTTCAAGAGTATATCCATCCCTCTTCATAGCTAGCTCCATGTCAGCATATCTCTGCTTCCTCTCCTAAGAGCTATCCTCCAGTCTCCTCCCTCTTTTGACTTTTGGTCATTTAGATGTTTTAGAGGTGGAACCTACTTCAAAGGTGCTAAAGGGAACTAGCGAAATGCCTCAGCTTGATTTCTTTTGAGAGTCCTCTGGACCCTTTCAATCAGCTAGTAAGCATCCTATCCTCATAGGATCAGAAAAGAAACACTAGAAAACTAGAATGGTTGCTTATTTTTAGAGTTGCCTTAGCACAAGAGCAAGAGTCTCCATTGGCGTAATGTTGAGGTTTTCAAATCATCCCCAAATTTGATGATGGAGCCATCAGTATTCATATTAGAAAAGCTAATGCCAGTGGCGCAAAGATCAACTGCCAACCATTTTCTATTTTTAGAAACAAAATTAATTATTAAAATGTAAAATAACTAGAATATGGTCAAAATAAGTTTTGACATTCAGATATTTTAGCCAATAATATGGCCAAGATTTTCTCTCTCTCTCTCTCTCTCTCTCTCTCTCTCTCTCTCTCTCTTTATTTCCTTTGATTTTGTTTCTAGATGTTGGATAAATTCAACCAAGGATGAAATGGAAGTATCCAATGGAAAGAAAGGTCATGATGGGTGACTTACAGTACACGATATATAGAATAACCATCTATTTCTAAAGATGGAGAGAACCATTTTAGTCAAAAAATATGTTGGTGTTTTCTCTGGAATAGAGAAAAGACACCACATAGAGTTTAGGAATATTTTATTTAGATGACCAAATATGGCATTAAGGAATAAACATATTATCTCGAAAGATAAACATGCTCTCTAATGGATTTGATCATTTCAATAAAAGACTCCTAATGGGTCTTTTTTCATAGTATTTTCCCGAACTACATGGAAAAGTATAGAGGGTTTATTTTATCAGATCATGGTTCCTATAAAGGCAAGCCTATAGTTAATTACATCTTAGGAAGGGTCTCTTCCTAAGAATACTCTCGATTAAAGAAATAAGTGGTTATTCTAAAGACTACTAAGGTAGCTTTCAAAGGATTGATTTTTGGAAATTCAATTGGGAGAGGTCCAAATTGGAGAGTTATTTTCAAGAGTCAAATGGGAAAAGTAGGAAATGCTATTGTTGGGATACCCAGTAGACATTTCAACTATCCTATGATTGGGCTTCAAATTTGGGATTTAATTTTAGATTTCAAGTTATCATTTTCTTAGAAATCTAGGCTTAGATTCTAGACACAAGACTACAAAAATGCCATGTTGAAGACTTATTCTAAAAGGATGCTTGAAAAATCTAGTGCCTAATACATGTTAGATGCTCAACCTAGTTCTATCCTTAGAATCATTGACCATTCTCCTCACTTGAGGGATCACGACTCTTGACTTACAACCAGAGAAGGCGCTAACACCACTAGCATTTTAAAACCATGAGGCTAAGTCATATGAATGCAAGATGGTTGCTATTTTTTAGGAAAGAAATCTGACTCACTCCCTAATCCCTAAGATTATGTAGGGTATGAAGATGCATCTAACCAATACATATTTTCATATTTTTATAAATTTTGATTCAAGATTCATTTAGGCCATAAGAATACAATTTATGCCTAATGCATACAATTAGAAAAATGTTATGGGCCAAATCAGAATAGAAGGTGTACTTCCATCATATCTCAAAGGTCAAGCCCAAGTTCTCTAGGATGGAAGTCCTTCATTAATCAAGAGTGAAATAATATGATTTATGCATGATGTTAAAACATCCGGCTAAGGGTTGCTACATATTTTATCTTGCTTTAATACCTAGGCTTTTATATGAAGATTATGAGTTGTATTTATTTTTATATTTCAATTGATTTAGTTGGGTAGAAAATTTAGTTTATCTATGAGCCTACATCAGCATTCATCATCAAACACACAAAAAAAAACCTAAGAAAAGCATGTTGTTTCTATTGTGCACCCAAAATAAATCAAGCCAAATTAAATTATATAAAAAAAGGCCAATGCAATTATGTACACCAAAAAAAGAAAAATGGGCGAGTTCGCCTTATACAACCCTAGAACTACAAGTTTAGATCTATGGGTCTTCTTTCCAGAAAGTCTCCTTCTTAGGACATCCATCTCGGGCTCCTGGACCACCACACCATCTCTGGTTGGGTCACTCTATGTAATAGATCCAATTAACCTAAAGCTCAAATTTACATTTAAAATTCAAAAAATCTAAGCCCACAAAATAGATGTTAGAAATACACACACATACAAAGCAATTTATATTTCATATCTGGGCTTAGCATTAGTTGCTTGCCAAGCCCACTCTATGGACTATGTTAAGGGATTTTCACACAAGCAAAATAACAATTTTATGATTTATTTATTACTGATCCCTTTAACAGTCCCTACAAAATAGTATTAAATCTACAAATAATGCCCTAACATCTATTCTAACGAGCAAACAAGCCTAGGCATCCAATCTAAAGCAATACACCACACAGACTTGTGAAGCACAGCACAACATATCACGGGAGATTAAAAGAAAATCACAGAACAATCTAACCTAGATCTAGAGTCATGACTAGTAATCTAGTGTGTAGAGGGTTTGTGAGGCTTTGCTAGGCTCCTTTAAGTTCAAGTTTAAATTTGAAGTTTGAATTTGTTTAATTTTTACCATTGGTTGGTTTCAATTCAAATGGTTTAGTGATTTAATTTCCCTTTTTATGTTCATTTTATTTGGTTAAAGTAATATTTAAGTTTTCAAGAATGAGAAATAGAATGAATTTTTATTTTTGTGAAACTCACTTTATTCCACATCCTAAATCTAATGAGGTTTCCAAAGTCTAACTAAGATCCTAGTATCTTAATTAATCTTTTGATGTTATTTATGTTTGGATTAGTTTTATGTTATTTCATTTGTTTGAGTTGCTTTATTTAATTTAATTTGTTTGATTTGTTTCATTTTGAATTAAGCTATGTAGGTTTCATTTTATTTGGCTTATGTTAATTTAAAGAGTTTGATTTAATTCAATTTAAGCTAAGTTATTAAATTATGGATTTATAAGCTTAAGGTTTAAGTTCATTAATATGAATTAGTGCCTTAGGTTTGTTCATGGATTATGCTTAACCTAAAAGTACTTGAGTTAATTATTTGATTTAATTAACCTAAGTTTTAGATTCATTCTTAAATTCATTAGAGATGAGTATTAATTAATTCAAAATTTGGGTTTAAGTTAATTAATAATTTTATTAACTAAGGTTTTATTTCATTAACCTACGATTGAATTTGATCACTTTAATTGACTTAGGATATTTAGATAAGTTCATTAATAGTTTTCTAATGTTTGATTGAAATTGATTTGAACTTTATTTAATTAATTAATTTCCTTAACTAATATTTGATTAACAATAAGGATTTAGAAATTTAATAACTCTAATCTAGAGATCAATTAGATTGAAAATTTCTAAAGTGGGTTACATGCCAATTTCAAATTTTCAAAGTTTCATCTTGATTAGATTTGTAATTAGGGTAATTAGGTTTTAATTATTTCATTAAAACTAAATTAAGCTAATTTATTAAGATTCATTATTTATTTTTTATATTCTGAAATACCTTTCCAATGAGGGTTTATTCATAATTTTTGGTTAATTGGTTGATTTATTATGATTTAATTAAGTTCATGTTATTTAATTGAATTATTTAATTCATTTAATTGCCTAATTATAATTTGATTTTTTAGGTTTAATTAGTTTAAGTGATGTTTTAATGTTCATTAATGTTCATTATGTTGATTTAAGGTTGTTAGATTAAAATTCTAATTATTTCATTAAGGAATTAATTTAATTAATTTAAAGGTTAAGCATATGAAATTTCAATTTCCTTGAATTCAGAGAATTAAATCCCCAAAAATTCACCTAAAGTGTGTTTTATGCTTAATTTCATTTCCCCAAAGTTTCAAATTAATTGGATTATTAATTTGAGAGTAATTAGGGTTTAATATTTTTTCATTAAACCCAAATTAAGGGAAAAATATCAAATACAAATTGGGGATTTTAATTTCTATGGATTCTCTCATCAAGATGAATCCATAGCTTTTATTTGTAATTTTTTATTTATATTTGATTTTCTATGATTTTTGAAGTTTTTATATTTTTTAATTAATTAATATTATTTAACACTTTTGGTTTTAAGTAAAGTGCGGTCATGTCGCATGCCATGTGGCACGCATGTGCTTCCGCGCATGGCGTGGAAGTTGGTCCACCGGGCCGCTGCGTCATGCATCATGGATGATCTCCTCCATCGTCGGATTAGATCGATTGATCTCGGTTCAGAGAAAATCAATCCATCCCCTAGATGCGGGCGTCGATAAACGGATCGATGGTGGAGAGATCATCTCCTTCAATTCTGGAGGGCAGATTTGTTTAATATTCTTTTGATATAAGCAATGAAATCACACGATTTCAATTACTACATGGTCATTGAAAGCTCTTCTTTCAAGCCATACGACATGATCTCACTAGAGATAAAGCTTTATGTGAAAATGACCAAGGTCGAAAGCTTGGAAAAGAAAAGAGGGGTCATCAATGGCGTACCGTGATTTAGGAAGTTTCAAAGGTTGAAATCAAATCCAATAGCTTTGTTTCTTCGAGAGAAAGCTTTGTGTTAGAGGAATTAAGTTAAGCCAATTATTTATAATTTGATTCCTAGACCAACCCTTGATGCTCTTTTTTGTCTTTGATGGTTTGTAGTGGTTAAGGACACTTGGAGGGGGGGAAAATTTTGTTTGGCTTGGTTTGATGTATGTGTGAAAGTTCAATTCTCCTTGGGAAGTATATGTGTGTTTTTTTTGTTTGATGGGTTATATTGCTCTTTTCTTACTGTTTTGGTGGAACGGTGATGGGAACCCAAGCTTCTTTAGATCCCCCTCACCTTACAAGTGTCTGAAGAGGTGGGGAGATAGGAAGGAAAATGATTTACCTTCCTTGAATTTTAGTTTATTTTTGAGTTTTGTCATTTAGTTCCTTAGTGGCTTAATTAGGGAGGTTAATTACCTCATTAAGAAGGCTTAAGAGTAGTCTCCTCCCATGCATTGGTTAAAAGTGATTTGATATTTCATTTTGTCTTGTTTAACTCACTTAGCAAATTGGGTTAAGTGATTAAACCTAATTTCTTATAGGTCAAATGTTTGACCCAATTACACCAATAAGGGTTATGTCCCATCACCATCCCCATATGATTTAGGACAATCAATTTAGATTTATTTTGATTTTTCTTGGTTTGAGTTCAATGTAGCTTATTTAGGTTATTTTGATTTAAGAATTTAATTTACCTAATCTAGGCCTCAATGAACTCAAATTTCTTTGTCATTGTGATCACATATTCATTTGATAATTTGAAATATATTTTTGGTGATTTAATTTAGTCAAATTTTAGGGTTGACTTTTTTGACCAAGTGGGCCACTTAAGTCAATCTAGGTTGACTAGAGTTGACTTTAGGTTTGACTTTAATTTCCATTTTATTTTATTGATTTACTTGATTTAATTTATGTTGAATATTTGACTTGATTTTGCATCAAACCTAGTTGATTGGATTTAGCTCAAAATGCATTTCCTAAGTCACTAAGCATAGTGACTTGAATATTGAATTAGGAAATCTCTATTTGAACTTGAGCTCTTCTTATTGCTAAAATGACCTCTTCCAAAAATGAGGTCAACAAAAACCAATGAAAAGGTGCTAGCCCTCCAGTATGGAAGCGGCAGTCGAAGCAATTGGGCGGCCGATCGTGGATGTGTGAACCACAATAGCCTTCCTCTTCAATGAGGGAAACTCAGAATCCAATGGAATGTCAAAGTGGAGGAGTGGCTTCTGTCTTGCCACCTCCTCTTTGCTAATGGTCGTGAGGACAGGCCTCTTGCAAGTGACTCTGATAGACTCAAAGCCACGTCCAAACTGAATCACATGGGTGGTGGTGGTGGTGGTGGTGAGTATGGCCGATCCAAGGCCAAATCCACACCATACAGGAAAGAGAAGATCATCTAGCTATACTTAGTGGAAGACTTGATCATAAAAGGGACTAAGAACTGAACTAGTATCTTTACATTTGAAATAGAGCTAAATCAAACCCTTGCTTTGATAACTGCCTTCAATCATTGACTTTTTTTTTGACTTGGAATTTGAACCCACACTTAACAAATTTATGTATGCTAAGTGGGGTTCATTGAATTGGAGAGATTTAGAGATTTGAGGAGACACTTTGCCATAGAATTTGATTTTGATTTGGAACCCACATTCAACAAATTTGGGTATGTTAGGCGGGGTTCAAATATTTAGGAGAGACCTTTGGAGATATATGTGTTGTATATTTTGTTTGAAATTTTATTTTGGAAAACTTTTATTTAGCAAATTTAGGTATGCTAAAAAGGTTTCAATTATATGTTTAAAATATTTTAAAAGCATCTTGTTTGTGATGATTGTTTGTTATGTGTGTGATATGTGTTGATTTGATTCTTGATTTAAAAATGGGGCCCTTACTTAACAAATTTAGGTATGTTATGTAGCCAAATGTGTTTGATGTGTTTGTTGTTTGTAGATGTATGTTAATTTTTTATATGGTTTGGAGAACACTTATTTAATAAATTTAATTATATTAAATGGGGTTCAATATATATGTTTGATATTTGTTGATTTGATTCCTCTTTTGAAGAAGAGGAGAACTCTTATTTAACAAATTTAGATATGTTAAATAGAGTTCAAATATTTTTGTTTACGTTTTGATGTTTGGAAGTGAGTCCCATGCTTAACAAATTTAGGTATGTTAAATGGAGCTCACTTATATGTTTATTTGTTTGCTGATATATGGATTTGTTTTGGTTTTGAAGATTGAATTCTCATTTAACAAATAAGGGTATGTTAAATGGAATTCAAAAAAGTGTGTTGGACATTTTGGTTTCAATTTGATTTTTGAAAGTGGAATTCTCATTTAACAAATATGGGTATGTTAAATGGAATCCGATTCTATTTTGTTTATCTTGATTTCATTTTAGTTTTGAAAAAGGGAACGTTCACTTAATAAATTTGGACATGTTAAGTGAAGTTTATATGTTGATTTTTTTTATTTTAGTTTGAAAAGGGGAACTCCTATTTAACAAAATATGAATCTGTTAAATGGAGTTCAATTATATTTTCATTTTAGTTTTGAAATGAAGTTCTCATTTAACAAATATGGGTATGTTAAATGGAGTTGATTGTTTGATTTTATTTTGAAAATGTACTTTTGAAAAGGGTTTTGATGTGTATACTTGATTTTGATTTTAAAGAGAACCCTCATTTAACAAATTTAAGTATGTTAGATGAGGGTTGTGATGTTTATTTTTGGATGTGTATGGGGGGACACCATGCAAGTCGTAGGGGGTACTTATTAAAGTGATAGGGTACGACATTGAGGTATGATGTACTATCTCAAAAGATAGAGGCATCACCCTTCAATGGATCTAATCACTTAATAAGGAATCCTAAAGCATGTTGGGTCTTTGAATATACCAGAGATTTCCCCCTACTTTACATGGATGAATAGAGCAAAATTTATATTAGACTGGGTTCTAAAGCTCTCTATGGAGGCAAGCCTCCATAGTTAATTACATCTTAGGAAATAAAATTTCCTAAAAATACTCTTTATTAAAGTAGACAATTAGGATCTCTAAAGATTTTATGGCTAGACTATCAAAGGATCGATTGTATTGGAAAATCAATTGGGAAAGTTCAAGGAGAAGACTTATTTTGGAAGCTAATTGGAATAAATAGGAAATGGTCATGATACAAGGGATCCTAGTGAGCGATTCAATCTATCATATGGTTGGGGTTTATAATTTGGAAAGTAAAGAGACTTATATGTTTTGAGTTAAAACTTGATTAGATTACTAGGGCTTATAATCCAGCAACAAGATTATGGAAATGCCTAAGAGGCAAGAATTTATGCTTGTAGCCAAAAGGACATAGCTACCCTGGATCCTAAATCTATGGGGCTTTAGCATAAGCTAAAGCATGACCTAAATCTAAGTGAAGATGGGCATAAGATTTATCTCCACAAGAGAGGATAAACCACCCAACTTCTAGACTTATAACCACCTGGAGTGGCCGCCAGCTAACTCTTCCTATGATTTTAAAATCATGTAGATCGGTCTTATGAATTGCAAGATAGTTAGGATAGTTATTTAAATTGAAAGAGACTAAAGTCCTTAAACCCACTCCCTAAGAGACTAGAGAATGAGTGGTATGAATAATGACTTAATTATATAAATACAAATCTTTTTAAATTATATTTAATTTTTGACACTTCATTTAGATAAAAGCTATAGGATTTTGATGCCTAAATGCATGATAAAATAGAGTTATTGGCTAAATCAAAAAAAGTGTTCTCCACCACAAGGGATGCCCTCACTGGTCAAGCATTCTCTTATCGTGCAAAGATGGAGATCCCCCAATTTCAAGGAAGAAGAAATATGCATGCATTATGTGAGATATATAACATTCAACTAAGAGGTTGCTAAATATTTTAATTGTCTTATTTTATGTATAGGCTTTATGGTGAAGTTATGAATTATTTAAAATTTAGCTATGAGTGATTAATTGGGGTAGAAAAATTATTTTTTAATAGCCTAATCTCATCTAGGCCACACATTAAAATATCAATCATTTAAGAAGCTATGAAAAAGATGTAATTTCTAATACACAATCTAAATAAATCATCAATCAATTTCTATAACTATCATGAAAGAATAAGAGGCTGGTGCGATCGGGTGACGCTGTACAACCTAAAAAAGAAAAGATGGGTAGCCGAGCTCTACCCTTATACAACCCGAAATTACAAAATAACAATTATAATTTCTAAAATGTTATGGGGGTCTTCATTTCTTCATTCTTTCATGTTTAATTTCTTTCCTCCTTGCTTCTTTGAATTTAGTAGGTTTCAAGGCATCACAGGCACCCCAAGACTCGCCTTCTGGCCAATGCTCATCCTAAATCCCCATAACACTAATCCTAATTCCTAATGTAAAATTACATTAAAAAATAAGAAAAGTAAATCTAACTACACCTGCAAAATAGATGTTAGCTAAACATACATACATTTTCAAGTAGTTAAATTTATAATTTGGACTTAGCACCCTGCACATGGGTAACCAAGCCCACCTATCCTAACTTGGATTATGCTTAGGGGCTTAAGCAACCTACAAAAGAAAGCATTTATATTTATTTTTAAGCAACCTCTTAAGCATAATCCCCTATAGAAAACATAATTTGGATAATCATAGCTTAACATCTAATCTACGAAGCATACACCCTAACATCTAGTCTAAAATAATATAACACAAAATAAAAAATACATCACATCATACACTGTCCTAACATAAAGTTTGAAGTGGTGACTTAATTCTAATGTGTGTGTTAAAGCTTATGTGATAAATCTTGCTAGGCATTAGTGTTATAATTTTCTAAATGTTGAAGGATTCAATTTAACATAAAGGGTTAGTTTCACTTTAAGTTATTTAATTGATTTGAGAATTTTAATTTGTATTTTCTTTTGTTTCATATGATTATACTTAACAACTAAGTGTTATAAAGAGAAGAAAGAGGATTTCCCTCTTTCATCCCTATCTTAAGCCACTTTCTAAAGTATAGTAATTTGACTTAGTTCTCTTTATTAAATGGCTTATTACACACTTTTAAATTAATCCTAAGTTTTATGTTCACTTTAAATAACTCTATTCAATATAAAAGGCATCTTAAGATTAATCTAATTGAATTACTATCACATAACATATATTAACTCATTCATTTCCATTTATGTTCACTTTAAATAACTCTATTCAATATGAAAGGCATCTTAAGATTAATCTAATTGAATTACTATCACATTACATATATTAACTCATTCATTTCCATCACATGTAACATGCATATGATTTAATCCTAAGTGTATCTATACATGCCACATATTTTTAACACACTTAAATGATGAATGTATGTGTATGTTTAGAATTTATATTTTATTTGATTGAATAATTTAATCATATTAATTTAAAGCTCCATCCAAATTCTTATACAAAATACATAGGGATGAAATTAAATAGGTATGTATCATTGTTAACCAGGGAAGTGAAGAAATCAAATGACCTCATTAGGGCTAACTAAAGCCTCGTGATCCCAGATGTCCAAACTATATACCCATTTGCATTCAAACATATGTAAATTTATATACATGAATATAAGAAAGAAAGCTCCAAATCACATGACTAACTAATTTAATCACTTAGTCAATTATGAATGCATGCAATTTTAATATAAAAGGGATTTTCATTCATTAATCACATATACATACATATGTATAAAGACATAAACAAGTGTGTACCATTATTAAACCAGGAAAGTGGGGTAATTAAATGACTTCCTTGGGGCTAACTAAAGCCTTGTATTCACGGGATGTCTAGACTATATACTTGATTTTCTTAAATACACATGAATGTATACATAAATGAAGGAAAGAAACTAATGCAAAGATTATAATTTTATTTGATTGAATCATTTATGTATGTGAATTAAAGCTCTACCCAAATTATAATGTTGAAATGCATAAGAATGAAATCAAATGGGTACATGCCATTGTTAAACTAAGGCAGTGAGGTAATCAAATGACCTTCTTAGGGCTAGCTAAAGCCTCATATTCCCAGGATGTCCATACTATATACCCGTTGCCATTCAATCTTATAAAAATCAACACATGAATAGAGGAAAGAGAACTCAACATTCACACACTTAAGCTATAAGCACATACATTTCTTATGTATTTACAACTAGAATCATACCACATATTATTATTCATTTAAAATCTTTTGAAAAATACATTTGGATTTAATAGTGATAATAGCCACACATATATTAAATTAAATCAATACATGCAAGCTTACATAATGGAAATCCATTTTTACTTTACTTGATTTTGAAAAGATGGATGCATGAATTTAAATGACATACCAAATTTAACATGATTGAAAAGGAATAAATAAATATAAACACATGATTTCATTCAATGAAATTAATTCCTAAGGACAATCATATAAAATAAAACTATTTACAGTAAACCAAAGCTTTCTTAATGCCATTTTTAATTTCATATTTTGATTTGATTTAGGGATGTGAGAAGAGGTTTGTTGATCCTAACCCATTCCAATGTTTGTTAATTAATTCTAGTTTAAGGAAGTGTAATTAAGTTGATTTTATGAGTTAATTAAGTTATAATATGCATTAAATCTATTAATTAACCCTTTCCTATGTTACCTTAGCATAACTACCCAAATAATTCTGAGCCAACATGATATGTACATGCATTGGAAATAAAATTAGCAATGATCCTAAGAAAGGAAAGGGGCCTAATGCAATTGGCTCATGATTAATGATTAATTAAGCTAAGGAAACTTAATTAAATACTCTATGATTTTCCCACACATGGGTTAACCATAATTTCTTAAGACCCTTTTAGGTTATTGAACACCTAAAGTCTACCCAAGACTTACTTAATTAAGATCTAATGTGATTATAATTTTAATTTAGCTAATTAAGTAGTTTAATTAATTAATTAAGCCTTAATTAGTTTGATTAATGAAATGAACTTAAGGAAATAGATTAGGAAGGAGGCCCTAACCTTATCCCATGGGTTCATTTATTGTTGAACAATGATTAACCACTTAATTAATTGACTTTTTACTATTCATGTCATTAATTAATGATTAAGTAACTTAAGAGAGTAATTAAAGCTTAATTAGTCAATTTCTCTAATTAATTGAGTAATAAATCCCAAGAAAATTATGAGAGGTAGAGGTCATCATATTAAATTAACCCATAAAGTTTTGGATTAATTACTTAAGTAATTAAGGGATTATTAAGCTAATTAAGTTTGTAATTAAACTTAAATTAAGACTTAATTACTATGCAAAATTAATTAAGAACATTTTTACTAAATTCTCCTCTAAAATATCTTTAGAATGAGTATTTATTTATATTTTTATAATTTTTCTACAATTAGTTAAATTTTGGAAGTTTTAGCCATTAAAACACATTAATTAAGCCTAATTAACTCTAATCCCATCGGTGCCATGTGGCACGTTGACACAGCGCACTTTCCACATGGCATTGTAGGATTGGTTATTAGAAATAATCTAAGTCAGCGCTTACATGGCGGCGGGGGAATGCGCTTTCTCGTGCGTCGTCCGATCTAAGATTGGACGACCACAATTAAACCCGTGGTGCAAGAGGATTAAATCAGATTATTCTATTGGATTGGATCACAACCATCCATTCTGATCACGTGAAATGGACGGTGTGTGATCCTTCATCTATCGATCGATGGAAGATGGACACCGTCTTCCTTCCTTCAATCGATTTGAGCACACCCGAGCTTGGATCGATCCCACTCCTTCGCAAGGAGGAGCCAAATGTATCCAACACCTAACATTGCATGAGATGCAAGTTCACTTCAAAAAGCTCTAACCCATTTTTGCCTGAAGATCAGTTTCACTGGCATACCTCATCGGAGCTTAAGACCGATGAAAATCTCGATTGAGGAAGCTTCGTCTAGTGGAGATGAAGCTCTGCTGATCAGTACAAGCTCCAATTTGAGGTGATTTGCTCGAAAGGCCAATACTCAAAGCTTTTTTTGTCAGTGTTGATCAAAATTATCCCTTCAATTATCGAGAATCTTGGGGAATGATTCGATCTTACCGACTAGCTCCAAGGATGGTGTGTACAAAGTTTTTTGTACTTTGGTCATGGTTTGAGCAAATGGGAATCAAGGGATAAGTGCCCTATTTTGGCTTCAAAACTAAGAATTGGGAGATTGGGGAGCTCAAGAAACACTATAGGAAGCTCTTGGCGGCTCATCTTAGGGTTCTCTAGCTTTGAGGAATGATTTCATGTGCCAAGTGGCCAAGGAATAGAAATGACCACTTACATGAGAGATTTGTCTCATGTGACACCCTTAGCCTAAGGGTATATTAGTCATTTGATATTACATTTGATTTGGACAGATTTAGAATGCGCCAAAAGTGGGTTGGGCCAAATTTCATGTCATTTGGAGTACATTAGGTCCACTTTGGCTTAATCTGAGCCATTTGGATCAAATTGAGTTACGTTGACCAATTGGTCAAATTGAGTCGAACCAAGGGTTCGGTCAAGTTCATATGATCATTTGGGATGTATGTGTCATTGGTTTGGTTCAATTTGGTTTAGATTTGGTTCATTTGAGTTTATTTGGGTCAAATGGGTCACGTTGACCAAATTGACCTAATTGGCCAAATTGAGTAGGTAGTTTGGGTTTGATCATTTAGAATTTGTAGGCTTTGGTTGAGTTTAATTTAGATTTGATTGGGTTTTAGGTTGGTTTGACCCTTTAGATCAAGTTAAGTTCAATAAGTCATTTGGGTAGTAGGTCAATTGGGCTCAATTGAGGCTTTGGTCAAGTTCAATAATTAATTTGGAATGAACTTTAGCCATTGGTTGCAATCAATTTCAATTGTATCAAGATTTGACTTATTTTTGGCCATTTAGGTCAAATTGGGTCAACTTGGGTCAAGAGGATCAATTGGGTTTGGTTTGTCTCAATTGATGGTCAAGTCATGTTCAAATATTGGTTTTAGGTTGGTATGAATCATTGGATTCAATGGGTTTGGCTTAGGTTACAATTTGACTAGTTTGGGTTCATATGGGTTAAGAGTATGGGCTTGGCCAAAGGGCTAGGTTGACTTTAGTTTGACCCAATTTATGATAATTGATCAACATATCAACAATCATGTTTTGAAGTTTGGATTGGCTTAATTCACTTTGGTTTGGATTGAATTAGATTTCAATTCAAATAGGTCAAATTGCTCACTTTGGTTAAGTGAGCCAATTGGGTTTAATTGGCTTGATTTTGGGTCGAGTTTGATTTAGTTGAGATTTGGGATTAATATATAAATTCAATTGCAATTGGTTTGGGTTCAAATGGGTTTTGGTTCATTTGAAAATCTCAAAAAAAGGGCTAAGTTGGGTTTGACTTGGGTTGATTTTGATTTGGTTTGATAATTGTAGTTTCATTTATATTTCGAATGGTAATTAATGGAATGATTGATTTATGAGAAAATCAATTAGTTTTGGTTTGAATTTGAATGGAATTTGGTTAAGTCCATGAAATTGGCTTAAAGGGTTTAGGAATGGATTTTGATTTATTTTTAATCATTTAAATGTAGATTTAATTTATATTTGGAAAGATAATTGAAGGAATAATTGATTTATAAGAAAATCAATTGATTTTGGATTGATTTGGGTTAAGGTTTGGCTAAGCTCATGGGATTAATTCATATGGCTTAGGAAGGATCTTGATTTAATTTGATTTAGTTTTGATTATTTGAATATAGATTTAATTTATATTTGGGAAGATAATTGAAGATATAAATTGATTATGAGAAAATCAATTGATTTTCAAGTGGTTTGGAGGCAAATTTGGCTAAGCTCATGGAATTAATTCATATGGCTTAAGAAGGATCTTGATTTAGTTTGATTTAGTTTTCATCATTTGAATGTAGATTTGATTTATATTTGGGAAGATAACTGAAGATATAAATTGATTATGAAAAAATCAATTGATTTTGAAGTGATTTGGAGGCAAATTTGGCTAACCTCATGGAATTATGTCACATGGCTTAAGAGGGATTTTGGGTTTGATTTTGAGTTTCAATCATTTAGTTTTGGGATTTGAGTTTGAAATATAGTTTGATTGTAAGTTTGATAGATTTATTGAAGGGTTGAATTGATATTTGAGAAAATCACTTGAGTTTGGAGATTGACTGGAATTTGGCTAAGACAAAGTCCATAAGATAAAATCATAGAGCTTAGGTTGATTTGATTTGATTTGGTTTGGAATTGGTTATAGATTTCAATCATTTGATTTAGATTTGAATTTGGTATTTGAATTCAATTTGAGGTTTGGTTATAGCTTAATAAGGTGAACATGGATTGGGTTTAAGCTATAGGGTAGGTCGATCTCCCTAAGTCTTAAGGCATAGCCTAATCTATGATTAACTCTTCTAACTCTCTAGGCTTTGATTAAGTGTTCACCTAAGTGCTAGAAGTATCTTATGACTAGGGAAGTCTTAGTGCCTAGAAGACTCCTAAGTTTAAGAAGAGGGGATGAGAACTCACTCCAAGAGTGAGGTCAATAAGGGTTAATCATTATTTTTGAAAAGAGGTTTGAATATTTTCTTTTTTATATTTTGTAAATTTTGTTAAGTGAAACTTAATTTAAAAATGATTTTTTTTAAGAAAATGCTTCTAAAAAGTTTTACAAAAGAATTGTTTTACTTTGTTTTGTTTAAATTTTCTTAAATATGGGATGAACCTTGCCTCACCAAGCTAGTGGTAAAGAGATTCTAAATTTAGTTATCTCCTTCCCTAATTAATTTATTTTTACCTATTGGGGACCAAATAAGTGTTTGAAGACCTACATGGAGTGAGATCCTAAAACCTAAAGGATGTTGGCTAGCTTTGCTTAAGGATGAAATAAGCTAAGTGACAATAAAAAGAAAGATAGTTTTGTGCCTATATAAAATATAAGTCCACTATCGATGCTCAGAGATAATAATTGTCTACTAAAGATGGAGAGAGAAAACCATCCCCAGCGGAGTCGCTAGAAAAAGCTATAGTGTTTATTTTCAGATGTATATAGGGGGACGCCACGCAAATTGTAGGGGGTATTTATTAAAATAATCGGGTATGACATTGAGGTATGATGTACTATCTTGAAAGATAGATACACCACCCTTCAATGGACCTAATCACCTAATGAGGACTCTTAAGGCATGATGCGTCTTCGAATATACCAGAGATTTTTCTCCTACTTTACATGGATGAATAAAGCAGATTTTATATTAGACTGAGTTCTAAAGTTCTCTATGGAGGCAAGCTCCATAGTTAATTACATCCTAGAGAATAAATTTTTAAGAATACTCTCGATTAAAGTAGACAATTATCATCTCCAAAGATTTCAAGGTTAGACTATCAAAGGATTGGTTATATTTGAAAAATCAAATGGGAAAGTTCAAGGATAACACATATTTTTGGAAGCCAAAGGGAATAAGTAGGAAATGCTCACTAACTAGAGGCCTAGTGAGCATTTCAATCTATCATATGGTTGGACTTTATAATTTTGAAAGTGAAGAGACTTATATATTTTGAGTTGAAATTTTATTAGATTACTAGGGCTTATAATCTAGTAACACAAGATTGTAAAAATGCTTAATATGTGAGGATTTATGCCTGCAACCCAAATGAAATAGCTACCTCGGATCCTAAATTTAAGGGGCTTTAGTATAAGCTAAATCACAACCTAAATCTAAGCGAAGATGGGCATAAGATTTACCTCCACAAGAGAGGATAAACCACCCGATTTTTAGACTTATAACTGCCAGGAGTGGCCACCAGCTAACTCCTCTAACAATTTTAACACCATGTAGTCCGATCTTATGAAATTGCAAGATAGTTGGGCTATTATTAATTTAGAAAGAGACTAAAGCCCTTAAGCCCACTCTCTAAGAGACTAGAGCATGAGTGGTATGAATAATGACTTAATCTAATGTAAAACCTTTTCATATTTTATTTTATTTTTGACACTTCATTTTGACAAAGGCTTTACAATTTTTATATGCCTAAATGCATGATGAAATGGATTATTGGCCAAATCAGTGGGAAGAGGGTGTTCTTCACCACAAGGGATACCTCATAGGTCAAGCATTCCTCTATCGTGCAAGAATGAAGATCCCCCAATTTCAAGGAAGAAGAAATTTGCATGCATGATGTGAAACATACAACATTCAACTAAGGGGTTGCTAAATCTTTTAATTATCTTATTTAATACCTAGGCTTTATGGTGAGGTTATGAATTATTTAAAATTAGTAATGAGTGATTAATTGGGATAGAAAAATTAATTTTTTTCTAAGAGCCTAATCACATCCAGGCCACACATTAAAGCATCAATCATTTAAGAAACTATGAAAAAGATACAATTTCTAATGCGCAGACTAAACAAATCACCAAACAGTTTTATAAGCTAACATCAAAGAATAAAGTCGGGTACCGTAGTACAACCCAAAAAAGAAAAGATGGGTAGTCAAGCTCTACCCTTATACAACCCAGAATATAAAAGAATAATTATAATTTATAATGAATGAATACTATGGGGCTCTTCATTCTTTATTCTTTATGTCTTCATGTATCTTCCCTCCTTGCTTCTTTGATTTGGTAGGTTTCAAGGCATCACATGGCACCCCAAGATAAAGCCTTCTGGCTACTGCTCATCATAATCCCCCAAAGCATTAATCTTAATTTCTAATGCAAAATTATATTAAAAATAGGAAAAGTAAATCTAAATACACCTATAAAATAAGTGTTAGCTAAACATGCATACAACACAAGCAGTTATATTTAAAATTTAGACTTAGGACCCTGCACATGGGTAACCAATTCAACCTGTCCTAACTTGGATTGTGCTTAGGGGCTTAAGCAACCTTCAAAGAGGGCATTGATATCTATTTCTAAGCATCCCTTACGCACAATCCACTATAGGAAATATGATTAGACTATCGCCTAACATCCAGTCTGCGAGGCATACACTCTAACATCCAGTCTAAAATAATATATCATAAAATAAAACATACATCACTTCATGCACCATCCTAACTTAGGACTAAAATTGGTGACTTAATTCTAATATGTGTGTTAAAACTTGTGGTATGTCTTAACTAGACATTGAAGTTGCAATTTTTTAAAATGTAGAAGGATTCAATTTAATATAAAGGGTTGATTTTTCTTGAAGCTATTTAATTGATTTGAGAATTTTTATTTCTATTTTTTTCATTTGATTTACACTTAGCAACTAAGTGTTATAAAGAGAAGGAAAAGAATTACCCTCTTTCATCCCTACCTTAAGCCACTTTCTAAAGTATATTGATTTGATTTAGTTCTCTTTAGTGAATGACTTATTACACATTTTTAATTAATCCTATATTTATTTTCACTTTAAATAACTCTATTAAATATTAAATGCATCTTGATATTAATTTAATTGAACTACTATCACATGACATATGCTAAATCATTCATTTCTATCACATGTAACATGCATATAATTTTTAATCCTAAGTATTTATATTCATGCAACATGTTTTAGCACACTTAAATGATGAATGTATTTATATATTTCAAATTTATCTTTTCATTTGATTGAATTATTTAGCATATGTAAGTTTAAAGCTCTATGCAAATTCTTATACAAAAATACAAGAGTGAAATTGAATAAGTGCCTTTTATTAAACTAGGAAAGTGAGGTAATCAAATGACCTCCTTGGGCTACTCAAAGTCTTGTATTCTTGGGATGTCCAATATACGCATTGCATTCAAACATATGTAAGTTTATATGCATGAATATAAGAAAGAAAGCTCCAAATCATGACTAATTAATCCAAGCACTTAATCGATTATGGATGCATGCATTTTTTTTTTAGTGGAAAAGAGGGATTTTCATCTTTTAGCTACACATACATACACATGTAAAGAGAAATGAGCAAGTTCATGCCTTTGTTAACTAGGAAAGTGAGATAATCAAATGACCTCCTTGGGGCTAGCTAAAGCCTCATGTTCCTGGGATGTCCAGTCTATATACTTTGCTATCTCATTATACATGAATGTATATGTATATAAGAGGAAGAAAATCATACAAATATTACATTGCTATTTGATTAAAATATTTATGTATGTGAAACAAAATTTCATCCAAATTCAAATGTAGAAATACATATGAATAAAATCAAATAAGTATGTGTCATTATTAATCAGAAGTGAGGTAATCATAGGTGTCCTATGGGTTTCAAATTCTCCAATGGGGAGAAAGAGGTGATTTCACCTCCCATGGGTCATTCACCCACCAAGTCAATGAAATAGTGGACCATCGAGAGTGCTAAGAAGGAATGATCACTTATATGGGTGATTTATCTTATGTGATACCCTTGATCTGACATCATTTTGATTTGAAAGCTTGAAATGATTTATAAAACTTGAAGAGGAGTTGATTTTATTTGGCTCAATTTGACTCATTTAGGATTGGGTTGTTAGTCAAGTTGACCAATTTGGTCAAATTGGCCAAACCAAGGGTTGGGTCAAGTTCATCTGATCATTTTTGATATTTTGGTTCACTTGGTTTGGTTTAGTTTATCTTAGATTTGATTTTGACTCAATTGAGTTTATTTTGGTCAAATGGGTTAGGTTGACCAATTTGACCAAATTGGCAAAATTGGGTTGCGTTAGGTGTTGGTTTGGATTTAGTTTACCAATTGAAGATGATTATAGGCTTTGGTTTCAATTAATTTGGGTTTAGTTTTGATTTAGGCCAATTTGACCCTTTAGGTCAATTTGGGCTAAGTAGGTCAATTAGTTCCATTGGGTCCAATCATGGCTTTGGTCAAGTTCAACAATCAATTTGGAATGAACACGAGTCATTGGTTGCAATAAATTTGGTTTGTATTTTAATTTGACTCAATTAGGTCAATTTGTTCCAACTGGGGTCAAGAGGATCAATTAGGTTTAGTTTGGCTCAATTGAATGTCAAGTCATGTTCAAATATTGATTTTGAGTTTATATGAATCATTGGTTTCAAGGGATTTGTCTTAGGTTGCAATTTAGCTAGTTTGGGTTCATATGGGTGTTGACCTCACTTTTGGAGTGAGCCCTCAACTTCCTCATCATAGATTTAGGACTCTTATAGACACTAAGAGTTCTTAGTCTTAACACACTTCTAGTGATTAGGTGAACACTTAACCTAACCCTAGAGACTTAGAAGAGTTAACCATAAGAATATGTTATGCCTTAGGTATTTAGGAAGACTTGCCTACCCCATAGCCCAAACCCAATCCTTACTTCCTTCTTTCAAACCAAATCTCAAATTCAATCTCAGACCAAATCTCAAATCATAAATCAAATCCAACTATCCAATGGTTGAAACCCATCATTCAATTCAAACTCTAAATCCCTTCATAAGCCCTTTGATTTTATCTTATGGACTTAGCCTTAACCAAATCCAAATCAACCCCAATCCAATTGATTTTCAATATACAATTCTCAAATCAAATTTCAATCAAATCAAATCTAACTACCCAATGGGTTGAAACCCATCATTCAATTCAACTAAATCCTTCCTAAGCCTTTGATTTTATCTTATGGACTTACTTAGCTAAATCCAAAATCAACCCCAATCAATTGATTTTCTAATTATCACCCAATTCAAATCAAATTCCAAATCATAATTCAAATCCAACTATCAATGGTTGAATCCATCATTCAATTCAAACTCTAAATCCTTCCAAGCTCTTTGATTTTATCTTATGGACTTAGCCTTTAAAATCCAAATCAAGTCTAATCAATTGATTTTCTCAATTATCAGACAAATCATCAAATCCAACTATCCAATGGTTGAAACCATCATTCATTCAAACTAAATCCCTTCCTAAGCCTTTGATTTTATCTTATAGACTTAGCCTTAACCAAATCCAAATCAACCCTAATCAATTGATTTTCTCAATTATCAAATTCACCTCAAATCAAATTCCAAATCATAAATCAAATCCAACTATCCAATGGTTGAAACCCATCATTCAATTCAAACTCTAAATCCTTTCCTAAGCCCTTTGATTTTATCTTATGGAATTAGTCATAACTAAATCCAAATCAACCCCAATACAATTGATTTTCTCAATTTTCAAATTCAATCTCAGACCAAATCCCAAATCATAAATCAAATCCAACTATCTAATGGTTGAAACTCATCATTCAATTCAAACTCTAAATCCCTTCCTAATCCCTTTGATTTTATCTTATGGACTTAGCCTTAACCAAATCCAAATCAACCCTAATTTATTTTCAATATCAAATTCAATCACCAAATCAAAATCAAATCAACTACCCTATGGTTGAAACCATCATTCACTTCAAACTCTAAATCCTTCCTAAGCTTTGATTTTATCTTATGGACTTAGCCTTAACCAAATCCAAATCAACCCCAATCCAATTGATTTTTTAAATTATCAAATTCAATCTCAAATAAATTCCAAATCATAAATCAAATCCAACTATCCAATGATTGAAACCCATGAGTAAATCCAAACTCCAAAATCTCTTTCTAAGTCATATGAACCACCTTCATATGCTTAATCAAAACTTCCTTCAAACCAACTCAAACTTGGTTGATTTCTTTATAAATCAACCGATTCCTTCATTTATATTCATAAATATAAATGAAACCCACACTCTAAATTACCAAAAATAAATCAAACTAATTCAAAGTCTAAGTTATCCTTGTTGACCTAATCCCTTAATTTGGTCAAATTTGCTTCCAAATCATTCCAAACTCAAGTGATTTTCTCATAACTCATTTATATCTTCATTTATATTCACAAATATAAATGAAATATAAATTCAGATGGTCCAAATCAAATCAAATTTCTAACTTTATCCCTCTTAGCCAAACTTTTGAACTTGGCTAAATGATATCTAAATCAACTCAAAACTCATGGATTTCTTCACGATTCAATCATTCCTACAATCATTGAGCCAAATATAAACATAAACCCCCATTATCAAACCAAATCCAAGTCAACCCAAATCAAACCCAAGTTAACCCTTTTGAGTTGAAATTGTCATATGAACCAAAACTCATTTGGCTTCAAACTGATTGCAATTGGATTTATATTTCAATCCTAAGCTCATATGTGAGTTCAACTAAACTTGAATCAAACCTTGATCAAGCTAATTAACCCATTTAGGCTCACTTAATCCAAAGTGACTAGACCTCAATCATGGTCAACAATCATCATGGGGTGATCAACCACCTTGAATTGGGTCAAACCAAGTCAAACTTAGCTTTTGACCAAGTCAACATTTAGCCCAAATGAAACCCAAATTAGCCAAAATCCATCATATATCAAATTTATTAAAATGGTTGACCCAAACAAATCCATAGTGCTAATAATTAAACATGACCAAGCCATCAATTGAGCCAAACCAAGCCTAATTGGTCACTTGACCTAAGTTGACCCAAATTGGCCTAAAAAGCTAAAATGGCTCAAATTGTAATTTAATCTAAATTGATTGTAACCAATGGCTCAAGTTCATTTAAATTCACTTGTTGAGCTTGACCAAAGCCCTATTGAGCCCAAGTTGACCAATTGGTCAACTTGACCCAACCTAGCCCAAATTGACCTAAAAGTCAAATTGACCAAAATCCAAATTAATTCCAAATTAAACCAAACCAAAGCCTACAATCATTTTCAATCAACTAATTGAACTTGACTCAACACTTAACCCAACCTAATTTGGTCAAATTGGTCAACTTGACTAAATTTACCCTTTTGAATCCAAATGAGTCAAATTCAAACTTAAGCCAAACCAATCCAAATTAATTAAACCAAAGCATCCCAAATCATCATATGAACCTAACCCAAGCCTTGGTTTGACCTAGTTTGACCAATTGGTCAACCCAACCTAACCTAACCCAAATGAACCCACTTTGACCAAATGAAGCCAAATCCCTCCAAACCAACTTCTGAGACCTTAAGACCTAGCCAAACCATACCCAAAAATATCCCAACTCATTTCCAAATCCGCCTAAAAGCCAAGTGGACCCCACTAAGGGAATTAACCATCAAACCATAGGATTTGAACCTTAAACCCAATGGATCAAAGCTAAAGCCAACTACCCATCCCCCATGGCAGCTCCTTTACACTAAATAGAACCTTCCCCTGACCCACCTAGTGCACCTAACCAACTCTAGGTCGGCTAAGAACCTTTGGGAGGTGAGTTGACTCACCTCTAAGCCAAACTGAGCACCCCATGGACAAAAGAAGAAGAGACTTTGCACACCAGCTCTTGAGGCTCCTCCCATGACTCACCCCATCCCTGAAGTGTGACCTGGCTTTGATGGAGACAACTCCGGCGGCCAGACGGCGGCGAGCCAAGGCAAAGCATACGCAAACTCCATCCATCAATGATGGCAAATTGAGGGGTATACCCCCTCAATTCAAAGTGAATTTCACACATAATCAGCTCGTGTAAATCCCTAAGAACATTATGAACTCCCTCAGAGCAAATCCAAGGATCCCCAAGCCCTCTCCATTCAGCCATCGCCATTCCCGTGAGAAAACTGAAATAGGACACCCTTCCCTCAAGAAATACTCCCTCCTCACTTCACCAAACCCAAATTCCTTTTACCCACACCCTCCCCGCACCTCGTTGAGCTCAATCAAATCATTTTCCAAGCTTCTAAGCAATGGGAAGTGTAACTTCGATCAAGACTGATCGCCATTGAAGTGGAGCTTGGTCGACCGGGCAACCCACTTCAAACAAGATTGGATTTCTTCAACAGGACTTTGTCTACCTCCATCGTTGGAAGCATCGGTGATAGCCTCCGATGAGGTAATTATTTAAAATTGTAGCTATAATTTTAGTTGGTCTTTTTCAAAGGGAATTGTCATCCCATGCAATTTTGATCGTTGGATATGCATCCCCCTTCCTTCCGAAGGTGTGGGATCATTTTGATCCCAATCCGAGCTTGGGTGAGCTCGAATTGAATAGGAAAAGATGAATGGTGTTCGTCTTTCATCGCTCGCAAAGGAGAAGGATCATGCGTCATCCATTCTGCATGATTGGAACAGACGACTATGATCAAATCATGCTAGATGCGTTGTAATTCTTAGCCTAAACCACGAACAGATTAATACGTCCGATCTTAGATCGACGCCCACGTGAGAAAGCGCATCCCACGCCATCGAGTCAGACAAAATGTGACAAACTTAAATAACCAATCTCATCATGCCACATGAAAAGTGCACCGCGTCAGTGCGCCACATCAACAACCACGTGGCCCGAAGGGATTAAGGGTTTAATTAGGGTTAATTAATTGGTTTTTAGTCTTGAAACTTTCTAAAATCATAACTAATTATAAAAAATCCAAAAAATACAAACTTAGGCTCATTTTGAAGATATTTTAGAGGAGAATCTAGAAAAATTATAATTAATTGATTTTGAATAGTGACTTTGACTCAATTAGGGTTTTATCAAAAATTTAATTAGCTTAATGACATCTTAATTAAGCATTCAATTAATCTCAAATTTCTTGTGGATGTTTAGGAGGATGACCTCTGCCTCCCCATTTTTTGGAATTTTATTGACTACTTAATTAGAAAAATTATTTGAGTAAGCCCTAATCACTCTCTTAATCTAATTAATTATAATTAAGGAATGAATAGTAGCATGATTAATCATTTGAACATAATTATCCCTGTTAAATAGTAAGATCACTTAAAGGATATGATTAGGGACATTTTCCCTAATTTATTTCCTAAGTATTCTTTACTTTTGAAAATTAAATTAATTAATGGGTTAATGTAGTGATTAGTTGAATAATTAAGTGATTAGATCCTAAAAATAAGGAAATCAAAATCTAATTTAATGATTAAATGATTTAGGGATTAGGATTAAGGCCTTATCCTTGATCCTTTCCCTAAGTTCATTTCATCATTTAAACTAAAACATAACCAAAGTATTTAGTCAATTCATTAAAAGCCTAATGAAATTAAAGTTAAGAATCAATTCATCCTAACCTAAGCAACCTTTAATTGATCTTGGGTAGCTCCTTGGGGGTTCAATAACCCCCCAAGGTGAGAGATAATGAAATTATAATTGGCTCACATGTGTGAGAAAATCATAAGAGCAATTAAGTGAGATCCCTTAAGCCTAATTAACTATTAATCATAATTCAATTGTATTAGGCCCCTTTATTTCTTAGGAGCATTGCAAATTTACTTTTCATGTGATTGCACATCATATTGGCTTATTATTAATTAGTTAATTAACTTAAGGTGATGTAGGTAAGGAATAATTAATTCATTTAATTCATACCTTAACTTAATCAAAATATGAAATCAACTTAAATATTTCTCATTAAACTAAATTAATTCACACATGGGAGTTACGATTAGCAAATCCTTCTCATATTTCCTAAGTCAAATCAAACTCAAATTTGAAAAACATCTTTAAAGAATTTTGATTCATTTTAAATAGCTTTATTTAATTTAATTATCCTAAGGAATTAATTGGGATGAATGAAATCATATGCTTACATTCCTTTATTTCTTTCCAATCATGCTAAATATTGCTTGTCATGTGAAATCATGCATTCATTTTTTTTTAAATTAATTAAATGAAATATTTTCTTTTATGTCAAATTGCATGTGTTGACTTAAATAAAATATGAGTGAAATTATCATTATTAAATCAGAAAGCTATTTTCAAAACCCATAAATCAAAGATTATAAATGAAGTGATGCTAGTTATAAGTATTTATAAGCTTGCATGTGATGATAGTATAAGATGGGTAATGTGAGGTTCTATTTTACTACTTTAACATGGATTCACATAGGATTGGTAAGTGTATAGTTCATTTGAAAAGAACATAACACTTGCTTAAATTTATTCTTATGAATTTCCATGGTAAAACTTAGGAAGAATCCCATATTACATGTAAATCATACAACCAAATTGAATATAATTTCTTGCATGATTCCCTATTCATGTGGTTCTTTTTGTACATTCATATGTATTTAAGAAAACAGGTATATTAGTTTGGACATCCCGGGGTTGCGAGGCTTCAAGTAACCCTAAGTAGGTCACTTACTCTAGTAGAAAATAAATAATGTTGTACTCACTAAAACTCTTATACATGTGCATGTGTGATGTGGCTAATGAATAAAGAATCATAAATCAAATATCACCTTTTGCATGGGTTTTCTATCCTTATAGTCATTCATACATCTACATGTATCCAAGAAAAGTGGTATATTATTCTGACATCCGCGTGAGGCTTTAAGCCCTAAGTAGGTCTTCTACCCACTCTGTGTAAAAAAATAATGGTGTCATACTCACTTAAAACTTTTATACATGTAAATGTGTCTCTAGCTAATTGATGAAAAGTCCCCCTTTTCTACATAACAAAAACATGCATTCATAATTCAATCAAAAATAAAATATTTAGATTCCAAATACATTTCTTTGCATTCATCATCAAAATGTGCTAAGATTTACATTGCATGTATAGGTATGCTTAGGATTTATTCATATGCTTGACATACCTGGTTGAAAGAAATAAATGGATGTGTGTTATGTGATAGTAATCCATTTCAGTTAATCATAAGATGCCTTTCTTATTGAATAAGGCCATTTAGAGTGAATCTAAACTTATGATTAATTAAAATATATAATAAATCATTCACTAAAGGAAATTCTTTAATTATTTCACCTTAGAAGTGACTTAAGATATGAAAAAAAGAGAGATCCCCCTCTTTCTTCTCTTTACAACACTCAGTTGTTAAGTGTAGTTCATATGAAACAAAAGAAAATATTAAATAAAATCTCCAAACCAATTAAATCACTTAAAGAGAAATCAACCCCTTCATAAGTTAAAACCCTCACATTTAGAAAATCATAACTCTAAAACCTAGTTGGACATACCACACAAGCCTTAATACATACACATTAGACTAAGTCACCATTTCTAGCTTTATATTAGGGCGATGCATGGTTTGATGAATGTTTGGTTTTGTGATGTATTATTTTATTCTGGATGTTAAGGTGTATGTAGTGAAGGATGTTAGTCGATATTTAATCATGCTTTTGCGGTTTAAGGGGCATTGTAAGAAAAATATAAATGTGTTTTGTTGTGCATGTTGCTTATACCCCTAAGCATAACCTGAGTTAGGACAGGTGGGCTTGGCTACCCATGTGTGGGGTGCTAAGTCCAAATTATTCATATAACTACTTAGGAAGTATGGTGTTTTAGCTAATATTTCTTTTATAGGTGTAGCTAGATTTACTTTCCTTCCTCTTGATGTAATTTTGCATTAGGATTAGGATAAGTGTTATGGGGATTAAGGATGAACATTGGTTATAAGACTATGTCTTATATATCATGTCATACCTTTGGAGCAAGCTATATCCCAATCAAGCCAAAATAAAGAAAGGAGTGAAGCGAACCAAGATGAAGGAATGAAAGACGAAGAGTGAAGAATGCAGGATGAAGAATGAAGGCCCCCATAACATTTATCATTTCATGATTGTCATTATTCATTCATTATACCGGGATGTATAAGGATAGAGCTCGGCTATCCACATTTCTTTTCGTCAGACGGTACCGACAGAATTGGCCTTTTATTCTCTTGCGATAGCTTTATAAAATTATGTGATATTTTATTTAGCTTATGCATTAGAAATAACATGTCTTTTCATAGTTTTTTATGATTGGTGATTGTTGTGTGGCCTGGATACGATTAAGCTCCTAGGATAAAATAATTTTTTATCTTAATAATAACTCATAATTAAAGTTGTAAAATAATTCATAACCTCACATAAAAGCCTAGGAATTAAATCAAGATAATAAAATTTTTAGCAACCCCTTAGATGGATGATTGTATGTATAACATCATACATGTCATATTCTTCCACTCTTGTTAAGAGAGGGCTTACATCTGTGCCAGAGAATAAAGGCTTGACCTGTAAGAGCCTTTGATGGAAAGACACCTCTTTCTCTCCTGATTTAGCCCACGATCAATTTATTATACATTTAGGCATATAAAAACCTATAGCCTATGTCAAAACAAGAAGTCCAAAAATCAAATAAAATTTATTAAAATTTGCATTAGATTAAGTCATTACTCATGCCCTTCATGATCTAGTCTCTTAGGGAGTGAGTTTAAGGACTTAGTTTTCTCTTCTAAATAAACAGCAGCCTAGCCATCTTGTAAAGCATATGACTTGCCTACATAGATTTAAAGGGTAGGAAGAGTTAGCTGGCTATCACTTTGGTGGTAATAAGTCCAGCACTCAGGTTGCTTACTTTCTCTTGTGGAGGTAAACCATATACCCACCTTTTTCCTTAGACTTATAGTTGCGCTTCAGTCCTCACCAAAGCTCCCTAGATTTAGAATCTAAGGTTGTTGTTTCCCTTTGGGCTACAAGCATAAATCCTCACCTCTTAGGCATCTTCACAATCTGTGTTGTGAAATTATAAGTCCTAGATTTCTAATAAAATTTTAACTTAAACAAATGAATCTCCTCAATTTCAAATATATAAAGCCCAACCCTAGGATATGTTGGGGTGCTCACTAGGCCTCGTAGTATCATGAGCATCCCCTACTCATCTCCTTTAGTTTCGATAAGAAATCACCCCTTTTTTATCTCTCCCACCTGACTTTAAAAAATACAACCAATCCTTTGATAATCCTATCTTTGAATTCTTTGGAGACAATAATCGTCTACTTTAATCGAGAGTATTCTTAAGGGAATCACATCCCTTGATATGTAATTAACTATGGAGGCTTGCCTCCATAGGGAACTTAATGAACCCGATTTAAATAAACCTTGCTTTACTTTTTCATGTAAAGTAGGGGAAAAATCTTTGGTATAATGAAAGACCCATCATGCCTCAAGAGTCCTTATTAGTGATTAGTCCATTATAGGTGACTCATCTCTGAAGTGCATTATTCCTTAATATCTTTGTTGACCTCATTTTTAGGATGTGCTCTCAACCCCTCCATCTTAGACATAAGACTTCTCTTAGACTTTAAGAGTTCCTTAATCTTAAGACACATCTAGTGATTAGGTGGACACTCAACCTAACCCTAGAGACTTAGAAGAGTTAGCTATAGGAATAGGTCATGCCTTAGGGGTGTTAGGAAAGTTTGCCTTCCCTATAGCTTGAACCAAATTCCTCACTTCCTCTTCCTTCAAGTAAAGTTCCAAATCAAGTCCAAACCAACTCCAAACTCCAAATCAAATCAACATCAAAACTTAAGTCAATTCCAACTTAATTGATTTTCTCAAACTCAAATCAATTCCAAGTCATTGAAGTTTAAAATTAAAATCAAAATTCCAAAAATATTTCCTAAGTCCTTTGATCTCCTCTCATGGACTTAACCTAAATAAAATTCAAATCACTTCAAATTAAAGAAATTTTCACAACCCATTTATATTCTCATTTATACATATATAAATGAAATATAAATTCAATCAATCAAACTAAACCTAAAAAAAAAATTCAAATCCAAATTCCAAAAATCTTTTTCTAAGTCATTTTGATCTTATCTTATGAACTTAGCCAAACCAAATTTATATCAAGCCAAACCCTTGATTTTTCATCATGATTCAATCAATCCTACAATCATGAATCCAAATATAAACACAAACTTCATTCAAATATCCAAAAATAAATTCAAAAAATAAATCCAAATACAACCTAAATTCAACCTAAACCTTCAAGTCAAATTCTTGAACATAGCCAAATCAATTTCAAATCAAGACAAACCCTTGATTTTTCTTCATGATTCAATCAATCCTATAATCATGAACCCAAATATTAATACAAACTTTAATCACTAAACCAAAACTAAATTCAAAAATCAAACCCAAGTCAAACTCATGTTCACCCTTTGAACTTGAAATTGTCAAATGAATCAAAACTCATTTAACTTCAAATCTCTTGCAAATGGATTTATATTTCAATCATAAGTCCATATGTGAGTTCACTCATACTCAAATCAAGCTTTGACCAAGCCATTTGACCTACTTAGGCTCACTTGACCCAAAGCAACCTAAAGTACCCTTTGAGCCAAATTCTAATCCTACCAAATTGGATTGAACTAAGCTCTCCTCACATTGTGAGCAACAATCATCATAAGATCAATCACTCAAATTGGGTCAAACTAAGTCAAACCTAAGGGTTGACCAAGTCAACATTTGACCAAAATGAAACCTAAACTAGCCAAAATCTACCATGGGCCAAATTGATTGAAACCATTGATCAAAACTCATTCATGATCAATGTTTGAACTTGACAAAGTCATCATTTGAGCATAACTTAGCCCAATTGGCCACTTAACCCAAGTTGACCCAACTTGACCTAAAAAAGTCAAAATGTGTCAAAACTTGATCTAAGCCAAATCAAATGAAACCAATGGGTCAAATTCATTCTAAAATGATTGTTGAACTTGACCAAAGCCTCAATTGGCCAACTAGACCCAACCTAGCCAAATTGACCTTGAACTCAACTTGACCTAAAAGGTCAAATTGAGCCAAATCCAAATATAAACCAAATTAATTGGAAACAAAGATACCAATCCCTTTCAAATGACTAGCTAAACCTAAACCAACCCATGACCTAACCCAAATAGGTAATGGTCAAATTGGTCAACTTGACCCATTTGACCTAAATAAAATCAAATGAATCAAAACCAAATTTAAACCAAATTGAACCAAACCAAAGGTACCAAACCATTTCAAATGGTCATATGAACTTGACCCAACCCTTGCTTTGACCCAATTTTACCAATTGGTCTTGACCCAAGTTGACCCATTTTGACCTAAATGGGTCAACATGAGCCAAATCATATCAAATCAACTCCAAATTCATTGAAACTTGGACCAACCCATTTTTCAATCATACTAAACATATTCAAAGTGAAATTCAAGTCAAATGACCATTTTACCCCTAGGCCATAGGGTAACCTAAAATCAAAACCACTTGGAATTTGGTCAATACCTTTTCATGGACACTTAGCATCCTCTTAGTGAATCAAATGGTCACTAAGGGACATGGTGCACATGATCCAATGGGTTTGGGTCAGCCCAACCCAACATAAGGCTAAAACTAACCACCTCACTTGAAATTAAGCACATGGGATCCCTCCTCCACTCAATTAAGGCACATAGGAGCTTCACTACTCCACTCCACACTCAAAACCGAACCATGTGCAAGTCCTAACAACCTAACCAACCCATTGAATAGGGTCAATTAGATCAAAATGATAAAGGAGCTTGCGACCGTCCAATCCTTCAAGGGGGAGATATACTCCCCTAATTTCATTCCAACAGAGCTCTCTTGCATTCGATTGAGTAATAAGAAGTCAGAGTTAGCATCCCAGAGCTTCCCAAGCTTCCTAGAGCCAATTCAACTTCTCCATTCTCGATTTCTCCAAGCCAAAAAATAGGGAGGTAGCAAGAAATCTAACTTAGCCAATACTCAAATTCAGTCTAATTCACTTTACAAGCACCTTGAGGGAACTCAATCGAGCTCACCCAAGCCTTCACAAAAGTTCTCCAAGCAAGGGAAGAGTGCTCTTGATCAAGACTGAATCCATTTGAAGGGGAGCTTGGTCCATAGGAAGATCCACTCAACCAAATCACCTCAAATCTTCAACGGTTTCATCTCCACTAGACGAAGCTATCTCATCAAACTCGAGTGCCAATGATAGCCTCCTGCGAGGTATGCCTTCAACCCGAGCTTAAACTAGAGAGTGTGTGGTCTTTTGTGAAGTGGATTTTCATCCCAAGCAAAGTTAGTCATCCGATGTGTTATCCCTTGCATGATGATGGTGTGGGTTGAATTTGGGTTCAATCCGAGCTCAATCGAGCTCAGATCTTGCCCTAAAGGGTGGACTCTCTGTGGAAGATGAGATCATGGGCCGTCCATCCACACATTTTGGATGTTGGATGGACCATGATCACATAGATCCTTTGATTTCCTTAACCAGGGCTTGATCTCATCCGATCTTTGATCGAATGGGGAGAAAGCGAGAAGCACTGACGCTATGATGTGATAACTTAAATAGCCTCCCATCGCCACATGTGAAAGACACCGCCACCCATATGGCACCGACGGATTAGCTATTTAATTAGGATTTAATTTAATTATTCAATTCATAACTAATTCTAGAAAAATCATAAAAATACAAAATAAAAGGCATTGGAAAGACAATTCAGAGGAGAATATTCTAAAATTAATTTCACTAAATTTTGAGTAGTTTTCTCCTCAATTAAGATTTTAATGAATACTCCCAAATTATTTCATTGATTTATTTCAAATTTCTGAGGTGTATTTAGTGGGATGACTTTGCTCCCTAATTTTCTTGGGATTTATTGATGAATTAATTAGGAAAATCATATGATGAATTTAATTACTCTCTTTATGTAATTAAGGGTAATTAAGCATATGAACAATGGTTTAATCCCTTTATTTAGTTAATTAAGCTTTGCTTAAGTAGAGAAGAGGTTTATGGAATGAATTTGGGAAATTTTTCCTAAGCCATTCCCTAAACCCCTTTCCTTCCTTAATCCAAACTTAATTAAGGGTTATCCACTAATTACTTGCTTAATTAACTTGATAAAATTTTTAAAACATTCCAAAACTTAATCAATCCATCTTGGGTAGATGCTTAGGTGTTCAATAACCTAAGTAGCTTAAGGAAATCAAAATCCAACTCACATGTGTGAGAATAGTTATGAAAGTACTTAAATTAAACCCTTTAGCATTAGGCCATTTATTTCCTAGGTACATTGCTGATTTAAATTTCTTGTGTGATTTTATGTCATATCATTGGCTCATAATTATTTGGTTAAATATGCTAAAGTGGTAGAGGTAAGGGATAATTAATACACTTAATTCACACCTAAACCTAACCAAAGCATAAAATTGATCTAATCACTTAAAAATTAAATTAAAACATCATACACATGTGGGAATGGGTTAGGACCAACAAACTCATCTCACATTTCTCAAATTGAAATCAAATTCAAACAAAACAAAATTTCCTTAAAACTAAATTTGATTTTCCTTAAATAATTCTATTTCATATGATTGTCTTTAGGAATTACTCAAGTGAATGAATTTACATGCTTTCATCACTTTATTTATTTCCTAGCATGCTAAATGTGTATGTCGTATGAAATTCATTCATGCATTCTTTTTGAAAATTAAATTAAAAATGAAATATTTTCTTTATGTCAAATTGCATGTTTTGGCTAAAGTAAAGATATGAATGGCTTTTATTACTATTAAATCCAAAATTACTTTCAAAACTTATAAATCAAATATCAAAAACTGAAAGGTATGCTACTTATAATTATTTATAAGCTTGCATGTGAGTAAAAAATATAAAGATATGTGGTTTTTTCTTCTTATTTTAACATAGTTTTGAATAGATTTGGCAAAGTGTATAGTTCATTTGAAAAGAATACAACACTTGCTTAAATCCATTCTATTCATTCCTATGTTATTACTTAAGGATCCACACACATATAAATTATAAACAAATCAACAATAAATACAAAACTTTTGCATCTTTCTTTTCCATTCATTTCTTTTGTACATGTGTATGTATTTAAGGAAAGTGGTATATTAGTCCGGACAACCCCGATTGTGAGAGGTTTTAAGTAGCCCTAAGTAGGTCTTGTACCTTACACCCGGTGCTAACAATGACACCAGACTCACTTATACCTTTCATACATATATGTATGCATATGAAAAATGGATAAAAGAATCTCTTTTTTCTACTTAATGAAAATCATGCATCATAAAGCATCCAAATTTTCTTAAGTAATATCACTTAGCATTCATTATGAAAGTGTGCTAAACATCTTCATTTGTATGTATAGATATGCTTAGGATTCATCCATATGGATGTTATACATGTTAGAAAAGAAATGAAGTGTTGTGTATTTTATGAATAGTAATTCACTTTACTTAATCTTAAAATACCTTTCTTTGAATAGGTTTGTTTAGAAAAAATCTAAACTTAGGATTAATTAAAACACTAACAAAACATCATTCTAAAAAAAAAATCAAACATGAATCTACTTTAGAAATTACTTAAAGGAAAGAGAAGTTCTCTCTTTTCCTCTCTCTTACAACTTAGTAATTAATTGTAGGATTCACTTAAATCAAATCAAAATACAAAATAAAATCAACCAGAGCAACTAAATCACTTACATGAAACAAACCCTCTAAGTTGAACATTTTCATACTTAGAAAACTTAAACCTTAAAGCCATAATTAAGCATACCACACAAATCTTTTAAAGCACACACATTAGGCTAAGTCACCATTTCTAGTTTTAGGTAAGGACGGTGCATGGTTTGATGTTTACTTTTATTTTGTGATTTTTTTTTTAGTCTGGATGTTAGGGTGAATGTGCATAGAATAAATGGTAGGACGATTTAGCCTAATCATTATCTTCTGCTGAGGATTGTGCTTTGGGGCTATATAAATAAAAATATAATGCTTTTGTTGCAGTGCTTATACCCTAAGCATAATCCAATAGGCTAGATGGACTTGGTTACCCATGTGTGGGGTGCTAAGTCCAATATATACATATACATGCTTGGGATTGGTATGGTTTGTTTATCTAATCTATGTTTTGCATGTGTTAGTTAGATTTTTTTCCTTTCCCTTTTCATGTACTTTTTTGCAATTAGGATTTTGGAATGATTATTATGGGGGATTAGCATGAATAGTGGTCATAAGATCTCATCTTATGTTTCATGTGAAGCCTTTGTAGCATCCACATTCCAACCATCCAAAAGAAGAAACCAAAGAAGAAAGAAGAAAAGAAGAAGAATGAAGACATAACAATGAATTTCCTTGATTGTATTTAATTAATTCATAATGGTTGTATAAGAGCTTAGCTACCCAATTTATTTTGTTTGTGAGGTGGAGCCACCACACAAATGGTCTTTATTCTTTATGTTAACTTTATAAAATTGATGTTTTGTTTAGCTTGTGCATTAAGATGACATCTTTTCTAGTTTCTTCCTTGCTGATGTATGGCCTCGATGATGATTAGGCTCTTAAAGAAAAATAAATCTTCAGCCAAATTAATCAACTCAAAATTAAAAATAAATAACTCATAACCTCACTTAAAGCTTAGCTATAAATCAAGATGAAAGAATTAGTAGCCCCTTGGATGTTGTCTTTTCTTTTATAACATCATGCATAAAAGCATATTATTTCACTCTTGATTGGAGGGCTTCCACCTTTACCAAAGAACTTGACTTGACCTGTGAGAGCCATGGTGGAAACACACCTCCTTATCTTATTAATTTTGGCCCATAATCTAATTTGCATAAAAAATCCTAAAGCCTGTGTCAAATTGATTATCCAAAATAAAAATAAAAATACAACAAAATTTACATTAGATTTAAGTCATTAAAGCATGCCCCACATGATCTACTCTTAGGGAGTGTGTTTAAGGAATTAGTCTCTTTCTAAATAAATAACAGCTTAGCTATCTTGCAAAAGTATTTGACTTGCCTACATATTTTAAAACCAAAGGAGGAGTTAGTTGGCGGCCATCCCCAAGCAGTTGTAAGTCCAACAGTCGGGTGGTTTATCCTCTCTTGTAGAGGTAAACCAAATACCCATGTTCGCCTTAGATTTAGGTCATGTTTTTTGGCCCTCACCAAAGCTCCCTATTTAGTTGAGGTCGCTTTCCCTTGGGCATAAATCCTCACATTTCCATGACCTTGTATTATGGAATTGCTACATTTCTAATAAAAAATTTAACTCAAAAAAATTAATTCAATTTCAAAATGTAAAGCCCAACCATAGGATAGTTTGGGATGCTTACTAGTTTCCCTTCCAAGCATCCCTACTTATTTTCATTTGGCTTCGATAAGAACTTTCTCCTCTTGATCGATCCCACTTGACTTTCAAAAAAATAAACCAATCAATTGATAGTCCTACCCTTTCGAAATCTTTGGAGATAATGATCACTTACCTTAATCGAGAGTATTCCTAAGGAATCTTGTTCTTTCGGATGTAATTAACTATGGGGGCTTGCCCTTATAAGGAACTTAACCAACCCGTTTAAAATAAACCATACTTTACTTTTTATGTAAAGTAGGGGAAGAATCGTACATTCAAGACCCATAGTCGGGAGTCCTTATCGAGGTGATTAGGTCCATAGGGTGACTTCCATCTCCTGAGATAGTACACATTTCCTCAATGTCATACCTGATCACCCTAATAAGAACATATGCAGATCTGTGTGGTGTCCCAACAAGGCATGTATATATTTTTATTTTCATTTATCCTCTTTTCCAAAGAGATGGGAGATATATTTTAAAGCATATACCCATCTAATAAGTACATTAGCATATCAGCGTGGTGTCCCCTCACACATACATACACAAAACAAAAATAAACACCACAATGGGTTAAGGGGTTAATTTGGTCAAAGGACCAAGTTGACTTGGTTTGACCCAATTTATGATAATTGATTAACCTACAGTGATCAATAATCGTGATAGGAGGTCTTGGTGGCTTTGTTCAATCTAATTTGGGTAGGATTGGAACTTGGCTCAATAGGTCAAATTGGCCACTTTAGGTCAAGTGGACCAATTGGGTTTAATTGGCTTGATCTTGGGTTAAGTTTGATTTAGTTGAGTTTATATATGAGTTTGGTATTGATATTTAAATTCAATTGCAATTGATTTGGGTTTGGATGAGTTTTGGTTCATTTGAATATCAAATCAAATGGGTTAGGTTAGGTTTGACTTAGGTTGATTTTGGTTTTGCATGATGATTGTATATTTCATTTATATTTGTGAATATGATTGATTCATGAGAAAATTAATCAAATTTGGTTTTGGAATGAAGGGATTTGGCTAAGTCCACAGAGTTAATTCATAGAGCTTAGATTTGGATTTGGATTTAGTTTGATTTAGTTTTGATGATTTAAATGTATATTTCATTTATATTTGTGAAGATGATTGAAGATATGATTGATTTTGAGAAAATCAATTAATTTTGAAGTGATTTGAATTAAGATTTGGCTAAGCTCAAGAAGGTAGGTCATATGGCTTAGATTTGGATTTGATTTAGTTTGGATTTAGTTTGGTTGTGTGATTGTAAATTTGATTTATATTTGTAGAAATGATTGAAGATATGATTGATTTATTAGAAAATCAATTGATTTTGAAGTGATTTGAATTAATATCTAGCAAACCCATGGGATTGATTCATATGGCTTAGGATGGATCTTGATTTAATTTGATTTAGTTTGATTTAGTTTTGATCATTTGAATGTGATTTAATTTATATTTAGGAAGATGATTGAAGATATAAATTGATCATGAGAAAATCAATTGATTTTGAATTGATTTGAAGGAGAATTTTACTAAGTCCATTAAATTGATTCAAAGGACTTTGAAAGGATTTCAAGTTTGGATTTGATCATAGGCTTCAATCATTTGGTTTTAGAATTTGGGTTCATATTTGGATTTTAATTTGAATTTGATATTTGAATTGACCTTGAGGTTTGGTTTGAGAAGGTGAACATGGATTGATTTGGGTTATAGGATAGGTGAATCTCCCTAATACCTAAGGCATATCTAATCCTATGATTAACCCTTCTAAGTATTTAGGTTTAGGTTAAGTATTTACCTAATTGCTATAAGTGTCTTATGACTAGGGAAGTCTTAGTTTCTAGAAGACTCCTAAGTCTAAGATGAAAGAATGAAACCTCACTCCAAAAGTGAGGTCAACACTAACCAATTTGACCCAATTTGACCTAAAGGGCCAAATTTAGCAAAATCTTGATCCAATTCAAATTGGATTAAATCAAGAATTGTAATTAGCCCCAAATTGATTATTGAATAATTTTCAATGATCAATTGAAGCCAATTTAATCAATCCAATTAATTAATTTAGCCCAATTTAGCCTAATGGATCAAATTGAACAAAAACTCACTATAATCCAAATTAAATCAAATCCAAATCAAATCAATCCCAAATGAACAATCAAATATGACTCAACCCTCAATTGTACCCAATTTGGCCAATTTATTTAATTATTTTACCCCATTTGACCTATATGAATCGATATGAGTCAAATCAAATACTCTAAATTCAATTAAACTAATTGTACAACACATTCCAAGTCATCATTTGAACTTAACCTAATATCCCATTTGGCCCAATTTGATCAATAGATCAACCTAACTCAATTGGACCCAATTTGACCTAAATAGGTCACCATGAGCCAAACCAAACTAAAGTCAAGCACAACCAAACTTGGCATGACTCATTCTCACACACCCCTAACCTGCCCAACTAAACCCAGAAAGGTGAACCTAGTTCAACCCAAACTAAGTGAATCAAGCCAACCACATAAGATAAAATTACAAAATAGGAAGGTTCAACCCCTCCTTTTGGCTATGGAAACACCCTTAATATACCCTGAGCTCACCCCAACTAAGCCAAACTGATCCAAGGCTAGTTTGCTCAATCATTAACCAAGCTGAAGTCCCCTTCAGCTTAGTCAACCCTTGGTTCACCAACCATGGGCCCACTTCACCACTAGCCACCAAACTCCTCCAGCCATTATAGGATTGCCACCTCATAGTTCCATGCCATTTCCAGCCACCCCCCACTGCCCAACCGGCTAGCATGGACTAAACCAACTCAAATGGGTGGTTCACATGGGGAGGAGAGTATACTCATCCCTAGCCCTCCAAACTTCACAAATACCTTCACAAAGACCCAGTCCCAAGCAATTCCCAGAGCCCTTCAAGCGACCCATTACCGACAAGAGTAATCCTTTGTTCTTCTATCTATTCCACAAACCCAACCTCACCAAAACTCAACTAGAGCCTAATTCCTCCTTCACACACCTTCCTCTCACTCTGATGAACTCAAAATGAATTGAGAAACACTAGATTTGACTACCAAGGATAGGAATTCAATCAAATTCCAACAAGCAATGGTGGAGCTCGATCTCGTGAGCAATTGGCAAGGATATAAGAGGGGACTTCAACAGCAGGGCTTCCTTTTAAGAAAAAGCTACTTCACACATTGGACCACCCTGCTTAATTTTGGTGAGATAATCTCTTCAGCCTATAGATATTCCCTTAGGCCTTGGTCTTTTTCCAAGTGAAATCGTGTCTTATCTCAATCAAGCTGTAGAAATCATTAGGAAATCCCTCTCTAATTATTTTGGATTATTCTCCCTCAAAAATATGAGCTCTAGTGATCTTGATCAAGCAGCAAAAGATGAATGGTGTTTCTTTCTCACCTAAGGAGGAATGTGAATCACATGATATCTTTCTACATGATTAGAATGGACGATCATTATAAATGTGCATTAGATTTTTGGTTAACTCACTTTTAAATTTTGAGATTAATCAAAGCCATTCGATCTTTGATAGAATGGATCGACAATTAGTTGACTGTGTAATCTGATTAAATAATATGAATTAACAACCAAGAGGATGGTTTAAATAATCAATTATATGACATCGCATGTAAAGTAGGGCTAACTCAGTCACTGACTGTGTAATCTGATTAAATAGAATTTAAAATGTCATTAATTAGGTAAAACCTTAGAAAATTCATAATTTATTATAATAAAATCTAAAAATATATAAATAAATACTCTTTAGGAAGCTTAAATAAAGAAAAATTAAAAATTAAAATTAAAAGTTCAAGTTTTTATTAAGTGTACCAAGACTAATTAGGGTTTGAATATTTTTATTAATGTTATAATTAAGCCTAATTACTTAGATAAATGACTTAAAATTTTGCATGAACATTCCATAGTATGACCTCTATAATTATTTTAAGTCAATTGGGTGAGTACATTAGGAGATCCATGTTTTCAAACCCAAATTAGCCAATTTAGTTATTTAACAAATTTATTTAATTAAAAAATTATGAAAATTATTGTGTATGGCTAAATATGTATTAGAAGCTTAATGGTGACTAGAGAATTTATTAGGAATTTTGGAGTTAATTATTTATCAAAATCATCATTAAGGGGTATTTATAAATTAAATAATTAATTAATTGACCTACGATTTAGAATATTCATAATTATTTGCCTATCTCAAAAAGCTATGATTACCCCCTCTTTGTGCTAGGCTGACAAAGAAGTTTTCAATGAAATTAAAAGCCCCAATTATTTTGAGGTATTTTAAGAGTAATTGATGATTTTAAATTTTTTCTCATTTATTTAATAAGTCTTAAAACATAAGCCCATTTGCATTAGAATTTTTCAGGGCATGTTTATTTCATGTTTAACTATATTCAATAATTTGTTTATAACTTTGAGCTTATATTTAGTGTTTAATTGATTTTTCGGGGTCTTCTAAGCTTAATTGGATTAAATACTTAATTAAACCAATTAAATATAACTTTCATCTAAGTCATTTTTAAATCATTTAATGAACAAAGAAGGTCATGGGATTATGGTGTTTTAATTTGGAGTCATAGGGACATAACACAGATCTTAGAGGGTACTTATTAAAGTGATCGAATGTGGCATTGAGGTTTGATATATTATCTCAAAATATGAAAACATTGCCCTATAATGGACTTAATCATCTAATAAGGACTCCTAAGATAGATGGATCTTCATATATACCAAATATATTTTTCCCACTTTACATGGATAAAGTAAAAGCAAGATTTATTTTAAGCCAGGTTCTTTAGTTCTCTATGGAGGCAAGTCCTCATAGTTAATTACATCCTAGGAATTAAAAGTTTCTTAAGAACACTTTCGATTAAAGTAGTCAATAAACATCTCCAAAGATTTCAAATGTAAATTATCAAAAAATTGGTTATTTTGGAAATCAAATGAGAAGAGTTCAAATGGAAAGACTTATTTATGGATTCCATAAGAAGACAAGTATGGAGCACCAAGATACTAGGAACCTTAATGGGTGCACCGACATACCCTATAATGAGACTTTATATTTTTAAATTAGAGATGTTACTTTTTTTTTAGCTGAAATTTTATTAGGAAGTTGGGACTCACATTCCAACAATGCAAGATTGTGAAAATGCCTAAAATGTGAGGACTTATGATCGTAGCAAGAGAGGAACAAGGCACCTTGGAACCTAAGTCTAAAATTCTTTAGCAAGCTAGAAGCTTGACCTAAGTCTAATCGAGGAGAATGGGATATAATGGTTCACCTCCATAAGAGAGAATGAACACATCCTGACTCTTCTAGACTTACAAGTGTCTAGAATGGCCGCCAGCTAACACCTCATACACTTTAAAATCATGTAGGATATTCTTATGTAGAAGCAAGATAGGTAGGTTGTTATTTAATTTAGAAGGAAACTAAAGTCCTAAACTCACTCCTTAAGGGACTAGAAAATGTTTGGTATGCAAACATGACTTAGACTCATGTTAAAAAATTTACATATTTTTTGGATTATTTTGACACATTTATTTGGACCAAGGCTTGGGATAATTATGCCTAAATGCATAATGAAATTTAGTTGTGGTCTAAATCAGTGAGAATAGCTGTTTTCCATTATAAGAGATTGCTCTCATAAGTCAAGCATGTCCCCTATCATGCAAGTGTGGAGATCCTCTCTATTTCAGAAGCAAAATAATATGACATGCATATTGATATAACATATAATCGTTTAGTTAAGGGTTGTTAAATCTTTTATTATCTTGATTAAAATCCTAGGTTTTAAAATGGAGTTATGGATTGCATTAGAATTTAGTTGGGATAATAGTAGTAAATACGTAACTGAACGAAGTACATCAGAATAACTTTCGCATCCAAGCCACACATCAAATCATCGCACTTTAAAAAACTTATGAAAAGTATGTCATTTTTATCACACAATCTAAACAAAATAATCAAATATTTAAATTTCATAAAAACATAAAAGGTGCGATCGGGTATCATTGTACACCCCAGAAAAGAAAAGAAATTTTGTAGTTAAGCTCTACCCTTATACAAGCCATATTATAATTAAATTTTACAAATGAAATGAATGTTATGGGGGTTTTCAATTCTTATTCTTCTTTCCTTCTTTGGATTAGTTCACTCTAGGCTTCATAGGGTCTCCCAAGTCTTTGTCTTCTATCCACTGCTCATCCTAAACCCCATAATCCTAATCCTATTACAAAAATTATATTTTTATGAAAAATAAAATCTTAACTACATGCAAAACCGATGTTAGCTAAATAAACATACAAGCCAAGTAATTATATTTCACATATTTGAACTTAACACCCTGCACTTGGATAACCAAGCCCACATGTACTAATTGGATTATGCATTGGGGCATAAGCAGCACCTGCAAGCAAGAACATTTATATTCAATTATTATTATTATGGCGGCCCCTTAAGCACAATCCTCTGTGTATGATATTATTAGACTAATGATGACTTAACATTCAATCTATGCACAAACAATCCTAGCATCCAGTCTAAAATACTATATCACAAAATAAAATATATTATGACCTAATACTAAGATTAGTGACTTAGTATTCTATTGTGTGTATAAAGGTTGGTGTGGTGAGACAAAGCTAGGCTTTAATATTTAAATTATAACTTGAAAAAGGGATTTAATTTATTACCATTGGATGATTTTAATTTAAGTGATTAATGACTTAAAGAGAGATTTTAAATTTTAATTCAGTTTAAGTTGGGGTTGGATTTATGTTTTGAAGAGTGTGAAGAATGGTAGGCCTCACTTAGGGCAAGGTCCGCTTTTGCTTACACCCTAGTCCTAATGGAATGAACACTTCATTAAAAAGATGAAGATTCACCATAAGAGTTTAAACTAGTTGTATTTTATGAGTTTTAATTATTTTAATTGTTGATGTTTTGCTTTAATTATCAACCAAACTATGAATTTTAATTAATTTTAGTTATGATTTAAATCCAAATGGTTTCATAAATTTTATGTGTTATATCTCAAGGTTAAAGAAGCACACTAAGGTATATTTTATAATATGTCCATTATGAAAGTTTTAAATTATTAATTATTATTTTATCACTAATTAAATGATTAAATAAAATTCATATTAATAATAAAATATCTCCAAAATCATGAAGATATTTTTTAAAGTTGGGAAATATTATATAAAAATTTGAGATAACTTTAAATTATTATTTTTAGTATATTATTTTATTTCTATATATATATATTATATATATATATATATATAGTATATATATATATATATATATATTATAAAGTCAAAAAAAAGTTTGCAAAAGGATTATGAATGAGATCCCAACAAAGCCCATAGAATTTTTATGTCATTTGAAAATTATTATTATTCTTACTTACTTTATTTAATTAAAATTTGCAATATGCAAAATGTTTTATTATTTAAAATAATATAATTTTATGATTATCATTTTTAGTTTTATCGATCATATCTTAGTGGTTCATTTCTAAATCTAGTTGATTGATATTGGACTTTCAAGTCAACGGATTAATTAACTATATATTATTTTAAAATAACTTAACTTTATCATCTAACATTCAATTAAATGATATAATCATTTTTTGTTACAAAAATATTTTTTTATGTTAGAGAGAATTTTAGTAATATCCCATAAACTTTTAATAAATTACCATAATTATTTTTAATGGTATTATATCATAAGTGTTAACATATTACTTTCAAAATATATATGACATTAAATTTATTTTTTATATATAGGATTCTTCATTGAATTCTAAATTTATTCATGGAATTTATGAACCATTTAGAGTTAATTTTGATTTCATATATATTTGATTGATTAGTTCAAACTATTTCATTATGATATTTAGAATATAAATTATACATGTTTTCTTATAATTTTACTTGACTTCAATTGTCCATGTCCTAAGGGATTTGAGTTTATAAATTTTTTTTAAAAAATGTGATTTAAATTAATTATGAATTCCTCCAAAATTTTATATGAATAACTAATCAAATAAAGCTTTGATATGACCCTGAAAATTTCTCTAGTAGAAGCACGAATCTTAATCGAAAGCAAGTATCAGTGGCGGTAATCAAGCACTTAAAATATCATTGGAAACTTTGGGATATCGGTTAAATTCCTAAAAAGCTCTCTCAATATAGAGTGTTTTAAAGTCAAATCGAGCATCTCGGAGCGGTTCCAACAAGCCAAAGATCTTACAATTCTGACTTCATTTGAGCATTCAAATACACAAAATACATCACATGATCAAGGGAATCATCATGAGCCGTCCAATTGGAGGAGTGGTTTGAGTTTTGCATGTATTTACAGAGCGTACTCCTCCCATAAATAGCCTCATTCCTCATGAGAGGCCAAGCGAGAGAGGAGAGAGCTCTAAAGATCCTCCAAGCACAATCGTGCGACCACTGACGTCGTCAACCACCGATGCGTCAACCGCGTTGATCCTTGCTCGTCAATCTCTCGGTCTCCATCATGATGACTTCTACCGGATTGTTACATTTCTACGGTGATTGTTCCCTGCGTTTACGCGGTGATTGTTCCACGCATTTTGCGATGGTATTCTCGCTTTTCGTGATTACTCCGCAGTTCACCATCATATACTACTATAGCAATACAACGATCGTTACGTGGTTGTTGTTCCTCTCATATGCAATCCTATAATCCGTGTCGGAAGATCTTCTGAAATAGATACATAGTGGAAGCTTTTTTTCTTAGGCTAGGCCGTGGTTTTCCCTCTTTTGAGGTTTTCACGTAAAATTGAGTTTTATTGTTCACTCTTTAAATACATTTGTGTCTTTGGATTTCTCAAAGCTAAGCGAATATTTTTACTCTATGGTTTTCTAACGCATAGCGGTTTGGTGCCATCGTGGAAACTAATTCCATTATTTCATCTTGTATGGCGACCAAGTTCCCCAAGATCAAAATCACCATCGAGATGTAGCATTTCAAGCTTTTAAGGGCAAAGCGAAAGAATGAAATTCATCAAACTTCATTCCTTCAAATTTTGTCAAAAAATGGGGGGAAACTCTTAATCTCGAGAAGATCATGTTAAGCATCTAATCGATTACCATCCTAACAAGTCAAAGTTGGAGGATATTTCAACATTGAGAAGAGATATAGTTTTGCAAATTATGATTTTCCAATCATACTCATGGAAACAAGACCAATGTTAAGAAGCAACTTTGGTTACAACCACAAACGGATGTTTTGATTTGACCTCTTCCATACAGGTTAATGTCATCAAGCAAAGACTCTGACAAACAACCCAGGATAGGTCAAAAGGTTCTTGGTGGACTTCCCATCTGAGTTGCGTCATCGGTAACACGACAAACAACCTGGATAGGTCAAAATCCTCGGATTCAATTCGACCTCATCCATACAAGTTTAATGTCAAACAAGACTCGACAAACAACCTAGATAGTCAAAAGGTCCGGTGGACTTGACCTCTTCCATACAGTTGCGCCATGGGTAACACGACAAACAACCTCGGATAGGTCAAAAATTCCGGTGGATTCAATTCCTCATCCATACGAGTTAATGTCATCGTAACACCACGACAAACAACCTCGGATAGGTCAAAATCTCGGCGGATTCAATTCGACCTCTTCCATACAGTTAGCGTTCTTCCGTAACACGAACAACAGATAGTCAAAAGGTCCGTGGACTTTGACCTCTTCCATACAGTTAACGTCATCGGGTAACACCGACAAACAACCTCGGATAGGTCAAAATCCCGGATTCAATTGACCTCTTCCATGCAGTTAATGTCATTGGGTAACACTCGACAAACAACCTGGATGGGTCAAAATCTCATTCAATTCAACCTCTTCCACACAGGTTAACGTCATCGTGTTAACATCATTGAGCAAACACTCTGACAAACAACCTCGAATAGGTCAAAAATCCTCATCATTCGCGCAGGCCATCATACGATCTCGCCGTACCACCATCTTGCGTCATCCCGCGACTACGGCGCCCGGTCGGCGTGATTACCGTCGCCATTGCCGCGACAACCCGTCGACGCCAACTACGTGCTGCGGTCTGCCGCCGACCATCATCGGCATTTTCACCGGTCTACCCGAACGTCGCCGTCATCCTCGCGGCACGTGGTAAAGCATCACGGTCGCATGCCATTACAACCCTCGGCCGCCATCGTAGCCGGTCAGCCGCCCACTACCATCGCTAGTCACTTCGCCCACCATGGCGGTAATCTTCACAACCAGCGCCGATTACCACCGCCGACTACATCTCGTTGTTAGCCACACCCAGCCGACCACCAACCCGCAGTCGCCACTATGCGATCGCGACCATCGGCATCTCCTCCGGCCACCATCGTCGGCGTTATCCCACGACCGGTCTTCAGGTCACGTGGCGCCCTCGTCGAGCATTTGCTAACCGATCTCCGATTATCGTCTCCATGATCGCCTCCGATCCCGGTCGGTCCGACGAGATTAGTTAACACCTCTTTCAAGGAAAAACTGGAGCCTTGTCGTATGAACTACGAGTCATGATCGCCTCCGAACGACATTCTCTCAAGAAGAAGAAGGTGCCTTCTCCCCTGGGGGGTTTTATAGACTATAGGACAAAAGGTAAAATCAAAGAGAAATCATCAAAAACCACAAAAACCTGCTCAAAATCTTCAAAATCGTCAAAAATGGGTCATAAAGGACAAAATTACCCTCTTGGGCCGCGCCGACCAGCAGATACTACAGGCGTCGCGTAGCGCCCATATACGCCGCTGACCACCGCGCCGTCCGCCGTTAATCATTTCCGCGACGGTCAGCGCGACCACTGCCAGCTCCGCCGCGTCGACCACAGCTTCAGCCCCGACCCCACAACCGTAGTTTTTGCGTTTACTACCCGTGAATGACCCAGCGTCCACCACACAGCTGCAGATCCATTCTTGACGCCAGCAGCGCCGTAGCATACCTTGACCCATAAAGCCTCTTCGTGAGCGAGGGCATATGTAGAGACCCAAATGGATCTATAACCTCAAATTTCACTTTATACACACATATTTGTATGCATCAGTAGTCATAATCTTGTGCTTATATGAAAATCTATTCTCTCAAAATATGTGGTTAATGGACCTGCAGATTTTGTTGAAGAATTTACTATTTTGAAGTACTTGTCACATATATTTTTTGATGATTGAGATAATATCATCCAAAATAGAGCAACCGATATGACCGAAAATTCCTCTAGTAAACCGCGAATCTTAATGTAAGCAAACATATCGATCGAAGCGGTGAGATCAAGCACTTAAAATATCATTGGAAACTTTGAGACATCAGTTAAATTCTAAAAGCTCTCAATATAGAATGCTTATAGTCAAATCGAGCATCTCGGCGGCGGTTCCAACAAGCCAAAGATCTTACAATTGACTTCATTTGAGCATTCAAATACACAAAATACATCATATGATCAAATCATCATGAGCGTCCAATTGGATGAGTGGTTCGAGTTTTGCATGTATTTCTGAGGCGTCACTCCTCCAATCTATAAATAGCTCATATTCCTCGTATGAGGGGAGGCCAAGCAAGAGAGAGAGGAGAGCTCTAAAGATCCTCCAAAAGCTCGTCGCGCCACTCGGCGATCGTCGACCAGCCGTTCCGTCGCGCCGTTGATCCTGCTCGATCTTCATCATAATGACTTCTACCTGATTGTTCTGCATTTACGTGATTATTCCTGCGTTTACGCGGTGATTGTTTCCATTTTTGCCGATTGTTCCCGCATTTTCGCGTGATTGCTCATACGGTTCACCATCATACACTACTAGCAAGCTACAATCGTTGTCACGCGTAGCATTGTTCCTTTCTCATATGCAATCCGTAATCACAGATCGGAAGATCTTGTACTCAAAGCAGATACATAGTGGAAGCTTTTCTTTGGGCTAGGCCGTGACTTTTCCCTCTTTTGAGATTTTTACGTAAAATTGAGTTTTATTGTTCACTCTTTAAATACTTATTGTGTCTAGATTTCAAGCAAAAGGCGAATACTTTTACTCTACCGCAACTGATTTTGTAGCATGCAACAAGCTTAGTCAATTATAATTAAATTAATTATAATTAAGGATATGTCACATAACTGATTTTTTTTTTTTTTTGGCTTTTAAGATCAACATATAGCAATTAGGGATTAAATTGATTTTATAATTGACTTTCATAAATTATGTGCAAACAACTTGTTATATTTGATTATAATATTTATAATATTATTGGTTTAATTAACTAATTTTTTATATATAAAGTTTTACTTAGATTTTATGGTAATTTAATTTGCACATTTTTTGGATTTTGTTTTATCACATATTATTTCTTTTTTTTTTTTGGAATTCTAAAGGTAGATTAACTCTTTTTTTAAGCTTCGATTGAATTTAACAATAAATAAAATATTAGATTAATCGTGATCATTCGATCAAAAATCAAATGCCCATGAGTTAATCATGGCTTGATATGTAATCAAATCACTATGACATTCGGCTTAATCAAAACTATTCATTCTAAATGCGCAAAATAAATAGTCTCATTTTGTCTCTAAATTCTCGTTAAAAGGATTAAAAAAGGTAAAATACATGGGGTCTAAAGGTTGGATCATAATGACACTCTCGCATTCAATTCATCAAACACAATATCCCTAAGGTTTTCTTAAGAGCTTGAGAAAAGAAACGAAACCCATTTGAGATGCAAGTTGGGTGCCTCCTAGCCAAATACTCCAAAGATTGAGTCACCATTACGGTTCGTCCAATTTGATTGAACTCCATGTTTGAGAACTTCACAACAGATGAGAGTGTTCCTTCTCAACTCCTAAAACTCTTGGGAGAAAGTGAGAACAAGGATGAATTAAAGGCTTCAGTATGGGTTTATCATCATAGAAAGTTGAAGTGGCTGCTATTAGGAGTTCAGTTTAGTCCATAGGGAAAAGTTTGAAAGAATTAGGCAAACTCCAATGAAGGTGAGAGCAAAGAGTGCATGTAAATGGGAGGAGGCAAGTTTGAAGTAGCTGCTAGTTGGGAGAACTGAATGAAATGGCCAGCTGGACGCCAGAAACCAAGTAGCAGCTGAGACGATTTTAGCTTCAGCTCAGGTTACTGTAGCGTGGAGTTGAAGCAGAAGAAGATAAAAGGGAAAGTGGTTGTCAATTGAAAGTAAAACGGGGAAGAGAGTAAAAGGTGAGATGCACTTGTGCGGCATGGATTTCTTTTGGGTTTTACTGGGCTGGTATGGAGAAAGTGGGAAGCTCTATGAGAGAGGTAGATGAAGTTGGTTTGGAGCCAAGGCTGTGACCTTGTTTGGGATAAACATGGATTATGTTGTCGGCAAGGGAAAGGATGGAGGTGGCTCGCATGAGCCAAGGAAGAGCAGGCTGCAACCTATTTGGTTATGTGAGGAAGGTGTCTGGAGGAGAAAGTTGTGGGGTATTATGCAAGCTTTCTCGGTTGAGATGGGACTGAGTTTGACCTATGCAAAGGAGGGAAGAGGGAATCCGGCTGCTACTTGGGCGAGGGAACGTTTCATGCAAGGAAAAGGAGTGGAGGTTTTGTATTATATGCCAAAACTTTATCACTAGACACGCTCTCTTCTTATTTCATTATTATTATTTTTTAATTTTGGCATGAGTTGTTTGTCACATCACATGAATTAGAAAGGAGTAGATAAATTTAAAAATTTTGTCTTTTTCCTTTTTCTAATTTTATGAAACCTCTTTTTTGTCATAAATAATTTTAAACAATTTTAATAACTTTAGTAAAAAAATTAAATAGAATTTTGTAAGTTATGTGTATAAAGCAAAATAATTTTAATTATGATTAATAATTATTTTTAATATGGATTCATAATTTGATAAATTAATTATTTTGATTTAATGATTAATATATTTTATATATAATATTTGCTTATAGTTTATTATTTTTATTTGATTTTTGAACAAATTTATATTTGATGTTTAAACTTGATTTAATTTTACTTTTCTCTCTCCTTTTTTTTATATTTAAGTGGATTGTGTATGTTAAATTAAATTTTGTTGTTTATTATTACTATTATTATTATTATTATTATTATTATTATTATTATTATTATTATTATTATATATATATTTATATATATATATATATATATATATATATATATATATATATATATTATGAATTAATATTCAAATCATGATTTGATTTAATTTAGGCTTAAACTTGATTTTAATTGCATTTGATTCAATTAACTTATAAAAGTCATGAATGAACTTTTGACCAGACTTGAACTTTAATTTCAATGTATTACAATTTAAGATAGCTCTAATAGGTTTTGATTGAGTTAAATTATCTCATGATTTGTTAGCATCGATCAACGAATTAATTTTATAAGACTTAAATTTGAATAATTCATTAGAGTTATAAATCATATAATTTATTGACCTCAATCCAAAAATGAGGCCAACATGGATAATTTTAGAATGTTGGTATCCTCAATAGGTCTAATCAATTTTAATTTGAATATATTAATTAAATATTTTGATTAAGTTCAAGTAATGTTATTTTCATGTGATTAGCCTTAAGGTTTAATGATTTAAGTAGATTTCTTTGTGATATCCATTAAACATTCCTTATTCATTTATAAATGTGCACTTAACTCATAGTTCATTCAATTCATTTTTAAAATAAAATTCCTTAAATGCATGTTATATGAATAGTGTGGCTATTATCATTAGTAAATCATAAAATATTATCTTTATATAAATTGGAATATATGTGCACATTTAAGAACCTAGGTTATAAATAACATTCATGCATATGATTCATGTGTATAATATACACTCCTTGAATATATATATATATATAGTATGAACAACCGGGGGTGCAGGACTACTTGTCCAAAGGAGTTCTTAGATACATTATCTTCTTAATTTAATAATGGCACGTACATACCTAAAAAGTTGTGTGGAAAATACATATGAACTTTAAATTATTTTAAACTCATTATTATAAAAAACTTAAAGATTCATTCTATACATGTTTATGCATATATATGTATGGCTAACAAATATATAGTCCAGATACCCAAGATCACAAGGTTAATAGTCCAAAGGAAGTTTTCACCTAATATTTTTGGTTTAATAATGACACATACTTATAAAGAGCTTAATATATTTGTATGTATACTCATGTGTATGAGTTCATAAACCTCTTTCATAAAATACATGCATTTTCATTAAAAAAACATACATTTACATGAATTTCTACATTTTTTTAAAAAAAAGATGCATATATGTTCATACTTATATTAGTGTATGAAAATTCTTAATGATATATATACACATGTATAAATTAAAATTTGATATTTTCTTAATAAAAAAATATTTATTTATTTTGACATGACATATTAAAGTGGTAAAAGAAGTTGAAGGATATCATAAAGTAAATCACAACCTATATTCATTAATCTTAAGATGTCTTTCATATAATTATAACTTTATTTAAGCTTAGTCCAAACTTAGGAATTAATGAAATCTTAACATTTTATCAATAAGACTTAAAAGTTATAAAACGCATCTATGGATCTAGTGTTGAAAAGGAATGGGTTGCACCTCAAGTAAAACTTATAAATTTTACCCTCTTTAAAGCACTATGTCCAATTCAAACAAACCTAAATTTGCAATCTAAAATTTACTTCTTAAATCACTAACTGTTTGGATCAAAACTGCCCTTTATTTCATTATTTAAATTTATTGTTCAAATTACAATTGACACATTAAATTCAAGCATTGTCATACCACATTAGCCTCTACACACACATTAAGTTAATAGGTCGCTAATCCTAGACTTAAGTTAGGTTAGTGTTTTATTGTAATATATTAATTTTTCTTGTTTTATGATATAATATTTTAGACTGAATATTATGATTATTTGTACATACTTTAGATGATAAGATGATATTTATTAGACTAATTCTATTTTTACTAGGAGGGTTGTGCTCAATAGAAAGATGATGTTGTAATAAATTAAAAGCTAACACATTTTGCTTGCAGGTGTTATAACCCATTTGAACAGATGGGTTTGGTACTCGCTTGTGCTAAGTTCAATGGTGTGGATTATCGTTGCTTGGTATGTATATGTGTTATAGCTAATCTATATTTTATAGATTTAATTAAGGATTTTATTTTAGAATTTTCAAATATAATTTTTATAATAGGATTAGGATTAAAGCTATGAGGTTTAAAATAAGTAGTAGATAGAGGGCTTTAACTTTGAAATCCCTATAAATGCTTGGAGGATCTAATACTTTGGAGATGAAGAAATGATGAAGACCCCATATGCCTCTTTAATTTATTATAACATTTATTATAGTTCAGGCTGTATAAGGATTGAGTTCGGTAACCCATCTTTTTTTCTTTTCCTGGGTACATAGCGAAACCCAATCGTACAAGACTCTTCGTTATTTTTAAATTTTGATTAAGTGTTTAGTGTGTTTACTATGATTGTGCACTAGAAATTGTATGATTTTCATAGGTTTCTTTAAATTTGATATTTTGATGTATGGCCTGAATTTGGTAGGCTTCTTAAGATTTAAATTTTCTAAACCAACTTAATGATTAAAATTAATAAGTAATACAACCTCACTATAAATCACGAGTTAATCAACTAAAATATTTAAAAATTATAGCCTTGTGATGAGTGTATAACATCATGCATGCATCTTATCTTCTCTCATTGAATACAGGGGATCTTTACTCATTGCATGGTAAGAGGCAGTGCATGACTATTAACAGTAACCCCTTTGAGTGAAGAACACCCTTCTCGTAGTTTGGGCCATAACTTTATTTCATCATGCATATAAACCACACTTGTCCACCCAAGCTTAAGTCAAATAGATGAATCAAAATGAATAAGAATATGTAATTTTTAATGCATTAGTGTAGCGCATGATTTCATACCCGTCATTGTCTCGACTCCTAAAGAGTGAGTTTAGAATCTTAGACTCTTTATAAATAAATAATAGCTGAGCTATCTTGCATTGACATATGACTTGCCCACATAATTTTTGAGTGTATTAGGTGTAAGCTAGCAACGACTCTAGACGGTCGTAAGTCAAGAAGAGTCGGGATGGGTTCACATCTTTGGGTAAGGATGTGTCATTATAATCCATTTTCTCAAATAAAATTAAGTCAAGCTTCTAGTTTATGCTAAAACATTATTAAACATAAGTTTGGAGGCTGCTTATTTCTCGCTTGCTACGAGTTTAAGCCCTCACTCTTAGACATTTCTACAAACTTGTGTTGTGAGGTCATAAATCCTAATATTCTAATAAAATATCAACTTAAATAATCATAGACATAGAATTGCTAAAAGTGTTTATATTTAACATACAGTTCATCCCTTAACATGAGTGAATGAGATAAAGTTAACCATTATCATTTAGATGTTAATTTTTACTTACCTAGAGTGTTAGACACTACAAAAGTATGGCATCAAAATAACACTTTCTAGCAATAGTTTATAAATCATTATTACTTTCAACCATTAACATCAGAAAAATAATTGTTGAATAGCAGTGATTATTACTGCTATAAAATAGCAGCGGTTTAAGCTTATTCATAAAATTATGGTGGTTTAAAAGGCTACAAAATGTAGTAACTATTATAACAATTAAAATTATTATACACCAGTGCTTAATATCTTATTTAGAGGATATTTTGTTAGATGTATTTAGAGTGTAAAGTAAACTAAATGTAAGGATTTTAATATTTTGAGTGCTTGGTATGGTGTAAAGTAAAATTTCAAAATATTTTTAGTGTATTTGAAATATATTGAAAAGGTTATTTATGGTGTATTTAAATTGGGAGAATTTCAAATACGCCACGCCCACCACCACCTCTCATTTGTGGTCGCCTTCCGCGATCCACTACTACCGCCACAACACCTATTACCAGCTGTCACCGCTGTCACCTCTAACCTCAAAAAAATATTTTACATTACATTCATTCTACCAAATAAGAAAAAATAAACACATGTATTTATAAACTTTGCAACTAAGCAACCTAAAGTAAACAAAATATATTACATTCTTTTTACACTTCACTCCTTTTTCAGGCAACCAAACAGCCCCTTAATAAATCATATTACTTGTTACTTTTTGCTTAAAGCCAAAAAAATTTGTTAAGTGGCTCTAAAAGTGATGTAGGATGGCTTGAGTTTTATATATGAAGAAAGTGATGGTAGGATGTTAACTTCAAAAAATATCCTACACTCTCACCAACCCACAAAACATAGTAACATTTATTAACAAAGAAAAATTAAACCTAAATTAGTTACAAAATTATTGCATTTTATTATAAAAAATATTCATATCTAAATTCTTGTCTTATAATTTATTTATCTTGATGTAATACATTTGCATTAAATTCATACTTCCATAACATGATGTAATTAAAAATTTATTATTAGAAATAATTTCTTGAAAAAATATCTTGAATGCTTTAATGCATTTACAACTTCAAAATTTTATGAAGTTTAATAAGAGCTAGAACCAATATATATACATTTTTTTATTCCCAAGTTTAAATCAAATTTTCTAGCAAAATGATAAGGTAGGATGGTCTAAGTTACATATTCAAGACAGTCTTATGTATTCTCTTTACTTTGACATTATAATTTGATTCTATTACAATTAAGTTCATATAATTAGATTTTTATAAACTTGCATTTTGTTTCTTCTTAGAGAATGTTTAAAAAAACTTAATTAAATATGACATATTGAGTAAGAATAATATGAATAAGAGTAGGATAATGAAATCCAAAGAGTGTCAATAATACATAAAAGAAGGTTGATAGTTTTTATAGTTTGTGGATTAGGTTAAATTTTAATAGAAATAATATTTAAGTTTATGCAGATCATACATTATTAAGTATTTTCATTCAATAAAATATAAATAATTATTTGATATCAAATACATGTTTTCTTAGATATGTATGAAATCTATAAGGGGAGAAGCATAATACTGTTAAATAATAATGATAAGCCCTACATGAATCCTTCTTCTCCATTGTGACCTATTAAGTGCTAAATTCTCCTTTAATTCTAATAAAACATGATCATTTGCTATACTACCTAATCAAGTCTTCTTAGGTCTAACTCTACTTTTCTTAACATTAGTCAAATCTAATACATCTTCTCATCTAACTTGGTCATTAGATAGCTGATATTTTATGAGACCAAACCATCTAAGGAACCTCTCTCTATTCATATCTACCATTGGAGCTACTCCAACCTTATCACATATATATTTGCTTCTTATTTTATCTCTAAGTGAAAACCCACTCATCAACCTGAATATCCTCATCACTACTTAATTTTATGCTTCTCTTTTACTGGCCAATATTATGCACGATAAAGTATTACAGGTCTCTCCACCATTTTATAAAATTTTCTCTTGAGTCTAAACAGTACTTTTCTATCACACAATAGCTTGATGCATTCCTCCACTTCAACCATCCAACTTGAACTCTACTAATAACATCCCCATCTATATCATCATCACTTGAAAAAGACAGAAGATAGCCATATCGTTCACTCTTTATAATGACTTCATCACCCATTGTCACAACTCTATCACTAGATCTTCTATAACTAAAATTGCATTCCATGTATTTTGTTTTAGTTCCACTCAAATGAAAGCCTTTAGACTCTAAGGTTGACCTCCATAATTCAAGTTTTTTTTTAAAACTCCCTCTCTAGTCTTATCAACAAAGAATATCATTAACAAAAAGCATACACCAAGGTACATCCTCTTGTAAATGTCTAGTGAGAACATTCATAACTAAAGCTAAAATATATGGGCTTAAAGTCAATCCTTTATGTAAAAAGTGAAATAGAAAATTACTTGGTCAATCCTCCTTATGTTTTAGCACAAGTGATAGCTCTAGTATACATATCCTTAATGACATGAATATAAGTAATATTAACTCTTTTCTAAAACTCTCCAAATCACTTCTCTTGGAACTTTATCATATGATTTTGCTAATTCAACAAATATCATATGTAGATCCTCCTTACTTTCTCTATCTCCATAAAATCTCTTAATAATATCATCCATAATAGACCTACCAAGCATAATAAACACATGTTTTTGTAGAATTTTCAACTAAACAACCTAAAGTAAACCAAACATGTTACATTATTTTTACACTTCACTCCTTTTTCAGGCAACCAAACATATTACATTATTTTTACACTTCACTCCTTTTTCAGGCAACCAAACAACCTCTTAATCAATCTTATTACTTGTTACTTTTTGCTTAAAACCAAAAAAAAAAAAATTAAGTGGCTCTAAAAGTGATGTAGGATGGCTTGAGTTTTATATATGAAGAAAGTTATTGTAGGGGGTTAACTTCAAAAAATAACCTACACTCTCACCAACCCACAAAACATAGTAACATTTATTAACAAAGAAAAGTTAAACCTAAATTAGTTACAAAATTGTTGCATTTAATTATAAAAAAAATTCATATATAAATTCTTGTCTTCTAATTTATTTATCTTGATGTAATAATTTTGCATTAAAGTCATACTTCCTTCAAATGATGTAATTAAATTTTATTACTAGTCATATTTTCTTGAAAAACTATCTTGAATGTTTTATGCATTTTCAACTTCAAAATTTTATGACATTTAATAAGAGCTAGAACTAATATATATATATATATATATATATATATATATATATATATATATATATATATATATATATATATATATATATATATATATATATATATATTCCCAAGTTTAAATCAAATTTTATCGCAATTATATTTTACTAGATTAAGTCATTTTCTCAATGTTTGTCCAAGAAAAATGATAAGGTAGGATCGTCTAAGTTGCATATTCAAGACAGTCATATGTATTCTCTTTACTTTGACATTATAATTGGATTTTATTACAATTGCATGCATATAATTAGATTTTTATAAACTTGCACTTTGTTTCTTCTTAGAGAATGTTTAATAAATTTTAATTAAATATGACATATTGACTAATATTAATATGAATAAGAGTAGGATAATGAAATCCAAAGAGAGCCAATAATACATAAAAGAAGGTTAATAGTTTTTATAGTTTGTGGATCAGATTAAATTTTAATAGAAAAAATTATTTAAGTTTATGCATATCATACATTAATAAGTATTTAATCAATAATCATTTGATATTAAAGACATGCTTTCTTAGATATGTATGAAATCTATAAGGGAGAAGCATAATACTATTAAATAATAATGATAAGCCTTTATCCTTCTTCTCCATTGTGACCTATTAAGTGTCAAATTCTCCTTTAATTCAAACAAAATAAGATCATTTGATATACTACCTAATCAAGTATTCTTAGGTCTAATTCTACTTTTCTTAACATAAATCAAATCTAATACATCTTCTCATCTAACTTGGTCATTAGAAGGCTGATATTTTATAAGATCAAACCATCTAAGGAACCTCTCTCTATTCATATCTACCATTAGAGCTACTCCAACCTTATCACATATATATTTGCTTATCAAGTATTCATCACTCTTATGCATCTCTCAGCCAACATTCTGCACCATAAAGTAATGCAGGTCTTGCCATCAAATTATAAAATTTTCTCTTCAGTCTAAACGGTACTTTTCTAACACACAATATGCTCGATGCATTCCTCCACTTCAACCATCCAACTTGAATTCTACTAATAACATCCCCATCTATATCATCATCACTTGAAAAATAGACAAAAGATAGCCATATCGTTCACTCTTTATAAAGACTTGATCACCCATTGTCATAACTCTACCACTAGATCTTCTATAACTAAAATTACATTCCATGTATTTTGTTTTAGTTCCACTCAAATGAAAGCCTTTAGACTCTAATGTTGACCTCCACAATTCAAGTTTTTTTGAACTCCCTCTCCAGTCTTATCAACAAAGAATATCATCAACAAAAAGCATACACCAAGGTACATCCTCTTGTAAATTTCTAGTAAGAACATTCATGACTAAAGCTAAAAGATATGGGCTTAAAGTCAATGCTTGATGTAAAAAAGTGAAATAGAAAATTACTCAGTCAATCCTCCTTATGTTTTAGCTAAGTGTGTATGCATATCCTTAATGACATGAATATAAGTAATATTAACTCTTTTCTAGAACTCTACAAAGCACTTCTCTTGGAACTTTATCATATGATTTTCCTAAATCAACAAATATCATATGTAGATCCTCCCTACTCTCTATCTCCATAAAATCTCTCAATAAATGTATATCATCCATAATAGACCTACCAAGCATAAATCTAAATTAATTTTGAAAAAAAATTGGGAGGGAGCACTAGGAAGAGGCTTTGGCGCCTCGTGTTAGAGTTCTTTAGCTCTGAGGAATGATTTCATGTGTGTGAGGAGCCCCCCATCCTCTTGATCGAACTGGTAGGTTTGGATTTTTGTGATCATCCGACCACCTCAGGGAGTCGTGGGTGGCAGGAAGTGGATGAGGTGGCTCGGTTTGGTTGGGTGAAGGTGTGTAGAGGCTACTAAGAGACTAGTGGGTGTCCTATGGATTTCAAATGTACCAATGGGGGAGGTGAGGTGATTTCACCTCCCCTGGCCATGGCCGACCCAACCACCCTTGGGTTAGGTTGGGCCATGGCCTAGGAGCCTAGGTGGACCAATGGGAGGGTGTCAAGTGGCCAAGAAATAGAAATGACCACTTACATGGGTGATTTGTCTCATATAATACCCCTAGCCCAAGGGTAGGATGGTCATTTGGCATTGGATTCAATTTGGACAGATTTAAAATGATTCAAAAGTGGGTTAGGCTAAATTTTAAGTGAATTGGAATTCATTTAGTTTGATTTGGCTCAATTTGACCCATTTAGGTCAAATTGTGCCAAATCGGGTTAAGTTGACCAATTGGTCAAATTGGATCAAACTAAGGGTTGGGTCAAGTTCATATGATTATTTGGGATGTATTAGTGTCTTTGGTCTGGTTTAATTTGATTTATATTTGATTTTGGTTCATTTGGAATCAATTGGGTCAAATGTGTCAAGTTGACCAATTTAACTAAATTGATCAAATTGGGTTGGGTTAGACTTGGTTTGAGTTTGGTTCATCATTTGAAATATGTTGTGGGCTTTGGTTGAGTTTAATTTGAATTTGATTGGGTTTTAGGTTGGTTTGAGCCTTTAGGTCAAGTTAGGTTCCAATATGTCATTGGTCTACAGTCAATTGGGCTCAATTGAGGCTTTAGTGAAGTTCAATAGTTAATTTGGAATAAACTACCATTGGTTGCAATTAATTTGGATTGTATCAAGATTTGACCCATTTTGGCCATGTAGGTCAAATTGGGTCAACTTGGGTTAAGAGGGTCAATTGGGTTAGGTTTGGCTCAATTAAAGGTCAAGTCATGTTCAAATGTTAGTTTTGGATGGGTATGGGTCATTGGTTTTAATGGATTTAGCTTAGGTTGTAATTTGGCTAGTTTGGGTTCATATGGGTTAAGAAGGTTGACTTGGTTTGACCTAACTTATGATAATTGATCAACCTAGGATGATCAGTAATCATGATTGGTTCAATCCAAATTTGGTTGGATTGAAACTTGGCTCAAATAGGTAAAATTGGCCACTTTGGGTCAAGTGGACCAATTGGGTTTAGTTGGCTTGATTTTGGGTTGAGTTTGATTTAGTTGAGTTTATATATGAATTTGGGAATGATATATAAATTCAATTACAATTGATTTGGGTTTGAATGAGTTTTGCTTCACTTAAAAATCTCAAGTCAAAAGAGCTAGGTTAGGTTTGACTTGGGTTGATTTTGATTTGGCTTGATATTTGTAAACTTCATTTATATTTGAAATTGTGATTGATGGAATGATTGTTTTATGAGAAAATCAATTGGTTTTGGTTTGAATTTGAATGGAATTTGGCTAAGTCCATGAAATTGGCTTAAGGGTTTAGATTTATATTTTGATTTAGTTTTATTTAGTTTTGATGATTTAAATATATATTTCATTTATATTTGTGAAGATGATGGAAGATATGATTTATTCATGAGAAAATCAATTGAGTTTGAAGTGATTTGAGTTTAGATTTGGGTAAGCTCATGAAGGTTGATTCATATGACTTAGAAGGGTTTAGATTTAATTTGATTTAGTTTGATTTAGTTTTGTTCATTTGAATGTAGATTTGATTTATATTTAGGAAGATGATTGAAGATATCAATTGATTTTGGATTGATTTGAATTTGGATTTTGGCTAAGTTCATGAAATTGATTCAAAGGACTTAAGAAAGATTTTAAGTTTGGATTTGATCATGGGCTACAATCATTTAGTTTTGGAATTGAGTTTGATTGTAAGTTTGATTGATTGATTAAAGGGTTCAATTGATATTTGATAAAGTCAATTGAGTTTGGATTGGTCTGAATTTGGCTAATTCTAAGTCCATAAGATAAAATCATAGGGCTTAGGTTGATTTTGGATTTAGATTTGATCATGAGCTTCAATCATTTGGCTTGAAATTTGGATTTGGATTTGAATTTACCTTCAAAGCTGTAGTGGATTTCCTAAGTCCATAGCCTCTAATTAACTCTTCTCTAAGTCTCTAGGCTTGTTTAACTTGCTAAAGTGCCTTATGACTAAGAAAGTCTTAGTGTCTCTAAGTCAAAGATGAGGAGATTAAGAACTCACTAAAGTAAGGTCAACATAGACTCTACGACACCTCCATAATTCAAGTTTATCTTGAACTCCCTCTATTCTTATCAACAAAGAATATCATCAACAAAAGCATACACCAAGGTACATCCTCTTGTAAATGTTCCAAGAAGAACATCCATAACTAAAGCTACTGATATGGGCTTAAAGTCAATCCTTGGTGTAAACCAAGTGAAATAGAAAATTACTTGGGCAATCCTCCTTGTGTTTTAACACAAGTGACATTTCTAGTATACATGTCCTTAATGACATGAATATAAGTAATATTAACTCTTTTTCTAGAACTCTCCAAAGCACTTCTCTTGGAACTTTATCATATGCTTTCTCTAAATCAACAAATATAGTATTCAAAACCTCCTTACTGTCTCTATCTTCATCAAACCTCTCAATAATGTATATCATTCACAATAGACCTACCAGGCATAAATCCAAACTAATTTTGAGGCATTTTTGTTATCACATTGTAATCTATCTCAATTACTCTCTCCCATGATTTTAATGTATGCCATAACAACTTAATTCTTTTATAATTTACACACTCTAATGCATCACCTTCAGTCTTAAAAATAGAAACCAACAAACTCTTTCTCAACTCATCTCACATCATTTTAATCTTTAAAATGATATTAAAAGATTCATAAGCCAAGAAACTCCTTGATCTCCTAAGCATTTTCACAGATCTGCTTTTTCATACTTCATTTTCTTTAAGATCTCTGCAATCTCAATTTTACTAATACGATGATAAAAAAAAAAATTTAATTATTTTATTTAGGATACTAAGATGGCATAATATTATCAAAGATAAAATAGTAGCTCATAATCATGGTCCTATGAATTTAGAACTTCAAATAAATGATAGTAAACATTTCAAATTTAATAAAAGATATGAGTGCAAATTCATAACTTATGGACAAGTCATTCTCTTTCTCTAAGCTAACTTTTATTATGTACTTATTTCATTTTTAACTATTTAAAATCTTGGACGTCAAGACTCAGTTACATATTATAGAGTTAATGATCAATGCCTTAATACATTTTATCCCTCAGAATATATATGAAGTCAATTAATAAAACCATTGCAGAGATAGATACTATAGTTCTATACCTATTTTAACAACTTTAAACAAAAAATAGTTTTAAGACCATAAAAATTATAGCCATTCTAATAATACAAAATTACAGCTTATATAACTATTTTAATCATATAATAGTGATTTTAATCACTGCTATATTATCATAGTTAAAACTACTATAATAGGTTATCAGCAATTATAATCACTACAAAACTTACCATTATGCAATCCATTCTCTAATGATACAAAATTATTACCAAATAAAGGGCTTTGCAACAAACTATAATTTATATACAATTAGAAAAAAAAATTATAATATTGAACCAAATTAAAATAATTTCCACTAGTTTAAGTCCTTAAAACAATTTCAAAAAAATTGAGATATTATGAGTATAACCACAAATTTATGGTGAAAGGAGTCTCAAGTTATTAATATAAATGATGTTAAAAGTAAGTTAAGATTATATTTTACCTCAAAAAGGATTAAATGACTTAGAGTCGGCAATCGATCGGAGATCATCATCACGATAGTCTCACAATTTGAAGCAATAAGAGGTAGTCATAATAGCCCTTCACTTAAAAGATGACGATAGAATAGAAGTGTTTGATGCGATCCCTTTCTAGAGAGAAAAGAGGGCCAAACAACCGAATATTGGGCGACAAATGGAGGAAGTCGGGAAATTCTATTTCTAAATAGAGCAAAACAAGATGGCCTTAAGAAGAAAAATGATTGAAATTGAGCAATATAGTCACTCTATTGGAATAAGAAACTAGCATTTAGAGGCAATGGGGTAAATCTTTCTCTTAACAAGGAAAGAAAAACTAAATGGTGCCCTAAAGAAGGCAAACTAGAATAATTCAAGAAAGACAAAGGTCTAAATATCACTTAGTCTCTAGATCACACATTCCATTGATTAGGAGATAGGTAATCCAGCCATTGGGATGCCTTGAGGACCTGTTTGAGCAAAGATGAACTTGTATAATATATATAATATAGAATGTTAGAAATTAAACACCTTAGAACTAAGCTAAAACTAAAGATTAAATTAAAAACAAACTTGCCAAATTAAGCTTATTATTAAGTTTAAGAAACCTCAAAGATGCTTCTATTATCCATCAATTTAGGACAAATCTATCAAATTTAGCAGATTTAATCATTAGAATATTATTAAAATCAAAGCGAATCCAAATCCAATTGAAGCTAATAAACCAATTCCTAAAAGTTTATATGATTAAACTAAAACCTGATCTCAAACTGAATCAAACTAATCACTTTGGTTTATCATAATAATGATTTTATTTTGATTTAAGAGTTAATTAAACAATTAAATCCCTTCTCCCTTATTATAATGGTAAAATCAGCCGAGAAGATTACAATTATGCAATTATTAGTCTATAGTGGTTTCGTTGCTCATGGGGCATCGATCCCCAAGGGACACTGACTTCGAGGCCATTATATACGTGCACATATGGCTTCAAGAGAAAAATTTTCACTTATTAAAAAAATTTAAAAAACATAAAGCTATAAATGAACTGCACTCGTTGAACTACTCAAATTCAGCTCGATTAATACTCATTCATGTTTGTTTAAATTAATCAAAAAATAAGCTTGAACAATTTTTGAAAACTCAGATGTTAAATGAACTGAACATGGGCATGATCTTACTCTCTTATTTATGTTCATGAGCATACTCGTTCATTGTTCGACAAGTAATTTGTTAAATAATTGATATTAAATTTGATAATAATTCATATATTATCTTCAAAATATGAGTAAATATAACTTATAATTTTTTTTAATTATATATTTAATAAAAATATTATAATTTACTAGTATAATTTATAAAAATATATGATACATTTAATTAAATATTTATAAAATATAATTGATACTATAGTTTATAAATTATAAAATAAATACACAAAAATAAAAGAAACTCATTAATTATTAAAATATTTAATTAAAGTTAATAATTATTTTATTTAATTATAAATGATGAAATGGGTGACCCAAGTCACCCAAATAAAGCTTGAGCTTTGTCGATTCGTCCAAATTCCAATGAAGCGAAGCGCTTAAGCTCAGTTTAAGCCCTAGCGGCTAGAACCGAGGCTCAATCTCTCATTCGCATTTATACAAATGTCGCCCTAAGCTCTATCGGTTCGTCCCTTGAAGCGATGCGCTGAAGCCCTAACTTGCCTTCGGCATCGACTTCCAGGCATTCACTAGTCTTCTCTTCGACTTCCGCCAATAATCAGCATTCCCTCATCTTCTTATCAATTTTCGTTGGTCGCTCCATCCATCCTTTTCAGTTGATTCACGAGATAAAGTGGAGGAAACAATGGCTTAAACTGATCATTCTCTCTTCCTCTCGACTTCCCACCTCTCATTTTTCAACTTCCCTCTTTTCCTCTTCGACTTATGCTGGTTGGTCGCTATCTCTCTCTCAAGTTCTGAATTTTTGGTCATCTTAGGTATGACATTGAATAAATTATTTTGTGCTAACTGCTATGATTGATTTTATTTTGGTCAATCTCTTGGCCTTTGTTATTTGTGTGCTAATGTTCTCACTTGCTGATATGCTTGCGTGATGATAATAAAGTTCTTATGCATTGATTCAATCGCATTGATTCTGGCTTAGAGAGTTCTTCGGTCTTGGTTCTTCATCCTCAGTTTCTTTGATTTTGATTTTGTTGCCTATTGGTGGCTATTCTCATGTGTTTATTAACTCAAATATTACATTAAATACATCGACCAATAATCTTGATATTTTATTTTTGACTTATGTAAAAGTTATTCTATTTGGGGATTTTAATTTCAATTATTTGTTATAGTAAAAGAGTTATAGAGATATTGATGGAAGTGATATTGCTCTTAAATCTTAGAAGGATAAATTGTGGATTAAATTTCCTCTTGAATTTGAGGTTATTAGATGGAGATATTATTAGTAGAATTCAAGTTGGATGGTTGAAGTGGAGGAATGCATCTGGCCTATTATGTGATAGAAAAGTTCCACTTAAACTTAAGGAAAATTTTATAAGATGGTGGTAAGACCCGCAATGACTTATGGTGCGAATGTTGGCCAATAAAAGAGAAACATAAGACTAAGTTAGATGAGATTTTGCTCGTGGATGAGTGGCTTCTTTAGAGATAGAATGCAAAATGAGTATGTTCGGGAAAAAGTTGGAGTAGCTCCAAAGTGGTAGATAAGATTAGGGAGAGTCGCCTTAGATGGTTTGGCCACATAAAGTGTTGGCCATCCATGACGATTAGAGAGTAGATGCATTAGATTTTCCTTATGTTAAGAAAGGAGGTAGACCTAAAAGACTTGAAGAAGATGTAAAAAATGATCTTAGTATACTCAATTAAATGAGAATTTGACACAGACAATGGACCTGAAGGGATTCATGCCAACACCTAGTGGGATTAAGGCTTGTTGTTGTTGTTGTTGTTGTTGTTAAAATTTGATGAACTTTTATCCCTCTCTTTTTGTGGACATATGTTTTAGAGAACTACACTTATGAGCAACAACTTGTAATAATAATATTATAGCATTTGTAGTCTATGTAAAGAATAAAGGAACTGTGATCCCTCTCATTTTATTAAATTTGATATCTATCTTTCATTGGAAGGCCACTAGCAAATGGCAACCTCAAAGATTTTTTAAAAAAAATTATTATATCTTTTTGCTTCATTTAGTGCCAACTTAGTTCATGTGAGCTCTATTTAGTCTTTTATATTCTTCTAGATTAGGTTTATTCTAATTCAGATTATAGCTTGTTATATATATATATATATATATATATATATATATATATAATTCAGCTACTATTGTAGATCATAGTTTGTTGGAATTTGAAATGATTATTTTTAACATTTTACTGATCTCTTCTTTTAGTTTAGGGTTTGGAAGATCAAGCCTAATATCTCTCATCCTATGATAACACTAATGAAGCATTTTTTATATGAGCCTATAACAATTTTTATCCTTTATATAGTTTTTTTGTATTTAATGTTTTAATTTAATAATGATGTAGTTGGCCTCTTTTTTTAGTGAACATTACTTGAATTTTTTCTAGTGTTGAAATCATGAATGAGACTCCAGCAGATGTAGATGTTAATGTTATTGTAAGTGACTGAAGGAGGTACAGATCTTGTTATTGATGATATTCAAAAAAGCTCTTTTGAAAAGAGGAAAAGAAAGAGAATTTCATATGTTTGGAAAGACTTCACTATTATAAAGCTAAGAAGTGGTGTTGAGAAAGTGGAATGCAATCATTGCAAGTTATACATGAATAAAAATAAGGATGGCACAACAACACAATATAAAAGACATCTTCAAACTTGTCCAAAAATTCTAGGAAAGGGACAGCTGCTTATCACTATGAGAAAATCAACACTTGCATCAGATAATGGGAGTAGCGTGCAAACTTAGAAGTATGATCATGCTAAAATTAGATAGATTACATCTCATATGATCATGGTGCATGAGTTGTCTTTCACTTTTATAGAGTATGAAGTGTTTAATATTTTGAAGAAGGCTAGTCCATAATATGAGAAAATTTCAGGTGCAATGGCAAAACAAGATTGTATTAGTAGTTATGAGATTGAGAAGAAAGGAATGAAAAGTTTGTTAAGTTCAGTGGAGATGATAAGCATAACAACAAATTTATGAAAGTCCGGGCAAAAAATTCAATATATGATTATCACAGTGCATTTTGTTGATAAAGAGTGGTGTTTATAAAAGAGAGTTTTAAATTTTGTTGATGTTAATCTACCCACATATAGCACATAATATTCATGATTCTATTTATAAATGTTTGAAATAGTGGAAATTGAAGACAGTTTTAGTGTGAAAGTGGATAATGCTTCATATAATGACAAAATAGTTTGCCTTTTTCATGATAACATCAACTTTCAAAAGCTTTCATTTAATGCAAAATTATTTCATGCATGATATTGTGCACACATATTAAATCTCATAGTGCAAGATGGTCTTTCTATGATAAACCATATTATCTATAATATAAGAGAAAGTGTGAAATTTATTTCAGCTTCCACTACAAAATTAAATCTATTCAATGAAATTTCAAAGCAACTTAAACTTCCAAACAAGAGGGCTAATACTTGATTGTTGCATTAGATGGAATGCAACATATATCATACTTTCATGTGCATTAGAGTTAGAGATCCATCTCACACATACTACCCATGCAAAGAAAATTAGAATAAAGCAAAAGATATTTGCTCATTTTTGGGTTTATTTAATCAAGTTACAAATATAATTTTAGGTTACATAAAATATTTTCTTTCATTTATCTATCATTGCATTTTTTTTATTTTTAGTTCATAGGTATGCAAACTTTATTTGCAGGAATGGAGTATCTAACTTCAAATCTATTTCTTTCTTATCTTTGGAGAATCAAGAATGTGTTGGATGAAGTTTCTATAAGTGATGTTGATTATATGAGATTGATGGCCTTCAACATGAAAGAGAAGTTTGACAAATATTGGGGAGAAGTAACTTGCTAATTTCTATTGCTACAGTACTTGATTCGAGAAATAAGATGAAGTTAATTAACTTTGTATTTTCTAAAATTTATTCACCTAATGAAACAGCTAAGCATGTTACAACCATTCGGGAGTCACTACAACTATTGCATAATAATTACGCAAATGCTCATACTTCAAATATCACGTAAAAAAAATACAACTTAATTAGAGGTTGTTAATCACTTTGGCAACACAGCTTTCACTTTAAGCAAGTCTTTTGAGAAAGAGAAAATTATCTTATGGTGATGTCAAGAGAATATAAAATCTGAACTTGATGCTTAGAATTTGTTTATATTCAGCATAAGAGTAATCATTACTAATTTGATGCTTTAGAGTTGTGGAAAGCTAACATATTGAAATTTACTATACTATCTAAAATGGCTTGTGATATACTATCAATACCTATTACTACTGTTGCATCATAATCCACTTTTAGTGCTGACGGTCGACTTATAGATACATATCTCATCTTTAAGTATAAGCAATATTCAAGTTCTTATGTGTAAAAGTGATTGATTTAGAAATTATTATGAGATTAAGAAAAAATATGATATGTTGTTCTTTTCTATTTTTAAGTTGATAATATATTTATAGTAAAAAAGTTATATTAATTCAATTTTACTTAAAAGGATAAAGAAGACATCAAAATTATTAATCTTTCTTAAGGAATCTTAGAAGGTTATATTATAAAATTTTTGATACAACCATTCAATGTGAAGAATAACATCATTATTATTAACCCACTAAATATATGAATGATTGTATATTTTTGAAAAGAACTATTATCAAATTTTGAGTAGAATAATGAATATTTTTTATTCATTATGAATACATTTTTTCAATGTTAACCACTATTTTTATTTATTTTTTTGAGAAAAATAGCAATATATTTTCACTCTTATGAATTTAAACATTTTTCTATTTTGAGGGTTGATAAAAACTTGGACAATATAGAATGCTTCTTATCCAAATATATACCGTTTTATTTTTTTTCTTCAAATTAATTTTTTTGTTTTTCAGGTGCCTTGGTGCCTTATTTTAGAGAAAAATTAATGTAATTTGAGAGCATACAATAAATTATGTTTAACAATAGTTAATTGTGTGCCTATATTTTAAAAATAATCAAATGTATATCATCTTCCTTTATGAATTTATATACATCATATTATCAAAATATTTAGCTCTTAATTTTTAAATATGTTTTAGTCAAACTTAGCCCATATAAAATTTTTCATGATTTATTTTTTTTTAGAATCTAAATTTTGTATTGTGGAGAACTTATATGAGATTTAAAAAAGTAATCCAAACAAAAAATTAGAGAAAATTTCAATACCATTTAAAGTTCATTCATTAACTCAATTATATATTTGTTCACTTATTTCAAACAGGCCAAGTATAAATCAAACTCAAAATAGATAAAATTAAGCAAGAAACTTGAACATCCATACAAAAAGCTGAACACCTAACCAAACACTAACAACTTTTAATTTGTAGCCAAATCCAATCCAATAAGTACATCATTTCGCTCAATTACAACCCTAAAAAAACATAATATATCAAATAATAATAATAATAATAATAATTTTGAATTAATTTGACAAATATATCAAGTAAATTTTTTTTTCTCTATATAACATACTAAGAACACAATGAAGAAGAAGAATTCATGTAACCTACTCATATAATAAGATAAAGGCTTTATTATTATTATTGTATATAGCACACACATCATTACATTAATTATAGCTGCATAATTTGTGATGAATAATGATTTATTTTATTTGGTGTGGCAATAATGTATGTTCGTGTTATGCTTAAAAATAATGTGGAATGTTTGAAAATGAATTAGAAATTCTTAATTTTAGAGAGAATTATATCTATTGTAGTACATATTTATGATAAATTATAACCATTCACGTTGCGTACATGCTAGCAAACAACAAAACCCTCTCGAGCAACCATTAAAATTGGACCAAACTGTCGACCTCTGAACAAGCAACCAAATTTGTTGATGTTTCCCCAACAAGGGCTTGCTAAGGGCCTAAGGCTCCACTTCAGATAAAGAGAAACTTTTTTTTATTTCATTATATTCATCAATCACTTTTCTTCATGCCTATCATAATCTCAATGAGAGCACAATAAAAGATGTCGGCATTCAAACTTGAGACTTTCAAAATAATACGGGAGAAGAAGATCAAGTGCAACCATATGGTATTTATAAGCATACACCAAGAAGATCTCCTACACATAATAAAGGTAGACAATTGAGCAAATCCAGTCGTTTAGCCAAAGACAATTTGATAGATTTTATGATAAATTTTCATAGGGGCTGTCATCTCTATTAGCCACATTGCAAATTCACATGGCAAAGGTTATAGGAATGTTCCTCTGCCCGTGCATGCACAGTGTGCATCCTTTAGAGTGTAGAGAAAACCTAGCTAGAGATCATTCTATGGATGTCCCAATTATATTTCGCCAACATGGCTTGTACAAGTTAGAAGCTTTATTCCCCTGAGCTAGATCGAATTTTTTGAGTTGAGCAAAGGCTTAAACTAGACAACAAAGTTGATCAATCATCACTACAATTCTTCGAAAGTTCAAAAGAAAAATATCTTGTCAAACTATAGAGTGATAACATGTATATATAATTCGAGCCGACCGAATCCTTTCGATCCAATTCTTAATATTTCATGCTTGACTTCACCCGAATAAGTTTCAGATGAAGGGATGTATCACCTTCATCAAACTCAGTCTCACCTTATTACCTCACAAATTCCCTATCAGTCACTTCACCAAAAAGGACTCATTCCTAAGTGCTAGTGAGTGAGTGCAACCATGATTCATAAACCTCCCCAAGCAATATATCCAATTCGAGAGTAAACCTACTCTTATATACTTCATCATAGAACATGGTTCCCTTGTTAATGCCCAACATGCGATGTATGTACAGTTCTGTTTCTATCATAAACATGGACGTATAACCAGAAACAATCAATTTGAGATTTCCCATCCCTCCAAATTTTAAAATCCAAATAAAATCTTAGCATTTCAACATTAGCTTTTGACAGAATAAAAAAAAGTAGAGAAGTAAAGAATAAAAATAGCAAAACAAACATAATCAACCACTTAAAATACAACTCTTACGGCAACTACAGATTATGATTCATCTGTTAAGTACAACAGAAATCTACACAGTTCATTTTAGCTATTGGTTGAGAGTTTCTGTTCCCACCACAAATATCATGATTTCAAGGCTGTATGTATTCAGATGTGCAAGAGAGTTTACAATTAAATTCACTTAAAATTCAAAAAAATTAATATGATCCTCAATTTTTCAAAAAATAACTAGAAATGTCACATCTTGTACAGAAAACTTACATTATTAAGTTGGCAATTGTTATATATATAACTGCCCAAAAAATGATTATGCGTCATTACTTGATTAGATGAACTAATAAAAATATGGGGGATTTACATACATACCACATAATTCTTATGTATTTACATATCTAACACCTAAATTTTAATTTTTATATATATCCCAATCTTCAATATCACATCAAAATATCATCATTCACTTTTAAAATGAAAAGTACTTTTAAGCATATAAAAGTGTTAGATAAATAAATATCTAACTTTAGGTGTTAGATATATAAATATATAAAAATAGGTATGTAAATCTTCTAAAATATTCATAGATAAAATGTATGATACCTTTTTTAATGAACCACCTAAAATGTGAAACATAGTGCTGAAATATATAAAGGTGATGTAGAAGAGTGTGCAATACATTAATGAGAGTTATTGAGCATAGGTTACGATGTGATAAAAAATTTCTCAAAATCAATTTGATTTTTTGCCAAGTAGGCCTACTATGGATACTTTACATTTGTTGAGGTTTGATGGAGAAGTATAGATAGGAGGATCTATATATAATATTTGTTGATCAAGGAAAAGCATATGATAAAATTCCAAGAGAAGTACTTTGAAGAGTTTGAAAAAGGAGTTAATATTGCTTATATTCATATCATTTAGGATATGTATACTAGAGTTGTCACTTGCGTTCAAACACAAGAAGGTTTGACCAAGTATTTTCCTATTTTTGTTGGACTACATCAAAGATCGGCTTTAATCCCATAACTTTTTTCTTTAGTTATGGATGCTCTTACCGAATATTTACAGACCTTAATGTATGTGTTTTGTTGATGAAATTCCTCTTGTTGATAAGACTAGAGAGGGAGCTCAAAAGAAACTTGAAATATGGAGATCAACCTTAAAGTCTAAAGGCTTTCATTTGAGTAGATTTAAAATCGAATACATGGATTGTAAATTTAGTTATAGAAGATCTAGTAGTGAGGTTGTGACAATGAGTGATCAAGTTATTAAAAAGAGTGAATATTTTAGATATCTTGGGTCTGTTGTTCAAAATAATGTTGAAATAGATGGGGATGTTATTAGTCGAATTCAAGTTGAATGGTTGAAGTGAAGGAATGCATTAGGCCTATTGTTTGAAAGAAAAGTACCACTTAAACTTAACGGAAAATTTTATAAGATGGAGGTAAGACTTATAATGCATTATGGTGCAAAATGTTGGCCAATAAAAGAAAAGCAAAAAATTAAGTTAGTGTTGCAAACATGATGCTTGGATAAGTAGCTTTACATTTAGAGATAAAATGTGCAATATATGCGTGAAAAGGTTGGAGAATTTCAATGACGAGATAAGATTAGAGAGAGTAACTATTTGGTCACATAAAATGTCAGCAATCTGATGACCCAGATAGGAGAGTGGTTATATTAGATTCGGCCTGTAGAGGTAGACCTAAAAGACTTAGAGCTTTTGGTATGAAAAGAAGAAGTGTAACGCAGTGAATTTTAACTTTTTGTGTGTTTGGCATGGTACAAAGTAAAATTTCAAAGTAAAGTAAAGTATTTAGAATACATTGAAATGTTATTTTTGGTGTATTTAGAATTCGTCTGATTTGAGCAAATTCAAATACACGATCAGAAAATCTATCACGCCACCCCACCACGCTTGGCCATCCTTCCCCGCCACCTTCTACACCGCCCGCCAAACCAAAAAATATTTTCAATTCATTTATTCTACCAAACAAAAATAAAAAATAAACTCATGTATTTGTAGAGCTCTCAACCAAACAACCTTAAAGTAATCCGAATATATTACATTTAATCGATTCTTTATTCAGCATAAAAGCCCCTTAGTTAAAGTATAAAAATAACCTTATTTTATTAGAATTAAATAAGAATTTAAGACTTAATAGGTCACAATAAAGAAGAAGGATATACGTAGCTAACCTTACATTGGGATAAAGGCTTGTTGTTGTTGTAGGTAGTGCTTAAATACTCTTATTACGTTGCTCTCACCACAAATATCATCATTTCAAGGCTGTATGTATTCAGATGTGCAAGAAAGATTACAATTAAATTCACTTAAATTTCAAAAAAAATTAATGTGATCCTCATTTTTCAAAAACAGTAACTAGAATTGTCACATCTTGTACTAAAATCTTCCATTATAAAGTTGGCAATTGTTATATATATAAACTGCCCAAAAATTCATTATGCATCATTATTTGATTAGATGAACTAACAAAAATCTTCATAGATAAAAATGTATGATTCCTTTTTTTTAATGAACCACCTAAAAATGTGAAACCAAATGAATTTTTTTAATTTGTTCAGGTAGTGCTGAAATACTCTTATTTTCTTAGGTTAACCACTGTTTTCACTATCACATCTAGAAGCAATAAAAAGTAATCAAGGATATACTATTTAAAAACCCTCTAAAGAGGAAAAAAAATCCCTTATTGTCCTGTCCAAAAGAGCAAAAAATTTTATGGCCAAGCATAATATAATAAGCAAAGGCCTATTTGATGCAAGGAATTCCTGGAAAATACATCCAAAAGAGTTTCCATCGTCAAAACTTTCAGCATCGCATGTTCAAAACGTTTTTTTCTATGAAAGAGGTTAACATTCTCGACACCCAAATTTGTTAATCCATAAATTTTGTAATAGGCATATCTGATTCATGGTTAACACAAAATGGACACAAAGTAGTCAAAGTCTAGAAAGAAGCATGGAAAAAATAATTCTCAACAAAAAAAAGGTTTAGTTAGAACACCACTTGGTACGAGCAAAATAAAATATAGTTTCTTTAACAATAATCATTACCAATAATTTTAAATTAAAGATACCTTGTAACTGAAGAAAGCCGCATGCCAAAAAAAAAAAGAACTCTTCCGCTAAAATGTTTAATCATCCAATTATAGAATTATCAAGTCGAGTGCTTAGGGAGCTGACCTAAACATTCACTCATCATGTGATGCAGAATGAGTTGGAAATCTCCACATGATATCAGCCCAGGTGCTCTGACCATCTGTAACTTCCTTCACCACAGAAGCCACTTCATCAATGCTCACACGAATTTGCTCCTTGCTATCTCTCTCCCGTATCGTCACACTGGAAGTAGAGTCGACAGTGATTGCAAAAGGAACACCAATCTCATCAGTCCTAGCATATCGCTTCCCTATTGATGTGCCTATAATGAAAAGAAATAATGATCACAATCTGCCACTAAATCCCTTAAATCAAAACGTTGGCACAGCTCATAACTGTATAATTGGTATGTTAGTGGTTGATTGAATCAGAAAAATCTGCCATCTATCCCATCAGAAACTCAAATCTCTCAACCAGAGCATACTTGAGGAATCAACAATTGTTTCAGTGTATAGAGCTAGTTATTTTAAACATACCAGTGATGTCAATAATATGTGATATCCCAGCGGACCTCAGAGATCTTGCAATGATTTTGGCCACAGCATCGAACTGCTGACTCTTGATCAGAGGAAAAACAGTGCATTTGATAGGAGCTACGAGAGGAGGAAACCTGAACACATTCAGTTGCTCGTCCTCCGATTTGCTTGGCCTTGTATAGAAGGAATGCTCAAATAGACAGTAAATAATCCGTCCAATACCAAAGGAAGGCTCAATAACAGATGGCGTAAAGACCCGTTGGTGTTCCTTCCTCTTTTCCATGCTAATTGAGACCATGTTCTTCTTTATAATAACTGATTTTCCTAGAGTGCAAACTTTGAATTCTACTTCTCCTTTGGATTCAAGTGCAGCTTTTAATTCCAAAGCTTCAGCTTCATTCAGAGCCTGTTCATAAAGAAAGAAATTAGCTTTAGATTATTTTAGCCCTGTTCGTGTTGCAGCAAGATTTGTGGTTGAAAACATACAGCGGTTCAATTACTCACCTCTAATGCCTCAACAACCATTTTTTGGTTGCCCTTAAATGCAAGACCTAACTCTTTCTTTGACGGCGTGATCACTAACTTCTGAATTCATAATATCACAATAATCTCGAAAAATAAGCATAATCTTCTGTGAAGTGAGTAGGTGATTACTTCAATAAACTATGATACGTTTTTCTAAGTAAGATATTATCATGTAGGAAGAGTTTGACCACTAGTTGTGCGAGGCAAGGACAAGAAAATAAGCTAAAAAAACTCACCTCAACCTCTCTGGCTTCTGGATACTTTTCATGAGCAACCAATGGAACACCACTTTTTTCCTATTAAAAAATAATTAATTTGCACAAAAACTTAGTATACAACTCTAATATTTTCAGCAGAAATGCTAGACCAAAGGAAAACATTTGATCACAACGGAGCTCACTCAAAGAAAGATTTTCAATCAAGAATTAAATGGAGAAAAACAGAGAACATAAAACTGATCACTACTACATGCGAGTCAAATACTAACTTCTTTCATTTTTAGTGCAGACGTAAGTTTGCAATCAGCTATCATTTGAAATCATTTTCACCATTTCAACTTTCTGCTAGAAGAGAGAAAAATCCTAAAATCGCTATGCTTTTTGCTAAAAAAATGTGTGAACCTACCGTATGAGCACGTAAATCATAAGCAGATCTATCTGCAATTCCAACACATTCCATCCATCCATATGAGCATTCTATCTCAGCATCCCAACAGTCTACTGCATAGTGAGCCATATCATTCGGTAAATGCTGCCGGAAACGCAGGCGTTCTTTGTCAATGCCAAGTCGGGTCAGGAAGAGGTATACTCTCCCAATGAAGAAACCAAGAGTCTCATTGTTGACAGTTCCCTAGGGCAGTGTCACAAAAAATATTAGATGACAACAAATAAACTGAAAAAAGGGCCTAGAAAAACATATCAAAAAATAAACAAAAGAAATAACAGAACCTTCCAAACAGCCTCTCCAAGAACCATCGACTTCGATGATTCACCCGCCATTTGCAATTCACTTGGAAACATCAGGAACTCTAAATCGGCCACATCAGCAAACTTTGGATGGGATTTGTCTTCAGGATCCACAAAATGCTCAATCTCAGCTACTGTGAACTCACGAACTCTCAGCAGACCTTGCCTTGGTGATATCTGGTGTGAGTATGACTTATTTGTGTGAGACAACAATTCAGACTACCACAAAGCATAAATGTCTATGTATATGATGTGACATTTATGTAACACCTCTGGTATTAAATACATGAAACATTACTGCTATACTTTTGACTGTAACAGTTTTTATAGGTGTGAAAAAAAAAACTGCTAAATCAAATGTTTTAATTTGGATCGGTTTAGATTTGACTTGGTTTAAGTTTTACATTTTGGCTATAACAATGTATTTGTTTTCACATAAGGAATCTTGCCAAGTGATGAAAGCTAAACACCAGAAGCCCAGTAGAATGTTATAATTATTGTCAAAATTAGAGTAGAAGAGGGAAGAGAAAACTAGAAATTTTATCAAAATTATTTTAGGCCAACATAAGGGTATGATTATATTTGGATTATAATAAATAGAGTGACAAAGTTACGCATTTTCTGTCTAATCATTATACTGATTCAAATGATAAATTTGTAAGATATTTGTGAAAGAAATTATTAGACTTCATTAAATTTCAAAGTAACTGCATTTGATAGAGATGACAAATTCACCTCCATTTTGTGAAAGGGCATTCATAAAAATTTAGGCTAAACTACATTTTAGTATATCATTTCATTCACAGACATGGCCAATCAAAAAGAATTATTCAAGTATTAGAAGATCTATCAAGGCTATTTATATAGATTTTAAAGGTAGATGGAAGAATCATTTTTCCTTGATAGAATTTGCATATAATAATAATTATCAATCCAAATATTAAGATAACACTATATGAAATATTGTATGGCAAAAAATACAAAATTCTTTGAGTTAGGTTGAGAAAGACAATTGATGGACCCACAATTAGTGAATAAAGCTAATAAGAAAATCAAATTAATCAAAGACAAGCCAAAAGCTATCGAAGATCAGCAGTAGAATCATTATGAACCATAACATAGAATAGCTGAATTTGAGATAGTTGAATTTGTATTCCTGAAGGTATAAGGTATATCTAAATTTAGCCAACAAGAAAAGTCAAGTCCTTAATATAGAGGACCGCTAAAAATAATTAAATGATTGGAAAAGTTGCCTGTAGACTATCATTGCCAATAGATATATCTGATGACATAATATATCAATGCTCAAAAAATTGATCACTAATGAAAAACATAGAATGCCACAAAATAAAATCGAGGTGCAGAGCAATTTGACTTATATTGAGGAACCAAAAAAAAAAGGTTAAAACTTTTGATGTTAAAAAGCTAAGAAATAGAGAGACTCCTTAAGTGAAACTAAAGTGCATGCACTGACATTATGAGAAAAAAAGAGTATATACTACTTTTGCATCTCACAAAAAACGATTAAATATATTTTTTTAAAATTTCATATTTCAAAAGAATCATATATATATATATATATATATATATCACTAAAAATTAATTTAACAATTAAATTATTTAGCCAAAGTCCATTTGAATGATATTACACTATCTTTTTTAGGCAATTCCACCTAAAGCAACATTCGGTGGTGGAAACTAATGTCTCTATGATGGTTTGCACTTAAAATAGATTAGGTTATCATATATAATTCTTATTTATGTTAAAATATAAGATCAAAGCATTAAACTCTCTCAAGTCATTCCACATTTTCTTTTTTGAAACAGCAAATTGGAAGCTTAAACTAGATTTCGTAAGGGAAGAAAGAAGGGAGGAAAAGAAGGAAGCGAGGTTTTTAATGTAAAAAATCTGATTTTTCATTATGCCTTCAGTGCAATGACTTTGAATCAAAGTAGTAGGCTTCGAGGCATATATGATAAAGGGTAATTTTGAGGTAAAAGATGATTTTGAGAATATTACTGGTCTAGATAGTTGGAAAGCTTGAAAATTTTACAAATTGAGAAACTTTTCTTTCATAAACTTTTTGCAAAAGAACAAGGTATTTAGGTGATCTAGATGAGGAAGTTTGTGCTATAGTTAATTGTCAATTAAGATATTCAATTATTAATTATTTTTGTTTTATTCTTTTGCATCTAATATCATATTTACTGAAACTTGTATGTAAATTGCACATTAGCAGCTATTCATATTGAGAAATGCATATCTGCATCCTATGCATTATTATTATAGGGATATGCAATAATTTTAAAGGATAAAAAGTACATGTCAAAGAATCATGAATACAGTAACACACATATTCAATTTTCTATTTCAAGTAAGGTTGTTATTGCACATAGATATAATGACAAGGTTGAGCTAGAGTTAGGAATATGCTTTATATCGATTATCCAATACTTTAATATATAGTTTTGATGTAAAATATAAAGCATGTTAAGGTATGTAAATAGTGTGAGTTAGATATTATGCAAACAATCGCTAATGTTTATTAGAAGCTCTATAGTTAAATAAAAAAAATACTTTGAAATGCTTCCATCAATTGACTTATATTAGTTATTGGATCTCAATGAGTTAAGATTTGCATGGTAAGGTGCATATTTGGATCATTTAGATGATTGAGTTGATCACGCTCTATTATAGTGGGTAGAGTTCAAAACAAGTGTTATTGATGGATTCAATAAACCAAATCATATCTGCCTCGGCTTAGACTTGCTTGAAAATCATGTAAAGGCAATTTAAAACTACCTGATTCATTCGCTATAATATTGGTGCCTATATATAAGTAGATATGATATATAAATAGAAAGAAAATCATAAAAAAATAAATAAGAGAACATCATTCATTATGGCATATCATAAAATAAAGATAGAATATTAAACAACTAAAGAATTCCAATCTTGTAAAGTTTTTATAAAAACAATAATTGTATTATATATAATTACCACAATTATGAGCATTCCCTTAATCATAAAATTTGAATAATTAAAAACTTGGTAATAAAATGATTGTTCTCCATTTAATGGGTATTCTCATAGTTCTAATAATTCCATTTTAAGGAATGCTCAACCATACAACTTAAATATCTCATACAAGTCTACACACTAATAGGTACCTTTTACAATGCATTTTAACAATTACATATTTTTTCAAGCTAACTCAACTTCATTATTTTCAATTAATCAATTCACTTTGTTTTAGTCTTACATAAAAAATATCCCTTCGCATGCCAAAATGAAATATAGAATGATGATTGATATTTAAATGAATCATAAACTTATGTCAAATTCATGAAATGAAGATTGGACAATTAAGATATCACTAAGATCTAAGTAAGATATGAATGAGTATGTTAAAATAGAAAGGCAGTCAATACAAATCAGTTACTTAGGATCCCAAGAGAGGTGAGGTCATAATGCTGGCATAACTCCCAGGTGAGCACATTATTAAGGTGTATCAAGGAGAGCATTTTATTTGGAGAGATGCGTGTTAACATTTCAAAAGTAGAGGAAGGATTATCTTTTAATGATAAAATTTTAATGTGAAAAGTGAATCAACAGTTAAATAAATAAGGATGCAATCTAAAAAAGAAGTTACATCAAGTGTAAGTGCAATAGCATCAACATCTAAATTTTTAAGTTATGATGATGAAGTGAATAATTCTAAGAAAGAAAAAAAAATCAAGAGCAACAAAAACTAATAAAGGAAAAGAGATCATAGGTGATCCCAAGATAGAAAAACATATTATCAAAGATTGGATAATTCCAAGGCTAAGCATGCCACAACCGTAAAACAAATTAAACATGCCTTTTAGATCTTTTGTACAATAAAATCTATTTAATAGGGTTTTTCAACTCGGAATGCAATGAATCTTAACAATTTATTATTTTACCAAAACAATTTAAGATGATGATTATATTTCATATTCTTCATAATTTTCTCATTGGTGAAATAAACTTATTAAGTAAATTAATTATTTTATTAATGTTCACTTTCCTAAAATTTTACATCATAAATTTTGACATAAATCTTTTAATTGCTCTTCAGCCTAAACATAAACTCTTAACAATTCTCATGCTAGCATGCGATCTATAAAAACTAAGTACATAATATGTAAATTTTATTAGAAGTGATATTCATAATTAAAAGTATCAGCCAATATTATTAAATGATAAAATAATACCTAAATATGATATATTTAAGTATATTAAATATATTACACAAAAGTATGGGGATATTAATTAGATTGTAATATTTGGACTGAGACTAGCTTGTTAAAACAAAGAAATGCGATAGTATTAAAACATAATAGGAGAATATTATAGAGACTTTAAAAAAAATTTGTGTTGGACACCATAGAAGCCATGAACAAGTTAAGCGTGGTGACAATAAGAAAAATAATAGACATCTGGTGAAACGAAAACATGGCAAGTTAAGAAAAAAATATAATAGAGAGATGGTGGGAGCAGTATTTATTGATGAAATGATATTAAAAAATAGACTTAAGCAATTTAAATATGTATAGGATAGAATATGCAGCATATTAAAGGGTTATGCAAAAAATGGGTTGAGAACCTTAACTTGAATATAGGTAACCAAAATAATTTGGATAAAATACCTTCAACACCTTATACAACACTAAGAAGGGATGAATGGAGAATGGAGATTTATAAAGAAAATCTTAATAATATAAATAGAGTTAATGATGAAGATCATGGCTTTCAATGAATGAGCACCTAAGGATTACCTAGGGCCTCAAGGATGCAATACTTCTAGTTTGAAAAAGCATGCTTTAAGCTAAAAAATACAATTTGAAGTGAGGCAATCCCAAATACCCTAAAAAGTCAATAACAAAGTGTTCATAATATGACACATATGTTACATGATGTTATTTAAAGCATGAAAATTTTATACAACATTTTTATCTTGAATTCAAAAATCATACAGGGAATACAAACCTAACCACACAATAACCGACCTCCACATCAGCCAAACCACCTATAAAAAGAGGAAGGAATGGTTGAGGGCACTTGAAATGCTATAAAAAGGGGAAGTAATGTCAGTCGAACTCTCATACGCTCACAGCATACCTGCACTTACCTTACACACACACCCGAGCCGACAGAAAAGAAGAGGGCGAGAGAGACCAAGAAAGGAAAGCCGCGACAGTGCCCTTGCCATTGTTATCCCTTTTGCTTGAAGCCCTACCCAAAACCCTCTTGGTGTTCAGTTGAAGCCGCTGCAATGGCCAAGACCTCTCTTGTGAAGCCCCAAAGACGATAGCTGAACCCCTCTTTCTCGTGAACAAGCCCTAAATGAACTATGCTTGAGCATAAAAAGGAGAATAGGAACAGAAACCCCAAACTGCTCCTCCCACTTAAATCTTGTGTGAGTTTAAGCAGAGGTATTTTCATCCAAATCGAAGAAGAAAGCCTTTCGAAGTTCTGATTTTAGGTAATTTTCAAAATAAAAATTTTATAATTAGTTTCCTACTCCACATGTCAAACTGAAGGCTTCCACCGTCGATCTTGGGACCAGTATAAGATGAAATTAATTTGGTCCGTCGATCATAGATTCAGAGCAAAAGAGAAGGCGAGTGTGCTATTTATCAAAAAATGTGACACTATTAAACCATCATTTTTCCAAACAAATAAATAATAATAATTAACTAATTTGAAATTAATTAAAATACAGATCCTAAATTTGAAGACTCGCACCCGTTAATCTTATAGATCTAATTGAGAAAATTTTAGGGACCTCCACTGTCGATCTTGGATACGGAGCAAAAGAAAAGAATGCACATCGCACTAAATTTCGTGATTATAGCACTACTAAACTATTATACTGCCGAAATTTTGTTAAAATTGCAAACATAAATTTTAATCAAAATTAAGAAAAATCAAATTTTAAAATTGGATTAAATTACTCAAAATCGCCTCCAATCCTTTCTCAATATTAGAATAATATAATTCAATCAAAATAGTAAATTAAAGACTTAAACCTAAGTTATTTGTCCGCAACGCGGGACCTACAATTTGTCTAGACATTCCAATGAACATAAGAGTAGTTTGTATTCATAAGAATGAAATTTACATTTAAATGTTGGCTTTCTAATAGATATAAGTCCAACCCCTGACTGTACGCCAAGTATCACGTATAAATAATGGGTCTTTCAATAGATAAAATCCAATCTATATTTGCAAGGCAGACTTCAAGCAATCTAATATGGCATTCCAAAGAGATGTACGTCCAGCCACTTGTTCATCATGTGAATTTCTCTAAAATCATAGCATTCTAATAGATGTAAGTCCAATCTATGTTTACAGAGAAAACATAACATAACTCAATACGGCATTCCAATGGATGTAAGCTCAGTCACTTGTTCACAATGCAAACACCAATCCAAGCTGACGTTTTAATAGATGTAAGCTCAATCCCTTGTTCGATTGCGAACACCAACCTAAATATGGCATTCCAATGGATGTAAGCCTAGTCATTAGCTCGCTATGTGAATTTTCCTAAAGTTATAACATTCCAATGGATGTAAGTCCTATACATGTCTACAATGCGACATATCATATTCAAATTGGCATTCCAATGGATGTAAGCCCAGTCATTTGTTCGTCATGCAAACTTTCTTAAAATTATTGCATTCCAAAGAGATATAAGTCCAACTCTTGTTTGCAAATGCAAGCATCAATCCAAACATTGCCATTCCAAATGAATGTAAGTCCAATCAACTGGCAATCTAATGAATGTAAGCCCAATCAATTGTTCATCATGCAAACTTCCTTAAAAACTATAGCATTCCACTAGATGTAAACCCAATCACTTGTTCGACATGTGAACTTTTTAAAATTATGGCATTCTAATAGATGTAAGTCCAATCTATGTTTATCATGCAAACATTACATCATCTAAACTAGCATTCCAATGAACGTAAGCCCAGCCATTTATTCACCATGTGAACTTCCCTAAAATATGACATTTTAATAGATGTAGGTCCAGTCTATGTTTGACATGCAAACATAACTTAACTCAATATAACATTCCAAAGGAATGTAAGTTCAATCTTAATTGACATTCCAATGAATGTAAGCCCTATGTTTGTCTGTCATGTAAACTTTAATAACTATATCTAGCATTCCAAAGAAATGTAAGTCCAATCACTCGTTCGTCATGCAAACTTCCCTAAAATGTGGCATTCTAATAGATGTAAGTTCAATCTATATTTATCATGTAAACATAACTTAACTCAACATTGGAATTCCATTGGATGTAAGCCCTACGTACGTCTGCAATGCAAACTACTAAATAAAAATTGAATTATTAGATAAATGTGTAAATTAAGTTTAGCCTAAATAATTCAATAAATATTTGCACAATAGCTCTAGTCTACTCGGGATCTCTAAGATGAGGCAACTCATGTCTACTAATCAGACTCCCTGGACATTCAGCTAAGAACCCTCTAATTTTGGTAAATTAGAATAACGACAGCCCGAGATGACGGAGCCATCGGATCTTGATCAGGACTACTCTCATTTTTCCTTTAAACAATCATCCACACCACACCACTAGACACGAATTTATATCAGAGATTTATGTTTATTTCCAACCTTAATCGAGAATGCTCTCCTACTACGGTAAAAGAGGTAATTAATTATGAATATTTGTGTTCATAGAAAGTAGAACCCATATCTAAATAAACTCTAACATAATGTTATGGGAAATCTGGTTGAAGATAAATTAATCTACCTCATAAAGAACGAAGTCCCTAAACATCCAATAAGATGGTGGAGATTTTCAAAGGTGTTTTTCCTAAGCAATCAAATCATTCTTCTCCGTTGTGTCTTATTAAGTATTAAACTCTCATTTAATTTTAATAAAATAAAATCATTTTAAATACTACCTAACCAAGTCTTCTTAAGTTTACCTTTAACTTTCTTAACAAAGGTCAAATCTAATATATCTACTCTTCTAACCGGGTCATCAGATGGACGACGTTAAACGTGATCAAACCATCTAAGGCAATAACAATAACAACAACAACACACCTTTATCCCACTAAGTGGGGTCGGCTATATGAATCCTTCGTCTCCATTGTGTCCTATTATGTGTCAAATTCTCATTTAATTCAAGTATACTAAGATCATTTTTTATACATCTTAACCAAGTCTTTTTTGGAGTCTACCTTTCTTAACATGAAACAAATCTAATGCATCTACTCTCCAACCAGTCATGACGGCCAACGCTTTGTAAAACCATCTACAACTCTCTAATCTTATTTGCCACCGGAGCTACTCCAACTTTTTCCAGAACATACACATTTCTATTCTAAGAGTAAAGCCACTCATCCACAGCATCCTCATCTCTATAACACTTAACTTAGTCTTATGCTTCTTTTATTGGCCAACATTCCACATAAGTCATTGTGGTCTTATCACCATCTTATAAAATTTTCCTTAAGTTTAAGCGGAACTTTTCTATCACACAACAGGCCAAATGCATTCCTCCTCTTCAACCATCCAACTTGAATTCTACTAATAACATCTCCATCTATTTCACCATCATTTTGAACAAAGGAGCCTAAATATCTAAATCGCTTACTCTTTTTAATGACTTGTTCACCTAATGTCACAACACTACCATTAAAACTTCTACAACTAAAATTACACTCCATATATTCAATTTTAAATCTACTTAAACAAAAACCTTTAGACTCGAAGGTTGACCTCCATAATTTAAGTTTCTCTTGGAGTCCCTCTCTAGTCTTATCAACAATAAGAATGTCATCAGCAAAAAACATACACCAAGGTACATCTTCCTGTAAATGCCTAGTAAGAACATCCATAACTAAATCAAAAAAGATAAGGGCTTAAAGCTGATCCTTGATGTAATCCAACTGAAATAGGAAAATATTTTGTCAATCCTCCTTGTGTTTGAACACAAGTAACAGCTCGAGTATACATATGCTTAATGACTTGAATATAATCAATATTAACTCATTTCTTTTCTAGAACTTTTCAAAGAACATCTCTTGAAACTTTATCATAAGCTTTCTCTAAATCAATAAATATCATCTGTAGATTCTCCTTACTTTCTATATACTTCTCCATCAAACCTCTTAACAAATGTGTAGCATCCATAGTAGATCTACCTGGCATGAAACTAAACTGATTGTGAGAAACTTTTGTATCACATCGTAACCTATGCTCAATCACTCTCTCCCATAGCTTTAATGTATGACACATTAACTTAATTCCTCTATAATTTGCACACTCTTGTGCATCATCATTATTCTTAAATATATGAACCAAAAAACTCTTTTCTCCACTCATCTGGCATCTTTTTATTCTTTAAAATAACATTAAAAAGATTTGTAAGCCAAAAAATTCCTTTGTCTTCTAAACATTTCCACACTTCTATTGGAATATCATCTTGTCCTACTATTTTTTCATATTTCATTTTCTTTAAAGCTTCTCTAACTTCAAATTTACCAATACGACGATAAAAATAAAATTCTCTATTTTTGTTTAGGGTATTAGGTTGCTAAAATCAGTCGTACTTTCAAATCCTTCATTGAAAAGTTTATCAAAATATGCCATCCACAATATACTTTTCTAACAAAAACACTTTATTATTTTCATCCTTAATACACATCGCTTGAACTAGATTTTTACTTCTCCTATCTCTTTGGTTGGCTAACTTATGCATATATCTTTCATCTCTTTTGGTATCTAATCTATTGCATAAGTCACTAAAATTTAAATTTTGATCATATATCGCTTTAAAATCTCTAATGCCATTTTATATATTTAATTCTCCAAGTTTTTACATCTAAATCAAGTTTTATAATAATGCTTCTTATTTCTTATCTTTTCTTACACACTCTGACTCCACCGCCAACTGTTTTTATTAAAAAAAGTTTTTCATTTTGATTCTCCAAACACATTTATAGTAACTTGTTTAATTTCACTTGCTACTCCAACCGTCTAAGGCGACTCTCTCAAATCTTATCTGACACTGGAGCTACTCCAATCTTTTCATGTATATATTTATTTCATATTTTGTCTCTAAGTGTAAAGTCACTAATCCACTTGAGCATCCTCATCTCTGCAACACGTAATTTATGTCTCTCTTTTATTGGTAAACATTCTACTCCATAAATAATTGCAAGTCTTATTACCATCTTATAAAATTTTCTCTTAAGTCTAAATGGTATTTTTTATCACACAACTTGAATTCTACTAATAGCATCCTCATCTATTTCACCATCATTTTAAACAATCAACCCAAGATATCTTAAATGTTCACTCCTTTTCATCACTTAATCACCCAATGTCACAACCACACCACCAGATCTTTTACAACTAAAATTACACTCCATATATTCGATTTCATATTTACTCAAACAAAAGCTTTTAGCTTCTAAGGTTGGCCTCCATAACTCAAAATTCTCTTGAACTACCTGTTTACTCTTATCAACAAGAAGAATATCATCAACAAAAAGAATCTACTAAGGTACATCCTCCTGTGGATGTCTAATAAGAACATCCATAACTAAAACAAAAATATATGGGCTTAAAGTCGATCCTTGATGTAATCCAACTGAAAAATAAAAATATTTGGTCAATCTTCCTTTTGTTTCAACACAAGTAACAACTCTAATATACATATCCATAATGACTTGAATATAGGTTAGATATTTGAAAAATTGTTCGACATAACTGGATTAAAATCATCTCATTTACATAAATAAATAAAACAATATTTTTAATGTAAGAAGATTGTTTATAGATAATATGTAAATTGATGAATTCATCCGTCTTGTGAATATGTTGCAAAACGCATACAGCCCAATGAATTTGTGACATAACTTTTCTTGAGTCATATGATAAAAGCATTTAAGAACAAGTAAATGCATCTACCACAAAGCCTAAGTATAAACTATTCAAACAAAGAAGATGGTCCAACATTGATGCTACTATTAATATAGCAAAGCCATAAGAGCCTTGTATCTCTTTTATACCTAGGCAACTATATATGGTAGATAAGTTAGTGGTGACATTTTAGGATGTGAAATTCAAAATTTGCATTTCTCTTTTATTTTTGTTCTTTTTCTTCATTGTATTATTTATATGTGTGTGTGCATGCATATACGCACATGTGAGCATGCGTAGAGAAACAAGAGAGCACACATGCGTAGAAATGCAAACCTCATTTCTGAAAGCCTGCCCAATCTGAGCTGCTGTAAATGGAAGTCTATTGCCATTGTAATAATAAAGATCCTTAAAGTTAACAAAGATGCCTTGTGCTGTCTCTGGTCTCATATACCTACAATTGAAAACTTATCAGAATCAATATAAAAGGTGTTAAAGGGAGAGTCAAAAACAAACTATTCACTCAAGAATTAATATGTCTTACCCGGGGTTTAAACCAGATGGACCAATCGAAGTCTGAAACATGAGATTAAAAGGATAAGGATCAGAAAGAGGGTTCTTGGTATCAGGAGCTGTGATACCATACTCCTTCAGTTTTGCACCAAGTTCCCCGGCAGACAAGTCGTCCAAAACAGCCAAAATATGCTTCAATTCAGCTACCTTCGCAGGTGGAAGAGTGGAATCTTTCTCTAGTTTCTCCTTGCAAAAGTCTTTGAGCAAATGATCAGCCCGATAGCACGACCCTGTCTTTTCATCCTTCACCATTAGGTCCGTGAATTTCTCTACGTGTCCTGATGCCTTCAGGACTACCTCTGGCGTAACGCAGGGACAGTCCACCTCCAGCATGTTCTCCTCCAAGACAAAATGCTAAAAAGAAGGAAAATATTAAGCTGTAGTTTCACCCAAAAAAAAAAAAACTAACTTGCGGCTTTCTCCACTAGGACCACAACTGGAAACCGTGATCAATTAAAGGACACAAAATCATTTTTATAACACTCCTCAAGTGACAAATCAAAGAATTTATTCGTTAAAAAAAGATGTTCTAAAACACAGGCAGAAACAGCTCTTAACGGTGTCTCTAAAACCAATGCGCATCGAAGACATCAAAGAACTTCCTGCCACGGAAATTTTCAATATGTAGATTTTTTTTTTCGGGAACTAAATTTTATTATTGCCTCTTCGCCAAGCAAGCTCACAAGGAAAAAAAGATAAATTATTCCAAAATTAAGATCGAAGAACACTGGATCGGCTTCATATGCAAATTTCCAAAACCCAACGAAATCAACTGCTAGGATTTAAGGGCTCAACCTTCAACCTGCCAGAAGGCGAGGACATTGGACTTAACGGCGCACCCAGGGGGCCCGTAGTCGTAGAGGCCGGCAACGCCTCGGTAGATCTTGAAAGAGGGTATATAGAAGAGTCTCCGCTCCAGCGTATTCACAACCGCTTGGCGGAAGGCCTCGCGATCACCGGAGCCGCCACCACTGCTGCTTACAACAGCCTGGAGACGTTTCGCTACGGTGGAGACCTCGATCTTGAGAGCCTTGAGTGACTCGATGGCGGCTTCTATGTCCCCCTGTGCATCAACGGAGGCCTGCTTGTCCGCTAGGATGCTGCGCAGAGTCTCCTCTGAGGCGTCGGCGGCGTCCATCTGAGGTGTTACAGTGGCGTAGGCTGCGGAAAGGTGGGAGAACATAACAAAGGAAAATCTTATCTCAGGTTTTGGACTTTTTATTGGAAATTTCTCATTTACAAAACATACCATTTTCTCATGTTTTCTTATTTTACGCAGATGAAATAACGCTTTCTCCCCGTTATCGATAGTCCTGTTCACAAATTTTCCCAAGTAATTTGACAACATTTGAAAGTATACATTCACATATTTTAAAGGCTAAATTTTAAAATTATGTCTAATTATAATCTTTAATAAATTAGGCACAAAAAAATAACAAAATAAAAGATATGGTGTTCAACAACGACTCGTCTTAATTTTTTTTTAAAAGCAAAAGTATATTATTCTCATATTAATCCTCAAAATCAATTGAGCTTGATATTGTTGGAATCTTAATGAAATTTTTCACAACTTTTATGTTGATTAAAAAATTAATCACCGACATGCAAAAAGCTGAACGAAAAAACTAAAATGAATTTAATCAAATTTTGTTACCATCTTTATATCATATAGTATCCGCCGAATCGAAGAAGTTTATCGTTAATCGAAAAATTCCTCATAACTTTCATGTTGATCAAAAATTACGATTATGATCTGATACATAACTACAATTCTCACATATACTTTCAACTAAAAGCCACATTATTAAATTTTAATTAGATGGAGATGATGATTCTTATTATAGGAGTAACAAAGTTAATCAATAGAGTGATGATTCTCCTAAGTTTTTAATAACTTATATTTTTATTTTTTATAAAATTATTATTCTTTTTTAAAAATCTACCACAAATTAAAGATTGTTAGTAATTTAAGAGAAAATCAATTAAGATGTGATGATGAATAATATTTTATTTTAAAAAATGATTATGAACTTTTATTTTGAAAAATAGTTATTGGTGTGCAATTAAAAAAAAAAATTGATTGATGGTGTGACTTTGCTTTTTATTTTTTTATTTTATTTAAATTAATTTATTTATATAACAAATTTATCCACTCTCAAAATTAAAGTTGATTCCGTCTCTGCCTAAGAGCTACCATATATTTAATCAATAGTGATTTCAAATTTTAGATTTTTTTTAATTTCATGAAAATTTTATGTTAACACGATGATTTTGAAAATTAGATTGAACATTAAACTAAAATAAAATGTTCAAAATTCAAAATTTCAATTTAGATTGAACTAGATGATATAATGAATATTAGAATTAAATTGATATGATTTATATATGTAATAATGATGTAATATATGTCATGCCCTTGTGGAACCATTTTAATATTTTTTTCTCATAATAATATTCTCATGGATACTAAAAATATCTTATTCTTTCATTAGTAGATAAATTTCAATTAAAATAATATTATTTGCAAAAGTTGTGGTATATCGTGTCATAACCGTAATTTTTGATCAACATGAAAATTATGAGGAATTTTTATTATGATTTCAACGATACCAAGTTCGCTCGATTCCAATACCGGATGAGTCCGATATAGATAAAAAAAGACGGCTGCTCAAAATTTCGAAGCGCCGCATTTTATACGCATTCAAAAAACTGCCAGACGCAATAATCGTAATTTTGGATCAACATGAAAGTTATGAAAAATTTCATTACGATTCCAACAATACCAAGCTTACTCGATTCCGACACAGGATAATATCGATATGAGCAAAATATTGTAGCTGCCCCTAATTTTTAAAAAAAAAATTAAGAATGAGTCACCGATACCATTATTGATGCCGCAAATGTCCGCTCATCTACAATTATATCTATTTTATTTTATTTTTTTTTACGTGCTTAATTTACTAATTAAAATTATAATTAAGCCTAATTTAAAAATTTAACCTATTTTAAAACAAAATTTTAACATTTATTCATAGAAGATTTATTCATTAGAGTTTTACACACACACACACACACACACATATATATATATATATATATATATATATATATATATATATATATATATAACCTAAAATACTAATATTTATATATTTAACAACAAAACCATCTAATTTACATTTTAACACCTAAAACTTAAATCCCTCACAAAATTATCATTCTATTAAAATGAATGAAGTGTATTTAGATTATTTTAAGATCATTTGGTTGAAAACTTTATAATATGAGTTTGTTTTTTTTTAAAAAAATAAATAAATATAATGTAATATATTCTTGAGTCAGGATGGTTTACGATTTATCATCACAAGCGGCGAAAATAATGGCCAAACATGGCGATGCTGACGGTATGATATATCGTGGTCGGCGATAATGCAGCACCGGCGATGAGGCGGTGACGACCGCAATGACGACATGGCGAGTGAAGGCCATAATTCTTTATATTGATCGATGTATTTAAAATTCGCTCAAATCAAATAAATTTTAAATACACCAAAAATAAATTTTTATAATATATTTTAAATATATTATATTATATTAAAAATTTTATTTCGAATTATACCAAACATCAAAAAAAAATAAAATAAAATAAGTACATTTATTTTACTTTATGCCCAAAATTCAGACAACCAAAAAGCCATGTCTAACGTTACTCCTACCGGCATAACACCTAGCAAGCGTGCTTTATTTCCGGTCGAAGGTGCTGTCTTAGTGGCTCGCACCCCGCCAACGACCCACCCCCAGTCCCGAGAAAGCTACGAGGCACAATCTTAGCTTATGTCGAACAGCTCCTGAGAGATTTGGTATATGTAAATGCACTTTTTTTTTTTTTATTTCTGTTTGTTGTTTGCTGATGTTATTTCAATCTTTGTGAACCTCAGCAGCCACCTCATTCAATTTACCTTATTCTTGGCTTGCAGCCAAGAGCTCCAAAGGTTAAGGGTATGCATAGATGCCAAATTTCTCCCATTTTCTTTTAATTTGTAGGCGTGAATGGTGCAGAGCACAGGCGGACCAGATATAATTGAGGAGGGGCAAATGCCCCTACTAAATTTTATAATTTTTGTTATATGAATTATCAAATTAGTCAATTATCCCTCCCCCGTTCATAAAAATTATTTTTGTTCTTTATTTTTATCCTAAAATATAAATTTGCTCCTCTCTTAGAATTGAGGTTAGTTCTGTTTCTCTGATGAAGAGCATATAAAAAAAACAAAGAAAACAAAGAAAAACAACCAAAAAATGGAATAACAACAAAACGGAAATTGGATTAACAAACTCGTACTAATGTTCCCATTACACCATTACACGGCTTCAGATACACACATGCACACACATACACACACTCACATGAATATATATATATATATATATATATATTGATGTAATCAGACCATAATTATTAATAATGTTTCCTCGATATTAATTAATAGGTAATCAATAAGTAATTATTGTAAACAAACAGAAACAAATATGACGGTTTGGATTGAAATCATATAGTATAGCTTCCCATGTATTCGCAAACCTCATTAGTGAAATGGAGAAAATATGCCATACGAAAGCTCCAATCCTTAGATTGGTTATTATTATGTAGTTATTACATCAATATTTATAGAAAATTGCATTTACCTTTATATTGGAGATAACCCACCTTTTGAAAGCTCGAAATATTTCAACTTTGCTGATGTTCACTTTAATTCATATTATTAGGTAATGTTAATTGAATTTTATTGTTGTTTAGCAGCTTTGTTGAATGGATCTAATGAAGGACATCAATGAATAGTTTTTTTGTAACTTTCAAAATTGGTAGCTATTGGATCAAAGTCAGAAATCAAGATTGAAAAAAATGTGATGGTTGAAAGCAGAAAACTATAAAGCTTAGAAAAGAGAGAGTGAATTTTGATGTGTTAAAAGATAATATTCAAGTGATTTTCCCTTAGCTAGGAGGTCCTGAGTTTGAGTTATACCATCATGTATATAAAACATCACCCAAAAAGTACAAATTTATCACATGTGATGTTGAGATGATGATAATGATTGCACTGTCGAATGAAAAAGACAAAGCTAAGGTGGTGATTATAATAGAAGATGACAAAGAAGATTGCATGCCCTCATAAGTTAAAGCTATACTTTATGATTTCTCACCAAAAAGTCCACTCTTGCTTGCTTTCTTTGCCATATAAATGATCCATAAGTGATTTCTCACCATAAATAAATAATCATTATAATACGAATAATTTGTCGACATCATTTAACTTGTGGATTGGTGAGGCGTGGAGTAAACTAATTATTAACTTGATCGATATGATCTGAGGAATGCTGATAGAGCAAAGGGCTGAAAGGAAGGCACATTCAACAAGTTTGAGAGGAGAATTAGTGTCATATGTTGAGGAGTGTATATAGGATGTAACCGCTAGGAAAGAACAATTATCATTCGACAATCAACAATAAATAAAGTTGAGATTGAAGGGTACCATGACAGACATAAAGTTGATATTGAAAGGCTTAATTTTTAAATTAGGTCATTTTATAAACTTAATTAGATGATTAGCCATTTTAAAAAAAATTAAAATAAGTTTAGTCGCTGGCTGAGATCCGGCATCCTGCCAGCAGTCGCCATCGACCTACCCTTTAACTTTTTTTAATATCATTGGGCCTTTAGACTCTAAGGTTGACCTCCATAATTCAAGTTTTTTTTTAAACTCCCTCTCTAGTCTTATCAACAAAGAATATCATTAACAAAAAGCATACACCAAGGTACATCCTCTTGTAAATGTCTAGTAAGAACATTCATAACTAAAGCTAAAATATATGGGCTTAAAGTCAATCCTTTATGTAAAAAGTGAAATAGAAAATTACTTGGTCAATCCTCCTTGTGTTTTAGCACAAGTGATAGCTCTAGTATACATATCCTTAATGACATGAATATAAGTAATATTAACTCTTTTCTAAAACTCTCCAAATCACTTCTCTTGGAACTTTATCATATGATTTTGCTAATTCAACAAATATCATATGTAGATCCTCCTTACTCTGTCTATCTCCATAAAATCTCTTAATAATATCATCCATAATAGACCTACCAAGCATAATAAACACATGTTTTTGTAGCATTTTCAACTAAACAACCTAAAGTAAACCAAACATATTACATTATTTTTACACTACACTCCTTTTTCAAGCAACCAAACAACCTCTTAATCAATCTTATTACTTGTTACTTTTTGCTTAAAGCCAAAATAAATTTTTGTTAAGTGGCTCTAAAAGTGATGTAGGATGGCTTGAGTTTGATATATGAAGAAAGTTATTGTAGGGGGTTAACTTCAAAAGATAACCTACACTCTCACCAACCCACAAAACATAGTAACATTTATTAACAAAGAAAAGTTAAACCTAAATTAGTTACAAAATTGTTGCATTTAATTATAAAAAATATTCATATCTAAATTCTTGTCTTCTAATTTATTTATCTTGATGTAATAATTTTGCATTAAAGTCATACTTCCTTCAAATGATGTAATTAAAATTTTATTACTAGTCATATTTTCTTGAAAAACTATCTTGAATGTTTTAATGCATTTTCAACTTCAAAATTTTATGAAGTTTAATAAGAGCTAGAACTAATATATATACATTTTTTTTATTCCCAAGTTTAAATCAAATTTTATAGCAATTATATTTTACTAGATTAAGTCATTTTCTCAATGTTTGTCCAAGAAAAATGATAAGGTAGGATGGTCTAAGTTGCATATTCAAGACAGTCATATGTATTCTCTTTACTTTGACATTATAATTGGATTTTATTACAATTGCATGCATATAATTAGATTTTTATAAACTTGCACTTTGTTTCTTCTTAGAGAATGTTTAATAGATTTTAATTAAATATGACATATTGACTAATATTAATATGAATAAGAGTAGGATAATGAAATCCAAGAGAGTCAATAATACATAAAAGAACGTTAATAGTTTTTATAGTTTGTGGATCAGATTAAATTTTAATAGAAAAAATTATTTAAGTTTATGCATATCATACATTAATAAGTATTTTCATTCAATAAAAGATCAATAATCATTTGATATTAAAGACATGCTTTCTTAGATATGTATGAAATCTATAAGGGAGAAGCATAATACTATTAAATAATAATGATAAGCCTTTATCCTTCTTCTCCATTGTGACCTATTAAGTGTCAAATTCTCCTTTAATTCTATCAAAATAAGATCATTTGATATACTACCTAATCAAGTCTTCTTAGATCTAATTCTACTTTTCTTAACATAAATCAAATCTAATACATCTTCTCGTCTAACGTGGTCATTAGAAGGCTGATATTTTATAAGACCAAACCATCTAAGGAACATCTCTCTATTCATATCTACCATTGGAGCTACTCCAACCTTATCACATATATATTTGCTTCTTATTCTACCTCAAAGTGCAAAACCACTCATCAACCTGAATATTCTCATCACTACTTAATTTTATGCGTCTCTTTTACTGGCCAACATTCTGCACCATAAAGTAATTCAGGTCTTGCCATCAATTTATAAAATTTTCTCTGCAGTCTAAACAGTACTTTTCTAACACACAATATGCTCGATGCATTCCTCCACTTCAACCATCCAACTTGAATTCTACTAATAACATCCCCATCTATATCATCATCACTTGAAAAATAGACAAAATATAGCCATTTCATTCACTCTTTATAAAGACTTGATCACCCATTGTCACAACTCTACCACTAGATTTTCTATAGCTAAAATTACATTCCATGTATTTTGTTTTAGTTCCACTCAAATGAAAGCCTTTAGACTCTAAGGTTGGCCTCCACAATTCAAGTTTTTTTGAACTCCCTCTCCAGTCTTATCAACAAAGAATATCATCAACAAAAAGCATACACCAAGATACATCATCTTGTAAATGTCTAGTAAGAACATTCATAACTAAAGCTAAAAGATATGGGCTTAAAGTCAATCCTTGATGTAAAAAGTGAAATAGAAAATTACTCAGTCAATCCTCCTTATGTTTTAGCGCAAGTGACAGCTCTGGTATGCATATCCTTAATGACATGAATATAAGTAATAATAACTCTTTTCTAGAACTCTCCAAAGCACTTCTCTTGGAACTTTATCATATGATTTCCCTAAATCAACAAATATCATATGTAGATCCTCCTTACTCTCTCTATCTCCATAAAATCTCTCAATAAATGTATATCATCCATAATAGACCTACCAAGCATAAATCTAAATTAATTTTGAAAAAAAATTGGGAGCTCTAAGAAGAGGCTTTGGCGCCTCGTGTTAGAGTTCTTTAGCTCTGAGGAATGATTTCATGTGTGTGAGGAGCCCATCCCACCCCCCAATCCTCTTGATCAACTGGGTAGGTTTGGATTTTTGTGATCATCCGGCCACCTCAGGGAGTCGTGGGTGGCAAGAAGTGGATGAGGTGGCTCGGTTTGGTTGGGTGAAGGTGTGGAGAGGCTACCAAGAAGACTAGTGGGTGTCCTATGGGTTTCAAATGCACCAATGGGGGAGGTGAGGTGATTTCACCTCCCCTTGGGCCATGGCCGACCCAACCACCCTTGGGTTAGATCAGGCCATGGCCTAGGAGCCTAGGTGGACCAATTGGAGTGTGTCAAGTGGCCAAGAAATAGAAATGACCACTTACATGGGTGATTTGTCTCATATGATAACCCTAGCCCAAGGGTAGGATGGTCATTTGGCCTTGGATTCAATTTGGACGGATTTGAAATGATTCAAAAGTGGGTTAGGCCAAATTTCAAGTGAATTGGAGTTCATTTAGTTTGATTTGGCTCAATTTGACTCATTTAGGTCAAATTGGGCCAAATCGGGTTAAGTTGACCAATTGGTCAAATTGGAATCAAACTAAGGGTTGGGTCAAATTCATATGATTATTTGGGATGTATTAGTGGCTTTGGTCTGGTTTAATTTGATTTAGATTTGATTTTGGTTCATTTGGAATCAATTGGGTCAAATGTGTCAAGTTGACCAATTTAACTAAATTGATCAAATTGGGTTGGGTTAGACTTGGTTTGAGTTTGGTTGATCATTTGGAATATGTTGTGGGCTTTGGTTGAGTTTAATTTGAATTTAATTGGGTTTTAGGTTGGTTTGAGCCTTTAGGTCAAGTTAGGTTCAATATGTCATTTGGGTCTAGTGAGTCAATTGGGCTCAATTGAGGCTTTAGTCGAGTTCAATAGTTAATTTGGAATGAACTTCAGCCATTGGTTGCAATCAATTTGGATTGTATCAAGATTTGACCCATTTTGGCAATGTAGGTCAAATTGGGTCGACTTAGGTTAAGAGAGTCAATTGGGTTAGGTTTGGCTCAATTAAAGGTCAAGTCATGTTCAAATATTAGTTTTAGATGGGTATGGATCATTGGTTTTAATGGATTTAGCTTAGGTTGCAATTTGGCTAGTTTGGGTTCATATGGGTTAAGAAGGTTGACTTGGTTTGACCTAATTTATGATAATTGATCAACCTAAGGTGCTCAATAATCATGATTGGTTCAATCCAAATTTGGTTGGATTGAAACTTGGCTCAAATAGGTAAAATTGGCCACTTTGGGTCAAGTGGACCAATTGGGTTTAGTTGGCTTGATTTTGGGTTGAGTTTGATTTAGTTGAGTTCATATATGAATTTGGGAATGATATATAAATTCAATTACAATTGATTTTGGTTTGAATGAGTTTTGCTTCACTTAAAAATCTCAAGTCAAAAGAGCTAGGTTAGGTTTGACTTGGATTGGTTTTCATTTGGCTTGATAATTGTAGACTTCATTTATATTTGGAATTGTGATTGATGGAATGATTGCTTTATGAGAAAATCAATTGATTTTGGTTTGAATTTGAATGAAATTTGGCTAAGTCCATGAAATTGGCTTACGGGTTTAGATTTATATTTTGATTTAGTTTTATTTAGTTTTGATGATTTAAATGTATATTTCATTTATATTTGTGAAGATGATGGAAGATATGATTTATTCATGAGAAAATCAATTGTGTTTGAAGTGATTTGAGTTTAGATTTGGGTAAGCTCATGAAGGTTGATTCATATGACTTAGAAATGGTTTAGTAATTTGATTTAGTTTTGTTCATTTGAATGTAGATTTGATTTATATTTAGGAAGATGATTGAAGATATCAATTAATTTTGGATTGATTTGAATTTGGATTTTGGCTAAGTTCATGAAATTGATTCAAAGGACTTTAGAAAGATTTTAAGTTTGGATTTGATCATGGCTACAATCATTTAGTTTTGGAATTGAGTTTGATTGTAAGTTTGATTGATTGATTAAAGGGTTCAATTGATATTTGAGAAAGTCAATTAAGTTTGGATTGATCTGAATTTTAAGTCCATAAGATAAAATCAGAGGGCTTAGGTTAATTTTGGATTTAGATTTGATCATGAGCTTCAATCATTTGCCTTAAAATTTGGATTTGGATTTGGATTTGAATTTAGCTTACCTTCAAAGCTATAGGTGGATTTCCCTAAGTCCTAAGGCATAGCTTAATTCTATAATTAACTCTTCTAAGTCTCTAGGCTTAGATTAACTGTTTATCTAATTGCTAAAGCGTCTTATGACTAAGAAAATCTTAGTGTCTAGAAGTCGAAGATGAGGAGATTAAGAACTCACTCTAAAAGTAAGGTCAACATAGACTCTACGATTGACCTCCATAATTCAAGTTTATCTTGAACTCCCTCTCTATTCTTATCAACAAAGAATATCATCAACAAAAAGCATACACCAAGATAAATCCTCTTGTAAATGTCTAGTAAGAACATCCATAACTAAAGCCAACAGATATGGGCTTAAAGTCAATCCTTGGTGTAAACCAAGTGAAATAGAAAATTACTTGGTCAATCCTCCTTGTGTTTTAACACAAGTGACATTTCTAATATACATTTCCTTACTGACATGAATATAAGTAATATTAACTCTTTTTCTAGAACTCTCCAAAGCACTTCTCTTGAAACTTTATCATATGCTTTCTCTAAATCAACAAATATAGCATGCAGATCCTCCTTACTCTCTCTATCTTCATCAAACCTCTCAATAAATGTATATCATCCACAATAGACCTACCAGGCATAAATCCAAACTAATTTTGAGAGATTTTGTTATCACATTGTAATCTATCTCAATTACTCTCTCCCATGATTTTAATGTATGCCATAACAACTTAATTCTTTTATAATTTACACACTCTAGTGCATCACCTTCAGTCTTAAAAATAGAAATCAACAAACTCTTTCTCCACTCATCTCACATCATTTTAATCTTTAAAATGATATTAAAAAATTCATAAGCCAAGAAATTCCTTGATCTCCTAAGCATTTTCACACATCTGTTTTTTCATACTTCATTTTCTTTAAGATCTCTTCAATCTCAATTTTACTAATACGATGATAAAAATAAAAATAATTATTTTATTTAAGATACTAAGATGGCATAATATTATCAAAGATAAAATAGTAGCTAATAATCATGGTCCTATGAATTTAGAACTTCAAATAAATGATAGTCAAACATTTCAAATTTAATAAAAGATATGAGTGCAAATTCATATCTTATGGACAAGTCATTCTGTTTCTCTAAGCTAACTTTTATTATGTACTTATTTCATTTTCAACTATTTAAAATCTTGGACGTCAAGACTCAGTTACATATTATAGAGTTAATGATCAATGCCTTAATACATTTTATCGCCTCAGAATATATATGAAGTCAATAAATAAAACCATTGTATCTTAGTCATACAGAGATAGATACTATAGTTCTATACCTATTTTAACAACTTTAAACAAAAAATAGTTTAAGACCATAAAAATTATAGCCATTCTAATAATACAAAATTACAGCTTATATAACTATTTTAATCATATAATAGTGATTTTAATCACTGCTATATTATCATAGTTAAAACCACTATAATAGGTTATCAGTAATTATAATCACTACAAAACTTACCATTATGCAATCCATTCTCTAATGATACAAAATTATTACCAAATAAAGGGCTTTGCAACAAACTATAATTTATATACAATTAGAAAAAAAAAATTATAATATTGAACCAAATTAAAATAATTTCCCCTAGTTTAAGTCCTTAAAACAATTTCAAAAAAATTGAGATCTTATGAGTATAACCACAAATTTATGGTGAAAGGAGTCTCAAGTTATTAATATAAATGATGTTAAAAGTAAGTTAAGATTATATTTTACCTCAAAAAGGATTAAATGACTTAGAGTCGGCAATCGATCGGAGATCATCACGATAGTCTCACAATTTGAAGCAATAAGAGGTAGTCATAATAGCCCTTCACTTAAAAGATGACGATAGAATAGAAGTGTTTGATGCGATCCCTTTCTAAGAGAAAAGAGGGCCAAACAACCGAATATTGAGCGACAAATGGAGGAAGTCGGGAAATTCTATTTCTAAATAGAGCCAAACAAGATGGCCTTAAGAAGACAAATGATTGAAATTGAGCAATATAGTCACTCTATTGGAATAAGAAACTAGCATTTAGAGGCAATGGGGTAAATCTTTCTCTTAACAAGGAAAGAAAAACTAAATGGTGCCCTAAAGAAGGCAAACTAGAATAATTCTAGAAAGACAAAGGTCTAAATATCACTTAGTCTCTAGGTCACATATTCCATTGATTAGGAGATAGGTAATCCAGCCATTGGGATGCCATGAGGACCTGTTTGAGCAAAGATGAACTTGTATATTATATATAATATAGAATGTTAGAAATTAAACACCTTAGAACTAAGCTAAAACTAAAGATTAAATTAAAAACAAATTTGTCAAATTAAGCTTATTATTAAGTTTAAGAAACCTCAAAGATGCTTCTATTATCCATCAATTTAGGACAAATCTGCCAAATTGAGCAGATTAAATCATTAGAATATTATTAAAATCAAAGCGAATCCAAATCCAATTGAAGCTAATAAACCAATTCCTAAAAGTTTATATGATTAAACTAAAACCTGATCTCAAACTGAATCAAGCTAATCACTTTGGTTTATCATAATAATGATTTTATTTTGATTTAAGAGTTAATTAAACAATTAAATCCCTTCTCCCTTACTCTAATGGTAATCAGCTGAGAAGATTACAATTATGCAATTATTAGTCTATAGTGGTTTTGTTGCTCATGGGGCATCGATCCCCAAGGGACACTAACTTCGAGGCCATTATATACGTGCACATATGGCTTCAAGAGAAAAATTTTCACTTATTAAAAAAAATTGAAAAACATAAAGCTATAAATGAACCAATGCATTCCTTGAATTACTCAAACTCAGTTCGATTAATGTTCCGTTATATTTGTTTAAATTAATCAAAAAATAAGCTTGAACAATTTTTTAAAACTCGGATGTTAAATGAACTGATATGAACATGATCTTACTCTCTTATTTATGCTCACAACATACTGCTTATCGTTCTCGTAATTTTGTTAAATAATTGATATTAAATTTGATAATAATTCATATATTATCTTCAAAATATGAGTAAATATAACTTATAAATTTTTTTAATTATATATTTAATAAAAAAGATTATAATTTACTAGTATAATTTATAAAAATATATGATACATTTAATTAAATATTTATAAAATATAATTGATACTATAGTTTATAAATTATAAAATAAATACACAACTCATTAATTATTAAAATATTTAATTAAAGTTAATAATTATTTTATTTAATTATAAATGATGAAAGGGGTGACCCAAGTCACCCAAATAAATCTTGAGCTTTGTCGGTTCGTCCCAATTCCAATGAAGCGAAGCGCTTAAGCTCAGTTTAAGCCCTAGCGGCTAGAACCGAGGCTCAATCTCTCATTCAGATACAAATGTCGCCTCTTTAGCTCGTCCTTGAAGATGCGAAGTTCTAACTTGCCTTCGCAGATCGACTTCCGCATTCACTAGTCTTCTCTTCGACTTCCGCCAATCAGCATTCCCTCATCTTCTTATCAATTTGTCGCTCCATCCATCCTTTTCGGTTGATTCACGATACAAGTGGAAAAATAAACTGATCGTTTCTCTTCCTCTCGACTTCCCACCTCTCATTTTCAACTTCCTCTTTTTCTTCGACTTCGGTTGGTCGCTATCTCTCTCTCTCAATTTTTGGTCATCTTAGGTATGACATTGAATAAATTATTTTGTGCTAACTGCTACGATTGATTTTATTTTGGTCAATCTCTTGGCCTTTGTCTATTTGTATGCTAATGATTTCACTTGTTGATATGCTTGCGTGATGATAATGAAGTTCTTATGCATTGATCTTGATAATCGTCTACTGTTGATTCTAGGCTTAGGAGAGTTCTTCGGTCTTGGTTCTTCATCCTCAGTTTCTTTGATTTTAATTCATTATTTTGTTGCCTATTGGTGGCTATTCTTATGTGTTTGTTAACTCAAATATTACGTTAAATACATCGACCAATAATCTTGATATTTTATTTTTGACTTATGTAAAAGTTATTCTATTTGTGTCCAAACACAAGGAGGATTGACAAAATATTTTCCTATTTCAGTTGGGTTACATCAAGGATCAACATTAAGCCCTTATCTTTTTACTTTAGTTATGGATGCTTACGAGGCATTTACAAGAAGATGTACCTTGGTATGCTTTTCTGACATTCTTCTTGTTGATAAGACTAAAGAGAGTCCAACGTAAAACTTGATTTATGGAGGTCAACTTTAGTCTTTTCGTTTAAGTAGATCTAAAAGCGAATATATGGAGTGTAATTTTAGTTGTAGAAGTTTTAGTGATAGTGTTGTGACTTTAGGTGATCAAGTTATTAATAAGAGTGGCGATTCAGATATTTAGGCTCTATTGTCCAAAATGATGGTGAAATAGGGAGATGTTATTAGTAGAATTCAAGTTGGATGGTTGAAGTGGAGGAATGCACCTGGCCTATTATGTGATAGAAAAGTTCCACTTAAACTTAAGGAAAATTTTATAAGATGGTGGTAAGACCGAATGACTTATGGTGCAGAATGTTGGCCAATAAAAGAGAAGACTAAGTTAAGTGTTACTGAGATGAGGATGCTTAGGTGGATGAGTGGCTTTACTCTAGAGATAGAATGCAAAATGAGTATGTTAAAAAAAGTTGGAGTAGCTCCAGTGGTAGATAAGATTAGGGAGAGTCCTTAGATGGTTTGGCCACATAAAGCGTCGTCCAATGACCGACAGGAGAGTAGATGCAGATTTGCTTTATGTTAAGAAAGGAGGTAGACCTAAAAGACTTGGTTAAGATGTATAAATAATGATCTTAGTATACTTGAATTAGATGAGAATTTGACATAATAGGACAAAGGAGAGGGATTCATTCATGACCCCACCTAGTGGGATTAAGGCTTGTTGTTGTTGTTGTTGTTGTTGTTGTAAAAGTTATTCTATTTGGAGATTTTAATTTCAATTATTTGTTATAGTAAAAGAGTTATAGAGATATTGATGGAAGTGATATTGCTCTTAAATCTTAGAAGGATAAATTGTGGATTAAATTTCCTCTTGAATTTGAGGTTATTTGTTAAATTTTGATGAACTGTAATCCCTCTCATTTTGTGGACATATGTTTTAGAGAACTACACTTATGAGCAACAACTTGCAATAATAATATTGTAATATTTGTAGTCTATGTGAAGAATAAAGGAACTGTGATCCCTCTCATTTTATTAAATTTGATATCTATCTTAGGCCACTAGCAAATGGCAACCTGAAAGATTTTTTAAAAAAAATTATTATATCTTTTTGCTTCATTTTAGTGCCAACTTAGTTGATGTGAGCTCTATTTAGTCTTTTATATTTTTCTAGATTAGGTTTATTCTAATTCAAATTATAGCTTGTTTGCATATATATATATATATATATATATAATTCAGCTACTGTTGTAGATCATAGTTTGTTGGAATTTGAAATGAGTATTTTTAACATTTTACTAATCTCTTCTTTTAGTTTAGGGTTTGGAAGATCAAGCCTAATATCTCTCATCCTATGATAACACTAATGAAGCATTTTTTATATGAGCCTATAACATTTTTTGTCCTTTATATAATTTTTTTTGTATTTAATGTTTTAATTTAATAATGATGTAGTTGGCCTCTTTTTTTAGTGAACATTACTTGGATTTTTTTCTAGTGTTGAAATCATGAATGAGACTCCAGCAGATGTAGATGTTAATGTTATTATAAGTGGTTGAAGGAGGTACAGATCTTGTTATTGATGATATTCAAAAAAACTCTGTTGAAAAGAGGAAAAGAAAGAGAATTTCAGATGTTTGGAAAGACTTCACTATTATAAAGCTAAGAAGTGGTGTTGAGAAAGTGGAATGCAATTATTGCAAGTTATACATGAATAAAAATAAGGATGGCACAACAACACAATATAAAAGACATCTTTGAACTTGTCCAAAAAATTTAGAAAATGCTTATCACTATGAGAAAATTAACACCAGATCGATAATGAGTAGCTGCAAACTTAGAAGTATGATCATGCTAAAATTAGATAGATTACATCTCATATGATCATGGTGCATGAGTTGTCTTTCACTTTTACAGAGTATGAAGTGTTTAATATTTTGAAGGCTAGTCCACAATATGAGAAAATTTCAGGTGCAATGGCAAAACAAGATTGTATTAGTAGTTATGAGATTGAGAAGAAAGGAATGAAAAGTTTGTTAAGTTCAGTGGAGATGATAAGCATAACAACAAATTTATGAAAGTCCGAGCAAAAAAATTCAATATATGATTATCACAGTGCATTTTGTTGATAAAGAGTGATGTTTATAAAAGAGAATTTTAAATTTTGTTGATGTTAATCTACCCACATAGAGCACATAATATTCATGATTCTATTTATAAATGTTTGAAATAGTGGAAATTGAAGACAGTTTTAGTGTGAAAGTGGATAATGCTTCATATAATGACAAAATAGTTTGCCTTTTGCGTGATAACATCAACTTTCAAAAGCTTTCAATTAATGCAAAATTATTTCATGCATGATATTGTGCACACATATTAAATCTAATAGTGCAAGATGCTCTTTCTATGATAAACCATATTATCTATAATATAAGAGAAAGTGTGAAATTTATTTCAGCTTCCACTACAAAATTAAATCTATTCAGTGAAATTTCAAAGCAACTTAAACTTCCAAACAAGAGGTCTAATACTTGATTGTTGCATTAGATGGAATGCAACATATGTCATGCTTTCATGTGTATTAGAGTTTAGAGAAGTATTTCCTCGCTATTAAGATAGAGATCCATCTCACACATACTACCCATGTAAAGAAAATTAGAATAAAGCAAAAGATATTTGCTCATTTTTGGGTTTATTTAATCAAGTTACAAATATAATTTTAGGTTACATAAATATTTTCTTTCATTTATCTATCATTGCATTTTTTTTTTTTAGTTCATAGGTATGCAAACTTTATTTGTAGGAACGGAGTATCTAACTTCAAATCTATTTCTTTCTTATCTTTGGAGAATCAAGAATGTGTTGGATGAAGTTTCTATAAGTGATGATTATATGAGATTGATGGCCTTCAACATGAAAGAAGTTTGACAAATATTGGGAGAATGTAACTTGCTAATTTCTATTCTTCGACTTGATCAGAAATAAGAAGTTAGTTAACTTTGTATTTTCTAAAATTTATTCACCTAATGAAACAGCTAAGCATGTTACAACCATTCGTGAGTCACTACAATTATTGCATAATAATTACGCAAATGCTCATACTTCAAATAACACAGAAAATACAACTTCTAATGAAGAGGTTGTTAGTCACTTTAGACGCAACACTCGTTTCACTTTAAGAAGCAAGTCTTTTGAGACTGTAAGAGAAATCTTTGAAAATTATCTTATGAGTGATGTCAACGAGAATATAAAATCTGAACTTGATGTTTACTTAGAATATGGTGTTTATATTCCTGATAAGAGTAATGATCATTACTAATTTGATGCTTTAGAGTTGTGAAAAACTAACATATTGAAATTTACTATACTATCTAAAATGGCTTGTGACATACTATCAATACCTATTACTACTGTTGCATCATAATCCACTTTTAGTCTACCGAATTTTATGATATACAGCTCATCTTTAGATAAGTTGTCAAGTTCTTATGCATGTGATTGGTTTATAAATTATTATGAGATTAAGAAAAAATCAATGATATGTTGTTCTTTCCTATTTTTAAGTTGATAATATATTTATAATAAAAAAGTTATATTAATTCAATTTTACTTAACAGGATAAAGAAGACATCAAAATTATTAATCTTTCTTAAAGAATCTTAGAAGGTTATATTATAAAATTTTTGATGCAACCATTCAACGTGAAGAATAGCATCATTGTTATTAACCCACAAAATATATGAATGATTGTATATTTTTGAGAAGAACTATTATCAAATTTTGAGAAAAATAATGAATATTTTTTATTCATTATGAAAACATTTTTTCAATGTTAACCACTATTTTTATTTATTTTTTTTAGAAAAATAGCATTATATTTTCACTCTTATGAATTTAAAACATTTTTCAATTTTGAGGGGTTGATAAAAACTTGTTCAATATATAGAATGCTTCTTATCCAAATATATACCCTTTTATTTTTGAGTATTTTTTTCTTCAAATTAAGTTTTTTTTTTCCCGGTGCCTTGTTTTAGAGGAAAATTGATGTAAATTGAGAGCATACAATAAGTTATGTTTAACAATAATCGATTGTGTGCCTATATTTTGAAAATGAACAACTGTGTATCATCTTCCTTTATAAATTTATATGCATCATATTATCAAAATATTTAGCTTTTAATTTTTATGTATATTTTGGTCAAACTTAGCCCATATAAAATTTTTCATGACTTAGTTTCCTTTTAGAATCTAGATTTTGTATTGTGTGGAGAACTTATATGAGATTTAAAAAAGTAATCCAAACAAAAATTTAGAGAAAATTTCAATACCATTTAAAGTTCATTCATTAACTCAATTATATATTTGTTCACTTATTTCAAACAGGCCAAGTATAAATCAAACTTGAACATAGATAAAATTAAGCAAGACAAACTTGAACATCCATACGAAAGCTCGACTCGAACTCGAACCAAACACGAACTTTTAATTTGTTCAAGCCAAGTCCAATCCAATAAGTACTCAGCTCAGCTCGGCTCAATTACAGCCCTAAAAAAACATAATATAACAAATAATAATAATAATAATAATTTTGAATGAATTTGACAAATATATCAAGTAATTTTTTTTCTCTATATAACATACTAAGAACATAATGAAGAAGAACAATTCATGTAACCTACTCATATAATAAGATAAAGGCTTTGTTATTATTGTTGTATATAGCACACACATCATTACATTAATTATAGCTGCATAATTTGTGATGAATAATGATTTATTTTATTTGGTGTGACAATAGTTTATGTTCGTGTTATGCTTAAAAATAATGTGGACTGTTTGAAAATGAATTATAAATTCTTAATTTTAGAGAGAATTATATCTAACTCATTTTGTTGATGTTTCCCCAACAAGGGCTTGCTAAGGGCCTAAGGCTCCACTTCATGATAAAGGGAAACTTTTTTTTATTTCATTATATTCATCACTCACTTTTCTTCATGCCTATCATAATCTCAATGAGAGCACAATAAAAGATGTCGGCATTCAAACTTGAGACTTTCAAAATAACACAGGAGAAGAAGATCAAGTGCAACCATATGGTATTTATAAGCATACACCAAGAAGATCTCCTACACATAATAAAGGTAGACAATTGAGCAAATCCAGTCGTTTAGCCAAAGACAATTTGATAGATTTTATGATAAATTTTCATAGGGGCTGTCATCTCTATTAGCCACATTGCAAATTCACATGGCAAAGGTTATAGGAATGTTCCTCTGCCCGTGCATGCACAGTGTGCATCCTTTAGAGTGTAGAAAACCTAGCTAGAGATCATTCTATGGATGTCCCAATTATATTTAACATGGCTTGTACAAGTTAGAAGCTTTATTCCCTGAGCTAGATCGAATTTTTTGAGTTGAGCAAAGGCTTAAACTAGACAACAAAGTTGATCAATCATCACTACAATTCTTCGAAAGTTCAAATGAAAAATATCTTGTCAAACTATAGAGTGATAACATGTTAATATAATTCGAGCAGACCGAATCATTTCGATCCAAATCTTAATATTTCATGCTTGACTTCACCCGAATAAGTTTCAGATGAAGGGATAGATTCATCAAACTCAGTCTCACCTTATTACCTCACAAATTCCCTATCAGTCACTTCACCAAAAAGGACTCATTCATTCAAGTGAGTGAGTGCAACCATGATTCATAAACCCTCCCCAAGCAATATATCCAATTCGAGAGTAAACCTAGTCTGATATACTTCATCATAGAACATGGTTCCCTTGTTAATGCCCAACATGCGATGTATGTACAGTTCTGTTTCTATCATAAACATGGACGTATAACCAGAAACAATCAATTTGAGATTTCCCATCCCTCCAAATTTTAAAATCCAAATAAAATCTTAGCATTTCAACATTAGCTTTTGACAGAATAAAAAAAAGTAGAGAAGAAAAGAATAAAAATAGCAAAACAAACATAATCAACCACTTAAAATACAACTCTTACGGCAACTACAGATTGCGATTCATCTGTTAAGTACAACAGAAATCTACACAGTTCATTTTAGCTATTGTTTGAGAGTTTCTGTTCCCACCACAAATATCATGATTTCAAGGCTGTATGTATTCAGATGTGCAAGAGAGTTTACAATTAAATTCACTTAAAATTCAAAAAAATTAATATGATCCTCAATTTTTCAAAAAATAACTAGAAATGTCACATCTTGTACAGAAAACTTACATTATTAAGTTGGCAATTGTTATATATATAACTGCCCAAAAAATGATTATGCATCATTACTTGATTAGATGAACTAATAAAAATATGGGGGATTTACATACATACCACATAATTCTTATGTATTTACATATCTAACACCTAAATTTTAATTTTTATATAAATAACATCCCAATCTTCAATATCACATCAAAAATATCATCATCATTAACTTTTTAAAAATGAAAAGTACTTTTTAAGCATATAAAAGTGTTAGATAAATAAATATCTAACTTTAGGTGTTAGATATATAAATATATAAAAATTGTGTGGTATGTATGTAAATCTTCCTAAAAATATTCATAGATAAAAATGAATGATACCTTTTTTTAATGAACCACCTAAAAATGTGAAACATAGTGCTGAAATATAAAAAGTTAATGCAAAAGAGTGTGCAATATATTAAAATAAGAGAGTTATTGAGCATAGATTATGATGTGATATAAAAATTTCTTAAAATCAATTTGATTTTTTTTGCCAAGTAGGCCTACTATGGATACTTTACATTTGTTGAGGTTTGATGGAGAAGTATAGAAAGGAGGATCTATATATAATATTTGTTGATCAAGGGAAGGCATATGATAAAATTTCAAGAGAAGTACTTTGGATGAGTTTCAAAAAAGAAGGGAGTTAATATTGCTTATATTCAAATCATTAAGGATATGTATATTAGAGCTGTCACTTGCGTTCAAACACAAGAAGGTTTGACCAAGTATTTTCCTATTTTTGTTGGACTACATCAAAGATCAGCTTTAATCCCATAACTTTTTTCTTTAGTTATGGATGCTCTTACCGAATATTTACAGAATGGTGTACCTTAATGTATGTGTTTTGTTGATGAAATTCCTCTTGTTGATAAGACTAGAGAGGGAGCTCAAAAGAAACTTGAAATATGGAGATCAACCTTAAAGTCTAAAGGCTTTCATTTAAGTAGATTTAAAATCGAATACATGGATTGTAAATTTAGTTATAGAAGATCTAGTAGTAGGGTTGTGACGATGAGTGATCAAGTTATTAAAAGAGTGAATATTTTAGATATCTTGGGTCTGTTATTCAAAATGATGTTGAAATAGATGGGGATGTTATTAGTCGAATTCAAGTTGAATGGTTGAAGTGAAGGAATGCATTAAGCTTATTGTTTGAAAGAAAAGTATCACTTAAACTTAACGGAAAATTTTATAAGATGGAGGTAAGACTTATAATGCATTATGGTGCAAAATGTTGGCCAATAAAAGAAAAGAAAAAAATTAAGTTAGTGTTGCAAAGATGACGATGCTCGGTGGATAAGTAGCTTTACACTTAGAGATAAAATGTAAAACGAATATGTACGTGAAAAGGTTGGAGTAGCTCTAATGACAGATAAGATTAGAGAGAGTCACCCTAGATGGTTTGGTCACATAAAACGTCAGCAATCTGATGACCTAGATAGGAGAGTGGTTATATTAGATTCGGCCTGTAGAGGTAGACCTAAAAAGACTTAGGAGCTATTTGGTATGAGTGTAAAGTGAAGTAAAGTGAATGCAGTGAATTTTAACTTTTTGTATGTTTGGCATGGTACAAAGTACAATTTCAAAGTAAAGTGAAGTATTTAGAATACATTGAAATGGTCATTTTGGTGTATGTAGAATTACTGATCCGAGAATTCCAAATACAATATCAAGATAAAGTCTATCGCGCCACCTTCATCACAATACACGCCCTTTCCCCCACGCCTACAACCCCAAAAATACTTTACATTGCATTTATTCTACCAAACAAAAATAAAAAATAAACTCATGTATTTGTAGAGCTCTCAACCAAACAACCTTAAAGTAATCCAAATATATTACATTCATTTTACACTGCATTCTTTATTCAAGCATAAAACAGCCCCTTAGTTAGAAAGTATAAAAAATAACCTTATTTTATTAGAATTAAATAAGAATTTAACACTTAATAGGTCACAATAAAGAAGAAGGATACATGTAGCTAACCTTACATTGTGGGATAAAGGCTTGTTGTTGTTGTAGGTAGTGCTGAAATACTCTTATTACGTTGCTCTCACCACAAATATCATCATTTCAAGGCTGTATGTATTCAGATGTGCAAGAGAGATTACAATTAAATTCACTTAAATTTCAAAAAAAAGCAATCTGATCCTCATTTTTCAAAAACAGAAACTAGAATTGTCACATCTTGTACTAAAATCTCCCATTATAAAGTTGGCAATTGTTATATATATAAACTGCCCAAAAATTCATTATGCATCATTATTTGATTACATGAACTAATAAAAATCTTCATAGATAAAAATGTATGATTCCTTTTTTCTAATGAACCACCTAAAAATGTGAAACCAAATGAATTTTTTTAATTTGTTCAGGTTATGCTGAAATACTCTTATTTTGTTAGGTAAACCACTGTTTTCACTATCATATCTAGAAGCAATAAAAAGTAATCAAGGATATACTATTTAAAAACCTTCTAAAGAGGGAAAAAAAATCCCTTATTGTCCTGTCCAAAAGAGCAAAAAATTTTATGGCCAAGCATAATATAATAAGCAAAGGCCTATTTGTTGCAAGGAATTCCTGGAAAATACATCCAAAAGAGTTTCCATCGTCAAAACTTTCAGCATCGCATGTGCAACACTTTTTTTTCTATGAAAGAGGTTAACATTCTGGCCACCCAAATTTGTTAATCTATAAATTTTGTAATAGGCATATCTGATTCATGGTTAACACAAAATGGACACAAAGTAGTCAAAGTCTAGAAAGAAGCATGGAAAAAAATAATTCTCAACAAAAAAAGGTTTAGTTAGAACACCACTTGTGGAAATAAAATATAGTTTCTTTAACAATAATCATTACCAATAATTTTAAATTAAAGATACCTTGTAACTGAAGAAAGCATAAAAAAAAAAAAAGAACTCCTCGCTAAAATGTTTAATCATCCAATTATAGAATTATCAAGTCGAGTGCTTAGGGAGCTGACCTAAACATTCACTCATCATGTGATGCAGAATGAGTTGGAAATCTCCACATGATATCAGCCCAGGTGCTCTGACCATCTGTAACTTCCTTCACCACAGAAGCCACTTCATCAATGCTCACACGAATTTGCTCCTTGCTATCTCTCTCCCGTATCGTCACACTGGAAGTAGAGTCGACAGTGATTGCAAAAGGAACACCAATCTCATCAGTCCTAGCATATCGCTTCCCTATTGATGTGCCTATAATGAAAAGAAATAATGATCACAATCTGCCACTAAATCCCTTACATCAAAACGTTGGCACAGCTCATAACTGTATAATTGGTATGTTAGTGGTTGATTGAATCAGAAAAATCTGCCATCTATCCCATCAGAAACTCAAATCTCTCAACCAGAGCATACTTGAGGAATCAACAATGTTTCAGTGTATAGAGCTAGTTATTTTAAACATACCAGTGATGTCAATAATATGTGATATCCCAGCGGACCTCAGAGATCTTGCAATGATTTTGGCCACAGCATCGAACTGCTGACTCTTGATCAGAGGAAAAACAGTGCATTTGATAGGAGCTAGAGGAGGAAACCTGAACACATTCAGTTGCTCGTCCTCCGATTTGCTTGGCCTTGTATAGAAGGAATGCTCAAATAGACAGTAAATAATCCGTCCAATACCAAAGGAAGGCTCAATAACAGATGGCGTAAAGACCCGTTGGTGTTCCTTCCTCTTTTCCATGCTAATTGAGACCATGTTCTTCTTTATAATAACTGATTTTCCTAGAGTGCAAACTTCGAATTCTACTTCTCCTTTGGATTCAAGTGCAGCTTTTAATTCCAAAGATTCAGCTTCATTCAGAGCCTGTTCATAAAGAAAGAAATTAGCTTTAGATTATTTTAGCCCTGTTCGTGTTGCAGCAAGATTTGTGGTTGAAAACATTCAGCGGTTCAATTACTCACCTCTAATGCCTCAACAACCATCTTTTGGTTGCCCTTAAATGCAAGACCTAACTCTTTCTTTGATGGCGTGATCACTAACTTCTGAATTCATAATATCACAATAATCTCGAAAAATAAGCATAATCTTCTGTGAAGTGAGTAGGTGATTACTTCAATAAACTATGATACGTTTTTCTAAGTAAGATATTATCATGTAGGAAGAGTTTGCCCACTAATTGTGCGAGGCAAGGACAAGAAAATAAGCTAAAAAAGCTCACCTCAAACTCTCGGGCTTCTGGATACTTTTCATGAGCAACCAATGGAACACCACTTTTTTCCTATTAAAAAATAATTAATTTGCACAAAAACTTAGTATACAACTCTAATATTTTCAGCAGAAATGCTAGACCAAAGGAAAAAATTTGATCACAAAGGAGCTCACTCAAAGAAGGATTTTCAATCAAGAATTAAATGGAGAAAAACAGAGAACTAAAACTGATCACTACTACATGCGAGTCAAATACTAACTTCTTTCATTTTTACTGCGGACGTATGTTTGCAATCAGCTATCATTTGAAATCATTTTCACCATTTCAACTTTCTGCTAGAAGAGAGAAAAATCCTAAAATTGCTATGCTTTTTGCTAAAAAAATGTGTGAACCTACCGTATGAGCACGTAAATCATAAGCAGATCTATCTGCAATTCCAACACATTCAATCCATCCATATGAGCATTCTATCTCAGCATCCCAACAGTCTGCTGCATAGTGAGCCATCTCATTCGGTAAATGCTGCCGGAAACGCAGGCGTTCTTTGTCAATGCCAAGGCGGGTCAGGAAGAGGTATACTCTCCCAATGAAGTAACCAAGAGTCTCATTGTTGACAGTTCCCTAGGGCAGTGTCACAAAAATATTAGATGACAACAAATAAACTGAAAAAAGGGCCTAGAAAAACATATCAAAAAATAAACAAAAGAAATAACAGAACCTTCCTAACAGTTTCTCCAAGAACCATCGACTCCGATGATTCACCCGCCATTTGCAATTCCCTTGGAAACATCAGGAACTCTAAATCGGCCACATCAGCAAACTTTGGATGGGATTTGTCTTCAGGATCCACAAAATGCTCAATCTCAGCCAGTGTGAACTCACGAACTCTCAGCAGACCTTGCCTTGGTGATATCTGGTGTGAGTATGACTTATTTGTGTGAGACAACAATTCAGACTACAACAAAGTATAAATGTCTATGTATATGATGTGACATTTATGTAACACCTCTGGTATTAAATACATGAAACATTACTGCTATACTTTTGACTGTAACAGTTTTTATAGGTGTGAAAAAAAAAACTGCTAAATCAAATGTTTTAATTTGGATCGGTTTAGATTTGACTTGGTTTAAGTTTTACATTTTAGCTATACCAATGTATCTGTTTTCACATAAGGAATCTTGCCAAGTGATGAAAGCTAAACACCAGAAGCCCAGTAGAATGTTATAATTATTGTCAATTAGAGTAGAAGAGGGAAGAGAAAACTAGAAATTTTATCAAAATTATTTTAGGTCAACATAAGGGTATGATTATATTTGGATTATAATAAATAGAGTGACAAAGTTACACATTTTCTGTCTAATCATTATACTGATTCAATTGATAAATTTGTAAGATATTTGTGAAAGCAATTATTAGACTTCATTAAATTTCAAAGTAACTGCATTTGATAGAGATGACAAATTCACCTCCATTTTGTGAAAGGGCATTCATAAAAATTTAGGCTAAACTACATTTTAGTATATCATTTCATTCACAGACATGGCCAATCAAAAGAATTATTCAAGTATTAGAAGATCTATCAAGGCTATTTATATAGATTTTAAAGGTAGATGGAAGAATCATTTTTCCTTGATAGAATTTGCATATAATAATAATTATCAATCCAAATATTAAGATAACACTATATGAAATATTGTATGGCAAAAAATACAAAATTTGAGTTGGTTGAGAAAGACAATTGATGGACCCACAATTAGTGAATAAAGCAGATAAGAAAATCAAATTAATCAAAGACAAACCAAAAGCTATCGAAGATCAGCAGTAGAATCATTATGAACCATAACATTGAATAGCTGAATTTGAGATAGTTGAATTTGTATTCCTAAAGGCATAAGGTATATCTAAATTTAGCCAACAAGAAAAGTCAAGTCCTTAATATAGAGGACCGTTCAAAATAATTCAATGCGTTGGAAAAGTTGCCTGTAGACTATCATTGCCAATAGATATATCTGATGAACATAATATATCAATGCTCAAAAAATTGATCACTAATGAAAATCATAGAATGCCACAAAATAAAATCGAGGTGCAGAGCAATTTGACTTATATTGAGGAACCGAAAAAAAACATTAAAACTTTTGATGTTAAAAAGCTAAGAAATAGAGAAACTCCATAAGTGAAACCAAAGTGCATGCACTGACCAACAAAAAGACATTATGAGAAAAAAAGAGTATATACTACTTTTGCATCTCACACAAAACGATTAAATATATTTTTTAAAAATTTCATATTTCAAAAGAATCATATATATATATATATATCACTAAAAATTAATTTAATAATTAAATTATTTAGCCAAAGTCCATTTGAATGATATTACACTATCTTTTTTAGGCAATTCCACCTAAAGCAACATTCGGTAGTGGAAACTAAGGTCTCTATGATGGTTTGCACTTAAAATAGATTAGGTTATCATATATAATTCTTATTTATGTTATAATATAAGATCAAAGCATTAAACTCTCTCAAGTCATTCCACATTTTCTTTTTTGAAACAGCAAATTGGAAGCTTAAACTAGATTTCGTAAGGGAAGAAAGAAGGGAGGAAAAGAAGGAAGCGAGGTAAAAAAATCTGATTTTTCATTATGCCTTGAGTGCAATGACTTTGAATCAAAGTAGTAGGCTTCAAGGCATATATGATAAAGGGTAATTTTGAGGTAGAAGATGATTTTGAGAATATTAATGGTCTAGATAGTTGGAAAGCCTGAAAATTTTACAAATTGAGAAACTTTTCTTTCATAAACTTTTTGCAAAAGAACAAGGTATTTAGGTGATCTAGATGAGGAAGTTTGTGCTATAGTTAATTGTCAATTAAGATATTCAATTATTAATTAATTTTGTTTTATTCTTTTGCATCAAATATCATATTTACTGAAACTTGTATGTAAATTGCACATTAGCAGCTATTCATATTGAGAAATGCATATCTGCATCCTATGCTTTATTATTATAGGGATATGCAATAATTTTAAAGGATAAAAAGTACATGTTAAAGAATCATGAATACAGTAACACACATATTCAATTTTCTATTTCAAGTAAGGTTGTTATTGCACATAGATGTAATGACAAGGTTGAGCTAGAGTTAGGAATATGCTTTATGTCGATTATCCAATACTTTAATATATAGTTTTGATGTAAAATATAAAGCATGTTAAGGTATGTAAATAGTGCGAGTAAATAAAAGATTAGATATTAAAACAAAAATACTTTGAAATGCTTCCCATCAATTGACTTAAAACATGGTAAAGAGCCTCATTATAGTGGGTAGAGTTCCAAAACAAGTGTTATTGATGGATTCAATAAACCAAATCATATCTGCCCGCTTAGACTTGCTTGAATATCATGTAAAGGCAATTTAAAACTACCTGATTCAAGCTATAATATTGGTGCCTATATATAAGTAGATATGATATATAAATAGAAAGAAAATCATAAAAAAATAAATAAGAGAACATCATTCATTATGGCATATCATAAAATAAAGATAGAATATTAAACAACTAAAGAATTCCAATCTTGTAAAGTTTTTATAAAAACAATAATTGTATTATATATAATTACCACAATTATCAGCATTCCCTTAATCATAAAACTTGAATAATTAAAAACTTGGTAATAAAATGATTGTTCTCCTTTTAATGGGTATTCTCATAGTTCTAATAATTCCATTTTAAGGAATGCTCAACCATACAACTTAAATATCTCATACAAGTCTACACACTAATAGGTACCTTTTACAATGCATTTTAACAATTACATATTTTTTTCAAGCTAACTCAACTTCATTATTTTTAATTAATCAATTCACTTTGTTTTAGTCTTACATAAAAATATCCCTTCGCATGCCAAAATGAAATATAGAATGACGATTGATATTTAAATGAATCATAAACTTATGTCAAATTCATGAAATGAAGATTGGACAATTAAGATCTCACTAAGATCCAAGTAAGATACGAATGAGTATGTTAAAATAGAAAGGCGGTCAATACAAATCAGTTACTTAGGATCCCAAGAGAGGTGAGGTCATAATGCCTGGCATAACTCCCAGGTGAGCACATTATTAAGGTGTATCAAGGAGAGCATTTTATTTGGAGAGATATGTGTTAATATTTCAAAAGTAGAAGAAGGATTATCTTTTAATGATAAAATTTTAATGTGAAAAGTGAATCAACAGTTAAATAAATAAGGATGCAATCTAAAAAATAAGTTACATCAAGTTTAAGTGCAATAGCATCAATATCTAAATTTTTAAAATTATGATGATGAAGTGAATAATTCTAAGAAAGAAAAAAAACAAGAATAACAAAAACTAATAAAGGAAAAGAGATCATAGGTGATCCCAAGATAGAAAAACATATTATCAAAGATTGGATGATTCCTAGGCTAAGCATGCCACAACCGTAAAACAAATTAAACATGCCTTTTAGATCTTTTGTATAATAAAATCTATTTAATAGGGTTTTTCAACTCTGAATGCAATGAATCTTAACAATTTATTATTTTACCAAAACAATTTAAGATGATGACTATATTTCATATTCTTCATAATTTTCTCATTAGTGAAATAAACTTATTAAGTAAATTAATTATTTTATTAATGTTCACTTTCCTAAAATTTTACATCATAAATTTTGGCATAAATCTTTTAATTGCCCTTCAGCCTAAACACAAACTCTTAACAATTCTCATGCTAGCATGAGATCTATAAAAACTAATTACATAATATGTAATTTTATTAGAAATGATATTCATAATTATAAGTATCAGCCAATATTATTAAATGATAAAATAATACCTAAATATGATATATTTTAAGTATATTAAATATATTACACAAAAGTATGGGGATATTAATTAAATTGTAATATTTGGACTGAGACTAGCTTGTTGAAACAAAGAAATGCAATAGTATTATAACATAATAGGAGAATATTATAGACTTTAAAAAAAATTTGTGTTGGACACCATAGAAGCCATGAACAAGTTAAGCGTGGTGACAATGAGAAAAATAATAGACATCTGGTGAAACTAAAACATGGCAAGTTAAGAAAAAAAATATAATAGAGAGATGGTGGGAGCACTATTTATTGATGAAATGATATTAAAAAATAGACTTAAGCAATTTAAATATGTATAGGATAGAATATTATTAAGGGTTATGCAAAAAATGGGTTGAGAACCTTAACTTGAATATAGGTAACCAAAATAATTTGGATAAAATACCTTCAACACCTTATACAACACTAAGAAGGGATGAATGGAGAATGGAGATTTATAAAGTAAATCTTAAATAATATAAATAGAGTTAATGGTGAAGATCATGGCTTTCAATGAATGAGCACCTAAGGATTACCTAGGGCCTCAAGGATGCAATACTTCTAGTTTGAAAAAGCATGCTTTAAGCTAAAAATACAATTTGAAGTGAGGCAATCCCAAAAAGTCTAATAACAAAGTGTTCATAATATGACACATATGTTACATGATGTTATTTAAAGCATGAAAATTTTATACAACATTTTTATCTTGAATTCAAAAATCATACAACAACAACAACAAGCCTTTATTCCACTGTATGGTCAGCTACATGAATCTTGTTGGAGGTTGAAATTCGAACAAAAAAAAAGAGAGGGAATACAAACCTAACCACACAATAACCGACCTCCACGTCAGCCAAACCACCTACAAAAAGAGGAAGGAATGGTTGAGGGCGCTTGAAATGCTATAAAACGGGGAAGTAATGTCAGTCGAACTCTCATACGCTCACAACATACCTGCACTTACCTTACACACACTCGAGCCGAGAGAAAAGAAGAGGGCGAGAGAGACCGAGAGAGGAAAGCCGCGACAGTGCCCTTGTCGTTGTTGTCCCTTTTGCTTGAAGCCCTACCCAAAACCCTCATGGTGTTCGGTTGAAGCCGCTGCAATGGCCAAGACCTCTCACATGAAGCACCAAAGACGATAGTCGAACCCCTCTTTCTCGTGAATAAGCCCTAACTGAACTGTGCTTGAGCATAAAAAGGAGAATAGGAACAGAAACCCCAAATTGCTGCTCTCACTTAAATCTTGTGTGAGTTTAAGCGGAAGTATTTTCATCCAAATCGAAGAAGGAATAGCCTTTTGAAGTTCCGATTTTAGGTAATTTTCAAAAAAAAAAATTTATAATTAGTTTCCTACTCCACATGTCAAATTGAAGGCCTCCACCATCGATCTTGGGTCCAGTATAAGATGAAATTAATTTCGTCCGTCAATCATAGATTCAGAGCAAAAGAGAAGGCGAGCGTGCTATTTATTAAAAAATGTGACACTATTAAACCATTATTTTTACACACAAATAAATAATAATAATTAACTAATTTGAAATTAATTAAAATACAGATCCTAAATTTGAAGACTCGCACCCGTTAATCTTATAGATCTAATTGAGAAAATTTTAAGGACCTCCACTATCGATCTTGGATCCAGAGCAAAAGAAAAGAATGCACGTCGCACTAAATTTTGTAATTATAGCACTACTAAGCCGCTATACTGCCGAAATTTTGTTAAAATTGCAAACATAAATTTTAATCAAAATTAAGAAAAATCAAATTTTAAAATTGGATTAAATTACTCAAAATCGCCTGCTCCAATCCTTTCTCAATATTAGAATAATATAATTCAATCAAAATAGTAAATTAAAGACTTAAACCTAAGTTATTTGTCCGCAACGCGGGACCTACAATTTGTCTAGACATTCCAATGAACATAAGAGTAGTTCATATTCATAAGAATGAAATTTACATTTAAATGTTGGCTTTCTAATAGATATAAGTCCAACCACACGCCAAGTATCATGTATAAATAATGGGTCTTTCAATAGATAAAATCCAATCTATATTTGCAAGGCAGACTTCAAGCAATCTAATATGGCATTCCAAAGAGATGTACGTCCAACCCCTTGTTCGTCATGTGAACTTCTCTAAAATCATGGCATTCTAATAGATGTAAGTCCAATCTATGCTTACAAAGAAAACATAACATAACTCAATACGACATTCCAATGGATGTAAGCTCAATCACTTGTTCGCAATGCAAACACCAATCCAAGCTGGTATTCTAATGGATGTAAGCTCAATCCCTTGTTCGCAATGCGAACACCAACCTAAATATGGCATTCCAATGGATGTAAGCCTAGTCATTAGCTCGCTATGTGAATTTTCCTAAAGTTATAACATTCCAATGGATGTAAGTCCTATACATGTCAATGCGCATATCATATTCAAATTGGCATTCCAATGGATGTAAGCCCGGTCATTTGTTCATGCAAACTTTCTTAAAATTATTGCATTCCAAAGAGATATAAGTCCAACTCTTGTTTGCAAATGCAAGCATCAATCCAAACATTGCCATTCCAAATGAATGTAAGTCCAATCAACTGGCAATCTAATGAATGTAAGCCCAATCAATTGTTCGTCATGCAAACTTCCTTAAAAATTATAGCATTCCACTGGATGTAAACCCAATCACTTGTTCGACATGCGAACTTTTTAAAATTACGGCATTCTAATAGATGTAAGTCCAATCTATGTTTATCATGCAAACATTACATCATCTAAACTAGCATTCCAATGAATGTAAGCCCAACCATTTATTCACCATGTGAACTTCCCTAAAATATGACATTTTAATAGATGTAGCCTATGTTTGACATGCAAACATAACTTAACTCAATATAACATTCCAAAGGAATGTAAGTTCAATCTTAATTGACATTCCAATGAATGTAAGCCCTATGTTTGTCTATCATGTAAACTTTAATAACTATATCTAGCATTCCAAAGAAATGTAAGTGCAATCACTCGTTCGTCATGCAAACTTCCCTAGATGTAAGTTCAATCTATATTTATCATGCAAACATAACCTAACTCAACCTTGGAATTCCATTGGATGTAAGCCCTACGTACGTGTGCAATGCAAACTACTAAATAAAAATTGAGATAAACTTGTAAATTAAGTTTAGCCTAAATAATTCAATAAATATTTGCACAATAGCTCTAGGCTACTCGGGATCTCTAAGACGAGGCAACTCGTGGCTGCTAATCAGACTCCCTGGACATTCAACTAATAGCCCTCTAATTTTGATAAATTAGAATAATGACAGCCCGAGATGACGAAACCATAGGATCTTGATCAGGACTACCCTCATTTTTCTTTTAGACGATCATCCACACCACACCACTAGACACGAATTTATATGAGAGATTTATGTTTATTTCAAACCTTAATTGAGAGTGCTCTCCTACTACGGTAAAAGAGGTAATTAATTATGGATATTTGTGTTCATAGGAAGTAGAACCCAGATCTAAATAAACTCTAACATAATGTTATAGGAAATCTGGTTGAAGATAAATCAATCTACCTCATAAAGAACGAACTCCCTAAACATCCAATAAGATGGCAAAGATTTTCAAAGGTGTTTTTCCTAAGCAATCAAATCATTCTTCTCCATTGTGTCTTATTAAGTATTAAACTCTCATTTAATTTTAATTTAATTTTAATAAAATAAAATCATTTTAAATACTACCTAACCAAGTCTTCTTAGGTCTACCTTTAACTTTCTTAACATAGGTCAAATCTAATACATCTACTCTTCTAACCGGGTCATCAAATGGACGACGTTTTACGTGATCAAACCATCTAAGGCGACTCTCTCAAATCTTATCTGACACTGGAGCTACTCCAATCTTTTCATGTATATATTTATTTCGCATTTTGTCTCAAAGTGTAAAGTCACTCATCCACTTGAGCATCCTCATCTCTGCAACACATAATTTTATGTCTCTCTTTTATTAGTAAACATTCTACTCCATAAATAATTGCAAGTCTTACCACCATCTTATAAAATTTTCTCTTAAGTCTAAATGGTACTTTTTATCACACGACTTGAATTCTACTAATAGCATCCTCATCTATTTTACCATCATTTTAAACAATCAACCCAAGATATCTTAAACATTCACTCTTTTTCATCACTTAATCACCCAATGTCACAACCACACCACCAGATCTTTTACAACTAAAATTACACTCCATATATTCGATTTCATATTTACTTAAACAAAAGCTTTTAGCTTCTAAGGTTGACCTCCATAACTCAAAATTCTCTTGAATTGTTTGTTTACTCTTATCAACAACAAGAATATCATCAACAAAAAGAATCTACTAAGGTACATCCTCCTGTGGATGTCTAGTAAGAACATCCATAACTAAAACAAAAATATATGGGCTTAAAGTCAATCCTTGATGTAATCGAACAGAAAAATAAAAAATATTTGGCCAATCCTCCTTGTGTTTCAACACAAGTAACAACTCTAGTATACATATCCTTAATGACTTGAATATAGCCTAGATATTTGAAAAATTGTTCGACATAATTGGATTAAAATCATCTCATTTACATAAATAAATAAAACAATATTTTTAATGTAAGAAGATTGTTTATGGATAATAAGTAAATTGATGAATTCATCTGTCTTGTGAGTATGTTGCAAAACGCAAACAGCCCAATGAATTTGTGACATAGGTTTTCTTGAGTCATATGATAAAAGCATTTAAGAACAAGTAAATGCATCTACCACAAAGCCTAAGCATAAACTATTCAAACAAAGAAGATGGTCCAACATTGATGCTACTATTAATATAGCAAAGCCATAAGAGCCTTTTATCTCTTTTATACCTAGGCAACTATATATGGTAGATAAGTTAGTGGTGACATTTTAGGATGTGAAATTCAAAATTTGCATTTCTCTTTTATTTTTGTTCTTTTTCTTCATTGTATTATTTATATGTGTGTGTGCATGCATATATGCACATGTGAGCATGCGTAGAGAGACAAGAGAGCACACGTGCGTAGAAATGCAAACCTCATTTCTGAAAGCCTGTCCAATCTGAGCTGCTGCAAATGGAAGTCTATTGCCATTGTAATAATAAAGATCCTTAAAGTTAACAAAGATGCCTTGTGCTGTCTCTGGTCTCATATACCTACAATTGAAAACTTATCAGAATCAATATAAAAGGTGTTAAGGGGAGAGTCAAAAACAAACTATTCACTCAAGAATTAATATGTCATACCCGGGGTTTAAACCAGATGGACCAATCGAAGTCTGAAACATGAGATTAAAAGGATAAGGATCAGAAAGAGGGTTCTTGGTATCAGGAGCTGTGATATCATACTCCTTCAGTTTTGCACCAAGTTCCCCGGCAGACAAGTCGTCCAGAACAGCCAAAATATGCTTCAATTCAGCTACCTTCACAGGTGGAAGAGTGGAATCTTTCTCTAGTTTCTCCTTGCAAAAGTCTTTGAGCAAATGATCAGCCCGATAGCACGACCCTGTCTTTTCATCCTTCACCATTAGGTCCGTGAACTTTTCTACGTGTCCTGATGCCTTCAGGACTATCTCTGGCGTAACGCAGGGACAGTCCACCTCCAGCATGTTCTCCTCCAAGACAAAATGCTAAAAAGAAGGAAAATATTAAGCTGTAGTATCACCCAAAAAAAAAAACTAACTTGCGGCTTTCTCCACTAGGACGACAACTGGAAACCGTGATCAATTAAAGGACACAAAATCATTTTATAACACTCCTCAAGTGACAATTCAAAGAATTTATTCCAAAAAAAGATGTTCTAAAACACAGGCAGAAACAGCTCTTAACGGTGTCTCTAAAACCAATGCGCATCGAAGACATCAAAGAACTTCCTGCCACGGAAATTTTCAAAATGTAGATTTTTTTTTTCGGGAACTAAATTTGATTATTGCCTCTTCGCCAAGCAAGCTCAAAGGAAAAAAAGAGAAATAATTGCAAAAATTAAGATCGAAGAACACTGGATCAGCTTCATATGCAAATTTCCAAAACCCAACGAAATCAACTGCTAGGATTTAAGGGCTCAACCTGGCGCCAGAAGGCGAGGACATTGGACTTAACGGCGCACCCAGGGGGCCCGTAGTCGTAGAGGCCGGCAACGCCTCGGTAGATCTTGAAAGAGGGTATATAGAAGAGTCTCCGCTCCAGCGTATTCACGACCGCTTGGCGGAAGGCCTCGCGATCACCGGAGCCGCCGCCACTGCTGCTTATAACAGCCTGTAGACGTTTCGCTACGGCGGAGACCTCGATCTTGAGGGCCTTGAGTGACTCGATGGCGGCTTCTATGTCCCCCTGCGCGGCGGCTGCCGCCTTGAGCTTCCGCACGGCGTCAGCCTGTGCATCAACGGAGGCCTGCTTGTCCGCTAGGATGCCGCGCAGAGTCTCCTCTGAGGCGTCGGCGGCGTCCATCTGAGGTGTTACAGTGGCGTAGGCTGCGGAAAGGTGGGAGAAGCGGCGGCTGATTGTGAGCAACAGAGTGAAGATAGGTTTTCTGTAAACGGGGAATCGAGAACAATAAAGTATCGTACGGGGGAACATAACAAAGGAAAATCTTATCTCAGGTTTTGGACTTTTTATTGGAATTTTCTCATTTACAAAACATACCATTTTCTCATGTTTTCTTATTTTACGCAGATGAAATAACGCTTTATCCCCGTTATCGATAATACTGTTCACAAATTTTCCCCAGTAATTTGACAACATTTGAAAGTATACATTCACATATTTTAAAGGCTCAATTTTAAAATTATGTCTAATTATAATCTTAATTAATAAATTAGGCATAAAAAATTAACAAAATAGGCATATTCATCCGTTCAACAAATGACTGGCTCGTCCTTAATTTTTATTTTAAAAAAATGAGTTGCAGATTCTTCATATCGCCTCATCCAAGATCAAATCAAGTGTATTGTTAGAATCGTAATGAAATTTCTCACAACTTTTCATGTTGATTAAAAATTATAATTGTGGCCCTATATACTGCAGTTTTACGAATCGCCGCAAAAAATACAACACGATCCAAATTTTGACTCACCTTTTATCGTTTCATATCGACTCATCAGGTCGAATCGAAGCGGTGGGAGAACGAAATTCCTCACAACTTTCATGTTGATCAAAAATTATGATTATGATCCGATATACAACTATAATTCTCACATACACTTTCAACTAAAAGTCATATTATTAAATTTTAATTAGATGGAGATGATGATTCTTATTATAGGAGTAATAAAGTTAATCAATAGAGTGATGATTCTAAGTTTTTAATAACTTATATTTTAATTTCTTATAAAATTATTATTCTTCTTTAAAAATCTACCACAAATTGGAGATTGATAGTGATTTAAGAGAAAATCATTTAAGATGTGTTGATGAATAATATTTTATTTTAAAAAAATGACTATGAACTTTTATTTTGAAAAATAGTTATTGGTGTGCATTTTAAAAAAAATATTTGATTGATGGTGTGACTTTGCTTTTTATTTTTTTTATTTTATTTAAATTAATTTATTTGTATAACAAATTTGTCCACACTCAAAATTGAGGTTGGTTACCTCTGCCTAAGAGCTAGCATATATTTAATCAATTGTGATTTCAAATTTTAGATTTTTTTTTTAATTTCATGAAAATTTTATGTTAACACGATGATTTTGAAAATTAGATTGAACATTAAACTAAAATAAAATGTTCAAAATTCAAAATTTCAATTTAGATTGAACTAGATGATATAATGAATATTAAAATTAAATTGATATGATTTATATATGTAATAATGATGTAATATATGTCATGTCCTTGTGGAACTATTTCAATATTTTTTTTCTCATAATAATATTTTCAATGGATACTAAAAATATCTTATTCTTTCATTAGTAGTAAAATTTTAATTAAAATAATATTATTTGCAAAAACGGCTGCATATCGTGTCATAATCATAATTTTTTATCAACATGAAATTTATGAGGAATTTTCGTTATGATTTCAACGATACCAAATTCCAATTCAAGGATGAGTCAGATATAGATAAAAAAAAGGCTTCAAAATTTCAGAATTACAGCTTTTGTGCCGCAAAACCGCGCAGACGGGCCATAATCGTAATTTTGGATCAACACGAAAGTTATGAAAAATTTCGTTATGATTCCGACAATACCAAGCTTACTCGATTCCGACACAGGATAAGATTGATATGGACAAAATATTATAACTGCCCCCAATTTTTTTTAAAAAAAATTAAGAATGAGTCACTTGATGCCACGTTGGCGTCATTTTTTATTTTTTTTACGTGCATAATTTACTAATTAAGATTATAATTAAGCTTAATTTAAAAATTTAACCTATTTTAAAACAAAATTTTAATATTTATACATAGAAGATTTATTCATTAGAGTTTTTACACACACACACACGCACATATATATATTGATATGGCTCTCAAAATACCACTAGTCAAAGACAAATTCAGCGATATGATTTTGAGTCAAAACCGAGATCAAGACTGAAATATCATTGGAATCTTTGGGACATCAATTAAATCTCAAAACAGCTCAAATATGGAGTGTTTATAGTCGACCGAAGCGTCGACGGCGATCTAACGAGCCTAAGATCTCATAATTCCGACGTCATTTGGGCATCCAAATGCTCAAAATACATCAAATGATCGAAGGAATCATCCTGAGCCGTCCGATCGAGGGGAGTGGTACGGGCTTCACATGAATTTACAAGAATGCCTCCTCCCATCTATAAATAGCTTCATTCCTCACATGGGGGAAGCAACCAAGAGGAGAAATGAAGAAGAGAGCCACCCGACGGCCAATCAACCGCCGGCCACCGCCTGCCGATCCGCCATCCAATCTGCCAAGCAAGAAGAAGAGGAAGAGTCCAAGGAGGAAGAGAAGAGGAAGAAGAGTCCAAGAAGAGTCGGAGGAAGAAGAGGAAAAGCAAGAAGAAGAGAGAGCTCAAGCTGAAAGATCCTCCAAGCAAGATCGCACCTCAAGCAAGATTGCCTCGCCATCAACCATCGCCACCTACCACTGTGCCACTAATTGACTGTATTCTCACGGAAGTTACCGCGATTCCACCATCGCGAATATTACAACGATCATCATTACACATTGTTATTCCTCTCATATGCAATCAGTAATCTTATCGGGAAGATTTTGTACTCAAACATACATGGAAGCTTTTTTGCAGCCCGTGGTTTTTCCCCTCGAGGTTTTCCACGTTAAAAATTCGAGTGTCTCTTGTTCGCTCTTTAATTACTGTGTGTGGGACTTCACAAGCTAAGCGAAACTTTCACTCACATGCGACGCATATATATATATATATAACACCTAAAATACTAATATTTATATATTTAACAACAAAAACATCTAATTTACATTTTAGCACCTCAAACTTAAACCCCTCACAAAATTATCATTCTATTAGAATGAATGAAGTGTATTTGGATTATTTTAGGATTATTTAGTTAAAAACTCTATAATATATGAGTTTGTTTTTTACTTTTTTTATAAAATAAATGTAATATAATATATTCTTGAGATTGTGAGTGACAGGCGATGATAGCGGGCGGTGACGATGATGGTCGGATCGGATCATGGCGCGGCGCGATGGAGGCTGGCAACGATGAGATGGTGGGGCCATAATACTTTATATTTACCGATGTATTTAAAATTAGTCCAAATCAAATAAATTTTAAATACACAAAAAATAAATTTTTATAATATATTTTAAATATATTATATTATATTAAAATTTTACTTCCTATTATACCAAACATCAAAAAAATTAAAATACGTACATTTACTTTAAACCCAAAATTAAGACAACCAAACAGCCATGTCTAACGTTACTCCTACCGGCATAACACCTAGCAAGCGTGCTTTATTTCCGGTCGAAGGTGCTCTCTTAGCTCATGTCGGACAGCTCCTGAGAGATTTGGTATATGTAAATGCACTTTTTTTTTTATTTCTATTTTTTGTTTGCTGATGTTATTTCAATCTTTGTGAACCTCAGCAGCCACCTCATTCAGTTTACCTTATTCTTGGCTTGCAGCCAAGAGCTCCAAAGGTTAAGGGTATGCATAGATGCCAAATTTCTCCCATTTTCTTTTAATTTGTAGCCGTGAATGGTGCAGAGCACAGGTGGACCAGGTACAATTGAGGAGGGGCAATTGCCCCTACAATATTTTATAATTTCTCTTATATGAGTTATCAAATTAGTGAATTGTCCCTCCCCGTCCTTAAAAATTATTTTTGTTCTTTATTTTTGTTCTAAAATATAAATTTGCCCTCCTGAAAATTGAGATTTTATATATATATTGAGTGTTGATGTTCACTTTAATTCATATTATTAGGTAATGTTAATTGAATTTTATTGTTGTTTAGCAGCTTTGTTGAATGGATCTAATGAAGGACATCAATGAATAGTTTTTTGTAACTTTCAAAATTGGTAGCTATTGGATCAAAGTCAAAAATCAAGATAGAAAAAAATGTAATGGTTGAAAGAAGAAAACTATAAAGCTTAGAAAAGAGATAGTGAATTTTGATGTGTTAAAAGTCATGGGTTGGACATAACATTCTAGATATTGTGAAAAAGCATTTAGATATCCATCCCAAACAAATTAACAACAACTTAGAGTCCATGTATGGTTTGTCATTGCCATACATGAAGTTGTAGCGCTTAAGGGAAGAAGCTTGAAATATTATGTTTGGATCAATTGATGAAAACTACAGTTGAGTCTAACACTTAGTGCAGAACTTATTAATAGAAATCTAGTCTCTCATATTGTATACACTTATGATAGAAATGATTGTTCTTTCAAGAGATTTTTTGTAAGTTTTAAGATATGCATTGATGATTTTTTAGCTGGTTGTCATCTAATAGGCATTGATGCTTACCATCTTACATCAAAATATTTAGGTGTTTTACTATCAAAATTTTTTAACGTCGATAATGGGATGTTTATCATAGCCATTGCAGTAGTTGAACCTAAGTCCAAAAAACATTGGTTTTGATTGATGTGATTGGTTTTGAGTTAAATGATCTAGCATTTATAGCATTTATATCTCATATGGAGAAAGGCTTGGGAGAGACAATGAATATTGTATTTCCAATGTGGAGCACCGAATTTATCTTTGTCATTCATGGAAGAATTTGAATAAATTTTTTCATTGTATGATAGTTACAGGCTTTGTAGCTTAGTTTGGTCAGTTGCAAATACTTATACTACACATGAGTTTAATAGTAAATTAAATGAACTATTCAACATAAGTCTACAAGTCCACTCTTGCTTGCTTTCTTTGCCATATAAATGATCCATAAGTGATTTCTCGCCATAAATAAATAATCATTATAATACGAATAATTTGTCGAAATCATTTAACTTGTGGATTGGTGAGGCGTGGAGTAAACTAATTATTAACTTGATCGATATGATCTGAGGAATGCTTATAGAGCAAAGGGCTGAAAGGAAGGCACATTGAACAATTATCATTCGACAATCAACAATAAATAAAGTTGAGATTGAAGGGTACCATGACAGACATAAAGTTGATATTGAAAAAAGAACACGCGGTTGTTGATTATGGCAAATATGTAGACCACCTTGTAAACACACAATAGCATTTATCTGTACTAAAGAACATCCTCTTTGGCATATTTACGTTGACGATTATTATTGCATTGTCAAGTACGCAGAGTATTGAAGTTATATTTTCATTTTTCGTTTAACAATTTGTTTAGTTGATATCCATATCACACTACTTAAAATACAAGTACAACCCATTTCAACTTTGTCAAATATGGAGCAATGGTATGGATCTGATGATGGTGTGCAGATTACAATACCTCATACATTAAGGCCATATGGTAGGCCAAAGAAAAGAAGGTTCAAATATTTTTTTGGAGAACAACCCAAGAAAAAGTGGAGTGGTTCACAAATGCTGTTGTTGTAAACTTTGGGGTCATCATATGACAACATGCAAGAACCAACTATGTCAAACTAGCAAAGTTAATTCAAACATTAAACTTATTGTTAATCTATCCAAACAGTCAAATGATGCACATGAATATAGAGAAAAATTGCCAATGAGAAGGGAGAGAGAGTGATATGAGTCCATATCTCCAAATCAACAACAGAAACAAAAGGGATAGAAGAAGGCCAAGTTGGCTAAAGGACTTCACAAATAGACCCAAATATAACATCAACAGAGAGTAAGTTACATGCTCGGACCAGAGAGAGTAAAGATTACAATTATACAAGACAAATATAACTTTTATAACAACAGAGCATAAAATAAAACAAATATTACAGAGTACAAATACAACATGTCCAGAATAACACTTGAACCAAAGATCAGCTAGAATGATAACAGCTGCAACAACATAATAATCCCTAAGTAACACCAAGAAAGATAGTTCCATCATTAAAACAAAACTGCGCGACACAATGAATGTAGATCAGAAATCCAGAATCAAGAAATAAACTAACAAAATAACAGTTTTCTATTATTTTGCAGCAGAATGGATGAGACAACAGAATATATCAAGAAATCAAGAAGATCGACTAACAACTGTAACCAACTAACATTCCAGAGAGACAGAAGTAAGACATAGTGAATAAACGATCCATTGTAACATAAAGTAGTTACTCATTGAAGAGAAACTATAGATCTAGGTTAGATAGATAGTATAAATAGAGGAGAAAAGCAAAAGAGAAAAAAATCAAAAATTTTAGAAAGAAACTTATCTTCTTCAGTCTTCCTCTTCTTCTATTTCTCCTGCGCATCTTCCCTCCTGGTTTTCCTCACTGGAAACCGCCGTTCTTCACCGGAGATCCAAGGTTTCTCCTCCGATCCCAGCCGCTACCCCTCTTCCCTCTCTGGAGTGATTCGACGACTCGAACAGTCGAAGGAAACAAAGCAAAGTAAAGGTTAAAGCAAGCTTCCCGCAGAAGTTTCATCTCACGACCAAGAAGCAGCCGCATAAGCCTCTATCAAAGGCCCAGATCAATTCCAAGGAACCCAAAACCAGACAAGAGATCAAGCCGCTCAGAAGGCAGCGCGTGTAATCCACTAACGGGCAACAGGAATCAAGAACCGCTTGATCAAAACACCAATCCAAGGGCAGATAAGAGACCAACCAATCCAACGGTTCACGGTTCAGCACAAAAGAAACTAAATCCAAGTGCTAGATCCAACAGCTAAGATAAAAGGCGCGGATCCAACGGTCCAGAAGGCACCCGATCATCAACCAGGATTCACCCCTTTAACTCAGCCGGGTTCATTCCACTCAGAAACGAGTCAACTCACTGAACCAAACTCAAGCCTAACCGGACCAGACTCCTATCAGAGAGAGTGGGCTTTGAGTAGGAGGAGTTTTGAGTCTATAATTAGACTTCAAATGTGGTATATCTATTTTGTTTTTTAAAACTACGGTTGGAATAGAAATTGTTCGTAATTGATTTTTTGTATACATAGGAGACTGTAATATTTTCTTTGAACATGGATACAATTTTTCTCATACCAAACAAACAAATGTTGCACATGGATATAGTTTTTTATTAAAAGCTAAATGATTATGCATGATTAGATTATGTGCACTAATGTGAAGCAGTTTATTTATCTGTTTATAAACATTTTTTTTTTGTTTTAAATATATATTTGCAAGCCAATTTTGTTTACTGATTTCGCATAACCCTTTGTATTTCAAAATATGTGAGCCGTGCTATTACAGGCCTTAACCTGTATGAGAAAAAATCAACCTTTGCAATGAAGTTTTTGGGTATACTAGAAGATGCAACTGCAAAGAGATGAACAAGCTATGTTACCTCGTAGCCATCAACACCCTAAGTAGTAATAATCTGTAGGTCAAGTTGCAAATCTTGTGGAACACCATCTTAATGCAAGCGAATCATGCTTTATGCAAATAGTAATAATTTCCTACATAGATTTTTCTCATATATATTTCTTTGAACCAACAGAAAATTGAACTAAATTATTCATATTTAAACAATCAACTAAACTCAAAGCACAAAATACATTACAAATAAACCTAGATTACATAGTTTATATTTAGACACAAGTCCTACTTAAAAAATTAAAGATCTTAACTACAATTACTATTAAGAGTGTTATTGTTACTTTACATTGAAATTTTAAGGCTTCATGAAGCTCGTAGTTTCTTCTTGCATCTTCATGATTTCTTTTGATCAATTCCTCGATGAGCACTCCAACTGTGCTCTTCATATCAAATGCGTCAATCTCAATTTCATTGTTCTATTTGAAGAAGTTGCAATCATACTTTGTTCGATTACAAGGGCAGTGATAAAATCTTTGCTCGGGGTTCTTGCCTCGATGGGTAGTAAATACCAAGCACCATAAGTTGCATTTATAATAAATTTTAGGGGGATTTACATACATATCACGCAATTCTTATGCATTTGCATATTTCACACCCAAATTTGAATATTTACTTAAATAACACTTAAATATTTATTATTACATCAAAAATACCAGCCTGGTTACTTTTTCCAAGTGAAATGCACCTTTTTCTGCATAGGGAAAGTGTTAGTTTTATAAATATTCAAGTTTGGATGTGAAATATGTAAATGCATAAGAATTCCGTGGTATGTATGTAAATTTTCCTAAATTTTATGATCTCTAATGCTCATTGAAACTGATGAGTTACTTGAGCTCATCTTTGAATGATGACAATTATTACATTTACTAATAGATGCTGATTAGAACTTTTTTTAGCAATGAATACATATTTTCAAAAAAAAAAAAAACTCAGAGAATAACATAAAAAGGATGTCGTTATTATAATCACTAACAAAATGAAGCTCACAACAATATTTAATAGAACAATGCAAATTCATCATTCAACATTTAATAGAAGGATGCTTTAGATTTGAGTAAACTTCTTATTTAGTTAGATGGTTGATTAATAATTGCATATGTTATAATAATATTACTACTTTTATTAATAATTACATTTGTCATCAACCAGGTTGTGAAGTTAATTGCTTAGAGAATTTATTTCATGTTTTGATCTGCAATCAGTTGGTGACAGAGAGGAAAGAGTAAAAATAGTAAAAATTACTTTCATAATCTTTAGAATAGTAAACTAGAATTTACTCTACTTTCTTCCTTGCAATATGTGTAGCCGCTTTATAGTAGATAATACAGTGGAAAACAAGGAAAAAAACTTCAGAATCAAAGCGAAAATTTATGTGCAAAAGTTCTCCACTTTCTCCTTGCCTGGAATAAAATAGAGGAACTCAGCCAGGCAACGCGGTTGTTGCATGAGGGATGATGAGCTTGTTTCACTCAGGAATGTGAGGTTCTTACAGGGAGATAGGAGGCAGAGAGGAGTAAGAGAGATGATTTTGTGCTATAGAGAGCACAGAGAGACAACATTTCATGACGCAAGGGTTAAAGATGTAACGAAGTGATAATTTTGTGAGAGATTTAAGTTTTTAGGTGATAAATATGTCAATTAGATGTTTTAGGTGCTAAATATGTCAATATATGGGTTTTAGGTGCTACATATGTAAAAACCTCTTATTTATTTAAAAACCTTTTTAGTACCCAAAGTGATGTTATTAACTTATTCATTTAAAATAATAAAATAAACAAAATATTATCCATTAATCAAATATATAAGAAGACTAAAATTTGACTTTGCACATTTTATTGTAATATATAGCTCAACTTTTTGCTACAAAATAGGTTTTCATCAACCATCATCAACATAATAATTGAACCTTATGCATAAAAACCCAAAAAAAATGCAAAGCATGCCACCTCCACTTGCTCCTTTGGACACTAAGATACTCCCAAATGGCACATATAGTCTTAATACTAAATTCAATTTTAGTAGTCATAAATAAATAATCTAAAACATTGAATGATTTTGTAAATTATATAGTGGTAAAAAACAATAACGACTTAACCTAAGTTTTGATTTATTTTTCAAGAAAAAAGGCAGAGAAGGCCAAAAGTTTTAGTGCTTTACTTTTTGATTATAAGAAAAGTCCAACCATCAAGAGAAAAAAAAAGAAGAAGAGAGTTTAAAAAGATTTATAAGGGTGATAACACACGGCTTTAATATAGTTTTAGTATTGCACCTACATCCACTATAAGAGAAAGCATGAAGATATCATTATTTTATGAGGAAAAGGTTGCAATCTTCTAGCTCTTGGTTCTCACTCTTATGCTATAATCTAGTACATTAACATGACTTGAATTCATCTTAATGGATGTAAAGAATATCTTAGGAAGGCTAGAAAAATGTTTTTGTTGACAACCGCCCAACTTGAGGTAATTTCATGGTGGACAATGACATTCAATCCACGAGAGATTGTATCTAGCAACAATGAAGAAAGTGGGCAAGATGACAGTGATGATGGTGGGTGGTCTTTTAGAGGGATATAGGTGGATGAAAGGCTTATGATTTTAGTTTAATATTTAAAGAATTTTTTTTAAGTTTGTGTAAGAGTGATGAGAGGTTATAGGGTTCATAGTAGTAGAAATATCAAGGCTAGTCTAGATTAATCTAGTTTTGGGCTGATTTGAAAGATCTCTTTAGAAAAATAATTTAGGATTGAGTAAAAGACTCACAATGCTTATGGATATGTAGCTTAGAATGTGAATTTTAGATTGATTTGAAAGGACATTGAGAAGTAGAGAACAAGACTAAGTCTTAACTTAGTGTTCCTTAGCTTGGTTAAGAGATTTAAGAAGACATTTGAATGGTTATTTGGATTTAACTGTTGGTTTATTGAACTTACATGATGCTTATGATGTGGAGAAAAGTGGAGAAGAGCATAGAGCAGGTGTCATGGAGGGAAACAAAATAATGTTAAGAAAAAGGAAGATAAATATTTAATCTCACCCAAGAAAAGTCACACTTGAAGCCACCAAATACCAAGCAAGAGAGAGAAAAACTTCACTTAAAAATTTTCATTCAACAATTGAAAAAGTTTATTATGTACCGGCTATATTTATTGGGATTACATTAACAAAATTTTAAAAAAATAAGAGAAAAGTTTTGGAGGGAAAAATAGGTGGCCATTAAATGGAAGAAGGTATCAACCAACTTCATAATTTTAAAATTTTATTTTTTTTTTCAATTAAATGACTAGTCAATGCATGTAAAATTTTAAAAGTCAAATCTTCTTGAAATTAAATTTTAAAATTAAATAATAAAATATAAAATTTAATTTTTTTAATTGGGCCCTTATGATGGGCCTTATTTTTGGCCCTTGCTTAAGCTATTGTAAATAGGCCTTTGGCTTCATTTGGTTGATCTACATGATATGCTACATCAACTTCTCCAGTCTCAATTCTAATTTACTTCATATAATTTAAATCTAAGAAGTCTTCTAATAATTGAGAGAATAGATTCCTCAAATTAGTGCAAGTCAATCATGCATCTTCAGCTAGTAGCTTATTCTTTCGATAGTCTATAAAATGTTGTTTATTGGTTGGATTAATGGGTCCTTTCTCATTAATGCTATAGTCGACTTCAAAAAAAGAGATTCTTATAAGTATGAAGCTATATTTTCTTCTAAAGAGTGAGATTGGAAAAGTAGAGGTTTGTTAAATCTTTCATATGATAAAATCTCTTCAATATTAATAATTGGATGAATTAGTATATTGATAGATAAATCAAAGTGATAAGCATTACTTACAATTTTCTTAAGAATTTTAAATGTATCGCAAGCATGTGCATATAATTTGGTTTGATGATGCTTAGGGTGGATGCGAATCAAAGTATAATCACCTTCTTTATACTCTTTTATTGAACAAATATGATCTGCTTTAGAGGCATAGTTTTCATTATTTATAGTAATTTATTTTCTTATATCTTCATAGGTTTGGACCATGCTTTGGAGGCTTTGAAAGTCTTTAACAAACGACAATGCTGGATCAAAAAATACAAGAGAAGGCAAGTTCGCTACATCAATTGATCGTCATAGGTTTGGACCATAGACTATTTCAAAAGATGATTTATGTATAGTTCAAGCTATCATAAGAAAACTTTAATGGATGAAAAATGTAAATTACAAATTCTTAAACTTGTACCAACGAAATAACTAAGCAAGTTTTCTAAAGTACAGTTGATCACTTCAGTATATCCATCAGTTTATAGGTGAAAAAAAAAATTAATGCCTAATAAGTTTCATAATATTTTTAAAAATATAAAACAAACTTAACATCTATATCAAAAATAATAGTCAATGAGAGACTATGGAATAAAACTTTTATTTTGAAACAAGACAAAAAGTAAGCCATTTTTAGAACCTATTGAGTACAATAAAAATGTTATCATGTCCTTGAGCTTTCCTAGATAATCTTGAAATAAAATTCATTGACAGGTTTTCTATGGCCTATAAGGAATGAGTAAGGCAGTGTATTATTCAAATCTTTATTTAATATTTTTAACTCATTTATAAATTAAATAATGAGGCACTAATTTTTTAATATCCTATTTTATTGAGAGCCAATAAAATCTATTTTCTAATAAATATATAATTTTATCTTTACCAAAATAACTAGTTGCTCCTCCATAAAGTAACTCAATAATAAGAAATTCTAAAATAAGATTGAAGAATACATAATTATTTTCTCTTATATAATTATCCATTTATTATAAAGATTGTATCTTGTACAGTTATTGATTTGTTTAAGTTTTCAAGATAAATTAGGTGAAAATCAAAACATACTATGCAGTCATATTTAATTTTATCAAATTTTGGGATCCTTAGTTTTAAAGAAGAATCAAATAGGCTTACCTTAGAAAAAGCAACAATAAGCTTATTCTCAATTCCAAACTTATGCTTTAAAACAAATGAGTAATCTTATAAAAGTTTAATCCACTTGGCATGCTTATGACTAAGTTTTTATTTAGTATTTATGAATTTGAAGGTATGAGTATAAATTCTCTATGTAAGAGATAATGTCTTAAAGATTAAATTACAATAAAAAAATTCTTTATCATAAGTGGAATATCATTGCTTGGCTTCATTTAGTTTTTCACTAAAAAATGCTATACAATGATTTGCTTGACTTGAAATTCCACATATTCCAACAGTTAAAGCATCATATGTTAGTTCAAAAGCTTTGAAAAAATCTAAAAGCCTAAGGACTAGTTCAAAAGTGATAAAACCTTTAATATGGTCTAAGGCCTTCTTCATTAAAAATCTAATAAAATTTATTCAATTTAAATATATCAGTTATCGGTGCAATAACAATACTAAATTTCTTGATGAATTTTATAGAAGTGGCTAAACCATGATAGTTTCTAACTTCAATAAAACTTTTAGGTGATTGTCAATTTGAGATTGTTTTCATTTTATAAAGATCAAGGTTGAGTCCATCAATGGATATAATAAAGCCTAAAAAACTACTTCATATTACAAAAAGAAATACTTTTTTAAATTGATGTATATTTTCTTAGCTTATATATTTCAAAGACTTGTTGCATGTTGTAGATGCTGATCTTCACTTGGACTATAAAAAAAATATCATCAAAATGCACCACCAAAAAATTACCTATATAAGATTAAGAATAGTATTCATTAATCTCATAAATATTCAAGAAATATTTGAAAGTCCAAAGAGCATTCATAAAGTTCATTAGGGGTCTTAAAAGCAATATTTCACTTATCTTCTAATCTAATTCAAATTCAATGATATCCACTTTTTAGATTAATCTTATTGAAAAATGACCTTTGAGATTAAATCTAACATTTCATTTAATTAGGGAATAAGAAATCTATATGTGATAATAATTTTATTTATTGCTTAATTGTCAACACACAATCTCCACTTGCTATCTTTCTTAGGGGTTAATAGAGTTGGATTTGCACATGGACTAAAACTCTCTTAAATAAAATCTCTTTTTAGTAAATCTTCAACTTATCTCATAATTTCAGCATGCTCAGTGAGGTTCATCCTTGAGTAAAAAAAGTTAGGAAGTTGGGAACTAGGTATAAAATCAATAGTATGTTGAATATCTCTAGGAGGAGACAATTCACTAGGAAGCTCATTATGTACAATATCTTTAAGTTTATTAAGAAGATGTGAGAAAATAGCAAGTATGCGAATCTTATTAGAGTTTGGGGTGACTTTCTTTATATGTAATAGGCATAAGGTTGGTACAATTTAAAAACTTATTTCTTAAAGTTTTAAATTCTATAATTTTGTTTAGAAAAACAAGAAAGATTAGATGAGCTAGAATTTAACACATTTATATTCTTATACATGCAATTTTTTATTTATTATTTTTTAATGTAATGAAAAAAAGGCTTAGAACTATCAATTCTTTTTAGATTAAAAAAGAAGTTATCATAAGTTAATCAAAATGAACTTTTAAAATTAGCTATGACCATTAATAAAAGAATAAAAGAAGTAATTAAAATTTAATTTGTACTAAGTAATTAAAATTTGATTGGCGTTAATGGTTAGGTGGAGATATCAATCTCTTTTCTTAGAGTGGAGAGCTTCCTCACTAAGGTGTCCTTTCAAAAGAAACTTATGGTAAGTTCACATAAGGGAGAGAAAAGCTAGGCTATATGGTGGAGCTCTTTAATTGAAATTTTATGTTACCACCATTAGCTTGCAAGCAAATTACATTTTCCTAAATTACTACCATGAATTTAAATTATCATAAATAATCAATTCACCTCACAAGTTTAAAAAAAAAAACTCACAAGTTTTAACACAAGTCCACCACATAAAATGCTTCTTTTGTTAAAGAAATTTTTTTTAAACAAATTTGCTCTTTCTAGGCTTTGCTCCAATACGAGTGATGATGATGGTTTTGACCTCACTTTTGGAGTGAGTTCTCAACTTCCTCATCATAGATCTAGGACTCTTGTAGACACTATGAACTCCTTAGTCTTAAGATACTTCTAGTGATTAGGTGAACATTAACCTAAGTCTAGAGACTTAAAAGAGTTAGCCATAGGAATAGGTTATGCCTTAGGGACTTAGGAAAATTTGTCTACCCAATAGCTTAAACCCAATCCATGGTTTCCTCCTCAAACTAAACCTCAAATCCAGCTCAAATACCAAATCTAAATCCAAATTTCAAACCAAATCATTGAAACCCATAATCAAATCCAAGATCAACATTCTTCCTACGCCATTTGATTTCATCGTATGGGCTTAGCCTCAATCAAATTCAAATCAATCTCAATTTATCTAATTTTCTTAAAGACCAATTCAATCTCTCAATCATTTACCAAATCTAAATCCAAATTTCAAACCAAATAATTCAATCCCAATATCAATTATGAAATCAAAATTCTTCCTTAAGCCTTATGGCCCACTCTCATAAACTTAGCTAAATCAATTATTCTTTCATTTATAATCACAAATATAAATGAAATTCATACTCAAATGACCAAAAAAATAAATCAAACCAAGCCAAATCCCCTTTCAAGCCTTATGGACCTATCTGCACAAGCTTAATCAAATCTCATACAAATCAACCCAAAATCAATTGATTTATTTATAAATTAATTACTCATTCATTTATATTCATAAATATAAATGAAATACACCCACCAATGACCAAAAATAAATCAAACTAAATCAATTCCCTACTTAAGCCTTTTTCACCTACATCCTTTAGCTTGGTCAAATTTGCTTCCAAATCACTCCAACTCAAGTGATTTTCTCATGGATCTTTTATTTCTTCATTTATACTCTCAAATATAAATAAAATATAAATTCACATGACCAAAACCAAGTCCAAAATCAAACCAAAACCCAATTCAGGCCTTTTTAGCCATTTCCTTGGGCTTGGCTAAATCCTATCCAAATCAAGCCCAAATCAATGGATTTTCTCTTGAATCAATTATTCCTTCAATCACTTATCCAAATATAGACATAAAATACAATTATCAAAACAAACTCAAGTCAACCTAAGTGAAGCCCAAGTTAATCTTTTGGACTTGAAAACTTTAAATAAGCCAAATCCAGTAGACTCCAAATTGATTGTAGTTAGATTTATATTTCAATCCTAGGCTCATATATGAGTTCAACTAAACTTCAATCAAGCCAAGACCAAACTAGTTGACCCATTTAGGTCCACTTGACCCAAAGTGATCTAAAGAACCCTTTTTGAGCCAAGTTCTAATTCAACCCAAATTGGATTGAACCAAGCTCATACAAACCTCATATCATGATCAACAATCACCCTGGGATGATCGATCACCTCAATTGGGTCAAACCAAGTCAACTTTTAGCCCAAATGAAGTACAAACTAGCTAAAACTCACAATATACTAAATTGATTGAAACCATTAATCCAAACCAACTCATAATCAATAATTGAACACGACCAAACCCTCAATTGAGTCAAATCAAGTCCAATTGACCATTTGACCCAAGTTGACCCAAATTATCCTAAAAAGTCAAAATGGGTTGAATCACAATCTAACCCAAATCGATTACAACCAATGGCTCAAGTTCATTCCAAATCAATTATTGAACTTGACCAAAGCCATAATTGAGCCCAATTGGACCAATTGGTCAACTTGACCCAACATAGCCCAAATTGACCTAAAGAGTTAAATTGGCCAAAATCCAAATTAAATTCAAATTGATTCAAACCAAAGCATACAATCATTTTTAATTGACCAATTGAACATGAATCAATACCTAACCCAACCCAATTTGGTCAAATTGATCAAATTGGTCAACTTAGCCCATTTGACCTATTTGAACTCAAGCGAGCCAAAATCAAACCTAAGCTAAATTGATTGAAACCACTTTAATTAAAACTCTTCAAATTATTCTTTGAACCTAACCAAAGCCTTGGTTTGACCCAATTTGACCAAATTGGTCAACCCAAACCAACATGAACCCATTTGACCAAGTGAAGCCAAAACCAATAAAACCAACCCATGGGATTTTGGTGGCTGATCAAACCTAATCCAAATTGACCATAGGTCAGCCCAAAGTCATCTGAAAAGCCAAGTTGACCCCACCCAAGCCATAATCCATTGGTAAAGCTTTCTTCATATTGGATTTCACTCATAAATGACAAAGTCTACTCTCCCATCACCTTAGCAACCATCCAACTTCCAAATGAGGGTACACCTAACCCACCTAGGCCACCTAATCCAAGCTAGGTCAGCGATGGACCAAGGGGAGGTGAGTTGACTCACCTCCCATGCAAGCTGAGCACACCATGGATCAAGCTAAGACAATTTCCCCATATTAGACCTTAAACCACCTCCAATGAGTTCCTCCAACCCAATCAAGCCACGTGGACCCGATTGATACCTCTTCGGCGCTTTGATAGTGGCTGGCCGACCGAAAAATGGGAAGCCATCTCGTCTATCCAACTCAGCACATCAAGGGGTATACTCCCCCAATTTGAATGAGAACTTCACCAATTCATTTTATGCGAGCTTCCAAGGATATTTTTGAGCTTCCCTGTGAGTTTTAAAGCAATTCAAAGCATCCCACTCTTGGCATTCTCTCTTCCCTTGAGGAACTGAAATAGGGGAGGCTAGCTTCGATCCCAACTTCATTAATACTCTACTTCAATCAAATTCCTCATTCCGACACCATCACTACACCTCATCGAGGCCACCTGAATCATTTCCCGAGCTCTAAATCAACTCCAAGTTCAAGTTTGATCAAAGCTGAACACCAAGGAGGAAGATCTTGGTCTCCAAAGCAATTAACACCAAATCAAGGCCCGTGCTAATCAACAGGGCTTCGCCTCAACTAGGCGAAGCTTCCTCAAGCATGTGAGCTACCGATATTAGCTCTGGTGAGGTATTTCCATGAAAACTGATCTCTAACTTAAGTGTGGTTGGTCCTTTTCAAAGAAAATTTTCATTACATGCAATCTTGACGATTGGATGTGCTCGTCTCCTTCCCTTGGTGGTATGGGTTGATTTTGAAGTTCATTCGAGCTCGGGTGAGCTCGGATCGAACGATCCATGATGGACAGACGTTATCGTTCGTCGCTCACGGGAAGAAGGATACGGGTCGTCCGTTTCGCATGATTGGAATGGACGGTTGTGATCAAATCACGTTAAATCAAACGAGATTTCTCCATTTATCCCTCGGGTTTGATCTGTGCCGTCTGATCCGAGATCGGATGATGGGGATCAATGCCGTGCCCGCCGCCAGCTGACTCAGCACTCGGATGTGACAACTTAAATAACCATTCTCGCGGCATCACATGGAAAGTGCATTGCATCAGCGCGCCATGTGGTGCTGGTGGGATTTGGTTTAATTAAGGTTATTTAATGTGTTTTTTAAGCTGAATCTTCCATAATTCATAACTAATTATAGAAATATTCAAAAAAATACAAACAACGGCTCATTTTAAAGGTATTTCAGATAATAATTTAAAAAATATATATTTTTTCAATAGATTTTAAACAGTAAACATAGCTTAATTAGGATTTAATTAAAAATTTAATTAACTTAATTACTCTATAATCTCTCAAGTGATTGATCCCAAATTTTTTGAGAATGTTTGAGAGGATGACTTTTGCCTCCTCTAATTTTCTGGGGATTCATTACTTGTTAAATTAAGAGGATTGATTGATTAAGCCCTAATTATCCTCTTAACTTCATTAAGGGGTGATTAAGCATATGAATAGCGATTAATTAATTATTTGGACTCTCTAATCACTGTTGGATAGTAAGGAGACTTAGGGAAGTGGATTAGAGCCTCTCTCCTAATCTTTTCTCTAATTTTCCTTCTCTTTTCAACTAAAGTTCTAATTATTAATTAATTAACCAATTAGAAACTTAATTAGTTAAATTAGAATTCATAACATATTAAATCATGCTTAATCCAGTGGGCACTTATGGAAATAGGTGGTGACCTCTTTCTCTACCTTTTCCCTTAAGCTCATCTCATTTCAAGATAATTATTAACTTTGGTTAGTCTCTTTAAGCTCATCTCATTTCAAGATAATTATTAACTTTGGTTAGTCTCTTTTTAGGAGAGGTAAATTAATGGATTATTGGCTTAATTGACTTAAAAGATCTAATTAAATATGATTTTTCCCTTAATCCATATTGGGTAGAGCTTTAGGTGTTCAAGAACCTAAAGAAGCTTAATGAAAATATGATTAGCTCACATATGTGAGAAAATCATGAAAGTAATTAAAATGGTTCCTTAAGTTTAATTATTAAATAAATATGAGCTAATTGCATTAGGCCCCTTTCATTTCATAGGAGCATTGTTATTTACTTTCAAGTCAATTGCATATTATATTAGCTCATAATTATTTAATCAATTATCTTAAGATAACATAGGTAAGGGTTAATTAACTGATTTAATTCACACATTAACCTAATTAATCCATAAAATCAACCTAATTACTTTTCCTTAAATCAAATTAATTCACACATATGAGGAATGAGATTAGGATTATAGCATCTTTCTCACATCTCTCTTAAATCAAATTAAACATAAAATCAAAAGTGATTTTAATAAACTTTAGTTTAATTTAAATAAGCTTATTTAATGTGATTATCCTTAGGAATTAGTTGGATTGAATGAAAATATATGCTTGTGTTTCTTTATTTCTTTATAATCATATTAAAATATTGTATGCCACTTGTAGTCATGCATTCATTTCTTTCAAAAATTAATTAAAATAAATGATTTTTTATGTCAAATTTGTATGTGTTGACTTAATTGAAAAATGTGTGGCTATTATCACTATTAAATAGAAAATTATTTTAAAAAGTATATAAATCAACTATAACACAAGGATTATTGATAATTATAAGTATTTATAAGATTGTATGTGCTTATAACTTAGAACATGTGATATGAAGTTCTTTTTTCCTTAATCTTCATGAATTTACACAAGGATATGAATATTAACAAATGTATAGTTCATTTGAAAAGGACACAACACTTGCTTGGGTTTATTCTTTTGTATATCTATGATAGAATTTAAATAGAATTTTAGCTCACATGCATAATTCAAAATAAAATTATAATTTTTGCATAATTTTCTATACTTATAGTTGTTTATACATCCATATATATTTAAGAATAGCAGGTATAACTAGTCTGGACAACCGGGGATGCACGACTTTAAGTAGCCCCAAAGAGGTTCCTACCTCATTCTCCTCGTCAAACAATAGCGAAGTACTTGCTTATAACTTTCATACATTTGAATGTGTATTTAGCTAATGAATGAGAATCCTCTTTTTCTATAAAAATCATTTATGCATCCTATATTTAAGTGTGCCAAAAATATATTGTGTGCATAGGTATGTTTAGGACTTAATCATAAGCATGCATGATACATATGATGGAAAAAAATGAACAAACATGTGTTGTGTGATAGTAATTAACTCTAATTAATCTTAAGATGTCTTTCTTATTGAATGAGATTATTTAAAGTGAACTTAAATTTAGGACAAATTAAAACATATAATAAACTATTCACTAAAGAGAATTCATTTAATTAATATGCTTTAGATGTGGTTTAAGATAGGGATAAAAGAGAGTGATCCTCTCTTTTCTTCTTTTTATAACATTTAGTTGTTAAGTGTAAACCAAGTGAAATAAAAGAAAAAACATTAAAACTTACAAATCACTTGAGTTCTCTTAAAGTGAGACCATCCTTTGCAATTAAATCCTTTCATACTTAGAAAATTATAATAAAGCCTAGTTAAGGCATACCACACAAGCCTTAATACACACACTTTAGAATTAAGTCGTCACTTTTAGCCTTATGTTAGAGAGGTATATGGTTTGATGTATGTTTGGTTTTATGATGTATTATTGTAGATTGGATGTTAGGGTATATGCTTCGTAAACTGGATGTTAGGCCGTGATTAGCCTAATCATATTTTATGCAAGAGATTGTGCTTAAGGGGTGCTTAAAATAAATACAACTGCTCTCTTTTGCAGGTTGCTTAACCCTAAGCATAATCTAAATTAGGACAAGTGGACTTGGTTACTCATGTGTAGGGTGCTAAGTCTAAATTATTCATATAACTGCTTGGGATGTATAGTGTGTTTAGCTAACACTTGTTTTGTAAGTGTAATTAGATTTACTTTTATTTTTTTAATGTAATTATGCATTAGAAATTAAGATTAATGTTATGGGGGGATTAGGATGAGCGGAGGTTAGAAGGTTTTGTCCTGGGAGGCCCCCGTGATGCTTTTGGAGCAAGTAAACTCAAATGAAGAAATGAAGGAGATATGAAGAAAAAAAAGATGAAGACCCCCTATCATTTATTCATTTGTAATTTTGTAATTATTCTTTCATATACTTGGTTGTATAAGGGTAGAGCTCGGCTACTCATTTCTTTTTTCGGGTTGTACAACGGTACCCGATCGCACCGGCCTGTTATTTTTTTACGTTGGGTTTATAAATTATTTGATATTTTGTTTAGAATTGTGCAATATAAATGACATATCTTTTCCTAGTTTTTTCATATATGGTGATTTAATGTGTGGCATGGATCCGATTAGGCTCTTAGAGAAAAATAAACTTTATACCCTAATTATAACTCATAACTAAATTTCTTTAAAATAACTCATAACCTCACATAAAACTTAGGCATTAAATCAAGATAATTAAAAGATTTAGTAACCCTTTAGTTGTATGATTATATGTCTCACATCATGCATACCATATTGCTTCACTCTTGCTAAGAGAGGGTTTCCATCCTTGCACGGTAGGAGAAGACTTGACCTTTGAGGGTCTCCTCTGTGGTGAAAAATACATCTTTCGTTCTAATTTAGCCAATAACCTTACTTCATCATGCATTTAGGCATAAAAAAATCCTATAATCTTTGTCAAAATAAAGAGTCAAAAATTAAATAAATTTTTGATAAAATTTGCATTAGATTAAATCATTGTTCATACCACTCATGCTCTAGTCTCTTAGGAAGTAAATTTTAGTTCTCTTTCTAAATAAAAATAACCTAACCATCTTGCAAAAAATATATGACTTGACCACATAATTTCAAAGCGTAGGAAGAGTTAGCTGGCTGCCACTCCAAACGGTTATAAGTCCAGCAGTCGGGTGATTTACCATCTCTTATGGAGATAAATCATATACTCATCTTCGCTTAGATTTAGGACGTACTTTGACTCTCGCTAAAACTTCATAGATTTAAGATCCGAGGTTGTTGTTTTCTTTAGGCTACAAGCATAAATCCTCACATCTTAAGCATTTTCTACAACCTCATATTGTGAGATTATAAATCATAACATTCTAATAAATTTCAACCCAAACATATAATTCTCTTCAATTTCAAATATATAAAGCCCAACTAAATGATAGATTGAAATGCTCACCAGGTTTCTTAATATCATGAGCACTCCCTACTCATCTCCTTTTGGCTTCAATAATAAGTCTCTCCTTTTTTATTTATCCCGATTGATTTTTTAAACATAGCCAATTTATTGATAGTCTTATCTTTGAAATCTTTGGAGATAACAATCACCTATTTTAATTGAGAGTATTCTTATGGAACTCACCTTCCTTAGGATGTAATTAACTAGGAAATTTTTGAAGACCAATCATGCTTTAAGGGTCCTTATTAAGTGATTAGATTCATTGTAGGGTGGTGATTTCTATCTTTTGAGATAGTGCATCATTCCTTGATGTCATACCCAATCATCTCAATAAGTATACCCTCAGATCTGCGTGGTGTGCCCCATACACATAATCGAAAAACAAACACCACAGATGGTAAGTGACTTTTTGGTGGAATTTAGGTGGGTGAAAGGCCTAGGATATTTAGTTAATTGTTCATAGAAGTGTTTTTAAGTTTATGGTGGAGTGATGAGAGGTTATTAGTCTTCTCGTAGTAAAAATACTAAGACTAGTTTAAATTAGATTAATTTAGGCTAATTTAAAATATCTCTTTAGAAAAGTGGTTAAGAATCAAGTAAAAGGCTAATAGTACTATAAAAAATTAGCTTATAATGTTTAAATATGGAATAGATGGTGAAGCTTGGATTGGTTTACAAGGATGTTGAGGAGTAGGGAACGAGACTATGTCTTAGTGTTTCATAACTTAGTCGAGAGATTTGAGGAGGTATTTTGAATGGTTAGTGAGTTTAATTGTTGGTTTATTAGACTTAGATAATGCTTATGATGTACAGAGAAGTGGAGAAGAGCTTGGATTAGGTGTTATGGAGAGATAAAAAACAACTTAAAAAATAAGAAGGATAAATACCAAATCTCACTCAAGGAAAAGCACACTTGAAGCCCGCAAGTATCAAGCAACATAGAAAAAAAATTTCACTAAAAATTTATCATTTAATGACCAAAAATGTTCATTACATACCAACCTTATTTATAGAGATTGCATTGACAATAATTAAAAAAAATTGACGAAAAAAATTTTAAAGGGAAAGATAATGGCTATTAAATAGAGGAAGATGCTAACCACCTTCATAATATTAATTTTTATTTTTTAAATTAAATGTCTACCCAATACATGCTTCCAAATTTGAAAGGTTAATATTTTTAGAAACTAAATTTAAAAATTAAACAATAAAATATAAAATTCATATTATTTTCTTTTTGATTGGGCCCTTGTGATGGGCCTTGATTGAGAACCTAATTGGGCATTATTTTGGACCATTGCTTGGGCTCTTTTAAATAGACCTTTGGCTTTGTTTGTTTATATACATGATGTGCTACATCATGCAAGCATAGAGGTGATCGACTCAAAGTGGCAAGCATTGGACTAAGAGATGACTAAATCCTTAAAGAGTGATGAAGACTCTAAGTATAAAGGTGTTATAATGCTATAAAGAATACTAATTATGTGATTGTTACTTTCATACAAGATGTAGTCATATGACATTGATTGAGTGGGTAAATTGAGCGGTTGATGTTATAAATGCATTGTAAAAAAGGATGAAATCTTGTAGATTTTGAGAAATGAATTAGGTCAAGATGGAAAAGTATTTAGGCGGAATGCCATGGTTGATCATGTTGATGTCTCTTAAAAGATCCATCAGGCTTATGGATAGATAAAATCAAAAGAAAACCCTCAAAAAATCTTATATATCCCCTTTGATTTGAGTGATAAGAAAACTTTAAATTGGATGATGTGGATGGGTGACAATTATAAGGATTTTCTCAATGATTCAAAGGAGTTCTAAAAATTAAATGATTCTAAATGATTCCTTCCCCCCATTAAAGGTTTCTCTTATAAGATTTACAAGATAGAAGAAATAAAAAAAAAATGTGAGGATCAAATTTGAATTGCTTCAATTACTCTGACATATATCCACTAGTAAGAAATAAAGAATGTCACTTAGAAATGAAATCATAAAAATTACAAACTCTCAACACCACTATCCCTCTTTTCTTTAAGGTAATATCTCAACAAGTCTTTATTACTCAACCGCTTTTTATATAAAATACACTAATCTCACTTGACATGCAATGATGAAGCAAGCAAATTGGTCCATGGTCAAGGAGATGCGATTTGATGATGTTAAGCAAGGGGGTTCATGTTGAACCTCCAACGGCCTATCCATGATAATTGTGTTTATCAATTAATCATATGCTTAGATGTGGCCAAAGAGAAGGCGAATTGAATTGGGTATTTAAAATCTCTAATTTTAAATAATACATGTTTAACAAGATAAATAATTTCAATAGAAATAAACATTGAGCACATTAACTATATATATTCATGTTAGAGTAATTTGCAAAACATTATATATATATATATATATATATATATATATATATATATATATATATATATATATATATATATATATATATTAAGGAAGCAATTAGATTTTTATATGATTAAGCTTAACAAAATTTATGTCCCCACCTAAAAGCCATGAAACCTAGGATTTCACTACTCAAGTGTGCTAATAGATAAACCTTATGAGACATTATTAATGTGGAATCTTACTCTTATCATCTTATTAGGCAAAGGCACTACCACCCCTTAGTCTTTTCTAAATGACTTAGTGTGCATATAATAATAAAATTGAGAATGTAAAACTAGTGAACAAAGCATTGAAGCTTAAAACTAGCTAGCTTTTTCTTTCTTAAATGTTTTGTGGTAATTTATTTATTTATTTTTTATTTTTTTGCAATAGACATGCTAGTAAGAGTTATTATTATTATTATAATATATAAATATATATATATAATTTTTAATTTTGTATATAAAGATAAAATAAGTAATAAACTCCATAAATTAATCCTTTGATGCAAACACTATTGTAGGATTAAGCAATAAAAATAAGAACTTAAATCATAAATGGATAAATTTAAGGCAAAATTTTTAAACTAAGCATGATTAAAACCTTAATTAGTGGAATAAGCACATTTTTGAAAAAATTTCAAAAGAGCAGTCTTTTACAGGCGATCTTAATATCTGTGCACTGGCTAAAATAATTTTTTTTAAAAAAAGGGGAATTTACATGCAGATCATACAATTCTTATATATTTACATATCTATCAATAAATGGCAGGGAACAGCGGAACGTCTTCCTCTCTCTCTCTCTCTCTCGTCGTTATTTTCTCCTCAATTTTTATTAATATATAATTTAAAAATATTTAAAATATATAAATAAATAATTTTTAGTAAATAAATAAATTATATAAATAAAGTATATATATATATATATTTAGTTATTTATATATTTAAATTATATAAATATTTTTAAGTTATATAAATAATTTAAAAATATTTAAAATATATAAATAAATAAATAGTTATTTATATATATATATATATATATATATTTAATTAGTTATTTATTTATTTAAAATATATAATTAGTTAAATAAATAAATAAATAATTTTTAAATTATATAAATATTTAGTTATTTATATATTTAGAAAATATTTAGTTATTTTTATATATATATATTTATTTATTATATATTTATTCCTTTATTTATTTATTTATTAAAAATTATTTATTTATTTATTTTTTTATATTTTTATATTTTTCATATTTTTTGTTATTATTATTATTATTATTATAGACTTATATAAATATATATATATATATATATATAATTAAAATATTTTATATAAATTATTTAAATTATATTTTAAATATTTTAAATTATTTATATAAAAATATTTATATAATTTAAATATATAAATAACTAAATATTTATAAATATATAAATAACAAAATATTTATATAATTTAAAATTTATTTATTTATTTATTTATTTAACTAATTATATATTTTAAATAAATAAATATTTTTAAATACATAAATAGCTAATTAAATAAATATATATATATATAAATAACTAATTATTTATTTATATATTTTAAATATTTTAAATTATTTATATAACTTAAATATATATATTTATATAATTATATATATATATATATATATATATATATATATATATATATATATAACTTTATTTATATAATTTATAAAATATTTATATAATTTATTTATTTACTAAAAATTATTTATTTATATATTTTATTTTTAAATGATATATTTTTTTGAGGAGATAACGAGAGAGAGAGAGAGAGAGAGAGAGAGAGAGAGAGAGAGAGAGAGAGAGAGAGGAAGACTTTCCGTCATTCCCTGCGCCATTTAATAATAATAACAAAAAATATAAAAAATATAAAAATATAAAAAAATAAATAAATAAATAATTTTTAATAAATAAATAAAGAAAGGAATAAATATATAATAAATATATATATATATATATAACTAAATATTTTCTAAATATATAAATAACTAAATATTTATATAATTTAAAATTTTTTATTTATTTATTTAACTAATTATATATTTTAAATAAATAAATAACTAATTAAATATATATATATATATATATATATATATATATAATTATTTATTTATTTATATATTTTAAATATTTTTAAATTATTTATGTACTAAAATTATTTATTTATATATTTTAAATATTTTTAAATTATATATTAACAAAAATTGAGGAGAAAATAACGACGAGAGAGAGAGAGAGAGAGAGAGAGAGAGAGGAAGACGTTGCCGTTGCCATTTATTGATAGATATGTAAATATATAGAATTGTGTGATCGTATGTAAATTCCCCTTTTTAAAAAAAATTATTTTAATGGGTTTTATTTTGCGAGGCATTAGACTATCTGATCAATACCGTTAATTAAGCGAGTATATTTTAATTTTTTCAAAAGCGTGCTTATTAAAGGTTTTTAATTTAAAATTTTGCCTAAATTTAATGATGCGGCATAAGATGCTATTAAACCAGTTACTAAGGATGCAAAGCAAATGGAAAAGTGAACCCATCATTAAGAGCATGATTATAAATATTCTTATTATAAGATTATGTGTGTATTTTAATTTCATGAAATTATATGAAAATTTTTAAAAAATTAAATTCAAAAGAGTCTAAATTTTCAAATTATAGAAAAAATTATAAAGTTATGAAATAAATAAATACTTATATTAAATAAGTAGTTGAATTATTTTTTTATCAATTTATGATTAATAAGGAAGGGGAAGATTATCTCCTTAATTCAAATAAGAGAAGCTCCTCTCTCTCCTTTTTATTTGTTCTAATATTTTACTTGAGATTTATAATAGATATTTATATTATTGATTCACTAAAAGAATGAGATTAATTTTTTTGAGAAATTTTTTTGAGTTTTTTTAAGAGTATGGAGGCTTGCTGGCCATTATATGCAAGGAAGGATTTGATAAGCATCATCAATCTATCTCTTGGTAAATGAAAAAAATTGTGTTGTTTTACCTACAATCTTTTAGTTCTTATTAAGTGAATTTAGATCTGCTATCCCTCCATCTATTCATGAATTTTTATAATTTGTCCCTCACAAAATCCTATCCTAAAATGACCACATGGCTATTGGCTAAGAGGCTTTCAATCTTGGCCTAATATTATTCCATATTTTTTTGATCCAAAAATTTCTTAAAAAATTACAATCAATTGCAAATCTAATAATAAAAAAAAACATATATCACTCTCTCTCTCTCTCTCTCTTATTTTGTCTAAGCCTAAACCCTTCTCATGGGCACTTAGCTCACTGTTTGGGCACTATTGCACCACAGCTTGGGTTCCTAGGCACTAAGCCTAATGCATGTGCACTACCAATTACCAAATCGCATCTATTGCTCTATGAAATACTCCACAAATCTAAATTCTTTTTTTTTTGGCACATTTTGACACCAAATTCACTACAATTCATGAATACCTTAGTGAAGTAAATTTATTGAAATCAAGCAAAAAAATAATACAAAATTTAAGATCTAAAACTTGGTAAATATGTGTAAAAATCATGTAAAATAAATACCAACACACTCAAACATTTGCTTATCTTCAAGCACAGCTCAAAAAAGAAAAAAAACATAAAAAATAGGACTCACAAAACATACATACATGATAAATACCATGGCATTGTATGATTATTTACTTAAATATTATATGCCAATAATTAAGGTTATTAAATGCTTGAGAAAAAAATAACGATCTTATCATATAAATATGTTACAATCCATAATATATTAGATACATTTAGTGTGGATTATATAACTCATGAAAATTAAAAAAAAATTTCTTAATAGAAGTTGTTTACTAATCTACGGAATCACATGCATGCCTTTAAAAATATATCCAAGTGTTTGCATGACATATTAAACAATTTTTTTTCATGATTTGAATAGATATTGCATATAACTCATTCTAGCATATGTCAAAGGTTGAACCAAATATTTAGAAATCATAAAGATATCCATGAAGTCCTTCGACGTGTATAAAAATATAGCTCACATGCAATATTTGAAAGAGGGTGGCACATTATTTTATGTAAATGCCACCTTCTTAAAAGCAAATGTTACATCTATGCATGTAAAGGTGGTATTATTTTGATCTTCAAGGGCAATGAATGTTTGATTATAGCTATAATATCCATATAAAATATAATGAAATAAATACCTAGCTAGTTAATCAAACATCTGGTTAATGAGTGCAAAGGGAAATGATCCTTTCTAATTGCTATATTTTAAGTTCATATAATCAATGCAAACTCACTATCCAATGATAGTGTTGATATGACACTGAACATTCTACTAGTCGAAACACGAATCTTGGTGTTGAAAGTAAACTAATACGAAGTTGAAATTGGTCAAGATCAAGCACTTAAAATGTCATTGGAAACTTTGGGATATCAGTTAAATCCCTAAATAGCCCTCAAACATGGAGTGTTTATAGTCAAATCGAGCGTCTCGACGAGCCGGATCTAACAAGCCTAAGATCTCACAATTCTAATTTCATTTGAGCATTCAAATATTTAAAATACATCAAATGATCAAAGGAATCATCTTGAGCCGTCTAATAAAGTGGAGTGGTTCGGGTTTTGCATGTATTTACAGGGGCCTCCTCTCTATCGCAGTCCATCATTCCTCATGGACCTAAAGAGAGAGGAGAGCTCTAAAGCTTGAAGATCCTCCAAGCACAATCTCGCCACCGGCCTGCAATATGGCCGATCCCACGTCATCGATCTCGGTCTCCATCATGGCGACCTTCATCATTGATGTCCCTCGGCTGTTCACCATTATTCTACACTAACAACTGCATTTACGTCAGTTGTTGTTCCATTCTCTGTATGCAATCGCAATCCGTATCGGTAAGATTTTGTACTCTAAAAGCAGATACAGTGGAAGATTTTTTAGGGCGGGCCGTGATTTTTTTCCCTCTTTTCAAGATTTTTCACATAAAATCACGGAGTTTTCGTTCACTCTTTAAATATTGTGTGTGGATTTCTGGATTTACAACAACTTTTACTCTATGGCGGTTTTCTAGCACGCAACAGTTTGATGCCATATGTGAGAAAAGAACCCTTCAATCACAATTTCTGTGAACACCCTAAATCATGGCCAATAGGTGCAACACTCGTAACAACGGAGCCTCCCGCTCTAACTCCCGTCACTCTCGAAACCAATCCCTCACCCGATGCGCTTTCACCTAGGCGGTGAAGGCACGATAGGAATCTCTTTAGAAGATCGTGTCCGCCGAATGGAAGAGTCTCAAAATGAGATAATCCGACTTTTGTGAGGAACACAGCGGTACAAAACACACTCCCCAAGATCGATCGTTAGTGGGAGTTCAAAATGCTAATCTCTTTGACAGAAGTTCCTCGAGAGGCGTGATGTTGATCTCATTGACTGCTAGTTCTCATCCATCACATGCGTCAGCATTGCTAATCCACCAATTATGGTTTGACACATTCGTCTATTGACCCACTGTCATATTATATGTGCGATTATGATGCTTAATGCAAGACAAATTTCACCTTCAAGGCAATCATCTTCCCCTCAGCTATGAGGAATCTCACCTTTAGTGCTATTCTTCAACATCCTATTTTCTGGGTTTCAAGCTTAACATTGATTCTATGATGTGATGACGCATGAACATCGACATCATGCATATCATGCTCGACACACTCCTTTGTCGTCGTTCTTACCCTCGAGGACAAGCTCACACTTGGTTCTACTCCCTTCCAAGGGGATCCATCCGTACCTTTGACGAACTAGCCAAGATTTTTGTGGAACAGTTCATTGCAAACTGGAGGATCATTAAAGATTCCTACCATCTCTTTGGCATTTGTTAGAATGAGGGTGAATCACTTAAGGAATACTTCCAGAGGTTCTCCTTAGAAGCTCGCCAAATACCACAGGTATTAAGAGGAGTTTTCCTTGGAGGACTCGTCAGGCCTTTTACACTAATGCGAGACATGGTCGCTATATCGAATTAGCGTGTGGAAGCACAAATCTCTACCGATGAGGTTATTAAGCTCATTGCAAATAATTTGAACAATCTACAGGAAAATGTAAGAGCGCCCCAGCGAATGCAGATCGATTGTCCCATCAAAAGAAGCAACAAGGTAACCGCGATCTCCCTCCACGGCCCTCATATCAATGACGTGAACTACGACCAGAAAAAGAATACAAGCCGCTGAACACGTCTCGTGTCAACCTCATGATGTCTATTAGAGATGAAGAAAACATCAAGTGAACATATCCACTGAAATCAAATTCAGGAAATCAGGAACAATATTATCATTTCCATCGAAGTTGTGGACATACTACTGAGGCATGCAAACAACTCAAAGAAGAAATCGAGAGGCTCATTCAACAAGGATATCTAGAATCAATCAAATCAAACAAACATACCTCCAAATGGGGGGCAACCAGGATAGTCATCACAAAAATAACAAAATAATCATCAAACAATTGGAGAAATTAAAACAATCACAGGAGGACCAATACTATATAATCAAGTTCTCATCACCACATCTGAAGAGCCAGAGTTAAAGAAGTCTCGTATTGATCATTCCATCACTTTTAATGACTCAGACTTAGAAGGAGTCCATGTTCATCATCAAGATCCACTTGTCATCAGCGCAGGAATCAGTGACCCATGCTATAATGTTAAGAGAATTTTGATTAACAATGGGAGTTTTGTTGATATCTTGTTTTACTCCACAGTTCTTAGCATGAGCACAGTTAGGAAAAGCTAACCATTGCGGGGACCATTATACGGGTTTGATAATGCTGCAGTAGAGGGGACAATCACCCTTCTGTTGTCCTTGGTGAATTTTCTCGATAAGTGACTCATTTAATTCAATTCATGGATTCAGTGGTCATAGTTATATATTTAGAAGGCCCCTCCAATCAATTTTTGGTGCAGTCACTTCAGTATCTTATCTCATGATGAAATTTCCAACCCCCGTTGGAGTTGGGGTGGCCTGTGAAAATCAACAGATAATGCAATCATGCTACCTCAAACAAGCTCAACCACGCCTTTCTGTGACCTTTAGCATCAAAAATTTTAATTTTCGAGATGAAGGGGTACCCCGGAAAGCTTTCCCTGTTGAAGATTTGCTCTCTATTGCATTATCAGATGACCAACTATTATGAATAGTGCAAGTTGGATCTCTGCTCTCAGACGAACAAAGAGAAAAATACATAGACTTCTTGCATAGAAATCAAGACATCTTAGCAGGAGTCGAGCGAACATGCGATGTGATCATGCACTCCCCCAGATTGATCCGACATTTAAACCGATCATCAGGAAAAAGGTTTGCACTGCCTCAGGGCTATTGAGCAAGAAGTTAACAAGCTTCTAAGCGGGATTCATATGAGAGGTACATTACCCTACATGGCTAAATATTATCATGGTTAAACAAACCATGAAGAATGTGTATTGATTATGAAGCTTGCAGAAAGATAGTTTTCCTCTTCCTCGAATTGATCAATTGGTTGATGCTATATCTCGGACATCAAATGCTCAATTTTTTGATGCTTACTCGTTACAATCAAATAAAAATGGACCCGGATGAAGAAACATTTCATTTCAAACATATAAAGGTTTATCTTTACTAAGTTATTTAGTTTGGGTTAAAAATACTAGTGCTATCTATCAGCCTTATGAATAAGGTTTTAAAGACTATTAGGCGCTGAGGTATATGTGGATGACATATTAGTAAAAGCTTGGAAGAATCACATCATATTTCGACTTTGAAATATGCTTTAACCTTCTTGACATGCAACTTGACCAAGTGTGCTTTTGGGATTACATCGGAAAATTTCTTGGATTTATGGTAACTCAGGTGGGATATGAGGCCAAGAAAATCAAAGCTCTCAAAGATATGACTCCTTAGAATAATATCAGGAAGTTCAACGTTTGAATGGGCAATTCTGCGTTATCCGCTGGCTTACGGGAATAAATACTTGTCATTCTTTAAAATATTAAATGGAACTAAAATAATAATTTTCGATTGGTGATGATGAATGTCGATGCCTTTTTTAAGGAGTATTTAGCATCTCCACCCTACTATCATTTCAAGGAGAGATGTTATACTTATATCTCACAGTCTCTTCCCACACGGTAAGCTCAGTTTTAGTGCGAGAAGAAAATGAGATACAACAACTAATTTACTACATCAACAAAATTCTCTCTAATATAGAAAGTCATTATTTACTTGCAGATAAGGTGGCTTTGGCTTTAGTTTTCTCAGCACAAAAATTGCGTCCATACTTCCAAGCTCATACCATTGGCGTTTACACTCATTTATCATTAAGGGTCATCCTACAAAAATCAGAAGTATCTGGGAGGTTAATTAAATGGTCTATAGAATTGGGAGAGTTTGATATAAATTTTTTATAAAGTTTCAAGTACTCATGACTTCAGTGGAATGCACGCTCCCAACTCGGAAAATCTGCTCTTTGTCTCCTCAATGGACCCTCATGTTGATGGAGCTTGAAATCTCTGGTCTTGATGCGGAATCTTACTTATTTCCCCAGTGAATACCTAGAGTATGGACTTTAAAATTTTACTAATAATATGGTGAATATGAGGCTCTTATGGGTTGAGACTAGCCATTAATGTGAAGCTCAAGACTTAGTGATCCCTGTGACTCTCGACTTGCCTCCCAAGTTGAGGGAAACTTTAATACTCATATTCCTCAGCTGGCACAATACCTCCACTTGGTAAAGTCTCTTCTTGCCCATTTCAGGACACATCAAATCATTCACATGCTACGAGAAGAATACTCAGTGCTCATAAGCTTACATCTACGGAGATCTATTTAAGAGAAGGCATGTTGAAGAAATATATTTTTCTAGTATCCAAGGGTCGTGGGTAATCCAAGCAATTAATGAGATAAAGGAACCTTTGTGGATGGACCCCATCATGTCTTTTCTACAAGATGGGACCCTTCTTGAAGAACCAACTACTGCAACTCGTCTCCGAAAATAAGCTTCAAACTTTATTATCATCGGAGGTGAACTATACAAACAAGCTTTTTCTGGGCCATACCTCAAATGTCTCTTACCATCAGAGGTCGATTACGCATTAAGAGAGGGTCACTCGGGGATATGTGGAGAACACCTAGGAGGAAGGGCGTTAGCCCTTAAAATTATAAGGCAAGGGTTTTATTGGCCTACGATGAAACAAGATGCCTTGGAATTCACAAAAAATATGTGCAAGTTGTCAGTTGCACTCTAACCTCCCTCACATGCCGCATACCTATCTCTCATTTATTCAAAGCCCGTTGCCATTTGCTCAATGGGAAATTGATATCATGAGACCTTTTTCGATAGCATTAGGACAACGAAAGTTCATCAGTTTAGCCGTCGACTACTTCACTAAATGGGTGGAAGCCGGACCACTCGCTAAAATCACGAAGGTAAATGCTAAACAATTTTTTTGGAAAAATATAGTATGTCGATTCGATCTTCCTGCAAAGATCATCACTGACAATGTAACCCAATTTACTAGAAAAATCTTTACGTCCTTTTGCAAAGATCTTCACATTCATGTAGCATCCTCAAACTAATGAGGGGCTACCAGGACTATACTCAAAGGACTAAAAATACATCTTAAAAAGGCTGCGGGGCAATGGGTTGATGAGCTTTCTAATGTTCTTTGGGCTTACCACACTACATCACGAACCTCGACTGGTGAGACACCTTATAACTTGTGTTTTGGCACATAAGATATTATACTAGTAGATATCGAAGTTCTAAGTCCAAGAGTTCAATCATTCGATCATGATGGTAATGCGAAAAAACTAAGACAGCACTTGGACTTACTCCCCGAAACTCGTGACATGACCCTACTTCAAATTGCTTCCTATCACCGCGGGTAGCTCGTCTTCAGGAAGAGTAAAACCTCGTCATATCATATTGGTGACTTGGTCTCTTGAAGCTGCAGGCAAATGCCAAAAACGCAATAAACTTTCACCTCTTTGGGATGACCCATATGTGGTTATAGCTATGGTAAAGCCAGGAACATTCAAGCTCAAGGATCTAGAGGGAAAAGCTTTACCTCGAACTTGGAACACTGAGAATCTCCGAAAATATTATCAGTAATTCCTACTGCATAATTATTGAAACTTTTATTTTGTCTCGTTTGTCATTTCCACTTCATGTAGCCGACCCCACTTAGTGGGATAAGGACTTGTTATTGTTGTTGTCATTTTCTCTTGAAACTCATATCCGTGTTAAAATCATCTTATGATTGTATCACTGAACTTATCAGAGTAATGAATTTATAGCTTTTTCTTACAAGCTTGTTTCTTCTTCATTTAATCCTTCCGAGAAATATACAACTCACGTTGTATCTCAATGGGACATAATCAATCCCAAGGGGACTTGATGGGACCTCTTCCATGTAAGAAGTCAAGTAACACTTTGGTGATACAGAATAGGTCAGGTCTTTGGTGGACATCCGACCTCTTCCATACAGTTAACATCATCAAGTAACACTTTGACAAACAACCTGGATTAGTCAAAATTCTCGATTCAATTCAACCTCATCATAGGTTAGTATCGAATAATATTCATTAATTGGGATAGGTAAGAACAAAACAAGCGTATCATCTAAAAAATAAAATAAATAAAAAAATTTCATTGACACCATTAACATGATGATATAAGAAAAAATCAAGATTACGATACAGTAATATACATAGAAGAAAAAATGCATCCTCAAGTGGCCTTACATATCGGTTGGTGATATCAACATCCTCCTCACTAAGAGATGCTCCCTTGGACTCACTCTCAACTCCTTCATCTCGAATTTGACAAAGTCTTGATACTTGGTGAGATAGATCCTGTCTAGCTCCAATCTTGATGCATTAGCAGTTCCTTTTAGGAACCCTCGGATGAAACCCTCACATAAACATTGGTGCTCCAAATCCTTTACTTCAACATCAAGAATATGATTATGAGCTTCACGGACATGATCTTGATTTTGTCGAGGAGTTCTTAAAGTCTTCCACTTGCCTTCAAGGAGATTTCATTTGCTTGCTTCCGACATTATATGCTTCCGAGAAAATCTTGTAATGCTTTCTTCTCCAATTGAGCTCTCTTCTCCTATAAGTGCCTCAGTCTTTTCCCTTTCAAAGTCTCTATCCTCACCTCGACTCATCAGTGCTCCATCTCCGACACTAAAGAAGAGAGAATTCGATATGTTTATTCAGGTTCACCCGACGATCTTCCAAAGTCGTCACTTCTTTGGCCTTAACACTCATCTTTATCATCACTCTTCTTACGGATATTTTATCTTCTTATTATTCAAAAAGTGACATGAGCCATTAATATTTGAGTTATCTATAACAAAAAAATATCACAAATATTACAAGGAAAAGAAGAAAAGAAGTTGGAGGACTATTTTCATCACTCATTGGCGTCCAGTGCATATGTGTTTAACACCTCTTAAGGAATGTGTGGCTTCGAGAAATGAACTCCCCCATCATGAGTTGAAACAACTAAATTCTTAGAGGCCAACTTCAGGTGAACATCTTCTTGCGATATCTAGCATCACTTGACACATGTCTTCTTTTTTTTGTAAAGATGAAACATATACTCATTCGATTAGCAGAGAATCCCATGAGTATGAGGAGACCTTTCATCGCCTCTACTTGACCTCTTCAGTGGAATAGCATGAGATCTTCTTGCCTGGATGGAAAGGCCAACCTTGAACATCCTATTTTCATCTATATATTTGCCAATATGACGTAACTCATGTTGCAAGCTTCCTACATCAGGAATATTAAGAGTTGTTAGGATCTCATTTTCCACCATCAGCAATGGATCTGGAAGGTCATTCAGTTTTCCCCATCTCTTAGGGAGGCCCCACTCATTTTTCATAAAAATGAATCCATTAGACCAATTTTTAGACGGATCCCGTGCTAAAATTATATCAATTTATAGCATAAAACCGCGTCCACAGGCATCACATGTGAATCTACACATTCGACACAAGTATTTGATATTCAAAGTAACACCATCTGAAGGCGGTCAAACGGCGATGACCTAAAGCGAAATGAAAATTGTGACATACACCACATGTTTTGAAGATCTCAATAAGCTGGAGCCGAAGGGAATCATGATCCGGCCGAAGAATCATCTGAAGCGATAAAGTACCACGGTGGAGGTGAACGGGCTCGATCAGACTTTTTAGCAACAATGGCCACCAACTCATTAGGGAAGTGAAATTTTTTGCGAAACACCATTAAACTATATGATGTGATAGTGGATGATATATCATCATGTATGAGTTTTCTTACGGCCCGTCGGTGAAAATACATGATAAATAAAGAGAAAGAAATGACAAAATCTAAAATTTTGTGAAGCGACTTACTTATCCCAATATCGCGTCCTTTTGACTCTCTGGGCGGATAGTTTGGGATAAAATTTTTTCGATCGGCGAAAAGATACACATATATGAGAAAAAAAGAGTGAGAAGAAACTCCCCTCAATGATGCCTAATTACCAAACTTTAGGTCGGATGGTTCTAGCTAGCTTCTCCGCCATCTTGGCGGTTATCAACAGTTGAACCATCTATTGAAGTTTCAAGAAATCAAATTTCCTACAAGAAGAAGTAGGAACTACGAGCCTTGATTGCCTCAAGCCAGGTCAAAGGCATGATCGATATTTTGAGGGAAAATCAGACCTCGCCAGCGTATGCCCACTTCTTGAAGCCTCATTCGGTCGATTGACACCTCTTTCGAGGAAAACTAAAGTCTTGCCGTATGAACTGTCTTGATGCCTCAGAACCGGTCGGTCCGGGTCAGTTGACACCTCTTTCAGAGAAAATTGAGCAGCCTTGCTGTCGGGCTTTGCCCTCAGTCGGTCGGTCAGGCGAGATGGGTTGACACCCTCTTTGAGGCAGAGCTTGAAATGCGGGTCTTGATCGCCTCCGAACCCGATCGGTCCAACGAGGTTAGTTGACACCTCTTTCAAGAGAAAACTGGAGCCTTGTCGTATGAACTACGGGCCTTGATCGCCTCAAAACCACCTTTTCTCAAGAAGAAGAGAAGGTGCCTTCTCCATGGGGGTTTTATAGACCCATAGGGGCCAAAATCAAAATCAAGAAAAGGCGACTTAAAATCGCTCAAAGCTGCGAAAAAGCGGACAAAAGCGAGGTGAAAATACCCTCATGACGCGGTTTCGCTGTGTCTTGTGGCGCAGCAGCGTGCCCAGCCTTCTTGCGCCAGACGGCCTGCGCCAGCTCACCGCTCGCCCGTGCCCGTCCGACCGGCGGCTTGCAGCGACCGTCCGTGGCAGCCCCATTTCGCGTCCCCGCCCTCGGTGAGAACGCGAGCACCGCGCCGTGGGCCATGACACAGCCGTAAGTACCGGATGGGTCCATAATCCAATCTTGCGTCCGCGACTTTATCCATACGCACTCTGCGATGATCATAATCTTGTGCTGACATGAAGATCTGCTCTCTCAAAATGAATGGTTAATGGACCCGCAAATTTCATTAAAGTATCTGCTATTTTCAAGTATTCGACATATATATATTTGTATGATTGAGATAATATCATCCAAAAATAGGGGGACAACTGATATGACACTGAACATTCTACTAGTCGAAGCATGGATCTTGGTGTTGAAAATAAACTAATCCGAAGTTGAAACTGGCCGAGATCAAGCACTTAAAATGTCATTGGAAACTTTGGGATATCAGTTAAATCTGTAAATAGCCCTCAAATATGGAGTGTTTATAGTCAAATTGAGCGTCTCGATGAGCTGGATCTAACAAGTCAAAGATCTCACAATTCTGATTTCATTTGAGCATTTAAATACTTGAAATACATCAAATGATCAGAGGAATTATCTTGAGCCGTCCGATGAAGTGGAGTGGTTCGGGTTTTGCATGTATTTACAGGGACGTCACTTTTCCAATCTATAAAGCCTCATTCCTCCATATGAGGAGGAGAGCTAAAGCTTGAAGATCCTCCAAGCATCGCCACCACTCGGCGGTTGTCAAGTACCGTGGCCGTAGCGTGATCCTCGCGTCGATCGTCTGGGTCTCCATCACGCGACCTTCATCGTCGTTGATTCCATTACTTCTACCATCATCTACCTAGCATTGCTATTCATGGTTGTTGTTCCTTCTCGCAATCCAGCAATCTGTTATCGGAAGATTTTGTACTCTGAAAACGATATATAGTGGAAGATTTTTCTTGACGGGCAGTGATTTTTCCCTCTTTTCGAGGTTTTCGAACTTTATTTGAAAAAGGAAAACTCTATGGAGTTGTTTAAAAGCAAATGTTACATCTATGCATGTAAAGGTGGTATTATTTTGATCTTCAAGGGCAATGAATGGTTGATTATAGCTATAATATCCATCTAAAATATAATGAAATAAATACCTAGCTAGTTAATCAAACATCCAGTTAATGAGTGCAAAGGGAAATGATCCTTTCTAATTGTTATATTTTAAGTTCATTTAATCAATTCAAACTCACTATCCAATGATAGTGTGGTATATGCATTGGGCCATTTTTAGTAGGCATTATAGTGAACACTCCTTTTTAGTGCACAACTTGTACTAGGCTACTCGGAACTATTAAAAATTGAATAAATAGTCACAACATCTATAAGCATAAAAATTATAGCTTTCATGACTTTCTTTATGTTTGTATTCAGTTTTCATTGGTGTTATGTCGAGTTCTTAAAATCTACTTCCATCAAAATTTTGCACATGCATATGAATGGGCTGATAACCTTAATATCTGTAATTGATCACCCTAAGGCAATCCTTAATTTTTCATTAGAGCTAATAATTTGCTATCTTATCACTAATCTAGTTTTTTAGTAAAATGATGATACGTAGTGTGGATGAATCTTCTAGGAATGTATGTTTCATTTTTTTTAATGAGATTGATGTCTATTTATCTCTTTAATCTATGGGATTTTATCCTATCACCTACGGTTCAATCCTAGTATCAGGCCTTCTCCATATGAACCCTTAGGATGCTTTCCTAGGGACTACGTGAACACCAAAAACCCATAGCTAAAATTAAATCAAATTTAAATTAAACTCAAATCAATTTAAAACATAAATCAAAACCTTAAAGTTGACCTATATTATGTAAGGTATGTATTTAAATAAATATTAATGGAAAATTTTTATTTATTTATAATAATTAATAATAATCAAGTTTTAATTATCATTATACCTTAATTAAACTCTTAATTATCCTTTTATCTAATGTTACATTGTAGCAAGGATGAATCACCGCACTTACCACAACATGCATTGGATTAGGAATTTATATATATACTGTATCGATTGTTCCCATTCTTCATTTGCATTTTCTTTCTTTCGTTTCTGCTGCTTGGTTCAACTGTATCCCGCGAGAGGCGAGAGACGTGGGATAGAAAGAGGCTGACGAGGGGTTCGGTGGGGTCGATCGTGGGTGCGGGTGGATGCGTCAACGTTGATCTTGGTTATGGTGCCCTCGTGTGGGGAAATTGGCGTCTGGCGTGATTTGCTTTGTCTTTGGTTGAGTAGGGTTTTAATGAATTAAAGGTAAATAAGATTCTTATTTTTAATGTTTATTTATTTTCTTTTATTTATAGCTATTATTGGTAAAACTAAAATTTAAGGATATTAATATTTATTTTGGGGAAAAAATAAATTAAGTATGTTGGGTAGATATATTTAAAATAATAAATTATAAAGTGAAATAAAATCTAGGAGTTTCTTATATTATAAAAATACAATAATATATATATATATATATATATATATATATATATATATATATATATTACGATTTAAAATTTAACTGGATTAATTAGATGCATTTAAATTAACTAATGATTATTATGAATAGTAAAAGATTGATAGAAATTTATTTTAATTAAATTTTAAATGCTTTAATTCAAATTCCGATTATATTACTTTTTACCTTAAGGAAGATTAAAGCATAAATAATGATGGTTGTAGTAGGAAGTGTTGGTGACAACTATCACGTTAACTTGTAAGTTTTAATAATTGATAAAATACAATATCTAAATTCTTTTAATAAATTATTATAAATTACTAGGTGATTAATTAGTCGTCTAAAATTTTAGTTTTGAAGCATCGAGCTTTTCGAATAACTTGAACTAGTATTCATATGAGTAAAAGTCATGTTGACACCGTTTATGTGCGAAAGAGGTTTCAGATATCTCATTTTATGTGAGAAGTTCGCCACTTAGGTAAGATTTGCAAATTTTAATACATAACGTATGTTTATACTTCTCTGTAATTTCATTGAGTACAATATGGACTGTCTATACCGTATGTTCTCATAGAATCATTATTATAAATTTATTTGAAACCCAGTCATATGCATAGTTTCATATTTATGTCACCCAACGATTAAATTTTGTCTTGCTCCTTATTGCATCTTCATAAGTGGTATATTAATTCAGTTTATTTCTGGTTATTTGCATACTATCTTTCCTACTTTCCTATTGTTGAAAACACGGGCATGCAACATACTAGCTTATACATGTCATGTGTTAGTAATCAAGAAATTGGTCAAATATTATGATATTTTCTGCGCAGAATTTGGGACAAAAGGGTTCTCAAGAGAGACAAAAGGATCCTCAAATAATATGATATGGAGCAAAATGGTCTCCTACAGAAATAAAAGAAATTTCACGTAGTGTTTACGATATGATATGTTCGACAATAACTTTGATAGCTATACATGACATATTTCAGAACTACCATTAATATATATGTGTTATGTAGTATTGTATATATCATGTTTCAGGCAAAGAAGAATTGATAATAAATTATTGTGCTACTGTACAAATCAAATTGATTATACACGCAATATTTAATCTAATTGTTTAATTTGCATGCATATTAACATTATATTATTCTAAATTCAAATATGTATCAGTTTGTTTATCTTACTAAGTCGTATGACTTACGAGTTGATTATATATGTTTTCAGGGAATAGTAAGGAGAAAGTGGAGGAGTAAGTTTTGCCCCTTCTAAAAGTTATTCGGGGGAAATATTGTAAATAAAATTTGAAGGTAAGTTCAATAAATTTAAAAAAAGTATTATTTGGATATCCAATATTTTAGATGCTTTATAGCTGATATTAAAAGTTTCAATTTGGGTTGTTTCCGCCTGCAATGAATTTGGTAGATTACTAGTTAGATGTTCTTGTGATATTGTTGGATGAATTTTGACGACTGTGTTGATCTTTATACTATTATGTGGTATATAAAATTTTCAGATTAGTTGTTTAAGAAAAATTCAGTCCACTAAATTTACTCTCTCTGTTACATCTCTTTTCGACAGGTCTTAGGTTATTGTTTGGGATGTGACATATTAAACTAGTGAGCCTCATTTAACCCAACATAGCCTAAAAGGTTAAGTGAGGTTAATCATTTCCAAATTAATTTAAATTAGTCAAGCATTAATAATTAAACTCATTTAATCAAAATCAAGCCCACCAATTGGTTCCCAATTTGATTGCATTGAGTCAAACCCAAATTGGATTGAAATAAAGTTTACACACACAACAACGAGCCTTTATCCTACTATGTGAGGTCGATAACATGAATCATTCTTCTCCATTATGTCTTATTAAGTGTAAAATTCTAATTTAATTCTAATAAAATAAAATCATTTTTTATGCTATCTAACCAAGTATTCTTAGATCAACTTCTGTCTTTATTAACATTGGTTAAATCTAATACATCTACTCTTTTTACTGGGTAATCGAATGACTGTCATTTTATATTACCAAACTAGCTAAGGTGACTCTCCTTAATCTCATATACCATGGGAGCTACTCCAACCTTTTTATGTTTATATTTGTTTGCATTTTGTGTTTAAGTGTACAACTACTCATCTACCTGAGCATCCTCATCTCTGAAAACACTTAACTTTATTTTATGCTTCTCTTTTAATCGTCAACATTCTACATCATTAATTATTGCAGATTTTACCACCACCTTATAATTTTTTTTAAAAAAGTTTAAGCGTTACTTTTTTATCATAACATACCATATGCATTTTCCCACTTCAACCATCCAACTAAAAGTTTACACATAGCTCAAATGAATGCCAACCTTTGATGCGAATACATTTTAACACATGAATTGAACGTCCAAAAATAGGAGAAAAAATGATATATCATGCTAAAATTTGTCAAATTAATCATGAATCTTAAGGCAATATAAATGCAATAAAATTGAACGACTTAATGAGATGAGCCTATCGACACAATAAATGAGCTCAATTCAAGCTCAAAGAAGATACGTGAAAACTTTGAGATATTAATTGGATGGTCTAATAATCTCTAAATTTTGCTAGCTTATAATCAAATCGATTGGCTTGACGAGATGAATCCAACAAGCTAAAAATCACTCAAACGAGTGGTCATTTAGATGGTCAAATCATCAAAAAAGTATCTATGATCAAGTGAATTAATATAAATCTTATGATGGAGTGTTTTCAGATTTTAACTATAATTACCAAAATGTCTATTGCAGAATCCTATAAATGAAATTTCATTATTATCATGAGAGGAGAAGAAAGCTAGAAGGATACTTGGAAGAAAACTATGAGAGACCTAAAAGTTAGATGCTTGAAGTCTATTATCACAAACACTACCAACTAGCAGTGATTGTCATCGCCGATAATCTTTACAGCCAATTTATCATCGCATAATAGTGGAACTATGATATGAACCCAAGTCATCTAATTGCCAATTTGGAACATACAACAATAAGGAACAGAAACTACAGCTACGGCAGTAGAATAGTAAACCATTGTACAAGCAAAAAATCCGGAAGTCTACAATTATACAAAATAAATAATCTCTTACAACAACATTTTCCAAAGGGAAGCAATACGTAACTACAAGATGAGCAAGCAGAGCCTAACAAGAATCAAGAACTGCCAATAAAATGCAAGGCCATAACGAAATAACAAATAGAACAACTACAAGCTCCACTCTGAGCGAAATCCGAGCAAAAGCAAACTATCGGTTATGCAATCGATTACAAAGGATACAGCAGACCAAGATAGAAAGAGAGCAGAAGAAAACTATAAATAGGGATGAGAAAAGCAAACAAGGGGATGAAAAAATTATCTCAAGAACTTCTCCTGTGTCTAGCCCTCTCTTCTTCTTCCCCGAAGCATTTCCATGGTTGATCCTCACTGGAAGGTCCGTCCTCCGGTGGAATCGCCGGCGATCTTCCTCGGTTTTCCTCTCTTCCCCCTGCGTTCTCTCTGGAGCAAGTCGACGGCTCGAACAGTCGACTGAAACAAACAAAGGAAAGGAATAAGGTTAGGTTAATTCAAAATCTTGATCCAACGATCAAGATCTGCCGCGCCATATCATCCAACAGTTCAGATTAGATCTCCGGATCAAACGAGCAGAAGGCAACAGGTGTATTCCACTCATCCCTGTAAACAAAACATAACCGCTTGATCAAAGAGCAGATCCAAGAGCAGAAAGAATACAAAGCAATCCGACGGCTCAAGCTCAAGCACAAGAAAGACTCGATCCAAGTGCTCCAATCTGAACTAAAGACGCTAGATCCAATCGACTAACACCGCAAAACCCTCCCAACACCACAACTCAGCCGGGTTCAGAGTCACACAGAACTGAGTCAACTCAGCTGCACTAAGCTTAAAGTTAGCCAGACCCGACCCAATCCAGGGAAAAGGACTCAACAGAATCAGAATAGAAGACAGAACAGAGATATACACTCAAGCCTCACTGTTTTAGCAGCATTAATACAGAAAATAGTTCTTATCATTGGTGCTCTTGTTGAGAGCCACAACTCACACCTACAACACTCAGAAAATGGCAGAAGGAACCAGAAACAATGCCAAAACACTTGAAGCATGTGTTACCAGATTGAACAACAATGAACAGCAAATGACCTCAATCACTATGGCATTGAATGAAATATCAAAGAGATTGACAACAATAAGCAGATTAGAAAAACAACCTCAAAGCCGTGTATGTGATGCATCCCTTTATGAATCCTATTCTCCAAACATACTACATACACACACCCATGTCAAAGCCTCTTAAAATAGATATGCATTTAATGGAGAAGACCCTGAGGATGACTCTTTAAAGCGAGCGTTTTTTTATTATAACTCCTCGATGATCGAAATTTTAATAGCCTCAATATACATGGATGGACCTTTGGTGGTATCAATGGATGCAAGTAAATAAACAATTGCATTCTTGGCTCAAAGAACAAATTATGCAAAGATTTGGCCCTTCCCTCTACACAGATTTAAGAGGAGAACTAGCTAAACTTCAACAGCAAACCACAGTGCAACAATTTTACAATGAATTTGAAAATCTAGCTAACCAACTTTCAGACATCCAACAGGAATTGCTACAAAGCTGCTTTGAATCAGGGCTTAAACCAGAAATTAGAAGAGAAATAAGAGCCCTACAACCTGCTTCCTTGCAAAGCATTTCAATTGGCCAAGCTAATGGAGGATAAATCGATGACATTCACATGGCCAAAAAACTACAAGATTAAACAAGTTCCAAAGAAGCAACATCACATACTGAAAACACCCGCCTAATCCACCAAATGCAAATCAACACAGCAACAAACAGCCCTTAGCAATTCAGAGGCTAACACCAACACAATTAGATGAAAGAAGGCAGAATGGATTATGTTTCAATTGTAATGAGAAGTATCACAAAGGGCATATATGTCAAGCCAACTTATGTGCCTTCATGATGGTCAATGAAGACCAAGACTATCAACTACATGATATTCCACCAGAAATTCAGTGGAGACAAGAAGAGACATTAAATACAAGCTTAAAATACCAACCTTTCAATCTAAAGCAAATGACGATTGTATAAGTATACATATTATAAATAGTCTAACCACTAACTTAGTTTAGAATTTATGTCAGATATAATCCAATTATGTAGAATAAGATAGTCCATATTAAGTCAGCTGGCATAAATCCCTTACAACCTCAAATAAGAGGGACAAACAGAGCAATGTCACATAATCCAGCCACTTACAAAGGAGCATTCATTTTCAGATAGGTTGGACAGACCCACATAAATCAGGAAGCTCAAAACCAACATGAAACAAATGGCCGATACAATAGAAGAGAGCTTCAATCCAAGACTACTACAAAACAGACAAGCTTTTACACTACAACCAGTGAAATTACCAACTTAGTTCAGAAGATGGGCAGATAGTAATCAAGCTTGTCAAAAGTTTTAAATCACAGAGAAATCCAGGGAGAAATCCTATCAAGTGATGCTCCTAAGGTAGGGATTCAGAGGCATTACAGTTGGATCACGTAACGATACAGAGATCAACACATTACAGAAACCTTAAAATGGGAAGGAAATGTTTAGCCACAGATGTTCCTTAGACGATAAATAAAGAAATACAGAAAGCATCCCCAGAAGATTGACCTTGAGGACAAGGTCAGTGTGAGGAGGGGAGTAATGATATGAACCCAAGTCATCTAATTGTCAATTTGGAACATACAACAATAAGGAACAGAAACTACAACTACGACAATAGAACAGTAAACCATTGTACAAGCAGACAGAAAAATCCAGTGAAGTCTACAATTATACAAAATAAATAACAGCTCTTACAACAACATTTTCCAAAGGAACAGCCTGTCCTATATACAAGATGAGCAACAGAGAGCCTAACAAGAATCAAGAACTCCAGAAACCGGCCAATAAAATGCAAGGCCATAAATAATGGCAAATAGAACCAACTACAAGCTCCTGTATGAGCAAATCCAACGACAAAAGCAAACTACTTAGTTGTAAAATCGCTAAAGGATACATGAGACCAAGATAGAAAGAGAGCGTAAGAAAACTATAAATAGGGATGAGAAAATCAAACAAGGGGATGAAAAATTATCTCAAGAACTTCTCCTGTGTCTAGCCCTCTCTTCTTCTTCCCTGAAGCATTTCCATGGTTGATCCTCACTGGAAGGTCCGTCCTCCGGTGGAATCGCCGGCGATCTTCCTCGGTTTTCCTCTCTTCCCCCTGCGTTCTCTCTGGAGCAAGTCGACGGCGACTCAAAACAAAGGAAAGGAATAAGGTTAGGTTAATTCAAAATCTTGATCCAACGATCAAGATCTGCCGCGCCATATCATCCAACAGTTCAGATTAGATCTCCGGATCAAACGAGCAGAAGGCAACATGTGTATTCCACTCATCCCTGTAAACAAAACATAACCGCTTGATCAAAGAGCAGATCCAAGAGCAGAAAGAATACAAAGCAATCTGCGGCTCAAGCACAAGAAAGACTCGATCCAAGTGCTCCAATCCAACGGCTGAACTAAAAGACGCTAGATCCAACGGATCGGTAACACCCAAAACCCTCCCCAACAACTCGGTCGGGTTCGAGTCACCGTAAGCGTCAACTCGCACTAAGCAAGTTAGCCGGACCACCCAATCCAGGGAAAAGACTCATTCGAGAACGAGATAAACACTCAAGCCTCACTGTTTTAGCAGCATTAATACAGAAAATAGTTCTTATCAAACTATCTGAAAAAATAGCTGAAACTATCTGAAAAAATAGTGATAGTTGCAACGCAATATCACTTCATTTGCATTACCATAAATAAAAAAAAAAATATTCAAATACACTACAATTTTAATTATATTATATATTGTTCACACTATATTATTTTTCAGTCAAATAAATAATCCTATATTTTTGTTGCCATGCAGTTATTTCTTTTTTTATTTATCAATTCGGGCATCTGCTAGAAGCACCGACCCATCAACAGCACCTCCCCGTTCGCCACCCCTCCCCTCTGAACATATCTCCATGTTGCAACGCAACTGGCTCTGTTGTTCTGCGAAACCCTAAATTCCACAATCTAGGCGATTGCCTCCCGCTGCTAGCACCATGCCTATCTTCCTTTCGGAGGAAGAGTTTTGTCTCATATCTGGCGACGCATCAGCGGTGGCGGAAAGGGCCGACGCCTTCATTTGCGATCTCCGTCATCAGCTCGACGTAGTCAGGGCAGAAGCCGATGCCAAATCGATTGCCGAAGAGCAGAACTGCACTCTCCTCGAGCAGAAATATACCGCGCTGTACTCAGAGTTCTCGAGGCTGCAGTACGAGAACGCTCAGCTGTCTGCATCCACCAAAAAGAGTCTCTCAGAACTCGCGGATGCGCAGACCGAGAAACACCAGCTTCATATTAAGGCGGTGAGCGCTCTCTACCTTTCTCTTATTTCCTAGCTTTTCTGATCGTTGATTTCAGTGAGTTTATACTTGTGGCACTCGGCCGCATTTTATAGATTGGTAAGGATGCAGAGATAGAGAAGCTTTCACTTGAGGTAACAGAGCTCCACACATCAAAGCGGCGACTTCTGGAGTTGGTTGAGCAGAAGGATGCAGAGATTAGAGAGAGAAATAGTACCATTCAAAGCTACGTTGATAAGATTGTGAGTATATTTTCCTTTGCACTACTAATGTTGGGCTTACAAGAAGATCCTGAATCAACTAACTTGGTCATGCATTGCAAAGCAGTTCTACAAAAATGCTTACTTTTTATAGCTTGAGCTACATATTAGTTAGATCGAAAATGAAGGCGTTGAGAACCTCTTCTTCATAGAGTTTTCCTTTTTCAAATAAAGTTTGACATTCAACCACTTCTCCACTCTATTTCCTTTTTTTAATCATTTATGTTTTCTTTATATTTCTAAGAAAGCCTATAGTACTAGAACCACTAATTTCATACTAATTGGTTTGCTTCCATGCATTAATCTTAACTATATTTATTTGATTATCTTCATGAAGCCAAGTTTTAGAAATATATTTATGTATTTTCTCTCTTTCCCGTCATTAAAAATCTATTTTATTTTTTTAATTTCTCTCTCTCTCTCTCTCTCTTACTTTCATTGATTAGGGTTTATTTAGCAAACTAATCTACAGTGTACACATAAATGAGCCAAAAAACTCTTTCTTTTGTTGCAAATGGATAAAAATCTTGAATATTAATGGACATATATAAAATGTATAGTAATATTAATGGACATATATAAAATGTATAGTTCAACCAATTTAAATAAAATTTTTGCTCGCTCTTCATGTCCAACAATTGCCTTCATGTTAGCATTGATTTTTAGTCTTGATTTCCTATTAACTATTCCCTCTTAGTTTATTGTGCTGTCAATTAGAAAGCTTGTACACCCTTAAGTACTAATGAGGTTATCTCTCCTCTAATGCAGTGTTTTCATTTTAATCTTACTGCCATGTTCTTTTGACTTGTTTCCTAGTGTCTTCCTCCACAAACCATTGCAGCCATATATCACTTGCATTGATTGATTCCATTTTATCTATTGTTTATGTTAAAAAACATATTTTATTACTTCTTAACACTACATTTTATTTTATTTTTTCATTTGCTTTTGTGGAAAAGGTGGTAACAATGATGCTTTCGGCTAGGCAACATTTTGGTGGCCAAGAAGTATGATTAAGAGTAACGCTCTTTAAGCTTTGTTGGAATCATCTTGTTTAGCAATCTTCTCCATCTGCGTTGAAAGTAGAACAATAAATCATGTCTCTCTATATGTATATTTTCTATTTAAAAGTTCGGAATTTTATCTTCTAAATAGGAAAACATCCCTATCCTACGTATGTGGACTATCTACACGCTTGGTGGTACAACTTCATAGGACTACAACAATAAAATCTCTCGAGAAAGCATACCTTTGAATACCTGTTGGTGACATAACAAACCTTTTTTGAAAGCAATTTGGAGAACGGAGTTGTGGATGCTTGATGTTTGGGGTTTTAAAAAAACTTAAAATTTACTTGAATGTAACTTGACTCAAAATTGTTTTTGAGCTTCATTGTAGGCTTGAAATTGGTTTGCGTCATTTTAGAGTCTTGCTCTATTTGCACGACTCAAAATATAGTTGAAATGGCTATTTTTAGAACAAGTAACGTGGACAATATTTTTTATGTATATACTATTTATGTTTATACATTTAATTAATTAAAATTTGATTTTTAAGTTGACTTGAAAATGAACCTTTTTGAGTTAATGAATCAAAATAATTTTCAAGTCAACTTGAATAAAACTTATTTTGATTTTTGAATTGAGTTTGAGTTGAATTAGTATAAATTTTTTTTGTTCTGAGTTAATTCAACTAGATAAAACTTAGATTGATATAAACCCTATATAATATTTACTAACCTCATTTTCTCAACTAAAACTTTAGAGATAAGATTCATTTTGTTATTTGGATTCTGAATACAATTGGCAAGGATAGATTTAATTGAAGCTTTGGGTGAAAAAGTTTCTCCGCTTTCTCATTGCATGTGCTTGCAACATCAATGGTAATACAAGATCTAGCTTTCTTACTCCCATTTCAATTACTTCTTTTGAGGTGGTAGTAGGTCTTTCTTTTTTTCCTTCCATTTTATCTTCTTTAGATATAGATTCCAACAATCCTTGGGCTTATTTTCTGACTTTTTTTAAATAATTACACAATGGGCTAGTTTATTACTCTTCTGTGGTTGATTCTCCCGTCTTCTCTTATTTCTGATTGTATGCTAGGCTTTTTGTCCAATGAAAGAAAGACTTTTTTTTGCCACTTGCAAAATAGCTTTTGTGCTGGTTTCAAAGATATCAACTGATAAGAGTTTCAATTTTTATGTGTGGTTCATGAAATACTCTGGCATATTTCATACAATAGATTTCTAATTCATTTAGATTTTTACTGCAACTGCTTGCTTGTTAAGTTAGTTGTGCATTCCTGTGCATTTTGTCTGCCATCCCACTTCATTGTGATTGATGGGATATAATTGAGCTGATCATGTCAAGATTGGCTGATCTTACTTTTTATATTATGAATTCTGTGTGAGAACAAACTTCAAATGAACAAATGCATTTTTGATATCTTATTTATGTTACAACTATAAATAAAGGGTGTGAGAAAGTGTATTTCACTATGTTAAAAGACAATTTTCTAGATTGTGGTTTAGGAATAACATGCTATTAAATTTTAAATAATATTTAAACAAATTATCAAACACTTAATGTAAGTCTGCTTGACTAACACTTTAATCATGACACTATGTGGGGTCGGCTATATGAATCCTTTTTATTTGTTGTGTCTTATTAAGTGCCAAATTCTCATTTAAGTCTAATAAAATAAGGTCATTTTTTATACTTCCTAACCAAGTCTTTTTAGGTCTACTTCTACATCATTGGTGGGTGATCCCAATTTATTTTTTCTTCTTATTTTGAATGCTTTGTACAATTAGATTTATGTGAAATAGATTTAACACTTCATATGACACTAAACATGAGCAAATAAAGAATAAGAATTCATAAAATCGGTCCCAAATACTTAGGATGAGGTTAATGATGTTGACCTGACATGGATATGATGTTTATAAAATCTTATTTTCTTGTTTAATTTTTGGCTAACCAAGTTAGTGATGGTTGATTCTTGAGCCTCTCCTATAGTGAAAGCTATCTTTCCACGTGCAAACAAGGCAACTTTAGTTGGTTGGGGACAAATGGCTAAGTTCTAAGATAAATCATGCCATGTACATTAATATTTTGATGGATGTGCTCATCATTTATGAGAGCATGCAAACCCTCAAATATAAGTCTTGAAAACCATATTTATTTTTGTTGATTTGCCTCTTTCAGGCACATTTTGATAAATTCTGCTTACTGGTAATTGGTATCTGTGCATAACATGTGTGCCTTAATTAATCGAAAAAGTGCTTCTCATGAGATGGATGATAATGACATGGTCTATGTCCTCATAGACATGTTATCACTTCACAATTTGCTTGTGATACTTAAGGTTTTTGGTGGCTCAGCATCTTGTTTATGTTTTAGCAAGATAAGTGTAGCTTAGATTCATATTATAGCTAATTGATCTCATATATAGTTTTGTTACGAAAAAAGTTGTGAAGTTTGATATGCTTGCTATCTGCCACTTGAAGAAAAATTTTATTTGAATATAGGTATTAACATATCTTATATATAACTATAAATTTCAATGTTATTTTTGTATATGCTCTAATTTTCTCTTTTTGTATGGTTATGGTACTTTTGGAAAGATTCATTTGTCAGAGAATAATTCGCTGAAAGAATCTAAACTAAATGCGATTGAGGCAGAATTGATGCGTTGTCAAGCTACTTGTACTCGTCTAACTCAGGTTAGTTTTGCATATAAATTTGATACGATGATGGGTTGCAAGTTCTTACAATTATCTTGCTTGCTATTCACTTTTTTAAGAATCTGAAATTGATCTAAGTTTATATTGCTATTTTTTTTCACTTCTTTATTTATTTATTTTCTTAAAGAACCAAGGTTAGTTTTACATGATTTCTTATGCCCTAGAAGATTCTAGTGCAATTGTATGATATATGTAGACAATTATGTACATGAGTTCAATATTTGTAGTCATAGATCAGCAAGCTTAACAAGTGTTTGCCTTTTTTGATGACAATTAGAAAGCATATACAATTTATGTAAATGATAATCTAATGGTTGCTTAAGTAAAAATTTAGGATGAAATTCACACATTGATAAAAATGACACCATATTCATAAGCCATGAGTTTAGACCAAATCCAATCACATGGTTAGATCAATAATTGGAAACATAAAAAAAGAAAATATTAAGGAAATAAATCACTTGAGTAGCAATTTGAACCTCATATTGGTATGATGAGATGACATTTCTTGGAGTTTGCTACACACCACTTGCAAGTAGGAGTTTAAACATGTTAAGCTTGAGCGAGCTCACTATTTATTTGTATTTGGCTCATCTAAAAATTTATTTATTTGAAGTTGGCCCGTGTTTGAAATTATTTGGTAATTTGCTATTTGTTTTTAATTCGTGTTTGTCATGATGATTTTGTTTGCTTTGTTTAGGCTCAAATTGGCTTGAATTATTGAAAAATTTACAACTTTGTTAAAGAATCATATATGAACATTTTAAAATAAATTTATAATAAATTAAAATTAATCATTATTTTTGAAAATTTGTATATTAAAATATATATGCATTACACACACACACACACACACACACACACACACACACACACATATATATATATATATATATATATATTTATTTATTTATTTATTTGTGTTGAATAGAAGTTGAATATGATCAAATAGTCTTGTTTGTTTTTAGATTGTTTATAAATTGAGCTCAAAATATTTGTTTGTGTTTGACTCGCATATTTAACGAACAACTCAAACATGAGCTGCTTAGCGAGCCAAATACGAGCCATTTATGAACAACAAGCTTTTTTTTATAGCCCAACTTTTTTCACATTAGAATGATTCTCATCGAACCAACACTCAAGATTCAAGCAAAAAAAAAAAACTACTCAAAATATTATTATTGAATACTAGCCTTTACATGCGCTAAGCATCCATTATTTATAATCACAAATCCTCTTCATAAATAATAGAATTATCCAAATATTATTGGCAGTCCATAATGTAAAATTTCCTAAATTCTTATAACAAGCTAATAACATGGACCTATTCCACATAAATCACGCTTCACAGCTTAACTAGAAATCCATAGATTTGGATCGAGGCATTTAATTAGGAACCACATAGCAAGTCAAATCACAAACTAGCTGAAAGACCAACTCAAAAAAAGATGATGTTGAATTAAGTAACTAAATTATAATTAAATCACAATTATAGCCCAAAATCAAATGGCTAAATAGAAGTCCAATAAGAAACTATAGAAAACCAGCAACTATAAACTTGAGAATCAACAATAATCTCAACCAAATTAGTATAGGCATTTGAGAGAACAATCCACTTCCTATAAGAATCATCATCATTGGCATGTCTACATTAGCATAATATAATATAGATAGAAAACTAGGAATTGAAACAACTAAAGTAAAATAAAAATTCAGAATTATCAATTTACTTGTCTTAACTAACATGGCTCGTGTTTCAACAACTTTAAATCTTTGAGATTTGAATCGACTTCTTTCAAGGAAAGCAATTATTAATCCTGATGATGCGTTGGGTAGTTTTATCCTCAAAGTATAGAATGCTATCTTGCATGATAAATTCCAAAGATTGCTTTCTATTATGTTTGTCATCAATTTTGTGGATGAAGACTACATGCTTTAAAATGGTATCATATATGGTTCATATGTCTTCTAAAAGCTTCTTAGGAAGTGAGAATCTTGTTCATATATAATTAACTTTGGGAGTTTAAAGTGGATACACACATTACAAAAAAGGAGGCATGCTACTTCTACTCTTTATGTTGTTTTGTTTGCAAGCCATGAGGGTAATGAGAATCTATCAATCCAAATTTAGGCTAATGTTTAAAAAGGCGAAGATAAGAATTGAAGCGAGTTAGCCTCATAATAGATCAAGGTATAAGCCTCGTAAATAAAAATACTCATAAAATTAAATACAATTAATAAATATTCATAAATATAAACAAATAATTAAAAGAATGAAAAACTTTCCTACTTAAGAGAAAACAATATAATGAAAGGAAATGAAAATTCAATTAAAAATATCTTTTAAAAATGATTAAACAAGAAAATAAAAAAACCAAATTAAGAAATGTGAAGCTAAAATATGTTGAAAAGAAAAAATTGTTAAAAACAAGCAAAATTAAGAATTGAAAGGATACTAATTAAAATCAAAAGAAAAGAAATTATTAGTTATAAAAAATAGTTAATTTGAGGGGTTTGCATTAAATTAAAAGAAAACTAATTGCAATTTTCTTCTTCCACATATGGCTAAACTCTATACTTGAAAGTTTAAACTCTCTTAAATATAACTTATAAGTGTTTCTTATTATTAGTGAATATTAAATCGAGGATGAGAAAGGCATAAAGCCTTGCATGGACATGAAAATTGTAAATCTCAAGGCATTTGTTTGGCGCCTCTTGGTGAGGTGTAACTTAAGAAGTGCACCTGGAATGCCTTTTTAAATATGGATATAAACATAGTTGTGACTTGTACATTAGTAACCCTCCCAAGCAGTTCATGAACATGTGTCTCGGGAATGGCTTGCAATGCTGGAATTTTCAATTGGAGGGCTTAGAAGGGTGGCACGCATTCATGGCCATCATATGTAGTGCAAAGTTAAGAAACAATTTAGTACCTTCAAATAGCCTGACCACCTTAGATGTGTTAGCTTCTCATATTGACTTCTGTTGGTTAAAAAAATTGTGTTCTCATATGTAGTAGTCATTTAATGGTGAACCTTACTTTGGACTTCCTTGAAGACAACTTTGAAGATATCATTAAGCTTGTACAAATTGATGATCATTTGATTTGTGATCTAGTTTTGAGATTATGGACACATGCTTTAGTTGGTCCAAGAGATCGTTAATACATGGAAGAAGATACCTATTTTTTATAGTGATCTTATGTACTGTTTGTTAGTTGCAATACATGCACCAACTACCATCCTTCATGGGTAACATATAGGAAAGCTATTTGGTTGGATGAGTTCATTGTTGATTATTCCTTTACCTTTTTGATCTACTTATTCTCAATCTTTTAGTTGCGACTAACATTAGGGACAGAATAATTTGATTGTCTATCATTCTTTTTGGTGGAAAATTGTTCAGCTCCTGCAAGAGGGTAGAGCACTCCTTGGGTTTTATTTCGATTCTTCCTTGTCAAGTATAATGGAAGGAATATTTTTTCTTGAATTTTTTGGCCATATTTGTTTGGTTGTTCTATATATAATAATGAATAAGCATTTCCAGTCATTTTTTTTGGTTCTATGAAGAGAAGGATAAACTATTAGTAAGTGCTAATTGTTCTACTTGCTCTATAGCCGTCATGTCTACGGGTTGGAAATTATCTCTTTGGTTGTTGGTATAGCTGACACTTTGTTTGGTGGGATGGTATTATTCTTCCTTTCAGAAAAAAGATAGCGTCTTGGGTATTGACTATTGAAGATTATTTGGAAAATGTCTAGTAGAATTGTTTCACAAACCTCTTAATCTATTTGTGGGACTTGAGAAGATTATCTAGCAAATATTAGTGATGACTAAGCTTACATTTTAAGTCAATTTTCATCTAAGTTTTATTGGATCCAACCAAGTATATGGGGATAGGGATGATGCATGATCTGCAAATCTAAGTCTCTTGAAAGGCTTACGAAGATTAGAATCCTTTGAATTTTTATTTCTATGATGCAATAGATCACTTTTTATTTGACTTGCATGCATAAGCTAAACAATTCCTTACACACAATGTCATTTGTTGCTCTCTTGTTTATATTCTTTAGCATATCAAGAAAAAAACTTAGGTTACAATGGTTGATGGCTTGGCTCCAATCTCTAGCCTGAGATAATAAAAGTAACCACCTTTTTAGTAATTGAATCTTCTTTCTTGATCATACCCAATAAGTGTTTTAAATCAGTTTTTCAACATATCTGCCTACTGTGACTATTTATTTTTTGTCTGATCACATCAGAGATTGAATCTTGAAGTGGTTGGTTGAAGGTTACCTTTTGAGGATATCTTGTCATTTTTTCTTTTTGTTAAAATTTGAAGAATCTTTCTTGTGACTTGGAAGACTTCTACTTGATAGTGTACTTTTGCATATTTGAATTATTTTTTGTATAGTTCATGCCATTTCTTACACCTATTTTTTCATGCCCCATGAGGCAGAATTTTTGGCTAAGCATTTTCTTGAAGTGCCCCCATGTGACATTATGCTACCCACATCGTGGCTGAGCATTTCATCAACTTAATGCATGGTGGGTAAGTATGGGGTGGTTAAATGAAACAGTCTCATGGAAGAAGACCCATAGAAACTAAAGTAGGTCTTAAAGTAGTTCAACCATTTGTCCATCTTATTGGCTTCAATAAAACTATTTTAATTGGGGATGTTTACTTTGGTTTGGACTACTACTATTTGAGTTATGGTGCAAGACTCTCACCCTCATTGACTAGGGAATCATCTTGCTCTTCTTAAACAAAAAAACCCAGCTATCATTTGTTGTAGCAGTGTTTCCCTCACTCGTTTATCCACATTGATTGGTTCTTTGTTCGATACTGGAGTTTGCTGAATATCTATCATCATAGCCATTTGTTGTTGTAGTAGAGGACTTGATTGACCAAGTCACTTGATGATTCCTCTTGTTGCATTGACATGAATCTTCAACCTTGTTGACTAGACTCTTTAATGGCAGAAAACACTTATATTTTTTTATAGCTGATTTTTGTTAACAAAATTATATAGGGTTAGAGAAAATTTTGGCTTTGATATCATTTGATCCAAAACTTCTCGATATTCTTGGAACAAGATCTACCGGTGGGATGAGCTAGCAATTTAGGATCTTGGATGAAGGAAATGATTTTTAGTTCATGTTATTATTTCTAATGGAGCTTATTTGGTTTGAGGCCAACTCTAACTTTTGTGACTGAGTGCCTAACAAAGTTTGAATAAGTCATGTAAATAGATAGAGATGGAAACAATATAAGTGGAGCTGGAAACAACTGTTATATTCCTAATTTAAACTTCTCTTTTTCTAACTCTGCTCCACAAATTCAAGAACTTGAATATCTCCAACAAAAAGAAGAAAATTTGTACCTAATGCCTTAAACATTCACCCTTTATATATATGAGGGTAGAGGTGGTTACAAGAGAAGGGGTGTAGTGACAACTGAATGGTTAAGTTACAAGTGAGGGGTGCTTGATGCCATTATCAAATGGAGAGAGAGTCAAATCTCTACGTAGAAAAGGAAAATCATTTGGTCCTAAAATAGGCTGTTAGGCTTAGACAAATTCTTCAACTTGGACCAATCTTTTCGGTAAGCATGCACTTGGCACAACCATTCATGTCTTTTTCTTCCATTGATCTTGTATCATGACTTTGCCGGCGCATTGTGCTGGCCACATGGTTTTCTTTATTTTGTAATATTATTTTTGTTTGTTTTTAGATGTATACTTTTATTTACATGCTTGCCAAACTACCTCACTTGCATACTTAACATGATTTTTTTGATGCATTTTTTCTTTTTCTTTTTCAATGAATCTTCTTTCATGTTCATGCATATCTGGCCATCTCAGTCCATATTTGTATGCATACATAACTGAAGCGACTAATCTATGGATGCCCCATGATATAGGATTCGAAACTAAGTTGACCTAATATTTGTACATATGTAGGAAAAAGAACTACTCGAGAAACAAAATGTGTGGCTTGATGAGGAGTTAACGAGAAAAGCTAACACTCTTTTTGAGTTGCGTAGAGCACAAATGGACACTGAAGTAGAAATGTCTGGAAAAATTGCTGATGTAAGCTCTTACGTTTAATATTTTATAAACAATTAGCATATCTTCTTATGTTGACTGCTTGTTTTTTATTATTTAAATTGTTTTCCATTTCAGTTGGAGAGGCAGGTCAAGGAATATTCCCTTTCACTAAACCACAGTAAGGAAAGAGTAAGGGATCTTGAGCTTAGAGTCAAATCATTGGAAGAGGTATCATGAAATGCACTCTTGTTTTAGTAATTATGAAATCATTGTTATTTGTCTTCCTAAATGCATGATTATTTTGGTTAATTGCTGCATTTCAGGACCTGTGTTCATCTAAGGATATTGCTGCAACTAATGAAGAGCACTTTAATACTGAACTGTCAACTGTAAGTGAAATTTTAGTTGTTCAAGAGAGTTTAGAATCACGACCAATGGGTATGGATGTGTATATTGCGTAGCTTGGTTAGTTCATGCATATTGTATGACAGAATTCACTCTTTAGTTGTGAAGCTACAACTAAACTGGCCTAACTACTTGGTTGCATATAATAGAGCTGCCTGTAAAATATCAATTGAGGTTGCCATCTATGTCAATTTGATTGAGTAGATCTATAAGGAAGAAGTATCCTATGCGTGGCAAGCTTAGTAAAATATGGGATGGGTTACCTTTGATACATACGCATATTATATACATATGGATGTGGAATTTCAAATTGGAAATATGAATTACTTAATTGAAATAAAAAATTTAAATTTTATTTCGCCAAAAAACTGTTCTTGTTCAAAATGAGATGGACAGGTTTTCTTATATATTTATGAGTGTAATATGTAAAATACATGTATTAAAATTTTAAATTTTGAGTGCTCATATTTTTTGTACTTTTGTAAAGATACGAGAATTGCATGTACTTTTGAATAATTTGTATGTAGACGTGTTATATGCATAATACACGAATATTCTAACTAGGTTATCAATAGCCTTAGTTGAATTTCAGTATATACAGTTGTGTATTTGAGTTAAAGTTATTCTTGTTCAATAAATTGCGTTAATTAAAAGAAAATTTTGAAAAAAATGAAAACAAATCATCTAGTTGCAATCTCATCCATGTTGTCCATATATGCATTATTACTGTTTGTTACAATTTGATGCGCATAACCATATCATTCTAGAATGTATAAACCTTGAAAGAAGATTTAACAACTTTTTTCTAGGAAAAAATATCACTAGAACTAAATACATTATTAACTTTTGTTTAATATGTATTCTTGTGAGCTGAAGTTTTCTTGCTCAATAAATTTCGCTCATTATGAAAAAAAAAGCTTTAAAAATGGAAACAAAAGCATCAACTCACACAATCACATCGAAGTCTGTATCTGCACTGTTAGTGTTTGCTACAATTTGATGCACATTATCATACTATATGAGATTAAAGGGACCTAAAAGCAGATTCATCAGCTTCATGTTCTAGGAAAAGAAGATATCACTAGAAAGCATTATTAAACTGCAGCATATTTCTCTCATTTTTTTTCTTCTAACCATAAAATTCAACCCTCTTATAGAATAAAGTTCTGGAGTAAAGTATGTGATCCATGGAATGTATCTATTGACTAATATAAAATAATAGCAAAATAAATAATAAAAAGGAAATAAAGGGTGGTTGAGTTGACCCCCCATCATATGCATGCCTCAGCTGAGGGGCATGGAGGGCCATATGATCCCTTTCTCTTTTATTTAAAAAAGAATATATATATTTTTTAAATTGAGGTTTACTGCCCGCTTACACCTACAAACCCCTCCTCTTCTTTGATCTCTCCTCTTTTCTCTCTTTTAGTGTCTCTCTCTCTTGCTCCCACTAACAAACTTGCTGCTGCCACTCATTAATATTGCTGCCTTCTTTCCTCTCCTTTCTTTCTTTCTTTTTCGTCTTTCCGGCCCCCTTTCTCCTCCTATCTTTCTTTTTAGTTGACCTCGACTCTCTTTTCTTCTTCCCTCTCTCGTCCTACCTGACCTGGACTCGACCCCTTCTCACCGTCTCTCTCTTCCTTTCACTCTCTTTCTCTCTCTAATAGATAGAAGTGAAAAATGGCAAAAGATAGAGAGAGAAAAAGTAAGAAAATTTTATTGCCACCTTGTGTTGTGTTGTTGTTGTGCTGATATTGCATGCACATATAATACAAAAAGTTGTGCCTCTTATTTTGTGTTTAAGTTCACGCCAATGTCATCTTGACCTGACATGAAAATTACATTGCTTGCAAATCTTTTCATGCATGCTATACACTTTTTTGGCAATGTGAGAATTGAAGACCGATATACTTTTTGGCATGGTAGGAGTAGAAGACTCAATTTTAGTGTCAGACACCAATTATATATTGCTTTCCTGGTGTGATGGGTAGGCCCAACATTCTTGAAGATTTAGGATAACTCATAGAAGTTCAGGCGCTTTAATAACATGAGAAAACTTTTCGACTGGCACCACAACATTATGTTAGAGCGCCACGACGCTACAACAATGTGACGCGTCATTTTCTATTTAAGAATTTATGATAATTAATATCCCCTTTTTGACTGGCGCAGTAACTGCCTTGACCATCTGGCCAGCGCTGCGGTGTTGTATGTGAGCATTGCAGGACTGGGCCGTAGTCTTTGAAACCGAGAGGATAGCACCGCGGCTTTCCAGCACTGCATGCTAGGGCCCCCTGGGCGCTTGAAATTTTCATTCACGCATTCCCTCGAGAGCCTCTCTCTCTCTCTCTCTCTCTCTCTCTCTCTCTCTCTCTCTCTTCTTCTAATTTGTACTTTCTAATATACAATGCTAGTAAAGTATGTAAGGGCAAGAAGAGGGCGATCGTTAGTGACACTAATAGGTTTGTTAGTCTGGAGGTTGAGGAGACGCCCTCATACATAAGCATTTGATCTTGGAGAGGAGCTTTTACAATCTGGGATGCTACCAATTTTTTCATAGATAAAATTGGAACAAAAACAAACTTAAAAATCTTCTGGCCTTATAAAACATGGCTAAAAATAAAATGGAAATCGCAAAATAATATTAATGAGGACTTAAACACAAAATGAGAAGGAATATAATTAAACAAAAATTTGGGCACAATATTGAACTTACAGGGTACTCAAGATGAATTTAAAAGATTGCTTATTAGCTTGGAGTGTTCATAAATACATGAAAACTCTTTAACACTCATAATCTTCAATAATACACTTAATGAATCAAACTCAGGTTGGAAATGAACTAAGGAAGGGAGCTCTATTTTTAATAGGAAAATTGATTTTTTATGGATCACTGCATATAAAACTATAGCCATACAAAGACAAAGATGATGACATTTTGAAAGCACAAAATAGAATTTATTTTATTGTGGGATAATATGTAATTTGTAAAATATGAATATTGAAAGGCATAGATTAAAAAAATAAAATTATGAATTAATTCTAATCACTTTGGTTCAACTTCAAATTTATTTTTTAAAAAAATTAATCAAATAAAATAATTGAATCGGTGAATCAATAAATAAAACTATTTTTTGAGAATTTGAATGTTCTAATATTGATTAAATTTTGATGATCATCTATTAACTTGAATGGTTGCTACAACCAACCATTGTACCCCTAAAATGATTGTGCTTTCACATGAATGGGAAATTTTTTCAAATAAAACTGAGCAGGCAAATCTATTGCATGTCATAGGTTATGCATGTTGCTTTAAATGACGTATGCATCAGCTACCAATGACAACCTATGAATGCTTTGGTGCGATAGTGCTTTCTCGTGAAAGACAACATATTTTTGTGTATAGAAAATCTTATGAATGAGACTATCGGTTCATTGTTGTATTTCACTGGTCGTGTGATTGTTCCGGCAATATGTGCACAATGCTTCAAGCCATAAAATTAAAATTCTTTGTATGTGATCCATTAAATTGATTAAAGGCTTAAGTCTAGCACCTAAAGGTAATGCAAAACAAAATAAGTCATTTACAATTAAATCATTTTGAGATGCATGCAAATTGCCTAAAATATTTTTTGAGGTCTTTAAAATTGAAATTAATTGCATGCGATTCGATGAATGGATTAATGGCTTAAGGTGGGTATTATTTACGGACTATAAGGAATTCTAGAGCTTTCTTCCTACTCTTCAATCCTCTTTTTTCCTTTTTTTTGCTCTATTTGCCTGGCTAGTCGTGGTAGTTGGTGAGGGAAATCATCTATAGGCAAGTTTGGAATCGGCAAGTCTAACATTTAATGATTCTGTGCAAACTAAGATATGTTAGATGTTAATTTAACTCATCTCGAGATGCGTGCAAATCCCTAAATTATTTTTGAAGTCTTTAAAATTGAAATTGTTTGCATGTGATTTGATGATCAATTAAAAGCTTAAGCTTAACATCATAGAATGCAGTATGGACTAAAATAATTTTAAATTAACTCATCTTGAGAAGCATGCAAATCCCCTATATTATTTTTGAAGTTTTTAAAATTGGAATTGTTTGCATATGCTTTGACAAATGGATTAAATATTTAAGCATAATGTTTGTGAATGTTGTGTGAACTAAAATTGATTAAGTTTAAAATTGCCTCACTTCGAGAAGCGTGCAATCACTTTGAGATGATTACGATTTTTAAATAAAATGCGTGCAAGTTATAAACTCAGGCCGAACTTGTTGTGCTGCAAGATGCACTTAGGCGTGTAGCTTTGCCTATAGGGTGAGACTTTTAATTCTCACTTGGAAAGTCTGGTTGTCTTCCTCATAAGGATTGAAGTCAATAAAATTTGTTGAAAAATAAATATTTATCTCTCTCTCTCTCTCTCTCTCTCTCTCTCTCTCTTATATATATATATATATAATATTTTTACATTTGCATTAAGACCTTAAAGGCCTTCCACAACAAAAAATTGATGTTCAATAGAAAATTAGAGAAATCTCTCTGGTTGTCTTTCCCATATAGTATGGTCGTTGCCTTGTCTTTTGAAGGTTGTTCCTTTTGTGCCATAAGATTGGAACTGACAAGATTTTCATCTTTTGGTGACATATTGCAACATCGTTTAAAAATAGGTTCCCTAGTCAAATATGCATTTATACTGATTGCTTCCACCCTAATTCCCATCTTTTGATGGCATCTTTTTAGGGCTATGCATTCCATCTTTCTTGTGAGATTTTGAACCTAATAACTTGTGAAGGACATCTATTTATCAAATAGGCATTTATACGGGTTGATTCCACTCATAATATCTTTGGTAGACTTGAATTTTCAACATGCATTTTAATGTATTTTACTCTTTTAAGAATGATCTTATAGCATTTGATTTACCCATTTTGTTGAGGTGTTGGCCTTATTGTTAGATGTCGCGTTTCTTGCAATACTTCTTGAATTGATTTGAGTAGAACTTAAGGTTAATGCTAGTATTCAGCTTCCTAACTTTTTTCTTGCTTGAGTTTCAACTAGTCTTTTGTTACATCCCAAATGACTCTTTTTTTCAGGTCAGATTGGGGTGTAACATAATAAGACGACTCAATCAGATGCAAATTCCACCAACTTATCCTGACATATATAGATTTAGGACAAGTGGATGAAAGTTGAATCTTGCCAAGTCATCACAAATAAACTCTTATATTTTAAATTTTTTTAATAATATTTTCATATTTAAATCACATAATTGGGAAGCGTGTAACATCGGATTCCAAAGTACATATAGAGCAATTGAAAGTACCAAAACATAAATTGTACATACCTTAAAAGGTCTTTACATTCCTCTAAATTGTATAACAAAAGTTGTACAAGTCAAAATGCCTATCTAGTTATTACTTTTCTGCTTATTCTTGCTTAAAAGGTAACGTGTAATATCATATATTAACAACTTAATGAGATGAGGGATGCTAAAATAAATTCAATATAAGACAGAAGAAACAACGTGCATGTAGAATTGAAATTTGCATGAATGTGACAGTAAGTAGAGACATGCTTCATATGTAAATAATGAATAGGAATATGCAAGGCTGTGAAATATATGCAGTAATCAATCGCGATAATATACTTGTATGCAACTCATTTCATAAAGCCTTAGTTCAATTTAAATCAAATTTTTTGTTAAAAAATGTCATTTATAGTCGTATAGGTTTGACTTATGTCATAACATGAGGGTCCGTTGATAAGTTTGATCATTCCAACATTACATACCAACAGCTTTTCTAACATCAATTGGGCTAATCTAACGAAATTCTAAGGTTCTTTATCGAAGGCTCATCTCATCAAATTTTTTTTCTATTTGTGTAGGTTATTATAAAACAGTCCATCTATAACAATTTTCATGATATTTTATGCTTATCATATGCATTAATTTTATTTGTACATTTGCTTGTACTTGCCTGAAAAATTCATAAGTATGCATAGCAACATTGCATAACATCAAGAATTCTAACTTCGATTTTAATTATTTTAAATCAGTAAAGCATGATTAAAATATGAAAGAAATATTTAAATGCAATACATATTACAATCACAATGAGTAAATAGTGGCATACATCGATCTTATAAAAGATATGAACTTAATTTAGCAATTGCATGTTTGACTTCAATAATTAGGCCAATCTCGTTATGACTACATCGACGTTTTCTCGAGTACACAACCTCATTTTATAATTCTCTTTAAATTAATGAAATCTTTAAAATAAACATATTTTAGCATAAATATAATCTCAATTGCAGCTTACCTGAAATTGATTTCGCTTTATACCATTCTTTCTCAGCCCAAGTTTTTCTCTTCTTACTCCCTTCTTCTTTTTCTTCTTCTTCTTCTTCTTTATTCTTCTTATTTCTTTTCTTTCTTTCTGATGACATGTTTCCAGCAAAGCCTTCAAATTTTTTTTTTTTCTACCAAAGCCTGATTACGGGAAGGAGATATAATGAAATTGCTAAGGTTTAGATTAATCATATATAAGTGGTTATAGAAGCTTATATAACTAAACCTCCATTCTTTACTTTTCCTATTTTCTTCAGCTATAATACTTCCAACTTTGTTTTATTGTTGAGTGAAGTTACATGAGAAATAAATAGAATTATAGATTGGATTGAAATGTTAGTGTTTATGTTAAATGTGCATAAGGAATTACATTACCTTACTTCACTGTTTGAAGCTCCCAGAATTTCTCCCGTATTCGACCATGGTAAGTTACATGGCATACATGCTAATGAAATGGGGAGGAAAATCAGTAGCTTGTGTAGCGCTTTAGGTTAGGTACATATATTATTATTAAGTTATTTGTTAATACTCCATCACAGCCGTAGCTTACCACTATAATCCAAATCCACTGTTGCATGCAAAGGAAAGTGAAAAGTGGAATTAGCTATAGTAACATTAAATGGAGAATAATAAAATTCAAATAGAAACTTAGAAAAATTTATTTAATGATTAAATTAATTTATAATTACCAATTTAATCGTATTTTTGAATATGCATTTATATATCAAAATGATTGAAATGAAAAATAAAATTTTTATAAAAATGCTTTTGATGATTTTTGAGACATGCGAAAAATGGAGTATATTTTTTCAATGCATTTAATTTACTTGTTTCGTGTATTTTTGGGTATTACATCTTCCATTCCTTAAGCTATTGAAAAACTTCATTGTTTTGGTTGTTTCAAGAACATAAATTGCCATGTTCTATCATGGAACTCCATCTTGTAGGAACCAAAGATTTGAATATGCATAATCTAAAATTTTCTTAGATTTATATTCAAAAGCAACAATCTTTAGCTTTTTTGACCACATGGTGTTCACCAAATTTTAAAGGTGTAGGTTTTTTTCCAAAGAATCCATGTTTGTACATTTATTCTACCTATCATAGGCTCAGATCTTGTAATCTTTGATGCCACAAGTTAGTTTCATCGACAAGATTATAAGATATGCACACCCAACTCTCAAGCACATATTGGGCTTGTATACAAATACCTTTCATGATGATTAAAGAGCCTTTGAACATTTTTAGGCTTCTATTATCATATTTAAAAATGTATCCGCTAAGATCTAGTTCACTAAGAGAAATCAATTTTTTATATATTGAGCTTCTCTTCTCTTGTTATTTATAAGGTACATTATGCCACCTTTTTTATTAAGAGAGTCACTTTTTCATTGAAATGGTCAACTTATGTTTGGGCACATATGTTTGGAGCATCTAGAGTTTAGGATTCATTCTTTGCTTGGCTGTAAAACTGAGATTGATAGAGCTTTGACTTTAATTCACTATTGCGATGTATCCTCTATGGGGGGGGGGGGGGGGGGGTTTGGAATAATTACTAAACTTTTTGCCATGTATTTTTTATTGCATCCATATGCTACTGATACTTCATCTATTTCTGTGTGAGTTATAAGGTATTTTTTTAGTACTTACAATTCACCTAAATTATAATCCTTCTAAAATTTTGATGTCAACTTGATTATGAGGGGCCTTTAAAGTGTTTTATTTTTTGGAATAATTACTAAACTTTTTGCCATGTATTTTTTATTGCATCCATATGCTACTGATACTTCATCTATTTCTGTGTGAGTTATAAGGTATTTTTTTAGTACTTACAATTCACCTAAATTATAATCCTTCTAAAATTTTGATGTCAACTTGATTATGAGGGGCCTTTAAAGTGTTTTATTTTTATTTTTGAAGTCTTTTTAATGAAAACATGAGTTCATATGTTCTAATATTGAGTGTAAAATTGTCATTGCTGATGGTTCAGAACCAGCCCTAGATGTAGATATTTCAGTAGTTTGAAATACTAAGATTGTGACATCATGCTGTTCAAATTGTAGTTTGATGCAATAAAAATTGATTGTAAAGTTTTTTTCCTTTGATGCCCTTAAGTTGAATTAGAAGGATAAGTGTTTAATTAAATTGAAATTATCACCATTGTTCTTATCATTGTTGCTCAACAAGTAGATTTGGCTATCATATTTAGTTTGCTAATTTGTTGAACGTTTCTTATGTTGATTGTTATATCTTATGTTTTATTTAATTGCTTTTGCTATCCATGTGTTGCTTCATTAATTTCCTTTATGCTTATGCAAACATGAAAAGGTTAATAAGCTTGTTGAATTATACAAAGCAAGTTCAGAGGAATGGTCCAAAAAGGCCGGTGAGCTTGAGGGTGTCATCAAAGCCCTTGAGGTTTGGAGTTGAACGTTGTCTATCACTTATAAGTATGTCTCTAATTTATGTGCAACAGTTCACCGTGATTTTTGGAACATGTAGACACATCTAAGTCAAGTTGAAGAGGGCTATAAAGAGAAATTGGATGAGGAATCTTCTTTGAGGAAAGGTCTTGAAAAGGTAAGTTTTTTTCTTTTGTGACAAGTGTCAAGTTCTATATTTATTATGCGCAGTTTATCATCCAAGGTACAAGATCTCAACCAAGCTCATTACTATGTTGTTTTTTGGTTATGTGGGGGATGATACTTGTTTGGGTCGGAAGCATAACAAGTTCTTTAGAGTATACTATAACAAAAAATTGGTACTGCAAAATATATATTTCCAAAGAAAAAGTAAATCAAATAGATTCATTATGTAATGGTGCAACACCATGACTATATTTTGGGCATTTTCAAGTGATTTTGCTAGATGTTGAATAGTAGCTGTAGTTTTTTCAAATAAAAATGAATATTTTAGAAAGGTTGAAACTATTTGAACATGAATTTTCTAGCTGGCAGCTATTATGTGAAAGTTGGGTAACATTGTGGATGTATACTATGGGAGACTGATCTTCGACACCATTTTAAACACCTTTGCACCTCATGATTAATTTCTTGTTTTAAAAAAAATGGTAAATTCTTTCAATTTCATGTGAATTGAGTATGATAAAACCTCAGCTTCCTACGTAGAATGAACTAAAAAAAACCAATTCATTGATCATTTCTGAATTTGCAAATTATGGTGTTTGAGTTTGTAGGGACACATTTAGTATATGAAATATGTTGGCTAAGTTTAATTCACATGGATTGGGGCTTGCGTGCATGTACTCTATCGATGATATGGATTTGAAGATAGACATATTGAATAACATGCATATAGCTTCTTGTAGATTATGACAAGTATGTTACAAGGTTGCGTTGAAGAGTAACTAATTATATGATAAAATGCAATTCTATGAAATAGTAAATATGTAATTTTAGATGTTGTTAATATATGTTAATGCACTTACTTAGGAGAATGCCATTTTTTTTTTTTATAAAAATGCATACAAAAACTTATCGAATCATATTGCACTTGTTAATGAATAGCCTTATGAGGAATAAAGCCATGCTTATCTGTTAAAAACTTAGTTGCTTACCTCAAGTTGACAAAGGCGGGTTTTATGTATGAATTACATTACTACTCCAATCACTTGGCTCCACTATACTATTGGAGATGTGTATCTTTAAATCTATGGCTAGCAGACGTAGTTACTAAGAACGACATCAAGGATTGAAGTCAAAGGATGTAATTAATTACATAAAATTAGAGATAAGAAGGGTAAATTATTATAGAACTTAAACCTCATCTCACTTAATTAAAAGAGGGGAAGGCGAATATAGGTTGTAATTTCCAACTTGTTTTTTGCAAGCCCAATGTAGGGTTTAGACAATTTTAACTTTAAATGCATAGCATTGAAAAATAAGTTATTGAAAAATTATGCAAAAAGTTGCAAATAACCATCAACATGCCTTTTGGATGAATAAAAAATGCTAATTCATTAAGTTAATTCAGTAGTTTGGATTTGACTAATTACATAATTTAAATTTTTATGAAACGAGCATCTCAACACTTTTCATGGTCTCTCATGAGAGGTGCACCTTGCCTCTAGATTTAAGAGGTGTGCACCTCATATTTAGCAAGAAAATTAAATGAGTTAATTTTAAAAAAAGGCAATGAGCGGAAAACAATAAATTCAAATCATTTTTGTACATGTTCAAATAATATTCAAACCATTTTAAATTATTTTATAATAATCCTGGGCTCAAGTGCTTTCCAATACACTTTAACTTATATTTTTTAAAATTTTTCTACAAATAGTTTTGCAATTTCAAAGCTCTATGGTCTTATTCTAAATCAATATATAGATATACATAGGTATTAAGTTGACTATATAATGCTTTTCACATCGAGGCATGCAATTAATTAGGATGGTTTAAGGATAATGGTGTCCTAGCCATGAGGAATGAGTAAGGACTCCTTGATTTTACATATAATGGCTATGATTAAAGCATTGGGGTCCTTAGATGATAGATTATATGATGCAACAAGATCACTGCTATTGATTTGTTTTTTTTTTTTTAATTGAATGGTACATGCATAATCACTTACTCTAACCTTGAACATGGGTTGCCCTAAGAAGATTGTTTTATATTCAATGATATAGTAGAAAAGAACATAATTTTTTCACTTAGGGTCTGTTTAGTTGTTTGAAAAAAAGAATGCAGTGTAAAGTAAATATAATGTATTTCGATTACTTTAGATTATTTGGTTGAAAACTCTATAAATATATTGATTTGTTTATTTGTTTGGTACAATGAATATAATTTAAAGTATTTTTGGGGTTATTTGCGTTATGGGTGGTCATGAAGTGGTGGAGGTGGCCAGGTACGGCAATGGGTAAGCAGCATGGCAATGATCGGAGTACCGACAATGGTAGACTTCTGAATGTATTTGAAATTTGGCAAATTCCAAATAGATCAAAGTTTTCCAAAAATATCACATTACTTTGAAATTTTACTTTGCACTATACCAAACACATAAAAAGTTAAAATCTCCTACATTTATTTTAGTTTACATTCAAAAGTAATCCAATCAAACAACCCCTAAAAACATCTGAAAGAATTCTACTATATGGACTTAGGGCTTAATCACCTCATAGTGAATGTCTGCTTCATAAAGAATGAAAGTGTCTCACATCTAGGATTTGAGAGAGATTACCTCATTAGTATTTATTTTGTGGTGAGCTGATTATAGTACCGTTGTTTGGATGAGATTAAGATGACTGATGAAGAGCTAAAACTCTAATAATAGCTAGATTGCTTTGGACATCACCACCACCTCTACTTGTTATCGACATTGGTCATGGATAGAGAAGAAACTTCTTAGGGAAGTTTCTCTTGAGAATATGTTTGAAACAAAAGCCTTAGGTTCTCTTAATGAATTCTTCTATTGCTCAAAGTGGTGTCTACAACTATTTATTTGCTGTTTTTATTCATCTAAAATAAAAAATTTCAAGATTTCAAGTTTAGTTATATTGTTTAAAATCAGACACCAATTCACCCCCTTCTTGGCATGCCATAGATTTTTGGTTAGCTCATTTGAACTCATGTTTGACTATGATAAAATGGACTAGGTTGACCCCACCAAATATATGGGTTAGGTCTTAATGTTGGTGAGTTATCTTAGAACAAATCTCTAGTTCATCTGATTTGATTTTGAATTAAACAATGATTTTAGTTCCATGAATTTTATAAATTATCTTTTTGGGTTTTAGCTCACTGTTAGGTCAACTTGAACTTGTATTCAAAGAATCATAAAGGGGCCAATAGACTAAGCAAATATACTCCTCAAGGTTAAGGATGTATTAGAGATATAGTGGTTTAATTAATCATTTAATATATAAACTAATTGGACTATGTTATGTCAATTAGCTTACATAGATTATCCCATGCTTAGCATTGGTTTCGCTCATTTAAACTTATATTCAAATGAATCAAATACTTATTTTAACCTAAGCAAAAGGGCTTCTGAATTAGCTAAGGTCATTGGTCCTTGACCAATCAATCCATAGAATAGGCTAATTGAAGGCTTAAAGAACTTCTTGTTCAAACCTAATGCAATTATGCTGAGGTTGATTTTTCTCTATTTAGTAGGGATTAGATTAATTCTATGAGTCTAATAGAGTTTAAAAATCTTATTAATAATCAAATCCTAGCTTGAGATGAGCTAAGTCACAACTAGAAAGAGCTAGTTTGTCATCAAGTCCGATTTAAATAAGCTTCCTTACCATATAGCTAATTTTGTTCGAAACCAAAATTTAAAAAATTCTTAGAACTTATCTATTTCGGCTAGAGAATTAGTTCTAAGAGCACCTTAAAATTTTGGGGTCTATATTTTAGGAGATTTAAAAAAAATTACTGGGAGTTTTGTTCCACTTAAGCAAGGTTGAAGTCAAAAAAATGATATAATAGGCTTAATGCACTTTAATGGGTAATAGGTTTGAATAAGTTTTTTGAAATTCTAATAAACCTATAGTAGAATATGGGGTCACCTTCATTAGATTTAGGTAAGTACTTGGGCCAATAGGGTATGCCATAATAGTTAAGGGCCTAATTATCTTTATTATTTGTATGACACTTCTTACTTTATGATTTGTCATTAGGACATTGATATGCCACTTCTTTTGTCAAATGTTGATGTTAATATAATATTTTATTTTGCGCAATTTGTTAATTCTGAGATGTGATTTATGTTTTAAAATGCCTAGAGGCCTATATCTCGCTTCACAGATTGAAAGTGTCTCTATATCCATTTGTATTGTTTTAAATCTTGGCTAATCATGATGTGAATTTAGTAAAAAATTGCATTTAAAATTGTGAGATTCCAAAATCATTGACTTTAAATTAATTATTGTTAATTCTATCTTCAAAGAATATTGAAAATATGCATATAGCTTCATATACAATAAACAAATATGAATATTTATACATGCAATATAAAATCAACAAAATGATTTTCTTTTCAAGAAAATGAATTCCTTGGCATCATAAATTTTTTTGAGATTTTTTTATTGATTGTTCAAGAGAAGCCAACCATCCTTTTGAGAGGAGTAAGTCTTCTTGAGGAAGATTATATTTAATTTATTTTGATTTATTCAAAATTTTGCTAACAATGGTATAAGGGTTTATTTATATTTGAGGTTGCATCTTTTTGTGGGCGCAAGCCCTTGTAGATAATTTCCCATCTTATTTACTAGTGATGACTCTTGTTTAAGGATGATGCTTAAACTCAAAATTTAGGCTTAAATTTGTCATTTAAGTTATGATTTAATTAATTGGGAATTTTTAGAATGATGGAGCCAAACTTGATCAAGATCCCATAATTCTTTCATTTGCTAACGATAGAGGGCACGTGGTAACATTAAGGGAATTTTTTTAACAACCATGGATTACTTCTTCTTTAATATCTTGATCACATTAAGGCGGATGCATTTACCTAAAATATGCTTTTGAGGTTCATAACTCTTTTAGGGGTGGGAGGCGTACTAGTTTCTCTGTCTTAGAGGCATTTAACATGATCTCTTGTAATTTAGACTTATTTTACATGATTGTTAAGAGCTCGAAGGTATGAAACGATTAATAATTATTCATGAGTTTTAGTTTAAATTAAAATGCATGTCTAAGACATGAGATTTTGGTTAATGAGTTTCATTTTGATTAATGAACTTGTTAACATGAGAATTAATTTTTATGATGGTATTTATAATTGGGTTGGAACTTATGTTTATTGGAGGGCCCAAAAGTAGGCTTATAACTTCACGGATGAGGAAAGCCTTATAGTAGGTCTAGCTACCTTATGGTGATTTGATTGAATAAATTGGTTTAATTGGCTCTTTATTTTTTTGTTGTATTAGTTATGGTGGAGCTTACATTCCAATAGAATGCTTAGAAGAGGGACTTAGAACCTTGAGCATGAGGCCAGCTGATTACTGTGATTTGATTTAACTATCATTATGAATTATGATTGGAATATTATGAATTAAATCTTTTATGGTTAGAAAGGCTTAATTGACCAAAACTTGTAATTCTAAATTAGAGGGAAGTTTGATATAGATCTTATTTTCTTAATAATAGAATGATCTACAAAGATAGGTTTTATGTTTTCGTCTTGTAGACATTAAAATCTATATGGTGGTCTTTGCAACCTCACCTTATTGGCTAAGCAACCTAACTATTAACTCTTATAATCCCACCTTATAAGCAAGACAAATCTATTGTTGGGCGTTACAATATAATTTTGTAAACAAAGTTATATAGACCATTATGTGGATAAACAAATTAGAGCTCAAGGTTCATTTACTAGATCTCAAACTAAAGCCCAACTTCATGAGTATCAAGAAGTTAGAGCTCAAGGCCCATTTATTAGATCTTAAGCTAAAACTCACATTTTTAAAGAAAGAAGGATGTTTATCCCACAAGCCCAACAAAGCCCATTTTATAATTTCAAAATTTTTAATCATGTAATTTTTAATTTTTTTTAGAAGCTCCAGGTTTGAAATTTTTAATTTAAAATTCAAAGCATGACATGTGAGGTGGTTGAATCCACGTAAAGTAATAACACATGGAATGAGTGAATGACACAAAATAATAAGATAACTTAATATCTCACATTAATGTTGCCACTCACCTTTCTCTATATATTTTGAATTTTTTTTTTGAAAGATGATTATAATGACTTTAAATAGCCTCATTTGTTAGAATGAAAGGAGATCTTTTGACAATTACAAATTATTTAAGTTGTTTTTGTGGTTTGAGTGTTTAGTGGCCAAACATTAACAATCGTTGCTGGGAGCGTTAGTTGTCCAATATAATTTTCTTTTCTCACCTCTAATACCCAAGATAACTTATTGTAATCTTTCTCATACTTCTTAACATCATCTACAACCATCCATTATGCCTTCTTCTCTCCTCCATAAGCATACCACTTCCTTCCACTCAATAATATATCTACTTCACTGATTACGATCTAATCTCGAACTTTATATTGAAATAATCTCTTAAATCTTATAATTTTCAATCAATTATTTTAGATCCTAAATACATATCTTAACCTAAACCTTCAGAAGTGTTTTTATCCATTTGCCTCACTTAAGGCTCATTACTTAAAGTTATATTTTAAATCAGCCCAATCTTATCCAAATTGGATTAGTTTAGGTATTCCCATTATCATATTATCTTACACCTTTTATTATCCCACAAAAACTCCACAACATTTTTTTAGAGATCAATCTAAAGATCTATGACCATTTGATTCTCTCAATCTGATAAGAAAAAGGACACCGACCTCCATCACAAAGAGGTTGGATTGGTGGATCTTTTGACTTTGGTTTGTAGGCAACATGACCTGATTGGTGGGTTTTACAAGTTTGGCTTGCAAGTAAAGCAGCTCGAGGTTTTGCGACCTTGTTTTATATGTAAGGATAATCGATGCTATTTGTGTCGATTAAAATTGAAATCACTTATGATGTCATAGGCTAAGGCGTATAGTTTATAAAGTATAGAAGCCCAATAACTAGGCTTGATGTTGATGTAACATTTTTTTTATTATGTACTCGAGATGATGTCTCCATGGACGTTTTGATCGATTGAGAAACTAATATCAAACTCGAGGCCTTGGCCTATATGATTGATTAGTCGAATTAACATTATGTATGTAGATTTACTCTTTAATGACATTTGGATGAGTTGTGCCTTATAATGTCATTTTAGCGTCTTACATTGGTGTTATGGGTGTTTTGGTTGTGAGTATATTTGAACTCAACACAAATTTTAGGCCACTTTGAAGTTCAAGATCATTAGCACTTATTTTTTTGGATGGTTGCACCTTTGCTAATGCACTTGAAAATAGGTGTGCTAACATCATTTGTGGTGACTTTTGTATTCCATAACATCTCTTAGTTTATTCAAACACCCTATGGGATGGTTTAGTGCCTTGCATGCTTGTAGATGTGTTTCCATGCTTTCTAATTTGCAAGTATGGTTGAGGCTTTAGCACATATAATAGGATATCCATGCGCAATTTAAATACATTTTGAACTGGATTTTTTTCATCAAGAATTTGGTTCTTTGCGATTCATGGCTAGGTTGTTTGACTCATGGCTTGGTTTGACATTAACTTAATGCTTTACATCTTTGATTGCTAATATTCCAACATTGATTGTTCATTTTTTTTAGATCAATGATTTTTTATTTATATCTATTTTAATTAATCGATTCTTTGAATTCATTATAATTAATTAGTGATTTAGTGTTTTAATTGTAATTAAGATCAATGACAATATTTTGATAAATGTTTTGAAGTATTGAGGGTAATCAATGAATCAAAACTATCATTATGCATGATATTTCTTTCTAGGTTTTGAAGGAAATTTTATGTTTGGGGAGGCTACGAGCAATGCTCTTGTAGGTGCCTTGGTGGAACACATGACTTATGGTGTAGGAAGGTCCAAGGGATGCGCCTTAATAGTCGTTATGGTGGCAATACTATTTATTCCCTTAGGGTTCAAGAGAGAGAGTTTTTTGTAGTTATTGTTGTTGGTGTAGCTAGCATCATGCAAACGTTTATGATTATTCTAGTATTACAATTGAAGTCTTGAGAGAGAGGTGGTTAGCCATGTTAGAAAATAAGTGTGACTTGGGGGTGGGGTTGGTTTCAGGAGATATGGTGAGCAGGGGAGTGATGCTTGGAGTGGAGGTGTTAGAATGGTGGAGCAAGTGAGACGGAATGGGAAGCTGAGTAAGAGAGAGGGAGATTGACTATGTAGCAAAGATGTTTAGCAGCATATTAGAGTCCAGGGCTAGAGTAATCATACGGGAAGAGAGTGCATGTGAGAGGGATAAGAGATGAGTCCTAGAGTATATGATGGGCTTCAAAGTGTGCGTGTGGGAGAGGAAGCTTGTGGGTGATGAGGAAATCAATGGGAAAGTGAGAGATAAGGCAATTTACACGAGTGCAAATTTTGTTTTTAGCAAGAGAAAAAGGGACACTAGCAGGATCAAAGGTTGAGGGATGGAGATAAGTATGTAAAAGAGGGATCAGGAGTGGGAGAAATGAGTATGCATGTCTTCATGTTCTATGATGTGGGTTAAGATGTTTGCTCGTGTTGTTGCTTTGGTTGATTTCATAGGTAAACACAATTGGAGGTTTGAACTGCATGACTCTTGCACTTGTTGCAGTTTCTTGCGAGATGCATGCTTACTCAACTGGGTAAAGGGAAAACATGGTTCTGAAGTCAATGAGAAGATATATCAAAATACACATATTGAGATTACTGCATAAGGACTCTAAGGAACGCGGTTAGGAGGAAATTAAAGTAGTGTGTGGAAAACTTGGGAAATGTTGCATGATTTAGGAGTCTAGGGATATGAACAGCATGACGGATGGAAACAGTAATATGGTCTGATTGATGAGAGGCAATGACATAAATAATTAATGTCTATGTGAAGAAGTTAATTCGATGATGGAAATGTGAATTTTATAAATTATATTAATTCCTCTTTTTCATGTTGTAATTTATTTATTTATTTCTTTACAATATCTGTTTTGTTATGGCTTAAGAAATTAATTGTTTCTGGAGATGTACTTCCGAACTTGGAGCTAAGTTTCAACTCTGTTTTTCACAGGAGGTTACTGATTTGAAAATAATGTTAGAAAAGTGTGAAGCTGAACTTGAAAACAATAGGAAAGCTAATGAATCGAGCCTTCTTCCGTTGTCATTGTTACCTGCTCGCTCACATGTGGAAGAACTGTATGTTTCATGCCCTATCTAATGCTATCTGTAAATTTGGCTTGTTTGCTAGTTGATAGGCTGACTTTTTTTCTGAAAGAAAATTCAATATTTGCAAAGATGTCTGATACATTTTGTGATGAAAAGAAGGTTTTTTTTTTGTTGCATCTTTAGTTTTTGATAATGGTTGGATTTAGTTACAATTTAAAGGGACCATGACACTTACAAAGCATAGTTTTATAATTGAAAGTCATCATGGTCATTTAACATTGCTATATGTAATTGTTATGTTATGAATGTCATTCTCTTTTAATGAAATAACTATAAGTATTTAATTCATGTAGATGAGGTATGGTTTGTTAGAGATTGAAAATATTGTTCTTTCTATTTAGTTTATTTTGAGCTTACTCTATGTTGTTTTATGCTGGTTTAGCTTTGAAATTTTTTAGTATGTGGTCGCCTTGTTTTGTAGGACATAATGGGAATGCTCTCAATTTTAAGTGAAAGGTTCATGTGTGGGGAAAAAGAACTTGTCAATTTAGGTGATTGATGTTTGGAATGTATTCTACGGCTACATTTGTTATTTCTCTCTTTTTTTTGTACATGTTTGATTGCCATTTCAAGCTTGTCGGAGCCCTTTTACTACGGAAGTTGGAGCCCACGTGGAATGCTTTTCATTACTTTGTATATTATAAGAATCGTTCCTTACTCTTGTCCTTGAGGGAGGGAGTTGAAGTTTTTAGTTATGCACTCAACTTGTTTGTACAATGGAAAGTGAGGTTTTAAGTTTTCAATTAAATGCTCAGTTGTTTGCAAGGGGAGGGGAGGAGAGGAGAGGATGAGGGATGATATCTGGGGATAGAGAGAGAGGTTTGACCTTTTTTGTTATACATCAAGTTTGCATGATGCCGAAAAGTTATAAAATTATTTGCAAGTGGGTGAGGGAGAGTTGAAGCTTTTAGTGTTCTGGGTGGTCCCAAGATGCTTTTATAAGATTTCAAGTTCTTTCTGGGGATTTCTGAGTCGTGTTCATGTCTTGGATTCCAAAATTCCAATTTTGCTTTACAAGTGGATTGTAATGTGGAGTCTAGTAACAAACCTCAGCTAATCCTTTCTACATGCTTTGGCCGGTGAAGCATAGGAGCATTTCATGGATTTATTTGATTTTTCATATATTTTGGATTTTATCTTCTTTTATTGAATTTTAGGAGTTGTTATTTGGAAGGAATTAGTTTCTATCTTGATGGTTGCTTCATATTTGATTGTTATTTCCTGATGATTCTTGGTTCTTATAAATAGGGAACAAATGTTATTGATTGTAAACCAAGTTAAAGTTCACTGAATTATTAATTCAAGTTACCAAACATCTTCATTGCTATCTATCCTTTGTTCTCTGTTCTTGTGGTTTTCATCACAGCGGCCTGTCTCCTTTTCTTTCTTCTGTTCTATCAAGTGTTCGCCCAAGTGCAGTAGGCAACTCTCATTCTGCTCTTCTCTCTCTGCATGCTGCTCCAGATTCCTTAATGCTGTCCTCTACAGCAGGTTTAAAGAAAGTGACTTCTTCCAACAGCTGTACTTCTTTTCTGTTTGTTGATAACAGTGAACTTCTCTCTGATTCGAGATTCAATTATTGAGTTATTTTCACAATGTGGTAAGTGAAGGTGGGAACAAAAGGTAAGGAAGTTAATGGGGAGGGTTTCTACGTGGCATTGTTATTTCAAAATTATTTAAAAAATATCTAGCATGTATTCTCAGAGTATTAGCTGTCCTATCAATTGTATGAAAACCCTAGTTATTTATATTTTGGCCCTCTTTATCATCTTTATAATATCCACATTAGGATGCTCAGAGAATTGTGGCAAGCCTGATAATATTATAAAATTTTCTTTGGATTCTTAGGTTGGGAAGTATCAATCCCTCAACCCCACTAGTGGTGTCACACCCCAAATGACCCCTATTCTACAAATTGATCGGGTGTATGTAATAAGATCGATTAGGCAAATTCCACCAACACGTTCCAACATGTGATATTTCAGAACAAGTGAAATTTGTATCTCATCAAATCATCACAAACAAATTCATATATGATTTTCTTAACTAATTAATTCATATCACAGAATTGGGCGTGAGAATCTTCAAGTTTGTACAATCTGAGCACTAAAATATCGTGTTAAAATTTTTATGCATTAAAAGTCTTTATAATCTTCCAAAATTATACACTCAAAACTGTACAAATCAACAAAACTGACTAGCTTCTATCCACCTCGTCCTTGCCTGAAATTATCAACGAGTATCATCATAAGCTAAAGCTTAGTGAGACAAATAATGCTAAAGTAAGCTCAGAACAAGACATTAGAGTATGTACATTTAAAATTTGCAGGAAAGTAAGAGTAGTAAAATATGTTGCAAAATGTAACTAAACAGTATTCTGCAAAGTAGTATTGTATAAATAATTTGTCACGATTATGTATTCAGTTATTTAATGAAAGTAAATTTCAATTAGAAATGTTATTTATAATTGCATAGGTTTTGACTTTCATAACATAAGTCGTCACACCACAAAAGGCGAAGGTAAGTAGGCTATCATACTTACCACAATAGCCCCCATTGTTGGGCGCAACCACAACCTCAATGTCAGAGTCGAGAATGTTAAGATCCCGTAAATGCTCATTTTAAATTTTTTGCTTCATGCGGATTTTTATAACATAGTCTTCCTATCACAATTTTCTGACATTTCTCTGTTTATCACATTACTTCATTTAACAATTAATAATGCATGTGTTAAAACATTTTCATATGCACAGCAAGATCATATGATATTAAAGAAATTGATTAACTGGCTTATAATTATTGTAAATCAGTAATATATAATAGGTTAGGTAATAAATATTTGTATTTGCATAAAATATGACAGGAATATCTATATATCATTCATATAGTGTTAATAAAATTAGCAAGAATTAAAGTAGGAACATATATCTTGGGGTATAGAAATTGAATTTAAATTAGAATTATATCTCATCTCGATTAATGTGATATGCTTTCGATCTAACACTATAATTGAATAACTCTTACGACATGAAATTCTTAAATAAATTTAACATAGTAATGTCCGCTTAAACTTCTTCTTGCAAGTTGATGTCTCATATAATCTTTATTACACAAAAGCATTTCAAGACTCTTAATTAATGCTAATATTGTTTACCTGATTAAATTAGCATAATAAAGTTAACAAAATGTAATATTTACATAACTATACTTAACATAACTATAATTAACATTCATAAAATATTTTAATAATTTTAATACATATTTTAACCTATCTCCTTCCTTTCATTAAATGTTATTATACATCCAATTAATCTTTTGTAGCAAAATTATTACTATCCACTAATCTTTCCATGCATCGACTAGATTAATGGGAAGGGCTGAAAAGTGGCTGAAAATTATGGGAAAATCATAAAGTAATTTTCATATATATTAAGAAGCCAACACAAATTCACCATCCCAATTCACAAACCAATTTTAGTCCTAGGAGGAAATGAGAACATAAATATAATTAATTAATTACCCAATATAATATATTTATTTTAATACTTTTACATTCTACTCCAAATTCCTACAGCATTCGGTTAACAACAACCGTAAAATACTTAATTAGGATATGGAATTGTGTTTATAATACAATTGTATAACTAGCATGCTTAAATATAAATACCATACCAGTAATTCCATGGAAGAAATTCCCTATACTCACCTAGCAGCCACCAAAAAAGAAATCCAGCAAGTCACGGAACTCCCTTGGGCTACCCTCCTACCGGCCAGATCCCGGAACTCCTCATCTCGTGCGATTTGCCTCACGGAAGGCTGCAGTTCCAGACGAAGCCGAAGGCGAGAAGAAGGAAGGAAATTATTGGTTGCGGCTTGGAGGAAACGAACCCGCTGGTTGCGGCTAGAGGAAACAAAATAAGAAAGGAACGGTTATATCTTTCCTTAGATCCCATCCATACATGCGTCTATTACCTTAATCCAGCCGGTGCATACCAAATAAAGTGGGTTTCGGTGCTACAGTAACATCGTTACAGTAACATTGCTACAGTACTCTGGATTAATTAGATTATTTAAATAAAAATTAATTAGGAATTAGCTTAGAGAGTAAATTAGCTATTTATTAATAAATGATATTTTTGTTTTACAAGTGGTGAGCCTGTGACATGCTTACACACTATAACACCATAAGATACTCTCTTGACCACAAAGATTTCTGGCATTAGTCCTAAACATGGAGGTTTTGACCATTTAATTATACGCTCAAGCTCTTTGTAAAAGAGGGAGACAAGATAGGAAGTTGACGTTTGGGAGAGAGGGAGGTGATTTTTTGATGGGAGCTGAAGTTTTTAGTTTTCCATTCTAGTTGTTTGCAAGAAAAGAGGGGTATGGTTAAAGTTTTTCATTATGCACTTCAGTTTTTTTGCAAGAGGGAGATTAGTGTTATACAGCCAGCGGTTTGCAAGAGTGAGATTAGTGTCATACACTCAAGTTGTTTGCAAGAGTGAGATTAGTGCCAGCTTTGGATTTTGTTTCATTTTTCTTTCATTCAGCAAATGTGATGGTGGTTGGATAGTGCTTCCATTTTGTGAGCATTCTTTATGCGTTGATTTTGATTGTTGTCATATTTGGAGCTTTTTATTGTTAGTGAATTCCTTTTTTCATTATTTTGTTCTTTGATAAATAAGTTTTTTGCCAAGCATCATGCAGCTAGATTTTGAGTTGAAAATTATCAGTTTCAAGTGAAAAAAACTTGTTTTAGATTTTAGCGTTATTTAATGGTGTCTAGAAACAGAGAAGCAAAAATTGATCCATAATGTTGTGGACCTAAAAGTTACTGGAAATGACTTCAGACTTCCAATTCACATCTTTTTAACCTTCTGATGCTTATTTATTGCTTACATTCTTTATTGTTTTTTAGTTTTTGATTTTTTTTGCAGGCATGATAAATTATAGCTAATTATTTACCTTAAGTATGGCTAGCCTTTGTGGCTTTTTTTGTTGTGTAGCACTTCTTGCAGCTGCTTGATTGATCCTCATATGTTTTACGTGTGTTATTTAGTTCTGTTGGCGCTTCTCTTTGTATTTCTTCAAAGAGTTGTTATCTGGTGTTTTCATGGGTGTTTAATTTACAGGGAGATCAGTGAAGCTAGAAGTGATATCAGTCAGATGCTCGTCCCTAAAATAGCTGCAGGTGTTTCAGGAACTGCGTTGGCTGCTTCATTGCTCCGTGATGGATGGAGTGTAGGTGTCCAAGACTCAAAATAATATTTTATTTTTTTGACTTTTTTCTTGTCATTTTAGTTCTTTTCATAAGTTCGGGACTTTTGAAGTTTGCTTGACCTTATTCTTTAAATTTCTTTAGCTTACCAAAATGTATGAGAAATATCAAGAAGCTTCTGATGCTCTGCGGCATGAGAAATGGGGTCGAAAACATGCAGAAGCTGTTTTGGAACGGGTAATTATTGATTTCTACATCTTCTAGCATATTTTGCTTCTTCGAAATGTGTTTCTAATATGAGATCACTTTTTGCTGCTGGCTTTACCTACACTTGTATCCACGTTTCAATATGTGTATGCCTTCTGCTGTATTACTTCACGCGTTCTTACTGTTTTTTTGATTTGAACCTGTGGAATTTCTTTCTTAATGGGGTTACTAAAGTTATACTGGGTTTGCACGCAAATGTACTTATAGAACACAGTCATTAATTAAGAAGTGTTTAAATAGTCATCTTTTTTGTATTCTTAACACTTTCATCTTGTTCTTGCGTTGAGTACTTCAGAAATCTACTCACCTCAAAATATTATCTTCTCATATACTTTAAATCATCATTTAATACAGATATCCAAACACCTAGTTACTGTATTGGAATTTGTAGGCTGTCATTAGGTGGGATTGTATTTATTGGTCTACTTATTAGTCCAAATGTTAAGTTTTAGCATCTTTTGTTCTTGTTTTTGAGAAGTAGTTATTGCAAACAGCAATTTTTTCAGTTTTTGGTTTTGATTTTCTACCAAAATTTAAATTTGTTGGGTTAGATTGTTATTGGCATATTTGATTTGAACAACTTGAATAGTAGGTGCATTGAGTGGTTGCTTTTTGATTCATTAAATTATGCTATTATGCCCGTTTATTCTGAGCTCATTCAATAGCTTTGTTGAAGCTCGTTGCTTGGGACGGCTATTTGTTTGACTTGATATAGCTCAGTTTGATTGCTGAAATTAGTGCTCAATCCTTTCCATAAATGTTCTAGAAAAATCTTTATTAGTGGACGCCATCATTTTCAATTTTTTATTAATTTTGGGTATACTTTCTATGATTAAGTCTGTTAGAAATATGTTTAGACTGGGTTCATCTGACTAGGCAAAATTGCCATCCTCACTAATTTTTGACATGTTTCTACTCTTATGGAACCGACTTGGGTACTAAGCTACATGTCAGCTAAATACATATTGTACCTGGTTTATATAGGGCATACTCAACACAATATGGTCATGAGTGCACCTCATTTTCATTCTGCAATATTAAAGTGGGTGAAAAATATAAATCACAAAAGGTTCAACCTCACCATTTTTTGTGGGCCTCTTCACTTCTATTTTTTGCTTTATGAAAATGGCTATAGAACGAAGTAGATGATGTGTACTTATATTTTCTCTCTTGACGTGTTTTTGGTGTACATTATGGATGTTGAATGAACTTCCGAAATTTCTTTTTTCTTTTAAATAAATATTATCAATTTAGAGGAATGTATAGTATTTTTTTTCCTATACTCAGTCAAAATGAAGTTAAGGTTCCAAATATGAAAGACTATTTTACACTTCCAGTTTGCTTAATTGTAATTAAATTGAAATCTCTTATCATGTTTTTCTAGAACTTTCTCAATCTGTTTAGAGAACATTATTATTTCGTTCTTGTTGTCATCTTCGAGCATTACGTGAGTTTTGTTTGTGTTTTGCCTCCTTTTGTCATTTCTCACAGTAGACGCATGCAGGTTCTACATGAGATAGAGCAAAAGGCTGAAATGATTTTGGAAGAGCGAGGTGGGTTCTGTCTGTACTGTTGTTTTATTTTTTTAATGTTCTGAAATATGAAATATAGTTTTTTTTGTTTTAAGTTATATTTATTCATTATTCTACCGCAAAATGTCTCATTATGAAATTTATGTTACTTAATTTGAGTTCTTATTTTTGAATCCTAATTCAAAAATGAATTTCCTTTTCTGTAACTTTTTTATCTGATTTGGAGATCATTATTCAAGCTGTATGTTTAATGAAACAGTTGCTTTTCTGAATATTTTAAATAAAAAATTTTCTTTCACTTTTCTTTTTTTATTAAGCTGTCTATATTTGTTTATCTTTGTCAGATGTGTCTCGTAAATATTATCCCATGAAGAGTCACCTTTCCTCTATTGTTTGCAACGAGTACTGTAGATGGGATGCCTTAAGAGTATTCGATTCTGAAAAATTCTGACGGGTTTTGTGTTGCAATAGGAATCTCTGTTTGCTTTGTTATGCAAATTGAAAATTGTTTTAATTCTCTTGTTCACTTATTAATTTCTTTATTACATTTTGAATAGTAAACAACTCTCTTTCATTCTGGCTGGGTGTATGCAGTATATTGTGATATAGCAAGCTATGTAGCCTTTTATGAGTTTTAGATTCACGGCCACTGGAAGCACTTAGCTAGTTAGCCCCTAATTCTTTGTTGTACGTTTGTAAGTTAAACCATATTAGTTTGTCTGTCTGGTTTCCTTTGTGGTTGTTTGCATGGTAAATTTTATATTTGATGGCTGATGTTTGTATATCTGTGTTTCTGAGTGAATAGACTACTCATAAAATGCTTGAAAATTTAATCAATGTTGATGTTTAATGCTAAGTTAGCAGCTTATTGTAAATCTTATGCCATTATTAATTCAAACTTAAATATTTCTAGTACTAGGGTTCTCCCAAAAACAGTGCTCCAGAACTTAATTAGATTGTGATAATGAATAGATAGTGGTTAGCTAGGATGTTACTTGCATACGTATCAGTTCTTAACTTTTTTTGTCAGGGGTTGGTTATCACACTAAACATAAGTGACATGTTATAACATAACCAGTTGTAGTGGAAAGTGGGTAAAGGTTTGGTAGGTCTAAAATAAAGATTTGGTTTCTCTACATGAATTTGGAAATTTGAGCGAAAAGACTAGAAAATCAGTAACTCAATTATTGGAAGAATATTTAACATTCTTTGCTTGCTAAAAATTACAAGGAAAATAGAAAATTCTATGGACATTAGGGAAGGTTTTTTTATTGTATGTTGGGAGAGTTAATAATAAGAATGGGGTTGGGATATTAGTAAATATTGAGTTGAAAGATTGACTTGTTAAGTTGAAGATGATTAGTGATTGATTGCTATTATTGTTTTTTATTGATGGGTGGATGGTAAGTGTGATTTGCCCTTATGCTCTGCTAGTTGGATTAGAATATAGTTTGGAATTCAATTTTGATAGCAGATGGGTGAATGGCTATATTCAAAATATAGTTGGGAAAAAAAAGGATAATTATTGGAGGTTTTAAATGTACATATATGTCCTCATAGGATGGCTTTGAGGGGTTTATGATGGATATGGTATAAGAGATAAATATGCGATATGAAAGTAGGGTTGATTTTTTTAGAAGTAACTTTAAAAATCATTTGATAAAGGCTTTAAGGTGACCACATAATAAAGAGTTGTAGTTACGGATATTTATTTTCTGAGTATAATAAAAAACAACTAAAGAAAATAATTAATCTGAGATAGTACGTGGAACCTGAAAGGTGAGAAATTTTTAATCTTTCAAGATAGCTGTGAGTAGAGAGAAAATGGAGTTTTATGGTTGATCAAACTTGATGTGGCATAGAATAGTTAGTTTCATTATTATGATTGTTATAGAAGTTATAAGAAAGCTTAGAAATAGATCATAAGAAGACATGGTGTTGGAACGATAAATATGGAAAAATAAAGATGCTTTTAATGAGTTGCTAAAAATAAACAATATAAGGCATACAATAATTATAAAAAGTTAAATTCTTATAAAAAAGATAGTGATCGAAGCAAAATGCTACAATCTTTTTAGCATTCTAGATAACTACTACGCACCTTATCTAAATGCATAAAGAATTAAATAAATTTATTAATATGTAGAGTTAATGGAAGTAAAAATATTATGCCAAAAATGACTGAAATAATTAAATAAATTTTATGACACTTTTGTTGAAAAACAAAAAGAAATATATACGTTGGTCAAATTTTTAATATATTAAACGGGCAAATGAAAAATGTGAATAACTTAAAAACTCATTGATTCTCTGATTATTTGTCAAAAGAAGCATATTTTTTATGAAGCTGTTGGTTTACAAATTATTTGTGAAATACCAAAAATAAAATAATTTTAAATGAATCTTTGTAAGATTTTAAAAGTCCTTTTTAATTTGCAATATAATTATAATTTTAATAAGTTGTATTTTTTAATATAGAATGATTACTGCTTTTAAATCTATATATTTATTTATAAGTCATATATATATTTGGTAGATTTTACACTGTTATAAGTATATTTATTATGTGTAATGCTGCTAATTACAAAGTAAAATTTAATGAGTTTTTTTATAAATCTATATTTTTCATAGTGTATTTGTTACAAATGTGACTTTGTTATACATCATTGATTAGCCCAGCAAGACCCATTTTATAATTTTGATTTTTTTAATCATGTAATTTTTAATTTCTTTTAGAAACTTCAAGTTTGAAAATTTTAATTTAAAATTCAAACTTGATATGTGAGGTGGTTGAATCCAACATCTAATGATTAGATATAAAATAATAAAGGTAATTTAATGCCTCACATTAATATTGACACCTTTTTTTCATGTGTTGATTGTAATGATTATAAATAGCTCCCCTTGTTGGAATGAATTGAGATCTTTTAGCAATTATAAATTATTTGAGTTCTTATTGTTCAAGTTCTTGATGGCCAAACATTGACAATTGTTGGTGGGAGCATTAGTTTTTCAATATATCTTTCTTTTCTCACCTTCAATACCCAAGATAACTTATTTTAATCTTTTTCATACTTCTTAATATCATCTTCAACCTTCCATTAAGCCTTTTTCTCTCCTCCATAAGCATATACTTTCCTTCCACTCAATAATATACCTACTTCACTGATTACGATCTAGTCCCGAACTTTACATTGAAATAACCTCTTAAATCCTATAATTCTTAATCAACTACTCCAGATCATAAATACATATCCTAACCTAAATCTCCATAAGTGTTTTAAGCTATTTACCTCACTTCAGGCTCATTCCTTAAAGTTATATTTTAAATTATCTAAATCTTATCCAAATTGGACTAGTTTAGGTATTTCCACTATCATATTATTCTACACCCTTTATTATCCCACAAAAACTCCAAAACATATCTTTAGACATCAATCTAAAGATCCATGACCATTTAATTCTCTCAATCTTACCAAAAAAAGGACACCTACCTCCATCACAAAGATGTTGGATTGGTGGATCTTTTGATTTCAGTTTGTAGGTAACATGACCTGATTAGTGGGTCTTACAAGTTTTCCTTGCAAGTAAAGCAGCTTGAGGTTTTGCGACCTTGTTATATATGGAAGGAGAATCGATGCTATTTGTGTCGATTAAAATTGAAATCACTTATGATGTCATAGGCTAGGGCGTATAGTTTATAAAGTATGGAAGTCCAATAACTTGGCTTGATTTTGATGTAATATATTTTTTATTATGTACTCGAGATGATGTCTCCAAAGGACTTTTCGATCGATTGAGAAAACAATATCAAACTCGAGGCCTTGGCTTATATGATTGATTAGCCAAATCAACATTATGTGTGTAGATTTACTCCTTAGTGGCATTAGGATGAGTTGCGCCTTATAATGTCATTTTAATGATTTTTTCTTCTTACATTGGTGTTATGGGTGTTTTGGTACCCAACACAAATTTGAGACCACTTTGAAGTTCAAGATCATTAGCACTTATTTTTTGGGATGGTTGCTCCTTTGCTAATGCACTTGAAAATAGGTGTGCTAAAGTCATTTGTGGTGACTTATGCATTCCATAACATCCTCTTAGTTTATTCAAACACCCTATGGGATGGTTTGGTGCCTTCCATGCTTGTTGATGTGTTTCCATGCTTTCTAATGTGCAAGTGTGATTGTTGAGGCATTAACACATAATAGCATATCCTTGCACAATTTAAATCCATTTTGAATTGGATTTTTTTCATCAAGAATTTGGTTCTTTGTGATTCATGGCTAGGTTGTTTGACTCATGACTTAGTTTGACATTAACTTAATGCTTTACATCTTTGATTGCTAATATTCCAGCATTGATTGTTCTTTTTAAATCTATGGTTTTTTATTTATATATTTTTAAATTAATCAATTCTTTGAATTCATTATAATTAATTAGTGATTTAGATTTTTAATTGTAATTAAGATCAATGATAACATTTTAATAAATGTTTTGAAGTGTTGAGGGTAATCAACAAATCAGAACTAGCATTATACATGCTATTTCTTTCTATGTTTTGGAGGAAATTTTATGTTGGGGGAGGCTACGGGCGTGCTCTTGTAGGTGCCTTGGTGGAACACTTAACTTATGGTGTAGGAAGGGCTAAGGGATGCGACTTTATAGTTGTTATGGTGGGCAATACTATTTATGCCATTAAGGTTCAAGAGAGAGAGAGAGAGAGAGAGAGAGAGAGAGAGAGTGTTTTTTGTAGTTATTGTTGTCGGTGTAGCTAGCATCATACACATATTTATGATTATTCTAGTGTTACAATTGAAGTCTTGAGAGTGGTTAAGGTTGTCTAGGTAAGCGTGATTTGGTGTGGGGGTTGGTTTCAGGAGATAGGGGAGTGATGCTTGGAGTGGTGGTGTGAGAATGTTGCAGCAAATGAGACGGGAATGGGAAGCTAAGAGAGAGTGAGATTGACTATGTAGCAAAGATGTTAAGCAGTATATTAGAGTCCAGGGCTGGGGTAATCGTAGCGGAAGAAAGTGCATGTGAGAGGGATAAGAGATGAGTCCTAGAGTATGAGGTGGGTGTCAAAGTGTGTGTGATTGAGAGGAAGTTTGCGGGTGATGAGGAAATCAATGGGAAAGTGAGAGATAAGGCAATTTGCACAAGAGTGCAAATATTATTTTTAGCAAGAGAAAAAGGGACACTAGCTGGATCAAAGGTTGAGGGATGAAGATAAGCATGTAAAAGAGGGATCAGGAGTGGGAGAAATGAGCATGCCTGTCTTCATGTTCTATGATGTGGGTTAAGATGTTTGTTCTTGCGTTGTTGCTCTGTTGATTTCATATGTAAACACAATTTGAGGTGTGCACGACTTTTGCACTTGTTGCAGTTTCTTGCGAGATGCTTGCTTGCTCAACTGGGTGTAAGGAAAACATGGTTCTGAAGTCAATGATAAGATATATCAAAATACACATATTGAGGTTATTGCATAAGGACTCTAAAAAACGCAACTTCTTAATGATACATCATTAATTTTTGTTAGATAATTTGATTTGGAGTAATTTATAAAGTTTTTATTGTCTTTAAGTCTATGTGGATACAAGATGATCAATTGCTAGTTTTATATTAAAATTTGAAGAAATTGAGACATCATAATTATATATAGATAATAATTTTTTTTAAAAAAAATTATTAATGTTTTTTAATATGATTTTAGTAATATCTAAATATATCCCCTTGTAATAATAAACATTTCAGCAAACCTTAGATCTGTGCAACTTGATTTAGGTTGATTGATCATAATATGGTATGTCTTGTGTAATTATGGCCAAAGATCGGCCATATCTACCTACTATGATTGTATTAGCTCGATCAAATTTAACTAGTTTGTCTTGTTACTGGGGTTGAGCCTTGGACCTTAGTGCTGCTTTTATGGTAAGCTACTTTAATTATTTTTAGCATATTAATGATTTGCTTGTTCCGGTGAGCTCGTTAAAATTTTTAATAGTTATTAACCAATAAAAAAAATTTATGAAACCACTATTCTTAGAAGGTTGTTCAAAGGTTCTATAGTTGTCTTCATTGCTTGCAATTTGCCATTGAAATGTTCTGGAAGGATCTTGAAGTTCGCTTAAATCTTTGTTGGGATCAGGAGTTGACAATGCTTTGATATTGCCCATCATAATTGACAAAAATTATTCACCTTCTATGATTCGTGTGTTTGTGTATATATGATTATTTTAGTTATATTAGAATATGATTATATATATATATATATATATATATATATATATATATTTTTTTTTATCATCATAATATATATCATATTCTTTTTTTAATCTTAACATTAGTTTTGAAGAAGATGTAGAAAGATAAAGTTTTGGGCCTAACATCGATGCTTATTGAAATTTTTATGAGTTATGAGGGAAATTTGAGCTGATTAGTTAATAATTCCTTTTAGTGCAATTTTAATAGACTAAAAAGATTCTAAATGGTTTGAGAAAATCATTTTGGTATTAAAATTCAAGGCATGATATATTCAAGATTATTTAATTTTCAAGGAATCAAGCTTATGAGACATATAATGAAATTTTATAAGGAGATTATGGAAAATAGACATTTGAGCACCAAATAATTAATTTAAATTTATGCTATGAAGATTTTCTATGGATGCAATTTTCTGTGTCAAGAAAATTAATGTAAACATATTGAGCGAAAGAAAGAATCTTTATATTATTTATATTGATTTAATTAGGTATATGGCTGAGTACCATCAGAGTTGATTATGTAGGTACTGAGCAAAAAGTGTTTATTAATGAAATGTTGATGTTACTAAAAACATGTATGATCTTGACTAGTACTAGAAATAATTCTAGAGTGATTAAGGTGTGACCACTCATGATGAGTTTTGCAGTAAGGTTCATCATTAAATATTGATGATATATTTACTAAATGGGGATTTATGAGTAATATTCAAAGTAGGTACCTCGATATATGTTTTTATAGATGACATTGATCTAATCAATGAGACCATTGTTGAAATACATGAGTAATTAGAATAAATGAGAAATTGTTTGGAAGATAAGGGGCATAGGCTTGACACAATAAAGATTGAGTATATGATATACAATTTTTTGGTGCTTGTTAGTATTTATGTGCAGAGATTTTTGGAGTTATTGCGAAGTTCTTAGGATGATTTCTTTCCTACATATACATGTGTACACACAAAAGTTTAGTGCGTTTGATATTATTGGTAGTTAGCCAATATTATTAGAAGAAAAGTGGTTCATAGGTGTAAGAGATTTGTTTATTGGGTCTATTATAGTAAAAATTGGGTTATATATATAAGGATATAACTTTAGAGCTAATGATGGGTGATTTAAATGAAGAAACACCTCAAGAGCATTATGTGGTGAGACTTAAAAAGGATTAATTAAATTATAATTGGGTAACTTTTATTATATGAGTGGTCGGCAATAAATGAGCTATTGATATGAGAATTCTAAGATGGATATGTGTTACAATTGTAACGTTAGATTGAGAAATCTTCATATAATGAGTGTTAAGGTAGTAAAGTTTGAAGACAAGGCATTGAAAAGTAGATTTAGGAATGTACCATGAAGAGGATAAAAAGCACAGATATGATATGTGCATAAAATTAGTAGTGAATGATTAAAAGCAAAACTGATGGGCCAAAGGTAACTTGGGTAGAAATTGTGTTTAAAGGTTTGCGGAAAATAGGCTTAACACTTTAGTAACTCTCAATAACAAGTGGGGAACAGGCAATCAAAAAATTGAATGCAAACAGTTGTCATAATGCTAACGATGAGAATTGAAAAGGCTTGAGTTTAAACTTTTGCCATCACATTTCCTTATATAAATTAGTGAGCATATTGATTGTCATATTTAACTTTTAAAACCTTATATTCATTATATTTACTTTTCCGTGATCAAATCTTATTAATTTTTATTATTCTAATTTTACTTTGTAATAATTATGCACACGACTAATTTTCATTTACTTATTTTTTTAATTAGGATGTTTTACCGGTTCCTCCTTCATTGGCATTATTACATTCTAGATTTGACACTTTATTTTTAAAATGATTTTTGTTTAGAGTGTCATTATCTCATTTTTTTTCTTATCTTTTTATGCTTATTGATAATCATCTTTAAATTGCATACTGGAAGATTCATTCCAATTAAATTATTTTGTCACGTAAAATGTGTAATAAAATTTCTGAACTTGAAATTTTGTATTTTATTTTTCTTTATACAATTGTAATTTTTTACTTTGTGGCCTTTATCCTTATAATCTTCTTATGAACAATTATATTTTTATATTTTATTTTTCCACTTTCTATTTAATATTATTGATGACAATAATAATTTAGCTTATCATTAGCTTGATTTAATAATGCTTCAAACTACATATATCAGTATTTAGTTTGATAAATTAAGCATTTATCATAACATGCAGAAGGAAATTAACTTGTAGTAACTTTGATGTTCTGTCCAAATGATTTCATGTCTACTCCTAAATGAAAATCATTTAAAAATATGGTAAATATAGAATATTTCTGAACTTGTGTATGTGTAATAAAATTTCTGAACTGAAATTTAGTATTTTATTCCTTTTTATACAGGTGTAGTTTTTTACTTCGTGGCCTTTATCTTTATAATCTTCTTACGAACAAGTATATTTTTATATTTTATTTTTCCACTTTCTATTTAATATTATTGAGGACAATAATGATTTAGATATTCATTAGCTTGATCTAATAATACTTCAAACTACATATATCAGTATTTAGTTTGATAAATTAAGCATTTATCATAACATACAGAAGGAAATTAACTTGTAGTTTCTTCGATGTTCTGTCCAAATGATTTCATGTCTACTCCTAATATGGAAATCATTTAAAAGTATAGTGAATATAGAATACTAGTCGTAGTTTGTATTAAGGACAATTGATATTTTTGGGTACACTAAAGTTTATTCATTTTGATTAATCCTCCAAGAAATAAATATTTTATGCACGAGGCATTGTGGTGCTCCTGCATCTTCGGCTACAGTTTGAGGAAGGTTTATCTTAGAAACAATTTGTGGGTTTTAAGCTATTTATTTATAGTTGTTCTTTTTGTGGTTATAGTTTACTTTTTTTTATTCTGGCCTACTACAATGGTATATGATGTTCCAAATGCCTCCCAACTTTCCATATTTGATATGCCTGTATCTGTTTAAGAAGTTGAAGATGCTTTGAAACCAATTTTTTTCATATACGGTTGTTAATGCTTTTAATAATTGGAGTTCCTTTTATTTTGTTGACCAGTTAGGATAAATTTTTTTGTGTGCATTTTGTCTTAATAGCCGAGCATGAGAGAATGGCAGAAGCGTATGCTACAATGAATGAAAAATTGCAGCAGGCTCTTGTGGAGCATGATAATTATGAAAACACTTCATTGAAATTAAAGGTAAATGATCTATCCGGAAACTCATTCCTATTTGCATCTACAATCATGGTTACTATTTTATTTATTTATTTATTTTTTTAAAGGCTCAATTGAGGAGGCATGAGCGGGAATGTTCTATTGCGCAAAAAGAAATAAATGATCTCCAAAAGCAAGTAAGCTCTTTCATAACAAATTTCCTACACTCTTTGTATTATGATTTTAGTGGAGATTATTTTTCTTGTTATAAACATTTATTTTTTGGCTCTTATGAAAGGTGGTGGTGTTTTAAAGTAGTGATTAGAACGAGACACTTTCTTATTACTCTTATGTATTAGTTTTTTTGTCAACATTTTTGGCTTTTAGTTACATCATAATTCATTAAGTTGGCTTTTTAATGCAGGTAACGGTTCTACTTAAGGAATGCCAAGATATTCAAGTTCGCTGCGGTAATCGACAGATACCTGTGGAAGATACTTTTACTACTGTTTCTTCTGTTAGTGGTGTTCTAATTAAGGCTGACACAGTTGTTTCTGAACACCTTGTGAGTTATGTTTCTTTTCAGCTTTGCATGTTTCTTAAGCTTGTGTAGCCCTTGTATGTTCTTACTCTTCTTTTCAAAACTTGAAGCAGTTGACTTTCAACAACATAAATGAACTAGTGGAACAAAATGTTAAACTTCGAAGTCTTGTGCATAGACTTTCTGCGGATGAGGAGAAAAAGGAAGCAGAATTAAGGGTTAGTTTTCAGCTCTTTAAATAAGGTTCTTTTAAAATTTAATTCCATGTATTTGTTTTAAATTTAATATTCTATGAACTCTCCTCTATTTAGCCCTTACTCTATATGCACATATTTATGGTGGAAAACTTGATCTCTTGATCTGTTTTTTGTGAAAAAAGGCCAATTGACAAATAGTTCCTTTATATAATCAGGAGATGGGGAAACTGCATTTCAATACTGTTTGAGCATGTTTGTTGTGGGGTGGGGAAATGCGATTTTAAAGTTTTAATTGCTGCTTCAATACTAGGATTAGTTCAATCATGTCATAGTGCCTTCTTTCTTCATACATCCTCTCCTGTCCTCTTAGAAATGACATTGTTTTAATTATGTCCTCTATCCATCAATTTTTTTTATTCATCTATGCTAGTGATAACATATTATTTGTTTATGTTTTGGTCTTTCTGGTGGATGCTATTAGTATAATTTCCAAATTGAACTACAAAGAGTAGCTGATGATGCATCATCTAAGGTTGAGGTTGTCCTAAAAAGATCTGAGGAACAAGCAAGCATGATAGAATCTCTTCATTGTTCAGTAAGTCTATTTTTCAATATTCTTTTCTTATGGTCCCTTGGTGTAAGACCCACCTGTGATTTCACTATCTTGTAAGAAAACTGAAACGATGAAAATCTTTCTACTTGTTCATAATGAACTGTCCTGATCTCTGCAGGTTGCGATGTATAAAAGATTATATGAAGAGGAACATAAATTCCGGACTTCTAGCAATGCATCTGTCACAGCTGTTTCAGGTATCTTTCGGTGCTTGATTTTAGTGGTTTAATTCAAATTTTCTATAATATATTTTTGAAAAAGTATACAAGCATATGTGCCAGCTGTTCTATTTTATTTGTTTTGTTGGCATAAGTCCTGCTTATATACCTGCAATTACTTTTACTTTGCTTTTCTAATTCAGTGACTTTGATTCTACTGCACTTGTATCATAGATGACGTTTTTTTATCTCTGTACTTTGATTTCTGCAAAGCTTGTTACTTTATTTGACTTGCCCTTTCTTTCTTGTTTCATTTTTTGCATGTTTAACGCAGGCTATTTTATCAAGTATTCATCATATGAAGTCATTAACTCATTTCTTTATTTTGTAATTTAGTTGATTAATGTCACGCAACATAATTGGTTGTCTAATTGCATGTTGACCAACTTCTTGTTGGTCAGTTTAGTTGTATGATGAATTCTTTAACTTACTAATATTTTTGACTTTTTTAGCATTGCCAGAAAATGTTGTTGAATGAAATTTAATGAATTTTATGTAGGCAGCTACAGATAGAGCTAAATGAATAATCATAACATATTGCTGACATTGGTTTGTACATGCAACTTATTGTATGGTCGATAATGATTTGCTTTCTACAACTCTATGGTCACGGGAATGATCAGTGAAGATGATTGTGACCTTGGCCATCTCGATGACGTAGGTGGAGACCTTTTTTTTTGCAGAATATCACAATATTCCATAGCAGATCTAAAGCTTTAATCAACTTTGGCATTTAAGAATTTATCTTGTAGAATATCAATCGCAGCTTAACTATGAAGCGTTAATTATCTAGGGTATTTGCAGCATGGCACCCCCAAATCAAGCTTCTATCAACTTCCTTTAGGAGAAGATTCATGACAGCACAACATAACAGGCTCTACACAATGTGGCGTTACCAGAAAAAACATTAATCAACTTTTGCATTGTTGATTACATCACAGTATAGCGCTACCAAATGGAGCCTTAATTCAGCTTGGCTCTTATGAATTTATCTTGATGAATTGTTACTAATAATTAGTTCCTTGCTTTATAAGGTCGTCTATATGAAAATTTTGTAGATTTGTTATCAACTATAGATTTACTTGCCATTTTAGTTCAGTTTATGCAATTTTTTTTAAAGCGTGAATTAAATGTAACTTATCAGATAGGGGACTGCGCAATAAATTTGGCTGAAATGAGTGAATTTGACATTATATTTTTGCATTCTGTTAGTAATACTTCATCCCTAGTTGGATAATTGTCATTTTTTTTATATCTGGTGATGTTTGCTCCATTTATTATGCAAATGAATATTCTTTTATCACAAGGAAGGACTTGCATTCAGAGAACTTGCAACAGTCAGACAAAGGGTCAATATTTTTGGAGATAGAGCAGCTTGATAGACCTTGATACTACACTTCCTTGGCTATTTACTACTTTTTGTTCATATGTGTCTCACTTGGGGTTATTTTGTAGTCTAATTGCCATTACCATTTGAATTGTTTTGTTTTTTTTTGTTTTTCAGATGATAGAAAGAAAGAGCTCATGCTTTTATTAGAAGGTCCACAGGTGTGCTGCTATCCTGGTAAAGATAAGGAGCGTTTTATATCTATATTCTATTTAGCCCTTTCTATTTACCTACTTCCAGGAAGCCTCCAAGAAAGCCTATGAGCAGCTCTCTAATCGTACCAGATTTCTGGAGGAAGATGTTGCAAGATTGAGGTATTAGATTTGTTTAGCTTCTTTTGCCTTATCCGTCTTCCATATTATGCTAGCCTGCTTTAAACATTTCTGTACTTTTTAACAGCTTATTCTATTCCCACCTTAATTTTAAACTTAACAATATATATATTTTTTCAGAGGGTATAGGTTTCCCTCATCTACTGCTTGAGTTTATTAAAAATAGTTATTAAACAGGAAAGAAGCTGACAGACTTATGATGATTGTCAGAATAACATAGATTCAATTTAGATGTGCATTCGATTGCCCACTCAGCCTTAAAGCAGTTTTAATGATAATATTTGTAAAACTTCTGTTTGTACTGATGTGCTTATTTATAGGTTTTATATGGATCCATAGGTGAACTTGTAAGATATATACTCCGTGACACCTCAATACTTGTATGTACACATACATACATGAGCGAGGAGGCTGTTCTTTTCTTTGCTTAGTTTGAATGTCACTAGCTGGTTATCGAAGGAATATTAAAACTACTCTATTCATGTAAAGATCTTGTTTGGTAAAGCCGGTTATGATGCAAATCTCTTAAGAATCTTTATGCCAATATTTAATCTCAGGCTTTGAGGTGTCCTGGAATAAAAGTTGCTTGGTTGTCATTTCTGTTTTCTCTTTCTCCAAAACTTTTGTGGAGATCTTCTGATGGAGACTTGACCAATTTACAAAGGGATTTTCTTTAATCTTATCATATATGTAAGATACTCTAAATAATCCCTCCTCTTCTCCCACCCCCTCCAAGCAACATTCTTCCTCTGGTTCTTCTCTTATATGCCTGACCCAATGCAACTTGTTGATCCATGTGGTCTTGCGTGTTTTTTTTTGTGTGCTTGCACATATGTGTAGGGCACTTAGTATTTAAAAAGTTCTACTAATTGCATGCCCATGTGTTTATATATTAAAGATTGTGCTTGCTGATTTTGCTAGGAGAGGGCAGGGGATAGAGTGCAGGCCACAAGGTGGCTAGGGCACATGATCTCGTGTGTGCAGCTTTGTGGGAGCGAGAAGTGTTAGGAGCTTGGGTTCAAGCCAGTGGGCAGGTGGCAATTGTGATTGTTGTTTAAGAGATGAAAGGGAGAGAGGGGTGGGGGCAAACAACTAGGGTTAGGAATAACCTTGTTCTAATTTTTTGTTGTTAAGAAGGGTAATCTTGAAGAGAGAAGATAGAGGAACTATGTCCGTTTTAACTATTTGGAGCAATTCATGTACACAATTTTGATCTAAAGAGCACTAACATTAACCTTGATATCATAAAAATGAAGATAAATAAATCTAATAAAATAAATCAAATTAAAACATTAGAATAATTCGAATATAAATATAAGTGAACTTAAAACGGTTTGAAAATAGGTGCAATTTAATTATGTTATGGTCTAATTTAACTCATTGTAAATGGTTAATGGCTAGTTGGTCTTTTTCAAGATGATTTGTCATGAATATTAGCTTAAAATACACCAACTCATTTATACAGCCTTGCTTGATGATATATATATTTTCTTATTCTTATCTCTTTGAATAGATAGATATGAAACCTTTTATTCATTAAAGAGTCAACACCCTAAGCTCTCACGTATGAATCATGAGTTGAACATTGTGATGGCTGTTGTGCTCACAAATTAGGAGGTGAGGTGGTCTTGTAATAAATGGAGTAGGATTAATGGTGTTGAGGGTTAGCAAGTAGAAATTAAAATTGGTTCCATGTTTTGATTGCAGACATGATCTAATAAAGGGGGAACCTTGAGAGTATTTGTGGTTTTAATCTAATCGTTTAATTGTACCTCTTGTGCCTTTTAATTAAATATTTTCCTTCCTTGGTGAGTCTTGAAACATTCTAAGAATTTTTTCATAAAAAAAAATTATAAAATGAACCATATGTTTGGGGTACTTTTTTGTTTTTTTATTTTTATTTTTTTAATGTTTGGGATACTTTTAAATTCAAACGTTTACTAGTATCCACACGTGAAGGAGTCTATAAAAACCTCTTTTTCTAACTAAGAATAACACAGAACTCTTGCCTTAAAAACCTTAAAAGGTAAGTAGTGGCATTATCCACTTGCAAAGGTTTGCCACATATGGAGTCACATATGCAACTCAGAATATTAATTGGATTGGTTGACGTAATGTGAATGAATATAAGGAAATGCAATACCAATTGGAAAGACAGATGATTCCTTAGAAGAGTCAAAATGGGGTCATCCTTTTAATATATTTATTGTAGAACCACTAATGTGGCATGACAATTAAGCGAAAAAATTTGTTTTTTACAGCTTATGGAGAAAGTCTAATGATAATATGATGAGGATTAATAAGCCCAATGGAATGGATACAATACTAATTAAATGCAAATCAAATATAAATTTGCTGAAAATCTTTAAGCTGGGGTGACTACACTAAAACTTGCCAACAGTAAAAAAAGATAGAAGCATGATTTGATATCTTCTCTTTATTAAAGATGAGAGCATGTTTGTTTTAACATGTGGATTGATGCTTATTAAAATATGATATTGTTTGTTGACGAAAAAGGGAAATTATTATTTGATGGTGAGGAATAAAATGTTGGATCATTTTGGCCATCGACAACATTTACAAACGAGTGAGGAGTACGGGTAGCTGGAGGTGCATGTTCCAATGGAGAAGCAAGGCTTCATTGGGATAGGAGATGACAACCTAATTAGGGGTTCATCTAAAATTTTAACAATAGCCAGTGTGGGAGTTTGTAGAGGTGGGATTCAATAAAAACCATCAATAAAGTAGGATGATCTAAATCAAAAGATGGAATAATTGTTGTGACACTATCTTGATTCAAAGGATGTAAACTTGCATGACATTGAAGGTGTGAGGAAGAACAATAATCGATAGAAGGCCGAAAAATAGCAGAAGACAACTTAACATCACGCCGGGTGCTTGGAATACCAAGAGAACGTCGACGGATAAGAAAACCTTACATAATATTTTCAATCTTAAATAAAATCTGTCATACGAATTTCTACTGATCCACAAAATGATTTAATAATTTATTCATATACACTAACAAAGTTCATAAGAAATACAATTTAAACATAAATTAATATAACTAACATAATTATCTATCCCCTGAAGTTTCTCTACGACGATAAACATAACCCTCCCTTCTATAAACCATTTAGTTAGGATGGTTCGCGAAAAATTAAACTAACAATCAATGAATAAAATTGAATTCAATTTCTTGCTATTATAGTAAATAAGAAAGTAGAACATATACGTATGGGTATCACATATACATAAAAGAAAAAACAATCAAATATATGAGAGGTAGTGATAAATATTTTGTGTGAACTTTACTTTTATATTTATCATCCATTATAGAATTGTCAAAACCTTTTACCTCATCCAAAGGACAGAAATTACCATTTCAATTTCATTGGCCTTTTTTTGTAGTACGTGGCGTCGTCAGCATTTTGGGGTGAACTCCACTTTCAACATACACATTCATAAGATACAATTATACTTATGCATATTAATTCATAACTAACAAGAATCGCTTAACTTTATAAAATGAATGATATGATCTAACATTCGTTATTATCCAGTGAAAACATAAAACTACATCACAATTTATGAAGAAACAGAAAAATAATTACAACTTGTAGTACAAAAAAAAGTCATAATCATATGAACATGCATTTCATCCTAAGAAATTAAAGATATTTTTACCATAAATGTAAGAACATAATTACCCACTTTAATTTGCAGTTTTCCTCTTGAATTTTCTTTCCTTTAATGCTTCTTTTTTCAATTGAAATTCTTATAAAATAAAATATTAAGTGTTAAAGTGACTTAATATATTTCATTTAATATTTATCATTCCCTTTAAAATGATTCTAAATTAATTAACGATAATATAACTTAGCATAGGTTTAAGGTTTTATTAAATTTGCAATTATATTTCATATGTAAGGGTTTAATACTTAATTACTTGACTTTGATTCATCCTGCACATTCCCAAATTAAATTTCTTGCTGAAATCTATAAACTTTAAGTCAAAATTGAGATAATAACATTTCAATTAATTATATATATATATTAAAATACTAACATTTTCAATTAAATTCCTTGCTAAACTTATAACATCCTAAATCATGATCGCAATAATAATGAAATCAAAATTTCACTTTAATTAATTAATTAATTATATATATATATATATATATATATATATATATATATATATATATATCTATATACATACATACCTCATTTTTTTTATTTCCTCAATCTGCTTGTCCTAGATACACCCTTCGGCTTTCTACTGTCCCGCACGCACGCACAGCTTCTCCCTTCCCTTGCAAGGCTCCCGTTCGCGCGCAAGGGCACGCAAGGCTTTCCTCCTTCATTCTTCTTCCTCGGTCGCAAGCACACGGCTTTAGCTGTCTCTCCTCCTCCTTCTTCCTCGGCCGACGACACATGGAAGGCTTAGGACTGATGTTGGTGATGGAGTCAGCTCACTATAGACTGGCCGATTTCCCCTTCTCTTTCTCCCTCTTCCATTTTCTCTTTTGCTATTTTGGGGGTTCAGTTTCGGTAAATTAAAATCGAGCTTTTTCCCCCCTTTTTTACTTTTCGAATCCGTGGCGGTTGGATTTTTCATTTCATTTTTTTTTTCTGACTTTCGGTTATTACATTAACTATCCAGAGTGCAAGAGGGATTGACTTGAGTGCCCTGCCCTAGTAGGAACATTGGACAATCTTGATGTTGTTGCCATGAGGAAACATCAATGTCAGGGGTCAGAAAAGTGAGCTTGGCTTACATAAATGGAGCTATAATAGGATGCGAGCTTAAGAAAAAGAAGCTAGCAACATGAGTCGTAAACAATGGTTGTGAGCTGGGTTGGCATTCAAAATCGCGTGCAGTGATGGAGTGAAAGTTGTGAATCTCTAGGGTGTTAACATTTTTTTCATTAATATTTCTTTAAAGCATAAAATTATAATCATATAATAAAATGGCTGCATAAGAGATAATTCATATTAAAGTGAAAACAAAAGTACAATTCCGTACAATATGATGATAATGTAGAAAATGTTCATCTAATTGGTGAAGATATTATCCTGAGTTCTCAATTGTGACACCTTATATCCTTTAAATATTGGAGATTGATGGTAACTTTTTTATTGTTTTGCTTTTTGCTTTGAAAAAAACATGATATGAAATGTCATATCTACTGGAGATGCAAATGATAACTAACTAATTTTCGATTAAAGAATATTTTCAAATCCATGACAACGACACTCATCTTTAGGAATGGACAGAGGGGTAGCTTACATGGAGAATCCATAGTAGATGAGGTTATGTGCATGTATGGGAGTGTTTGAAAGTTATGATTCCATAGATCCATCAAGAATGTGTTCAAAATTTTGTGTGCATGTATGAACTGAAGAGCAACCTCCATGAATGATGAAAAATGTTGGTTAGTTGTTGGATAATATTAGATGTTTTCTTAATTTTGAATGATCTTGAAAGCAATTAGAATATCTGTGCAAAAAAAATTTACAAGAAGCGGAATACAATAATATGTCATGAAATTCAACATTATATGAATAATAACAAGGGGAGACCCAATGTAAACCTTTTTATTTAGAGCCAAAGTACATCCATCTTATTTAGAATCTTAGTTATATAAGGTCTAGAGGGACGAGTGATGACATCTACTTGTATAATGTGGATTGCTTGAAATAGTGTAGTCGAAGTCAAGTAAAGAAGTCTAATCGCATTGATAGTAGGTTTCATAAATGAGTCAAAGTGTGGAGACCACTTTAGCATGCAAATTAGATAACCATGCACATAATAGATTTGACAAGAAAAAGGTCTAGAGTAGTTTGCTTTAATTGATAATTTGATAATAATATAATGAGATCAAGAAGTTCAATAAAATAGTTACCAGCTAAATGCAAGTATAATAAGTAGGAGCAAATAATCTCAGGATATTGCTCCTCACTAGGGGTGTAAACGTGCCGAACATGAGCGAGTTGGTGCTCTGTTCGTGTTTAGCCTAATATTGCTCATTTTAGTTCGAATTTGTCCGTGTTCGGCTCGAATCAGGTTCATTTGTTTGTTTGCTCTAATTTGACTTGAATCTGCCCAAGTCCAGCTCATGAACAAATTCGAAATAGGCTTGAATTTATCAAATAAAATAATAAAACTAATAGTTTTTTTTTTTTCATTTTTGAACTAGTAAATCTTGAATATAAAATTTTAGATACAAATAACTGAAAAGCATATAATAATATAAAAATTTTATTAACAAAAAATAATGGTTACGAATTGGAGCAGTAACGTGCATAATTGGAATTGGAATCTTTGAAGGTAGGAACATGTTAGCACATTAGAGTGGTATGCAGAAGGATATTGTGGCTAGAATTGCAGCAATAAGACAAGGGAAGGCTTACAAATGTGAGGTGCATGTGTGTGGTTTACTGACGTTTTTTAGATTATGACTCGATGTGAAAATTGAAAAAAAATGAGGCATGAGTATTGGAGGCAGTATGAAGCACAAAGAAGTGTATATCATGGGAGGCACGTTGGTTTGGGAGCCTGGATGGGATTGGCTTGGGTTCTATGAAAGGTTTATGGGTGAAAGGTTGTTGAGTCAAGATGCTGATGAGCAATATGCAAAAGGCTAAACAGTCATGAGATATGGTGCATGTGTTCCACTTGCAAGAATAGTGGCTTGATTACTAGTTGAAACAACTCGAATATATTAGGAGTATGAGAATAATGGGTTTGTTGTTGAGCGACACAAGGCTTTGGTGATGGAAGAGGGAGAACTCTTCATACACAACTTGGATTAGAGAATATTTAATTAGCCTCACAAATATTTTCATTCATTTAATCATCAATGTTTGATAATCAATTACAAACCTTTGGTCTTTATTATAGCAATTTGGTTAACCAACTATCTGAAAACAATTTAATCCTGTTCAATCATAACAAAATTTAAAATTTTAATAAAATATTATGTAAAATTTAACCTATTGTAAATAAACCTAATAAAATAAATTAAATTAAAAATAAGAGATTCTGCATATTGTCTATTATGGTGTAGTTTGACTCCTTGTAATCGTCTTTTGATGAATCAAACTTTTGTGGGATGATTTGGACTAATTGGTGGCCTTTTCTGCATCTGGAAATCATATTTTTTGTGTCTTATTCATTAAAAATTTCTTCATAATAGTAAAATAAATATAATGTTCTGAGAAATAGTTAAGCAATCCTACAACACTCACTAAATATACATCCCCCGTTTCCTAATTTGATATTTTCTTTTGCTAATGGATTTAATATATCCACTTGGGCATATTTGAATATCTATATTACATCTGACATGTATCATCAGTTTAAGCTTATGTTAGGAGAAATGTATTTACGTTTAATTTTGTTTTGTGAATTCTTCGCTACTGTTGTCCTGGTTCAATTAGTTGTTGCTGCTCGGAGTGATGGATGAGATGCTGTGCTGGTAATCATTCCATAGTGGTGAAGCTGATGTGGTTGTGTTGCACACATGGTGTCGTGCTTTTTCATTGCTTTTTTGTTGCAAAAATTACATTGTGGTGTGTATAGTTCTGAGAAGCGAAGTTGAGGAAAAGCGAACCAACCAAAACATGTGTTTCTTTTCTTTTTCAAACATGTGACTAACTTTATAATTGTTATGGTTCCATTGTTTGAGTTTTCAGCAGCGAATGCATTAGGTTCTTATGTGCTTGGAGGCTCTAAATTATTTTTTGGCTTGTGTGTTTTTATTATGACTGTTTTAATTAGAAGTGTTCCACGACTTTCATTTATAGTTGGACTATTACTAATATCTTTTCAAATATTTGATTTCAGCATTATCTATATTTATGTTGCCTGTAATGTCCTAATTGATTGAAATTCTGGAGCAAAATGCTGCTTATATGTATAACCTTCTTTCCATTAACTTATTCGTGTATATCCTTGCTTAATCAGCACGGCCTGATGGTTTCTCCAAATGGATTTGTGTGCATATCCCTAGGGTTGCATGAGAAACTCATACATGTATTAAACTTTTGAGCTCTAAAAGAAGTTATATCCATTGCATGATCATGCATCTGGTTAGTCCGCTGAATTGCCTCAATTATTTTATCTATACTTTTCTCTTAAACCCTCACTAATCAATCCATTTGAAGACATGCATTATTTTACTTTAGCTTCTTTTTTGTAATTATTTCTGGATACAGGTGTAATTTGCTGAGTTTGTTGTAATTTATTTTTCATTGCATGTTTAGCTTTTTTGGTTCTTACATTTGGATTCCCGCTAAATTTTGTCTGGTATGAAATTTTAACCTATGAGTGTCTTGGTTGTTCTTTGTTGCATGGTTGACTTGTTTTTTAGCAAGTTAATAATCACATCATATTTAGACGGTTTTGTTATTAGACACCCCTATAATGTCATTCTTGGAAATTCTCATTTGTGATTGGAATGGATAGTGGTGCTTTGGAGAGAAGCAAATAAAGCAAGTTATTGTAGCATAAATGTGAATATTTAGATGGATGTGCAATCAAAAGTAGGAAAATAAAGGTGAGAAATGCATATTTCATAATAATGCGTTGACCTATTTCTACCAAGAAAAAAAAAGCTATCATCCCATACCTTCACCTGCTCCACCACCCCATTTAGCTCGTAACAAACTGCCATGTCACTCCCTCCCATGCTACGCCATGTGAAGAAGATTTTTTCTTTCTTATTTTTTTTTCTTCACAAACTAGGGGACCTATTTGGATCTTCCGATTCTTCCAGTAGCCAAAAAGAAAAAAAAATCCCATTTCTTTTCCACACTGAATTGGCCTCTCCCCTTTCCTACAATACCTATCTCATTCGACGCCCTATCGCACGCAATAGGAGGTAGATCTTGCCACCTAACTCTCCAGCCGTCGCTGACTCTAGACGACCTGCCACACTACAGCTCCTCTTCTCCCCATGCTCGATATACATGACCCTACCCAAAGCCTTCATCTCATCCTCTTATTTCGCACTCCAATTCATAATAGTAGCTGACCATTCAAGCTCCCTCCTCTCAATCGGGCGAACTCGCCGATGAGCTTCCAGTGCCAACGAACCTCCAAGCTTGCCTCGTCTCGATCTCACTGTTGACCAAGACAACGCCACTTTCTATCTCCTGTGTTCACCGATCTGATTACTCTCTCCCCTCATGTTCACAACAAAAGTTGTCGGCCCTAGTCGACAGAGCTGAAGCTTCCATCTTCCTTCCTTGCATTAGCTGACCCTCTCTCTCGTTTGAGCGCCTAATACCGCTCAGCCTTCTATAGCGCCTCCTCTGCCTTTCCTCACAGAGCCGAATTTAACTTCTTCATTCTCGCTCACTCATCTCATTATTCTTCTTTATTTTGCCACAAGTCCCTCCTACAAATTTCTCCTTTGTTCTGCCATAGCTTTCAACAAACATACATGCAATCCTGTTGCTCTCTATCCATATTCACCACTCACATATAACTCCTCATAGGCCGAATATGCTCTCTACATATCAGTTCCCTATCTTGAGTACCAACAACCAACACTTTCGCTCTCTCTAAAATGAAAATCTTAAAAAGAGAGAAAGGAAAATTATTGTTGTTATGCTGTGCACTCTAATCACACGAATCATCAACTTGTGCTAACCTTTAAAAAGGTATAACTAAAAAAAAAACATATGGATATATTTCATTTATTGCAGGCATTTCAAGACCTCATCACACTTAGAAGAGCGTGACGAGTTTAAAGACTTCATTATGCTCAATAGAGTTGATGGGTTAGAAGACTACGACCGTAGTATTGCAAGACACTGATTGACGCTTAAAAGAGTGTGATGGATAGATCAAAGCATACTCGAAGCAACCCATTGGGATGTTGTCGAAATTTTGCTAAAATATGGACCGAAAAAAAATCAACATGAATTAATAGAATATTTTAAGTTTAAATCAACAATTAAATTAAAGCAAACATTTGAGATAAGAAATGAACTTACTAAAATCAAATTCTTATAGAACTTATAATTCAATGTTCATTTATATACATGAATATGGCTTCTCAAAGAACTACTGAATTGTTGTACCTTGCATATTACAATGTATGAATCTTGTGGTATACTTGGAATGCTTACATTCAATTTAGAAGTGAACTCATGAAATTCGCAAGGAACCTATAGTGAGCAATTAAATTATGTGACTTGTCACATTCAACGCATTAAAGTAATTCAAAATGAAACATGAATAAGATTTACAATGAGTTTGGAGGCTCATTGTTAGACAAAATGAGAACATAACTTGAATAAAACCCATAAGGAACTTATAGAGAACTTGTTGGATCGTTTATGAACAAGAATGTCATCCATTTTTAGACAATCTAATCTATATGTTGAGCTCCAAATAAGCTAGAAGGATTTGCATAAGACATGCTAATAAACTTAGTGATTACTTTATAAGCAAGACAAATGCTTATTAGCTAGCTTATGAGCAGGAATGAGATAAAGTAGTTCACTGATGAGCATGAAAAAAATTATTTATTAAATATTTTGATTGTGATGTATTTGATGAATTAAATATAGCCAAAAGAATCTAAAGCAGACTTACAATGAGCTTATAAGCTAATCAACAAGCACATATGGGGTTTATTGAATATTTCAAGCTCAATAAACAAAGAAACAGATGCAATCAATGACACTCTGCTTTAAATTAAACAAGTGCCAAAACACCTAATGCCACAAGATCTTCATGACATCCTACAAGCATACAGAAGACGTTATTCAAAGCTTTAAATGAAATTTTGAACATACTTTGAGACAACTTTACACTCAAATTTAATGCCTCAAGATTTGTACAACCTAAATTAAGATACTTACATGTATGGCGAGGCAAATTCAAATTTATATTCAACATTTTGAGAGTCATGTAAGTAATATTTGAAAATGTACAAGTCTTTTAAATTACACAAAAATCAATAAAAAAGTGCACTTGCATGGGCCCCAACATTATGTTAAATCTATGATTTTAGCGTTTGAGGATGCTGCGCGGTTTAACATAAAATAAATTTAAATAGCCTGCATATGCTTTGTCCAGTATATTAAATGTTTAATTACATGGTCTGAGAATGCTATGCAGGCTAAAACCAAAATCAATCTAAACTTGAGCTTATCTTAAGAAATACATATATATTTGAATGATCAATAAACATGTATTTCTAAAGTCATACTTAAATTTATTGATCACATACGCTCTTGATTGGGCAGCTTTGCTTATAAGGCAAAGTTGTAGGTTTCATTTAACCAATCCGATCCTTCTTATGACTGGAGTCAACAGGATTGGTTGCAAGTTAGGTGCTAAATCGCTAAAGGCAAGATTTGATTTATATATTTGCATATGACCATTAAAGGTCTTAATAGAGAAATTTTATATTTAAAATCATAAACATTCTATTTCAAGATGATAAATGCAATGACCTATTTTAACTATTTATAAACTTGATCCTCTGCTGATAGACAAGCAAAGTCAATATGGTCTATATTTCCAGTGATGGATGTGTTGATTGTAGGGTTCAACTGGAAGAGGTCATTATTGTTCAAATTTTTAAATCATCGTGTCTCAAATTTAAATTCATAATGCAAGTCATTTTAAACTATTTATAGACCTGATCATTTGCTGGTAGTCAAGCATAGTCGACATGGTCTATATCCCCAATAATAGCCGTGTTGATTGTAAATTTCAACCGAATGGGTTAATCTAAAAATAAAAATTTCAAATTTAAGTGTGGACGATCAAATAGTTCACACTTCGATGATAGCTGTGTTGATTATGAATTTCAGCTGAATGGGTTAATCTAAATGTAAAATTTTCAAATTAAAGTGTGAACGCCTAAATAGTTCACACCACGGTGATGGTCATATTGATTGTAGAATTCGATTGTTGGGGATCATTATTGTTCAAAATTTTAAATCATTGCCTTAAATTTAAGTTCAAATTCTTAAATGCAAGTCGTAGACCCAATCCTCTGCTAGCAAAGAAGCAGAGTTAACAAGATCTACTCCGATAATGAGTGTGTCAAATGAAGATTTCAACTGAAGGGGTTAATATAAAAATAAAATTTTCAAATTTAAGTGTGGACGATCAAATAGTTCACGCCACAATGATGGTTGTGTTGATCGGGAATATTAACTAGAGGGGTCATTATTATCAAAGTATTTAAAATGTTCATAATTCTTGAAATACGAATCTAGATTTGATTCTTTGTTATTAGATTAATAAAATTGATAGGATTTAGAATGATAAATTGAATGATTAAGCATGTTCAAATATCCCGATGATGGCTATGTCGAATGGATATTTCAACCGGAGGGGATATCACCATCAAATCATATTTAAAATTTAATGTCAAATCAACATAAATTTAAACTTCACAAAAATATTAAGAATGCAAATTAAACTAAATTTAAATGCTTGAATGAAATTCATCAATCAAAATATTTAACGCAAAAATCCACTCGACCCACTTTCCGCAATTGTTTCTCAGTGGTGGCAAATTGAGAAATCTCTAGTTTACAAAGGAATCAATCTCAAGTCAAATGCTCTACCATGTTCACTTTCAATCAATCTCATGCTAGTAAGGATGTCATCTCTTATCGGTGGTTTTTTAATAATACGATGATGCATTACGATTAGAGTCCTCTAATCGGGTGTATTGTTGCCAAATAATACCATTATATTACTGTCATGATTGTAGTACGTATACTCTCCAATGGCTCTGTCTCTTGAGTTGTGAATCATATGGTGTACTTGGTAAGGCCAAAAATCCTCTGTTATCTAAGGTAAACTTAAAATTATCTCTTTAGATAAACATTATCTTAGGTCTATAAGGTTTTCTTGGACGACGCAACCTATAACTGTTAACAAGGATCCTTCGGTTATGTTGGGTCGACTATCTTCTTTCACCAAGTAGACTAAGAATCACAACAACTCGGGATGACGGAATATGAGATCTTGATCGGATACATCATCGTTCCCCTGACCATTTGCTTTAAGTGAAAAATATGGTGAATTTCTTAATTCTAAGCTCCAAAATTTTATTTGCTGCTACTATACACTAAGCAATTAGCGACCTAATGACTAACTTTAATTGAAAGTTTTCTCTCAGTATTGGGAGAGATAATTAACTACAGATGCTTGCGCCTATAGGAAACCTGAAAATAGATCTAAAGTCTTTACAAAATGATGACGAAATCTTTGGGTAGCATCTTATCTACTGTTTCATTTGCCTTCTGGAAATTAGACTGACATTAATCAAACTCTGTTTATCGAGAGATCGGTGGCAAATTTTCGGTGCCTACATAATGCTGCTGCAACATCACTTTGAGGGGATGTATTAGATGTTGGATTGATATTATTTGACAATGTACAACAAAGTAGGCGGATCTATAAGTAGAGGATTGATATCTGTTTGTAAGGTTATCATGTTTATAACTAGGAAAAGTTGAAGTTAGATTCAACTTCAAATGCAACTTTATGGATTCACTGATTTTTTAAGAATGTTTCCCAAACGTGACCTATTTGGTGGGGTTTATGCTGAGGGCATGATGAGTATGAGAATAATTTATAGTAAATATATGGAAAATGGGTTTCGATATTTCCAAATTTTTTTTTTCAAAGATTAAAGTTTCTCACTCTTAATACTTTGTTTCTGATGCTTTCTAACGTGTTGTTTCATACATAAATCAGTACAGAGCTTATTTCAGCACGAGCAGAGCGTGATAAAATGTCTCTAGAAGCTAATTTTTCCAAGGATAGGCTAGAGAGTTTCATGAAGGAATTTGACCGCCAGGTAGCTTTTGTTTCTCCATTTTTTCGTACTACATTTTATGAATTTTCACTTACAAGCGCTTTAAAGATCATGCCTGTACCATTAATATTTTCTATTTTCTACTGTGATTGGTTTATATTACATCTTGCACTCGTATGTGAATATTGACTCTCTTGAAATTAAGCTAATGTCTTTTTATTTGCACGTGTGTTGGCATAGAATTTCTAATATCTGTATGTAGGCCATTTTTCAATTTGTTTTTAAAGTAAATTATTAATTTATGTTACAGAGAACGGAAGCCACTGCTGTTTCCGCTAGAAATATGGAACTGACACACTTGCTTATTGATTACCAAAAGAGACTTCGTGAAAGTTCAGCTTCTTTGCAAGCCTCAGAAGAGAATTTACGGAAACTCTCTATGGAGGTGAGACATACATCTGTGTGTTAAGGTGAAACTATCTGGAAGTGAAGGCTATCTCAATGCTGTATCACAACAGGTATCAATTTTAAAGCATGAAAGAGAAGTATTAATGAATTCCGAGAAAAGAACCTCTGAAGAGGCTAAGAATTTGATGGAAAGAGTGCATCGTCTTCAGGTGCTTCTTCTTCTTCATGCAATTTCATAGTATTTTGTTCAATAGTATCTGTCTCATCCTTGAAATGGCTCTGTTTTTTTATTTGTCTTTAACATAGTTTTTCACTGTAGTCGTTAGGGGATTTTTTATGGAAAATACTTGGCTGCAGTATGTTGCCCATGCCGGTTTTTGGGCGTCATTTTTTAGTTGGATTTATTTTTCGAAAATTCACAAAAGTTTGGTATTTCTTGCTGCAGTCAAGTTTGGATGCCATTCAAAGTGCTGATGAAATTCGTGAGGTATGTTTGCATAGTTCCTGAAAACCTTTACTCAAAGGTGAAGCTTTCGCCACCCTTCCATTATAGTTGATGCTATGCATGCAGCGTAATTGCATGTGGAGCACGTGTCTTACTTATGATGGATGTTGGCTAATAGTTCATTGTCTACATGAAAGTTTTCCCTATCCTGAGCAGCAGTTTGTCAATTTTCCAAGTAGTAACATGTTTCTTTCTTGCGTTGATCTTTTCAGATTGCTAGAGTTAATGAGAGGAGAAAACAAGATGATTATCTTAAACGACTTGAAGTAAGCTATAACTCTCATTTAATATTTTTTTTCTAACTATTTTGATGTTGCCAATCATTTCTCACACAGTCAATGAGATTTCATTGTATAATTAGCATAATAAGTAGGTGAGTCAATTGGATTGGTCTAGCTTGAGCTCAATTTGAGCGGCCAACAAAATATCAAATTGAAAGAAAGTAGAGAGAGAGAACAGGAGGAAATTCTTTTTCATTTAATCTGAATTTCTCTCAGCTGAAAGGCAGAGACTCAGTGCAAATGGATCCAGCCTGGTTATATAAAGAGCAATGTAGGAAACATCTAGAATTATTATAACAATGAATTAGAAAGACAATAGCTAATTAGGGGCTGATCGAACAAGGAAAACATCTCGAAATTTTTGCCATCTTTATGATGTTTGGGAGTTCGTTCTTAGTGAGATAGACGATTTATATTCAATCAGATATCCTCTAAACTTATATTACGGTTTATTTTGATCTAAGTTTTACTTCCTATGAACTAAAGCATCCATAGTTAATTAACTCTTTTATCACAATGAGAGAGCACTCTCGATTAAGGTTGGAAATAGGCATTAATCCTCTGTGTAAATCAATGTTTAGTGGTGTAGTGTGTATGCTTGTCTAAAATAAAAAAGAGGGTAGTCTCAATCAAGATCTCATTGTTCTGTCATCCCAGGACTACCATTATTCTAGTCTATCGACATCATCAAAGTGCTATTAGCCTTAATGTCCAATGAATTTGATTAGCAGTCATGTGCCATCATAAAATTCCCGATAGACTAAAGTTGTTGTGTAGGTGTCATCGTTAGTAAAATCTGCTTTGCAAATATTCATTTCAATTTATATCCTTTGAAACGACAAATTTGTGTGATCGAAGTCTGCTTTGCAGACTTATGTAGGGCTTACATCTATTGGAATGTCATAACTTTAGGAAAATTCACATGGTAAACAAGTGATTGGGGTTACATCATTGGAATGCCAATTTGAATGATAATATGTTTGCATGACAAACATAAATTGGACGTACATCTATTAGAATGCTGTTATATTGGATTTACATCCCTTTGAAATGCCATTATATTAGACTTACATCTCTTTGGAATGCCATAATTATAGGGAAGTTCGCATTGCAAATAAGTGATTGAACTTATATCCATTAGAATGACAAATTTGAATTAGACTTGTATCTCTTTGGAATATCATTTTTAGTATGTTTGAAGTCTGTCTTGCAAACAAATATTAGGCTTACATCCTTTGGAATGTTGTTTTTGAGAGTAATGTTTGCATTGCAAACATGGATTGATCTTATATCCATTGGAATGCTAGTGTTGGGTTGGCTTACATCCTTTTGGAATGCCAGTTTGAATTAGTGGTGCTTGCAAAGCAAGCACATGCTGGGCTTACATCCATTAGAAAGTCATGAGTAATGTTTGCATTGCGAACAAGTGATTGGACTTGCATCATTTTGAAATGCCAAATTTGGGATGGGCTTACATCCGCTTGGAATGATGGTTTGGATTAGAAGTGTTTGCTTTGCAAACACATGTCAGACTTATATTTATTTGGAAGCCGTCTTTGAATGTGAAGTTTACATAGTGAACATTTTGGCTAGTATTAATGTACAATTCGCTTGACGAATATAAATTGGACTCAGGTCCGTCATAAGGTTTAAGTTGCAAATGGAGTTTATCTTATAAACATTTAAATTTGAATTTAAATATTTGAAAGCTCATGTTAAGTATTAAGATCCACTTTGCAAATATAACTTGGGCTTATATCCATTGGAATGCCAAGCTTGAGTATGGATTTACCTTGTAAATGTATGTTGGACTTACATTCCTAAGAATGCTATTGTTAAGTGTGAATTTCTTTTACACACATGAGCTAGTCTTACATTCATTGGAAGGTCCAGATTAACTATAAGGTTTGCTTTGCGAACAAATGAATGGGTTTACATCCATAGGAATGACAAGGTTTAATGTGTGGATAGTGTTTGTTTTGTATACTCAGATTGAACTTAGGCTTATTAGAAAGCTGTCTTTAATGTGTCAATATGTTCAAACCCACCAAATATTTTAATTATTTAATTATAAATATCCAAATTTCATTAAGTTTGATTAGATTATAATCATTGAAAATTATAAGCTATTTTATTTCATGATTCAGAGTTCGATCATTTCTTTTATTTTGATCTTCAATTTTGTGTGAAATTTTAATATTTAAGTCCAATTATTTTCAATAAATTTCAACAGCATAATGGCTTAGCCGTGCTATATTCACAAAATTTAGTGCAATGCATACTCATCTCCCTCGCTCTGGATCCAAGATCAACGGAGGGAGGTAATTTCATTTCGCATCGGGCCCAAGGTCGACGATGGAGGCCTTAAAAATTTTTCAAGCTGGATCTAAGATCAGCGGATGCGGGTCTTCGAATTTTAGACCTATGATTTATTTAATTTCAAGTAAATTGTTTTTTATTTTGGCCAAATGACAGCTCAGTGATGTTGGTTTTGCAAAAATAACATACTTTCGTTCTTCTCCATTGCTTCAAATCAAATCTAAGATCGACGGAGGGAGATAATTTCATCTCGCTCCGGACACATGATCAACGATGGAGGCCTTCAATTTGATCTATGGATCAAGAAATTATTTATAAAAAATTTTATTTTGAAATTTATCTAAAATTGGAACCCTGAAAAGGCTTTTTCTTCAATTTTGATGGAAACACTTTTGATTAGTCCTTCCCAAGACTTAAGAAGAGGGGTACTTTAAGAATTAGGCCTTTTCTCAATTTCTCCTTCAAATGCCTTAGATAGGGTTTGGCTGGAGGCCAATCTACGGAGGGGGAGTTCAGTTGAATGTGCAAGAGGGAGAGAGAGGGCTCAGCTTGGCTTTGGTTGTCAAGGAAGGGGCTTAGTTCTGATTCTTGAGTGGCTAGGAGAAGTTGACCATGGGGTCGAGTGGTTAGGGGACTTGATCAGCTAGGATTGTTGCTAGGGCTCGGTGCAGGTAAGTTTAGCCTCTCTCTCTCTCTCTCTCGTGCATGTGTGTTGAAGGGTCGGTGTGTATATCCTCTGTTCGACCGACTTCCTCGACCTCTTTTTATAGGAAATCGAGCTCTAACCGTTCCTGCTCTATAACCCTCATGCGGTTTTTGCCGACGAGGAAGACTGTTGTTGTGCAATTAGGGTTTATTTTTTTCTCTTTTTTTTTTCTTTTCTGATTTTCTTAGTTACAAAAAGTGGCCTAAATAAGTTAGCTTAAGCTTGAGCTTGATTAATTAATCAAGTTTGAGCTCAAGCTTGAGTTTTCTCCTACGAGTTCGAGTTGACCTACGAGTCAGCTCATTTAATATAGAAGAGTTAAAATCATGTTTATTCAAGAAATTGTTATGATAAAAATGATAAATAAAAATTATAAAAATAATAATAAATTGCTTGATATAAGAAAATGAAAATTTTAAAATTTCTTAATAATTTTATACTTAAATTATTAAATTCTATTATATTTTAAGTATTTATTAAACGAGTTGGCTTGCGAGCCAATGAGTCAATTCGGGATTGGCTTGAGCTTGGATCGTTAGCCATTGATCAAGCCGAGCTCAGGCTAACTCACAAGTTGGCTTGACTCACTTAACACCTAACATACAAGGATACAATATTCTCATGTATTTTAACTGAACTATATACAAATAAATTTTTGTAGCTAATATTGAGATTCATACAATATTGTAAGTCTAAATGTTGTTTTATAAAATTGACCTTTAATTATGCATAACATCTTCTAATTACATAAAAGTTTTGAGACATTTCTCTATTTTAATTTTTCATTCTTAACTCTAGAATGTAAAATAATAAAATGCTTTTTTTAGAAAAGGATATTGAAAATAGGTGGATGAGGTATTTTGATAAATTTTTCAATGAAGGATCTAAAAGTATGATTGATTTTAGCAACCTTAATACCCTAAACAAAAATAAAGAATTTCATTTTTATCGTCGTATTAGTAAATCTGAAGTTAGTGAAGTTTTAAAGAAAATGAAATGTGGGAAAACAGTAGGACCGGATAATATTCCAATAGAAGTATGGAAATGTTTAGGAGATCAAGGAATTTCTTGGCTTATAAATCTTTTAATGTCATTTTAAAGACTAAAAAGATGCTAGATAAGTGGAGAAAGAGTTTGTTGGTTCCTATATTTAAGAATAAAGGTGATGCACAAGAGTGCAAATTATAGAGGAATTAAGTTAATGTGCCATACATTAAAATTATGGGAGAGAGTAATTGAGCATAGGTTACGATGTGATACGAAGTTTCTTACAATCAGGTTTCATGCCGGTAGATCTACTATGGATGTTATACATTTGTTAAGGGGTTTGATGGAGAAGCATAGAGAAAGTAAGGAGGATCTACATATGATATTTATTGATTTAGAGAAAGCTTATGATAAAGTTTCAAGAGATGTTCTTTAGAGAGTTCTAGAACATAAGGAGTTAATATTGGTTATATTCAAGTCATTAAGGATGTGTATACTAGAGCTGTTACTTATGTCCAAACACAAGGAGGATTGACAAAATATTTTCCTATTTCAGTTGGATTACATCAAGGATCAGCTTTAAGCCCTTATCTTTTTTACTTTAGTTATTGATGTTCTTACTAGGCATTTACAAGAAGATGTATCTTGGTGTATGCTTTTTGCTGATGATATTCTTCTTGTTGATAAGACTAGAGAGGGAGTCCAATGAAACTTGAATTATGGAGGTCAACTCTAGAGTTTAAAGGTTTTCAGTTTAAGTAGATCTAAGCGAATATATGGAGTGTAATTTTAGTTGTAGAAGTTCTAGTGGTAGTGTTGTGATATTAGGTGAACAAGTCATTAATAAGAGCAAGCGTTTCAGATATTTAGGCTCTTGTTCAAAATGATGGTGAAATAGATGGAGATGTTATTAGTAGAATTCAAGTTGGATGGTTGAAGTGGAGGAATGCATCTGGCCTATTATGTGATAGAAAAGTTCCACTTAAACTTAAAGGAAAAATTTCATAAGATGGTGGTAAGACTTGCAATGACTTATGGTGCAGAATGTTGGCCAATAAAATAGAAGCATAAGACTAAGTGTTACAGAGATGAGGATGCTTAGGTGGATGAGTGGCTTTACTCTTAGAGATAGAATGCAAAATGTGTATATTCGGGAAAAAGTTGGAGTAGCTCCAGTAGTAGATAAGATTAAGGAGAGCCGCCTTAGATGGTTTGACAACATAAAGCGTCAGCCGTCCGATGACCCATCCGATGACCTGATTAGGAGAGTAGATGCATTAGATTTGCCTTATATTAAGAAAGGTAGAGGTAGACCTAAAAAGACTTGGTTAAGATGTATAAAAAATGATCTTAGTATACTTGATTTAAATGAGAATTTGACACATAATGGGACACAATGGAGACGAAGGATTCATGTAGCCGACCCCACCTAGTGGGATTTAAGGCTTGTTGTTGTTATTGTTGTTGTTGTATTCTTAACTCTAGAAATTGTGTCCTCATCTATGTTTTCATTCTTTCATATAATAGATCCAATATAGTTAAATCTATTTCATCTAGCTACCATCTTATCATTGATAATATTAAATGATAATTCTTAATGCTATATCAGTGAATGTACTTGTGATGTACTTAACTACTTGTTTTACAAATTTTAGTCCTCTATTTTTTAATTAATTCCTCAAAAATTTTAAGTTTTTTTACTAATATCAATTGATATCCCACTTAAGGCTGCAATTGAATTGAGTGTTTGATAATTTATTCATGGCTTTGCTCGATAAGAGCTCGTTCATGATTGTTTAATTACCCAAACAAACAAGCTTGATATTTTTGTAGATACTCGATTGTTAAATGAACGAGATTGAACAACTTATTACTTGATTCATTTATACTCATGAATAATATCATTTAAAGTTCGTGAATGAGTTCATTAGAATGCTTAAATATGGTTCAATTTAAAGCTCAGTTGAGGTTCAACTTAACATTCGATTGAATCTCAATTTTAGACTTGATAAAGGCAATTATAAAATTTAAATATATTATTATTCCAAAAATATTAATTAAATAAAAAATTCCTATTTAATTCTAATGCCACCCAAATATGCTGAAACTCTCTTAAGGTATTGTAGTAGTCATTGCTTGCACTATCTAAATCCCACAAATCTTGTTGGGCTGAATTTCTCCATTCCATTCATTCCTATCAATTTTAAAAAAAAAGAGGAAAAACATAAGTAATAAACATAATCCTGTCCTCCCTCTCGATATATCACAAACCCCCGACCTGCCTTGGCCTACTTGCCTCAACCATGCCCTCCCTCCTTGTTCACAAATCACATATCCCATCGTGATTCCCCTCCCTCTAGTTGTTGGCTTTTGCGACATAACCATGAGCCACCTCCCCTTCTTCTCTTTGCTTTTGCTTTTGATGCCTGGGACTGCACCTCAATTCTTTTGTTGCTCCTCTCTGACCGCATGACCTATGAACTCTCGTTCTTCTCTCACTTCTCCCTCACACGACGTCACCATCAACTCCTCTCAGCAGAATCCTCCACTCCTCTTCACCTCGGTTGCATGACAACCCTCTATTTTCACCTCTTTTAAGATGACTTCCATCTCTTCTTACAAGTCTTGGCTGGCCTCACTTACACACCTTGCTTATGTCTCACGCCTCTTGCTCTCACCATCTCTATCTTCTCTTTGTTTCTTTCTCTTCACCTCTCTCTCTAACTCTCTCTCCATTTCTTTCTATAAAATAGAGACTAAACCTCCCCACACTCTTGCCCTCTCTTTTACTTTTCATTTCTCCCTCTCAACAAAGAGAAGAAAACTCTTACCCTACTCATCTCTTCTCTCACGACCATCTCTCTCTATAAAGAGAAAAAAGAGAAGATTATTTGTATCCAATCTCTTCATTGATATTTAATGAATTAATTATTAATTAATAATTCTTAAAATAAAATAAGAACTCATATTTTTAGGACTCGACATACTTCTTGTATATAAGCTTTATTTGATGAGTTAATGGGTTGGCTCATTTATAAGCTTGATTAGGCTTGTTTTGGTGGCTAACAAAACACTAGATAATAGAACTTGTTAATTGGCTCATCATTGCTCAAATTGAGTTGCTCATTTATGGTTTAAAGAACTCTGCTCGATAAGTCTAAATGAGTTACCTTTTTAAAAGCTCGATAATTATTAAGTTAACTAAACAAGAGCTGGGCCCAAACCAAGCTCAAAGAAAACGGAATTTAAATGAACTAAGCTTGAACACTCTCACAGAAGCTGGAATCGAGCCTAAGCGAAGCTTGAACACGGTTTTGGTAAACGGGATGAAGCTTGAACAACCTCTAGATCAGCTCGTTTGTAGCCCAAATGGTGTTGGGCTGTAGCTACACAGGACAACCTACTTAGAGGGACCATAATCATTGTTTTTTTCCTGAATCGGTTGATTGAACCAGTTGGCCGGTTTAGGTTTTCTACATATGCCTGGTTCAATTATCTTAATTGGGGTTTAAGTTTGCTTGATTTAACGACCATTTTATGTGTATTAGAATTTAGTTTTTTTTTTTTTGAGTTAGACTTTTGGAGATTGTTTCTCTATTTTTTCCTCTGATTCAGAGCCGTCATATTCGATTTGATCAAGTGGTGAGTCTGTATTTTGATTGAATTAGAATCACATGTCCTTTGTTTCTCCTTGTGAAAGGTGTTTCCCTTTCTCAGAGCTACCTGCTGTTCCTGCATTTAAAGTTCACCAGACTGTTGGAACCGTGAAAACCCTGCTGATTTCTGCCCTCCCATCTTATTCCTATGTACCTGAAGACCTGGTGGTTGAAAGCCAAGACCCCTTGAGTGCCTACTGCTGTCATACATATTTGATACTGCAGGACAGCCCCAATTCTAATTTGAACACTTAGAAAGTGCAGTCCTCACAGCAGATTCTCCATTGTCATTGTTTGGGATTTCTCTACCTCCTCAGACTGTAGTGATTTCAACCTACTTCTTTTATTTTCGGGTTACACTTCTCAACTAAAACTTTATATTTTTTTATTTCTCATCCCTTCTGATTTCTTTAGGACCGTATCATTTGGTATCAAAGCTAGATCTACCATAGATCTTTTTTGGCTTCTTTTTTCCACTTCCAAACTTATCTCAACCATCCCCAAGAATTTTTCTGATTTTTTTTATTAGCAAACCTTCCTTTTTTTCCAATTCAAAACTCAATCCAGAAACTACCCTAAATTTCCCATATATTTTCTTAAAATCTAAACCATAGCTCAATTTAACAACAATGCTACTAAGGAGAAATAATTCAAGAGGGGTATGAGAGCTTACTCTAGAATAGATGTAGTGAAAAATTCTACAACTACAACGTAGGCCCATTGAATTATAGAAGAGATAATATGAAGAGGTCACCTATAATCACAACATTAACCCTCCAGAAAGGGAAAAAGAAGAGAATTGCTTTGACTAAGAGATCTTTAGTGATGAAGAGCCAATGCCGTGTCAATTTTGCATTGAATACAGGAGGAAGGACCATGATCTTAGTAAAGATTGATCCGCTCGAATTTTAAAGTCTTAAGGATCTAGATGGTTTTATTGAATGGCTTCAAACAGTGGAGTGAATCTTTAAGGACATTCCCCAGGACTGGAGAGTTAAGTTGGTGGCTATCAAGCTCAAGAGGAGCACTTTCTAGTGGGAAAACTTGAAGCACATGCGCCAACATAATGGTAAGAGCAAAATCACCACTTAGATCAAGAAGAAAAGGGGGTTACAGTGCAAGTATTTGCTGATACACTGTAGTTAGGATATCTTCCTAAAGCACCACAATCTGCAGTAGCGAGAATTGTCAATGGAGGATTATACATCAAAATTTGAGCAACTCATGCTGAAGTGTGAGTTGGTAGAACCTGAGGAGAATACTATTGCTCATTATTTGTGGGGACTAAAATCATCCATCATCAATGTGGTGCAATTGCAACCTTACTGGACATTGTTGGATGTACAAACAATGGCCATGAAGGTGGAGAACTAGCATAAGAACATCAAGACCACCCCTCTTTTGAAGCAAGGATTCACGTTAGGATCAAGTAGTAGGAGCTCACCCTTTGGGGGTGTTAAATTAGTCCCACGGGAGAAGTTAACTTCAGAAGGAAAGAAAAGTGAGAAGACTATCTTTCCCAATGCTCTTCTCGTTAGGAAGTGTTTCAAATGCTATGGGTATGAGCATATTGCCTCCAACTATCCAAACAGAAGAGTGATTTATTTCATTAAGTAGTGTCCCATGGAGGAGATCAATATAGAATATTCTAGAGATAGGCCTTGGGCTGAGTACCAACTTTCAACAGATGAGGGAGAGATATGCTTATGTTCAACGGATCCTACATACCGAACCCAACAAGGAATAATAGCTGCATCAATTGCACTGTAAAAGGAAAGTATGCACTCTTATCATTGATGGAGATAGTTGTCAAAAATGTTATTTCTACACATGGTGGAGAAACTAAATCTCTTTACAGAGAGATACTCTAAGTCTTATTCCTTGACTTGGTTGAACATGAGAATTGAGATTTTGTAGACAAAAGATGTCTAATAGCATTTTCTATTGGAGACAAGCTGTAGGAATAGGTGTGGTGCGATGTCGTATTTATGTAGGGGATTTACATACATACCCCCCAATTATTTTTTATTTACTTATCTAACACCTAATTCTTTAAATTTACTACAACCTAATTTCTGACATGTGCTCAAATATATGATTCCCAATTAGAAATCCTCATGTTATGGCCTCCCGCTCACGCCCTCCTCTCCCGCTCACGCCCTCCTCATTGAAAAAAACCAAAATTGTCTTGTTCATCTCGTTTGCCCTATCAACAATCATCGGATCAATGCCCATCATATGCTACACATAAAGCAACTTCACGATATTGTTCAATCCTTCATAAGTCAATAGCTAGAATTAACTTTCTTCATTATGGCCACTTTCATCGGATTCCTCAGCACCACCCTCACCTTTGACACAATCCCCTCCAACCCATTCTAAATGCACAACTTCACCATTGCCTCCAATTAATTCCTCCTCTCATCTCTATGGATCTTCATTGTTGAGAAAGAAGATATCGTAGTCTCTAACGCCTCTTTGAATCATTTGCATGGCATTTGGCTGAAACATCAAGAAGATCATCAGCTTTGTGCCATGGATACCAATTGAAGGACAATCCTGACCTTCAAGAACTCATACTAGAGGCAACACACCCCTTACTGAAGGAGTTTCAGGATGGGATGACTGATAGTTTTCCTGCAAGATTACCACCTCTGAGGGACATATAACATGCCATAGATCTTCTAGGATCGATCCTTCCCCACCGACCTACCTATTGGATGCGAACAATAGAGCATGAGGATTTACAGAGGTAGGTTGAATATTTGATGTCTATAGGAGTAGTGTATGAGAGCACTAGCCCAAGTGGTACCAGCTCTGATTGTTTTCAAGAATGATGGCTCTTGGTATATGTGTATTGACAGTAGAGCTGTGAACAAGATCACCAACAAATACATATTTTTTTATCCCTCGTCTAGATGATTTGTTAGATCAGTTGCATGGAGCAACCATTTTCTTCAAGGTAGATCTTTGTGGTGGTTATCATCAGATCTCGATGAGACTAGGAGATGAATGAAGATTGCCTTCAATACTAGGGGTGGATTACAATCATGACTTTGGCTTGTCTAATGCCTTGAGCATATTCAGGAGATTGATGAATTAGGTTTTTAAGCTTTTAGTGGAAAATTTGATGCGATATATTTTGATGATATTTTTGTTTACAATCACTCAATAGAAGATCATTTGGAGCATTTGAGATAGATCTTTGAATCCCTTAGGAAAGAGAAGTTATATGGACATCCGAAGAAGTGTCACTTTTTTAATTTCTCAGATATGTTTCTTGGGATATATTGTTTCAACTGCAACAATAGAGATGGATCTAACCTAAGTAGAAGCCATTGTGAAGTGGTTTAGACTACAATCTTTTACACAGATTCGTTAATTTTATAGATTGACCTCGTTCTATAGGAGGTTCATCAGAGATTTTAGTTCTGTAGAAACCCTTTTGACCGAGATTCTCAAGAAAGATAAATTCTTTTGGACGGAAAAAGCATAGATTAGGTTTGACATTTTAAAGTAGTTGGTGACAAAAGCTCATGTTCTAGCATTTATTGATTTTAACGAAGTGTTTGAGGTGGAGTGTGATACATCAGATATGGGCATTGGAGTTGTCATAAGCCAAGATGGATATTTTATTGCCTTCTTTAGTGAGAAACTCAGTGTATCAAGATAGAAGTGCTCCACTTATGACAAAGAGTTTTATGTCATTGTTAGAGCTCTTAGTTACTGAAGTCACTATTTATTGGCTAATGAATTTACCCTTTTTATTGACCATGAAATCTTGAGATTTTTAAATAGCTAGATTAAGTTGAATGACAAATATGCATTTTGAGTGGAGTTCCTTTCATCTTTTCACTTAGTGCTTAAGCACAAGGCGGGGATTTATAATAAGGTAGCTGATGCTCTTAGTTGCCATCATTTGTTGACTACTACCTTGCAATCAAAGGCTGTTGGGTTTAAAGTGTTATAGGATATGTATGCTACAAATGAAAATATTCATTAAGATCTGGATAGATGCCAAGAGAGATCTTATGAGTGATATCATAGAGCATATGTGTATCTTTTTTTTTTCATTGTGCATCCCTAAATGCTCACTTAGAGAGACTTTTACAAGTGTGCTATAATGGAAATTGGTAGGATATTTTGATAGATATAAGACTCATTCCTTGGTGAAAGAAAATCTCTTTTGGCCTAGGTTGGTCAGGTATGTAGACAAGCATGCCAAATAGTATAGAGTATGTTACATGGTTAAGTCTAGAGGACAAAACACAGGCTTATACACTCATGTAGTGCCAGAGTCATCTTGGTTAGATGTGAGTATGGACTTTGTTGTGGGTTTACGACGCACCCATTGAAACAGGGACTCGTTTATGGTGGAAGTGGATTGCTTCTCTAAGATAACATATTTCATACCTTGCCAGAAGACAATTGACGCTTCTCACATAGCTGATCTTTATTTATGGGAGATCATTCGTCTTCATGGTGTGTTGAAGACCATTACCTCGGATTGAGATGTAAAGTTTTTGAGTCATTTTTGGAGGAATCTTTGGGAAAAGATGGGCATCAAAGTGCAGTTCAATTTAATAGTTCATCTGCAGATGGATGAATAGATAGATGTGGGGAATTGCAGCTTAGATTACCTCCTTAGGTGCTTTGTTGGCGAAAACTACAAGTAGTGAGACTTGATTCTTCCACAAGTTGAGTTTGCCTACAATAGATCCATTAATCACTATACTGGACACACTTCTTTTGATATTGTTTATGATAAAAATCATTCACACCATTTGATTTAGTTCCTATCCTAATTGCTATTGATTTTAGTATTGATGATAAGGTTAGGGCCAAGGATATTTAACAATTACATGAACAGTTAAAAAACGAAATTGCTAATCAGAATTCTAAATACCCTAAGTAGATAAACAAATCAAGAAGGGCCATGATTTTTAAGGAAGGGGATTAGGTATGGATCAGATTGATGAATGAGATTTTTTTTGTAGGTGCATTTGAGAAGCTCAGACCACAAGCTGATGGTCTATTTAGAATCATCAAATGGATCAATGACAATGCTTAAGGTAGCAGATTTGTCATCATTTTTTGAATATTCAGATGTTCCAGTGGATAAAGGTGACACCTCTCTAACCCGGGAAGAATGACATGGGATTGTGGCTATGCGAGACAACCCACATCCACGTAGAGGGACCATCGTCCCTATTTTTTTCTGGATCGGTTCATCGAATCACTTGGCCGGTTTAGGTTTTCTGCTTATGCATGGTTCAATTATCTTTGTCAAGGTTTTCTTTTGTTTGATTTAAATACCTCTTTTGTTTATTAGAGTTTAGTTTTTATATATTAGACTTTTGGAGACTGTTTCTCTTTTTTTTTTCCTTTGATTTGGAGCTGTTGTATTCGATTTGGTCAAGTGATGGGTCTGTATCTTGGTTGGATCTAAATCACATGCTCTGCTTTTCTGCTTGTGAAAGGTGTTCCCCCCCATTTCAATAGTTCTACTCGCTGTTCTTGCATCTGAAGTTTACAGACTGCTGGAATCAAAAATCCTGTGTTTCCTGCCCTCCTGTTTTATTTCTACGTACCTGAAGACCTCGTGGTGGCTGAAAACCCAGACCCCTTGAGTGCCTGCTATTGTCTTACATAGGTGACAATGTTGGCACGATCTCTAACGCAAATTTGCTTGCTAAGCTTGCGAAGGTTAAATTCTTTTGACGCTCCTTGACTATGATGGCATTGATTCCTTTTTTGACCTGTATATGAGGGTAAATAATGTCATACGAACATTTGTACTCATTGTTTGGGCCTTGCATATCTCTTCAGGCGATCAACAAGAATAGTCTTCGGTTTGGGCTGTTAATTTTCTCTATTGTATAGCACGTGCCAATAAAGTACCATCTTTTTTCCTTTGGCCCTTGAGGTTATTTGTTAGGAGTTCTGAATAAATTTTTTAACATATGTCTTTGATGTGGGATTTCATTTTGTCATGATCATAATATAAATTTGATGATGAGGAGTGTGATTATGGATTACCCTCATGATCACCTTGTCATTTTTTTCTTATTTTCAGAGAATTTTAATTTTCTTTTTGACTCTTGGGAAGGCTTTCCACAAGATCAGTTCTGCATTTTGATGGAAAGAACAAGACCATTTTCTTGGCATGTCTTTGTTGAAGAAAGAACAAAGTTCAATTGGAAATGCTAAAATGCAGTCATATGCTAGACGTGGTGAGTATCGTCAGTTCCTCTAATGCAATGCCAAGGGTGAGGGTTTATTTCCTAAACTTTGTTGTGCATTATTCCACAAGATGTCTCATCTTTGTCGTTGTTTGTGTCATTTCCTCCATGTATTTTAAAGAAGCCCTATTGTAAAATTTATGGGGGAGCATTCACTTAAGTGTCCATAGGTGGCATTCTAATACTCATGACATAGTTGAGCGTTCAGCTAAGTCAAAGCATTGTTGGCAGATTTGAGATTGTTGAACTAAATCTTCTTTTAGGAAGAATACCATAATGATTGAATTAGGTCTTGAGCATTGGATTTCCCATGTGTCCACCTTCTCACTGATGATAGATCCACCATATTTTGGGATGCCAACTATAACCTTTACCTTGAATGTTTGGGTTGTCACTCATCAAGCGAAAGTGCAAGACTCTCATCCTCTTGGCCAAGTGTTTCATTTCACTGCCGAATAATTCCACATCTCTTTGCCATAGTCGCATTGTCATCTATCAGGGCATCTCTCCATGTTGAGTCGTTCTTATTCATTGTTGGAGTTTGCTTGTTGAGCATCTTAATTAGCATAACAATTTATTATTGAAGTAAAGCAACTTGAGAGTCGCCATGTCTCGTGATGGTTCTTTTTATTATATTCACAAGGCTTTGTCCTTACTCCCAATTTTGATCTTTGAGAGCATAAAATGGTTCTTGTGCTCTCTTGTAATTGCTCTTTATCGACACCATAAACCAGGGTTATGAAAGACCCCTAGGATTTGGCCAACAAGATCAATAAGGAATTTAAGGGTGTAATAGAAATGGATTCTTGGCTTCTGGGAGGTCTCAAATGATTTTATTTTTGATTAAATTTATTTTGTTAGATATAATATGTTTTGATATGCCTTGCCCATGTTATAATCTATAAGGCCACCTTGAGTTGCCTTTTCATTAAACATTTTAATCAAGGAATGCAATGATACCAAGAGTAACGAAAATCATTTGGCCAACAACATTTTCATTGATGGTGGAATTTAAAAAAGCCAACTAGAAGGACAAGATAACTTTCCTAATGGAAAAGGACTAGGATAGTCCTTATGCTTTGCCATCCACCCTTATACAAATTAGGCTATGATAGTTACGAGTAGCACGGACAGTTTTAAGTAGAGGGGTACATTTACAAGTTGTGGAGATGGTTATAGATATGAAGTTTGTTCCAAGTAATGTGACTTTTTTCCTATGGTTTTATATAAACCATTTGGTTAGGGGACCGATCATTTGGTTCACGCCCCTCCATCAAAAATCCATTCATACAAAATCATTCATGTCATGTTCTGCTATGCATGCACTTGATATCCTATTTAAGGTTTTTTGTTTAAAAAAAAAACAATTGTACCATGATACTTACTTTTATATATTTGTTTCAAATGCTTTTTTTTAGCTATTTCTTTTTTAGCTCATTATGTAGAACTACTTTATCGTGAATAGTTTGATTACCTATTTGTTGTCCGATTATCAATTTTGAATGTATGACTGGTATTTTTAAAAGGGGATCTTTTTAATCCATTATACTTATTTCCCTTTGCTAAGGGAAGCACTTCATATCTAGGTTATATCTTTAATGACTTAATATCATGTAGCTTTGCTACTAATTTTGTCTTTGCAAAAAATGCTAGTTATCTTTTATTTATGTTATTTGTTATTTTTTTTTTATAAAGTTTGGTTTTGATAATGATGAGATAGCTTTACTTTTTATTGATAAATTTACTTGATTGCTCTTATGCTTTATTTCAACGTGGAATGACTTACATTGTCAATTGGTTTTTATTAATTTTTTTCTTTCTCTATTGTTTTCAGATTCTTTCTTTTTTTACAAGTCATCTTTTTTTTATATTAAATTCCAAAATGGTCTTTCAACTATAAGTATAAGCTAATTTTGTCACAGAGTATTGCTTTTCTTCAATTTGTTCTCTTGCCTATACAATTATCCAAAATGATCCCTGAGGTTTAAATTGTGATCAATCTTGTTTATTGAGGGATTAAGTTGAGATTAACTTAATATCATAATTTCTATATGACGGATCATTTTGAATAATTTTTTTTTGTGTAGTCAAGGGATTAAATGGTGAAATGCCATATGCTGGTATTAAATTGGCCACATATGAAGAGTTAGATGATTATTTTTTATTTAATTTTTTTTCATTTATTTTTCTTCTCTAGGTGCATTTGGAGCATATTGTTTATTTTTTGATGTTTTCGTCTCTTCATTTATATGCTTTGGGATTATTTGTGTTTCCTATTATTGAATGGTCCTTGAATATGCCTTTATCCTTTGTATCCTTCCTGTGCTTTGGTGCTGAACTTAGCTGTTTTTAATTTGACTTAATTTATTAGGATTAAATAAGATTATGACACTTAATAAGACACATTGGAGAAAATGAATTCAGGTAGCCGACCCGATATAGTGGGATTAAGGCTTGTTGTTATTGTTGTTGTTGTGTTTTATGACACTCTGATTAACGTTTGGTATATACATGTATTCTTATCTTGATATCTGCAGAGGGATTGGGCAGAGGCCAAGAGGGAACTTCAGGAGGGGAGGGATCGTGTCCGTAGTTTGACATTCGAGAAGGAAAGAGCACTTGAGTCTTCTATGAACCAAGTGGAAGATATAAGAAAAGAGCTTGCCAATGCTTGGCATTCTGTCGCCACTGCTGAATCTAGAGCCGCAGTGGCTGAGGTTTACTTATCTTTCATTTTTACCTCCAATAGGTTATTATATTTTGCTGTACATGTCCTTATACTTACATCTATATAGGCTCGATGTTCTGATCTTGAGGCAAAAAACAAAAGCACTGGAAAACAGGTGATTGCTAGTTCTTTTATAATTTAAATCTCTTTATTCTCTTTTTCTACATACATGTATATATCTCAATTACCTATTACTTATGAATGCTTTTTTTTTTTTCAATTATTTTTATATTATGGATGTAATATATTTGTTTCAGTAATTCTATAAGCCTGCATCAACATGCAGTTTGATGCCTGTTTATCTTGCTTTTTTTATATTATTTTTCATTACTTGCTCTTTTTAGTTCTTGTATTGTTTGAGTTCTTGGTTAGTTGTTATTATTGGATTTGACACTTTTCAATATAAAAAGATTGTGGAAAATTGAAGTATAAAATTTCCCCCTTTTTTTCAATTTAACAATGGTGAAAGAAAGCATCGCTCTGAACCTATGTTAGCAAACAATTCTTGAGATGTGACTTAAACACTTGAAGAATCCATTAGTTGGACTTATTTTTCTCTGATGCATTTTTTTTTTTTTTGTCCTCCGAAGTTCTTCAATTTAGACTTGGAACTTCACCTAAGAAGTTTACCTATGAAAACAAACTACTTAATTAATCAAAAATCCTCTGCTTGCCACTAAATAATGCAGCCAAATAACTGAAGAAGAATCTAGCTTGTTCAATTAAAATCTTTATCTAAAGGTAAAGGCATAGAACATGCTAAAGATATGATGTTCTGCCTTCTAGGTATTTCCAATTCATGTTACTATCTCAGCTTTCTGTTCTGCCCATTTGATGGCGAGATCCTTCTTATTTTATTTTTCTACGACATCTTCTCATTTTATGAATTACTTATACCGAAGTAAACAGAAGCCTTCTTAACTTTGGTTCTTAATGTAGGCCGTCACTGAGGTTGGCAATGATGAACAGTCAGGGCTTTCTACGAATGAGGTATGTGCTTGTTCTGTTTTTCTGTAAATGGGAAGGTTTAAGTGTTAGTTTGTGTTGTTGGTTGAGCTTATGTTCATCATGGGGTGGATGACTCTTTGTAAGCTTGCTGCATGGACTGGGAAAAACATATGGAATTCCTGAACATATGCATCGGCCCTTGTGGAAGGCTACTTATTTCACCTTGTATTTTGTATAGATGGTTAAATAGTAGTTGCGGAGGGAAAGTGGAGGAAGAGGGGTCCTTGTGGAAGGAGCCACTGTATTGTTTGATATAATGGAACGTTGGAATGGAAAGGTATCTGCCATATGGGTGTGGGAGAACCCTAAAATGTCTGGGATTTATAAGTCCCATGTGCAAGAGCTTGCAAAAAATAAAAAATAAAAAAATAAATAGTGGCAGGGACCTTATTTACTAGTTGAATTTACTCTCTTATTTGGATAATTGTTGCCATGAACTGTTTACCTTATTATGTTTGACCAATAAACCATTGTAAATTTTTGTAAGATTCAATCATTATATAGTTTGCATATGATTATTTACAAGATATGGCCTTTCTATTTTATAGTTGTTTATCAGTTTGCAAGATAATTGTCCGTATCCTTCCAAAAAGATACTAATGTTAACTGTATACCCACGTCTCACCCATCAATTCACACGCATTTACAGAAAAGAGATACTAGTGTTAAAAGATTTTTGTTTTGCACTATAGTTAATTATTGTGCTATTTGAGTAGATATCTGAGGAGTTAAGGAAATCAAAGGAAGAGTTGGAGAAAGTTAAAGATGAAGCTCGTGCTAGTAAAGAGTACATGCTGCAGGTTTTTATGATTTGCTCTTTTTGTCATTTCTTATCTGAAATTTTTTAAACATTCTTTGGTGTATCTTTTATTGTAGTACAAAGAAATGGCACGCGTAAATGAAATTGCGTTAAAGCAATTGGAATTAGCACATGAAGGCTACAAGTTAGAGGCATGGCAAAATGTTTTATAGATTTTTGTGCTGGGTGAATTGGACATTTGTTCTGTAACCTCTCGCAAATTTTTTTATTCATTGACACTTGTGTGGCTTACTGCAGACGGTAAAAATGAAGAGGGTTCTTGAGGATGAAGTTCAATCTCTAAAAAATCAGGTTTCTGAGCTTGAAAGAAATTATATGTTGAAATGCGAAGAAGCTGTTTCCACCGCTGAAGCCAAAGAAAAAGGTCTTTCTTCTGCAATGGCTGAAACTTCAACATTGAGGGATGAAGTTGCTGAAAAGTCGTAAGTAATTTTTATGGAGGATCATGATTACATTTAATTTTTCTAATGTATTGCAGTTAATTGTATGATTCTTTCGTAGAACAAGTTTAAGGGAGTTGCAAGTTCAAGTATCTTTGCTAAAAGATGATTTAGATAAAGAACACAAGAAATGGCGTATTTCCCAAGACAACTATGAAAGACAGGTTTGTCAACCAAACTGTGTAGCTTGTTTTGTTAATTCTTCTATAAATGAATATGATTAATATTTTTGCTTGTACTTATTTTCCATCTATGATTGCAAAGTTCAAACATGGAACTTTGTTCTGGATATTTGGATTGCAGTGTGATTGTTTCTCTACCCAGAGCTGTTGACTCATTCAGGACACCATGTATGCATCTTAGATTTTTTTGTTGTACATCTGAGGGCTATTCTATTTGTCTAATCAATCTTATATGCTAAACATATTGATGTTGATCGGGTTTCTACTTGCTAAGGAGCTCTCCAAAAATTGAACCAGTTTGGTTGTTGAAAAAAAGATATATTGTATTAATGTAATTTCTGCTTTATCCTTGATTTTTTTTTTGGCGTGCATAGTTTTATTTGGTGTGTTGGTACTTCTATTTGTTAGTTGACCGTGATGGTTTTTTTTTATAATATGCATTTGGTAATCAAAATCTCATTGTGATTAGTTTGTTGACATAGGTTCTATTTTCTAAGTAAAATTAAGCAACCTGAGTACCGATGTTTACTTTTTCAAAAATTTCACTTTGAGACGAACTTGTTCTGATTTTTTTACTTATTCAATATTGTAAAATTAAACTTTTCTCTTTTTTTTTTTTTTTGCGCTTGTTCTGTTATATCACTAAATCATTGACGGTACACAGGTAATCCTTCAATCAGAGACCATTCAGGAATTGACAAGTACTTCGAGGGAGCTTTCTTTATTCCAAGCTGAAAATTCAAGGTTACGTGAGCTATTGGATGCACAGAAAGCTGAAAACGTAACTACCCTGTTTTTTATATCCCTTGCAAAATTTATTTTTAATTTTAATATTTTGGTCCTTCTGCATCAAAATATGTATTATTTCTCAATTCCTAAGGTTGTTTCGATTCAGTTCGAACATATTTTGCATTTATTCCTTGTTGTTTGTGTAGGGTGGAATATTTTATTAATGAGTGAGAAATATTTCAACTTGTAACATTTTGTGCCTTTCATATTATTGTTTTTTATAATATCTTTATTGGACTATTCAGCCCTTGTTTTTAATGTATTCTATCATCTGGAAAACATCATATTTGTATGTGTTTGCCTAATTGATTCTAGTATGAGGTCCAATGTATGTTGGGCAAATCTGATAAACCAATGTTTATAATAATGTGCATCTGGTATGCCAAATTAAAGTGGTTTCTTAAGCTGCTACTTTTGTTCTTGAGGGAGGCAACGTATGTAATGACTGTTTTTAGGTTTCACAAAGTTTTGGGATTGGGTGTTTCACTGTTTGAAGGTTCTGATTTTGAATAAATGCAGACTTAATAGACTTTTAACTTTCAAATGCTACTTAAATTACATTTGGTAGAAGGTTTTTAATTGTGCTTGCCAAATATTTTTGGTGGATGTTTTTTTAAGCCTACTATTTTAAAGTTAGCGCTGCTATTGCTTTTTTTTTTCTTTGTTTTGGTTCCATTCCATATTATATTGCTGTAATACCTGATCTTCACTTGGAATCTTGTTTAGGATCTATTGAAGTTATCATGGGAAACAGAAAAATCTGAACTACAACAGATGAAGAATGAAGCAGAAAGGAATTACAATGAAATGCATGAACAGGTCGGTAGTTGGATTGTTTTATTATTATTATTTTTTTTGTTTTCTTTTGTTTGGTGGCTTGGGCAGAGGTATTGATGTCAGATGCTCCGAGTGCTCTGCCAACTTTGCGTTGCAAGACCTTGGGATGCCTGATTCTGAAATTGTCATACGCATCTTTGAGGTTTTACATCAAATACTTGGGTTTTGGAATGCTATCTTTGTGGAGGGTCATCAAATGCGTGGATTTCAGAGAATTAATATAAACTAAAATCCTAACATACATTTTCCTATGAAGTATTGATATAAAAACCATATTTTGAGGCGAATTGCTCTTTTTCTTAGCATTGTGCGGTCCCTGAAAACTCTGTCGAACACAATTAACTAATGTTAGGAAATTTTCCATTTTTTTTAACGCTATCTCATTGTTTGTAGAACTTATAATTTTCTTGTTCTCGTAAACTTTTGCAAGTGTGTTTGAGATTGACAGGATTGCACTTTGCATAACTGAATCACTTGTTTAGTACTTGTACTTAAAAGAAATAAATATTCACCTGAAATGACTGGCAGATCAAATCTTTTCACCAAAATTTGGCAGCAAGTACCAATCATAATTAAAATGTCGGAGAATCTTGGATGGGCCTCATTTCTTGAATAAACAGATGGGCCTGTGATGTTGGTTTTCAAATTGCAGTACTTCTATTAGTATGCGTTGAACTCTGAAAGAAAAATATTGGTTTATTATTCATTGTAAGGTGGCATGCTTTTCTAGCATGGCATGATCTCAGTGCTTGATGCAAAGAAACATCACTATGATTTTACGCAAGGATTTTATGTTGTTCAAGTGTGAATGCTTTATTAACACTATTCGAGATATGGGATTAATAGAGTTTATTATGGCAGCCTACTTGTGGTATACAATTCGATCGATCATGAAACTTCAATTTAATACTCATTGTCTTGATATGTCATACCTCAAATCATCGCCTTTCTCTAAGGTCAGTCTGAGGTATGATAGAATAGGATGACTTAGTCAGACACAGTTACCAACTCATCTTAACATGTATTGATTCAGGTTAAATAGGTGAAAATTGAATCTTACCAAATCATTATGAATAAATTTTTACATTTCGAATATCTTTAAGAATCAATTCATATTCAAAATGCATATCTAGAAGCATATAATATTAAATTTCAACATAAATATAAAGTGACTAAAAGTATTGAAGTTTTAATTATACTTATCTTAGAAAGTTTTTACAATCTCTTAAAACTGTACTCCAAAATTGTACAAATAAAAAATCCTATCTAGCCACTACCCTCCTTGTTCTTGTCTGAAAATCAATGTGTAATATTATAATCTAATAGCATAGTGAGATAAGTAATGTTAAAGCAAATTTAATGCACGATAGAAGAAATAATATGTATATAAAGTTAAACTTATATGAAAGTAGCAGTAAGTGCATGCTAATAAGTATAGGAATTGAACAATAATCTGTAAGACTATGAAATATAAATAATAAACAACTGAGATGATTATACATGTAGTCAATTGATTTCATGAAGTTTTGTTTAGTTCTAAATCAAATTATATTGTTAGAAATGTCATTTATTTTTATATAGATTTGACTCCTGCCATAATATGAGGGTCTACATTCAGCCCGTTGGCTAAAACTGCTAGTAAGGCTAGCCATCCCAACATCGCATATCAGCAGCCCCTTAAACACCAACTGGTTTATTTCAACTTGAATGACAAGAATTGGGAACTCTTAAAATTCCTTGGCAAAGGTTCATCTCATCATATCTTTTGCCTATCTACGTAGGTTATCATAAAATATTTTACCTATAGTAATTTCATTACATTTCTCTATCTATTATATGCATTACTTCTCATTTGGCAACTAACAATATTTGTACTGAAACATTTTCAATATGCATAACAATATAATATGACATCAAGGAATTTGACTTGATCAGAGTTATAGTAAATCAATTAAGCATGATTTATAGATTATGTAGGTAATCAATCTGATCTAAACCAAATATGAAAGAAGCATCTAAATACAATGAATAGAACAGTCACATGAGATAACATTAGCAATGACAAATATCAGTTCTATAGAAATCTGAATTTAAATTAGTAATTACAAGCCTCCCCTTAGTATTTGGGCCAATAATGTCACGCATTTGTCGTCATTTGGAATACACAGCCTAACAATAGATTTTCATTTGATTTAATGAATCATTTAACACATATAAGTCAATAGATAATAGACATGACTATCTCATTTGGATTCGATACTTCTTCCTACAATCTTTCTTATAATACTACTACACTCTCCCACAACCACCTAATGTAAACAAGAATTAAACAATCATTGCATTGACATTAGATTTCTAAAATCTTCAATTAAATCAGTTTTCTTGCATTGACCTGGATAATTGATAACATAATTAAATCAAGTAGCAGTTAATTGAATTAATTCTTGATAATTACTCTATATTTCATTTTATATTGAAATATGTATATCACATTAGTTATTATATTATAAATTTTCAATTTCAACTATTATACCTCACTGTTTTACCTCTTTCCCGCCATCTAGCAATCATATACACGTTGCTATTAGAATAGCCGAAGTTTCTCGATTGCCAAACTTTTCATTTACAAACCTACAACCGATAAAAGATATAAACAACTCTCATAGACACATGGCTGCACACTGTTTCAACTCACACGCACATGGCTGCATAATATTCCAACTCGCACACACTTACCTGCACCATATTCCAATTCACTCATATATGGTTGCACCATATTCCAAGTCACACATGACTACACTGTTATTTTGTGAAGCCTGATTTTATTTCTGGTGTGTAGCACCTAGGCATTGCAGACCCAACACTTCGGCACTAGGAGACGAATATATTGACTTTAGGAACATATGAGGCAGCTTCTTGACGCTAAAAGGATAGTGCCACGATGCTGGATTTGCACCAGGAGATAGAGAGGATAATGCCTCGGCACTTCAGAGTAGTGTTGCTGCTCTAGGATCAAGGCACCAAGAAAAGAAATAATAGAGGCCAATGCCTCGGCGCTGCTCCTGAACCCGTGCAAAAAAACCTAGAGGACAATGGCGCTAGCGTCTAGGCTCCAGGTCACAGCACCGTGGCGCTATAAAGTGGAGGAGTTCGTATTTAGACAGTTATTTCTGTAATTTTCATATTCTCTTGCGCGTGAGAGTGAAGAGAGTATCCTAAAATGATTAAAGTGTGGAGAGGCTCTAGGTAAGTATAATTTGTAATATTTTTCTAATTTTTCTTTCATAGTGGATTTCTTAGTGGTGTAGCTCCATAATTTTTTTCCTGTTGGGTTTTTTGACGTCAAATCTGGTATCTTTTGTGTGATTTTTTTTATTTTGGTTTTATTTGTTCTGTGTATCCTCTGAAACACTCGAGCTAGTTTTCCACGCATACTCTGTGACATTTTCCCAAAACTAGTATCAAAGCCTGAAGTTTTGAAAGTTTAGTTCGAGTGGGAACAATGATTGATGATTCAAAGTTCAAGATCGAGAAGTCAATGGCCAATGATTCAAATTTCAGGATTGAGAAGTTCAGTGGGATGAATTTCATTTTTTCAAAGATGAAAGTAGAGGATTTACTGCACAAAAGAAATTATATTTACCATTAGATGAGATTTTCAAGAAACTGGAAATGGTATTTATGAAAGAATGAGAAGTACTCGATCAAGTGATATTAAGTTTGATTTGATTCTCACTGTCCTCATATGTTGCAATTATTATTGTGAATGAAAAGACTACGGTGAATCTCATGAATGCACTAACTAGGATGTATGAGAAGTAATCGGCTTCAAACAAAGTTTTCTTGATGAAGAGACTTTTTAATATGAAGATGGTTGATGGAAGTTGTGAAGGGGTTTCAACTGAAAGAAGAAATTGACTACACAGAGATCTCCTCTCTAGTAGTCAAGACAACAACTATCAGGGTAGTACTGAGTATAATAACAGTGGAGAATTTGCATCTAGAGTAGACGGACGTGATGATGTACATCCTTTTTGTATGAAGATTTGGAAGAGGAGCTGTACATGGAGCAACCACAGTGCTATGTGATTACAGGAAATAAACTCATGGTGTGCGGGCTCAAGAAAAGCTAATATGGCTTGAAGCAGGTATCGAGATAGTGGTACAAGAGGTTGACAGATTTATGTCAGAAAATAGGTACATAAGGTGTCAGGCTAATCACTATTGATACGTCAAGAGGTATGAAGACTGTTATTTAATTCTTCTCCTATATGTAGACGATATGTTGATTGCAGGATTAGACATGGAAGAAGATCAAGGACCTGAAGGAGTTTCTCTTAGAAGAATTTGAGATGAAAGATTTGAGTCTAATTAAAAAAATTGTAAGTATGAGATTCAGTAGAAATAGGAATGCTGGAAAATTGAAGTCATCTCAGATGGAGTATTTTGAAAAAGTTCTGCAGAGGTTCAACATAAGTGAGGTAAAACCAATGGGCATCTCTTTGGCTAGTCACTTAAGACTATCCAATGATTAATCGCCAAAAATTGAAGTGGAGCAAGAGCACATAATGAGAACTCCATATACTTCAGCTTAATGTAGTCATGATATGAGATTGATATTAGATGTAGTGGGAGCTATCAGCTGGTACATGAGTAATCCTAGCAAACATCATTAGGAGGCAGTGAAGTGTATTCTTAAATACCTAAAAGGAACAGTCAATAAGGTGTTATACTTTAGAAGTGTATTCTCAAATCCTAGCAAAGTTTTTTTGACGAAGAGATTTTTTAATATGAAGATGGTTGATGGAAGTCTAATAGCAGAGCATTTAAACAACTTCAATACTGTGATTAATCAATTGTGCTCAGTTGACATCAAGTTTGATGACGAGGTATGGACCTTTTTTCTTATATCTTCTTTACTTGATAGTTGGGATGGACTAGTCATGACAGTGAGCAATTCTTCGGACAATTTGAAGTTAACATTCGATGATGTTGTTGGATTAGTGTTGAATGAGGAGGTCCGTAAAAGGGCACGTAGGGAGACTTCAAATACCACCTTGAATGTTGGAAGGAGGGGAAGGAGTTTAGGCAAGAACTCGAGCAAGAGCAGGTTCAAGTCAATGAGGGAAAAATCTAAAGACTGGAAGGGAAAAAGGTAAGGTGGAGTGTTGGAATTACGAAAGAAAGAGCACTTCAAGAAGGAATGTAAAGCTCCTAAAAAATAGGTGGTAGAGGACAAGATAGGGGACACACTACAAACATTTCCATAGAAGAAGCTCAAGGTAATTCCCTAATCTTATTCTTGATAGTACTGAGTCGTGGATAGTCGATTTAGATGCCTCTTTTTATGCAATTTCCAACAAAGAAATGTTCATAAATTACATCCAAAGAGATCTGGGGAAGGTGTATTGGGGGACGATAAGGCCTGCAATATCATAGGCAAAGGTGATGTGAATTTCAAATTGTCGAATGGATCAGTCTAGAAGTTAAAGGATGTTAGACACGTTCCATGCTTGAAGAGAAATTTGGTCTCAGTGAGCTAGTTAGTACAGTCTGGGTTCGTGACTACCTTCGCAGGGGACTCATGGAAGGTGACTAAGGGTCTTTAGCGATGGCTCGGGGCAGCATTGAAGGGATGTTGTACTTGATCAACCAAGTGTCAGAGTTCATAGGAGTTGCTAGAATAAGAGTAGATGCAGGCTTGTGACATAGGAGGTTTGTTTATATGAGCTAGAAGGGTATGGAGTCATTATTTTTCAAAAATAAACTCAAGGTTTAAAATCTATCAATCTAGATTTTAATGAAGATTGTGTGTATGAAAAATAAATGAGGGTGAGCTTCTCTAAAAGTGGTGTAAAGTTAAGGCTAAAGAAATTAGAGTTAGTACATGCGAATGTATGAGGTCCCACTCCAGTTCAACCTATTGGTGAGTCGCCATATTTCGTTATATTTATTGATGATCATACCAGGAAGGTATAGGTATACTTCTTGAAACACAAATCAGAGGTATTTGATGTATTCAAGAAGTGGAAAGTTCTGATAAAAAATGAGATAGGGTGGAAAGTAAAATGTCTCAAATCAAATAACAGCGGAAAATATTGTGATAGGAGGTTCAGGGATTATTGTGCATCAAATGACATCAAGTGGGAATTCATTGTGTCTGGAATATCACAGCAAATAGTGTGGCTGAATGCGTGAATAAACTCATCACGAAGCATGCAAGGAGCATGAGACTGCAAGTTGGGTTGCCCAATAGTTTTGGGCTAAAGCAATTAATATTGTTGTGTACCTGAGCAATAGAAGTCATTCGGTACCATTGAATGAAGGCCTACCAGAAGAAGCGTGGAGTGGCAAAAAGATATCTCTACTCACTTAAGAGTATTTAACTGTTCATCATATGTTCATGTCGATGCAGGATCAAGGAGCAAACTAAATTCAAAGTTCTTTAAGTGTACATTCATTGGATACGGATCTGATGAATTTGGGTATAAGTTTTAGGATTATAAAGATAAAAAATTTATCAGGAGCAGGGATGTCACATTTAATGAGAAAAAATATGTAAGGATAGAAATAAGACTCAAGGCGATTCTTTAGTTACTTCAGAAGAATCATTCAAAAACTTTGAGATAAAAGGTGAAGATGTATAAGAGGACAATCAAGGCTGTGCTCAAACAAAAAAAAAAACACAAAAAGCATCTCAAACACCTGCTGCTGAAGTCAGGAGATCTAATAAAATCTCTCGATTGACATAGAGACACTCTCCATCCCTGTATTATTTATTGTTAACTGATGATGGTGAATCAGAGTGTTATGGGAAAATCATTTATGTAGAAGACTCAAATGAGTGAGAGCGTGCCATGGATGATGAGATGCAGTCACTCATGTCAAACATACATGAGATTTGGCAAGGCTATCGGATGGCAAGTAAGCATTGCACAATAAGTGGGTTTACAAGCTGAAAGAAGAACCTGATGGTAGCAAGTGCTATAAGGCCAAATTAGTTGTGAAGGGGTTTCAACTGAAAGAAGAAATTGACTACACAGAGATCTCCTCTCCAATAGTCAAGACTCCAACTATCAGGGTAGTATTGAGTATAATAACAGTGGAGAATTTGCATCTAGAGTAGATGGACGTGGAGACATCCTTTTTGCATGAAGATTTGGAAGAGGAGTTGTACATGGAGCAACCACAGGGCTATGTGATTACAGGAAATAAACCCATGGTGTGCAGGCTCAAGAAGAGCTTATATGGCTTAAAGCAGGTATCGAGACAGTGGTACAAGAGGTTGACAGATTTATGTCAGAAAATAGGTACATAAGGTGTCAGGCTAATCACTGTTGATACATCAAGAGGTATGAAGACTATTATATTATTCTTCTCCTATACGTAGACGCTATGTTGATTGCAGGATTAGGCATGGAAGAAGATCAAGGACCTTAAGGAGCTTCTCTTAGAAGAATTTGAGATGAAATATTTGGGTCTGATTAAAAAATTGTAAGTATGAGAATCAATAGAAATGGGAGTGCTAGAAAATTGAAGTTATCTCAGATGGAGTATTTTGAAAAGGTTCTGCAGAGGTTCTACATATGTGAGGTAAAACCAATGAGCATATCTTTGGCTAGTCACTTAAGACTATCCAAGGATCAATCGTCAAAAATTGAAGCGGAGCAAGAGCACATAATGAGAACTCCATATACCTCAGTAGTTGGGAGCTTAATGTACATCATGATATGTGCTAGATTGGATATTGCAGATGTAGTGGGAGCTATCAGTGGGTACATGAGTAATCCTAACAAACATCATTAGGAGGCGGTGAAGTGTATTCTCAAATACCTAAAAGGAATAGTCAAGAGAGCGTTATACTTTGGAGATGTAGTAATTGAACTACATGGCTATAGCAGGAAATCTAGATTGGAGGAGTACAATAAGAGATGTCTTCACATTAGGAAGCATAGTGGTGAGTTGGGTTTGTAGGTTGCAAAAGATAGTTGCACTTTTAACCATAGGAGCTGAGTACGTTGCTATGACTGAGCCTAGCAAGAAAATGATTTGTCTGCAAAGTTTTTTGACAGAATTAGACAAGGGGAACAGAAATGGCAGGCATTACAGTTATAGTATGAGTGTCATTCATCTTGCCAAGAATGTTGTTTTTCATGCCATGACAAAACACATCCAATTGAGGTATCATTTCATCCATACACTTTAGAAAATAGACAAATATTTTTGGAGAAGATACATACAACTGAAAATTCTACAGGTATGATGAAGTTAGTTATAGTTGAGAAGTTGAAGTTGTATTTGGCTTCAGTTGGTGTTCAGGAAGGCTAAGATATGAGTGAGTCACACCACAATATGGATTATGATTGATGTTGTGGATCTGGAGGAGGAGCAAGATTGATTGGAATCAATCTCCATGCGGGAGATTGTTATTTTGTAGAGCCTAATTTTATTTCTAGTGTGTAGCTCTTAAGCTTTGTAGACCCAACGCATTGACGCTAGGAGGCAAAGATATTGACTTTAGAAACAGAGGAGGCAGCGCCTCGACGTAGAAGGATAGCGTTACGAAACTAGATTTGCACCAGGGAGATAAAAAGGACAGCGCTTCGACGCTCCAGAGTAGCACTAGGATCAGGGCACCAAGAGAAGAAATGATAGAGAGGCAGCGCCTTGGCGCTATAGAGCAGCATCACGACGCCCAAATTCATGCAGAAAAGCCTGGAAGACAACGACACCAACGTTTAGGCGTTAGGTTGCAGCACTGTGGCGCTACAAGGAGGAGTTCGTATTTAGGCAGTTTCTTTGCAGTTTTATTGACTTTTCTTTTTACTCTCGTGTGTGAGAGTGTTCTAGAGTGACTGAATTGTGGAGAGGCTCTAGATAAGTATAATTTGTATTATTCTCTTCATTTTTCTTTCATAGTGGATTTTTTGGTAGTGTGGCCTTGTGATTTTTTTCCGTTCTCAGGTTTTTCTACGTTAAATTTGATATCTTCTGTGTGATTTTTTTTAATTTGGTTTCATTTATTTCGTGTATGCTCTGAAACACTTGAGCTGATTTTCTGTGTGTATTCTGTGATATTTCTCCAACATGCATAATATCCACGGGCATGCATCACAACTACTCAAGCCACAACTCACACACAACACCACAACAATAAGGAAGAAAGGCTAGAGGAGGTCACGGCTCACCCAACACAGCCAATGGTAGGGAAGGTCACGAACTCTCACACCCACATCAACAGAGCAGGAGAAGGAAATGGGACGGCTAGTAGTAGGAAAAGAAGGGTTGTGGGAAAAAGGGAGTACCGAGAAACTGAGTAGAGAAAATGGGAATTGTGCTTAAGGTTAAATCACAGCCTTTGGTTTAACCCACCCGTGGCATGCACATATTAGTGGAAATGGGTGAAACAGCTACAGTAATTACTCCGCGTGATCATCTTAAACAGCATCTAAACTGAAATTTCATTAATTAATAAATGGAAATACATTATATATATATATATATATATAAAACAAAATATAGAATTTTATAAAATAGTTTATAATACATTTAGAGGTATGTAAAGAATTTGATATATTTAAATAAAATAAAATTTTACCTTTTTTTTATATTTTTGGGTATTACATGATAACTTATGAAAAAGGCCAAAAACACTTTTTTTGTACCTTTAGGTTGTCAAATTGAAATCTTTTCTTTCAGTCCACATTGGATATAAATCAATTGGTTAAAAGAAGTGATATCGTTCAGATTTCAATGATATATCATCTTTAGGAAGCTTTTTCATGCAATGTGCCTGATTTCCTTTTCCTTTGATTACCAATATTTAAATATTATTCAATTAAAAAATGTCTTCTTAAAAAAAAATGATATGCATTTGATTTTTGTTTGCTTGGCAATTTACATATTTAGTGGTTTTCTATTGTTTCTATCTTATTGTTATGTGTAATTTTGCAATGTTCTCTTTCTCTCATGTTTTTGCTGCCCTTGTGGGTTGGAAACAACTTTTTGTTAAATAATTTGATTGTAAATCCTTTTTTTCTAGTATTGGCCTTTACATTTTAAATTATCTGCTTCTTCAGAATAGAATTTTGCACAACCGATTGGAAACGTTGCATGCTAGGTTGGCTGAGAAGGAACATAATTCTGTTGGGTTTTCATCAGTTAGTTCACAAGAAGATGGTGACCTCCAGACGGTTATAAGCTATCTGCGAAGGTCAAAAGAAATTGTAAGTAGGTTCTTTTGAATTTATTTTCTAATACATTACCAATATTCTTGTGATCATGAGGTTTTGTTTAACAAACATGCAGGCGGAAACTGAGATTGCTTTACTGAAACAAGAAAAATTGAGGCTACAATTGAAAGTAATGACTTTTTTTTTTTAATTTTTTACATTATTAAGTTGTGTTTATCTTTGGTTTTTAGCCATCTTTACTCAACTTTTGTTCTTAAATTTTTGGCTTTGAAGCATGTTTCTCTTAGTTCAATACATGGGAAATAACTTTTCAATTTAAGTTTGTGTTTGAATTCAATTTGATTAAAATTGGAGCGATTATTGAGAAAGTTTCAAATTTACAAAGTTCTAGATGTTGGTGACTTGAAATTTGTATGGCATGGATGTAGTACCATCTGACAGTAACTGACTTTCATAGAATGAAATTGAGTAGAGTATAAGTTTAGCACTAGTTGATTTCACATATACGAAGAATTCCTAGATTTAGTTTTTGTGTGTTGAATTTTTTCCATTTATTATTCGAAGTGATGGTAAAATAGATGGGGATGTTATTAGTAGAATTCAAGTTGGATAGTTGAAGTAGAGCAATGCATCAGACTTTTTGTGTGATTTGAAAGTACCGCTTAGATTTAAGAGAAAATTTTATAAGATGGTGGTGAGATGTATGATATTTTATGGCACAAAATGTTCGCCAGTAAAAGAGAAGCATAAAACTAAGTGTTGCATGGATGTGGATGCTTGGACTGGCTTTACACTTAGAGACAAAATATGAAACGAATATATAAATGAAATGGTTGGAGTAGGTCTAGTGGTAGATGAGATTAGAGAGAGTTGCCTTAGATGGTTAAGTCACATTAAATTTCAGCTGTTCAATCACCTAATTCGAATAGTAGATGTATTCGATTCGACCCTATAAAGAAAAATAGAGGTAGACTGAAAAAGACTTGTTTAGGTAGTATACAAAAAGATTTTTTTTGTTAGAATTAAATGAGAATTTGACACTTAATAGGACACAATAGAGAATTGAGGATTCAAAGAGCTGACCCCACATAGAGAGAGAAAGGGTTTTTGTTGTTCTTTTTTGTAAAAATTTTTGGCTGGATAGTTCCATTCAATATTTTTTGATGTTAAGATCAATGATCTTAATATGATAGTGTATCTTTTTTTCCTAAGAACTGCTCCAAAAGTTTACTTGAGTTCTCGTTTTTTTTTTTATGCAATTCTTAGATTTTATTAGTCATGTGCATCATTCTTATCTGATCATGTTTGTCCTTTTTCTGGATATTTTGTTAACATCTATATCCTGGGCTTAAATTCAGGTAGATGGTGCGTTGAGGGCCTCTGAATCTGCACAAGCTTTGCTTCATTCTCAGCTTGAGAATGCAAGAGAACTTTTGTTGAAGGATGATGAATTCAAGTCTCTTCAGCTTCAGGTAACCCTTGCTACATAAAGCTGCATTTACTTCTTTGTGTATTAACAACAAAATTATGCATCCAAGCATGTTTGCTAAATTAGGACTTTGCAAGTATTGAATCGTTTCTTATCGTTTTAGGTGCGAGAAATCAATTTACTCCGGGAAAGTAATGTACAGCTTCGGGAGGAAAACAAGCATAACTTCGAAGAATGTCAGGTGTTGTGTGCATCACATTGTAGGCTGCATTTGAAAGTGCAATATACTTGCAAAATGAAACGTTATTTCTGTGTTTTGTTCTCAGAGATTCCGTGAAGAAGCTCAGAAAGCTAAAGCAGAAGCTGATAACTTGGAAAGACTTGTAAAGCAGAAGCAAATTGAACTTGATGACCTTCAGAAAGGTGCTGAGTTACTGAGGATGGAGATCACCAATCTGAACAATAGAAATGCTGAGGTATTGTTGCTCATACAATGAACCCCCATCCCTATAAAGATGAATGAAAGCTCTTTTGATCTGTCTTAATTCTGTTACAGATTCTTGAAAGTTGCAAAAATATCAACATTAATGAATATGAACAAATGAAGGCTGAGCTCGAACAGATTAAGGTTGCCTAACTTCATATGCTTTTTATTATAGCATTCTTAAATGCTTGATATACATTTTTTAATCTCATATTTGTATTCCAAAATTTTCTCAACTAATATTGGGTTCAGTCTTCGAGAGGATTTTTATTTACTTAATAAATCCATCTTTATAACTGTATTTTTACTTTTTATCTTATGTGTGAACTTTCTTACGATGTTGAGAGATTGTCAAAATTTCATCAAATTCTGGACTTTTGCAAAATTGAAACATGATAAATTTAAAGATTACTTGAAGTCTAAGTAAATAATTAAATTGATGATTGAACTAAATATGAAATACAAGACAAAAACTTTCAGCGAATATTTGGATTATTATATGACTGGCTTTGAGAATGTTTAAAATGATTAAAGTCAAATACAAAAGAGATTTGTGGCTTACATTAGAATCGTAAAGGACTCTTGGTGACTCCAAGCCTAATTTCCAAATGACACTCAATTCAAATTGAAGTTAAAATGATATTTGGATTAGAGTTGATTACTCAGTCATGAGTGAGCAATATCATGATTTGATTACTCATTAATAAGTACAAGTGATATGTTTCAATAAATAGTTGAATTGCACTCAGTCATGCACTAAAACAATGTAAAGCACTTAAATTCAAAGAAGATCAAGGCTCATATTAGACTTGCAGGGGGCTTGCAATTACTTTGAAGTCTAGTTTTCAACCAAAGATAAAATTGAATTTGAAATCAAGAGTGGAGTTGTATCATATTTGATAATTGACACCCGAGCAAGCTTAAAGAAGATATAACATCTTGTTTATGAACGAGAATTAGTACTAAACATGACAAACTTATGAAGAACAGAAAGCCTACCGATAAGCATAGACTAAGCTCCATCAATGCTCATAAATTCAATGAACCCTCGATTAAATGTGAACAGATGAATGTCACTGCAAAGAAATGCATAGCTTATTCACAAACAGAAATGTGATTTGACATCTTGTCATCGTGCATAAACAAGAGCTTTTAAGGATCGCTTGAATTGCGCTTGTGCCTTATTGAATGGATTAACATATTTCGAAAGGAATATGGATAAATTTCTAAATGAATCATTGCTTACATTCGAAAGCAACCATCCCTCTAACTCAAATTCTTCTAAACACGTGCAAGCACTTGAAAGAAATGTGTTCATTGCATACATTTTGAAATGATTCCATAACTTGAAACTTGAGCAAGTTTTGAAATAAATTAGTAAGATGCATTTTGTCGTACTATAAAGCAACCTTACATTTAAACTCAATGCCTTGAGGTGCGTGCAAGAAATCTAAATCAAAGCATGCATCATGAGGTAGATTTATATGCAAACTTATTGTATCGAAAAGCCTAAAAGAGATTAAGATGATGTAATCTTCTATGCATTCTGAGGCAACTTCACACTCAGATTTAACACCTGGAGATTCATAGATTTGTGCAAGCAATTCAAGTCAAAGTAGTTGCACGTTTTTAAGGTGAATTTAGATTTAACTCGATACGTTGATGGTCATGAAAGTTGCCTTGAGAATGTGTAAATCTTTTAAACTACATGAAAATCAGCATGGACACTAACATAGCTCTCACCGTCTAAAGCTCTAATGTTTGGGGATGTTGAACAGGTTAATATAAAATAAACTTATATTCACCTGTATGTGCTTTGACCAACATGTGGAATGCTCAATCATATGGTCTAAGAATACTGTGCAGACTCAAATTAAAATCAATTTGAGCTCACTCTTATCTCGAAAATCGGGTAATTTTTCTTAATGATCAACCAATATTTTTATAAAAATATAATATCTTTTTTTCAAAAGTTAAACTCCAATCTATCAACCATGCACATGCTTGAGTAGATCATTCCATCTATATACAGTGCAAGTCATAAGTCTTAATTGATTAGTTTGATCCTTCCGATAAGGATTTGAGTCGACAGAACAAATCACAACACTAAATGGACAACTCTTAAACTAAAGATTTTATTTTATATTTGTATACGACCATCAATGATATTAATAAAAGAAACTTCATATTTAAATTTTAAATTTTGAATTAAATTGTAAACACAATTATGGATTCATAGACCTAATTTTCTGTTACAAATAAGTAGAGTTAATAAGGTCTAAATTTCAATGATGATTGTGTTGATTGATGATATCAATTAGAGGGGTTCTCATTACTAGAATATTAAAAATATTAATGTCTAACATTCCAAATTCAATTTCTCAAGATATAAACTTACATTTGATCATCTATTATTAGATTAATTGAGTTAACACGATCTAAGATAATAAAATGAATAATTAAGCAGGTTTAAATATCTCAATGATAGCTATGTATTAATTTACTTCAGGGAATATAACCATCAAAACGTGTTTATAATTTCAAGTCAAGTTAACCTAAATTAAGTATTAATTTAAATGCAAACTCTGATAAGTTACTAAGCTCTATATGCTCAAATGAAACTCATCATCTAAAAGCATAAAGCAAAATTTATTCAATCCAGCTTTCCCAACCGTTTATTAGAGATAACAAATTAAAAAAAAAAAAATTATAGCTCACAAAGGAGCTAATGTCAAGTCAAGTATGCAACTATGTTTACTCTTAAACAATTATGCACGTAAGGATATGACTCGAGTATTCTGTCTTTGTGATTTTGCAGTAGGCCCTACATATGAAGTGATTATGTTTAGAGCCCTCTGGCCGGGTGGTTTGCCGCCAAATGATATCATTATATTGCGGTCATGGTTGTTGGTCGTACATTCCCCAATGACTCTGTTACTTGATTTGTGAATCATAGGGTGCACTAGATAGGGCAACAAGTTCTCTGTTGGTTAAGATGGATTTAAAGTTATTTTCTTAGGCAAACATCAACTTAGATTTACAAGGTTTCCTTGGACGACTCAATCCATGGCTATTGACAAGGATTATTTTGTCAAGTTGGGTTGACTATCTCCTTTGACTAAGTAAACTAGAGATCACGACAGCTCGGGACTATGAAACCATGGGATCTTGATTGGGCGCTACATCATTTATCTAATCATTCGCTTTAAACTAAATGATGATGAATTTCATAAATTCAAACTTCACTCGTTGTTACTATACGTTAAGTAATTAGTAATATAATGACTATATTTAATCGAAAGTTCTCTCTCAACATTGGGAGAGGTAATTAATTATAGGTGTTAGTGGCTATAAGAAACTTGAAACTAGATCTAATGTTTTCACAAAATGAGGGTGAAATTCCTGGATAGTGTCTTATCTATGATTCCATTCATAAAAATTTGACCGACATTAATCAAACTCTCTTAATCATGAGATCAGACGTAAATTTTCAAAGCTCACATTGACCCTAGATGTCCTCATTACCCTTAAATGATTTATATTGTTGTCTTTTAGAATATAATCTAAATAGAAGTTCATTGTTGACCTACAACTATGTGCCACATTAAATTAAATAAATAAGGTGGATTTTAAAATCCCTTAAATCGCGATCCGAACCGATCAAATTGCTTTTAATTCGACGATTCGGCCGCAACGTCGAAAATATTAAAATGAATTAATCGTAAAATTTTGAATCAATTAAGGATCGATCGGGATAATTAAAATCAAATTATCATGAAAGCGATATCGAAGTCGAAGCGACGACGCCTAAACGACCTCCGCTCAAAATGCCGTCGCCGCCAAACGTCGAACCTATCAAACGACACCTTCATTCGGCGCGCTGAGGTCGAATTTAAGCGACGGCGACAATTTAGACTTGAATTTACTTCAACCGTCGCCGACATTATTTAAACGATCTCTGATCGCGAAATTGATCGCGCCATTCGTTTCGCACAACCGAAATACCCTAAATTGACACCCATATTGTTAAAGTAACAAAATCGCGCGAAATATTTTTAATAAAAAAAAAAAAAGCAATTAAAACGACTAACAGCAGCTTAATCCGCTAATTACCTCTTAATCACGCGTTAATTTCCTACCTAACCCCGCCACTCATCAATCGGGGCTTAAGATCATTCGATCGCCGTAGTAACCAATCGAGATGTGCCAACTAAGCTAAAACAAAAAGGCGAAAAGGGGAAAAGTTTCATTCTCAAGGGTTCTAGTGAAACGAGGGTTATCCCTCGTTGACCCTCATTTTTCATGATCCCTCTCTTTCCTCTCGCTTTGCCTCTCTCCTCAGACTCCTCTTGACCTCCTTCGACTCTCGGCCTCCTTCTGACGAGAACTCTCCTCAGACGCAGATCTCTCGATTTCTCCAGAAAGACGAGACTCTTCCATTTGGTTTCGTTCTTGCTCGACTCTCCCTCTCTGCTTTCTGCTTTGCTCTCTCCTCAGACGAGCTCCCTCTTGACTCCTCCTGACTCTCGGCCTCTCGACGAGAACTCTCCCTCAGACATCTCCGGTTTCTCGAATCCCCTCGGCTCCGCCGCTCGACAAGGCTCCTTTCTAAACTCCTTCTCCCTCTCTTTAGTAAATGACACCTCCAGTCAAGCTTTCTCCAACCCTAAATTTTTCTGCATTTGGGTATTCAAAATTAGGGCTTGGCAAAGTGAGCTTTATTTTGTGCTTAAATTCAGCTATTTTGGAAATAGGTTTTGATGTGTATGGCCAAAACCCATGTTTATATTTTGTTATCTATGAAATTGCAAGCATGTGTTGGCTGAAATTTCTATTTGGGGATTTTGTTGCCTAGATCTCACTTTAGCTTGAAAATGGGTTTTGGATGTTGTATGGCCAAAACCCTATGTTTACATTTTGTTATCTATAAAATTGCAAGCATGTGTTGGCTGAAATTTCTGTTTGGGGGATTTTGTTGCCTAGATCTCACTTGCTAGCTTGCTGAAAATGGGTTTGAGATGTTGTATGGCCTAAACCCCATGTTTACATTTTGTTATCTATGAAATTGCAAAGCATGTGTTGGCTGAAATTTGTTTGGGGATTTTGTTGCCTAGATCTCATTTCACTTACTGAAAATGGGTTTGAGATGTTGTATGGCCTAAACCCATGTTTACATTTTGTTATCTATGAAATTGCAAGCATGTGTTGGCTGAAATTTCTATTTGGGGGATTTTGTTGCCTAGATCTCACTTGCTAGCTTGCTGGAAATGGGTTTGGGATATTGGGAAATTGGGAAATCTATGAAATGGCCATATAAATGTAAATGTAATACTGAAATCACTTTCTTTCTTTATCGGGGAGTCATGCCATGCTAGTCGCTACTTCCTTTAGATTTCATTTGCTATACCTCTTGCATATCTTTCTCAAGATACAGTATGTCCTTTATGATCTTAATATATCATGTTATCAAATTTACCATGTGTTCATGACACCATGCACGCCTTCTCCGTGGGGTGCCCGCTTCATAGAATCATGGGAGAGAGCGGGATGTAAATTTTGTATGAAGATGAAGATTCATATAGATTCATGCTTATATTCTTGCAAGATTAACAGGAAAGATACGCCGCTATATCATGTTAATCCCATGCACTTTCTTTCGTGTGGACAAAATACCGGGTGTCTCACGACACTACCATGCACGCCTTTCTGGTGGTGCCAAACTACACTCTTGGGGGATGACGGAGGTCACCAAAAAATTTTAAAAAAAAGGGGAAAGGTAAAAAATGCTTAAGTATTTTTATGTGCATATACGCTTATGTTTTAACTCACTTTTCATGTCATATGACCTATGCAACAACTATTCACGCTTATGAATGTTGAATCTTTCTACCCCTTTACATGCTTAACATGTGTATGAAGTGTGGCAAATAGAATACAAATGGATGCTTATGCTTGTGACATGTATTTGTTGATGTCTTCTAATACCCTACTTTTGATACGCTATTTATTACGCTTAGAACACATGCTTAAATACATGTTTAACATGTTATCTTCTCCATATGTCTATTTTCACATTGATCTACACATGATTATAAACATAAAAAAAAAAAAAAAGGGGATAAGGGGAAGACATACATGAAATGAAACATTACGACATGAAATACAGACATATGCTCAAACATAGGTTCTCCCCTACTTTACTTGTCATTTCCACCACGATTTATATATATACATGAGACATAGGAAGACTAAGAAACACATATGAAATGAATCAAAATCATACATGACATCCATCATAAAAATACCAAAAAAATGGAAGATTGCAAAAGGAAGGAGAAGGGTAAAACTTACAAATCTTTATGACATAACTTCTTTCTCTTACAAGCTTGAGAGAACTCAAACTTGGAAATCAGGAGAGAAGGAAAGAAATGAGAGTGGGAAGTGAGATTTTATGAGAAGGAATTCCCTCTTATTTATGATTTTTCTAGCCTCTTTTCTCATCTACTACATCATCTTATATACGTTTGTCATAAAATGCATGAGAGTCGTTAATGCCATTTGTCATAACCCTATGACATAATTACGATGCCCTCATACACTCTCAAAATAATTGCCAAATTCATTTTTTTTTAGGCTCATCCACTTATGATCATATGCCTCCAAATCAATTATTTTCACTTACTTGCTTAATTTTGTTACATAAGGAGGTGATCTTGGGCTCAAATCAAATGCCTAAATTCACTTTAGCCACCCTCACATATGGTCATATCCTCTAAATCAATTGTTTTCAGCTCCTTTATGCTTGATTTTACATAGTGAGAGGCTATTACCTAAATCAAATTCATTCTATTTTAGCCCATTACCTTACTTATGATCACGCTTCCAAATCATCATTATTTTCTTTATGTTTTGATTTTGTTACATAAGGAGATCTCTCAAAACAACGCCTTTAATCCACTTTAAGCCTATCGCTCTACATATGGTCATATGCTTCCAAATCAATTATTTTAAATTTTACGTTTGATTTTGTTACATAAGGAGGTGATCTTGAAAACAAATGCCTAAATCCACTTAAAGTTCTATGCTCACATATGATTATACGCTTCCAAATGATTTATTTCACTCTATATCGCTCATTTGTGATTTAAAAGAGGCCATTTGTTCTAAATGAACTATTTAAAGATATTCTCAATCAAACGCTTATATCTATCTTAGACTCTCGATCACTAATGTTTTCTAAAATGCTCAAATTCAAAGATGAAGCGATGTTATACATCTTCCGGTTCTTCTGACCGTCCCAAGTTAACAAAACTCAAAATGTCATATGAGACCTTAACTTGCAAATCGAACCTACATTTCAACTGACATTTAATGTCCATACAACATTTTAAAAGCAATATGTATGTTGAAGTTGTCAAACAATAGGACACGCGTAAGTTAGGTATAAAACAAAAGAACAGATGTTATATCTTCCCTAGTCTCTTGACCGGTTAACAAAACCTAAAAAATCTAATGACGCTATTATAAATCTTAAGCATTAAAACGACTAAAGATAAAATCTAGATCATCATACGATTCTTGTAAAAGTTCAAGATCTCAAGAAAGTCTCAAACCCGATCCTCTAAGTATAATCTAGTCGAGTGGTCTATAATCCCGGTTATCTTGACGTCCGAAGTTAACAAAACCCAAAAATATCGATCAAAACCTAAACTTGCAAATTGAACCTATATTTCAACTTGACATTTACGCCTACAACATTCTAAAAGAAGATATTCAGATATGTATGTTGAAGTGTTCAAACATTAGACATTTGCAAGTAAGACAAATACAAAGAACAATGCTACGCTTCGGTTTCTGAATGGGTCCCGTGTTAACAAAACCTAAAATCAGATCAAAATTCATGCTTGCATAATCATCCAAATACAATAACAATGCTACACTTCCCGCTTTGGTCTTAGACCGTCCGTTAACAAAACTCAAAATCAAAATTGACATCGAACTTCAACATTAGACATTTTAATGTCCATACAATTCCCAAAGAACGATATCCGTATGTTGGAGTAAATACTAAGTCGATACAAAAGACAGTTACATCTTCCGGTTGTCTTGGGCCCCAAGTAATAAAACCAGAAATTTGATATTATAAAAATTTCAAATTAATAATATCGAGAAGATAATTCTCATATATAATACAAGATATGAATCAACTGACATATAAAATCCAAACCCCAAAAAGCCCAAACCCGATCCTCATGTTTAAACTAGAGTGGACAAGGTTTTGAAGGATTATGAGATAATGAATTGCACCGATCCTCCAGAAAACCTACGTAGTAAAGCGCCTATCAATCGATATTAACCCCAAGATCGAAGAATTATAATTAAAATTTCAAATGATAAATGATCATATATTCAAATCTAAAATCAATCATAAAATGATCAAAATAAAGAAAAAATACAAAATATAAAAAAATGAAATAAATTATTTAAATTAAAACTAAAAAATAAATAAATAAATTCATCTGAACAAATTAAGAAAACTTTGCTCAAAAAGCTTAATGTCAAATTAAATACATAACTACCTTCACACTCAAATATTCCTAAAGCGTAAGGACAACTGTCCTCTCCGGTTTTGCGCATATACACACATAAATGCATTTACTGAGTCCTCCGACCGGGTGGTTCGCCATATGACACCACTAATTACTTACTACCGCACTCAGTATGTTCAATGGCTTTGAAATGTAAATGTAGAATGTATTTGCAGCAAAAAGTTCTATGTCGTAAGGCCGACTTATATTTGTCCCTGACAAACTCCACCCTGCGCCTACAAGGACACCTGACGACGAACCCATGTGTTGTCGACAGGATCCTTCGGTCGTTGGGTCGACTACCTCCTCCCATTTACTGCGGATCGCGACCGGATGACGAAAACCATGGGATCTTGACGGCGCCATCGTTCCCCCCACAAAAAGTTTTAACTTAAAATAATAAATTTCATAAGTTCTAAACTCCACTCATCGCAATTATATACTCGTTATTTAACGATTCATCGACAAATTTTAATCGAAAGTGCCGCTTCTGAGGTAATTAACTATAGAGATGCTTATAGAAACCCAAACCGATATAAAAGTTCTCACCAAATGATAACGAAATCTCTGGGTAGTATCTTATCTACTATTCATCTGCCTTCTGAAATTATCACCGACACCTAAACAACTCTTTCATTTTTTCGAAAGAGGTCAGTGACGAATTTTCGGATCCCACATTCATCATTAGGGTTTTTCTTATCATAGTTGGTAAACATTGTAGACAAATTTGCTTTGTATATGTGTGCAACTTGAGGTCCATCTTTCATCAACTTGATTATTTTTAACATGATTTTTGGTGTGTTGTTTTTAGAATTCTTTTTTTACAAGTTGATGACTTTTAAATCCACTGGTAATGTAAACCATGCTTTTTTTTGTTGCTTCTTGCTTGAAACTTTTGAAATAAATAGTGATTGTGATGGATTCTTTGAGCAAAAGTTCTTTTAGGCCATTGAATTTACTTGAGAAAATTTTCCTTTAATTTAATTTTCTTTTGTATAATTATGTATGTTAATCTTTTTGAGCATTGATATTTCTTTATTTTCAGTTTTTTGTTATCTTCTTTTTTACTTCATTAATTAATGGTGGATTTACATACATAGCATTTAAAACATCATATATTACATATTTAACACCTAAAAGTCAAATATTACAGTAATAGCACCAAAATATATAAATCTAACAACAATACCACTCTCCGTCAAAATAAACTACTCCCGTCACCCTCGCGGCCTGCCTCATCACGTTCATCAACCCCAATGTCTGTCTTCACCACTCTCGGTTTTTTACTGGAGAAACATATGTAGATAAAATCAAGGATCCACTCAAACTGTCACGGCTTCTTCGTACAACTTCACCATAGACCAGATGGTGGGTTGCAGCGGAGGCTGTGGCAACTTTGTTGCCATCGTCTTCTTCAGACCAAGGAACTAATAGGAAAATTGTAAAAAGTGGGAGAGATGATATAAAAAGGAAAGGCTCGGCACAAACAAACATCATCAGTATAACTCGCTGGAGCGGTGTCTTCTTCAGTTTTTTACTATATTTGTCTAAGAATAAGTTGTAAATATTCAAAACTCACCAGTATCTGCATCAAATGCAGTGCAGTCAAAATTCAGGAGTTTCTTTCATTGAGTTTGTTTAGAACTAATAAAAAAAAGTAAATAAAAACTAACCTAGATCAAAGAGGATGGGGATGAAGGCTGAAGCCATGATGATGAACCCAACGAGGTGGCTGGTGCAACAGTTGGACCTAAGGCTGCAGGTTCACATGGTAGGTTGCGAGGGGAGAGCGAGAGTTGTTGGTGCGTCAACAATCAGAGAGCAAGAGTTGACCGAGGAGAAAGCCAAGGGTGGTGAGGCAACGGGGGCAGGCAGCGAGGGCGATGGGAGGAGTTTATTTTAACCGACAGTTGTATTGTTGTTAGATTTAGATGTTTAGAGTGCTATTAGTGTAATATTTGACTGTTAGGTGTTAAATATGTAATATATAAAGTTTTGAGTGCTATGCATGTGAATCACTCTTGATTAATACATTGCTCTGAATTAAATAGTTGCTGTTTGTTTAAAGGATACTTTAGCTACGAAGCAGGAATCAATAATGAAGCTGGAGCAAGACCTTACTAATTGTCAGGAGGAATTATCTGAAAGGGAGAAAAGACTTAATGATGTTCAAAATTCTGAGGTACTTGTCCGTGTTTATTCAAAATTTAATTTTGGCTTTATATAATTGTATCTATTGCTAATTTTATGATTTATTTCTGTGTTCAGGCAAACTTTAAACAGGAATTCGATAAACAAAAAAAGCATTTACTTGCATGGAAGGTCTTTTGTGTACTTCTGACTTTGATATTCTTGTCAATGTAGCGCTTTTCTTCCTGGCAATAACCTCGTCATATTAATGCATCTTCATTTGATTCTCAGAGCAAGAGTCAATCAATAGCAAAGGAGAAAGAGGAACTGAACTCCAAGTACCAAGCATTGACAAAGGAGATTGAGGATTTAAAAGTCATAAACCAAGCAATAATTAAGGAGAAGGAGGAACTGAGCTATAGGATCCAAGTTTTAACCAAGGAGAAGGAGGATATCAGCACTAAATTCCAAGCCTTAGCAAAGGAGAAGGATGAATTCATGTCCAAAATTCAAGTATTTGCAAAGGAGAAGGAGGAACTGAACTCCAAAAATCAAGCAATTTTGAAGCAAATGGAAGATTTAAAATTAGGTGCTTCCCTGATCAATATAAATCAATGATACTGTTGTTTTCTGACATTCTTATGTTTTGGCAGGTAGGAAAGTTTTTAGTGAGAGCGAACAAGCCAAAAAAGAACAAGAAAAGGACACCAGGATACAGGTTGGTTCCATTTTTTTAACGAACTGATTTGATGGCCTGTGAAAATGTAGCAGTTCTTGCGGAATGCTTTTTTTACTTTGAAGCTTTATGTTTGATGTTCAATGCATGGAAGTTGATGCTTATAATATTTAGGATTGCATTCTTTACTTAAATTTAAGACATTAAATTTCATGTTTTTACGAAACCTAATGCAAGCTATCATAACCCCCAAAATGAGATCATCGCTTTTTTTCTTCATTGCTATTGATAGCAGTATCTTTCTTCATTCTTGCTGTATTTCCTAAAAATCTATTTTGAATGACTGTTATTTTTTGTTATTTTGTTTATTTGAAGAGTTTTTTAAATGCATTGATTTATATATACTTGTTTAGTTGGGTATATTACAAAAAGCTTCCATTACTTGCATGTAACTGACATTTGGATGCTCTTCTCTTTGCCAAGCGTGCAGTAGAATGACTTAATGATTATTTTATGATAACTTTTTAGAGGGTGTTGAACACTCATCAAATCATTCTATGCAACCTTTGATATAAATTCCATAGGATGTTATCTGCGTCATTATGTTGCGCTGAGCTTTTGTTCTCCTACCAACTCAACTACTTTCTCCACTTCATGTAGATTAATCCATCTTGTTTATTTTATGTTTGTTTTGTACATTATTTAGTTTTCTATATCTTTTTATAGTTATAAATTAAAAGAATAATTCATGTGGTTTATGCGTCATTTTGCTTGGCAATGAATAGCTTCAATTTTCAATAGAACCTTTTATGATATTGGATTGTGTAGTACTTAAGTAACTTTTGAATGCTTTTTGTGCATGAATCCAGATGTTGGAGAAAACTTTGGAGCGAGTGAGGGATGAGCATCGGAATGAGAAGCAAAAAAGGAAGAAAAGTGAGACGGCAATGGTAGAGTTTGCCAACAAAATTAACATGGTATTGTTCCATTGTTTTATATATTTTCTAACTGATTTCCTTCAATTGTGTCTTGTAAAATTGCATGCTCTTGTTTTAATAGCATAGTGTGTTCTCTAGGCCGTTTGTACAAAACACCAGTATAATAACCTGTTCCATTTCTTAGACCCTCAGGACCATTTATGGCATATAGTCATATGATACTTCATTTTTTTAGTCCACCATTAGCGCTACTCTTATTGGATGTTAACCCAACACGATTTTTGCAACAATAGCTACTTGCAGCCTTCTAGCAGTAGTTGTCATAATGGCAACACTTTTGGTATATGGATTGAAATGCACTATACCCAACACGATTTTTGCAACAATAGCTACTTGCAGCCTTCTAGTAGTAGTTGTCATAATGGCAACACTTTTGGTATATGGATTGAAATGCACTATACCAAATATAAAATGAATCTAAAAAAGGTTTAAAGATTCTATTCATCAGATCCATAAATACAGTTGGAGTTTTTGTTAAGCCGAAAGGCATCACCACAAACTCATAATATCCATATCTTGTACTGAATGCAGTCTTTGGTATATCTTCTTCTTTGATCCTAAGCTGATGATAACCCGATCTTAAATCAATTTTTGAAAATACTGAAGCTCCTTCTAGTTGATAAAAAAGATCATCAATTCTTGGCAAGGGATATTTATTCTCGTTAAGCTCTCTATAATCTATGCATTGCCTTAAACTCCCATTTTTCTTCTTCACAAATAATACAGGAGCTCGTCAAGGAGATGTGTTAGGCCTGATAAATCCCTTCTCTAACAATTCTTGTAACTGATTCTTTAACTCTTGTAATTCTTTGATCGTCATTCTATATGGTACTTTTGCTACAGGTTTTGCACTTTGAATTAAATCAATAGAGAAATCTATCTCTCTGATTGGAGATAAACCTGATAAATCATCCCGAAAGACTTCTGGATACTTCTTTATTATTGGTTTATCCTCTAACTTCTTTGCCTCTTTAGTAATATCAATAACTTGAGCAAGAAAGCCTTCATAGCCTTTTGCTAGCATCTTTTGAACTTTCAAGCAAGACACCACCATGGCTAATACTCCCTTATGCCTCACGAATTTGAATTCTTCTTCTCCAGGAATATTGAATTTGATTATATTTTTACAACAATCTATAGTAGCATAATGGTTAGCCCTGCTTCTTGCGTGGTATTGAATCGTACCGTCGACCGCTTGTTTCTGATATTTGGGAAGTGCCAAGCTCAACGCTGATTTAAGGAGCTGAGTGAAAAAGTTTATCTAAACTACCGCATGCCCGTGACAAGAATTGTTCGCCCGTGCCCGTGGTCTTTTTGTTCTCCCATGCTCTACAGATCTCGGCTTCGATCTCCTCCTCTTTACCAGGGCATCAACGGATCTGAGAGTCCAGGGCTTCGATCTCCTCCTTCCAGACTGTCTTGCCGCCTTCCTGCCTTTTCTAACCTCTTTTAGCCTTCTGTGGAAGGTCAAGATCCGTTTCGTGATCTTTGAAGCTGCCTTATTTGATTTCTCCTTTGAGCATTTGTTATTTGATATCTCTCATTCGACCTCGAGCTATTTTCAAATTCGGAGATTATTTTGTGTTAAGTGCCCATGAGGTAGAGGAAATTGCGGAAAAATTGGATCTTTGGTAAGTTTTTTAGCGAAAAATTCGTGGAAATTCATGGAAAATTAAGGCTTTCAAAAACTAAGCTTTTTCATTGGAATTTCTAGGATTTCCACATTTTCAGAGGATTTTCATGCCTCCAAGATTTCTAATTAACGAGGTAAGTTTTTTTTTTTCTTTATATTATGTTATTATGAGACATCAGATTCAAACAGATATATCGAACCAGTTAACAATCTGTAAGGAAACTCTCACGCATGAAAAGATGCAGGGGGTTTGGTTCGTTGCCTGATCATTAAGGATTCAGCTAATAGATTTATGCGATCCCTTTCTTTTACTGAAGTCTTTTCTTCAAGCACTACGAGAGTCATGAACAGTAGTCTTTATTTTTGTTAAATTAATGCTATCAACCATGAGCTTATTAAAACTCACATCATAATTAATCATGTTTTTGTAAACTTTTTATGCAAACTATACTTAATAATCACATTTCTTAAAAAGTGATTATGAAATTAAAAATATGGCTAGTGATGTTGTAATTAGACATAATTATGAAGATAAGTTCAAATTACTCTTTGCAATAAATTTGAGTTATAATTATACTTTTATAAATAATGTGGTTAATAATCACACCTTTAAGAAAATGTGAGTAAATGTAATTTTTTGTCACACCTTTGGATTGTCACACCTCTTATGTCATACAAAGCCCATGCCATGTTCTCGGCTCTTCAACTGCCAACTTGTTTTTATTAAGAGAGATGTTAGTATAGTTAAAATAATAATTTTGATTTGCTAATGGTGAAGAGTGAAGTTATTATTAGTTGCTAAAAAAGAAAAAAAGAAAATGGTTCTTGTATAACTTTATCATTACAAATGATTTATAATTTGCATAAATAGCATACATATGGATCAAATTGTTTGGAAAATTTTGTGATGAACATCTTGGATTTCAATTTAAATGGCATACATATGGATTCTATTTATAAATGTTAAAATATTTATAATACTTCAAATATGGGCTTACATATTTTAAAATTGATACGAGATCATATAACGATGTTAGGACATAAAACATGCTCTTAGTAATATGAAGAATTGTTAATGCATTGCTTACATATATTATTTGAAGGCATAAATTTACATGAGAAATACTAAAGTAAAATTGTTTATTTGCTATAAGTTATGTTATATGTTTAGCATTGCCTAACCAAATTAAATAATTGCAATCCTTTGTTGTTTGATTTATCTGGGTTTCATCGCTTGTATGATAATGATAGGATCTTTAAATGGGAATCTCAAGAAGGTGAAGCCGGTGCTACTTGGGGGAGAGATATGAATCACGTGATGTTTAGCTAGATTGCCTTTAGGAAAAGATGTTTTCTGATCTGTCAAAATTTAAACTTCTCCGTGATCTGGTAGTGGAGAGTTTGCTCTTTTTTACTTGTACTTGTTTCTGTAAACTGCTGAACTTCTTTAGTTGCAGGAATTTTGTTTAGTACCTTAATCTATAAAGGCTAATATAGTGACGTATATTTTTTATCATTAGTTGCAGTTATAGATAGTGATGATGACGATCAACCTATGACTGTGATTGTTACTATAATATGCTTAATACATAAGTACTATGAGACTTATATTTGCAAGACTCCATGTATGACTTCTAGATTTATTGATGAAAATTGGATCAATGAGTTACTAGCAGGGCACCCAAGGAGATTTCATAGTATGTTTCATATGTCACAAGTTATTTTCATTGACCTGTTGTAGGAATTAGAAAATTTACATGAACTTAGTGGATCTTCTAGAACTACACCTAGAGAAGTCTTGGCCTTAACATTATATATTTTATCGCATTATGAATCTATCGTATGAAAGGAGCCAAAGACTCCTCTCAAAACCATAAGCGATACTTCTCTGTTGGCCTTGATGCTTTAAGACGCTTTATCAACTAAAGTTATAAAGCCAATATTCAACTTTCCGAACATACCGCCGAGATTCTGCATGATACATGCCATATATTTCAAGATTTGATCAACATTGCTTAATTCTATGTTGTGCTTGTACTTTTAATATTAGTGTTATTAATTAGGTAGTCTTATTTATTAAGTCGTGTGTAATCTATTAATACTTCTGACTATATATGAGTATTAGTTATCATATTTTTATCCATTCTGTTTAAATTTATTCAGCTTATATAGCCACAGAGACATTTCAATCATTTCACAAGAAACAATCAGAAGACAACAAATTCTAAATAATCACGGCCTTTCAAAGAATACCGCCGCCACTATTTCTTGCACAATTTCACAAATGCTTCTCAAAGCTACAAATGCCCCAAACGCCCTAGATAGCCAATCCATTCCTAAAATCGCATCAAATTCATATATCTGGTGTATTAAATCGCATCCAAGCGTCTTCAGATATTCGTTCACACTACAAACATTTCTAAGATTTATTTAAGACCCATTTGCAAATCATAGCATGACATTTTCATAACTGCAATCTTCTCACACATTCCTCGATATAAATGAATGTGATGCTTGATCAAATAAAACTTTAACTTTATTTTTAATAAAGATGATACTTATAAATGAGTAGATATATAAAACAAATATATCTGGACAATATAAAATCAGAATAATAATTTAAATAAAGACATACCAGAATGACATCAGCTTTGTTTGCGTGAGTGCATAAACTTCGAGGTTGTATTCTGGCGAGTTTGAGATGGAACTGCTGCCAGTCGATTTAGTCATTTTTTGTTTACTACCCTCCGAGGAGGTTGAACACTTGTCCTCGATCCGAAGGTTTCACCCAAGATAGACAAGATTTTGCCATATGTCTGGCCGAAAGACTAATAAAGTGTTTGGCTCGACACTAACCTTTATGTGCTCTTTCACATTTTGGGCATGTTGTAATACTGTTACTGCTGGCATTAGTATATGACTTAGTCTTCTTCCAGTTTGATTTTTCAATTTAAACATTCTACTCAGATTTTGGCCAATCATCATTCCTCCTCTTCTGAATATCTCTCCTCCTCTGAGTAGCTTGCAAATCTAATTTTATCCTTCTATTTCTTCACCACAAAGATAAATATCAATACTGAGGAATCGGGTGGACTACATCCTTCCCCAGGATAAAACTTATGACATTTTTCTTCCGCATTTGGTATTAATTGAGGTGCATACCTTGAAAGCATTGTAAACTTAGCTTCATACTGCATGATAGAATGATCTTCCTGTACTAATATGATGAATTTGTCTTGCATTTGTCTCCTAGTTGAAAGGAGTACAAATCAATCTCTAAAGGTCTTCACAAAGTCCTCCCATGAAACAAGCTTGTGTGCCTTCTCAAACTCTCTTGCAATTGTCCTCGCCACCATCTATCGCAAAAAAAGCAGAAGCCAAAGCAACTCTTCTTTCTGGAGGACATGACATACTTTCTAAAATTTTCTCTATCCGTATCAACCAGTTTTATGATTCTATAGGTTCTCTTGTTCCTGAGAAAAGAGGTGGTCTCATATCCTAAAATAATTTCAGGTATTTGTCAATAAGAACCCCGCCACTTCCACTAGCTTGTGTATGTTGATTTTTTATCATTTGAGTCATTGCTTTCATCATTTGTGTAAATGCATCTATCGCTATTGAAGGTGGTTACACCAAATTCTAGTGCTCAGCAGTTTGTGCCTCTCTATTTTCGCCCATAGTATCTTCCTGAATTGATTCTATAGGCTTGAGAAATACAAATTAATTATAACTGTTACACATCAATCAATATAATTATATGTAATTCTTTTTATAAAATTTATCATTTTCCTAATGGCTCTTTGATTATGATCATACTTATATCCTTAAATATAAATTCTAGCTATGATATCACTCTTTTCGACCGATAATACCGCAGAATGCATCTAGACGGGATAAAAAAAATATTTCCTAATATTTTCAATCTTAAATAAAATCTTCAATCATATAAGAGTCACTACAATTCACAAATTATTTAACAATTTGTCTATCTATATATAGACTAACAAAATTCATATGAAATACAATTTAAACATAATTCAACATAACTGACATAATTACCTATCTCTTGTAGTTTTTCTACGGCGATAAACATAACCCTCTCTTCTATTAGTCATTTAGTTAGGATGCTTACCTGAAAAAAGTTAAACAATTAATAATTGAATAAAATTCAGTGGGTCAATTATACTGTTACACTATAGTAAACAAGAAGATAGAATTAGTATGCATGTCAGTTTTTGTTATAACATATACATAAATGAAATTGCTCAAACAATCAAACATATGGGAGGTAGGTACAGATAAACATTTCATGTTAACTTTTACTTTTACATTTATCATCTATTTTAGAAGTCACCGTCTAAATTTTTACCAACACTCATCCAAAGAACAAGTAGCTATTATCATTTGCCCATTTCATTGGTTTTTTTTCGTGTACGGGTACATTGCGTCCCCAGCCAGTACCATAAAGAAGTGAACTGCACTTTCAACATACACATTCACAACTATGCATATTAATTCATAACTAACAGTAACTCAGTTAACCTTATAAAATGATGAAGTGGCAATATGATCTAGCATTCATATTATTATCCAACATGAAGAAACAATAAATTACATCACAATTTACGAGAAAAAATAATAATAACTCGAGACAAAAAAAGTCATAATCATATAAACATGCATTTCATCACAAGAAATTAAAGAAATTTTTTTTCATAAATGTAAGAACATAATTACCCACTTTAATTTGCAGTTTCCTTTTAAATCTCCTTCCCTTTTATACTTTTTTTCTTAATTGAAATTCTTATAGAATAAAATATTGATTGGATCAATATTAGAAAGTAATTTATTTTATTTTATTCATTTCGCCTACATACTTACATATATCTTTTATTATTTGACGCTCACATTTATCAATATTTATTATCTATTTTCTAAATCAAGTTAAATTAACCTTTAATTTATTTAATATAATGATATATCTAATTTGCCATATAATGTAATTTAATTAAAAAATTTCTATCTTTCTCTCTAAGGATTTCAATTTAAGAATCATAATATGTAATCAATGTAATTCTCATGATTATAAATTATCTTTTATACAGTTATTAACATCAAATTTTCACGAACCCGTAAACAATTAAGGCTTAACTTCTTTCATTTACCAATTCATTTAAAATTTCCTTTTTCTTGAACTTCTATTATTTTCACTAATATCCTATAATCAAATCATGACTATTTAAGGGTTTAGGTAATACAATAGAATTAGGGCTATATAATTTCTGAAATTTAAACATATATATATATATATATATATATATATATATATATATATATATATATATATATATATATATATATATATATATATATATGTATGTATGTATGTATTTTCATCAAATTAGAGATAAAACAATGTCATATCATTGTTTGCGAAGCTCCTAACAAATTCCTTACTGATTTAATAATAACCTAATTAAATCCAAATTTTAAATAAGAAAACATAAAACCCTTATATATATAGGCATTTCCTCATTTTATAAAATCCAAAAGGAAATATTCTCAATTAAATTTGTCGCCGAACTTCTAACACCCTTAGTTAAGATTAAAATAATAACACCAAAAAAAATCAGATTTCTAATCTAATAAATAATTATATAAATCATCTATTTAACTTACTTTTTATATTTCCTTTCTATTCTCGGTTGTCCTAGGCCCCGTGCCAGTCGCCCGTCGATCTTCCCGTGCTCGCGAGGCTCTCGTTTGCACGCACTCCTCGCTCGGTCACTCCCTCTTTCCTCGGCCGATGGCACACGGAATGTTCGGTTAGGGCACGCACACAAGGTCTCCCTCCTTCTTCCTCGGTCGTCGGTGCACGAGTGCTCAGCTAGGGCACACATGCAAGGAAGTCATCTTCCCCCTTTTCTCCCTCTCTCGTTTCCTCTTTCGTTGGTTTGGGTTTCATTTTCGACAAACTGAAATCGAGCTCCCCTTTTGATTTTTTCCAATTCATGCCAACCGTCCGCGTTGGATTTTTTTTTTTTTTATTACATCCAGGACCTGTTAGGAGAGTAGATGCATTAGATTTGCCTTATGTTAAGAAAGGTAGAGGTAGACCTAAAAAAACTTGGTTAAGATGTATAAAAAATGATCTTAGTATACTTGAATTAAATGAGAATTTAACGCATAATATGACGCAATAGAGACGAAGGATTCATGTAGCCGACCTCACTTAGTGGGATAAAGGCTTGTTGTTATTTTTGTTATAACACATATATTAATAACTTAAAAAAACATAGAATGTATAAAATGAAAGAGAAATAATCAAAATGATTATAACTAAATCAAGTTTCCATTATTTTTTATACAATTGGTGCATTAATTTATGGCAGTCATAACTTTAGTGATTGACTCGTGTGTTACAGGAGCTAGTGATGCTATATCAATTTTTCATCCTATTGTTGATTTTTGATCTAGGCCTAGGGAGAGATTTTTTCTTGGTTTAATTGTCATTGATGCATTTAATATCACTCTCCGCTCGTCGTCGTATGGTATTTAAATGTTGTTATTATTCTTTTGTTCGCCTACACATATGCGCCACAATGTAATTCAAAATCAACTTGTTCGAAATAAATGTTAGTAGTGGATGCTTAATACAAGGATTCATGACATGTTCCAAATGTTCCAACTACAATGAAAACTACTCAAATCATATGTCACTGGACTACGCTTACCAAGTAAAATGGACTACGCTTATGTCACTGGAAGCCCACAATAAAAAAATTAACTAAGGACTTCCTATATGGTGCAAATTGGCACAAGGTAAGATGGAAATTTACTCTTCAATGATGGAAAAATTAAATTTTGACATGCATGAAAATTGAGAATTTGTGAAAAAGGCACAATATGTACATATTATTATAAATATATAAATAAAATTATATAAATAAAAATAATTTACTATATGTGTGCGTATGAAACTTTTGATTAAGATATATAATTTATTATGCTTCTGAAACTTTTGCATGCAGCAGTTCTCATATGTTCTTTGGGAATGATCTTTTTTTGGAAGTTTGGAAATGATTATTTACTCAACAATATGTCACCTATTTTATTACTTTTGCTTAAGATTGACTCTTTTTAAATGCTTCAGTAATTTGCAACTTTTACTCTGTCAGCTTGCTCCACTGAATACATGATTTTTTTAAATTATGAATTATTTTGAAATTTGATGTTTAGGAGAAACAAAAGCTTGAAGATGAGCTACAGAAGCACAAGAGTGCCATTTTTGTTGTAGTAGAGGTATGTTACTCCTTTCTCTCAACATACCTTTATGGTCATTTATATGTCATTTGGTATTTGTTATCGTTTGAGGTATATATATGTATGCACACCAATGTGGGCACGCTTGTCATTTATATTGACGACAAAGAATAATGATAATTTTCTTTAATAATAATATCTAATAAAGTGACTATCAACTTCAATATGTTTTATGATCTCATGAAAATAAGGTTACTAGTAATGTGGATTGCTAACTGGATGTCTTGTTTAAAAACTCTGTATTATGCAATAGGAATGTCATAGTTTTTTATTAGATTTCTGATCCACATCACTTACACGCATAGTATGGTATAGCCTTGTTTTCATCTTCAGTGCTAAATCTAGCAAAATTGTTTTCTTTTTTTGCTTTTCATGAAAGAAGATTTTGTTCAAAAATAAATAAATAAAAACAAAAATTATTGAAGTAGACTTTAGATCTTCAGTGAATTGTCAAAGTAATCTTTAATATTTAGCTGATTGTGTTTTTGATAACCCAGTTCTTTCATGAAGAATTTTTTTATTTTTTAAAATCGTTAAGATGATATCCCAATGTCTCTTCTTCATGTTTTTTATATGCTTACATACTACAGCAACAACTACTACTTCAAAGAAAATATCATATTGGGTGACAGCCAAATTGATTAGCGTAGGGTATCTTCTATGTTGTCTTCATCTTTAGATGTTTGCACCGAATTCATGAGTGTCAATAAGCTTGTACATGAGAATTCTAGTTTGCTCAAGAAGGTCAATGGTATATTTCCTTTTGGAAGGAGAAAAACCACATTTGTTGTAAGCAAACTGGATGTCACAAAAAAATAATTGATGCATTCCCTATTTTTTTAGTGATGTCTTTTGAAGTATTTAATAACTTCTTAATATTAGAAATATTCTTTATGATGAGAAGATTATTGCCAACAAGGATGATATGTGAAGATAGAATGATCAACTAAGCTACTTGTAAGACCAACATTAACAAGGACTTTATCATATTTATTAAATTGGATACCAGGATTTTTTTAGGAGATCAAGGAATTTCTTGGCTTACAAATCTTTTTAATGTCATTTTAAAGACTAAAAAGATGCTAGATGAGTGGAGAAAGAGTTTGTGGTTCCTATATTTAAGAATAGAGGTGATGCACAAGAGTGTGCAAATTATAAAGGAATTTAGTTAATGTGCCATATATTAAAATTATGGGAGAGAGTAATCGGTTAATGTGACACGAAGTTTCTCAATTGGTTTCATGCCGTAGATCTTATAGATGCTATACATTTGTTAAGGGGTTTGATGGAGAAGCATAGATAGGAGGATCTACATATGATATTTATTGATTTAGAGAAAGCTTATAATAAAGTTTCAAGAGTTGTTCTTTGGAGAGTTCTAGAACAAAAGGAGTTAATATTGGTTATATTCAAGTCATTAAGGATATGTATACTAGAGTCATTACGTCCAAATACAAGGAGGATTGACAAAATATTTTCCTATTTCAGTTGGATTACATCAAGGATCAGCTTTAAGCCCTTATCTTTTTACTTTAGTTATGGATGTTCTTACTAGGCATTTACAAGATGTTGTACCTTGGTGTATGCTTTTTGCGGATGACATTCTTCTTGTTGATAAGACTAGAGAGGGAGTCCAATAGAAACTTAAATTATGGAGATCTACTCTAGAGTCTAAAGGTTTTCGTTTAAGTAGATCTAAAATTGAATATATGGAGTGTAATTTTAGTAGAAGTTCTAGTGTTGTGGACATTAGAACAAATCATTAATAAGAGTGAGCGTTTAGATATTTTATTGTTCAAAATGATGGTGAAATGGGGATGTTATTAGTAGAATTCAAGTTGGATGGTTGAAGTGGAGGAATGCATCTCGCCTATTATGTGATAGAAAAGTTCAACTTAAACCTAAGGGAAAATTTTATAAGATGGTGGTAAGACCCACAATGACCAAAGGTAGTGTTGGCCAATAAAAGAGAAGCATAAGACTAAGTTAAGTGTTACAAAGATGAGGATGCTTAGGTGGATGAGTGGCTTCACTCTTAGAGATAGAATGCAAAATGAGTATATTCGGGAAAAAGTTGGAGTAGCTCCAGTGGTAGATAAGATTAGAGAGTCGCCTTAGATGGTTTGCCACATAAAGCATCGTCGTCAACCCATTAGGAGAGTAGATGCATTAGATTTTCCTTATGTTAAGAAAGGTAGAGGTAGACCTATAAAGACTTGGTTAAGATGTATAAAAAATGATCTTAGTATATTTGATTTAAATGAGAATTTGACACGTAATAGGACACGATGGAGACGAAGGATTCATGTAGCCGACCCCACCTAGTGGGATTAAGGCTTGTTGTTGTTGCTGTTGTGTGATACCAGGATTTTTTTAGTTATGTCTTTTGAAGTATTTAATATCTTCTTAATATTAGAAATATTCTTTATGATGAGAAGATTATTGCCAACAAGGATGATACTACTAAATGATTAGTGATATGTGAAGATAAAATTATCAACTAAGCTACTTGTAAGACCAACATTAACAAGGACTTTATCATAATTATTAAATTGGATACCAGGATTTTGGTTCAACTTGCATTGGACTTTTAAAATCTTGCATGTATTGTTCTATCAATGGGCAACATATCTGGAATGCTTTTCCATATTATCCACTTTGAATTGTCCCCGCCCCAAGAAGGCATTGACATTGCTGACATCTGTTTGATGTAAGGCCCGCTTTTGATTAATGGTCAAAAGAGCAGGCAAACAATTTAACTTTGCAGTTGGAGAAAATGTGTCAAAATAGTCAATGCCATGACAAATTTATTTGAAAACAACAAAGATTACACACTGACATTTTAACTTGTACACTGAAGTAATGTAGTGAAAGGAGGAAATAAATAAAAAAATGAAATTATAAATGAACACTGGGTTTTAACTCTATTTATTAGAATGGTCTATTGCTAAAGGAGTTTTATTATGAGAATATACTAGCACATAAAAAAATGAAATGATTTGTGGTTAGATTATATTTAGAATTTCAAAACATTATGTTCGGTTAATTGAATGATCGATGATTATTTATGATTACACTTGAAGATATTTTCAATAGGTCTTTTTAATTTCTATCATGAGAATTTTGTAGAATTTGTCACATGGGTAAACTAATTCTAGAATTTTTGATATGCTCGAATTCATTAAAGAATTAATGATTTATTTTTTAATTTTCAATTTACAATCCTTATTATGTCCTAATATTTTAACATGAGAGAAAAAGGAAGTTATAGCCTATTTAATTAAATGATTTCTCGATTTTTTTTTTTTTGAAATTTTGATAGCATAACAGTTAAATAGTGTTGTGTGTTGTAAAATTTAGTGGGATCGGTGCTCTTCCCTTGCTCCAAACCCAAGATCAACGGAGAAAGATTTCATCTCTCGTAGAACTCAAGATTGATGACAGAGGTCTTCGCAATTTTCTTGCCCGAACACAAGATTGATGTGCATGGGTCCTGGAATTTCTTAAAATTGGATTTATTTTGATTTTTTAAAATTATTTAAAATTTGTATAATTTAATGAAATTTTGGTAGTACGATGACTTAGCAATGTTATGTTTGTGAATTTTAGTGAAATTGTGCACTCTTCTTCCTTGTTCTAGACTCAAGATCGATGAATGAAAGATTTCATCTCTTGCCAAACCCAATGTCGACGGCAAAGGCCTTTAGATTTTATTCTGTTCGAACCGAAGGTCGATGTGCACGAGTCTTCAAATTTTAAGGCCTGTAAATAAAAATATTCAGAAATTTATAAGGCTTATTAGCTATTTACCTACAAAAGCTACAGAATTCCCAAAATAACCCCCTTTTTTTCTTCTCTCTCTCTCTCTCTCTCTCTCTCTTGCGATATTAGGAACTATAGAGCCAATCATCAATTGGTTCTAAACATACTTATTTAGGAAAATGTCAGAGTAGAATGCATGTCTAGGAGATGTTAATTTCGATATGTGGAGCGAAGAAAATATCATATCTCCTTGGAAGTACCCTAAAACATGACAGTTAAAGCAATCATTGGCTTAAAGCTATTGAGTATCTATGTGAAAACCACATTGTCAGAGGATTGCTATTCTATCTTGTGTTTCTTGATTCAGGAATTGAAAAGTCCAGATTATGAAGTTCTTCATTAGGCCAACAAGAATACAAAATGTTAGAGACCATAGGAGATAATGCCATTGAATTTGATAGCATCAATATTGAAGGAGGATTTCATTTTAGAGAGTGTAGAGAAAGCTATCAACAAACACCATAATTAGGAGAGCACAACAATATTTAAATTGTAAAACTGGGAGGCAATGCTTAGACGAAGTCACGAATGTACAATTATTGATGAGATTGTTAAGTGTTTGTGAGCGGCCACATGTAGAAAATGTAAGCGAAAGGATGGAAAGCATAGTTGGAGGAACGAATGTTGGAGTGTGAGTCACAGTAAAACTTAACAAGTGTTGTAGGTAGCGAGATTCAATCGAGTTAAGTGATTTGACATATAAAGATGCTAGTTTTTGGAGGCATCCAAATGTACCTAGCAGGATAGCACTAGGCGCTAGCATGCAGTTGAGTACATGGGCAAGCAAATTAAGTAGACGAGGAGAGAAGCACTGGAAAAACAAAGCGAATGATAGTGAATTTAAAAAGGCGTATCTTTAATTGAATTTTTTTTTTTTTCAGGGGAATTATGTTTAGTTCTTTGTGTTCTAGTGCCCTTCCTATGAGTGTAGATGAATAAGGATTTCATTGTGGGATCTGAAAATTCACACTCGGCCTCTCAATGAAGAGATTAAATTGGTGCTAGTCAAATTTTCAAAATGCTAATGAGAATTGTAGGTAAGACTATCTAAATATTTCACCCTTATTTTATGAGAATTTTAGAATTGGTTTCAGATTTCTTATAAGTATAAGCACCTATAGTTAATTATCCTTACCAGCGATGAGAGAAAACTTTTGATTAGGCTAGTTGTTAGGTCGTTGAAGATTTAGCATTTAGTAGCATCAAATTAAATTTGACATTTGATAAATTCATCATTATTAGCTTAAGTGAATTTTAGAGGAATGTTGATGAGCCTAATCAACATTTCATGGCTCGTTGTCTGGGGATGTTGGAGTCGTCAGTCTACTTAAAGGAGGTAGCCGACTTAACTTGATCGAAATATCTTTATCGGTAGCCATAAGTTGTTTCTTCCAATGGAGTCTTGTAGGCATTTGATTGATGTTTGCCTAAAGATAATTTTAATTCAAACTTAACTAATAAAGGGCTTTATGTTCTATCAGATGCTCATTATGATTTACAACTCAAGAGGTTGAGCATTGGGAACTTACAAGCTAACGGTTGTGACCGTAATTTATTGAAATCATTTATGAGTAAGGCCACTTGGTTTGAGGGCTTTGGCCATAATTGTAATTTAGTGGGGTCATTTAGGGCCAAACTACCCTAAACCCTAAACTGGATTTATGCATTTAACTTGATGTTGAGGCACATTTGGGTGTCTCTTTTCGGTGATGTGCGATGCACTCGTGTAACACAGCTACATAACTTTTGATGCATTTCTATTGCTTATGCAATTTCAACACAACCATGCAATGGATTTAGCATGTCTTTTTAAGGCACTCATGTGATGCAATTATACACTAGTATGTATTTTAGAGCAATTAAATGACTTTCAAAGCTTTATAATTAGTTTGAAAATAGCCTCGTAAGACATGCAAGTCTTAAAATTACTCAAAACTTCAAATATTTGCATGAATATCCTCATCATTAAGTGATGCGCAAATTTTCATTTTGACTTTTTTAAGTGACGTTCTACCCCCTTGTTGTCCATTTTATGTTTATGTTATTATTCAAAACATTTCATCATTATTTAAAATTACTTTATTTAAATGTTTATTAAATGGTCATGTTCATGTTGCTCTTGCTTAAAAGCGAACTTTCAAGTTTGTCAGTGGTCTTTTGTTATTTTGTTTTTAAATGAGATCGTTGTTTCATTTAGCATCAAATGTAGTTGTTCAATTGGTTTTATTTGTGCTTATCAATGAGCTATTTGATCTTGACTCAACTCATAAGCAAGCTATTTGTCATTATGTTTCGCTTCCTTGTGATTTTTTTTCTAAGTTAAGTATCTACATTTCATCTTTGTTTTATGAGTTCAACTTATTATGTTTTGAAATTTCATTTAAGTCCTTTATTTTGTCTTTGTTTGAACCATTTTATTGTTCTTTTAAAAGTCTTGTGCTAATCCAAAATTATGCAATATTTTGGTGGCATCCTAGCATCATTCCCATATAGGGGGTTGCATCAGGACTCTTCGACTTGCCCACCACACTTATTAAGAAACTTGCATGGGCCTTCGATACTTGCACAAAAAAAGTGCAATCAAAATTTCTTCGTCGCATTGAAACAATACAAACAAGTATTTATATTCTAGCACATTTTTTTGTTACACTGGAACAATGCAAATAGGTATTTATATTTGTTATATTTTTTTTATTGCGTTTGAACAATGTGAACGGGTACTTAAAATTTTATAGATTTTTTTTATTTTATCTTGACGCGGAAGATGGTGATTCTAAGTCGATGAAACGTTGATTTTAAGCAACTTTTTTTTTCGTTTCAATTTTTTGCTTTTCGGAGAGAGAATGAGATAAGGGTGGTTGTAGGAATTGGGTAGGTGGCGGCTTGAGAAGATTGTTTTGTTGAAGTTTGTCACTAGAGTTGGTGGCTTGGGTTTGGGAAAAATGGTGGTTTGGGCTTAAGTGAGCAGGAGGTATCTTGCTGTGATGGGAGCTCGACGGAATAAATGGAAATGGTTGTCGGCAACTTGGGAATTAAGGGATGCTCATATGAAGAAGAGTTAATGAGTGGGTTGTTATTGCATTGAACATAGAAGATTGAGTTTTTAGTGTGAAGAAGAGGGAATTGAAAGCAATAAGGGAAATTGCTATGTGAAAAAATGGAGAGGAGGAATTCGATAAGTTTGCTCTCACCGGCGTGGTAGTAGGGAGTACCTGAGTGGAAAGATGAATTGGAGGTTTGCAACCTACTTAACTTGAGAATCATGTGAGCAGTGAGACGTGTGAGGTAGAGGAGTTGAACGATAAAGATGGGATCACTTGAGGAGTGGACATCCGACAAAGTCTAGGAGAAAGGTTTGTGTGAAGGTAAGAAGGGAAGGGTTGTCACTGTTGGGATAAATAGATAAGGGAGAGATGCGAAGATGGAGGCTCGTCTAGGAGATGCGACTTTGGTGGGAGCTCAATTTGAGGCACGTAAATGGGGAGGTCGAAGTGGCGATTGACTGAGAGTTTGGGCAACTATCGAGAGTGGGATGCAGAGAGACGAGTTCATCTGCTGCCTGGACAGGAATGTGTTAAGAGGGTTAGAGCTAGGAGGTTTGTGGCTTGCATCAAGGCTTACGTCAAGTTGCAGAGGGGGAGACTAGGAGCGAGTGCATGAACAAGAGAGGTGAGTTGAGCGATAGCTAAGGAGATGTGAGGAACTTATGGTGCGGCTCTAGTCGCAAGGGAGGGGGGGGAGACAAGACGAGGAGAGGGATCTACAATTTTCTTGCATTAAAAATGGAGAGAAGTGGGAGAGTATTGTGTTTGTTAGAATAAGGGGGGAGATGGGATTAGTATTAGGTTATTTTCTTCTTTTTTGTACAGGATGGATGGGTGAACCTAAGGGGTGTAATCAAGGGCGAAGGTATAGCGGGGGCTCTGGAGGCCCGTGCCACCACTGGCCCAGCCCTAGGCGGCTACGCCAACAAACCCAGACCACATCAGCCCAATTGATGCTACCTTTGCTGCCCTTGACCGACACCAGCTTCATCGACTACCCTGACGTTACGTTCGCCAGCCCTGGAGAGAATCGATAGTGTTAAGGAAGAATTTTTTTTTGGAAAGTGGGGAGGAAGATGAAAACGATGGGCTCTCTATTTTGCTTGCCTTTTTCCCTTTACTGATTGGCAAGGAGGTCATGTGTTGTTGTTCATCTCCATTATGGGGAGTTATGGAGAGAGAAAGTAATATTTTATTTATTACAATGAGAGAAAGACACAAATCAACTTCCTTACATGATCAAATCCAATTAAATTTACTATCTAGTAAAATTTATTTATTTTTAATTTATATTATCTCATAAAAAAGATGAAAATTATTTTCCCCCTTTTTTTCCTATTATATTATTTTAATATGTTTCCACAATAATAGTAATATTGATGAAAACTATTAATATTTTATTAGTAATATTTTAATAAATGTGTTTAAAATAAGAGTGATCTATGCTATACTAAAAATTTCTTTTAGTTCATTTGAAAACAAAGTTTTAAAATAGTTTTAAGGTTTACTTGTAAATTTTAATCATTTTCACCAACATAGTTGTTGCAAATAATACTTTTCTAAAAGGAGTATAACTTAGAAAATTTTAATAAATTATAAATTATCATAATTTTTTGTCAATAAAATGATATATTAAATGCATTTATTCAATTATTTTATGGATTCTGATTGATTTAATTAATAAGGGCTTTAAAATTATCAAAATTTGAATTTGAATCTCGACTATATCATAATATAATTTCTTCATATAAATTTTAATAGTACAAAAATAATATATATATATATATATATATATATATATATATATATATATATATATATATATATATATATATATATATATGTATATATGACTCGTGAACCGACTCATTTAATAAATATTTATATAAATAATACTTAAAAATATTAAATTTAATAGTCTAAACATACAATTGTTAAAAATATTTAAAAATTATATCTTATTAGCTTAAATCAAGTAATTTCTTATTATGTTATTTTAATTTTCTTAATTTTTTTTGTCATTTTTATCGGTAAATCTTTAAATTAGAATTAGTTTATTTTTTTATACTAAATGAGTCGGCTCAAAATAATAAAATAAAGCTCAAGTTCGAACTCCATAAATTAATCAAGCTGAAGTTCAAGCTTAAGGGTGATTTGAGTTCACCTTGACTTGTTTACATTCCTGGCAGCATGTTAAGAGCTTTTGAAATTAGTAGTTTATGTCCCCACTAGGAAAATTTCCTAGCTCCGCCCCTAGGTGTAATGACAAATACCGTGCAAGATATGTGGGATGCGAGGCAAAATCGAGTGGAATCTAGCTTATATGGGGATTAGGAAAGATTTTCATTTGATTAGTAAAAATATTAACAGGAATAGTAATATTATTTTTAATACTAATATTAATATTATTATGATTGATATTATTATTATTATGTAATATTAATATTGAATGTGTAAGTATATTTATCATTGTTGTGCCTCAAAATGCATGCCATCCTCTTATGTGCATAGGCAATTTTTGCACTTTGTATTAATGCAGGGAAATATTGGTGTCAATTTTAAATCGGACATTCCAAATTCACTGGGCGGTTGATTTTGCAATCGGCTGCGAAAAACTTCTCTTGATAGATTTTGGTACTCCAGACTCATCAGAGTTTCACAAATGAATGATGTTTAGGCAATTTTGGCAATTCTTGGAGCATTTCCACTCTGATTTATATGAAATCACTTATGTTATCCACCATTCTGGAAGCATCAAATTGATTTAACTAGCAAACTAATAATGGAGGCTATCATTCATGAACAAAGGCATTACAAAAAACACGTCCAAGCTAAATAATTTTGCAAAAATATTACCCTTTTTGTGGTACCATTTGTCATTTCAGTAAGCATTATCAATTTTTTATTTCATGAAGTTGTAAAATGTGCTAAAGATAAATCTTGGGGCAAGTTAATTATCTAGCTTGATCATGCATATTTTCATTACTTTTGCAACAATTAATTCACTCAAGTTTTGCCCTTTTTGCTAATGATGCACAGAAAGCTGGAATATTAGCTTCCCAGCTTCCCTCGGGAAATTCATTGGATGACCGAACAATGGCATATTTCCAGTCTGTCAGTTCTTTTGAAGCAGCAAAAAATTCATTCCTTACTGATACCGAGGGACCTGAATCCTCCACTTCATGTTTAGATAATTCTGCTGCTTCTGCAGGTTAATAATGTTCTTTATTTCAATACTACAACCAAAGATTCGCAAAGCCTTACCCATCAATCCCTAATGTATATTCATATGTTTGGCAGGTCAGAAAGTTCCAACTCAACAAAGTAAACTGCCAAGACCAAACTCCAAATTTACTGAAGAAAGAGAAAAGGCGTCTGTAGGAAAAACTACTGTTGAAGCACGCAAGCCAGTCAGAAGGTTTGTGCGTCCGAGTCTTGAAAAGCAAGAAGAGCCTACAACTGAAAGTGAAGTCACTGGAATGGAAATTTCTACTACTGAGGGGAAAGCTAATTCATCCATCGAAAATGAAGTAACTGGGGACTTTGTAGCGCAACCGACAGTGGCTCGGAAACGTATTGCCCCTCCTGAGCCAGAGATACTGGAAGGATCTGTGGCACAAGATGAACTTAATATTGCTGCTCCACCTCCCCATAAGAGATCAAAAGAATCAGAGTCATCTGAGATCTCTGAAACTCACGATATTCCAGAGTCATCTGAAAATCCCGACACAACACCACTTGAAGGAATACCACAATCTGAAGCTTCTGAAATGCAAATATCACAAACCAAGGATGAGTTCGAACTTGATAATTTGCCTTCAGCTTCAAATGAAGGTTATCTCAACATAGGAAAAGACGATGAGGATAGCGTTCCTCCTGTCAATGAAGAATCGGTAGAGCAGCAAAAAGAATCCCTTGATGTTGCAAATCCAGAAAAGGTTCAATCTGTAAATGATATAATCATTGAGGATTTGTCAGAGAGACCAAGTGTTCCAGCTGAGATCCCCGATCATGGTCCAAAGAACGAAGAGATAAAGGACATTTTATATTCTGCAACTGAAGGTGAAGGGGAAAAGGAGGAAGGTGAGTTGATGCCAGATGAAACCGATCAACAACCAGATGACAATCTGTCTGAGGAAGGGCAGCATGGTTTCAGTGTTGGCGAAGGAGCTGGAAGTGGTGATGAAGGCGAGGATGCTGTCGAGATTGCATCTCCAAACAATGAGCAAGGTGCTCATGATCCCGCTGATTCAAGTACGTTAAATGATGCCGAGGATGTTGCAGAAGATTCCGAGAAGCACGACTCTAGTCGCATCGATCAAGCCACTCTTGGTTCCGAACAGAGCCCTGAAATATCAACAGGAGTAAGAGACGAGTCTCCGCTCTCTTCACAACAAAATTTGGCTTCAGGAAAGTTGACCCCCAGCGCTCCCGCAGAGACGGGGGATTCTCAGCCGGCAAGAAGCTCAAGAACCATATCAATTTCTGAGACCGCGAGGAGGAATGCTCAGCTTAGACAGCAAAGATTGGCAACTCAACAGCAGCAGCAGCAGCAACAGCAAAAACCAACATCCAGAGGACGAATGCCACCTTACAGGGTACTTTTTTTTTTTTTTTCTATTTATTTATGTTGTGCTCCATTTATTTTTGTAATTGATGGATTTTTATCTGCTGCAGAGAGGAGGCCGAGGTCGTGGAGGACGTGGATAGTCATTTGATGATTTATTGTGCCTGCTCTGATATACGGCGAAGTATAACCCTGCCAACTATTGCCAAACTGTACTTTCTAAATGTATTTTGCTTGCACATATTATGGTTGTAATTGTTTTAAGATCAGAAGTAATTTGTGTGATACCAATCAGTTATTCATACCTGCTTCTCTGTTTTGCTTTGTTTAATTCAGTGACAAATGATTTAGTCACCAACATGCTCTCAATCCAAGGAATTCTTGTAGATTTTATGAAAAGCTTTACTGAAATGTTGATATGATAAATTACAAGCATCAGTATGTCTAGACTTTTAGTTTTCTGAAATGTGTCTACTTTCATGGACGGTTTGAGTTTGTTAGCGGAGAAATCTTGATAATGTTTTTTATCAATTCATTTAATTCACCAGCAAAATCTCTGTTGAGCTTTGCAACAATGTAGTAAACTATATTAGATATAAACTTTAAAATCAATTATATTTCATTTATTTAGGTATAGATTTTTTAACTTGTTGGCATAGCATTAACGCTTATCCTTGCATCCTTGCAATATCCTATCATATTTACATCATTTGCATTTAATGTTTTTGTATAATATTTAAAGCTTGAATAAACTTTAACATTGAAAAATTTTGGAATATACATTTTAATATGATCATTATTTGAATAACAGATAAATCATTGAAAATATAACAATCATGATTAATATAAAGGAGAAAATAATATAATTAATATAAATTGAATATGAATACTCACCTTGACTATCATTATGGGCTTTACCTTTTTGTCTCCATGTCCTTTAATTAAGCACATAAATGAAAGTAAGTTTGGCTTGTCAGTGAACCTTTTTTCTCTCCAATAAATATAAATAAATATAAGAATTACCAATATTATAAAAATTATAATTGGGCTCGTCAGTGAACTTTAAATCTAGTATACAATGTACAGGTGCGTAGTGGTTTATAAAATATGTTTCATTCAGCCAAGCATAAAAACTATGTGAATATATTTTGAAGTGTAATATATATATATACAAATATTATTTTTTCCTGATTTCTATACTTAGAAAAATTTTTCTTCAACTCATTATTTGTCACATGACCCTTATCAAGGTCAATCATAATAGGATGATTTCGATCGACAGATTTCAAACGCGTTTTTACGCTTCTTGCGGGCAGCAAGTGAAAGGTGTATCTAATCAAATCATCACTAAACTATTTACATATCTACTTAACTTAATTCATATCACAAATCTTGGGCGAAATCTTTAAATAAATCTGAGCAAAAGGCATTTAATTTTGCGTACTTTTCCCAAAACTATACAATTAACAAAACTCTTTTACTTTCTTTAAATTTTCATAATCATAAGCTAAAAGCTTAGTGAGACAAGAGTCTTAAAACAAAGATCTGAGCGGTAGAGCAAAGCGTGCATGTATGTAAATTTGGTAGTAAATTAGTAAATTATACTCTGCAGTAATGTACATTGTAACTGAACAATATGCCGTAAGTGTTGTAGAAATGTAACAATGTGAATAATATCTGTAAGTTCATCCTGTATCAATCAATGTCAAGGAACGGTGATTTTCATTTCGTTCGATTCATATTCAAATCATTTCTTAGAAATGTCATTTATAATTCTTGGGTTTTGACTTTCATTCATAAGGTCGTCACCCACGTCATTTGTATGTAGGTAAAGGCGGGCTCGAACCATACTACATACATACCAACGACCCGACACCGGTTAGACTAACGACCAACCTCAAATGCGAGTCGGGGATCTAAGATCCTAATCACTCATCTCGTCGAACTTTTGCTCTCTGCCGATCGTATATAGCCTTCCTATCACAATTTTCGACATTTCCTGTTTATCACATTCGCATTTAACATGTGTAAAACATTTCTATATGCTCGTATCTTCTACAAACTATGCTTTATGTCATTGTAAATCATAAATCTATCACGAATACTAAACATTTGTATTTACATTCGTATGAGATTCAATATGTCTATGTCATTCATACAATTTATCTGGCAATTGAAGCGGTAAACGGTGGCATACATAGGCATAGAAATTGAATTTACATTAGAATAATGTCTCACCTCGTTATGGTCGTTAATCGTGATGTGCTTCGATCCCTCCCAGTACACAACCTATAATGAAATAACTCTTCTAAATCCTTGTCGTGAAAATTCATAAGTAACTTAACGAAATCTTGCAATCTTACACGGCGATGTCTCCTCATAAGCTTTGGAAACAGTACTCAAAGTAATCTCTAAAGAAATCTCCTATTAATTACCGCTTCAATCAATAAACTAAAATTAGCAAACACAATCCAAATCCCCCCAATAATTCTACCACTCACCTAGCAAATGGTTGAACCCTTCAAACCGATTTCAACGCCAAGGAAGGTAGCGAAAGAAAAGGGAGGAAAGAAATTAGCAACTTACAAAACTTCCCTAAGTTTCCCGTCGGCCGAGCAGAATTCCGAGCCGATCGGTTCAGGAGCCGAAGACCGGTTCACGGATTCAAACCGGCGGTTCTGGGACTTTTAACCGTCGTCTTCTAACATACAATGGCTTCCCGGCGATGGCGTAGCGTGACAGTCGGCGAGGCGACGATTTCCGCGCGCGGCTCGAAGCAGCGTGGCCGGAAGGCGGCCGCCTTGTCGACGCCGATCGAGGGAAGGACGGCGGCTTGTGCGTTCTGGTCACGGGAGCGGCCGTCGGCCGGAGCGAGAAGCGGAAATGACCGATCTGAGTCGAGGGAAAAGGAATTCCGTCGATCGCGAAGGAGCGGAAGCGGTCTCGATCTCGCAGCGTGAAGGAAATGAGGGCGCGGAAGGAAGGAAGTGAAATAGAGGAAGCGGGAGAAATCTAACCGTCCCAGCTCAGTGGCTTTATCCCACCGTTGCATGCGAAGTAAAGTGGATTCTTACGATGCTACGTAAATAGTTAATTAGCTTAAACAAAACTTAATTAGAATTAATTAAATGGGATATTACAATTTCCCCCTCTTAACAAAAATTTCGTCCTCGAAATTTCTTCTAAATCATTCAAACAGGAAGGGAAACTTCTGCCTCATCTCTTGTTCAACCTCCCAAGTAGCTTCTTTGATTGGTGCATGCTTCCATTTAATTTTAACATGGAAATTTGTCTATTTCGTAATCTCTTGACATCAAATTCTAAAATCTTTTCTGGTTCCAATACATAAGTCAAATCTAGTTGTATTTCAAACTTGGTATATGGAATCTTACGCTTTCACATCGTGATCCATTTTCTCAACATTGAAATGTGAAAGACATTGTGAATGTCCAAGTCAATGGGTAAGGCAAGCTGTAGCCATATTGCCGATCCTTTCAATGATTTCAAAAGGTCATGTATCTAGGGCTCAATTTACCTCTGTGACCAATTCCCTTCATAGGTTTGACTTTTAAAAATACAAATTCTCCAACTTGAAATTCTACATTCGGTCTTTAAATCGTAATATTTCTGCCGGTCACGGCGACTTTCAATCTATCCGATTCGATTTTCTCTGTAGCTTGATCAACCAACTCTGGACCTAAGAGCTGTCTTTCTCCCACTTCGACCCAACTCAATGGAGTTCTACACTTTCGACCATATAGTGCTTCATACGGAGCCATTTGAATACTAGATTGGTAGCTATTATTGTAGCAAACTTCGATCATAGAATATGATCTTCCCACTCTCAAAATCTAAAACACATAACCTCAACAAATCTTCTAGGACTTGAATTGTTCTTTCTGATTGTCCATCGGTCTGAGGATGAAAAGCTGTACTTAAGTGTAACTGTGTGCCCAAGCCTCTCTGAATTCCTTTCCATAATCTGGAAGTAAATCTACCATCTCTGTCAGAGACAATCACTTTTGGTACACCATGAAGTCTTACAATTTCCTTAACATATAATCTGGGCAATTTATCAAGAATCTGTTTCATGGGTAAGAAATGGTCGACTTGGTCAATCTATCCACAACAACCCGGATACTATCCGCGACCTTGAGATCTAGAAATCCCATAACAAAATCCATTGCAATTTCTTCCCATTTCCACTCGGTATAGGTAAGTAACAATCCAGGGTCTTTGATGCTCGGCCTTAACAATCGACAAACATTTAGAGACATATTCGTATGTCTTTCTTCATACGACCACCAAAATGTTGCTTTTAAATCTTTATACATTTTTTTCTACCGGGATGAATAGTATATCACGATGAGCCTCCAGAAATTTCATGTCTCAACTCCGCATCACCAGGTATCCATAATTGTGAATTCTTCCGAATAATACCCTCTGCATCTACAATAAAATCTTGCTTCTGACCAATCTGGATTTGTTCAAGGAATTTCTGATATCCACAATCCAGTTTCTGTGCAGCTTTGATTCTATCAAATAAAGTTGATTGCACTGTCAATTGAGATAAATGCCCGATATCACGTCTCTTAACTTCCAATTTGTAGAGCTCTAATTCTCTAATCAACTCGACTTTTGAGTAATAATCCATTTGGCATTTCCATGGACTTGCGACTTAAATCATTAGCTTACGGACAATCAATGTCTAAATCATAATCTTTAATAAACTCAAGCCACCTTCTTTGTCTTAGATTCAGTTCTTTTTGTGTAAAGATATACTTAAGACTCTGATGATCCGTAAAAATTTCGCATTTCACTCCATACAAATAATGTCTCCAAATTTTTAGAGCAAAAACCACAGCTGCTAATTCTAGATCATGCATGGGATAATTTCTTTCGTGGGGTTTTAATTGTCTCGAAGCATAAGCAATTACCTACATTCGCGCAAAACCTTTTAAAGATGCATCACTAAATATTTGGAATCCTCGGTCGATGGAATAGCTAAAAGCGGGGAAATGTTAAATGCTTTTCAATTCTTGAAAACTCGCTGCTTCAATTTGTCCATTAGAATCGATATCCTTTCTCAATAAATTAGTTAGAGGCATTGCAATATGAGAAAATCTCTTGACAAACTTCCTGTAATAACCTAAAAGCTGCGAACTTAACATTCTTTGTGCGGACCATTCTAAAATTGCTTTTACTTTTGAGGATCAACAAAACTCCACCACGGATAATGTGACTAGAAATGCGGTATGCATCCAAAATTCACATTTTGAAAATTTGGCATATAATTGATTTTTGTAATAATTCTAAAACAATCCTCGATGATTTGCATTTCAGCTTTAGAATAAATCAGAATATCATCAATTAAGATGATAACAAACTGGCTGGTCCACCAAGGGCTTAAAAACACGATTCATTAAATCCATAAAAAATGCGGGGCATTAGTTAAACCAAATGGCATAACAAGAAATTCATAGTGTCCATACAGGTTCCAAAACTGTTTAAAAATATCGGCATCTTTAACCCTACCTGATGATATCCAGATCTCAAATCAATTATGGAAAATACAGTGGCTCCCTCTAACTGATCAAATAAATCATCAATCCTCGGTAGTGGATACTTGTTCTTGATTGTCACTTTATTTAACTCCCGTAATCAACACATAATCGCATAGACCCATCCTTTTCTTAAATATCGCACTCCACGGTGAGTTCTTTGTCGAATAAATCCTGTCAATTCTTGTAATTGCACTTCACCCGCAATTCTTTAGGAGCCATCCTATAAGGAGATTTATGTATGAAGTTGTACCGTGGTACATCAATCCCAAACTCCACTTCGAGTTGGTGGCAAGTAATTCCTGAAACACATCGAAATTCAAACAAGCAGAATATTTTTCGGTTCAAACACCTCCTTATTCAACACATCTAATTTTAGAAATACCATTTCACCGCTTAAATATTTACTCAACTTCACTGCACTAATCAAAGAAGAAACGGCGTTCTTATCACAAGAAAAATAAAATGATTTTTCACCAGGCATGCCAAATTTCACTCTCCTCTCCCAACATTCAATTGTTGCAAAATATTTGATCAACCAATCCATACATAGTATAACGTCAAAATGTCTGATTGATAAGATAATTGTTACGTAGGAAAGTGTTTATCTTGAATGTTAATGTCAACAACATTTCTATTTTGTATTTATCACCGTAAGGCATTACCACATTCAATACAGGTATGAAATAAATAGCATCAACTGGTAAACTGGCGAAAAGGAATCAGAAATGAACGAATCTGGCCAGGAATGTGGAACAAATGATCATTTTAAGCATACACGATTCTTTGCTTCTTGTGGAGTGATAGCAAAAACTCTTGCTTTTACAGGAGGATTGGTTTTACGTTCTGAAGTTTCTCCTTTTTCTTGAATTGAAGGTCTTCCCAAAAATTGTGTGTTACCTGGCTTCCTGGCTTCCAAAAATTTTCTTTGTTGACCCTGTCACGATAATTGTATGGCTTTACATCCTTCTTCTTCTCCATTGGGCAGTCTAGTGCACGATGTCCAATCTACATCTGAAGCATCTCCCTGATCTAGCCATACATTGACCAAAATGTCTTTTCCCACACTTATCACAAAATGGGTTTATCCAAATTTGTTTTTGTCTATCATCAAACTTAAATTTCTTTGGCAAATCGGCTGTTAAATCGGCCTTCTTTCAAAGCTTTTTTTGCTTGCGCTAATCAAAATTGTTGGAAAAATTCAACTCATTCTCAATTCTTCTAGCCCTTTCAACTAGCGAGAACTCATATCAAAGGGTGGTGTAATCTCAATTGATCTCCAGGGCCTGAAATCATGACATTTCTCTTCCGATCGACATAATGTGGAGCATATCTAGAAGAGAAGTGAACTTTTGCATTATAGTTTTGAGCCGTTAGATTGAAAAATTTATCTTGTAAAGCCGGTCACGATGGAGGAATGAACCAATCTTTGAAGACTTTGACAAATTCATCCCATTTGATCGAGTAATGGGTGTCATTTCAAATCTTTCCCTATCGAACCTTTTCGCCTCTCCTTAATACAAAAGTAGCGATCTTACTCTTACGTTTCGGCAAATCATTCCATCCAAAATTTTTCCAATCTTAAGCGGCCAATCTTCCGCCACTTAGATCTCCCTTGAATCTTTGGTGGTTTGAGCGTTTGAAATATCCTCAAATGTTGGTCCACCGAACCATACTCTCGTACTTGTCGCAGATTTTTCCATAGAATTTAACCGACAACAATCAATGAACTACCCTGCAATTCATCGATATACCTTCACCACTTGCTGGGTTGTATTTCACTCCCATTAAAATTATCTTCAGGCAATTCGAGTGCGCATTTAGTCTGAAGGGTGACCCTCAACCTTCTCGGCATTTCTTGCAAATTAATCTGAAATTAACAAAAAGTATTTATATGATACCGATTTACTTAATTTCATGCATGTATGATATTGATACCACTTTATCACACCCGGATGACCCCTTATCCTGGTCAACGAAGTGAGAATAGGATGACTATTGGACCAGATTTCCAGTTCCGACTGTCTAACGAACAAGTGAAAGGTGTATCTAATCAAATCATCACTAAACTATTTACAATTCATATACTACTTAATTAATTCATATCACAAATCTTGGAAGCATGAAATCTTTAAATAAATACTGAGAAGACATTTAATTTATGCACTAAAGCCTTTAAGCTTCCCAAAACTATACAATTAACAAAACATACTACCCAAATTTCGTCTTTTCACAGAATTATCATCGTAAAAAAGCTTTAGACAAGAGTGCTAAAACAAGCTCAATACTGACGGTAGAAGCGTGCATGTATATGTAAATTTGCAGTTGGTAAAGCTATACTCTGCGGTAATGTACATTTATCGAACTATGCGTAAGTCTTTGTAGAAATATATGTGAATAATATCTTTGTAAGTTCATCGATCAATCAATGTCGAGACGATTGATTTTCATTTCGATTTATATCAAATCATTTTCATTTTCTAGAAATGTCATTTATAATTGCTTAGGTTTTGACTTTCATTCATATGGTCGCACTATGCCAGGTAAGGTAGTGGGGCTCGAACCATACTCTACATACCTATGACGGGTTGGACACTAGACACCAACCTCAAAATGCCGAGTCGGGATACTAAGATCCCCCAATCACGCTCATCGTCGAACTTTCTTTATCTGCGGATCGCAGTATAGCCTTCTATCACAATTTTCCGACATTTCCTGTTTATCACATTCGCATTTAACATGTAAAACATTTCTATGCTCAATGAAATCATATCTACAAACTCTTGTAATCATTGTAAATCATAAATCTAGGTCAAATACTAAACATTTGTATTTACATTGATGATGCATTCAATATGAGAAATCTATGTCATTCATACAATTTATAAAACGATAAGCGGTAACAAGGTAGCATACATAGTAGAAACTGAATTTACATTAGATAATGTCTGTAATTCAGTGATTACGATGATATGCTCCTCAGTAGATAACTATAATGAAATAACTCTTCTAAATCCTTCTAATTAATCTTAACTTTAAATGCAATCTTCTCTCATAAGCTTTGGCACCGACTCAAAGTAATCTCCAAAGAAATCTCTAACGTCCTATTAATTACCGCTTCAATCAATAAACTAAAATTAGCAACAATGATCCAAATCCCCCTCAATAATTCTACCACTCACTGGCACCAAAGCGGTTCAACCCTTCAAACACGCATTTCAACGCCAAGGAAGGGCTGTAACCGAAAGAAAAGGAGAGGAAAGAAATTAGCACTTACAAAACTTCCTAAGTTTCCCCGTCGGCCAGGAGAATTCCCCCGATCGGTTCACGAGACGATCGGTTCACCGGATTCCAAACCGGCGGTTCTGGACTTTCCCAGTCGTCTTCTGAACATACCGCGGCGTTTCCAATGATGGCGTAGCGGCGGAGTCAGTGGCCCGATTTCGCGGCTTCGATAGTCGATGGGGCGGCACGCCTTATCCGTGAGGGAAGGGCGGCTTGAGCGTTTCCGAGGCGGCGTCAGCCGGCCGAGAACGAAGCGGAAAAGTCGATCTAGTCGAGGGAATGAAAAAAGGAATTCCGATCGGAGCGGAAGCGGTCTCGATCTCGCGGCGTGAAATGAGGCGCGGAAGGAAGGAAGTGAAATAGGAAGCCGCGAGAAATCTAACCGCAGCGTCAGTGGCTTTATCCCGCCGTTGCATGTAAAATTGCTACTGATAAAATCTCTGATAAATAGTTAATTAGCTTAAACAAAACTTAATTAGGAATTAATTAAATGGGATATTACATTATTTGTTTCAAAAAATTTTCTCAACTTTCAAATGCGTTGAGTACAGACTCAATTTAAGGTTGTCATATTAGTAGCCGTTAAAATTTAAGATATTTTTAGGGACTAATCTTGTAAGGTAGGAGTTATCTATATGTTTTACATATCATAAATTATTACTTTCAACCCCAAGATTTATAAATAATTAAAAGACTCACCTATATCATTAAAATTATAATTAAACTTATCAGTAGTCTTTCAAGCAAAAATCTTTGATAGTATAAATATGCTGTAAGTCATGACTTCTGATCTTAAATATAATTCATTGTCCAACCTCATAGCACATAAGCTCCATGAATATTTTTTATAAGTGTAATTGTATTTTTCCCTAATTTGTTTGAGTTAAAAAATTCTTCTTCATTGAATATAGGTGTACTTTTCATTTCAACTCATTTTTGTATCAAAAATTTTCCCAACTTTCAAATGCATTAGCATAGACTCAATAGTGAGGTTGTTATATCAAAAGCCATTAAATCAAAAAATATTATATTATTATTTCATCACTAGTTTTCAATCTTAAGACATAATAATATATATATATATATATATATATATACTATGTATTAAAGATTACTTTATGTTGATAGATGTGCATACATTAATTAATTATATATGGAACTTATCATATATATATATATATACCACACAATTCTTATGTATTTACATATTTAACACCTAAACTTCAATTTCTACATATATAACACCCTAATCTTCAATATCACATCAAAAATATCACTTTATTTACTTTTTAAAAGTAAAATGCACATTTCTAAGCATAGAAAAATGTTACATAAGTAAATATCTAAATTTAGGTATTAGATATGTAAATATATAAAAATTGTGTGATATATATATAAATCTCCCATATATATATAATCAATCAATGTCCAGCTTTTCTCCTTCCCTTCTCAACTTCAACCAATATAATAGTCAGTAGTAATAGACCTGCCAAGGCGAAGGCATCATGATCATCCCTTACCACCTCTCCATTTAACCTAGCTTGCACTTCCAATCAACAGAGTCACTGCCTTCACATACTCATCAGTGTCCAAGTGTTTTCTCATTAGTTCTCTCCCTTTTCATCCTCAAATATGATTGTATTTTACATCAAAATCTATCACACAATTGAAATGTGGCATCTCATTGTCGTCGACTCCGTCAGAAAGGACGGCTCTATTAAAACATATGGACAAGTCGATGGCCCTAGTACGATTGCTATAACCTATAGAGGTCAAAATAAGTATGAATAGCCCAAATTTTTTGAAAAGAGCTGCACAATAATGCACATCATGGAGACTGAAAGCAACCAGCATGCTACCCTAAACAGGAGCATCAATGTCTGCCCATTTGATAGGGAGTTTGCTTTGGCAAAATTTTGTTGCAAAATAAATTTTAATAAAAACCATGTCAAAGAGCTATTATATAAATAAGGAGATTGTGATTCAACAAGAGATAAAAATGTAGTTTTGTAAAAAATGGTTTTAGACAAGTTACATAATCAAATAAATTTTCAAAAAAAAATGTAACAACGTTATTTAAAACGTAAAGCAGTTAAAATTTTGCTCCAGAAGGAACCTAAAGGCAGTTTGGGCGATTCGAGCTAATTAAACCCTTTTGATCCATGATGGCTCATATGATACGTTATTAGTCATATTTATGAAACACACAGAGAACGTATAATATAAACAAGTCTACCGTTATCACAAATAAAATCCTCAAATGAAAATAAACAATATTAAAAAAATAATGATTCATTCATTCAAGATCACAGGTTAAAATCCCACAGAGAGGAGAATTCCTTAACCACTCAGGCTGAGCAAATAAATAAAAAATAAAAGAGAGATTTACATACATACCACACAATTCTTATGTATTTATATATATAACACCCTAATCTTCAATATCACATCAAAAATATCATCATTACTCACTTTTAAAATAAAATATACATTTTTAAGCATAAAAAAGTATTAGATAAGTAAATATTTAACTTATGTATTACATATGTAAATACATACGAATTATGTGGTATGTATGTAAATCTTCCAAAATAAAAACAGTTTTTCATCAAATATATTGGATCACTTGTTATAAATAGTTAAAAACTAGGCGATATGTATGAAGTTAGCCTCATTTATAAATGGATCTTAACCCATCCAAATCTATACGAAACCATTAGGGTGCAGCAGGGAAAATGGCAAATGCAAAATTTAGACAAACTTACTAAAGGGAATCTCAACAAAAGATTGAAAGACAGTTAAGTAATAACATTCAGTTGTTGGCGAGTTCAGACAAGTTGTTTGACTATCTTAAAAGAAAATCAGACCAAGCAGCATGACCTGATGAAATCCATTGTGCTGAAGCAAATTCTTCAGTTGTTTTGACATCAGCCAGTCCAGGAGGCTGCTAGCCTGCAAAAACAACAACAAAAAGTGGTACTGTGACTTCCCAAAAAGGTGAATTTAGAAAGATACTAATGAACATTAATTACGCTAGTGTCGAACACAATCCTCATCACCATCACCATCATCATCATCGTTTGCGGTAAAGAATGTCATAATGGCCAGGACGATACAATAAGGTAACGAAAGGTTCTGTGGTGGTGTCCAATTGCAGGCTGCTCTCCTCAGCTGAAACAGTAGGAATGAAGTCATGATGATTCGCGGCCAGTGCACCATTGTCGCATGAGCTCCGGTCGAGGTACACGACTCGTATTGCCACACCCAGGGCATCTGAGAGAGCAATTATGTGCACGTGGTCGCATTCTTCGCCCATAGGCTCCACAGATGATTTGCAGAACTGTTTAACCAGAGATCATTATAGATGAGAAATTTGATGCCCAACTTCAATCAGGAAAATAATTCAAGAAAAGGAAATGTGTCAGTAAATAGCTGCAATGCTGAATTGATACTCCTACAGAATGTTTATGATTTCCAAGAGATTGACGAGAAAAATGACAAAACAGATATCAAATTAATCATGCACCAAACGATGATCCCGATCTGACGCTTTATACCAATATCCTCAACAATAAATATTTTCACATTTTGTTCAACATAAGAATCTTCATCATGAGTGAGCCATAATCCAATATGGCAAGAAACATCTAGTCTCTTTACCAGACTTTTTTTTCAAAATTTTAGTATCACCTATTGTTTATAGCTCTCCAGAATATGATTCATCTTTCATTGGTGAAGCAAGGGATAGATATCCCACACAAACATATAGTTTTTTTTTTTCCCTTTGATTAAAGAGTTATTTTCAGAAGAGGAATGAGCAGACTGAATCCAGAACACAAGAAATGATCGTCCCACAAGCGGGCAATTTGAGAGGTTCATTCATTATTTGAAACATACCTATGGCAATGCTGGTAATCTAGCTTTTCACTAAGAGGTCTCCCCATACTCCAAGAAGATAGGGAAATCCGTATTGAAATAAAATATACTGAAAAATGAAGAATCTTTGGTTTCTCCGTTGATACCAGATTCTACAACCAGACTGAGTTCATTGTTCAGCATGCGTAAGAATATTCAGGTTGAGGAATACTGTTTTCAACTAAAACCAAATAAGCTAACTGCTGGAAACCTGGAGGTCCCTATCAGGATAAACACCTACTTTGAGTGGATTGACTCATCATGTTGCCCATTGCCAGAGGATCAAAACTCCAAACTCTTAAACAGGGAAAAAAGATAACTCTGGCTAAAATTTAGGCCCATTTCATTTCAGTTGCTTTGCTTTTCAAAAAATAATAAAATATCTAACAAATCAACATATGCAAAAATCACATTACATGTGCAGCTACTCACACTTGCCACAGCAAGGCAAGAAAATTTCAGTCAGTTCTTTTGATACAGCTCTCAAAAGACAAAAGCAATGTTCATTGGTTTCATGCTCTCTAAGAAAAAGGTTTTGAATTTCTGTTGTGCCATAAGATTCTGTGTTAGTTGAGCTTCCAAAATAAAATCCTACAATCTAAGAACATCACATTTCAAGCAACAACAGATTAGGTCCCACTACCAATCCTTTCATATTCCCCTTATTAAATTTGTTTATAGCTTTTGATAGAGTTTCTGCCTGAAGGATTGTTGGAAAGAAATTGATTGGCTAATGTCATAGTTCATTAACTTATTAAGTGAAGTCTGAAAAATGGATTCACAAGTCACCAAAAAACTTTGCCTGTGTACAACCTAGCAGTAAACAAGAATATGATTTAAAAATTTCCATATATGTATTTATACAAGAAATAAGGTCAAGGTCTACCAATGTTAAAAACACCTTCAGTCTCAAAAAGGCAAAACCAAATACAAGAAACCTTATGTGTTTCCTTCTAAATCAGAGACATTATCACAGGAAAATGCATCTGATTATCTGCTCGTCTATCCATGTCTGAAATCACAATTACAAGCACAGTCAACAGATTGCTCAAATCTCAATTCTTATGCCTCTATATCAACCACAGGTAATTCTAATGAATACAAATCATCAAAAAAGAAAACCAAAGATCACGATGCAAAGGAAGCCATGTATATGCAAGAAACAAAAATCAAAGCTGTCAAATATGGGGGAAAAAATAAATAGAAACTTGTGGTAGTAGCATCGCATAACAATTCCAAATAGATTCAAGAGATTCATCATTTTACCTTAGTTGCTTGTACATTAATGGGTCGTGTCTTAACATCAAAGTAGCATTGTAGCCTCAATTCGGCCAACAGAAATCTCAACAAATTGTCAAAACTTGTACGCTAATCTCTAATATTTTCAGGTTTATGAACCACTTCAAATCTTTTAAAGTAATTTCCGCGAGTCACTTAAAAACTAGAGCTAGCTACCAACAAAACCACCCACAAGCAAAATAAACATGTAGAGCAATTTGTCTGTCTTGAAAGTAGTGGTAACTTTATCTAGTACCAAATACAACATGGTACTGCAATATTATCAAATAAAACTTCAGGCCAAGATTGGAAAAAAAAAGAGAACATTCTACAGAAACTTATTAATAACCTGTCACCAATTGAAATCCAATTTAAAATATATTAAATTAAGAAGCAAAAAACTATAATTAAATAAAAATATTTGACACTTAATCATTGAATCATACCAGTTCCTTACCTTTCAACTTTAAAGCTGATTGAATCAAATTCTAAAAACCACATGAAAAGCAAATCAATAATTTTTCTACATATCTTTTTTGATGAAGAAGGTTCATGCAACAATAAACACTTTTAACAGTTAAAGCTACCCCATATAATGACCTTTTTAGGTTGAATTTGATTTCTCTACTCATCCCAATAATCAGGAAGGTGCATCATAATGAATCAATCATCAACCTTCTTCAAATAACATAATATACAGCAAGAGCCTTTGACCCAAAGTTCTGTTTAATTTGTAAGCAATATATCACATATATCTTTGACTACCTGATAAAACACGAGAAGCAGGGAAAAAATTCGTGGTTAAGACAAACTTTTTTCAAAGCCTGTCAACAACATTGCAAGAAGATGAGGACCCTATCATAACACTAATCTTTTTAATATTAAATCTTTTGGCGTACTCAACCAGCCTTGGGCAATAAGAAGATTTTTTTTTTTTGGTTGGAGTTGTATCTTGATCCTCAATACTATCCACCAAGTGAGTGATCATGGTTCCTGGAGTATAGAAAGGGAATATGAGGACATCCTTAAAGAGCTTGAAAGAGTGTCATTTTAATCGTGGAATGGTTAAGACAAACGTTTTTCAAAACCTGCCAACAACATTGCAAGAAGATGAGGACCCAATCATAACACTAATCTTTTTAATATTAAATCTTCTGGCGTACTCAACCAGCCTTGGGCAATAAGAAGATTTTTTTTTTTGGGTTGGAGTTGTACTATCTTGATCCTCAATACTATCCACCAAGTGAGTGATCATGGTTCCTGGAGTATAGAAAGGGAATATGAGGACATCCTTAAAGAGCTTGAAAAAGTGTCATTTTAATCGTGGAATGGTTAAGACAAACTTTTTTCAAAGCCTGTCAACAACATTGCAAGAAGATGAGGACCCAATCATAACATTCATCTTTTTAATATTAAATCTTCTGGCGTACTCAACCAACCTTGGGCAATAAGAAGATTTTTTTTTTTGGTTGGAGTTGTACTATCTTGATCCTCAGTACTATCCACCAAGTGAGTGATCATGGTTCCTGGAGTATAGAAAGGGAATATGAGGACATCCTTAAAGAGCTTGAAAGAGTGTCATTTTAATCGTGGAATGGGACATGGCATTATATCACCAATCTTCATATGGTAGCCAACACATATTCGTAAAATCTCTAAAAATGGGATAAAAATTATCCTTTAGGCATTGTTCCTGAACAAAATTATGTCATTGGAACGTGGATGGTAAGCATGCTTCTAATAACTTATGTATCTTACATTCCAAAAAATCTCTTTAACCATCACAACCCCTTATGATAATTTTCACAAATAAATGACTTTAGAGGTAAATAAGGATTTCTCAAGAGTCACATAACTACCCCTAAAATAATAATGTTCATAAATACGTGCAGAAACCCACTTACAAAGTTCATTATTTTTTGTGAAACCCACCTAATGGCTAAAGAGATCTTTAGAGCCACACAAATATCTCCATCATTGCTTTGCTGATTTATATATCCCCAATATACTTCTTATTTCAGAATAACCTAAACCATTTTCAATGAAGTTTGAGAAGCTCGTGTAAATCTGACAAAAGATAAAGCATAAGTTGCGTTCATCCCCCATCCCTACCTCCCAAAATTATAAGATGAACATGTTGCATAATGCATAGCTTCTGGCAAAGCTCATAAACTACCAAATCAATTAGAACCTCCAGTTGAATGATTGTTAGATTATTGCACGACTTGAATTCAAAGGAAAGGATAACTTCTTCCAAAGATAATATATTTCTATTGCAAATGGATTGAGGGGATTTATGCAAGTACCAAAGTGGCAACATAGCTTGATCAGCTCAACTCCATTAATAAAAAAATTCTTCTTAAAAGAGTTGTCAGGGATACCTAAAATTTTGCTGTAGTCATTTTACAAATTTTCTATAGAAACTCAAATAAATCAAGAAAAACTTGGATAGAACCTAAAATTGACTAATCCATCATAACCCAGGTTTCCACTAGATCAGTTGTCACTACTTGAAACAATATGCTTCAAAGTTCTCCACATCAAGCAGAACAATTGCACTTGGGCCATTTTCAAAAGAATTTTCCTAGTAGGACAGTGAAGAAAATGTAAAGAATGTGCAAACAATCACAAAAGAAAGTACTACAAATGAATGTCATTAAAAAACGATGCAACAAACACAAAAATATGGTCTAACACTGTAAATAATAAGGCTTTAGACAAATGACGGAGAGTTGGTTCACCTAAAGGACAAATTAAAGCAGTAGTTAAAACAATTAAGAGAAAGTTTTCCTCTTGTATGCAAGAAATAGAAGATAAACAACTAGGTAAAATAAACCAAAAAAATACCTAGCAAAATGACTCCAAAACAAAATGACTATATTATTGAGCAAATAAGGAGATACGTAGTTCCTCTAGAAAATTTAAAATGTGACTAAAAAGCATGACCGGTAGATGAATTCGACAAAACAACCAATTTAAGGTTAAAACATTACAAAAATGCCTAACACCCAACAGAAAATGCTAGGGAGAAATGTGATTGCTGGATGTACAGAATGAGGTAACCTCTTAACGTAGGGGCACAAACTCATAATGAGAGAATGAAATGGATAAGAAAGACAGAAATTCTTTAGAGAGGAAACCTATTGGTCTATTAATCAAAATAAACGGTAGCTCAATGGAGCTTTCTTGCTACAGACGTTTTCCCCCAGCCAGTTTGTACTCTTATCTCACTAGTCTCAAGCAATCATATTGAATTTTTTGAATTTACAGCACGGTAAAACAACCATATTGTTCTTTCTAGTTTCTAATACACTATAAACAACAAACAAAAAATGATTTATAGTTCGGGACACAAGCTACCCTTCACAAACAAACTATATAAACTATGAAAATTTCATTTAAATTTTAAAATTTAATCTTATCCTACCCAAACAAACAAAGCTACTCAATGTTCCACAATTTTTCTCTCCCCAGATTAAACATCAAGCCCCTAATAGATAATATATCTAAAACTATGATCACTTATTAACTTGATTAAATGGTATGACATAAAAATTAACACTGCTATCAATTTCTGCCAACAAATATGATTGCTAATATTTCAACTTTCTTAATCTTTTCACAAACTAATACCAAAATTGTGACTATAGGCAGTCTAATTGATCAGTTATCATATCTAATCCCTAGACCATTGGTCTCCATTTTAGCGAAGATTTTACTTTTGAGTAAAATTATAGCATTAAGTGGGTGAAGGCTACAATCTGGCCTTTCAGTTATACAACTTTATTTTGTTTGACAAATGATCCTTTAAAAAGTTTCAATGAGATTTTAGAAACTTTATGTTTTGAGGACTTGAATTATTTTAGTCTCATAAATCATGTACCTTATATAACATTTCATCTTTAAGAGCCTTTTGAATTATGATGCCCTCTTGTATTCATAGAATACATAAAGCACTATCACAAAATGTTGATTTAAAAAATAAAAAAATTTAATGGACATAAAGGCAGAATGAGTTCAAATAAGATCGATGCGATCAAATTATTGAGACGTAAAGACAGGATTTGTGTACCGTATGTTGATAACTTAAGAAAAAATTCTATAAGAAGAACACTACTCCGATTATACCATTCATCTAAAATAAAAAAAGATGTATCAAAAATTTAAAAGATTACTTTGCTTATCAGGGTTAAAAAGAAGAATAATAAAATTTGCTATAAAATATTTCACTTAACAAATAGTTAGAGCTAAACATCGAAAGTCAAATGAACTATTGCAACTTTTGTCAAAACCATAATGAAAGTAAATTTATTGTTACAATCAATTTTATTGTTGAGATACCAATAATTGATATATGAATTGATTGATAGCTTGATTATTAACTATCATAAATAAAGTTAAAATTTAAATAAAATACCAAAGTTGCATGTTACCAAATTATAGAGGAAGTCCAATAAGCTTTGGGTATTAAACTAACCTTTAATGTTACATTCTACACTTAGATTAATAGTAATAAGAAATTTCCGCTCAAAATTTAGGAGGTTTATTCAAATTAAGTTTCTTTGATTTTGGTGGAGAATGAAAATAATGTGTTGCTAATAGAATTTTCTTATATTCAATCAAGAACTGATTGGAATAATATCTATAAAAGAAAATGTAGAACGCAAATATATTGGATAGAAAAGGGTGAAAGAAATTCTATAGATGTAGATTTAGTGGATGAAGCTACTGACAAGAGTTGAGAGATTCGTGATAGATTAAAAATTATTCAAGACTGACAAAGAAAATATTATATTACAAAACTAACTAGTAGAGTTTGATATTGAAAATTTGGTTTCTAAAGGTGAGTCCTATGAAGAACGTTAAGCACTTTGGTGAAACTGAAAAGTTAAACTCACGACATTTTAGCCCTTATCAAAATATAAAAAAGAATTGAAATAGTGGCTTACAGATTATCTTCACTAGAATACATTTATGAAATACATAATGTATTTCCATCTCTCTTTAATACAAAAATATGTAACCGATGAGTCTAGAAAAGTTATTTTAAATTTCATAAATGTTCAACCTGATCCTATATATGTGGAGGAAGAGATATGTAGCTTAAAAATCAGGAGATTTTATTCATATAGATTTTGTGGAAGCACAGCACAAAATGTGATACCACATGTGAAAAAGAATCAAAAATAAAAGAACATCAACCTAACACTTCATTCGAGGTACAATTCTATTAAATTTTCAGAAGAGATTATACTTATTTTAATATATATATATATAGTAATTATAATTAAATTAATTCAAAAGACTTAAATAAAAATAAATTAAATGTTTTTATAGTGCATCAAATTTCTCAAAATTTAATTACGATGATTTTAATCAAAATTCATTAAAATAAATGAATCTATAACTAAAAAAAGAATTTTGGCATCAAAACACCTATTTAATAAGTGTCAAACAATTATTTAAATCGAGCCTGAATAATTGAGCTTCAATTTAATAAAAAGAGAGAGAAAAGAGGGGCCAGAGAGAGAGAGAGAGAGAGAGAGAGAGAGAGGGTGACAGCAAGAGATATAGAGAGGGAGAGCAAGCGAGATTGAGGTGAATAGGAGCGAGAGAAGTCAAGGAGCCAAGAGCGATTGATCAAATTGAACAGACTCCTGTGGCAACCCAAACCAAGCATCACCAACATGATCAACAACGAGTTCGACTGCATGGAATCGAGCTGTGTAGGGGGGCGATGTTGATTTGTTTACATTGAAAGCAAGAATTTTTCCTTCTTTTCCATCCTTCAAGCTTAAATATATGTTTTAAAAAGAATTTTATTTACAATTTATAAACCTTAGATATAGTTTATGCCCAAAGATATTTTTTTTGGTTAGAGTCTCTAAGAGGAAGAGCAAAACCAATGGAAATAGTTTAGTGCTTTGCAAAAGAAAGGAGAAATGAATTAAGATATGAATCAAAAAATTTTGGAATTTTTTTTATAAATTGGATGTCCTGAATTAGCTTTAGTTAAGAATTATTGATAGTTTTATGAGATTTGATTAATAAATTAAAAAAATATAAAAATATTAGATTTTATAATTTAACAGAGTAAAAAACCTAAAATATTATGTTTGCAATTTATTATAGTGATATAATAAATAATAAACAAGAGATTTTAAAATAGTTTATATGCATGTTTAAAAAAATAAAGCTAAGCTAATTATGATTATGTATTTACATAAAAATAAATAAATATCATATAAAAAATGGATAAGATTTTAATAAAGAAAATTAGAGTGTTATGTTATTGTAAAATCCAAATGGAATTGAAAAGTAAAATGATGGTACTGAGATGCTCAATCTTAAGCAAGGTTGTAAAATACGGACCAAATAAAGAACCGGAATGAGAGGTTACAGGTTCAATGTATCGATAGGAGTTGAACCAGAGTTAAACCGAATGATATAATAAATATTAAAATTATTAAATATTGATCTAATTAAATGATGCAAAAATATAAATATGAAAATATACATACCAACCGCCCAATTCTTAAATATTTACACTTTAAATACTTATTTTTTGTACTATTGAACTCATATATTTGTGCACGTCATGATCAAATTATTAGGAATTTTGCAAAATGTAAAATATGGGTTGAGCTTATGTTATGAATTTTAATATTTGAGTGTTAATTTAAAATTTTGAAGTAGAAGGTGGCTAATTTGTAAATATATAATTATTGGGTGTGGTGTCTGTAAAAGCTCCTATAAATATATGATAAATATGTAACAAAAAAATAAATAGAATGCATACATATATAATATTTCTAACAATTATAAATTTAAAGATCGATATAAATCTCAATAAATTATAACTATATGTGTATTATAAATCTAGATATGTATATATCAAAAAAATTTAAAATTTTATAATATAGATTTATAAATACAAATATAATTTATCATAAGAATATAAATTATAAAAAATATAGTTTATAATAAAAATATAAAGTTTATAATATAAAAATATTTATTAAAAAACTTTGTAATATACAAATGATAATAAAATATAATATATAAAATATTTATAAAATATTATTAAACTTAAATATTTTAAAACAACTTTTTTTTATTATAAAATATAATTTATAATAAGAATATCAACTTCAAAATTAAAGTATAATTCCAATATTCTTATATCCAAATGACCATTTAATATTCTTAAAAGTCAAATAACAATTTTTTACTTTTTAGCCCCAATATCATAAGAGATAGTAAGTGTTGCACTTTTTATATACAAAAAAGGAGCTCTAAAGTATAACCTTCTAACCAACTTAGGAGGTGGCTTAGTGGGCATGTTATGAACTAACTTAGTTATGCTCATGTTAATGATAATAGAAATTTTAAAATTTATAAGATTTATTTTAATAATATTTAAACTTAAATATTATGTTTAACTTAATATAATTCTTATAAGAAAATTTTAATTATTTTGTGGAGAATTAAAGATGATTAAGATGGCAAAATTTGGATCAGCTGATTTTATGTAAATCAGACCAGTTCATCGATTTATCAATCAAATAGGCGATTCTGACCGTTTTTTACCAACTCAATGCAAAAATGATTTTTAAGGCTAGCTGGATCGACTATATGCCAGTTTACAATCGAACCGATTAAACTGGTCGATCTGACAATGATATTAAGTTAAAAGTTAGATTAAAGATTCTGAAATTTACTAAAATGATTTTATATAGTTAAATGAAAAATATAATGTAAAATAATAAAAAGAAATACAAAATTTCAAGAAAATTTTTAGAAATCAATAAAAAAATGCCTTCTATGTTGATTACAAGGGTCAAGTAAAAGAATGTGGAACTTAAGGATTGAGTGACAAGCAAATCCTCCAAGTAAGATGAGTAATTATATTTCTACTTCTTGTAACTAAATTTGTTTGCTTTAAAATTTAATTCACAAATTATTATGTCTATTTATGTGCATTTGATTACTACAAGTAGTCTTTGCAAAATGATTAAATGAATACTCTCTTTTATAAACCTCTTCATATTAATGGATAGAACTCATATTATCTCTTCAAAATGTCATGCAAAAATTTATTAGTAGTACATTATGATATGATCATTTTAAGAAATATAATGATTAGAAGTGATGGTACGTGCATATTTAAAGATGTAGTTCACAATCTTATGAAACTAGCTAGAACACATGTACTTGCACGTAAACTTAAAACTTGCCCTCATTTTGGTGTTGAATTCAATATTGAAAGGTTGTTGAGATGAATGTACCTTTAATAATGCAAAGATAGATAATGCTTCAATAACATGTGCATTATAAGTCATTAAATTATCATGACAAGTAGAGCTAATAAATGATTGTTTCCTTGTACCATCATTAAGTTACAAGAGCATTTTTTATTGATCATAACAATGTTTAATGAATAATATATAACTCTTTGCATGCATTGTCTCCTAATTTTTTGAATTAATATGATTTAGAAATGTAATAGTTGATGACTATTTTAAGACAAGTCACCTTTAGCTTTAATGGATAAAAGAAGTAAAGAACTCATTTACAATAAAAGAATAACATCAAGAGAAAGAGATTGCAATGATCATGTATATAAGCTTGTATTTTGCAAGTATGTACCTTCAAAAAAATGGCATGTCTTATGAAATGTTTATAAATAAAATTGTATAGTTTTCCTAGCTCTTTTAAGATTGGAAGACTTAATGTTTTAAAAATACACTGAACATTATGAAAATTTCAATCTGATTGTCTATTCTTATCTTAATAATCAAAGCTTTCGGGCCTCATCATGACAATAAATCTCATATACATCTCTATGATACAATAAACCCATAAGTCTCACTTTTTGACCACTCTATACTAGAGCAGTAAGTCTTGAACATAATATTAAAACTTGTCTGCCTATGTGAATCCTATGCTCAATAGAACAAATATCATCATCTTACTCTATGCTAGAGACACTGCTTTGAAGTAAGCCGATTTGATTTTAGTCAAGGCAACATGTGAATGCAGTAATCAATCCTTTATTACACAAGTGAAAACAATCACAGAAATGGGATGGACCCTTGAGAATTGATTCTCCCAACAAAAGTGTCTCATTGCATAATACCCTCGCCCACTTGTGCTTTAATGTCCATAATCCTCAACTAAGCCTAATATCATCTTGAACAATCAAACTAGATATAATAATGCCTTTAAGTGAGTGAGAGTCACTTATTGACAGCATTGACTTCACTAAGACAAGTGTTGTGCCTATAAGCCAACTTCCATTAGAATTAGTTGAGTTCAATGCATTGTATCTTCAATTGTCCTGTCTTTCAACCTTCGAACCACAGTCAGCCATGTTGGTTCCCTCAAGCCTTTTCTATCCAAGACAAACTTTAGGTTTAGCTTCAAAGGGGTACACCTTCTAAAATATTATTACCTTGATCTACTCAAAGATTTTGCTAAGAGGAAAGTCATCGATGCTAAACAAATTCCTAGAATGACATGGACTTCCAACCATCATCATTAATAGATTGGGTCCTCTAGGTTGACCCATAATGATGAAATCATGAGATCTTAATTAAAGTGAATATCCATTTTCAAACATTCCACCAACAACAACAAACAACAACAACAACATGCCTTTATCCCACTAAGCGATTCACATGAATCGCCTCCATTGACTATTATGTGTCAAATTCTCATTTAATTCAAGTATACTAAGGTCATTTTTTATTATACATATGTCTTAGGTCTACTTTACCTTTCTTAATATAAGGCAAATCTAATGCTCTCTCTCCTAACCGGGTCATTGGACGGTACGCTTTATATATAAAAATCTAAGGCAACTCTCTTATCTGTCACTACTCCAACTTTTCCCAAACATACTCATTTAGCATTTTATCTCTAAGAGTAAAGCCACTCATCCCCGAGCATCCTCATCTCTTGACACTTAACTTAGTCTTGTGCTTCTTTTATTGGCCAACATTCGCACTATAAATCATTGCGTCTTACCACCATCTTATAAAATTTTTCCTTAAATTTAAGCGGTACTTTTCTATCACGCCGTGATGCATTCCTCCACTTCAACCATCCAACTTGAATTCTACTAATAACATCTCTATTTCAAAGATCATTTTGAACAATAGAGCCTAAATATCTAAATCGCTCACTCGTTTTAATGACTTGTTCACCTAATGTCACAACACTACCACTATAACTTCTACAACTAAAATTCCACTCCATATATTCAGTTTTAGATCTACTTAAACGAGAACCTTTAGACTCTAAGTTTGATCACCATAATTCAAGTTTCTCTTGGACTCCCTCTCTTAGTCTTATCAACAAGAAGAATGTCATCAGCAAAAAGCATACACCAAGATACATCTTCCTGTAAATGCCTAATAAGAACATCCATAGCTAAAGCAAAAAAGATAAGGGCTTAAAGCTGATCCTTGATGTAATCCAACTAAAATAGAAAATTATTTTGTCAATCCTCCTTGTGTTTAGACACAAGTAACAACTCTAGTATACATATTCTTAATGACTTGAATATAACCAATATTAACTCCTTTCTTTTCTAGAACTCTCCAAAGAACATCTCTTGAAACTTTATCATAAGCTTTCTCTAAATCAACAAATATCATATGTAGATCCTCCTTGCTTTCTCTATACTTCTCCATCAAACCTCTTAACAAATATATAGCATCCATAGTAGATCTACCTGGCATGAAACTAAACTAATTGTGAGAAACTTTTGTATCACATCGTAACCTATGCTCAATTACTCTCTCCCATAATTTTAATGTATGACACATTAACTTAATTCTTATAATTTCTTGTACACTGTCACTTTTATTCTTAAATATAATAACCAACAAACTCTTTCTCCACTCATCTGGTAACTTTTTAGTCTTTAAAATAACATTAAAAAGATTTATAAGCCAAGAAATTACTTGATCTCCTAAACATTTCCACACTTCTATTGGAATATCATCAGGTCCTCTTGTTTTTTTTTCACATTTCATTTTCTTTAAAGCTTCTCAAGTTATTAATCTGACGATAAAATTAAAATTCTCTATTTTTATTTAGGGGTATTAAGGTTCTTAATATCAATCGTGTTTTCGGATCCTTCTAAAAGTTTATCGAATCATTATTTTTGATATCCTTTTAAGAAAAACACTTTATGATTTTCATCCTTAATACACTCACTTGGTAGTTCTTTAATTCTTTCTCTTTGGTTAGCTAACTATACATCTTCATGCTTTTATCTCTTCTATATAAATATCAAAAATTTAAATTTTTTTCATTATATATTCTTTCTTAGAATTTCTAAAAATTTATATTTTCTCAATTCTCAGTTTTTACATCTAAACCAAGTTTTATAACACTTCTTATTTTTATCTTTTCTTTCTTCAATATTTTTATTAAAATAAGATTTTTTTTTATTCTCCGGCTCTTTGCTTCGCTTAATTTCACTTCTTTTCCATAACATTAGTTCTTTAACAACATCCCAACTAAACTTGTCAAACTTTTCTTTAAAATATTTTTGTTAGTGTTATTTAAGTGCCCACATCTAATCATAGAACAATAATTTGATTTATTTTTCATCTTTTAATCTTTCATCTTAAAATCTAAGACTAATAATCGATGTTGGGAATTTAAATTTTCACTTGGAATGATCTTACAATCTTTACAATCTAAACGATCTATTTTTCTTTTCGGAAAATAATCAATCAACTGTTTTCTTAGATCTATTTTTATAAGTAATAATGCTTCATCTCTTTTCTTAAATAAAGTATTAAAATTACAAAATCATGTAAAGTAAAATCTAATATAGTCTCTATTCATTAGTCACCAATAACAATGAATCTTTAGAATCTTCTACCACTCCACCAACATGTCCATTTCAATCTCCTCCAATAAATACTTTTTCTTCAAGAGGTATTTTTTGCATTAATCCCTCAAATTCATTCTAAAATTTTTCTTTTGAGAATACATCCAAACCTACTTGAAGAGCATAAACATTTATGACATTGATAATCTTAATATCAACAATAATCTTTAAAGCTATAATTCTATCTCCACATCTATTAATATTTATAACATTATCCTTCAAACTTTTAATTATAATCACACCAACATCATTTCTAATTCGACTTATACTTGTATACCAAAGTTTAAAACCTAAACTATCAATCTCTTTGGCTTTCTCCCTAACCCATTTAGTTTCTTAAACACATGAAATATTTATCTTCCTATGAACCATAATGTCTATTAATTCCATTAGTTTACATGTAAGAGCACTTATATTCCAAGTTCCTAACCTAATTCTAGCTTCATGGACTAACTTTTTTGCCCGCATCTGTCTATAATGTGGAACGCTTATTTAACACGCGCATCTGACGCGCGCACTCACTATATTCGGTATCCATGTGGCGAGCATACACTTAATGTTTTAAAGGATTCATGTCATGATTATTTCCACAAGTTTTACGCTGGTTGTCGACTGCCTAACATAACCCTCAACTTTTTACATCCGGAATTTTCAAACATTCCACCATACACAAATTATTTTTCCAACCATGAATCCTAAGCACAATGAAATTATTAATCAAGAGTATTCTCAAGCATCGGGATTGAGATGTAATTAATCATTAGAGCTTGCACCAATAAAAAATCTTAATCCCTTATAAATTAAAATAAATCTCCAAAGAGCTTATCAATTATTAACTAGAGAAAACACTAGAACATTATACCAATATGCATTTAAAACTCTATACTACTCCACAAACTCCAAAAAAAGGGAGAAGTAAATAGATTGCACTACAACCTCATAAACACTTTTTAAAGCCCACAAGTTTTTGGTCACTCCGTTCAAGAGTGTATCTCCATTTTTGGATTGTTATTGCACATTATCTTTAAGGCAACCTGTTGATATGGCAATCAACCATATATACCACTCAGATGATAACCCACATAAAAAGGAAAAAAAAAACCTCAAGAATCAAGCATCAAAATAAGATGCATTCCCCTTGTGTGAGTCTAGCCCCTTCTCAGATAATATAGTTGGATGCCAATACTTTTAAGCAAGTAATGGTCACATATTGGCACTTTTGACTTCATTCAGGTATGCATCATGATATTGAGTCAACTTCAGTATGAAATCAACCCCAATGTGTTGTATCTTCAATTGCCATGTCTTTAAACCTCTAAACCACAGACAAGTATATCAGTCCCTTCTAGCATTTTCTATCCAAGCCAAACTTGAACTTTGCTGTCAAGGGAAATGCCCTCAAACATATTACCACAAGATCTACTCAAAATATCTAATAAGAGGCAACCATTACTATTAATCAAACTCCCTATAAGGGTGCAAAACGATATATAGATCAATAAATCATAAATGCGGAGGATGACAATATGATCATGTGAGAGTAGCTAATAGGATGTCCCTTAAAAGTATTAGAGGTGTGCATGCATATTTGCATAAATATTTGAAGGCTTTTTTATAAAAATGACATTTCATTTTATGTGACAACCTCCCCTTCTTATTTCAACATGATCTATTACATAAGTTCATATGGTTAATACTTGAAACCACTATCTATGTATGATTGAGAATTTAGGTATTAAAAGAGGAGCTGAATAACATTGAAATAGTCATTGAAGAGATTAGGAGAACTTTAAATTAAATTAGATTAATAATTATGTGTGATGGTTGGCCTAATATCAAAAAAAGTTTGATTAATATTTTAATTAATAATCCCTATGGCACTATTTTCTTAAAATTTGTTGAAGCAGCAGATAAGATCAATGATGTGAAGTACATTTTTTGACTTCTTGATGGATGTTTACATGATTTAATGTTAGGATATTAACATGCCACTTCATACTTGGCACCATTTGTTATTTATTACTATACTAAGTATTAAAATGTTACTTTTTAATGTATTAATAGACTAAGATGTTAATATATTACTTCTTACTTCATACTTTAAAATTGATAAAATACTATTTATTTTATGCAATTTATTGATTATGAGGCTTGTGTATTAATGCCCAATTATCCAATTTTAAACCTTAGTTTAAACCATGCTTTTGTTTAAAGAGGATTCTCGATATCAGAGAAGTAGCAGGCACTTTAGCGTGAGATCTAACCATCATGTTCACATGTATACAAAGGATGGACCTATCACCAAAAGGCATACAAACCCTCAAATATTAATAGCTAAGATCAAAGATCAAGATTACTTTCCTATAAATCCATTAAAATTTTCCACCAAAGACTTCCAAGTTTTCAAGTGACCACAGCTAGAGATTGAATTATCCAGCCGGCTTCCACTGAATAGTATTTCATAATGACAGTTTTATTATGATGTGTGATTGTCACAATAGGAGATTAGAACAACATGCTCACAAGTCCTTTGGCAATATATGCCACCATCATGATTTAGAAGTGCTCATCCATGAATGACCCTTATAACCAAAAACTGGGGCAAGCAACTCACAACTCCACTATAGAGCATACTGATAATGATGGCTATAAATAGCAATAATAACCATTCCTACAATGATTATGAGTTCTCTTGTGAGATGTGTGATCGATATAGTTGAAGACAGGGGCATTGTAACCAAATGTCCATTATTGATGGGTGGTCATAATGAATCCCAATCATCTCACTCAAACAATCATTGTGGCTAAAGATAAAGACTAAAAGGCATGTAAAAACTCTACAGATAGATTATGTTTAAAATGTTTACCAAAAGAAGCAACCATGTTTCTCCTCAAGCAATGATAAAAAAAGAGGAATCATCAATATTTATTTCATGGCTCTCAAATTAATTAAGAGTAATTCCATGGTAAGACTTCCGCACAAGGGAATCATTAGAAGCATGAAACTACTATCAACTCCCAAGTAGATGTTGCATCAAGATAACACTTATCTACCAACAAAAGATAACATTGGTTTTCCTATCTCTTCAATTCAATGACCTTCGGCAGGCTGTATCAAAAAGAATTCCTAATTGGTTCAATAAGCTTATAGACAAATGACAAATCAAAGAAAACACACATTTCATCAAGTATCTGAGTAAAGTCATGCCCACTACCAACATCTATGGGAATATTGAAAGATACAATTCACGATAGATTCAACAACTCTGACTTACTAGAAGCGTAAGTAGTGAAGTCAAAGAGAACATAGCAAGTTGAACTAAATTCAAGGATATCCCTTGATTGTCCAATGAAAACATCAATCCTCTTAATTCTTCTATTCAATGAACTCCAACAACCCCAATTAAAAAGAACTTCAACACTTATGGCCAAACTAAGAGAGCATTCCAACTTCTCAAGCCTGCAAACAAAGTTGGGCGTATAGTTGAAGATCTGATCAGCTCCCACCAAACATTCATATGATTCCTTCAATGGGTTCCTCATACAAGAACAAGATTAAAGTAAATCTGTATGCCAATTCGTCTTTTCTATTGAACTAGATCAATCCTGTTATCATGGTTTGGCTCGCAGGGCTGGGCTGAGTGACCTATATCTAAACCTTTATCCTACCATACCTCACTCATACAACATGGTTTGGGCTACAAAAACTTAGATCCTTATCCCAATTTAGATCTCCTACCAATTTTGGCTGAGTTTGTCAAAGCCTAAATCCTTATCTCAATCTAGCTCACAAAGCTAGACCTAGATCATCAAACAAATTTTATTATCATAATTTAGCTGAAAAAGACAGGTCTGAGTCATCAAGGCCTAAATCCTTAATCCCAATTTAGCTCAAAAAGATGAATCTTGGTTACCAAAACCTGATTCCTCTTCTCGATTTCACTCAAAGTTAAATCTAAGTGGCCAAACATAAATCATTTTCCCAATTCAGTTTTTTGTATTGAGTCAAATTAGGATCAAAACCTAAAATACATTTTTCTTATAATTATTTAATTCCATTATCTCATGGAATTTCAATTGCAAGATGGTTTGGAGAAGGCATGGTTGAGCCTCATTCAAATTGAAGTTGTGGTCGGACCCCCTACTTAATCCCTGAATTCAAGGCTTATAAATAGTTCTCTCCACAATTCAAGGCATAAATTCCTTCATGGGCAGTTCCAATTTAAATTTTATAATTTTCTATTTTTAGGAATTATTATTTAAATATTTATCTTCTTAGACAATTTGGGCGTTGAAGTGTATTTACATTGGGCTTGATTAATACATTGAGATAGCTTGTCTTGATTTTCCAATTGGAGTTCCCCTTACGTGCTGAATGACTTGGTAGCCCTTCCATAGCTAAAATTCCTTTGGTGAAGAATTTCCTACCTCTTCTCCTCTCAAATACTAACCCAAGCTACCCTCTTTTTATATCTTTTTTTTTTTTTTTTCACCAACTCAAATCTATAAGATGGAATTTTATTATAGTGTAGGCAGAATTTAAACTCAAAATCTTGACAACTTCTAAAGTATTTACCAACCGGACTAATTGATACCCATAACCCCAATTAACCTCTATAATACATCTCCATCAAAGCTTATTTGCTATCAAATATCTCTACCTCCATCAAAATTCGAGAGACCCTAGGTAAGTGCTCTAAGCTTCCACCAAAATTGTAAACCTAAATCCACTCCAAAGACTTCCCCATAATCTCAATTCTCCTCACATAAGCCTAAACCCTAATCTCCCATTCGAGAGTTCTCAAGCAAGCCCCACTTCTCTATAAATTTATTCCCTTTCATTGTCTAAATTCCAACAAAACAATTCTCCACCATAACCTCTCAGTTACCCATTATAACCTACTACAACATTATCCCAAGCAACCTACAAATATCCCAAACCTTCCATTATCCTTCCAATATAACTACAAAAAGGAGAATTCCTCCTTCCATCACAAAATCCTCTACACAGCCCCACCAAATTTTGATAACAAAACATCATTCAGGAGCATCTAGAGCTTCATTAGCAATCAAGATAACCTTCAACAATTCCTTAGTTACACCAAAATGCATAAAAAATTGGTGATTGGGTCAACAACAATTAGGTAACCCCTGCACTGTTTTGGTGTATAAGTTCTCAAACTAGTGGATTTATCTTCTTCATTAGAAATCTAGGTTGTAGTTACATATTATCTTGCAATCATATGAAACATGCATGCCATCCGAATAGTTGATTCCACTAATACAGCCTAGGCAATACCTAGTGTTAACCAACCTATACATGAAGTTACTTGAGATATCATGAGTTGTAAGGGTGTGTTCCCCCACAAAAGGACCTTTTGCAAACTGCTAGATTGTTGTAAGAGAAATCAACCCCCTCAAAGCTATTAATACCCAATAAGAGCCCATAGGTTCTTATATTTTGTCGTTTAAAAAAAAAAATTTCCATGAAACCTAAGAGTATTTCCAAATCAACAACCAAGATCCATCATCTAGCTATAATCATACATTCAAAGTTAAAGACGGGTTGTTTCAGATAGCAAAAAAAATGACAATATAGATATTAATTTGGTAAAAAGCACAACTGACCTGATCAACACTTGTATTTGTCAAACCAGCAATAAATGGTTCAAAAAATTCTGCTCGTTTACGAATTTCTCCAGAAGTGACAAATCTAAAGAACATTACAACTACAATACAAACATGATCAGAAACATTGAAAAGAATAAATATCAGCACAAAGTTAAAAGCAAAAATTTTCTTACCATAGTCAGAGACAAACTGATCCCGGCTCCTTGATAAAAGCTCCTCAATGCTAAAATACAAATGACCACACCCACTCCCTTGATAAGCAAGATCATTAAACAAAAACATAGTACAAAACATATTTTACAGAAAATAGAAATATAGAATAAAATTTTACAGTAATTTAAATAAAGTGCACCAAAGTGAATTCACACACGATGCATACCTTATAGGAGCTTCTTTACCCAGCAGAACACTCTCCAACTGATCCATGAATATCTGGAAATCAGATAAAATGTTAAAAGTTACTTCTTGAAATCAATAAACAACAAGAGACTTTGTAGCATAACTCTTATCATTGCTTGACATGGAATATCCTCGAAGAATTAAAGAGTAACAAGGATGCCAAAAGACAGGCAGGTGGACCCACCAGAGATGGAAACTAAAACCCTAGGGACTGTTTGGGATCACTTTCTATTTTTTGTTTTGTATTTTTGTTTTTAGTATGTTCTGTTTTTGTTTTAATTTTGTTTTAGCATAAATATGAATGTGTTGTTATTAAAGGTGAAATTTTTAATTTTGTCATTTTTCGATATTTTTATTTAAAAATTAAAATAATGAGATTAATTACTATACTCAATTATTTTAGAATGAGATTAAGCAAAAAAAATCACTATTATCATATAATTGTAGATAATCTACAATGAATACGACATACAGCTCAGAGAGATCTGAAAATCTGAGTTCATGAAGGTAGACTTGGGTGCCATAGGTGATGAGCCCAATGAGGGCATTCTCCAAGAGAAGTTTGATGGCAAGGTGCATGGCAGAATTGATGAAACATAAATCCTCGATCATGTATGTATCAAGGACGAAGAGAAAGATAGGAGGCAGCATGGCAGCTGCTGAGGGCCCAGGCCTGAAACAAGCAGAATATTGGCATACTCAACGATGGAACACTATGGGTAGAGCTCGCCCGAAATGTTGATCTCAGAGATGGCTGTGTAGTGCTGGGAAAATGGTTTCAAGAGAACTAGAAGGGACAGATCGAAATCTTGGAAAGGGAAATGACACAGCAATAGCGGTTGAGAACAGCAGGCAAGGAGGCTTGCAGCGGAGAGGGGAATAGGGAAGGACAACGAGATATGGGAAAGAGCGGATCGATGCAGCGATAAAGATCATGCACTTGCTCACCTCAATCTTGGATCGAGGCAAGGCATTCCAGGTCATGCGAACGTTGTCAATGTCGTCGGCATCAACGGCCACCGCCGCGGTCATAGGAGTGCTTCAGCCATGTCAGTAATTTATGCGCAGTGTTGGTCGGCATCACCACAAAGTCCGGTCATTGTCCAGCACCGGCGTTAGTGTTGCCAAGCCATAAAGGCGAACCGAGAAGACGGGGAGAGAAAAGAATTGCGAAAAGGGAGTGAAAGGATTGGGATGTTTTAAAAACACAAAAAACAGAATTTAACTGTTTTTAGTGTTTTTTAAAACAAAAAAACAAATTTGTTTTAAAACAAAATACCGAAAACAAATAAAAACAATTAAACAAGCGTTTTTTTATTTTTTTTCTATTTTTAAAAACAAAAATGAAAAATATGAAACAAAATTTGATTCCAAACAGCACCTTAGCATCCTACCCATATTTGATAAGCCCCTGCAGGTTCCCATCAGTATAGAAAGGTAGATAAGAAGTATTAGAATGGTACCGACTGAAAACAAAAACAAAGCTCTAATTGAATCACATCTATTACAGTCCAGCCAATTCTCAAGTTCTAAAAAGTTGAAAGGTGCTAACAATACAACTTTCCGAAAAAAAAAAAGGAAGACTAAAGGCTCTACAAATATGCATGTGATTGAAGTTTGTTTCATAGGAACAAAACAAAATGATCAATCCTAGGGATGAAAATTTTTAAAAGGCAAGTAAATAAACGGCAGAAGTACACACCATTCTAACCCCTACAGGCCTAATTTCTAATGTGCTATCAGAGAGTAGGCAAAAGAGGCTCCATCATGGACAAAAAAAATGAATGTTAATAGCAATGCAAATAAGCTAGCTATAGTCATATAGGCCAACATCTGCATAAGATCCGAAAGCTCATACACTCTCCGTGTAACCTACTGCTGCAAGAACTATTCCATGTGATTGATTTTCTTTTATCTCCCTTTTCAGGTTGGTTAATCAAGCTGTTGGCTGTTTTGTACAAGCATGATAGAGGTAAATTATTAAATATATATGAGTGTTAAATCAACTTACACTAAAGAAATCCTCATATGTAAATTCGGTGTAGCCAAGGCTCTGCAAAGTTTTCTTACATTGTTCAACCTTTTCAGTAATTCGCTTAGCCTCGGCAACATCTTGTGTTTCTAGAATGTGTTCCTAGAAACCTCAAAAGAGTGTCTCATTAACTTAAAAAATCAATCCGATAATGCTGCATAAAAAGATCAGAAAAAAAATTCCATGTAAAATTACCAGATAAGCAAGCATAAAGCTTCTATAGAAGCAGTTTCCATCTCCCCGTGTTCGCCTCAGGAAAGCATATTGCTCCGCAAGCAACTCCATGTGAAATAATGCAATTGTTAAGACTTAAGATAGGAAGTGTCTCACATAAAAATCGAGAAATTAATCCCATAAGAGTTCATGAACAACCAACCCTGATTTTTTCCTTGAGGATTGGACTGCCTGACTCAAACTCAGCTGCCAAGGAAGACAGCAGCTCCTGCAATATCAACTGTACATTAAGAGTAATTGTTGAAAAGGCAGTTCTTCTTTGGTGGTTTTTAACATACCATATCAAAGTATGCAACAGAGTATGCTTATAGAAAATAATAATTAAGGCATAAACTTTAGGCGTAACTTCGACCACTATGAATCAGTCGGCCGCTCATATAGCCCTATTTACACCATATGGAAAAAGTCTTATATATGGCGTTTAACAGTTTTATGCATTTACATAGGTAGTGAAATTGTAATAGAGACTGAGAAAGCTAAAAAAAGTAAGATTTAGGTAAATGGATACCTTAAAAATCAAAACATGAAGATACTCAACTTTCAAGGTTTCAAGCTTCAAAAAAGTCAAACATGATCAAAGAAGTCAATTTTGAAGTTATCAGACTAGAGTTTAATCAAATTGTAGTTCTAGATCATCTTTAACATAGTGGAAAATTCCGCATAGTACAGATGGAAATTTCACTTTGGCATAATAGCCTCGAAAATAGTTGATATAAGTAGCAGGGTTTTTGACGCAGCAGTGGAAAAAATAATAACTTCCTAATATTAAGAGATGTGAGATAATGTCTCACGAATACATTTGGGAGGCCAATTAAACAAAAGGCCAAATAACTCCTTGTTAAGAAGGTCAAGATCATCTAAGAGAGAAAATAAGAAAAAGTAATGCTCACATAAATTTTGAATTCTCTTTTATCATAAATATTTAAATATTGTATATCTTTTAGATTTAGTTATTTTATTAAGATTATTTGTCTCTATCATTAAATTTGATAGTATTGTTTTAGGGGTTCATTAGTAATATATTAGTAGTTATTGGCAAATTAATAGTTATTTGTTATTTCATTAAACTATAAATATGGGAATTCTGACTCATGTAAAATAGTTTATGACAGGAAAAAAAATTTAATAATAGATGCTAAGATTCTTTTCTCATCTATTTTATGATTTGGATCCTTGAAAGTGTCAGACAAAGAATTCAAAGGATGACGCTTACTTGTTTGTTGACTTATTTCCCTTCTTTCTTTTCTTCTACATTTCTTTCATTAGTGGTTGAAAGTAAGATTGCGTTTAATAAGTCTACTGTAATCTAAATTTCTATCTACAACAACAACAAGCCTTAATCCCACTAGGTGGGGTCGGCTACATGAATCCTTCGTCTCCATTGTGTCCTATTATGTGTCAAATTTCTATCTAAATTTCTATCTATTGCATGAAATTTCAATCATGATGGTGATTCATGTGGATATTAACTAAAGTTCTAGTAGGTCATAATTAACTTTTATCACTTTCAAGTTTTCATCAAAGATAGTCAATAGTGGTTTTTAATTAATAAATTATTTTGTGAGCTTTCATATCTGTTGGATTGTTATCTGCATTATATGTTAGATCTGCACTAGAAATTCTAGACCCTAAGAGATCTCATACCATAAATATTATTAATCTGAATCTTAAGAGTTTAAGATGTTAGAACTCCTGGAAGAGAAATCTAGGGTTTTGAGAGTCTGCAATGATTACCTCAACCAACTATATTTGTTTGTTGCAAGATAGACAAAACCAATTTATATAGCTCTTAAAAAAAAATCTTCATATCTCTAGCACACTTTAGAAGATCTCCAAAACCTTTTTCACTTCAAGATGAACCAAAAAGCTATGATCAACTAACACCCTTTGACTTAAACACATATGTTATAGCACTAGTTGTGAATATGAAGAATTTCAGATTAAGGAAGTCAACCCAACCAGCCTACTAATTTGAACAAATAAAAAAACCAATGTATTGCAAAAGTATCATTCGAATCTCTTGCCTACATTTCAGCAATAATTATTTATTCCTAAAAATTAGGGGATGTACCTAAATTTTACAATTTTTTTTATTTTCTTTATAATTTATTTTCATTTTCCTTGAATTGTGGATGTTAGTTTCATAAATCATACCTTAAATTTAGATTAGTTACTTGATTTTAGAGTTATGACCTATTTCCATGAATTCTTATCTATCTTGCATATCTTTTGATTTAAGTCTAGTTATCCTAATAGTAATTCCATAAAAAAGGGAACTAGAAGACCATTTTATAGAACACTTAGTAGATTAAATAAAATATTTAAAGTAATCCTATTTTCCTCAAAATGCCTCAATCATTTTCCTTGCTTTCTCATCTTGGTATGTTTCCATCAACACCTATAAGTGTAGAACAGCTTCTACTTGATAAACAGTAGCCAAAATCTTTTAGCCACCCAAAGTCCTACAACAAATTTGCTCATTGTTTTAGAAGAAATAGATACTTACAAAAGGAGATCAAAAATAAAAGAATATTATGATCAAGAGAAAGATGGTTTTCCACCAAAAACCTTGGCTTGAGTTTGATAATGCTTATTCAATTATTTCAATAATTTATTATCAAGTCTCTATATTATTTTTCCCCCACATAACTATGTAAATCCTAATTTGCTTCCTTGGTCACTTTCTCCTAAACCGTAGAAGATTCATTTAGTGGGAAAACCCAAAAGATTGTGAGCAATCTTGTGAAATCTCATATATCTTGGATCATTAAATTCACAAGTATATCCCTCAATTTCAATTAGTCATACACGAGGGGTAACACTACAACATTCAAGAACATTATCCAAATCCACTTGGAAAGACGTGGACAACAATCCTATGGAACAAGAATTATGAATCATTTTTAGTATCAAAACCAAAAACTTTAAGCTAAAGGTGAGTGACTTAAAATAAGTAAAACATGAATAACTAAAAAAAATCAGAAGCTATTAGGGGATTAAAACCAACCACCATGCAATTGAAGAACAATTTCCTAGAGAAAACTAAAAGTAGAATGTCTAAAATTGAAAAAAGTTTTGGAAGCTACAATAGAGAGTATCTGTAAGACATGGGATGCAATAGATTGTATAAATGGGAGAGATATTTCCACAGGTTGCATTAGAAACCTAAATTATCATAGATTATTAACAATAAATGGAAGTTTCACCTCCAAATAAAGATCAACCTCCTTCAAGATGGATGACAAGATAGAACTATCTACCTTTGATGGCAAGGTGGATGATCACAAAGTAGACATTTTGTTGGGGATTATAGAAACCTATTTGTCCTTTAATAATTATAATATGATTTCAAAGGATATCATTTGCTCGATACAAGATAGCATCACGTGCATTAATTAGGGGAAACATAGAGTAATTAAACTATGAGTTGTCACACATGATATGGCCACAAGTCAAGATACTTTGAATGCTAAAATCTATCAAATCAAATAAAAAGAAAGATGGATCAAGCAAAAAGTAATGTATATTGAATTGGTAATATATCATTATTATAATATTAAAATCATATTAAAATAATTTTAATATTTATTACATCATCTAATTCAACCTTGATTGAACCATTAAACTTTAAACCTCTCCTTCTTTTAACTCAATATCTATTCCAATTTTTAAAATCTTGTGTACTTGTATATAGTTTGTACAAACCTCTACCTATTGCTACCAACAAATTCACTTCTCCTATTCAATTTAAAGAGGTAGAATTAAGTCTTCAATAATTCCTTGAACCTTGACCGTGCCATCATGGACAAATCATGATTATAATACTCTAAATTCCATCAAACTAAAGAATGGTCAACAAGCATCTATCAATTATGGGCAAAACATGATTATAAGACTCTAAATTCCATCACACTAAAGCATGGTCAACAAGCATCTATCAAGTGAAAATAATCTTTTATACATGGTCATACTAACAAAAAGAGATCTAGCAATTTGACCCAACCATCTACCTTCACAAAAATGATGGTTCTATCATTTACTATAGCTTCCAATTTTATATCACCTTTCAATGGAGGTCGGTTACCTACAATAACCTGACAAATATTCCTCTTCATGCTCGGATGCTTCTACATCACATCCTCAACTTTAAAATCCTTGCCATGATTTTTAAAATAGGATCATGATTGCACTAAGTAAAGTGATGATGTCTGCTTTTGAGGAGTCATCCATTCCCCAAATATATATATATATATATATATATATATATATATATATATATATATATATATATATATATATATATATATATATATATATATATATAACAAATTCTCCATCCCTTTTTAAATCCCTTCTGATATGTAGTAGTCTTATAAACACATAGGTTTGTAATCTATTAGATTCCTGATGTTACTAAGGTTTAACATTTGGATTGAAATCAGACTTGATATGCATTTTTGTTTTATTTCAAGGCTGTAAAACACTTAATAAAGAAATCTACAATTTAAGAACAAGTCTCAATCAATACACTATTGCCAAAAAAAATAAAACAAATCATTATAACTATCCTTAGTCCCTTCAAATCAATTCCCAACATTAAAAGAAGCAAGGTGTAAACTATGGCCTCTAAGATTTAGAGGTCGCTCGAGAACTAAGGTTGAGCTAAAAAGGCCTCAATTCCTAGAGCCCTATTAGAAAATTGAAGACCACTAAGAAATGATTGAAGGAGAAGAATAGAAAGAAACTTGATTCATTTATTCCATGCCCACAGAAAGTTTAAATAAAAATACAGGGGTCCTAAATAAAGAAATTAATAGCAAATATCAAAATAAACAAATAATTAATAATTTGATAACAAATTTTAAAATAAGACAACAAGATAACAAATAACAACGTACTTATTCAAATGATTCTACAACTAATTGAAAATAAATTCCTTCATGGAAGGTTGAATAACCCCCACCTTTGCTTGGCTTTTAAGCCAGCACATTGTGTGGTTTGTGAGATCCTCCAAAATCAAATACCATAAAGTAAACTATAAACTTTAGATTATTTCTTGAAAATAAAGCAAACTAACCCTTTGCATTAAATCTTATAGCAACCTTAAACCTTTGTTGTCTTGATTGCCCAAAATACTCTATATTCTCTGGTGAGTGAATCGCGTACTATTTTCATAATTAAATTGAAGTGAGCAACATCATAAATTAAACAATCTAATGTATATGACAATATGATACTAAAATCAAATATTCAAAATAAAAATTAAGAGCATGTTTGGCGCCATTTTTTAAATCAAGGAAATATGACAATATAACCTATTTGGCAAGTGTTTTTATTTTACATTTTTTTCAAAAACAGTCAATATAAGTTTTGGTTGTTCTCGATATCTCAAAAAAAAAGTTTTTTTCTTCCCCCAAATTCACTCCAAACAGTTATTCCAAACATTCAATAATTGACGCTGAGGAGGAAGAGGTAGTGGGGGAAATGGATATAAAGCTGGAGTGGTAAATGCCAAGGTCAAGTTAGCAAGGTTAAGTATTGATGGGAAAATGAAATCAATATGTGATCTTAGGCAACGATTAGGAAGAGTGATCTCGAGTGGTGGCTAAGAGGGCATGGATGATTTGGATAGGTATAACATCATTAACAGGTGATGTCAAGCAGCAACAAGGAAGAGTGATCTCAAGCAGAAAGTAGAAAGAGCAACATAAGCAACAGGGGAGGGGGAGTGATAGCAAGTAAGATACAGACGTTTCGGGGAACGACAACAACTAAAGAGATTTTTGAATTTTTTTAAATAATAATAAATTTTGTTTCATATAAAAGCATAAATAAAATTAAAATGAAATAATATACAAGAACAACAACAAGCCTTTATCCTACTATGTGGGGTCAGCTACATGAATCTTTTTTCTCCATTATATTCTATTAAAAATCAAATTCTCATTTAATTCTAATAAACAAAAGTCATTTTTTATACATCCTAACCAAGTCTTTTTAAGTCTAGCTCTACTTTTCTCAACAAAAGGCGCCTCCAATACATATATTCTCCTAACGGAGTCATCTGTCGGCCGACGTTTTATGTGGCCAAACCATCTAAGGCAACTTTCTCTAATCTTATCTGTCAATGGAACTACTCCAACCTTATCATGCATATATTCATTTTGCAATTTATCTCTAAGAGTAAAGCCATGAGCATCCTCATCTCTACAACACCTAACGTAATTTTATGCTTCTCTTTTGCTTGCCAACATTAACCACCATAAATTATTGCAAGTCTTACTACCATCTTATAAAATTTTCCCTTAAGACTGAGCAATATTTTCTATCACACAATAGGCTAGATGCATTCCTCCACTTCAACCATCCAACTTGAATTCTACTAATAGCATCCTCATCTATTTCACCATTATTTTGAACCATGAACCAGAGGCATTTGAAACATTCACTCTTTTCAATAACATGATCACCCAATGTCACAACCCCAGGATTAGCTCTTCTATAACTAAAATTGCACTCCATATATTCAATTTTAGATCTACTTAAACAAAAACTTTTAGACTCTAAGGTTGACCTCCATAAATCAAGTTTCTCTTGAACTCCCTATCTAATCTTATCAACAAGAAGAATATCATCAGCAAAAAGCATACATCCTCCTGTAAATGTCCAGTAAGAACATTCATAACTAAAACAAAAAGATATGGGCTTAAAGTCGATCCTTGATATGATCCAACTGAAATAGGAAAATATTTGGTCAATCCTCCTTGTGTTTGAACACAAGTAACAGCTATAGTATACATATCATTGATCACTTGAATATAGTCAATATTAACTCCTTTCTTTTCTAGAACTCTCCAAAGCACTTCTCTTGGAACGTTAACATATACTTTCTCTAAATCAACAAATATCATATCTAGATCCTCCTTTCTTTCTCTATACATCTCCATCAAACCTCTAAACAAATGTATAGCATCTATAGTAGATCTACCCGACGTGAAACAAAATTAATTTTGAAAAACTTTTGTAACACGTCGCAACCTATGCTCAATTACTCTCTCCCATAATTTTAATGTATGGCACATTAACTTAATTCCTCTATAATTCACACTCTTGTGCATCACCTTTATTCTTAAAAATAGGAACCAACAAACTCTTTCTCCACTCATCTGGCATTTTTAGTCTTTAAAATAGTATTAAAAAGATTAGTAAGCCAAGAAATTCATTGATCACCTAAGCATTTCCACACTCTATTGGGATATCATTAGATCATACCGCTTTTCTACACTTCATTTTCTTTAAAACCTCTTCAATTTTACTAATACGACAATAAAAATAAATTTATCCATTTAATAAAGCAAGTGAAATCAAACATAACTAGCTATATTAGGCCCACTTTAGCTGTCAATTGACTCTAGCCCCAAAATATGTTCCTTTGAGTTAATAACATTCAAAATGAATAATTCTATTGTTCTGGAATTAACTAACTAATCTTACTTCAAAATGAAAACTATAAGCCAATGCCTTTCAGTCACACATAAAATATAACTTGCATTCAAAATCAACTGCAAACTAAGGTTCCAATTGGTAAAGTTGGGTTGATACTTTGTTTTGCTGTTGGGTCTAAGAGAATGTCATTGGTAACACTCACTAAGATGATCATTGTTCTGCAAATGGGCTGCCCATGTATTTTTGAGATGCAAGCATAGTTAAGAACTTTGCATTGAAAATTTCCATATAAATCGGACAAGCCAGACTTTTGAAAAACAAAACAGCTAAAAATAGCAAGCCAGCATACTAAAAAAAACGACACTTTGATTATCTAGCCCAGAATCTTCCACCATATTCGAACAATGCCAGCTGTAGTCTAATTAATAATTGGTTGTTAATATGCTAATGTTTCAATAGCTTGGACATTGAGAGTGTATATCATACAAACTAATGAACTATATATTTTATGTTGGCAATCATGTAACAAAAGAAGCCTCCAAAGAGTGAGTAGTATTATAAAAATCAAAATTGAGCTACCAACAAAATAAAATGTGAAGAACTTTTACTAGTGAGACATCAGTCTAGCTGGAATGACAGACATAACTGAACCATTGATGCTTATGCTTCACTGTTGGGGCTATTGGCTGCTGCAGCAGCTGCCCCTACTACCACAGTAAATAGCATACTATAGGCACTGTAAAAATTGTGGGTATTAATACTGTCACTACTGAATTCAACTACTGTTACTAAGTAATATTTTATATTTAATATACTTATCAGAATAAGGAAATATCAACACTTTAGCCTGGTTATCTGAATGGAAGATACTTATATTTAATAATAAAATAATGATGCAATCATTAAGAAATATAACATATAACGCTCTAAACAATCCGCATAAGTTTACTAGCATAAAAAAGAAAAGGTATAGATCAGTGCAGAAAACTCAAAATTTAAAAGATACAATCATCATGCAGAAAAGAATTGTATTATTACGAAAATTAAAATCAATGTGAAAATAAGGCCAAGACTACAGACCATGGCCAGTTTATAAAAGGATCCACAATGAAGCAATAATTAAGAATTCACATAACCTATATTGATTTTGTTGTAATATGGTAGCTAGCACATAGCAGCCAATCGAAAAATTACTGAGACAAATAAATAAATTGAGGAAGACTGAGAACAACTTAAGTGTTCCAGACCAAAATAACAACCACGTACAAAATTAAAAAGAAGTAAATTAATTATATCACCAACTTCATCAGCTCAAATGCCCATTTTTGGTAGGCTTTGTGAGCCTGTGAATGTGCTGCATTCCTGTAAAACTTAATCGCTTATTTTTACTGAAACTTCTTAATAACTTCTACCCAAATTAGTTTAAAATATCATCATCATTATCCTTATTCCAATTATTTGATGTTTGCTTTATGAATTCTCCTCCTCCATTGGTCTCTTCTATTGCTAAACAAGGTGTTAATTCTATTTAAGCAAATCTTTTTGGACAACTTCTAGTCATTATTACTTTATTGCAGCCTTTTATGATTCTAGCTTTTCCCATTAATTCTACAACCAATCATATTAATACATCTTCTATCCTCTATCATGCATGCCCAAAACACCTAACTCCATTTTCAACAATCTTAATCAATAAGAGTTACTCTCCCTATCACTCCAGTAAAATATTTTTTCATTAAATCCTTCATCTTAGATTCACCACAAATCCATCATAACACGCCCATTTCTACCCAAAACTTTAGCAGCTGATCATATGATGCTGAGGGAAAAATTGGGTTCATGATATCATAGTAAACACTATATGACCCCTAAGAACCATAACAAAAAAGAGAATACTAAGAGCTACTATCATCTAAACATAAAAAAGGGGAAAAAAAACTGGGCTAACAAAACTACTTGTAAATAAGTTCCAACTATTAGAACTATAGCTTGATATAGGAATTGCATAACCATTTGGTAGCATCTGTTCTTTAAATGTGAATAGCAACAAATTGCAAATAAATTATGAATTTAAAAGGATAACTGACTTAGGAGTAAAAGAAGACAGCACATGGGGAATGGTAGGTAGAGGTTGTTTGCTTCTCATGATTCATCCAATAAAAGAACAACAACAAAAAAGAAAATCTCCAAGTTGGTTCTGTTATCAACTGTTATGAAAAGTAATAGCATCATACACAAACAATCATTGAAACGAGAAGGGGAGTACAAAAGTAAAAAGGTGACAGGATAACATTAGTCAAACTGTCCAAGAGATTAAAGGAAAACTAATTCACACAAGGCAAGCCTTTGAGTTAAACTCTATCAAAAAGGTCTAAGGTAGCCCAGAATCATGGTGGCGTTGTACTGCACATACATAAATAAATAAAGGGGGATTTACATACATAGCACTCAAAACTTCATATATTATATATTTAACACCTAAAAATTAAACATTACGCTTATAGCACCCAAAACATTCAAATCGAACATAAATAGCATTCTCCGTTAAAATAAACACCACCGGCATCTGTCCTGTCGACGTTCACTGTCTTACCTCATGTCTCTCGCTGTTCACCACCTTAGATACTACCAATTTCACCACAAGGGGGGAGACAAGAAGAGAACCTATCTCGAATGAAGGCGATTGGAGCGAGGATGGAAAGTGTGAGATCTTAGAAGACCTCCTGGTTTATTCCAATGTTAAGCGCAGCTTCACGATATGGTAGCCGGCTGCAATCACCTGCACCGTCGCCATTGCAACATGCGCCTTCAGCACCTTACTGCCACCAAGATCAATCACAACCATATCCGATACACTTATTATTCTCCTTTCCTTAGCAAGTCCCCTTGATAAAAATAGTTCAACAAGATAATGGGAAACAAGCAGAGAAAATAAGGGAGAACATAATGGCAACCAGCAGGGACCAAGAGAGAAGACGATCAAGATAGACTTTGGTATTTTTCGGAGTGATACAGCCACAGTCGTTGCTCTTCCACTTTTATTAAAATCGGCCTCTTCTATCGCTGTGCGGAGAGAGTTGATATTTCTCAGTAGAGTGATACATACTATCAATTTCACCTACAACGTAGAACAGAAAGTGCCGATGTTTTTGTCCATCATATCTTGACTGCTGGGTGAAGAAAAAATTAGTATTAGGAGAGGAGATAATAAATTCCAAGCTTTAAGTTTTGCACTTGATTGCTAGGAGAAAAGAAAAGTTGTAAAGGTGGAATGCATTGAAGCTATGGCTAAGTGCTAGTGGGGGGTGATTTAAGTTCTCAAATAAAGTCAAGAAAAAACTCAATTCACTTTTGATATTTTGGAATGGTTTGGCGTGAGAGAGGAAGAGGAGACCAAAGATTTTATGCAGTGGAAGATTTTATGCAAGGTTGTGACCATGAGAAACATGAGGTCAAAGCGGTGAACTGCTACGAGACAGACGGCATTGATATTTTAACGTAGAATGCTATTTATATTTTATTTGAATGTTTTGGGTGCTATAAGTGTAATATTTAACTTTTTAGGTGATAAATATATAATACATGAAGTTTTGAGTGCTATGTATATAAATCCCCCATAAATAAAAGAAGGGGGGTGGGTGGGGGAAGGCTGGTAGCTACAGTATATATGCTTTTCAGAACCAAGCCCATTCTTCCTCAGACCTCTTAAAAATATTAAGGGCATATTGGTTTGAGACGACTTATGATTACAAATGGCTTAGGATCTAATTCTACTAAGATGCATGCTTCTTCCGTTTGAGCAGGGATTTCTTCATTTCCCTTGCCAATTGACTTTAATATTAATCTTATTCCAGTACAGTGCTTCATTTCCAATTGCCGATGTGGATTTATTGGGATAAGCTTCATTCCTCCTCGTAACAAATGGAAATTATCAAAACTATATGCATGCCAAACAAAATGTAAAGATTCAAAAATTCCTGAGTTTTTATTAGTCATTCTAATCTCGGATAAAGCAGTCACTAAGAGCATATTTAAGATGTCAACGCCATAACCTGCAGCAAGTAGACCTATAGCTTCAAGCAGAAGAAATTGCTTCAAAAACATGCATAGAATAGGTAGTCAATATTAACAATAACTGACCAGAAGATCACAGCATAAGCAATAATCTTGGAGAGGCAAGTGGATTTTAAGGATTAAAATCAAGATCCAAATCCTCATAATGAAAGGCTAGCCATCACCCTATCAAACATAGAAAGAATACAGAGAGAAGTGAGAGATTGATTGGAAATGCAAAAAAGATCAGTGATGAAAATTAAATCCTTCCATCTGAATTAGAACATAGATCATGACCGAAGCACATTCTCTAAATAAAATAAAATTTTACAGGAAAGAAACCAAGGTCTCACAGCATCACCAAGTAGTCCAAATGAAACCGAGAAAGAACGTAGAATCAAAAATACAAATTAAGGGAAAATACGATCAGCATATGAGGGTAATAAGGCTAGCCTTGTCTCCAACATATGGAATCTTGATGGCCTCCTCCCTAATGGCCGCTTGCTGCTGCATGATATCATCATCTCTGCAGCAGGACCAATCGTATTCCTCTGGAAACACCTCACCACTGCCGCTCGCGCCTGCTCCAACGCTGTTACTAGGGCTCAAAACGATTGCCGCCGTCTCCTCAGCCGCTAGTTGCTTCATATCAGTCGCCACAGCTGCCTCCATCCCGAGTTCACCGTCAAAGGCCTTCCGCTTCCGCGGGCTTGCCTCCGCCTGGTTCGCCATCTCTCCCACCTCTCTCACTCTCTCCCGCAAACACACCTGCGTGGTTCTCCTGCGAGGACTGGATCGAAGACGCGGTAGCCCCGACGCTCGTCAAGATCTGATAATGGGCCGGCTAATCCGGCCTTTTGCAGCCGGTAATGGGGTATTAGATTGAAAAAATTGAATTTAAAATTTAGGAGAATTTACATATATATATATATATATATATATATATATATATATATCACATTAAACTTACATATTTATATATCTAACATCTAAACTTCAATTTTTATATATATATAATACTATAATCTTCAATATCACATCAAAAATATCATTTTATTCACTTTTTAAAAGTGAAATACACCTTTTTAATCATAGAAAAATATTAGATAAATAAATATCTAACTTTAGGTATTATATATGTAAATATAGAAATTTGACTTGATATGTATATAAATCCCTCTAAAATTTATTGTAAATTTTAACATTATAGTATCCATTTGAAAAATAAATATATGAGATATTAATTTCATAAATGGTAAAGATTTGAATGTTATGAATTTATTTATCTCTTTAAAATATTATTTGAATTTAAAAAAGGTGAGATATTATTTTAAAGCTTATTTATTTTATAATTTATAAAAAAAAATTTACAAATTTATTATATATTATTGAATGTCATCTCACTCAAGATCATAATAAACATCACATTCCTCGACAAATTTAGTCTTTATTCCAATCCTTACAATTATGCATAAATTAATTAAAAGCATATGCCTCAAAAGTAGTTTGGAATTATCAAATATATGCCCACTTTGATCAAATTGAGGATCATACAAGTTCATAATATATAAAAACTACTATATAAGTTAATGAAAGCCTATATTTTTCTAATGTTAGGCCTAGTTGAGTTTGATCAACTCATTTTAAGTTAAGATCAACTCATTTTTTTAAGTTAAGATCAACTAGCCAACCTAGTTGTGTTGTCCACATCCTCTCTTGTGGCAAATATTGCACACAAGAAATAAGAGATGTGTGAATATTTAGAAGTAGTTTAAAAGGAATGCTAGATACTATAAGATGGGATATAATGTACTTATTGGATAAAGATGATTGTTCTACTTAAATCTAGTGAATATATTAAGCTATTAAACAAATTCACTTATAAATGAAAGCAAGCAATTCCCATTGAAATACAATAAGAGATAGATGGAAAGGAAATGAATGAATCTAAAATAAAGACATTGTGAAAAGTTTAGTTGATTGCCCAATTAGTCTACATTTATTTTGGAGGCAAGAGAAGAAATTTCTACTAAGTAAAACTAGGCGGTTGTAAACCTAGAGAAAAGAGGAAAGCTAAAATAAAGGCATGATAGAAAATTTAAACTATTTGAACCACTAGCCTATATCCATTATGGAGACAAAAAAATGAACTTCTAATATGTAAAACTAAAAGGTTATAAATTTCTCACCAATCACTCTTCTATCTCTCAATTTATAATTCAACAAAGTTTCACAATAAGACTTGATTCATGTCTTTTAAGTATTTAAAAGCAAGGGGTATTTATAGCATTGTGTAACTAAATAAGTTTTGAATATATATCAACATGGGAGAATCATTGAATGGCTCTAGGGAGGTAAGGATTACAAGTCATGTGGCAATTTAGAAAGTGATTTTATTTCATATACCAAACATTAGTTAATCAACTATATGATGTTTATTATTTTTTTAAAGCATAAGAAATTTTGGCATAAGAATTGCCTTTATGTATAATTTAGATGTCTAAGACAAGTATCAATAGTTATTATAGTGTTGGGTTAAAAAAAAAAAATTGGGTCATGAGGAAGATACTATATTTGGTAAATGAAGGTCTTTATGAACAATAATCTTATTAAGAAAGTCAAGGAGGTTGACAACTCTTCCTAAACTTAGATGACTTCTTTCAACTGCCAGTCGCTAGATTAGATTCGTGTGGATTATAAGTAGTTTTTTCATCATATGTAACTCTTTATTACTTTATAGTGTATGATAAACCACAATATAAGTGCTAGTCAGCAATGCTTCTAATAATCCAATTCCATTATTAACATTTGGATGATAGTGTTGACATATACAATATAAGATGTGTTGATCTCACTTGTAGAGTGAGGAGTCAATCTTCCCATCTTATATCTGGGAGTCTTCTAGACACTAAGAGTCATTTATTTATGAGACACTTTATAATGGTTAAGTAAACACTTAACCTAAACCTAAAGACTTAGAAGGATTAACCATAGGATTGGGTTCTGCCTTAAGACCTAGGGAAACTTACTTAACATATGACCTAACCAAACTCACGTCTAGCTCCTTAGCCAAAATCCAACCTCAAATCAATATCAACCAAAACCCAACCCCATTCATATTCAAATCCTCAAACCAAAATCAAATCCATCATAACCTAAATCTAAGCCCATGATTCAATCCTATGGACTTAGCCAAAATCCCTTCAATCCAAACTTAACTCAATTGATTTTCTCATAATCAATTCAATCATTCAATCATCATTCCAAGCTCTACCAAAATCTACAATCAAAACCAATCAAGCCAAAATCAATTCAATCAACCTAATCTAACCCATTTGACCTAAAATATTCAAATGAGCCAAAATCTAATTAAACCCGAACCAATTGCAATCAAAGCCATCAACCAATCCCAAATCAATATCTCAACTCAACTCAACTTGATTTAGCTCACAATCAACTCAATTAATCCATTAAGCTCACTTGACCCAAAGTGACATAAAGGACCTATTTGAACCAAATATAAATGAACCAAATCAATCAAAACCTCCTATGATAATTGTTGATCATCCTTGATTGATCAATTGTCATCAATTTAGTCAAATCAAGTCAAATTAGTCATTTGATCAAATTAACCCACTTAGCCTATATGAGCCAAGTGAACCAAATCTCATCCCAAGCCAAATCAATTGAAACTAATGATTCATACCAACCTAAAATCAATCCTTGAACATGACTTGACCATCAATTGAGCCAAACCAAACCCAATTGGTCCTCTTGACCCAAGTTGACCCAATTTGACCTAAAGAGCCAAATTAGGTCAAATCAAAATCTAATCCAAATTGATTGCAACCAATGGCTCAAATCCATTTCAAATTGATTATTAAACATGATCAAAGCCTTGATTGAACCCAATTGACCTAATAAGTCCAAATTGGCCTAAAGGGTCAATTTGGTCTAAATTATTCTTAAATCCAAATTAATTAAAATCAAAGCCTACAATCATCTTCAAATGATCAATTGAACATGAACCAATTCCTAACACAAGCCAATTTGTCTAATTTGGCCAAATTGATCAACTTGACTTATTTGACCCATATGAATCAAATGGGTCATATCCAAATCAAGCCAAATTAGACCAAACCAAGTGAACCAAAATATTCCAAATACTTATTTGAACTTGACTCAAGCCTTGGTTTGACCTAATTTGATCAATTGGTTAACTTGACCTAACTTAGCCCAATTTGACCTACATGGGTCAAATTGAGCCAAACCAAGCTCAAACTCATTGAAATTTAGCATGACTCATCATTGGCTCACTTTGGGTCAACAAAATCAAACCCAACCTAATTTGGACTCAAATTTACCCATTACCCAATGAGTAAAGCCTTCCATATAGGATAAAATCCAAATTTAGGTGGTCAACAATCATCATTTGCACTTGGCAGCCATCCAAAGCACAAAATGAACCCCTGACTATGTGGCTAACCTGACCCAAAGGGGTTATATTCCTTGGTCATGGGAGGTGAGTTAACCCACCTCCCTTTATTGTTTTATCCAAAAAAGATGGAGACAAGTCAAGCTAGTCACCTCAGGACTTCTCCACTTAAACCAAGCCACTTATGCACATTCTTGCCACCTTCGGCGGCTGAACGGCTGCAAATGGCAGAACTAATCACATCCATTTGATCCAAGGGAGGAGGAGGAATACCCCCTCATTTTGATCAAAATCGAGGCATAGAGCTATCAATGAGTTTCTTTAGAGCATTCCAAACTCCCCCACGATGAAACCGAGCCTGTCAGAAATAGGACAAGGTTCAACGCCGTCCAACTCCACCAAATCCCGACCAATCCCAAATTAACTTCACCCACACGTTCACCAAGCTCCGACGAGGCCAAACAAATCTTCTCTCGAGCGATTCGAGCACCGGAGACCACTCCAAATCTAACTCCGATGAGTTTTCTAGTGATGGTTGGTCCACAGATCTACTGGTGAAGAGTCAAGGCACCATCTTCTCAGCAGGGCTTTGCCTCTTCAAGGCAAAGCTACCTCGGTCGATTAGTCCCCGGTCCGAAGCTTCGACAAGGTAAATTCTGGCAAATTGAGTTTTTTGCAAATTTTGTTTGGCCTTTTCAAAGAAAAGTGTGATGTCATGCAAAATTCACCATTATATCCCCCTGAATTTCCCTTATGAACATTTTAGATCGATCTCGAGCCTCCCCAAGCTCTAGCAAGCTCGAATTGGAGGAAGGTGGACGGTGTCGCTCGAGGGATGATGGATCATCTGCCCAGAATGGACAACTGTGATTATTCGATTAGATTTAATTCAATTCATTCCCTCAAGAACCACTAGATTAATCCCCACTGTCCGATCCTAAACCAGACGGCGAGGACGAAAGCATGTCCACCGCCGCCACGCCACCATTGGACGATTTAAATAGCCAATCTCACAGCACCATGTGGAAAGCACGTCCACGTTAAGAATTCACATGGCGATGGGATTGGGTTAATTAAGGGTTAATAATCCATTTTAATGGTTGAAACTTTGAAAAATCATAACTAATTGTAAAAAATTTAAAAAAATACAAATAAATACTCATTGAAAAGGTAAAATATATGAGAATTTGATAAAAATAATTTTATTTGATTTTGAAAAGTGATTAAGGCTTAATTAGGGTTTAAATGTTAGACTAAGCCTTAATTACTTGGCCAATTAACCCCAAACTTAGCTTGATTTTTAATGGGATGACCTTTGCCTCCCATGATTTTATTGAGATTTATTGGCTAGGGGATTAGAAGTATTGGTAGTTCAAACCTTAATTACCCCTTTAATCAATTTAATGATTAATTAAGATCTCAGACATTAAAAAAATTAATTAATTAAAGCTTATTAATCATTGATTAATAGTAAGAGGATAAGGAAGAGTGATTAGGACCCCCCCCCCCTTCCTAATTATTCTCTCAAATTTATCTCAATTAAAATAATTAATTAATATGGAAATTGATTAAGTGCTTAGGGGTTTGGGATCACTTTTATTTTTTTGTTTTTTTATTTTGTATTTTTATTTTATTTTGTTTATGTTTTGCTTAAAAATAAAAATTGTTTAATTATACTTGTTTATAAAACACTCAAAACATCTATTAGACATTTTGAGTGTTTTTAAAATGACATTATTTATTTTTAAAAATAAAAAATAAAATCACATAAAAAACACTCTAAACAAACATGTTTTCAAAATAACATAAAAATAAAAACAAAACAAAAAAAAATAAAATTGATCTCAAACTACCCCTTAATTAATCAATTAAATGGCTAAATCAAATCAAATTAAAACCATAATAACTTCAAATAATTAACAATAAAATTAAGGATTCCTCTTTATGTGTTTAATAACATAAAGATCCTTAAAGAAATTATGATTAACACATAAGTGTGAGAGGATCATAAAAGTACTTAATTGGATTCTTTAGCTTAATTAATCCTTAATTATGAGCCAATTGCATTTGGTACTTTAGGAGCATTGCAGTTTTTTTACTCACATGTTCATATCATTTGTGGCTTATGATTAAATGATTAATTAAATTAAAGTAAAGAAGCATAGGAAAGAGTAATTAAGCGAATTATTTAATGATTAAACTTAACTAAATCATAATAGTCAACTAATTCTCTTTTCTTAAACTAATTAAAATCACCAACATGGGAATGAGATTAAAACATCAAATGACTTCTCTTCCTTAAACTTAATCAAAATAAAAAAAAAAATCAAATTAATAAGAAGCCTTGATTTTCTTTAAATAATTTTATTTAACGTGATTGTCCTTAGGAATTAGTGTAGTTGAATGAATTATATGGTTATTTTCAGCTATTCTTTTCAATCACTTTAAATGTTGTATGTCATGTGATCTCATACATTCATATTTTTCAAATTCAAATGAGAATTAGTTATGTAAGTTTGCATGTGTTAGCTTAATTTATTATATGTGTAGCTATTATCACTAATAAATTCAAATATATTTTTCAAAGTTTATAAATTGATAACAATATTTGGAGTGATGATAGTTATAAATATATAGGATTTGTATGTGCTTATAGCTTAAATATGTGAATGAAAAGCTCTCTTTCTTATAATTCATATATAGATTTATATATGTTTGAATGCCAATAAATATATAGGCTGGATATTCTGGGAATACGAGGCTTTAAGTAGCCCCAAGGAGGTCATTTGATTATCTTACTTCTCTGATTATCAAAGGTACATACTTATTTAACTTCATCCCTATATATTTTGGTATTAAAATTTGGTTAAAGCTTTAATTCATATGTATAAATAATTCAATTAAATAAAATATAATTTTTTACATGGTTTTTTATTCTTCCAATTATGTATACATTTATATATACTTAAGATAGCAAGTATATAGTCTAGACATCCCGAGAATACGAGACTTTAAGTAGCCCCAAGGAGGTCATTTGATTACCTCACTTCCTTGTTAACAATGACACGTATTTACTCACATCTTTTATACATGTGTATGTGTATTTGATTAGAGAATGAAAATCTCCTTTCTTCATTAAGTATATATGCATTCATTCATGATCATTTAAGTGTGCCAAAATATATATTATACGAATGGTTTAACATGTGCTACATGATAGTAATCCAACTACATTAATCTTAAGATGTCTTTTATATTGCATATAATTATTTAAGATTAACTTAAACTTATGATTAATAAAAAAATATTTAATAAGCCATTCACTAAAGAAAACTAAATCAAATTAATATGCTTTAGAAAGTGACTTAAGGTAGGGATGAAAGAGGTTAAGCCTCCTTCTTCTCTTTATAACACTTAGATGCTAAGTATAAGTCAAATGAAATAAAATAAAATGTAAATTAAAATTCACAAATCAACTAAATAATTTGAAATGAAATTAACCTTTATAATTAAATTAAACTTTTTCAAATTCAGAAAATTATAACTCTAATGCTTAGTTAAGACATACCACACAAAGCCTTAGCACACATATTAGAATTAAGCCACCACTTCTAGTCTTAAGTTAGGACGGTGTATGTGTGATATATGTTTCATTTTGTGATGTAATATTTTAGACTGGATGTTAGGGTGTATGTTTCATAGACTGGATGTTAGGTCACTCTTAGCCTAATGTTGTCTTTTGCAGGAGATTGTTCTTAAGGGGTTGCTTAAAAATAAATAAAAATTATCTTTGTAGATCGCTTAAGCCCCTAAGCATAGTCCACATTAGGACAGGTGGGCTTGGTTACCCATGTGCAGGGTGCTAAGTCCAAATTATGAAAAATAACTACTTGGGAATGTATGTATGTTTAGCTAACCTCTATTTTGCAGGTATAGTTAAATTTATTTTTCCTATAAAAAATGTTAATTTTGTAATAGGAATTAGGATTAATGCTATAGAGATTAAGATGAGCAGTGATTAGAAGGCTTAGTCCTGGGATGCCTTGAAATAAATCAAATCAAGAGGAAGGGAAGGAGGACATGAAGAAGTGAAGAAATGAAGACCCTATAGCATGTATTCAATTATAAATTATAATATTATTTTGTAATTTGGGTTGTATAAGGGTAGAGCTCGACTACATATCTTTTCTCTTTTCCGGGGTGTATGACGGTACCCGACTGCACTAGCCTTTTATTCTTTTACGGTAGTCTATAAAAAATGATTGATGTTATGTTTAGATTGTGCAATAGGATTGCATCCTTTTCATAGTTTCTTCATGTTTGATGATTGTATGTGTGGCCTGGATGCGGTAGGCTCTTAGAATAAATTTAATTTTTTTATCTAATTAACAACTCATAACATAATTTTAAAATAATTCATAACCTCATCATAAAGCTTAGACTATTATCAATATAATTAAAAAAATTATCAACCCCTTAGTTGTATGTTGAATGTCTCACATCATACATACCATATTGAATTACTCTTACTAAATGAGGGCCTCCATTCTTATACTATAGGGACCACTTGACCCATGAGAGTAACCCCTCATGATGGAGCTTCACCCTCTTTATATTTTTATTCGCCAATAATCAATTTTCTTCATGCATTTAGGCATAAATATCCTAAAGACTTTGTCCAAAATATAGTGTCAAAATGAAATAAAAATTAAAAAGATGTTACATTTTTAGACTAAGTCATATGCTCATACCACTAATGCTCTAGTCTCTTAGGGAGTGGTTTAGAACTTTAGTTTCTTTCCAAATAATAAGCCTATCCATCTTGCAATTTCATAAGATTAGCCTACATATTTTTGAATCATAGGAGGTGTTAGCTGGCGGCCACTCTAGGTGGTTGTAAGTACAAAAGAGTTGAATGGGTCTATCTTCTCATGGAATAGACCCTTATGTCCCCTTCCGCTTAGATTTAGGTTGTGCTTAAGTTTATACTAAAGCTTCCTAGATTTAGGATCCGACATTGCTTATTTTCTTTCTGAGCATAAATCCTCACCTCTTAGGCATTTTCATAATTTTGTGTTGGGGGATTATAAGCCTTAGTATTATAATAAAATTCAACTCAAATGAAATAAATCCTCACTTAAAAAAAAAAAGATAAAACCTCACCATAGGATAAGTTGAAATGCTTATTAAGCTTCCTAGTATCATGAGCACTTCTTACTTATCTTCCTTTAGACTCTAAAATAAGTCTTTTCAATCGAATATTCCCAATTTATTTTCTTATATAACCAATCCTTTGATAGTCTAATCTTGAAATCTTTAGAGATAATAATAGACTACTTTAATCGAGAGTATTCTTAGAAAATCTTATCTTCTAGGATGTAATTAATTATAGATGCTTGCCTCCATAGGGAACTTAAGAATCTGAACATAAAATAAATCTTGATTTACCTTTCAATGAAAGTAGGGAAAATATCTCTGGTATATATGAAGACCCATCATGCCTTAGGAGTCCTTATTAGGTGATTAGGTCTATTATGGTGATGTTTCTATCTTTAGAGATAGTATATCATATCTCAATATCATACCTGATCACTTCAATAAGTACCCCATGATCTGTGTGGTGTCCACACTACCATCCAAAAATAAACACCACATGATGTTACATCTTTTTTTTACCCCAAACATTATAAATAACTATTTAATGTGATAATTGAAACACTTATGTATGCCTTCTTTCTCTTTAAATAACTTATATTTTTTATTCTTTAAAAGTCTTCTAGTAATGGACATCTTGAGGAATGTTGGTGTCTTTATAACAATGAGTAATAAAAAGAAATTGAAACTGGAGGAGGCATTAGCAACTCCTTTACTATCTATGTATTTTTTTTATTATAATGATGTTCATGATTATACTAGTGACATTTTTATCCGGGATGATGATTATTATTGTGCACTTAGAGTCTACAAGGACACTCAGTATAATAGAAGAAGCAAACAAGAAGGATTAGTTTGTAGCAAGTCAAAAGCTTGCACAAATAATCAAGGATCATTCACATTTAACTAGCATTATAAAAATTCAATATCTACCTAGACCCTTTGAGCCCTCTTAGAGGAGCACAACCTTTGAAAAAAGGACTCTCCTTATATCGGTGACTACCATAATATCACAGACAACTATTTTTGAAAAACTTGTAACTCAGTGCAACATCTCGCCCAACCTCAAAAGTTAGTGTGAGTATAATATCCTGCAACGATTATACCAAAATATTTGAATATAGTTTGTATAATCATCATTTTATTATACCTTTTATATTTGTAACTAACTTAAGGTTTTCATGCTTATAATCATCCTTCAAGCCATATAAAAGGGGAGGGATCTTGTTTCAAGTGACTAGATCTTCTAAGCATTTAGTACACTACTCTATAACTAACATTTTTAGTAAAAATATTTACTCAATATTTTATTTAAAATTTTATTCATATTGTTCTTCTTTTATACTTATTATATTGCTTACATTGTCTCACCTAGTCCCACTTTCAATGAGACTATAGTAAGGTCTGACATCATATAATTCAAATTCAATAATTGATCTCCTTTTTATACACAATCATTACTAGTCCACATGTTTCTAGGTCATTTTATTGATCTAAACATTTCTTCATTTTTTAGAATTTAAGTTTTAGGACATTGGTCTAGTAGCTTATGACCAACACCTTACCTAATAGCAGCTACTACCAATTGCTCTCCCTCTTTTTTTTGCCCTATGGATCAATTAGTTATTATGCACTTAGATTACTTAGTTGTGTGTTTTTTATCATGTTTCTTTAGGCTTACCTTTATGACCAATGACCCCTCTTCATGTTATGGATAATGACACCTCTTAATGTTGTGGCCATTGTCATTCTCATCACCCCACTAATATCTTTTCACATCACCCTGCTGATGCCTCCTAGTTATTTATTAATGTCTATTTTGATGTAGTGGTTAAAACTTTTTAGCGATATGGTTTACAACACTAATATTTCTCTACCAACTTCTTCTAGAATTTCTTGTTGATGTCATCATAAGGATTAAATTTATAGCCATCATCCCTCGTAGCTAGCTTTAAGCGTCAAGATCCCTATATCTTGGTGCATCCCACATGCTCCATTCAATTATTCTTAATAATTAGAATTTTATTGATAACATGGAAAGAAGTTAGCTTTAAGTTGTGACCTTCAATATGCTGATTTTAAAACTATTAGCACTTTTATCTTGGAGTGCTCATAATGTGTCTCTTTGGCTTATATCTCCTAAGCTAATGTCTCGATGCCTTCTAAGACTAGTCAATGATTTTTTTATAAGTTTGATAACAAGGTCACTAACCTCATACTCCATGTTAGAGTAGAGCATATAGATTATGCCAAATCCAAATTTTTTAAAAATATTCTCGTAGATTATATCCATCTAGCCTCAAAGTCATTACCCTTTTGTTGATATAACATTTAGTTTACTATTCATCACTTACTTTTTTATCTTTAAAAGCTTTATATTTAATGATTAGAAAATAAGATTAAGAAAAGTTGCATTATCATCTCATCATCTCTGATGAAAAATTAATTAATTTCCACTAACTTATTTTCTATTTATTATAATTTGCATAACTTTTGTGACATGAAAACTCAAGTTTTTAACCCTTATAAAACCTACCAAGTCAAATGTCCAATTGTTGGACTTTTAGATTCAATTTGAATTTTTAAAATTCTCTAGCTTTATTGCATGAGCTCTCTCCTACTTGCTCTGAAGATTTTACTATTCTTATTATCAGAACTTATGTTCGATTTGCTTGGTAGCCATCTTTCTTCTCCCATCTCCAATAATCTTCACATTTGACTTACTAGTTTATCTTTGATGTTCAATGATCTTTTTATTCTAGCAAGCCATCTTCTCCTAAAGGTGTGGACTTTTGCCTTCCCCCTTATATCTTAGATATATCTTGTGAGGACACTTAAGTAATTTGCTTGATAATTTAGACTTTGTAAGATATATTTCTTCAAAACTTTTTTTATTACTTCTTTTCAATACTTTGTCATCATTAGGTCCCCTAACTAAAACCCCTTTCTTATTCAACCACTTAAATTGATAGCAAAAAGTTGTCAACCTTTTATAAAGGCCCTAGTTGTAAGCACCCAACGAAATCCTTAAGGTTGGCTTGTATGCCCAATATGGGATGATAGAAAGCAATTATTGATATGAACCCAGTTTGTTATCTAATAGGTGATTGTATGCACACATGCACTAGCATGCACATATATTTAATAGTTTGTACATAGGTACTTTAATTATATATAATAAAAAATTAACATTTTGAACATATATGTGCATTAGCACGATTTACTTATAAATTTCCAACTCTCTTACTTGAAAACCCATTATCCTTATCAACACACAATTCTGCTAAACCATATGCATCATTGGCAGTTATTTTGAATTGGCAACATCTTACCACCTTCATGGAATCATAACCTCAATATAATCACAAGTTAAACCCTTTGGATGACATGATGGACTTGTTCGACCTTAACTTGATAGGTTCTTTAATCCAAGCAACTATCATATCACTTAGGTTTGGTTTGCCACCCCATCTCTCTTTTATATATGGACCTTCTCTTAAATCATATCCCCTTCAGGCATATATTATAGTTGTCTTATTATAATAGGCATATAAGGATTTTCTTTCATTTATTATAATAATTTTTTAAAATAATTAAAGGTAAATGAAGCATCTTATTTCAAAAGTAAATAATGCATATATTCACTCATTATATGATCATGTTTGCTTGGATAAATATAATAAGAGATCGACCAGTGAGATCTTGATGTACGAGTTATGATGGTTTTATATTTGATCTTAAACATTCTCTTTTGTTATCTTATATTCTAATTAAAGTTACATCACTTTTTTCTATTCTAGTTGTACAAATTTTGTTTTTTTTTTCAAATGTAAATTTAGGCTCTCTAGGAACGTTTAAATAGATAAGCAAAACTTATTTAAAACTTTTTTCAATTTGTGTCACTTAACCATCTAATTTACTATAGAAATGAAAAAATAAAAATTATTCAAAATATGCTTTGAGTATAGAGGTTTGTCAACATTTGATTATATACATTATCTTATGCACATATGCATTATCTTCTTTATATTTGTGGCTCTCATGCACATTCCTCTTAACTTGAATCAGTTGGCTTACTCTTACATTACATAAAAACTTGTTATCATGAATTTTAATATGCTTAAGAGAAGTTTGAAGACTTCCCTTATTTAGTAAATATAAGTATTATTATCAACCTTAATGCAACTCTTCCCTCATGTGTAGGCATTTTGAAAAGGTTAACCTATACTAGGCTCTCTTTGCTTATAATCTTAGCTATCCTTCTTCCAATTATTAAGAAATATGTAACGTAAGTCTCTTCCTTTGGTGATTCCTTCAATTTCCATTTCTTAAGATTAATGTTGAGTATCCTCTCATACCATTGGGTGATCGTCTCTTCAAAAATCATAACCATCACATACTTACCTCATATTTTGATGTCATCTTGTTACTTTTTTTGCACATCTTATACAGGTTGAGTTCTATCCCATTATGGGGCCTCTAACACTTAATAACCAAACTAAGTTTGTATTCTATTATGTAAGGTAAATACTTCATATAATGGAATCAATTATATGATTAATGTCTTCAACTAAGTTATTTTGATTGAACTTATGAATGTTAATTGATGTCCTTAATCAATAGTATTCCTCAAGTGATATACTAAGGGTATAATTAACTATGGTTGCTTAAAACCATAAGAAATTTAATCTTTTCAAATAAAAAATAAACCTTATGTGGAATTACATAGTGAATAAAGGAAATGAGTAGTTTTGAGTATGCATAATATTGTATATTAAGTCTGTTGTGAGAGCTTTTGAGTTTCTTATTACCTTTTAAATTAGTATAGTCTTCAGTATATTAGTTTATCTTTAAAGATAACAGTATGCATGATTTTTTGTGTATTTTATCGATTCTTATGTTTGAGGATAATGGACACAAACATTTTTTTCTCTAGAATGGTTGTAATCATTTATGACCTCTCTTGATTTTATCAATCTTTTTGAAGTCCAAAATGACATGAATAATGATGCCACAACTATGGTTATAATGTTAAAAAAGATTTCATTAACCATAACAACTGTAATTTTATTTGGCACTTGAGGATTACTTTAATTGATTTTCTAGGTATGCCCTCACATATGCTATATCCATCACCATTCATGATCTTCATGAGTGAAAGAACTTTCATTACAAATAAGTCAATAATGATATTAGTCAATAGCCCAGTGATGCTAAAGAGAGATAATCTCCTAATAAAATGATCCATTTTAGAGATCATATTAAGTGAGTTAGGGACATCTAAAACTAACATTTCTTAGTCCTTGAGGAAATTTTTAATCCAAAATAAATTCTATCAAGCACAATAACACCATCAAAAGAAAAATTGTTATAAAACAAATGAGAAACATAGGATAACAAGTTTATAACTAATTAAAGATAGGTTGCTATCAATGACTTTCATTTATGGAGTCCAGTAGAAGATTCATGGAAGATAAGGAGAAGGCTAAAAACTATGGTGATCCAACAACACCATATGTGTTGGCAAGAAAAGAGAACAATATTATTACTCCATTCATGCCTTAATGGAGAAAATCCAAACTTGGCAGCAAGTATGTGTAAGGTGGGAATGCTTACTTTATAGTTGTTCCTACTTATATATGCCAAATTAGATAATCTTATCAACAATCAATGAGTTATGATGATTTGTTGATAAAAACTAATAAGAGAACTTAAAATTAAAGTCTAAGGTTAAGTGAAATGACCATATAATAGAATCCTTTGATTCTCCCAGCAAGACTTTAATTATTATTTTCATGAGTAAAATGTTAGTCAAATAGAGGTTGGATAGACTAAAGTTTATAGATTAGCCTTAGTTATTTAAGAGCCATTGCAATTTGGTATGCTTATCCCCATGAAATGTTTTGTTACTCAATCAAATGTATTGAAGGAATCTATCTTATTGAACATTTATAACTCATATCCAAATTGTCGAAGCTAAAGGAAAAGATAGATCATTAAAGGATCAATGTGTGCTTCATCTAACTATAAATAAAATAATGTTGTGAATACAACATATCTTAGTAAAACTCTAGTCACTCACACTTGTATGCATCATATCTTAAGGCACTAATAAAGAAGTGGAGGTTGATCCTTATAATGGTAAGAAGGGGTAATCTTTAGCATCAAGCTTTATCAAATCAAGCTATAATCAACATGTGCTCCATTCAAATGAAGGGTATTTAGCTCTAGATAACTAGGACCATCATTAAGCTAGAAGTCTATTAGAAAATTAGCTTCTTATTATAAGAAGAGAAAAAGAGATTCAAAGGATGGACTTGTCCCCTTTTAATTAGACTAAACCATCTAGATAAGAGCACTTGCCCAAATACTCTCACATGTTAAATAGTAATTGCTTTAAACATTTAGAAGGAGAAAAATAATTTAGTGTAAAAACTAAAATCTATGAAAGTTCTCAAATTTTTTTATTGAGTAAAAAAGTAATCCTTATTTATCATAAATTACTTGTGTTTTTTCTAATTGACTAAATTTATCTTTTAGAAAATTTAGAGTTAAAAATAGTTTGTTTAATCATTAATTAGTAGTTCAAAGCCTTATCATGGCGAATAAGTAACAAAATTTAAGCAAACCTAATAAATAACTAATCATTCATCCCACATTATCACTTAATGGCTAGTGCAACTACAAAAAAAATGAATAAACTATGCAACTAAGCTATGATTAAATATAACCAAATATTAAATCTATAAATAAATGATTTTCAAATGCATAAAAAATATCTTCAGTAAGACTTATACCTCACCTTCTTAGCATCTTTGTTTCTCCATTCCTTATACATGGTACATATTTTATATGGATTTTATAGTACTGCTAGAAAAAGTAGCGAAAAATTTAAATTGAATAAATTATGTTTTATAACATATTTATAAGTTTTTCCTAGATTTATTTTAGCACTTTATGTAGGAAACTAAATTTTGTAATTATGCATTTTAGCATTTATATTCTAGTAGCACCTATAAGAGATTTACAACGCATACCACCAAAAACAAAATCTAGCAAACACCATTGTTAATTGCTTACCTTATTTTAGGATTAAGTGTAAATTAGCCATATTTCTAGTTAAAATTAAATTATTACCTTTCCCAAACTCTTTGAATACTTACACTCGTACATAATAGATCTTAAGTAGTCATATGGAAAGATTATGTTTTTTATTTATAGCTATTAAGAAGATTAAATACCCATCGTAACTAAACTTACACTTCTAGATTCTTGGTGGGATAATAGATCAACCATACTTATACATTAACATAATAGAAATTTATTAGATTATCAATTGTTGAACTCACTTTTAGTAAGGCAACACACATTTCTCTTATTAGCTCTGAAGATCCTACCTAAATAATGGGATTCCCCCATTTAGAGCCTTAGGACACTCTTAGAGATCAAAGGGGAAGTCAATGCCAAACTAACTCAAATATGACTAAACCCTAGGGTAAACCATATTAGGCTATTGGACTCGCCAAGCTTCTTATGGCTCATGCTAACCTAGGCATTCCCAAACCAAAATAAGTTAAACCAAATGACCCCAACACTAAATATAATCTAATTGAAATAAGACCTAACTCAATTAGTCTCTAATTGGGCTAATTGGACTAATGGGCCCAACTTATCCCATTTAGCCCATTTGGATCTTGACCCAAACTCAAATTAAATTAAAATTAATTTAAACCAATCAACTCTTAAACCTCAAACAAAAAAATTACACCCTGTTTGAGCCTATAATTGAAGCCTAATTTTGTTTATTGCATCACTCAACTAAACTTAACCTAATTAGTCATTAATGGGATAAATCCAAATTAAATCTAAATCAATTAAAATTTAGCATTCTTAAAGCTTTAAAAACATTAAGCAAACACATTTGAAGCCTAATTAGGGTTCAATTTGATTAATTGGGCACTTAACCCAAATTAACTCAACTAACTCCTATTGAATCCAAATAAATTAAAATTAATCTAAACCAATTTGAACCATTCCAAAGCCTTATAATCATTACACAAACTCAATTAAATACAACTCATGCTCAATTGGGTCACTTGACTCAAATTGACCCAATTGTTGTTGACCTCATTTTTAGAATGAGCTCTCAACCTCTCCATCTTAGACATAGGACTCCTCTTAGACACTAAGAGTTTCTTAGTCTTAAGACACATCTAGTGATTAAGTGAACACTTAACCTAACCTAGAGACTTAGAAGAGTTAGCCATAGGAATAGGTCACGCCTTAGGGGTGTCAGGAAAACTTGCCTACCTTGTAGCTTGAACTACATTCCCTACTTCCTTCCTTCAAGTCAAACTCCAAATCAAATCAACATCAAACATAAATCAATTCTAGCTTAATTTATTTCTCCCAAACTCAAATCAATGCCTCATGATTGAAACCCATGATTGAAACTTATGATTGAAGCCCATAATTGAAATTCCAAATCTTGCTTAAGTCCTTAATCCCCTCTTAAGGACTTAGCTTAAATCATGTTTAAATCAATTCAAACTCATGAAATTTTCTCACAACTCATTTATATTCTCATTTATATTCACATATATAATGAAATATAAATTCAAATCAATCAAATAAAATTCCAAGTTGAAATTCCAAATTCTAAATATTTCTTAAGTCCTTTAATCCCCTGTTAAGGACTTTAGCCCCAATCATGTTCAAATCAATTTAAAATCATAAAATTTTCTCACAACTCATTTATATTGTCATTTATATTCACATATAGAAATGAAATATTAATTCAAATCAATCAAATCAAATTCCAAGTTGAAATTCCAAATTCCAAATATTTCTTAAGTCCTTTAATCCCCTCTTAAGGACATAGCCTCAATCATGTTCAAATTAATTCAAACTCATGAAATTTTCTCATAACCCATTTATATTCTCATTTATATTCACATATATAAATGAAATATAAATTCAAATCAATTAAACTAAATCCAAAATCCACGGTCATATTCCAAATCTTTCCTAAGTCCTTTAATTCTCTAAAGGACTTAGCCCAAATCAAGCTCAAATCACTTCAAATCTTTGAAATTTTTCCATAATGCATTTGTATTCTCATTTATATTAACATATATAAATGAAATATAAATTCAAACAACCAAAACCAATTCCAAGAATCAAACTCAAATTCAATTAAAATCTAATCTAAGCCTTTCAAGTCAAAATCTTGAACTTAGCTAAATCAATTTCAAACCAAGCCAAACCCTTGATTTTTTTTTCATGATTCAGTCAGTCATTCAATCATGAATACAAATATAAACACAAACTTCAATCATCAAATCAAAACTCAATTCAAAAATTAAACATAAGTCAAACTCATGTTCACCCCTTTGAACTTGAAATCTTCAAATGAATCAAAACCCATTTAACTTTAAACCACTTACAAATGGATTTATATTTCAATCATAAGTCCATATGTGAGTTAAATCAAACTCAAATCAAGTTTTGATCAAGCCATTTGACCCACTTAGGATCACTTGACCCAAAGTGACCTAAAGTACCCTTATGAGCCAAATTCTAATCCTAACTAAATTGGATTGAACTAAGCCCATCTAAGCTTCTCATCATGATCAACAATCATCATGAGATGATCAATCACTCAAATTGGGTCTAAACCAAGTCAACACTTAGCCAAAATGAAACCTAACATAGCCAAAATCCACCATAGGCCAAATTGATTGAAATCAATGATCTAAATTCATTCATGATCAATGCTTGAACTTGACCAAGTTAACATTTGAGCCAAACCTAGCCCAATTGGCCACTTAACCCAAAACTTGATCTAAGCCAAATTGATTGAAACCAATGGGTCAAGTTCATTCCAAAATGATTGTTGAACTTGACCAAAGCCTCAATTGACCAACTAGACCTAACCTAGCCCAATTGACCTTGAACCCAACTTGACCTAAAGGGTCAAATTGAGCCAAATTCATACTTAACCAAAATTGATTGGAAACAAAGATACCAATCCATTTCATATGACCAACCAAACATGAACCAACCCATGACCTAACCCAAATAGGTTAAATGGGTCAAATTGGTCAACTTCCCATTTGACCTAAATAAACTTAATTGAACCAAAACCAAATATGAACCCAATTGAATCAAATCAGAGCCACAAAACATTTCAAATGGTCATATGAACTTAACCCAACCCTTGGTTTGACCCAATTTGACCCATTGGTCAACTTGACCCAAGTTGACCCATTTTGACCTAAATGGGTCAACATGAGCCAAATCATATCAAACCAACTCCAAATTCAATGAAACTTGGCCAAACCTATTTTAGCATCATACCAAACATACCCAAACTAAATCAATGTCAAATGACCATTTTACCCCTTGGCCATAGGGTAACTCAAAATCAAAATCACTTGGAATTTGGTCAATTCCTTTTCACGGACACTTGTCATCCTCCTTGGGACCAAATTGTCACTAATGGACCTAGTGCACATGACCCAATGGGTTTGGGTCAACCAAACCCAACCCAAACCCAAAATTGACCACATGCCTTGAAATGAAGCACATGAGATCCTCCTTCCACTTGAATTAAGCACATCCAAAATGGCCTAACAAATCCATGACATAAGCTCAATTGGTTTAAAATGGCAAGGAGGCTTGCGATAGTTCGATCCTTCAAGGGGGATATATACTCCCCCTAATTCAACTGAATCTTCACTCCCTCCAATTTGATTGAACCTAAGGAAGCCAGAGGAGTCATTTCTTAGCCTCCCCAAGCTCTCTCAAGTGATTTCCAAATTCCCATTTCTCGATTTTCATAGTTTGGAAATAGGGGAGCTCAACAAAAATTCAATCTCACTCCACACTTAAAACCAGCCCAATTCCCTTTGTAAGCTCCCTCGGTGACCCCAATCAAACTTGTCCAAGCTCTTTCCCAAGCTCCAAAGGCAAGAGGAGTGCTAGTTCGATCAAAGTCGCAAGGAGTTCAAGGTGGAGTTGGCCTCTAAAAGTAACCACCCAATCTCAAGGCATCAAACTCTCAGCAAAGCTTCATCTCCACTAGGCGAAACTTCTCCAAGGAAATTGAGCGCCAGTGATCTCCTCTAGCGAGGTAAACCATTTTTTTGAGCTTAATTTAGCCATAATGTGGAGATTTGTGATAGAAATTTTTATTGCATGATAAACTAGCCATTAGATGTGATTTGCTTTACATGATGATGGTGTGGGTTAAATTTTAGCTAAATCTAAGCTCAATTGAGTCGGATCATGCCCTAAAACATGGACGGTCTCCATTACTCACATGAAATTACAGGGATGAATCTCTGGCCATCCATTTGAGCATTTTAGATGGACAACCGTGATTAAAACATGTAGCACCCATGAATTTATCCTTTAGAATTGCAGCTTTAATCTCATGCCTGATCCTTGATCGGATGGTTGAGGAGAAAGCGTGTAGCGCTATCGCGGATGCGGCGCTACATGTGACAAGTTAAAGAGCCAATCCCGTCATGCCACTTTGAAAGCGCATGCCACATCAGCGGCCCACGTGGCATCGACGGAATTAAATACTTAATAAGGCTATTTAAATATTCTAATTAATTATGGAAACTTTTAAAATTCATATCTAAGCCTAGAAAAATTAGAAAAATATGAAATAAATTGCATCGGATAGATAATTGAATGTAGAATATCCTAAAAATGATTTCAATGAATTTTGAATAGTTTTTTTTTTTTTTTAAATTTGGGTTTTATTAGGAATGATATTTCTAATTACCATCTAATTAGTCCATTGATTAATCCCAAACTTTTTTGCTTAATTAGTGGGATGATTTCAACCTCCCCTAACTTTCTTGGGATTTATTGGTGGCTTAATTAGGGGAATTGCTAATTTTTTCTTAATCACTCCCTTAAGATAATTATGCTTAATTAAGGAATAATTAGTGGTTTAACCCTTTGATTGAGTCAATTAAGTTTTGATTAAGTGAATATGAGGTTTAGGGAATAATTTTGGGATACTCCCTTAAGATATTCCCTAAACTCCCTTTTCTTCCTTAATCCATCCTTAATTAAGGGTTAATTCACTAATTTCCTCCTTAATTAATTTCATAAAATTCTAAAACTTTTCAGAACTCAATTAATCTATCTTGGGTAGATGCTTAGTGTTCAAGAGCCTAAGTACATTAAGGAAATCAAAACTCAACTCACATGTGTGAGAGGTGTTATGAAATTACTTAAAATCGAACCCTTAGTTTAATTAATCATTAATCATGAGCCAAATGCATTAGGTAATTTTCTTCCTAGGTGCATTAATGATTTAAATTTCTTGTATGATTTTATGTCATCTCATTAGCTCATAATTATTTGATTAAGTATGCTAAGGTGGCATAGGTAAGGGGTAATTAACACATTTAATTCTTACCTTAACCTAACCAAAGCATAAAATTGATCTAATCACCTAAAAACTAAACTAAAATAATAAACATATGTGGGAATGGGTTAGGAATAGCAAATTCAGCTCACATTTCTCAAATTAAATCAAACTCAAAACAAAATCAAACCTTCTCTAAAAAAAAATAACTTGATTTATTTTAAACTTTCTTATTTCATAAGATTATCTTTAAGAATTAATTAGGGTGAATGTGTTTGTAACTTTAGTTCTTTCCTAACATGCCAAATATATATGTCATATAAATTTCATGCATTTATTTTTTTCAAGAATCAAATGAAAGTGAAATATTTTCTTTATATCAAATTGCATATTTTGGCTAAAAAAAAATAAATATATATATATATATATATATATATATATATATATATTATATATTCAAAACTATTATATATAAAATATAAATAAAATAATATAAAATGAAAATCTATTAAATCTATTTTATCTATATCAAATATAAATTATGTTATGAATTGCATGTGGATATAAGTATGAAGACATGCATAGTGTAGTCTTCCTCCTATTTTCTTTTAATATGATTTTGAATAGGATTTGGCAAAGTGTATAGTTCATTTGAAAAGAACATAACACTTGCCTAATTCCCTTCCTATTCATTCCTATACTATTACTTAGAAGGCATCTACACTTGCACATATAAATTGCATAAATAAAATAAATCAACCAGCATAAACTTTTTGCATCTTTCTTTTCTCTTCATTTCTTTTGTACATATGCTTGTATTTAAGAAAAGTGGTATATTAGTCGAGACAACCCTAGGGTTGCAAGGCTTTACGTAGCCATAAGTAGGTCTTGTTCCTTATACCCCTGGTTAACAATGGCGTCGTACTCACTTATCCTTTTATACATACATGTGTACATGTGAAAAATGGATAAGAAAACCTCATTTCTACTTATTGAAAATCATGCATCATAAAGCATTCAAATTTTCTTAAGTAACTCACTTTGTATTCATCATAAAGTCTGCCAAACATTCTCATTTGTATGTATAGATATGCTTACGATGCATCCATATGCATGTTATACATGTTAGGAAAGAAATGAAGTGATGTGTATTTTGTGAATTTAGTTCACTTTACTTAATCTTAAAATGTCATTCTTTTTTAATAGGTTTGTTTAGGGAAAAATATAAATTTAGGATTAATTAAAACACATAATAAAATATTCACTAAACAAAACTAAACATGAATCCACCTTAGAAATTACTTAAGGTAAAGATGGAAAGAGAAGTTCTCTTCTCTTTTCCCTCTCTTTAAAACTTAGTAATTAATTGTAGGATTCATTTAAACCAAATCAAAAATATAAAATAAAATTAACCCAAATCAACTAGACACTTAAATGAAACCACCCATCTAAGTTGAATATCTTCATACTTAGAAAATTTAAACCTTAAAGCCATAGTAAGCATACCACACAAACTTTTTAAAACACATTAAATTTAAGTCACCACTTCTAGCTTTAGGTTAGAGGCTGTATGGCGATGTTTGTTTTTATTTTGTGATGTATTATTTTAGTGATGTTAGAGTGAATGTGTAGAATGAATGGTAGGATGATTTAGTAATCATTATTTTAGGGATGTGCTTAAGGGGTGTTGTAATAAAATATAACTGCTTTTTTTTGTGTGTGCTTATACCCCAAGAATAATAATAGGCAGTGGACATGGTTACCCATGTGTGGGGTGCTAAGTCCAATATATATGCTTGGGACTTGTATGGTTTATTTAGTTAATCTCTATTTTGCAGGTGTTAGTTAGATTTACTTTTTCTTTTCATGTAATTCTTGCAATTAGATTTTAGAATAAATATTATGGGAGATTAGGATGAGCATTGGTCATAAGATCTCATCTTATACATCATGTGAAGCCTTTGGAGCATCCATATTCCAACCATCCAAAAGAAGGTACCAAAGAAGAAAGAAGAAAAGAAGAAAGAAGAAAGAAGGGGGAAGAAAAGAAGAAATGAAGACTACCATAACATGAATTTTCTTTACTTGATTGTAAATTAATTCATTTATAATCCGGGTTGTATAAGGGTAGAGCTCGATTACCCAATTTTCTTTCGAGTTTGTGCAGTGGTGGCCGACCATAAATGGCTTTTTATTCTTTTGTGTTAGCTTTATAAAATATTTGATATTTTGTTTAGCTTGTACATTAAGATGGCATGTTTCCTAGTTTCTTCCTTGCTTGATGTATGGTACGGATGATGATTAGGCTCTTAGAAAAAATAAATCTTCTACCAAATTAATCAACTCAAAATTAAAGTAAATAACTCATAACCTCATTTAAAGCTTAAGTTAAAATCAAGATACAAGAATTAACAACCCTTTAACTAAATGAGTATTTCTTTTATAACTTCATGCATAAAAGCATATTATTACACTCTTGATTGGAGGGCTTCCACCTTTGCTAGATAAACTTGCCTTGACCTTTGAGAGCCATGGTGAAAACACACCTCCTCCCTTCTCGCTGATTTTTGGCCAATAATCTTACTTCTCATGCATTAGGCATATGAATCCAATAAGCCTAAGTCAAATGATTGTATAAAATAAAAATAACATGTAATATGTTTTGCATTAGATCTAGGTCATCCCCTCTAGTATTGGAGTGAGTTTAGGACACCTATGTGGTTGTAAAGTTTGAATAATTAAGTGTGGTTTGTCTCTCTTGTGGAAAACTAAACTCATTGTTGCCTTCTTTAGGTCATGCTTTTGGCCAAAGCTCTCTAGATTTAGGTTCTGAAGTTGCTTCTCCCTTCTATGGGTCGTAAGCATAAATTCTCACCTCTTAGGCATTTCCATAACCTTGTATTGTGGAATTATAAGCCCTAAACTTCTAATAAAAATTCAACTCAAATAAATAATTCAATTTCAAAAGCATAAAGCTCAACTATAGGATAATTTGAGATGCTCACTAGGTTTCTACATCATGAGCATCTCTTACTTATCTTTCTTTGGCTTTGATAATAACTCCCTCTCTTTGATCAATCTTATTTGACCTTCCAAAATAAACTAATCGATTGATAGTCTTACCTATTGAAATCTTTGGAGATAATGATAATTTATCTTAATTGAGAGTATTCCTATGAGATCTCATACCTTGGGATAAGGGGGGGAAAAAAAAAAGGTAGATCCTTGTGGTGTCTCACTTAATCACCTATCTCAATAAAATCATATCTAAATAATGTCATAAAAATAAGAAAGTATATTTATATCTTCATTTTATCCATATAGAAGATGGAATTATACCCTTTTCTTTAAGAAATTTCATTATTATTGCATCCTAATACAATATGAAGGAGGTCATTTGATTACCTCACTTCAGTTTAACAATGACACACACTCCATTTGATTTCATTCTTACATGCTTTAATACTAGAATTTAGATAAGACTTTATTCCAAGATGCATAAATATTTCAAAAATATAACATTAGCATGAATTTTCCATTCTTATAATTATTTGTACATTCATTTTTATCTAAAATGGTGTCTATATCTAGTTTGGACATTCAGGGGATGCACAGCTTTAAGTAGCCCCAAGGAGGTCTTTACTTCACTCCCCTAGTTAACAATGGTGAAGTATTTGCTTTTAACTTTTATACACTTGTGTGTATTTAGCTAACGAATGAAAGTCTTCCTTCAACGTTAATCCATATGCATAAATATTTCAAAAAATGCAACTTTAGCATGGCTTTCCACTCTTGTAGTTATTTGTACATCCATATGTATTTAAGAATAGCACGTATATCTAGTCTGGATATTTCGCAGATGCATAACTTTAAGTATCCCCAAGGAGATTTTTACCTCACTCGGCTCTGGAATGGCAAAAGCAAAAAATTTTATATATTTGAATGTGTATTTAGCTAATGAGTGAAAATCACATTTTCTACAAAATTTATTTATGCATATTTCATTTAAGTGTGCTAAAAATATATTGCATGTATAGGTATGCTTAGGATTTAATCATATGCATGCTACATATGATGAAAAGAAATGAATGAACAAGTTTCATGTGATAGTATTTAAAGTAAACCTAATCTTAGGATTAATTTAAAACATATAATAAGCCATTCATTAAAGAGAACTTATTAATTAACATGCTTTAGAAGTGACTTAAGGTAGGGATAAAAGAGAGTAATCCTCACAATTTTTTTCTCTTTATAACACTTAGTTGTTAAGTGTAAACCAAATGGAATAAAAAAATACTAAGTAAAATTCTCTCATCAATTAAATCACTTAAAATGAAATCAACTTCTTATGATTAAACTTCCTTTCATACTTAGAAAATCATAACAAAGCCTAGTTAAGGCATACCACACAAGCCTTATTACACACAATTTAGACTAAGTCACCACTTCTAGCTTTATGTTAGGGCGGTGCTTGGTTTTATGATATATTATTTTATACTGAATGATAGGGTGTATGTTTGATAGATTGGATGGTAGGCCATGATTAGTAATCATATTTTTTTATAGGGGAGTGTGCTTAAGGGGTGCTCAAAATAAATATAAATGCTCTCTTTTACAGGTTACTTACCCCTAAGAATACTCCAAATTAAGACAGGTGGGCATGGTTACCCATGTGCAGGGTGCTAAGTTTAAATTATTCATAATTGCTTAGGTTGTATGGTGTGTTTAGCTAACACTTATTTTGCAAGTATAGTTAGATTTACTTTTTCTATTTTTAATGTAATTTTGTATTAAGAATTAGGATTAGTGTTATGGAAGATTATGATGAGCAGTGGTTAGAAGACTTTGTCCTGGGAGGCTATAATGCCTTTAAAGTAAGCACATCCAAATCAAATCCAAATGAAGAAATGAAGGAGATATGAAGAATGAGGATAAGAAGACCCCCATAATATATATTCATTTATAGATTGTAATTATTCTTTCATAATCTTATTTCATCATGCATTTAGGCATAAGAAATCCTATGGCCTTTATCAAAATGAAGAGGCTAAATCAAATAAAAAAATTAAAATGTTTTGCATTAGACTAAGTCATTGCTCATATCACTCATGCTCTAGTCTCTTAGAGAGTGGGTTTAAGGACTTTAGTTTCTTTCTAAAAAATAATAACCTAACTATCTTGCAAGATATATGACTTGCCTACATGATTTTAAAGCATAAGATGAGTTAGATGGCTGCCACTCCAGGCGGTTATAAGTCCAGCAGTTAAGTTGTTTACTCTCTCTTATGAAAGTAAACCATATACCCATCTTCTCTTAGATTTATGTCGTGCTTTATCCTGTACTAAAGCTCCCTAGATTTAGGATCTGACGGTTGCTATTTTCATTTGAGCTATAAGCATAAATCCTTACCTCTTATGTATTTTCACAATCTTTTATTGTGGGATTATAAGTCCTAGCCTTCTAATAAAATTGTAACTAAAATAAATAATTCTTCTCAACTTTAAAAATATAAAGCCTAACCATAGGATAAGTTGTAATGCTCACTAGGTTTTCTAGTATCATAAGCATTCCCTACTCATCTCCTTTAGCTTCAATAATAAGTCTTCTCCTTGATCTTTCTCATTTTATTTTTCAATATAGCCAATTTATTAATAGTCTTATCTTTGAAATCTTTGGAGACAATAATTGCCTACTTTATTCAAGAGTATTCCTAAGGAATTCACCTTCCTTAGAATATAATTAACTATGAGGGCTTGCCCCCATAGGAAACTTTATAACCTAGTTTAATATAAACCATACTTTATTCATACATATAAAGTAAGAGAAAAATATCTATATTTGAAGACCCATCATGACTTAGTAGTCCTTATTAGGTGATTAAGTCCATTGAAGGGTGATGTCTCTATCTTTTGAGATAGTACTTCATACCTCAATGCCATACCTGATCACTTCAAGTCTAAATGTATGAAACATAACATTTTTTATATGTTTACTTTGTTCAATAATCTTTATTTTAAAGATTTAGAATTTATTTTATTTTTCCATATGTTATTTGTAATTAGAACTAAATTCAGAGCCATGGAGTTTATAATGAACAATGGCTACATGGTGCAACCCTATGAGGCCATATAATGCTTGAAAAACTTACACGATGAAGGAGTGAAGAAGAATACACACATTGGTAGTTTCCTTTACTTAGTTATAGACCGGGTTGTATAAGGGTAGAGCTCGGCTGCCCACTTTTTTTTTCTGAGAAGTATAACGAAACCAAATCTTAACAATTATTCATATATTAGTTTCATTATTTGATGTTATTTTTATTTTGTACTGTGCTTTAGAACTACATATATTTTTTAGATTTTTCTATGATGTTGTACAAGCTTGGATTTTTATTAAGCTCTTAGAAGATTAATTTGTTTACTTAATAAATTTTAAAAAACTCAAAACCTATCACTTGTAAAGCCTTAGGTCTAAGTGATAAAATCATATAAACTCTATGTTGTAGAATCATGATGCATATTATTCTACTTTGATGTATGAGTCCTTCTTGCATTCCACATAAGAAGCATTTGTCTAATGAGGATGGCCACCTTCTTGTGAAAGTCTACTCCCATTTTTTAATTTATTTCATAAATATTTTTAACTGCATCTCATTATAGACATAATTACATACTCAATCCTATTAAAAAAGTAAGTATCTAATAATAAATTTATAAATTATTTCATTAGTAAGGAATATTTTATACCAATCAAGATTATAGATTTAAGGAGTGGGTTTAGATTCTTATATTCTTTTTCTTGATTAACGACAGCCTAGCTAACTTATATTTCATATAGCTTGACTCCCAGATTTAAAGCATACATCTGTTAGCTCACATTGATCCCACCCATATGAGTTATAAGTCCATAAGTGTTGAGATAGATTCATACTCTATGATGAGAGTGAACCTAAAAATATCAATTTTTCCTCATTATATTAAGTAGAGTTTTTAGTTAGTGCTAGAAGCACACTTTAGTTCAAGGATCCAAGACATCTTATTTCTCCCTTATAGGAATAAGCCCTCACCTCTTAGATTTTTTTATAGTCTTGTGCTATTGGAATATAAGTCCTAATATTTTAATAAAATGTTAACTCAAAATAAAAATAATTCTTTATTTCAAAAAAAAAATCCAACCATAAAATAGGTTGAACGGTTTATTGGGCTTCCTAATATCAAAGCACTTCCCACTTCTTCCCATTTAGAATCTAAAAATAATTTTTCTTATTTGATACATCTCGTTTAACTACTAAATTTAGTAATCTTGACTTAAACTTTAAAATCTTTGAGGGTTTTTTAAGAGATAACATCTTTTAAATTGAGCTTTCTTTTATAAAAAAAAACTTGCAACCTAAACTACAATAAATCCTATCTTACTTCATTTATCTGAGGCAAAGAAAAATCTTTGATACATGTAGACCCATCTGTCTTAAGTTCTTATTAAGTGATTGAATTCATTATAGGGTGATATTTTTACTTTTTGAGGTGATATATTATTCCATGATATCATGATTGATCACTTAAATAAGAACCACTAAAATATGTGTGGTGTCCTTGCATTTTAATCACCATATCTTGGTAAAATCAATATACTTAATATATTTAGATCTTAATGGACCCATTAGGTTGCATTAATTAATCATAGTTAATAGATCTAATTAGGAACTAGTTTTATGCAATTATGTTTTAACTAGTCATTCAATGATAAAATTGACCTAATTAACAATCATCTACCCAGTACAACTATAAAACATATACTCAACATATGCCTTTATTAAAGAAATTAAGCATACATAAACTAGACCAAACCTTGGTTTAAGACCTAATAACAAATTAAAATATCCATACTATAAATTATATGGTGGACCATATGTTTGACCAAGTCACCCTAAGCTAACTTAAGCTGAACCAATACCTTATTTAATGAAAATTATGTATAAATTAATTTAACATGAGTAGACCCTACTCTTACCATGTTCAAGTTCATTTGTTCAACCCTTCAAAGTTCAATCAGGTGGTCAAACTCATGCCTAGTCTTATTTGGCCCAAATTCAACTTAACTTAGCTTATATGACTCAAATAACCAAATTAAATTTGATATAAAATTTAATTTGCATTTAAGCTTACAATACTAGTCAATAGACTCACCAACATATTGGATTTATTTGATCCAAGAGAGTTTATCTAGTGGTTAAGTTAACCTAACCATATCTAGGCTAACCTAACAACCTACCATACAAATCTATTTGATCAAGCTAAGTTTAAGCTTGGTTCCACATCTTTTGGATCTATAGAAATTTTAGTGGATCTTCTTAGTCTTCTTGATAATTCTAATCAAGCTATTCTAGACATGTATAAGTTTAATCCATTGTCATATCTAATTGACCTATAATCAATTATAAATTCTCTTAAGATCCATGTAGAACACTTAGCATACCTTTCAAATTGGCTAGGAATAAGAAAAATACCTTAATATTTGTGCTACAAAATTATAAGACTATCTTTATAAATTGGTTAAGTCTTTAGTTCTTAAATTAGACTTCTTGCTTCTCTAACTTTCTTAAGTTTCTACTAGTGTTCATAACCTTTCTCTCATCTATCTTGAGCCTTCTATATGCGATACTCATCAAGTCTATATATTATGATAAAGCTTTCATATGGATAGTAATCGATAAGGATGCATACCCTTATAAAATCATAACTTTGTCTAATTTAGACAAGGCTTTATTAAACATTAGATGCATTAAACATTAAACATAGTGTAGTACTCTCCTGTGGTGAAATATATTATATCTCTGCCTTCATCTATCTCACTTTTGAGAAAAGAAGAATAAATGAAAATAGAAATATAAAGCCTTATCAGGAAATCACGTAGATCCAGATGTTCTTATTAGGGTGATCGGGTACTACATTGAGGAAAGGTGTACTATCTCGAAAGATAGAAGTCACCACCCTACAATGGAACTAATCACCTTAATAAGGACTCCCAAGGACTATGGATCTTCAGAATGTACTAGAGATTCTTCCCCTACTTTACATGAAAAAGTAAAGTGTTTATTAAATTCATTAAGTTCTCAGGCAAGCCTATAGTTAATTACATCCCAAGGAACAAAATTCCTTAGGAATACTCGATTAAGGTAAATGATTGTTGTCTCTAAATATTTCAAATGGGACTATCAAATTGGTTTATTTTTAGAAAAGTCAAGTGGGATCGATCAAGAGGAGGGAGTTCTTATCGAAGCCAAATAAAGATAAGTAGGGGATGCTTAGAATACTAGGAAGCCTAATAAGCACCCCAAACTATCCTATAGTTGGGCTTTATATTTTCAAAATTGAATTAGTTTATTTGAGTTAAAATTTTATTATAAATCTAGGGCTTACAATTCCATGATACAAGGTCTTCAAAATGCTTAAGAGGTGAGGATTTATGCTTGTGTCGCAAGGGAGAAGCAATCTCAGATCCTGAATCTAAGGAACTTTGGCGATGGCCAAAGCACGACCTAAATCTTAGGCAAAAAATAGGTATTTGGTTTACCTCCACAAGAGAGGACAAACCACCCATCTATTTGAACTTGCAACTGGGTGGCTGCCAACTAACCCCTCCTACGATTTTAAATACATGTAAGCAAGTCATATACTTTTGCGAGATATCTAGGCCATTATTTATTTAGAAAGAAACTAATTCTTAAACACACTCCCTAAGAGACTAGATCATGTAGGGTATGATTTAATGACTTAAATCTAATGCAAATTCTTATTACATTTTATTTTCATTTTGGATAATTAATTTGACACAGGCTTTAGGGTTCATATGCCTAATGCATGAGAAATTAGATTATGGGCCAAAATTAGTAAGATAAAGAGGTGCATTTCTACCATGGCTCCCAAAGGTCAAGCCAAGTTCTGGAAAGGTGGAAGCCTCCAATCAAGAGTGAATATATGCTTTTTTATACATGATGTGTAATGCAACATCCATCTAAGGGGTTGCTAATTCTTTTATTTTTATGTATAGCTTAAGCTTTAGGTGAGGTTATGAGTTATTTAATTTTAGTTTGAATTGATTAGTTGGATAGAAAATTTATTTTTCCCTAAGAACCTAATCATCATCTAGGCCATACATCAATGCAAGAATAAACTAATAAAAGATGACATCTTAATGCACAAGCTAAGCAAACATCAATCAATTTATAAAGCTAGCACAAAAGAATAAGAGACCATTTATGGTCAGGCTCCACCACACAAACCTTATACAACCCGGATTACAAATTAAATACAATCAAGAAGGAATTCTTTGTTATGGGGGGTCTTTATTCTTCATTTCTTGTTGCTTCTTTCTTCTTCTTCTTTTTCTTTTTTTGGTTGGTTGGAATGTGGATGCTCCAAAGGTTTCAGATGGTGCATAAGACATAATCTTATAACCAATGTTCATCCTAATCCTCCATAATAATCATTCCAAAATCCTAATTGCAAAATTACATAAAAAATGAGAAAAATCTAATTAAAACATATAAAATAAAGATTAACTAAACAAATCATACAATTAACATATATATATATATATATATATATATATATATATATATATATATATATATATATATATTGGTCTTAGCATCCCACACATGGGTAACCAAGTCCACCTAGCCTATTTTAGATTATGCTTAGGGGTATGAGCACCTGCACAGCAAAAATAGTTATATTTTTATTATAATGCCCCTTAAGCACAATCCCCTACAAAAGATAATAGTTAGACTAAGATCATCCACCATTCGTCCTACACATAAACATCCGACTAAAATATTACATAAAATAAAACCAAACATCAAACCATGCCTCTAACTTAAAGCTAGAAATGACTTAGCCTAATGTGTGTGGTATGTAACTAGCTTTAAGGTTAAAGTTTTCTAAGTATGAAGATGTTCAACTTAGAGGGATTATTTCCTATAAGTGATTTAGTTATTTTGGTTTATTTTATTTTGTGATTTGATTAGATTTGAATGAACCTACAATTAATTACTGAGTGTTGTAAAGAGAGAAAAAGAGAAGAGAACTTCTCTTTCCTCTCTACCTTAAGTACTTTTTAAGGTAGATTCATATTTTATTATTATTTAGTGATTATTTTATTATGTGTTTTAATTAATCCTAAGTTTAGATTTTTCCTAAACAAACCTATTCAAAAAGAAAGGCATTTTAAGATTTAGTAAAGTGAAATACTATCACAAAACACACAACACTTCATTTCTTTCCCAACATATTTAACATGCATATGGATGAATCCCAAAGATATCTATACATGCAAATGAAAATGTTTAGCACACCTTAGCGATGAATGCTAAGAGAGTTACTTAAGAAAATTTGGATGCTTCATGATGCATGATTTTTTAAGTAGAAAAAGAGTGATTCTTTTATCCTTTTTCATATGCACATTTATAAGTATAAAAGACATAAGTGAGTACAACACTGTTGACCTCATTTTTAAAATGAACTCTAAACCCCTTCATATTAGACATAGGATTTTCTTAGGCTTTAAGAAGTTCCTTAGTCTTAAGACACATCTAGTGATTAGGTGAACACTCAACCTAGCTCTAGAGACTTAGAAGAGTTAGCCATAGGAATAGGTCATGCCTTAGGGGTGTTAGGAAAATTTTCCTCCCCTTAGCTTGAACCATTCCTCACCTTCATTCCTTCAAGTAAAACTCCAAATCAATATTATTTTATTTTCTCCAAACTTAAATCAACTCCATGTGATTAAAATCCATGATTGAAACCCATGAATGAAATTACTAAGTCCAAATCTTTCTTAAGTCTCTTAATCTTTTCCTAAGGGCTTAACCTAAAATCATGATCTAAATCAATTCAAACTCATTAGATTTTCTCATAACTCATTTATACTCACATATATGAATGAAATATAAATATAAATCAATCAAATCAAATCCAAAAATTAAATTCTAAATCTAAAATCCTTCTTAAGTCCTTAATTTTCCATTAAGGACTTATCCAAAATCATGATCTATCAATTCAAACTCATAGGAATTTCTCATAACTCATTTATATTATCATTTATATTCACATATATAAATGAAATATAAATATAAATCAATCAAGCCAAACTCCAAAATTCAAACTTCAAACTCAAAATTTCCTAAGTCCTTTAAATTCCTTTAAATGGACTTAGCCTAAATCATGATCAAATCACTTGAAATCCTTGAAATTTTCTCATGATTCATTTATATTATCATTTATATTCTCATATATAAATGAAATATAAATTTAAATAATCAAATCCAATTCCAAAAATCAAACTCAAATCCACTCAAAATCCAACCTAAGACTTTCAAGTCAAAATCTTAAACTTAGCTAAATCAACTTCAAATCAAGATAAACTCTTGATTTTCCTTCATGATTCAATCAATCCTATAATCATGAATCCAAATATAAATACAAACTTCAATCTCTTAACCAAAATCCAAATCAAAAATCAAACCCCAAATCCATTGATATTCTTCCTTTGAATATGAGATTGTCAAATGAATCAAAACCCATTTGATTTCAAACCACTTGAAAATGGATTTATATTTCAATCATAAGTTAATGTACAAGTTCAATCAAGCTTTGAACAAGCCATTTGACCCACTTAGGCTCACTTGATCGAAATGACCTAAAGTACCCTTATGAGCCAAATTCTAATCTTAACAAAATTGGATTGAACCAAACTCACATATGCCTCTCATCATGATCAACAATCATCATGGGATGATCATTCAATCAAATTAGGTCAAACTAAGTCAACTTTAAGCCCAAAATGAAACCCAACATAGCCAAAATCTAGCATAGGCCAAATTGATTGAAACCAATGATCTTGGTTCATTCATGAACTATATTTGAACTTAACCAAGTCAACATTTGAGCCTAACCTAGCCCAATTGGCCACTTGACCCAAATTGACCCAACTTGACCTAAAGGGTCAAAATGTGTCAAAATTTTATTTAATCCAAATTGATTCAAACCAATGGATCATGTTCATTCCAAATCACTTGTTGAACTTGACCAAAGCCTCAATTAGCCAACTAAACCAAACCTAGCCCAATTGACCTTTCACCCAACTTGACCTAAAGGGGTCATGTTGGACCAAATTAAAACTTAATAAAAATTGATTGGAAATAAATATACCAATCTACTCCATATGACTAACTAAACCTAAACCTACCCTTAACCTATCTCAAATAGGTCAAATGGGTCAAATAGGTTATCTTGACCCATTTGACCTAAATGAAGTCATATGAGCCTTATTCAAAACTAAACCAAATTGAATCAAACCACCAAAACATTTCAAATGGTCATATGAATCACCCAACCCCTTGGTTTGACCCAATTTGACCAATTGGTCAAGTTGACCCATTTTGACCTAAATGGGTCAACATGAGCCAAACCATATCAATTGAATTCCAAATCTCATGAAACTTGGCCAAACTTATTTTCTCCGCATACCCAACATATCCAAATTCAAAAATTAGCCAAATGACTATTCTACCTCTAGGCCATAGAAAAAATTATGGACTAATCCATGGGTAATTGGTCAAGCCCTCTTCATATCAACTTGATACCTTCCTAATAGGTCAAGTGGACCCAATGGAGAGTGGTGCACCCAACCCAATGGGTTTGGGTCAGCCCAAATGGACTCAAGGCCAAAACTGACCCCCTAGCTCAAATTGGCTAATTCAAAAACCTCTCTCCACTCAATTTGAAGCACATGGGAGCTTACCAATCCACTCAAGAGCTCAAATTGACAATGTGCATCTAAAACTAAACAACCCTTTCCATATGGTCAATTGGATCAAAATGGCAACTCAAGGTTCGGCCGTCCGATTGCCATAGGGAGAGATATACTCCCCCTAATTCCATTTGAATTCATCACCCTCATTTTTGATTGAGCACTAGAGAGAGTTAGGAGACATCAGAGAGCATTCTTAAGCTTTCTAAGAGGGATTTGAATCTTGCCTTTCTCGATTTTCTTTCTTAGAAAATGGGGGAGCTCATCTCAATTCCCAACTTCTTCCATACTCAAATTCACTTCATTACCTTTGCACACTCCCTCGGGATCAAGTCGAGTGCACCCAAGCTCTCATTCAAGTTCCGAAAGCAAGGAGATGCTAAATTGGATCAAAGCCGCAAGCAAGGAGAAGAGGTGTTGGTCCATAGAGAGATCTACTCAACCCCTAGGCTTGAAACTTTCAACAGGGCTTCATCTCCACTCAAAGCTACCTCATCGAGCTCGAGCATCGGTGAGGTATGAAATTTTTTGACCACTTATCTTAGGAGGTGTTGGTCCTTTGTGAAAGAAATTGTCATGGCATGTGAAATCCACAGTTAGATAGGCTTGTCATTAGCTTAAGATGGTGTCCCAATCTGAACTCAATTGAGCTTGGATCTTCCCCAAGATCATGGACGGTCTCCATTGATCCTCAAGGAAGAACTGGGAAAATCCTGGCCATCCATCCACATTTTGGATGGATGGCTGAGATTAAATGCACTTTTTATAAATGATTTATCCCTTTAAAATCGGGATGATCCACGGCGTTCGATCCTGACGAGCGAGAGATCAAATCAAATCACATCATGATGGCATTTAAATGAATCCTCACACGCAGTAAAGCACTAACGCGCCACCGTGTGTCATGCTGTGAGCTAAAAGGATTAGTTAGGGATTAAATTAATTTTAATTAATCTCCTTGCCTTCAAAAATTCATATCTTCCTCAATATAAATTAGAAAAATATGAGGTAAATTTTTATGGAAATATAATTCAATCTAAACTATTTAAAAAATAATTTTAAGGGATTTTGAATTATACTTTTCCCTAATTTTATGTTTTAATGGAAATTTTATTTTGTGAATTATCTCTTAATTAATCCTCTGATCCCAAACTTCTTGGGTATGTTTTGGGGGATGACTTATGCCTCTCCTAATTTTCTTGGGATTTATTGAAGGCTTAATTGGGAGAATTGCAAATACATTTCCTAATTACCTCCTTATGCAATTAAGGATAATTAAGATTGGATTAGTGTTTTAATCCCTCATTGGAGTTGATGAAATTAGATCCAGTGAATAGGAGGCTTAAGGAATAATTTTGGGGATATTTCCCCTAAGCTATTCCCTAAACCCTCTTTTCTTTCTTTAATCCTCTCTTAATTAAGGGTTAATTCATTAATCACTCTCTTAATTAATTTCTAAAAATTCAAAAAACTTCTAGAACTTAATTAATCTACTTTGGGTAGATGCTTAGGTGTTTAAGAGCATAAGTTCAATTAACAAAATCAAAACTCACCTCACATGTGTGAGGGGTATTTTGAAGTTACTTAAGTTAAACCTCTTAGCTTAATTAACCATTAATCATGAGCCAAATTGCATTAGGTCCTTTTCTTTCTAGGTGCATTGCAAGTTTAAATTTCTTGTGAGTTTTTTTTTTATCATCTCATTGGCTATGCTAAGGTGGTGTAAGTAAAGGTTAATTAACTTGTTTAATGCATACCTTAACCTAACCAAAAATTTAAAATGAATCTAATCATCTAAAAATTAAACAAAAATGTCAAACACATGTGGGAATGGGTTAGGAACAACAAACTCAACTCATATTTTCAAATTTAAATCAAATTCAAAATCAAACAAAAATCATCTTAAATCAACTTTGATTTATTTTAAGCTTTCTTATTTCATAAGTTTGTCTTTAGATTTAATTAAAGTGAGTGTGTTTACATGCTTTCATTACTTTAGTTCTTTTCCCAACATGTTAAATGTGTATGTCATATAATTTCATGCATCCATATTTTTCAAAATCAAATTCAAAATAAAATTATTTACTTTATGTCAAATTTGCATGTGTTGGCTAAAAGTAAAAATCTGAGTTGCTATTATCACTATTAAATTCAAATTGATTTTCAAAATATATAAATCAAATGCCTAAAACTGAAAGTGTGCTACTTATATTTTAATTATAAGCTTGCATGTGAGAGAATATAAGGATGTGCTTAGTATAGGTTTTCCTTCTCTTTTCTTTTAATATATGTTTGAATAGGATTTAGTAAGATGTATGGTTCATTTGAAAAGAACCTAACACTTGCCTAATTCCATATCCTATTCATTCACATGTTGTCACTTAAGAAAGGTTACCTATGCTTGCACACATAAATTGCATAAATAAAATGAATCAACTAATATAACTTTTGCATTCTTTCTTTCCATTCATTTCTTTTAAAGTGATATATTAGTCTGGAAAACCCCAAGGTTGTGAGGCTTTAAGTAGCCCTAAGTAGGTCTTGTACCTTACACCTCTAGTTAACAATGTCATTGTACTCACTTATGCCTTTCTTACTTTCATGTGTGCATATGAACATTGGATAAGAAACCCTTTTCTACTTAATGAAAATCATGCATCTTAAACTTCCAAATTTCCTTAAATGAATTACTTAACATGCATCATAAAGTGTTTTAAACATTTAGATTTGTATGCATAGATATACTTAGGTTTTATTTATATGTATGTTATACATGTTGGGAAAGAAATGAAGTGATGTATGTTATGTGAATTTGGTTCATTTTATTTAATTTTAAAATATCTTTCTTTTGAATTGTTTAGTTCATTCAGCACTAAATAAAATTAAAGACATGAATTTACTTTAAAAATTACTTAGGTTAGGGAAGGAAAGAGAAGTTCTCTTCTCTTTCTCTCTCTTTATAACTTAGTAATTAATTGTAGGATTCACTTGAACCAAATCAAAAGGTGAAATAAAATCAACCCAGAATAATTAAATCACTTAAATGAAACCCTTCTCTAAGTTGAACATGCTTCACACTTATAAAATTCTAACTTAAAGCCATAGCTAAGCATACCACATAAACCTCCAAAGCACACACATTAGGCTAAGTCACCATTTCTAGCTTTAGGTTAGGGTGGTGCATGGTTTGATGATTACTTTTTATTTTATGATATATGTTTTAAACTGGATATTAAGATGTATACTCGTGGAATGAATGGTAGGATGATCTTATTCTAACCATTATTTTCTGCAAGGGATTGTGTTTAAGGGGCGTTGTAATAAAAATATAAATAATTTTGCTTGCAGGTGCTTATACCCTAAGCATAATCCAATAGGCCAGTTGGACTTAATCACCCATCTGTGGGGTGATAAGTCCAATATACATGCTTAGGATTTGGTGATTTATTTAGCTAACTTTTATTTTATAGGTGTTTCCTAGATTTAATTTTCCTTTTCATGTAAATTTTGCAATTAGGATTTTAGAATGATTATTATGGGGATTAGGATGAGCATTGGTCATAAGATCTTATCTTATGCACAATGTGAAGCCTTGGAGCATCCACCTTCCAACCATCCAAAAGAAGGAACCAAAGAAGAATGAAGAAATGAAGCTTGAAGACCCCCATAACAATGAATTCCTTGCTTAATTATAATTTAATTCATTTGTAATCCATGTTGTATAAGGATAGATCTCGACTACCCAATTTATTATTTTTGAGTTTGTGTGGTGGTGCCCGACCACAATGGCCTTTTATTCTTTTGTGATTAGTTTTATAAATTGATTGATAATTTATTTAGCTTGCGCATTAAGTGGCATTATTTTCCTAGTTTATTCCTTGCTTTATGTATGGTCTGGATGTGGATTAGGCTCTTAAAAATAAATCTTTTACCAAATTTAACAACTCAAAATCAAAAATAAAGAATTCATAACCTCACCTAAAGCTTATGTTTAAAATCAAGATAAAAGAATTAGCAACCCCTTAGCTAGATGAGTATTTCTTTTATAATATCATGCACAAATGCATCTTATTTCACTCTTGATTGGAGGGCTTCCACCTTTTCCAGAGAAACTTAGCTTGACCTTTGAGAGCCATGGTGGAAACTCACCTCCTCCCTTCTCCTGATTTTGGCCTATAACTTTATTTCTCATGCATTAGGCATATGAATCATATTAGCCCGAGTCAAAATAATTGTCCAAAAATGAAAAGAAATTGAAATTTGAATTACATTAGACTTAGGTCATTTTAAGCATGTCATTACATGATCTAGTCTCTTTAGGGAGTGAGTTTAAGGACTTAGTCTCTTTCTAAATAAACAATAGCCTAGCTATCTTGCATAAAGCATATAACATGCCTACATGTTTTTAAAATCAATGGAGGAGTTTAGTTGGCGCCCTAGGTGGTTGTAAGTCCAAGCAGTCTGGTGGTTTGTTCTCTCCTATGGAGGCAAACCAATTACCCATTTTTGTCTTAGATTTAGGTTGTGCTTTCGGCCCTCGCAAAAGCTTCATATTTAGGTTCTGAGGTTGCTTCTCCCCTTTGTGGCCATAAGCTTAAATCCTCACCTCTTAGGCATTTCCTTAATCTTGTGTTAAAGAATCATAAGTCCTAAATTTCTAATGAAAATTGTAACTCAAACAAATTAAATCAATTTCAAAAATGTAAAGCCCAACCATAGGATAGTTTGATATGCTCTCTAGGTTTCCTAGCATCGTGGGCATCTCTTACTTATCTTTCTTTGGGCTTCAATAATAACTCTCTCTCTTTGATCAAAACAATTTGATCCTCAAAAATAAACTAATCGATTGATAGTACTTTCCAATTAAATCCTTGAAGATAATGATCATTTACCTTAATTGAGAGTATTCCTAAGGGATCCCATATTTTAGGATATAACTAACTATGAGGGCTTGCCCCTGTAGGGAACTTAATTAACCCAGTTTAAAATAAACCCTGCTTTACATTTCCATGTAAAGTATGAAAAGAATCTCTGGTATATATGCAAACCCATCATCCTTAGGACTCCTTATTGAGGTGATTAGGTCCATTAAAGGGTAAATAATTTTATCTCTAGAGATAGTATACTATTTCTTGATGACGTACCCGATCACCTGAATAAGCACATCTGCGGATCTGCATGGCATCCCAAAAAGATGAATTTCTACATTCTTGCCCTTTTTTTCTCCACAGATTGAAGGCACGATAATATAAAATTTGTTTTAACTCTTGAGGGATGGTTCCTCTCTCCATCTTTGGTAAATGATCATTGTCTTAATTTGGGTTAGCCAACTATCTTTATTTTTGGGACCTCATCCCGTGTTGGGTCTTAAAACCCCCCATTGGGTTCTCCAATGGGTAAAAATTAAAAGATCTAAATAAAAAGAAAATACTTAAAGACTTCCTCCTTATCATTTTTATAATAAGGAAAGGTTCATCCTAAAATAATAAAGACAATAAATTTTTTATAAAAACTTTTCTTTTCAAAAGCACTCATTCAAAAATGCACATAAGAAAACATTTTTCACAAAATTTTATTACCTCATTTAACAATTCTCATAATTATTACATGTAGGAATTTTCAAAAATAAAACTAACAAAATTTTCCAAAAAGCACAAATGAACATCTTCCTTCAATTCATTTTGATGGAGATTTCATTTTCAAAATAGAATGAATAATCATCTTTCCAAAATCAAAATCAAAGTCAAAAACAAAGTTTTCAAAAAGCACACATGAACCTTTCCATTCAATACACTCACACCTATTGAATGGATGTTTCATCTTCACATAAAATTAAATTTTTCAAAAAGCATGAATGAACATCTTCTTTCAATTCACTTTGATGAAGATTTCATTTTCAAAATAAAATGAACAATGATCTTTCCAAAAATCAAAATAAAAATCAAAAAAAGTTTTCAAAAGTACACATGAACCTTTCCATTCAATACACTCACACATATTGAATGGAAGTTTCATCTTCACATAAAATTAAATTTTTCAAAAAGCACAAATGAACATCTTCTTTCAATTCACTTTGATAAAGATTTTATTTTCAAAATAAAATGAACAATCATCTTGCCAAAAATTAAAGTCAAAATCCAAAAATAAAACTTTTAGAAAGCACACAAGAACCTTTTCCATTCAATATAGTCACACCTATTGAATGGAAATTTCATTTTCAATAAAATTAAATATTTAAAGCACATATGAACATAGTCATTTAATATACTCAAATTTAATGAATGAGATTTCATCAAACTAAAATAACCTCATTTGGAATTTTCATATCACATATATATGATTAAGTTCAAATTCCCTCTTTCAAAAAGCAATAATCACACACAAAATAAAATTTTCATATTTTAAAAATAAATATGATCTCCACATACCAAATTTGTGAAAGTCTATTTTCAAAACTTAAATCATATTTTCAAACACATTTGAACTTCATTTAGCATAATAAAATTTGCTAAGTGTAGTCTCCAAATCCAAAATCAAAAATTTTCAAAGCATATTTTTGGAATTTTATCTAGCATACTTAAATTTGCTAAGTAAAGTTTCCAAAGTCAAAACAAAAAAATCTCAAGCACTTTTGGAACTTCATTCCTTAGCATACCAAATTTTCTAAGGAAAAGTTTCCATTTTCAAAACCAAACTAAGTCAAACATTTTTAACATTTATTTTGGAAGTTCATTTAGCATACTCAAATTTGCTAAGTGAAATTTCTATTTCACAAAATTAAGTAGGACTTCATCCTTCGCATACCATATTTGCTAAAGTAAAATCTCCACTTCCAAACAAATCAAAACACAAAATGAAACACATTAGGATTTCCTTAGCATACCTAAATTTGCTAAGGATCCTACTTTTTCAAAAATTTAAACATTCCAAACAAATGAAACACTTAGGATTTTCTTAGCATACTAAAATTTGCTAAGAATCCTATTTTCAAAACAACTTGGGTTATTCAGCACCTAAATTTGCTAAGTTGAATTCAAAATCAAACAACAAATCACAAAAAGATAAAACTATTTTCAAACACTTCACTTAGCATACCCAAATTTACTAAGTAAGGAAAATTCAAAATCATAAATAAATCAATTGACCCTTACTTTAACATACCCAAATTTGTTAAATGAAAGGGTCCACAAATCAAAAATCTAAATTCAAACAAACATGAACCTATGGAAGCATCCTTCTTAAAATATTTGAATCCATCTTTCAACATACCTAAATTTGTTGAAGTTGGATTCATATTCAAAATTCCTCTTTCAATCAAATTCTCAAATTTATTTGAACCCCACTTAACACTTCCAAATTGTTGGATGTGGGTTCATATTTTTAATTCAAATTCAAAAATCTACAATGATAGAAATCTGACATAAGCTAATTTCCTATTACAGATTCTCATAGTTAGTTACAACGATAGTTCAATTTTCAGCCTTTTATAGTTGTTCTGAGATGGCCGGTTCATAGAAGTTTGTTTTCACTTTCTCTCATGGCATAGATTTGGCTTTGGACCAAGCCAACTTCCCCTGACTGGATCACACATATCTTATCCACTTCGGTAGGGAATTCGAGGGAGTGAGGATTACATGTGAGGGCACTCCCCTCACGATAGTCAGTAGGACCATGGTGACCGAGCAGAAGTCGGTCATTCAGATTGATTTACCTTTTGATTCTGACATCTCCTCATTGAAGAGAAAAGTAGTGGCAGTTCCATAGGCTTCAATTGTAGTAGTACTAGCAGTGCCAACCCCAGTTTCAGTACGCCCTATGGTTTCTCATGCTACCCTAGTGAGGGCTAGCACCCTCTCATCTGTACCCTCTGAGGGTAAGGCTCCCCTAATCTCAGGGATTGCCTCCCCTAATTTTGAGTATGGATCTAGCTCTCACTCCTCCCATCCCAGACACAGTGTAGGAACAAAAATTGCATGATCAAGCAGTACCACACTAGGATCGCCAAAGAGATAGAGGCAGTCGTCCATTGTTGAGGAGTTTCCCTTTATTACTTCACCACTGGCTACAACAAACCAGTTCCATCCTCTCTCAGGGTCAGACATAGATAATGTTAGAAGGATTCGCACATCACCTCCTCCAAAGATGCAGTATCAGCCAACAGTTATTAGGAGTAGGAGGTCGTATGCCTCGATGCTTCTTTGCTTGTGGGAATGTTGAGTTTGGAGCTCAGTTTGATCTCAGATCCATTATCCCCCATAGCATGGGGAAGCATATCTATCAGGAGAGGGCTAGAGAGGCCCATACTGCTCACATTACCAATAGGGAGAGATGGAGATTCAATGTGATTCGACTTATTGATTTTTTCATCTCGACAAGCTCATGCGACCATCTGACATCCTACTTACGGACCATCATCAGGAGGGGCTCCTATGCATAGAGAGTCGGTGGTGTCTCCACTCCACTGCTCTACCCCTTGTCCATCATCAGTTTAGGTCACTACCTTTAGTTCCATCAAAGGCCGTAAAGGCCATATCCAGGGAGAAGCACACCCTATTGGTGATCCGACTATGGCTGAGGGATCCCACCCCTTCTACACAGCCAATTGTGGCAAGGCTGAGCTCTCCTGTTTGACCTTCCCCTAGTATTGGTGCGGAAGGTATGGCGACCCTAAAGCATCATGGTTGTCCCTTCACCAACTCCGTTAGTACAGCAGGCTATGTAGATGGTGACAGTTATTTCAGAGGTGGCAGATGATAGTCTAGCTGCACCAAGGATAGTGAAACTATGAATGTCACCTCTCTCATAGATAGTGGCAATCATGAGTGAAACTCATCTAGCTCACATAGGATTGACTCTCCAGTGGCAGGTGAGGTCCGATGCCTCTCAATGCACGATAGTGATCACATCGTTAGCCTAGATTATTTGTACATGCTCAGATTGATCATTCTTTAGATGAGATAGTGGCACATTATTTTATGAAAAAGAAGAAGATCTTGGGGTATGATTGGTCAGATGAAGAGAAAGTCAGCTTCGATCCCATGAAGATGACTTGTTGGGAGACTCGGCTGGAGTTTGCATGGTAGATACTGGAGGATCTCTTCTTAATGTGCAGTAGGCCATGGAAGGTGATGAGGTTGATTAGGAAGACACCATGGCATCAACCCAGCACCTCTGACATCAGTTGAGAGAAAATAGATAGGATGGCACGACAGTTAGAGGACTTGTTAGCAGTAGTTCATCCTATTAGAGTCGACATCAGTCAGCCTGAGTTAGTGTATGTCTTGGACCCAACCAAGACTTTACCTCCCGTCAAGCAAGGTAGCACTAGCCTATATAAGAAGGTAGTGGAAAGTACCTCCATATAAGAAAATGACATTAAATTCATGATTGAGCAAGTGAAGGAAGCATTGGCTCAAGCCCGGGAGGATCATAAGTTCTAAAAGGTAGACCCTACCTAGAGGAATTTGTTGTTATCCAATATTCCAAAGGGTTTTGTGCCACCTTCCTTCAAAAGCTTTGATGGCAGTGAAAACCTAAGGCAACACATAGCACACTTCAAGGCCAGTTGTTGCAACACCGATGGCAGCGATGCTTTGCTTTTCCTCTTTTTTGTTAATAGCCTAGCAGGGATTGCTTTTGATTGGTATGTTGAACTATCTAACGGTTTAGTAAAGACATTTACTGAGTTAGAGCAACTCTTCATCAAGAGATTTGCTGGAACTTAGTAAAGGGTTACTATAGGTGATCTCGTTGTAGCACAATAACACCCTAAAGAATCCCTTATTGATTATATTCTCTGATGGCATAATCTAGGTATGAAATGCAAGCTGCATAGCTGTTTGAACAGCATGCCATTAAGATTCTTCTAAAGAATATCCATATCCTGGTAGCCTTCATGCTTAAGGGCTTCACCATCAAAATATTTGAGAAGCTAATCAACAAAGAAGCTAGTCTACAAGGAGAGGCTAAATAGTTGCCTTTTCAAGACCAATTGCCTAAAGCAGAGCCACAAAAAGTCTATGAGAAGAAGTCAGGAGAAGTGCAGTGGTTGAAAAGGGGAAGCAGCCAGCTAGAGATCAGTCTGAGAGACCATGACCTCAGCAGCCTCCACCTCCTTTTCCACCACCAAGATAGCCCAACCGGCCTCCACAGCAGCCACCATAGCCATCGCCTCATCCATACCACCACCAGCAGTGGCACTCATACCAATCACCAGGTAGCTATGGTCCACCTACTCTTTTAGATAAGTTAAAAAACTTTATTCTTTTAAGAGGGAGGTAATCAAGAAGTTCTTTAAGAATCTCTTAAAGAAGCCTAAATTTCAATTACTTGAGCCTAGGAGATCGGAGGAAGCAGGCAAAAGTCATGATCCAAACTTTTGCCCTTACCATCGTATGCTAGCTCATATTTTGGAGGATTTCACATTCAAGGGCTGGATTGAACACAGTTTTAAGATCGGTGCTATAGTTATGCCAAAAGAATACCTTGTGGAACAACCATCCAGTTCCATCAGGGTAATCCTTGGGGATACATGTGATCCCACCAAAATTAAAGAAGCTTGGGATATTTATCTATCCAAAACCTCTAAGAAGATCATCCAGAAGATCATGAAGCTTTCCAGGTGCAGAGCCTCAAACCTCATCATCAAGGAAGGAAGGTTTGGTTTCAGTGCTCCAACAGAAGGGCTTGTTAGCCATGCTAGCCATTAGCACCCTACCATACCAGCTTGTAGCTTCTACACAGTGACTTCTTCCACTTTAGCTCTTCTTCTTCTACTAATAACTCTTGTATCGATGGATAAATAAAATCATCAAATTTACCCCACCTTTACTTGATTTCTACTTTGTACCTCCAAACAATTCTAAGAAATTGAAGAATAAAGCTAGTTTGAATTACATCTCTGTCACTTTTGATGGGCTATCTTCTTCTATTTCTAATGATAACTCTTTAAGTCAAAACAACTATAATAATTTTGATCTTCCTCTTTCTGATTCAGAGTTGGACTTTCCTACTCTTAATACTATAGGTTCACCTCTTGAGATAGACTTGGAATTATCCGATTCTAAGGGTCCCATAGGAGAAGCTATAGGTGAGCCTGATGTGCACATAGAACCTTCCATTACCATGTCATAAGAGATCACCAAAGTCACCCTCCGTAGTGGCAAGGTTCTACCTCCTAGGGTAGCACCTCAAGATAGAGGGAAACAAGTCATTGGTATAGAAGATCGAGAAGCTTTTCCACGAGATGCTCCACCCTTGGATATGTTTATGGAAGACTGGCTGAAGGTGGACTATAATGTCCTTTCTCATCTAAGAAAGTTGTCATCTAAGCTAAGCATATATGATGCTCTTATCTTATCCAAAGAGATGAGGGAATCACTAATCAAGGACTCTTATTGATCCTAAAATATGCTTAGCTCAGCTGACCGCTATAGGTGAGGAAGCACATTATATAAAAGAAGTTCAGGGGATCACATTCATAGATGAAGACCTTCTTATGGGGGACTTGGAGCACAACCATCCCCTCTACATCACAGTTGACATGGACAGGTTCAGACTTGCTAGAGTTCTCAGTGGATTCAGGTGCATCGGTGAACATTATGAGTCTAAAGACCCTTGCCTATTTTAGGATCTATATCTCCACACTCCAAGGAGATCGGATGATGTTGAGAGAATTCAATGAACAAGGCAAGCAGGCTTTAGGTTCTATTGTGTTACCTTTGGAGATAGGTGACTGGAAGACTGAAGCCAAGTTCTACATCATTAATTTGAATACTTCATTCACTACTTTGCTCAATAAGCTTTGGATACATCAGAACAAGATCATTCCATCCTCTTTTCATCAATGCATCAAGTTAAAAAAAGATGGGATTGAGTACTGTATTAACGGAGATGAAAAGCCATTTTTAGTTAGAGATGTTGAGATTTATGAGGATGTGACCTACTATCTTCCTTAAAATATCCTTTCTCATGGACTTGGACAAAATTCAAAAGCAAACATAAAAGAAAAAGAAAATGAAGAAAAAGAAAAGAAAAATGGAAGTCCAAGTGAACAAGAAAGGGGAATTGAAGAAGAAATAGATCCGCATATCACATTATACCCACAATTCATTCCATTATATGGACATGTGGGTAGGATGGCTCAACCTCCATCGGGCAGAGGTAAAGGAAAAAATAGAGGTAATTCTAGAGGTGGAAGGCCTTCTAGTTGGCCATCAGCCAATAGAGGTCATGTTCCAGTTCATAGGAGTACCCCTACTATTCATATAGACTTGGAATCTAGCTCGGAGGATGTGTCTAATGTGATTAGTATACCAGCCAACCCTTCTCAGCGGGTTCTATTAGAGGTGTCTTTCAATCCAAACAGAGATGAAGACTGGGCCTCCAAACAAAGCAAAGTATTCGAATCTAGTTTATGTGAAACTATTTGGCAGCAATTGAGAACCTTAGCTCTAACCTCACTTACATCTCAGAAAGTTGAAGGTTAGGTAGTTAAGGAAGTCCCTAAGTCTTCCAGTGACATAAAGCAGAAGAGGTTCTTTTTGGGGCCATCATCCTCAAGTCCTGAAGTAAATGTAGAACTTGAGGAGGATACTTTTAAAGAATTAATGGAATTACCATTTGACTTTTACTCGCCTTGTGTTTATATTCTTATACAGAAAAGTTTAGTTCCTCAAACATGGTCCAAGCACAGGTCAGAGTACTTTGAAAAGCTATGGAATAATACAGGCAGGGAAGCACAATGAAGAGCAAGACTAGGATTCGGTATAGTGGGTCAAGTCGATGATAACGATTACTGCTTAGTTGTTACCAACTATTTGGAGTCTGATAGGTTCTTCTCACACACTCCCAACTCTTATGAGAATGTGTGTTTAGAAACCTTAGATGATCTCCAAATCAAAGAGGTGCCGCCAAAATTTGAAAAGGCGATTCATTCAATAATTAACAAGCTTAAAGAAATCAACCCCGGGATAAAAGAAAATTCGTGCCTGACATACATTAGTTCGTTGATGAATGAAGAAGAAACTAATGACTTAGTTACGCTATTGACTGAGTTTAAAGACTACTTCTCATGGAGTAATGAAGAGATGCACAGATTATCTCCTGATGTAGTAGTCTACTAGCAAGCAATGATCTAGTACCATTAAAGCTCTAGACATTAGAAATTGAATAACAAATCATTTCTGAAGTCAAGAAACTAATCGATGTTGGTTTCAACAGGGAAGAAAAATATCCTACCTGGTTAGCTAGTGTCATTCTAGTTAAGAAGAAGAACGGCCAAATTCGCATATGCGTCGATTTTAGAGACTTAAACAAGGCATGTCCTAAGGATGAGTTTCCTCTTCCTATACTATAATTAATGGTGGACATCACCTCATCTCATGCAATCTTCTCTTTCATGGATGGGTCATCTGGCTATAACCAAATTAAGATGTCTCCTCAAGATGAAAGAAACACTGCTTTCCGAACCTCGATCAAAATCTTCTATTATAGGGTCATGCCTTTTGGCCTGAAAAATGCTGGTGCTACATACCAACGGGCCATGACTCAGATCTTCAACAAACTCATCTATCATCAGGTTGAGTGCTACGTTGATGATCTAGTAATCAAAAGCTTAGAAAAGGAAGACCATCCCTTTGACTTGAGAGTAGATTTTGAATGGTTAAAACAATATAACCTCAAAATGAATCTCTTGAAGTGAGCATTCGGAGTAGCTTCAGGGAAATTCCTTGGGTTTGTTATTCAACATCGGGGAATAGAAATAGATCTTGAAAAGATTAAAGCTATCTTAGAAATGCCACCTCCTAAGAATTTAAGTCAACTTAAATCCTTTCAAGGATGGCTGGCATATCTAAGACGCTTTATATCTAACCTATCGGGAAGATGCAAGCCATTTTAAGCACTTTTTAAAAAGGATGCCAAGTTCAAGTGGGATGACAAGTGCTAGCATGCCTTTGAAAATATCAAGCAGTATTTGGTGAAGTTGTCAGTTCTAGTAGCCCCTATCAAGCAGGCCACTCATCCTCTACACTACTGCATTGGATGACTCTCTCGGCACTCTGTTGGCCCAAGCCAACTATGAAGGAAGGAGAACGCTCTCTACTACCTCAACTGTCGTCTGATTCCTACTGAAGCAAACTATTCACCTATTGAGAAATATTATCTAGCTTTGATTTTTGCTTCCCAAAAGCTATGACATTATATGCTTCCTCATAAGATGAACTTGATCTCCATGACAAATCCACTGCAGTATCTCATGAAATGGCCATCACTATCCATGATTCTCTTGTAGTTTGATATCACATTCTACCTCCATGCGATAAGGATAGCACTAGCAAATTTCTTAGCAACCCACTTCCTGTTGATTCTCCACTTAGTGACGATCTCTCTGATGAACAAATCATAAACTTAGGGGAGGCTGGCAACTGTCGATGGGAGAAGTATTTAGATGGTGCAGCTTCTTTTCATAAAGGGGAAGCACCATGATCTATTCTCCCAAGAAAGGTAGGGGTAGAAATAGTTCTCCTAACTACAGGCTGTGATGTGATGAGATTCTCATACTATCTTTCCAACCCTTGCACCAACAACAAAGCCAAGTATGAGGCTTTGATTGCCCGTCTAGAGTTAGCCATCACTATCAGTGTCAAGAGCATCAACATCTTTAGGGATTCTCAATTGGTCATCCTACCAGGTCCTCAAACCCAAGCTTCGTCATTACTATGAGTATACCATGAAGCTGTTGGCCTAGATTCCTAAAGTCACCATCTCAAGGTTCCTTGACCAGAGAATCTACCAACAGATGCTTTGGCCAAACTTGCTAAAGAATTGGCATGTACGAAAGATGAGTCCATTTCAATAAGGATCCAAAATACACAAGTCCTATCCTATATTGATGTTGAAAGACTTTCTCTTGAAGGGGAGGTTGTCATTGACAAAATGGACAAGGAGCTAGATTGGAGGCAACCATTCATAGATTATTTGAACACTGGCAAACCACCTCAAGAAAAGTCAGAAGCCCATTAGGTGAAACAGAGCGCTCTCTCCCATGCTCTTGTTGATGGCACCCTATATCGTCGGACCTTTGACTAAATGTGGTTACTCTATTTAGATAAACATGAAGCCTGTGGCATTATAATTGAGGTACATTCAATTATGCGAGCATCAATCGATCATATGAAACAAAGATCAGATTAGGATACTCTTGGCCGATGGCCTAGATTGCATGGATGTAGCTAGGAGATGCCATCGGTGTATGCGGTGTGGTCCTCCACCAATCACCCAACATTTTACACCCTACATTAGCTTCATGGCCATTTGAGTGTTGGGGTACCAACATTGTAGGTCCAATCGATCCTCCTTCTTCTAAGGGACATCAGTTCATCTTAGCTGCCACCGACTACTTTTCTAAGTGGGCAGAAGCCATCCCACTCAGAGAGGTCACCGGTCAGCATCTGCTTTAATTTTTTAGGAACCATATTATATATAGGTTCGGGGTGCCTCGATGAATTATATTCGATAATGGTACTACATTCAAAAGATCAACATCTCAGAAAACCAGATTGAGATGTTCCACCCAAATGACTTAGCAAAGCATTCAACAATACTCTCATCCAGAAGCTGAAGAAGACTCTTGATGATAATAAATGATAGTTGAAAAAGTAGTTGGTTGAAGCTTTGTGGGCTACCACACCACATACCAAACTCCAACTCAGTCTACCCCATTTTTCTTCGTGTTTGGGTCTAAGTTGTTCCACTTTAGAAGTTAACTCCCATCACTAAGGATAGCATTGGTAGCAAGATCACTATAGAGCAGAATACAAAGTTGCGATTAGAAGAGCTCAAAGGTTTGGAGAAGAGTTGTTTATGGGCGTGCCAGAACCTCGAGTTGTACAAGGTCAAAATGATTCAAGCTCACAATAAGCTAGTCCACCCTAGGTTTGTCTGAGTAGGAGAACTTATGTTAGTCTAAGAGAAGAGACCAATTGTCAGATGGGAGGCAAGTTTGAACCCACTTGGGAAGACCCACATGTAGAGAAGGCCTACCAAGGAGGATCTTATCAGCTTATTGATTGTAAAGGGGAACACCCGATGCTTCCAATTAATGGGCTCTACCAAAAAAATATTATCCATGAAACAAATCATTTTTGAAAATAATCATTAATAAAAAAATAAAATTTGATTCCATTCATCAAATCTTCTCTTCTTTCGAAGAGTTGTTTGCTTGTCTTGTGAATCCACCATGATGTGTTTTAGGGTAGGTGTAAGAGTTCCTCAGTGGCATCCTATCCCTCTTTTCTCAACACAAATACAATCTCCTGATGCTATTATAATAGGTGTAAGAGAACCCGATAGGCATCCTATTTTGATTAGCATAATTAAGTTAGGTGTAAGAGAACCCGAGTAGCATCCTTTCTTAGTGGTAATCCTTTTTGTCATCCGTGGCACCATTTCATCAAAACCCCTACCGTATTTTAAGGTAGGTGTAAGAGTGCCCCAGATGTGTCATATTCCTTTTAACAAGGCACAAAAATAAATACAAATCTTTTGTCTCGAGCTATTTTAATGTGGGAGTAATCCCTCGTGGCACTCACTCATTAGCTACTCTAGGTAGGGTCTACATGCTACCTCGCTAGTATGTCACCCTAGTGATCATTTATTTGGAGGATGTGAGTCCCCACGCTTTCTTTCTAACTTGACCATTACAAACCAATGAACGCCTTGTTAGTATGGTAGTCTTCACTACTCAACCATTAAGCTCTCATGTTGCCTTTGTTTAAGAAGATGTGAGTCCCATACTTTCTTCTTGAACTAGCCATCATACTCTAACTAGGTCGAGTATATTTGAGGTTTAGGATAAGTCACCCAGAGGCTCCTTTCCTCTTAATTATGTTTGAGTTGATATAAGCCCCCAGTGGCATTCACTCAATAGTCACCCTAGGTCGGATAGCACTTATCGAGCTAAAGATAGACTATCCCAGTGATCAGTTCTACTATAGGAGGATGTGAGTCCCAAGCTTTCTTCCTAGGTTGATTGTTATAAATCGATGGCCACTTTAGGTTGGTTGATGTTCACTATGCTGACAGTGACTCACCCGGTAGATACACCACTCTTGGCAGATGTGAGTCCCCAAGCTTTCTCCATGAGTTGGCCACCGAATACATATGATATTATCTTCTCCAGTGGATCAAGCCCTTAGCGGCTCCTCTCATGGGCACTCTATTTGGATTACATCCTTTGTGACCCCATTTAGACACTACCCGGGTTACTTTTGGATTCGACAATATTTCTTAGTAGCCACCCATGTGGTTGGAGAATTTGTTCATGGATGCGCAGATTCTCCCTTGGTTCGGTAAATATGAGATAGGTCTAGTCTAATATAAGCTCCTTCTCAGTTTGATCCCTTACAAACTAACAGGGTCCATGATAAACAAACTAAACAAACAAACAAACAAAATATTCACTTGTGAGTTAGGAATTTAAGCCCCCAAAGGGTCCCTTTTCCCAAGCAGGCATCCTATCTTTAGGCGGTTTAGTGACTCCCTATAGAATTACTACGAGTTGAGATAAGTCTCTAGGTTGGCACTCTCTATAGTCACTTAGGTGGGTTCAATCTATTTTTCGAGCGAGTTACCCGGTATCCATTCCTCTTTAGAAGATGTAAGACTATGCATTATTTCTAATACTAAGCATGTGACTAGGTGGGGTTTGTTTTCCAAAGATCCCAGTGGTGTTTTTTTTTAATATGTGAGTCCTCGTGCTATCTTTCCTTAAATTGATCATTGCAAATCAAAAGGCACTCATTTGGTTGGATAGTTCTCCCCTCGGTTGGGAAGCTACTCCTTTTGGTTCAGTAAATCTAGGATAGGGCTAGGCTAATATCAGCTCCTTCTCAGTGTGATCCATCGCAAACTAATGAAATCCATCAAAATAAATAAATTAAAAAATGAAACTAATATTGACTATTTTTGAGCTGATTTAAGTTCCCCAGCGGCATTCACTCAATAGTTAGCCCTAGGTCGGGTTTGATTTGTTGCCTTGCCAAATGATCACCCTAGTGGTTCCTTATTTTAGAAGATGTGAGTCTCCGTGCTTTCTTCCTAACTTGACCATTGCACATTAAAATTCTCCCCTTTGGTCAGATAGTCCTACTGTGTGGTTGGTAGACTACTCCCTTTGGATTAGTAGGTCTGAGTTAGCTCAAGGCCACCATGGTCCCTACTCAGTGTGATCCAACATAAACCAATAAGGTCCATCTCAAAAATCTAAGAATCTGAAACAAATTCAACTCTCCTCCCTCAGTGGAGTCAAACAATCAAAATAATAATCAGAACAAAAACAACTAAACGATCAAACAAATCAAATTGATTTCTCTCCTCAGTGAGACTCAACTCAGATCAAACCTCTCATCCTTCAGTGGATGACTTGAACCTGCTTTCTTGGTGGAAGGTTTGTATGCTCTATCCCTAGTGGATTTCTTCTTTACTCTCTTATGTCCTTGACATGAATAAAGTCACATTGCACTAAGCTCCTGATTCTTTTACACCTTGGGTTAGGAGTAGACCATTTAAAGTGCTTGTGATGGTTGGTGTTTTGATCATTTGGTCAACACCAATGTCCTTGTGTCACACCACACTTGTTGGGCACCCTTTGTTGACCTCATTTTTAGAATGAGCTCTCAAATCCCTCCATCTTAGACATAAGACTTCTCTTAAATACTAAGAGTTTCTTTAGTCTTAAGACACATCTAGTGATTAGGTTGACACTCAACCTAACCCTAGAGACATAGAAGAGTTAGCCATAGGAATAAGTTATGCCTTAAGGGTGTTAGGGAAACTTGCCTACCCTATAGCTTGAAACAAATCCTCACTTCCTTCCTTAAGTCAATCTCCAAATCAAATCAACTTTAAATTCAAATCAATTCCAACTTGATGGATTTTCTCAAATCATGACTCAATTTTAAATGATTGAAACCCATGATTGAATTCCAAGTCTAAAAATCTTTCCAAATTTGATTCCATCTTATGGACTTAGCCTAAATCAAATTCAAACCACTTCAAATTCAAGAAATTTTCTCATAACCCATTTATATTCTCATTTATATTCACAAATATAAATGAATATAAATTCAATATCTAAAACTAAATTCAAAAATCAAATCCAAATTCAACCAAAATTCAACTTAAACCTTTCAAATCAAAATCTTGAACTTAGCCAAATCAAATTCAAATCAAGCAAAAACTTTGATTTTTCTTCATGATTTAATACATCCTTCAATCATGAATCCAAATATAAACATATACCTCAATCATCAAACCAAAAATATTCAAAAACCAAACCTAAGTCAAACACAAGTTCACCCTTTTGAACTTGAAATTGTCAAATAAATCAAAACCCATTTGACTCCAAATTACTTGAAAATATATTTATATTTCAATCATAAGTCCATATGTGAATTCAATCAAACTCAAATCAAGCTTTGACCAAGCCATTTGACCCACTTAGGCTCACTTGACCCCAAAGTGACTATGAGCCAAATTCTAATCTTACCCAAATTAGATTCAACTAAGCCCAACTAAGCCTCACATTATGAGCAATAATATCATGAGATAATAGATCACTCAAATTGGGTCAAACCAAGTAAAACCTAATGGTTGACCAAGTCAACACTTAGCCAAAATGCAACTCAGCATAGCCAAAATTCACTATAGGCCAAATTGATTGAAACCATTGATCAAAACTCATTCATGATTAATGTTTGAGCTTGACCAAGTCATCATTTGAGCCTAACCAAGACTAATTAGCCACTTGACCCAAGTTGACCCAACTTGACCTAAAAAATCAAAATATGTCAAAACTTGATCTAAGTCAAATTGACCGAAACCAATGGGTCAAGTTCAGTCCAAATTAATTGTTGAACTTGACCAAAGCCTCAATTGACCAACTAGAACCAACCAAGCCCAATTTACCAAGAACCCAACTTGACCTAAAAGGTCATATTAAGCTAAAATAAAATCAAATCAAAATTAATTGAAAATAAAGATACTGTTGACCTCATTTTTAGGATGAGCTCTCAACACCTCCATCCTAGACATAGGAATTCTCTTAGACTTTAAGAGTTCCTTAGTCTTAGGACACATCTAGTGATTAGGTGGACACTCCCCTAGCCTTAGAAGACTTAGAAGAGTTAGCCATAGGGATAGATCATTCCTTAGAGGTGTTAGGAAAATCTCCTACCCTTTAGCTTAAACCATTCCTCACTTTCCTTCTTTCAAGTCAAATTCCAAATAAATTCTATTTGATTTTCTCCAAACTCAAATTAATTCCATGATTCAATTCCATGATTGAAAGATATGATTGAAACCCATGACCAAAATCCAACAAAAATTCCTAAGTTCAAATTTCCTAAGTCCTTAACCCTTCCTTAAGGACTTAACCAAAACTATGATTCAAACCTATTCAAATCTTTGAGATTTTCTCATAATTCATTTATCTTCTCATTTATATTACTATATATAAATGAAATATAAATTCAAACCCATCAAATCAAATTCAAAATTCTAAATTAATTCATGAAAAGTTTCTTAAGTCCCTTAATTTTTTTATTAAAGGACTTAGCCAAAATAAACTCTAAACCTTGATCAAACCAATTCAAATTCATGGGATTTTCTCAAAACCTATTTATAACCTCATTTATATTCTCATATAGACAAAATATAAATATAAATCAATCCAATCAAAGGAAAAATTAAACTCCAAATTTAAAATCCTTGAAATTCCCTTAAATCCCTTAATTTTTCATTAATGGATTTAACCTAAACCTTGATCAAACCTATTCAAAGTCATGGGATTTTCTCAAAACTTATTTATATTCTCATATATAAATCAATCCAATCCAATCCAAAAACTAAATTTCAAATTAAAAATTACTTTAAATCCTTTAAATTCACTTTAATGGATTTAACCTAAATCATGATTAAACACTTTCAAATCCTTGAAATTTTCTCATGTTCCATATATATTCTTATTTATATTCATATATATAAATGAAATATAAATTCAAATAACCAAAACCAACTCCAAAAATCAAACTCAAATCAATTCAAAATCAAATCTAAGCCTTCAAGCCTAAATCTTGAACTTAGCCAAATCACTTTTAAATTAAGCCAAACTCTTGATTTTCTCTCATGGTTCAATCAATCCTACAATCATGAGTTCATATATAAATCCAAACCTCAATCAAACAATCAAAACCCAAACCAAAAATCAAACCCAAGACCCCTTCATATTCTTCCTTTGAATATGAAATTGTCAAATGGATCTAAACCCATTTGACATCAAACCACTTGTAAATGGATTTATATTTCAATCATAAATACAAGTATATCAAGATCAACTTCAAAAAAAGCCATTTGACCCACTTAAGCTCACTTGACCCAAAGTGACCTAAAATACCCTTATAAGCCTACTTTTGTTCCTATCTAAATTGGATTGAACCAAACTAATATATCCCTCTCATCATGATCAATAATCATCATGGAGATAATCAATCAATCAAATTGGGTCAAACCAAGTCAAACCTAAGGGTTGACCAAGTCAATACCTAACCTAAAATGAAACCTTACATAGCCAAATTCCAACATAGGCCAAATTTAGTGAAACCATTGATCTAAGTTCACTCATGACCTATGTTTGAACTTGACCAAGCCAACATTTGAGCCTAACCTAGCCCAATTGGCCCACTTAACCCAAGTTGACTCAATTTGACCTAAAGGGCCAAAATGTGTCAAAACTTGAATAAAGCCAAATTGATTGAAACCAATGGGTAAAGTCCATTAAAAATCACTTATGAAACTTGACCAATAGACCCAACCTTTAGACCTTAAAGGGGTGTGGAGCCAACATTGAACTTAACACAAATTGATTAAAAAAAAAGATACCAATCCACTCCATATGACTAACCAAACCTAAACCTACCCTTGACCAACTTCAAATAGGTCAAATAGGTCAAATTGGTCAACTTGACCCATTTGACCTAAATGAATCATATGATCCAAAACCAAATCTAATCCAAATTGTACCAAACCAAAGCCACCAAAATATTTCAAATGGCCATATAAACTTGACTCAACCCTTGGTTTGACTCAGTTTGACCATTTAGTCAACTTCACCCATGTTGACCCATTTTGACCTAAATGGGTCAACATGAGCCAAACCCTATCAAATGGATTCAATTGAAACTTGGCCAAACTATTTTCTCACATACCAAACATAGTGAAAAATAGCAAATGACCATTTTACCTAGGCCATAGAACAAATTTTGGCTAGTCCATGGGTATTTTGGTCATACCCTCTTCACAATCACTTGAGGCTTTCCTAAAAGCTCAAGGAGACTTTGATGAGTGGTGCACCCAAATGGGTTTGGGTTAGCCATTTGGCCATAGACCAAACCAGCCTAATTGAATTTTCAAATTCCTCTAGCTCAATTTGAGCATGGGAAGTTGGCAATCCTCAGGATCAAACAAACCATGTGCACACTCAAAACCATCAAAGCAACCTCTCCAATCTAGTCAATTGGATCAAAATGATAAGCTTATGCTCGACCGTTTGATTGCCATATGGGGAGATATACTCCCCCTAATTCAATGAAAATTCACTTCACTCATTGTGATGAAAGGAACCCAGCAACCATCAGAGCCTTCCAAGCTTCTTAGAATTCCCATTCTTGATTTTACCAAATAGGGAGCTCAATCCATTTGTTAACTTCATGATCTAATCCAATTCTCTTGCACACTCCATGGAGGTCAAGTCAAACTTCTCTCATGAAGTTCCCAGGGAGGAGTGAATTGGATCAAAGTTGAGCAAGTGGTGTTGGTCCATGTAGATCTCAACCTAGGCGAAACTTTCAACAGCTTGTCTCCACTGAAAGAAGCTTCATTGAGCTTGGCCGTGATCACCTCTAGCGAGGTATGTAATTTTTTAACCACTTAACTTGATAGGTGTTGGTCCTTTGTGAAAGAAATATTCAGGCATGTGAAATCCCGTTGGATTGGATTCTTTAGATGGTGTGGGTTGAGTTGAGTTGTATGATTCATGCTAGATTTGGATCTCCCCGGATCATGGATGTCTCATTGATCCTCGAGGAAGAACTTGCTCATCTGACCATCCATCGCATTTTAGATGGACGGTGAGATTATTTAATTTTAGTAAATCCTTTATCTATTTGCGGGTGAATCCTTAGTCGTTGATCTTTGATCGATGAGGATATTAGCGTGTATCACCTTTGTGAACTTAGTTGTCCTCATGTGTAAAAGTAATTCCACCACCACCACACGTGTGTGAGCTAGATTAAAATGATTAGTTAATTTTAATTAATTCTAATTAATTAAATATCAAAATTAATAACTTTGCATAGAAAAATAAAAAAAAGGAAAAATGCTATGGAAAGATAATTTCATATAAAATATTTTAAAAATGGCTTTGATAGATTTTGAATTCCCATTTTCTTTGAATCTGGGTTTCTTTGGGAATCTTAATTAATTCATTATTCTTTAATTAGGTCATCAATTGATCTCAAATTTCTAGGGTTTATTTTATGGGATGACCTGCCTCCCTAATTTTCTTGAGATTTATTGAGGCTTAATTGGAAAAAATTATTATTTCATTACCCTTTCATGTAATTAATTAATTAAGGTGTAGATTAGATTTTACCCATGATTAGGGTTGATTAAGGTTAGATATTAAGTAAAATTTATGGAATAATTTTGATTTCCCTAAGCTCCCTAAACCCCTTTTCTCCCCCTCTTAATTAAGGGTTAATTCATTAATTATCCCTTAATCAATTTTCAAAATTCTAAAAGTTCCATAACTTAATTAATCTCTTGGGTAGATGCTTGGGTGTTTAATAGCTAAGTTCAATTAAGAAAATTAAAACCCCTTTCATAAGTGTGAAGGGTGTTTTAAAAGTACTTAAGCTAAACCCCTTAATTAACTTTTAATTGTGAGCAAATTGCATTAGGCCTTTTCATTATTAGGTGCATTACAAATTTAAATATATTGTGGGTTTTATGTCATCTCATTGGCTCATAATTACTTAGTTAATTTTTCTAAGGTGGTGTAGGTAAGGGTTAAAGCCACTTAATTCATACCTAATCAATGCTTTAAAATGTATTTAATTATCTGAAAATTAAAAAAAAATATAAAACACATGTGGGAATGGGTTAGTAATAAACTCATCTCACCTTTTCAAAATTAAATCAAACTTCAAACTAAACAAAAATTATTTTAAAATTCACTTTGATTTATTCTAAATTTTCTTATTCGTTAAGAATGTCTTTAGGATTTATGTAAAGTGAGTTTGTTTACATGATTTCCTTACTTTAAATATTTTCCCAATATGTTAAGTTGTATGTCATGTGATTCATGCATTCATAATCTCATGTTTCAAATTTAAAAAATGAAAATTGTTTACTTTATGTCAAATGTGCATGTGTTGGCTAAAGTAAAATATGAGTGGCTATTATCACTACTAAATCCAAAATATTTTTTTTAAAACTTATAAATGAATATCAAATCTGAAAGTGTGCTATTCATATCTTAATTATAAAAGCTTGCATGTGATTATAAAGTCATGTTTAGTGTAGCCTTTCTTTCTTTCTTTCTTATGTTAGCATAGTTTTGAATAGGAGTTGGTAAGATGTAGGGTTCATTTGAAAAGAACCAAACACTTACTTAATTCTATACCTATTCATCCCTATGCTATCATAAGAAGGATTACTACTTGCATGAATAAATTGCATAAACAAAACAAATCCATTAACAACTTTTGCATCTTCCTTTTTTTTCATTTCTTTTTATATGCATGTTTGTATTTAAGGAAAGTGGTATATTAGTCTAGACAACCCAGGTTGCGAGGCTTTAAGTAGCCTAAGTAGGTCTTGTACCTTACTTAACAAGTTATATGTTGTACTCACTTATGCCTTTCTTACTTTCATGCATGTATGTGAAATTTTGGATAAGAAAACCTTTTCTACTTAAGAAAATCATGCATATTTAACTTCTAAATTTTCTTAAATGGATTACTTAGCATGCATCATAAAGTGTGTTAAATACTCTCATTTACATGTATAGATATGCTTAGGGTCCATCCATGTGCATGTTATATATGTTGGGAAAGAATGAAGTAATGCGTGTTATGTGAATTTTGATTCATTTTGTTTAATCTTAAAATGCCTTTATTTTGAATAGGTTTGTTTAGAGTTTATCTAAACTTAGGATTAATTAAAATGTAATCAAATATTCACCTAAATGAAATTAAAATGTGAACTTACCTTAGAAATTACTTAAAGTTAGGGAAGGAAGAGAAGTTCTCTTCTCTTTCCCTCTCTTCATAACAGTAATTAATTGTAGGTTTTACCAAATTAAACATGAAATAAAATAACCCAAAACACTTAAACAACTTAAATGAAACCTCCTCTAAGTTGAACATGTTCTTCACACTTAGAAAATTTGAACTTAAAGTCTAAGCTATACCACACAAACCTTCAAAGCACACACATTAGCCTAAGTCACTAGCTTTAGGTTAGGTTAGTGCATGGTTTGATGTTATGTTTTATTTTGTGATGAATGTTTTAGACTGGATGTTAGGGTGTATGCTTAAGGGGCGCTATCATAAATAAAAATATAACTAGTTCTTATTTGCAGAGTGCTTATACCCCTTTGTATAATCCATAGGCCAGGTGGACTTAGTCATCCATGTGTGGGGTAATAAGCCTAATATATATGCATGGGATTTGTGTGGTGTAATTTAACTGACCTTTGTTTTACAGGTATTAGATAGATTTCCATTTTCCTTTTCATGTAAAAATTTATATAATTAGGGTTTTGGAATGATTTGTTATGGGGATTAGGATGAATATTGGTCATAAGATTCCATCTTATGCACCATGTGAATCCTTGGAGCATCCACCTTCCAACCATCCAAAATAAGAAACCAAAAGAAGAAAGAAAGAAAAAGAAGAAAGAAGAAGAAGAATAAAGAATAAAGACCCCTAATAATGAATTCCTTTGCTAAATTGTAATTTAATTCATTTGTAATCTGGGTTGTATAAGGGGTAGAGCTTGGCTACCCAATTTAATATTTTTCAAGTTTGTGGTCACCATAAATGATATATTTTTTTTTACATTAGCTTTATAAATTGATTGATGATTTTTTTTTGCATTAAGTATACTTTTCTAGTTTCTTTCTTATTTTATGTATGGCCTGAATGTGGATTAGGCTCTTTATAGATAAATATATCTTTTACCCAACTTAAAAATTCAAATTAAAATTAAACAACTCATAGCCTCATCTAAAGCTTAGGATTAAAATCAAGATAAAAGATTTAGTAACCCCCTAGATGAGATTTTCTTTATAATATCATGCACAATAGCTTCTTATTCCTTATTCTTGATTGAGGGGCTTCCACCTTTGCCGAGAACCTGCCCAACTATCATGGGTGGAAACTCACCTCCTCCCTTCTCGTTGATTTTGGCCAATAATCAGATTTCTCATGCATTAGTCATAAAACTTTTATTAGTGAGTCAAAATAATTGTCCAAAAATAATAATAATTTGAAATTTGAAATGCATTAGATTTTAGGTCATTTTAAGCATATCTCTTTACATGATCTAGTCTCTTTAGGGATTGAGTTTAAGGACTTGGTCTCTTTTTAAAATAATAATAACCTAGCTATCTTGCATAAGCATAAAGACTTACCTATATGTATTTAAAATATAGGAGTTGGGCCCCCAGCGGTTGTAAGTCCAAGTTGTTGGGTGGTTTGTCCTCTCTTATGGTGGCAAACCAATAACGAATTTTTTCCTTAGATTTAGGTTGTGCTTTTGGACCTCGTCGAAGCTCTCTAGATTTAGGTTCTGAGCTTGCTTTTTCCCTTTATGGGCCATAAGCATAATTCCTCACCTCTTGGGCATTTCCTTAATCTTGTGGTAAGGAATCTTAAGTCCTAAAATTCTAATGAAAAATATAACTCAAACAAACTAAATCAATTTCTAAAATATAAAACCCAATTTTAGGATAGTTTGAGATGCTCGTTAGGTTTACTAGCATCGTGGACATCTCCTACTTATTTCCCATTTTGGCTTCGATAATAACTCCCTCTTTTGATCAATCCCATTTGATCTTCAAACACAAACCAATCGATTGATAGTCCTTCCCTTTGAAATCTTTAGATACAATGATCATTTACCTTAATCAAGAGTTTTCCTAAGGGATCCCATCCCTTAGGATGTAATTAATTATGGGGCTTGCCCTTGTAGGGAACTTAAAGAACCCGAAGTAAAATAAACCCGCTTACTTTTTCTATGTAAAGTAGGGAAGAATCTCTGATACATATGCAGTCACATCGTTCTTAGTAGTCCTTATTGCGGTGATTGGTTCCATTAAAGGATAGTGACTTCTGTCTTTTGAGATAGTACACAATACCTTGATGACGTACCCAATCGCATGAATAAGTACATCTATGGATCTGCATCTTACCAAGATGAATTTCTATAAGGTCTCTTCTTTCTTTTCTCCATAGATTTGAAAGGTGACTCTCTATAAGAGATTTATTTAACCAATAAATTTTCCTAGCGACTCCACCGTGATGGTTCCTCTCTCCATCTTTGGTAAATGATCATTGTATTTGAGTACCGATAGTTGATTTGTACTTTGGTACAAATCCAAGACTATCCTTCTTTCCGTTGGCACTTAGCTCATTTCATTCTTGAGTTGAGTTAGCCAACATCTTTAGGTTTTAGGACCGCATTCCTTGTTGGACTTAAAACCCCCATTGGGTTCTCCAATGGGTAAAATGAAAAGATCTAAATAAAAAGAAACATCTTTAAGACTTCCTCCTTATCATTTTCATGATAAAGAAAGGTTCATCCTAAAATAAATAAAATATTTGATAAAGAACTTTGCTTTTCAAAAGCACCTTTAAAAAAAATGCACTTAATAAAATATTTTCCACAAAATTTTGTCACATTCATTTAACAATTTCCATAATTATTACATGTAGGGATTTTTCAAATATAAAATTAATAATATTTTCCAAAAGCACAAATGTACATCTCCTTTCAAATTCACTTTGATGAAGATGTCATTTTCAAAACAAAATGAACAATCATCCTTTCCAAAAATCACAATCATATTCATAAAGTTTTCAAAAGCACATATGAATCTTTCTATTTCAATACACTCACACTTATTGAATGCAAAGTTCATTTGTAAATAAAATTAAACTTTTTTAAAAAACACATATGAATACCTTCATTTAATATACTTAAATTTATTAAATGAAGATTTCATTCCCAAATAATAATAAAAATTATTTTAGGAAATCCCACTTAAACATATCTCACATATGTTTTAAATTGGCCTCCCTTTCAAAAAAGCAACAATCACACACAAAAATTTCATTTTTCAAAAATAAAAATTGATCTCCATTCTACATACTTAAATTTGTTGAATGGAGGTCCTTTTTTTCAAAACATTAAAATTTCAACAATCAATTTTCAAAAAAAAAATTAAAAACATATTTTGGAATTTCACTTAGCATAATCAAATTTGCTAATTGGAATTATTCAAAATCAAAAATCAAATCAATAATCATAATTCAAAAATATTCAAAACACATTTTGGAACTTCATTTAACATACACAAATTTGTTAAGTAAGGTTTCCAAAATCCAAAATCCAAACATTTTCAAAAAATTTTTAAACACATTTTTGAAACTCCATTTAACATACATAAATTTTTTAAGTAAAGTTTTAAAATCCAAAATCAAATCAACAATCATAATTCAAAAATATTCTAAACACATTTTGGAACTTCATTTAACATACACAAATTTGTTAAGTAAGGTTTCCAATATACAAATAATAATAATAATAATAATAATGAATTCTAAACACATTTTTGGAACTTCACTTAACATACCCAAATTTGTTAAGTGAAGTCTCCAAATCCAAAAGTTTAAAATTTTCAAACAACATTTGGAACTTCATTTAAAATACACAAATTTGTTAAGTAAGGTTTCCACAATCCAAAATCCAAAAATTTTCAAAATTCAAAACACATTTTGGAACTTCATTTAATAAACACAAATTTGATAAGTAAGGTTTCCAAAATCCAAAATAAAAAAAAATCAAAATTCTAAACACTTTTTTGGAACTTCACTTAACATACCCAAATTTGTTAAGTGAAGTCTCCAAATCCAAAAGTTTCAAAAGTTTCAAAATTTTCAAACAACATTTGGAACTTCATTTAACATATACAAATTTATTAAGTAAGGTTTCCAAAATCCAAAATCCTAAAATTTTCAAAATTTAAAACACATTTTGGAACTTCATTTAACATACACAAATTTGTTAAGTAATGTTTCCAAAATCCAAAATCTAAAATTTTTTTTAACATTTAAAACACATTTTGGAACTTCATTTAACATACACAAATTTGTTAAGTAAGGTTTCCAAAATCCAAAATCCAAAAAAATTTCAAAATTCTAAACACAATTTGGAATTTCATTTAACATACCCAAATTAATTAAGTAAAGTCTCCAAATCCAAAATTCAAAACTTTTCAGAACATATTGTGGAACTTCACCTAGCATACTCAAATTTGCTAAGTTTCTAAGGCCAAAATAAAAATATTCAAACACCTTTGGAACCTCCTCCCTTAGCATACCAAATTTGCTAAGAAAGAAGTTTCCATTTTTCAAAATTAAAAATGAAATCGAAATTTTAAACACACCATTTGGAATTCCATTTATCATACTCAAATTTGCTAAGTGAAATTTCTATTTCACAAAACCAGGTGGGTTTTCATCTTTAGCAAATTTCTAAAGTTGAATCTCTACTTTCAATCATTTTAAAACAAAAAATAAAACAAAACACTTAGGATTCCCTTATCATACCAAATTTGCTAAAGGATCCTACCCTTTTCAAAATAAAACATTCCAGACAAATGAAACACTTAGGATTTTCTTAGCATACCTAAATTTGCTAAGGATCCTATTTTCAAAAATTAAATAAAATACACTTGGATTCTTCACTAAGCATACCTAAATTTGCTAAGTAAGAATTCCAAATTTTCAAAAAAAAAATCAAAACAAAACAAATTCACAAAAAAAAAGAAACAATCACTTTTACTTTACTTAGCATACCTAAATTTGTCAAGTGAAGTGAAATTCCAAAACAATCAAACACAAAATCATTTTGACCCTTACTTTAACATACCTAAATTTGTTAAAGGAAAGGGTCCTCAAATTCAAAATTCAAATTCAAAATATCAAATGAACCTATGGAAGCATCCTATCAAAATTTTGAATCCCATATTTCATACTAAATTTGTTGAAGTTTGGATTCATATTCAAATTCTCTTTTCAATCTTTCCAATATATTTGAACCACTTACAGGTTCCAAGTTGTTGGATGTGGGTTCAAATTTTAAATTCAAAATTTAAATTTCAAAATCTATGGAGAAGAAAGCGTGCAAGTTCATTTCTCATTGCGCGGATCTTTTTGGTCGATTTACGTACAATTCGGTTTAAGTTTGGATTCGGTGAAATGGCAATTGAAATGGCAAGAATTTTTCTTTACCTTCCCTCGACACGGCATCTGGATCCAGCCTTAGAGTCGGGGCTATTCCCTCGAACGACCATAACCACTTGATCATTTTAGGATTTGGGGGGCCAAGAAACTTGTGAGGCATTTCATCATAGCCAGAAGAAGGTGGTCGTGGTCCATCAAGGTAGGCTTACCCTCCTGATTCATATCTCCTCACCTAAGAGGAAAGCTGGTAGTATGACAAACAACCAGATTGGCTCTGACCCAGCGGCATTTCCCAGTTGCAGCAAGCACTACCATCTATACCCTCCAAGGGTAAGGCTCCCCTGGTTTCAGGGCTTGCCTCCCTGACATTTGACTATGGGTCTAGCCCACTCTTCTCTCTTCCCACTACAAAGAGAACAAGAACCATATGGTTAAATGGTTCCATACTCAGCTGAGAGCAAAATGCCAAACCATGTATGAGTCTCCATCACTTCACCACTAGTTATAAAAAACTAGTTTTATCCTCTCTCAGGATCAGATCGAGAGGATGCTAGGAAGATCCATTCATCTCCTCCTCTAGGGAGGTTGAGGACGCCGCCTCGCTTCGCTGCGCATATGGGATGGTCGTGAGTTCGCACTCAGCTTGACCACATTATCCCTCAGGTGGGAGGCATCCAGAGAGGGCCCCGTAGGCCCATCATACATCGCAGAGAGTGAGGTTCAACCGCCGCCAGCCGCCGCTTTTGTTGATTTCCAACTCGACGCCACCGCACCAACCACCATAGTATTCTCCTCAGGGACCAGACCATCACAGAGAGACCGCTCTATCACAAGAGTGGGTGTCACTCCACCGCTTCTACCTACGCCATCTCTAGTGCAGTTTCAAAGATCACCATTCCATCTAGGCCATGAAGGCCACATCAGAGGAAAAATGTACACCGTTGGTGATCCAGCTATGGCCAAGGGATCCTACTCCTCCTACACCATCCATTATGGTAGGGTCGAGCTCTCCTGGTCAACCTTCTGCCCCAGTGGTGGTGCGGAAGGAGTGGCGACCCTGGAGCATTATGGTTATTCCTTCACCAACCACACTACAAATAATAGATAGATGTCACAGATATTCCAAATGAGTCAGCCAGTAGAGAGGAGCATCCTAGGTTTGTTACCTACAATATAGTCGAGTATCATTCTAGTGAGTAAATCAAGTGATTGACTCCCCAAGATGATGAGGTCCCATCTCCATGCATGACAGATCACACCGCACCAAATATTTGTACCAGTTAGATCGATCCTTAGATGGTTTGCACACTATTTTTTATGAGAAAAAACATCTTAAGGTATGCTTGATGAAGAAAGAGTCGCCGATCTAATGAAGATGACTTGATGGGGATTCAATGCATACCATAGACACAGGTTCTCTTCTTAGGGAGAAAGCCATGGAAGGTGATGAGGTTGATAAAAGACACCATGGAATCACCTGACTTGCTAAAGTAGAATGAGCGTAATGATAGGATCACACAATATACAGACTTAAGCAGCGGTCGTGCTTGAAGCAAGCCCTTCCGTTCAAGTAAGTTGATGTCACCAACTTGCAACTAGTGTCTTAGACCCAGTTAAGACTCTACCTCTGATTGAGCAAGGTAGCACTAGTCTGCATAGAAAGGTTGTGGATAGTACCTCCATACATAAAAAAATCTCAAATCTATGGTTGAGCAGTAGGTTAAGGAAGCCTTAGCTTAAGCCCAGGGAGGATCATCAGTTCCAAAGGGTAGACCCTACTAGGAATTGAAGATGCCATAGATTCCCAAGGGTTTATGCCTCTTCCTTCAGAGAGCTGATGGCAAGTGGGAATCCGAGGCAACATATAGCTCACATTAGGTTTAGTTGTTGCAACAAAAAGTGATGCTTTTACCTCTTTAAACTCTTTACAATTAGTATATCGCTTTTGATTGGTATGCTAAACTATCCAATGGTTCAAGAAAGACATTTGTTAGCTAGAGCAACTCTTCATCAAGAGATTTCGGAGCTCAAGAAAGGGTTATAGGTGATCTCTTGTAGCCCAAAGACCTGAGTCACTTGTTGATTATATTCTCTGATGGCATAACTTGAGTATGAAGTGTGAATCACAACTATCTGAATAGCATGCCATTGAGATTCTCTTGAAGAATATCCATGGCCTAGTCACCTTCATGCTTAAGGGCTTCACCATAAAGACATTTGAGAAGCTAATCAACAAGGCAGCTAGTCTACAAGGAGAGGCCAAATAGTTACCTTTACAGATTAGTTGCTGAAGCAGAAGTCCCAAAAGGTTTATGAGAAGAAACTGCAAGAGGTTGACAAGGGAAGCAACCAACTGAGATCAAGAGACCAATGACCAGAGCCCACCTCCTTTGCCACCATTGAGGTAGCCATATTGGCCTCCATTATAGCCTTCATGGCCAGCACAACCACTGCCTCAGCCATACCAGCAGTAGCAATGGCATGCATATCCGCCAAGTAGCTATGGTCCACCTACTCTTTTAGATAAGTTAAACAAACCTTATTCTTTTAAGAGGATGTAATCAGGAAAATCTTTAAGAATCTCTTAAAGAAACTTGATTTTCAGCTACCGCCTAAGAGAGTGAGGAAGTTAACAAAAGTCATGATCCAAACTTTTCCCCTTACCATATGTTAGCCATATTTTGGAGGATTGCTTTACATTCAAGGACCGGCTTGAACACTTTCAAGACCGTTGAGTTATCCCAAAGGAATACCTTATGGAACAACCTTCCGTTCCATTAGGTAATCCTTGGGGATACAAGTGATCCTACCAAAACTAAAGAAGGTTGGGACATTTCTTTATCTAAAACCTCTAAGAAAATAATTAGAAGATCAAGAAGCTTTTTGTGTGCCTGAGTCACTCAAACCTCCAACACCAAGGAAGGTTTGCAAGTTGCCAAGTGCCAACTCTAGGAAAGTGGGAGCTCAGAAGAAGGTGTGGCTGGATAGCCCTTAGCACCATAACCGCCACCTCCACCCTTCGTAGCTTCCACACAGACTTCTTCCATTTCAACTAGTTCTTCTATTTCTTCTACTAAGAACTCGTATCGGATATAAGGGCATCAAATCCCTTACCCACTCACTTGACTTCTACTTTGTACCTCCAAATACTTCCAAGAAATTGAAGAATAAAGCATTTTGAATTACATGTGTCTCTTGATGAGTTATCTTCTTCTATTCCTAATGATAACTCTTCAAGTCTAAATAACTATAATAATTTGATCTTTCCTCTCGTGAGTTGGGCTTTCCAACTCACTATGGGTTCACCTCTTGAGATAGACTTGGAATCATCCGATTTTGAGAGTCCCATAGGAGAAGATGTGAGGTGAGCCAAAGTGTGTGTAGAACCTTGCCACCACCCTCCAAGAGATTACAAGTCAACCTCCATAGTGGCAAGGTTCTACCTCCTAGGCACCTCATAGAGGAAATAAGTCATTGGTAAGATCGAGAAGCCCTTCCACATGATGCTCCACCCTTGGATATGCTTGTGGAAGATCAACCAAGGTGGACTACAATCCTTTCTCATCTAAGAAAGTTTCATCTAAGCTCTAAGCATATATGATGCCCTTATCTTATCCAAAGAGATGAGGGAATCACTAATCAAGGCTCTCCTTGATCCTAAATATGCTTAGCTAGTTGACCGCTATAGAGGAAGCACATTATGAAAAAAGAAGCCCAAGGGATCACCTTCACGTGATGAAGACCTTCTAGGGGACTTGGAGCACAACCGCCCCTATACATTACAATGACATGGATAGTTCGACTCACCGGTTCTCATGGATTCAGTGCATCGTGAACATTATGAGTCTAAAGACCCTTGCCTATTTGAAGATCGACATCTCTACTCAGAGATAGGATGATGTTGAGAGGATTCAATGATCAAGGTGAGCTTTAGGTTCTATAGTGTTATTGGAGATCGGTGACGAAGACCAAGCCAAGTTATACATCATTGATTTGAATACTTCATTCACTACTTTGCTTGGTAGGCCTTGAATACATTAGAACAAGATCATTCCATCCTCCCTTCATCAATGCATCAAGTTCAGAAAAGATGGAATTGAGTACCATGTCGATGAGGATGAAAAAAAATTCTCAATTAGAGAGGTTGAGATCTATGAGGATGCGACCTATTATCTTCCTCAAAATACCCTTCCTTGTGAACTTGGACAAAATTTAAATAGAAATGCAAAAAAATAAAAGAAAATGAAGCAAAAGAAAAGATAAAAGAAAAGTCCAAGTGAGCAAGAAAGGGGAATTGAAGAAGAAATAGCATATCACATTATTCCACCCAGTTCATTCCATCATATGGACATGTGGGTAGATGGCTCAACCTCCACCGTAGAGCAAAGGCGTAAAACAGGTAGTTCAGAGGGAGACCCCTAGTTGGCCTTCAACCAATAGGTCATGTTCCAGTTCTGAGTACCCTACTATTCATATAGACTTGGAATCCTGAGGATGAGTCTAATGTGATTAGTATACCAGCCAACCCCTCTCAGGGTTCCATTGAGGTGACTTTGATCCACAGATGAAGACCAGCCTCCAAGCAAAGCAAAGTATTCAATCAGTTTATGTGAAACTATCGAGCAATTGGGAACCTTAGCTCTTACCTCACTTACATCGAAAGTTGAAGGTTTAGTAGTTAAGGAAGTCCTAAGTCTTCCAAATGACATGAAGCGAAGAGGTTCTTTTGGGTTCATCATCCTCAAGTCAAGATGTAGGACTTGAGGAAGATACTTTTAAAGAATTAATGGAATTACCTTTTGACTTTTACTCGCCTTGTGTTCAAAATCTTATACATAAAAGTTTATTTCCTCACACTTGGTCCAAGTAAAGGTCAGAATATTTTAAAAAATTATGAAACAATACAGGCAGGGAAGCATAATCAAGAGCAGGACTATGATTCGACACAATGGGTTTAGCCAATGATGAAGATTATTGCTAGTTACCAACCATTTGAATCGATAGTTCTTCTCACACATCCCCAACTCTTATGAGAATGTGTTAGAAACTTAGATGATCCGATGATCTCCAAGTCAAAGAGGTACCGCCAGAGTTTGAAGAAGAGATTCATTCAATAATCGATAAGCTAAAAGAAATCAACTCTGATAAAGAAAATCCTCACCGACATACATCGTCAATGAATGAAGAAGAAACAATGACTTAGTTAAGCTATTTGAAGTTTAAAGACTACTTTGCATGGAGTTATGAAGAAATGCCCAGATTATCTCGACATAGCCCACAAGCTAGCAATAGACCCCTAACATTACTTATTAAGCAAGCTCCTAGATGCATGATTAGAAATTGAACAACGTGTCATTTCAAGTCAAGAAATTGATCGATATTGGTTTCATCAAAGAAGAAAAATATCTACCCGTTAGCTAGTGTCATCCCGCTAAGAAGAAGAATGGCCAAAATTTGTTGATTTTAGGGACTTAAGGCATGTCCTAAGGATGAGTTTCCTCTTCCTATACTAATTAATGGTGGACATTGCCTCATCTCATGCGCCTTCTCTTCATGGATGGATCATCTAGCTATAACCAAATCAAGATGTCTCAAGATGAAAGAAACATTACTTTCAAACCCCAACGAATCTTCTGTTATAGGGTCATGCCTTTCCTTAAAATGGTGCTACATACCAATAAGCCATGACTCATCTTCAATGAACTCATCCATCATCGTTGAGTGCTATGTTGATGATCTAGTCAAGAAAGAAAAGGAAGACCACCTCTTTGACTTGAGAGTAGTTTTCAAATGGTTGAAATAATAAACCTCAAGATGAATCAAGTGTGCTGAGTTTCGGGAAATTCTTGGGTTTGTTGTTCAACACGGGAATAGAAATAGATCCTAAAAAAGATTAAAGCTATCTTAGAAATGCCACCTCCTAACTCAACTCGATCCTTTCAAGGATGGTGCATATCTAAGATGCTTTATCTCAAACTTATTAAGGGATGCAAACTTCTCAAGACTTGTCAAAAGGATGCAAGTTCAAGTGGGATAAGTGAGCGCATTTGAAAGACATCAAAGAATACTTGGTGAAGCGCAGTTCTAGCCCCTATCCAAAGCCATTGATCCTTTATACCGCATTGGATGACTCTCTGCTGGCCCAAGCAATGAAGGGAAGGAAAGCACTCTACTACCTCGCCATCCCCCCTCGAGCAAACTATCCACCTATTGAGAAATATTGCTTTAGCTTTGATCTTTGCATATCTTACACTACATGCTTTCATAAGGTGAACTTGATCTAACCAATCCACCTGCATCTCATGACACTGCTTTTTGGATGTTTGGCTATTGGTCCATGATATTTGATATCACATTTGTAATTTGTGTAAAAGGATAGCACTAGATTTCTTAGACACACCCACTTCCCGATTCTCCGCTTAGTGATGATCTCCATGAACAAATCATGAACTTAGGGGAGGAGGCAATCGATGGGAGATGTATTTTGATGGTGCTACTTCTTCTTAAAGGTGAAGCACCATGATCTATTCTCCGTGAAAGAGGGTAGAATAGTTCTTCTAACTCAAATGATATGATGAGATTCTCATACTATCTTTCCAACCCCTGCACCAACAATGAAGTAGTATGAGGCTTTGGTTTTGGAGAGTTAGCCATTACCATCTGTCAAGATCAACATCTTTGGGGATTCTGGTCATCAACCGATTGTCCTACCAGTCCTCAAACCCAAGCTTCATCATTACTATGAGTATACCATGAAGTTGGCCCAGATTCTAAGTCATCTACAAGGTTCCCAGTGAGAACAGTAGTAGATGCCTTGGCCAAACTTGCCAAAGAGTTGGCATGTCCAAGATGAGTCCATTTCAATAAGGGTCCAAAATAGACAAGTCTTATCCCTTATTGATTCAAACTCATCGAGACTTTCTCTTGAAGGGGAGGTTATCGCTTGCCAAAATGGACAAGGAGTTTGATTGAGGCAACCGCTCATAGATTACTTGAACATCAAAACTACCTCAAGAGAAATCTCAAGCCCATCGTGAAAGAGAGCTTCTCCTATGCTCTTGTTGATGACATTGTATCCTCCTTTAACCAAATGTGGTTACTTTGTTTAGACAAACATGAAGCCTATGGCATTATAACCGAGGTACATTCAGGTCTATGTGGAGCTTATCAGTCTAGTCCAAAGATGAAGTCCAAGATTAATAGACTTGGATACTACTGGCCTTCTATGATCATAGATTGTATAGATGTAGCTAGAGAGATGCCATCGCGGTCGTGCACGGTGGTCCTCTACCAGCCACCCAATATTCTACACCCTACTTTGGTTTCATGGCCATTTGAGTGTTCGGGTACTGACATTGTAGGTCGACTGATCCTCCTTCTTCCAAGGGGCATCGATTCATTTTAGTTACTACTGACTACTTTTCCATGTGGGCGAATCCATTCCACTCAGAGAGGTCACAACTCACCATGTGCTTCAATTTTTCAGGAACCATATCGTATATAGGTTTGGGGTGCCTAGATGAATTATATCTGATAATGGTACATCATTCAAAAGCATGAAGATCAATAGCCTTTCCAAAGACATGGATATGGAGATACTCCACCATCTACTACCCTAGAGCTAATGGTTTAGTAAGCATTCAACAAAACTCTCATCCGAATGAAGAAGACTCTTGATGATAACAAATGAAACGAAGTTGGTTGAAGCCTTGTGGGCCTACCGCACCACATACCAACTCCAACTCCCCATTTTTCCTTAGTATGGGTCCAAGCCATTCTTCCTTAGAAGTTCAACTCCCATCACTAAGGATAGCATTGGGTAACAAGATCACTGAGCGTAATGCAAAGTTGGTTAGAAGAGCTCAAAGGTTTGGAGGAAAGTCACCTATGCATGCTGAGTTGTATAAGGCCAAAATGATTCAAGCTCACAACAAGTCCACCCTAGGTCTTTCAAGTAGGAGAACTTGTGTTAGTCCTAAGGAGACCAATTATTTGTCAAAGATGGGAGGCAAGTTTGAACCCACTTGGGAAGGCCCCTATGTCATAGAGAAGGCCTACCAAGGAGGATCTTATCGCCTTATTGATTGTAAAGGGGAACACCGATGCTTCCAATTAATGGCTCTATCTAAAGAAATATTACCCATGAAATAAAACTTGTTTGAAAATAATCATTAATAAAAGAACAAAATTTGATTCCATTCATCAAATCTTCTCTTCTTTCAAGTGTTGTTGTTTGTCTTGTGAATCCATCGTACGTTTAGGGTGTAAGAGTCCCCTAGTGGCACCCTATCCCTCTTTCACAACACAAACACAATCTCCTGACGCTTTTAGAATAGGTGTGAGAGAACCCGAGGCACATCGATTAAAGATAACAGTTAGGTATGAGAGAACCCAAGCGGCATCCTTTCTTAGTGGGAATCTTGTTTCCATCTGTGGTATCATTTCATGATTCCCCAATGTAATTTAAGGTAAGTGTAAGAGTCCTCCAAAGGTGTCCTATTCCTTTTAACACATGCACACAACAAACATAAATCTTTTATCTCAAGCTATTTTGATGTGGGAGCAAGCCCCCTGTGGCACTCACTCATTAGTCGCTCTAGTCGGTCTACATGCTACCTCACTAGTATGTCACCCCAAAGGGTCATTTGTTAGGATGTGAGTCCCAGTGCTTTCTTCCTAACTTGATCATTGCAAACCAAGAGCCTTGTTAGTATGGTATGCTTCACAGCCAATAAGCTACCTCATGTTGACTTTGTTTAAGAAGATGTGAGTCCCCATGCTTTCTTCTTGAACTAGCCATCATCATGTTCTAACTAGTCGTATATTTGAGGTTTAGATAAGTCCCCTCTCTTTCCTCTTGACTACTTTTGAGTTGATATAAGTCCCCAATGCATTCAGGTCACCCGGATAGCACTCGAGCAAGACTATCCCTGCATCGCTATAGGGATGTGAGTCCCCAAGCTTTCTTCCTGATTGTTTTGCAAACCATGGGCACCTTAGGTTGGTTGATGTTACTATGCCGACAGTGACTCCCCATGAGTACACACACCTTGATATGAGTCCGTGCTTTCTGAGTTGGACACCAAATACCTAATTGATGCCATGTCATTTTCCTGTGGTTGGATTAAGCCTTATCGCCCCATCCCTGTGCACTCTATTTGGATCAAGTCCTTATGACCCCATTTAGACACTACCGGGTTACTTTGATTGGACATTCCCTTCCTAGTAGCCACCCCTATGGTTGGAGAATTTGTTCAAAAGATGCGATTCTCCTTGGTTCAAGAATCAAGATAGTCTAGTATAAGCTCCTTCCCATTTGATCCCTAAAACTAATAGTCCATGAAACAAACAAATAAACAAACAAAATTTTGCTTATGGATTAGATGTAAGCCCTCAAATATCTTTAGGCAAGGTCAAGAACTCCCTATAGAATTGCCTGACTACCGAGTTGAGATAAATCTGGTCGATACTCACTCGTAGTCACCCCAAGTTCAATCTTTTCCACAGTTTACCAACAATCATTCTACTTGAAAGATATAAGACTCACATTCTTTCTGATTATCGAAATGACCCCAGTTTGATTTGTTGCCCAAAGCAACCATCACCAATGGTCTTTTCTAGTGGAAGATGTGAGTCCCAAGCTTTCTTCCCTTCAATTGATCATTGCAAACCAAAAGGCACTCCTTTGGTTGATAGTTCTCCCATCGGGAAGCTACCCCTTTGGTTCAAGAAATCTGAGATAGGTCTAGTTTCTACAAGCTCCTTCTCGGTGATCCATAAAAAACCAATAATCCATCAAAAAATTTAAAATGAAATTAATCTTGACTATTTGTGATTTAAGTCCCTGGCATTCATTCAATAGTCACCTAGGTGGGTTCGAATTAAAGAAACCAATCACCCAATGGTTTTGTCTAAGATGTGAGTCATGCTTTCTTCTTAACTTGACCATTGTACCAAAAGGCATTTCCTTGGTTGGATAGTCTACCTTATGGTTGGTAGACTACCCCCTTTGAATTAAATTTAAGTTAGGTGGCTTCACTACCGCATTTCATCACAAACCTATGGGATCCATCATAATCAAAACAAACAAACCTAAAATGAAATTCAATCTTGACTATCTTGAGTGATCTAAGTCCCCATATTCACTCAATAGCCACCTAGGTTGGGTTCAATCTCTTGCCAATAGATTACCCCAAAGAACTAATCTTTACTTGGAGGATGTAAGTCTACGCTTTCTCTAATACACCAAAAGGCATCCCTTTGGTAGTCCTACTATGTGTTAGTAGACTACCCTTTGGATTAAATCTGAATTAGGTCTTAGCCTCCATGACTCCTATTCAATACAACCCATTGCAAACTAATAGGGTTCATCTTAAAAAAATTTAATCCTAAAAAAAAAATTAAAATGAATTCAACCTTCACCCCCAATGTAGATTTCTACTCAAATCAAATTAAATCAAACCTCTCATTCCCTTGTGGATAACTTGAACCCGCTTCCCTAGTGGAAGATTCACACTCTATCCCTTAGTGGATTTCTTCCCTCTCTCTTATGTCTTGGACATAAGTAGAGCCATATTGCACTAAGCTCTGAATTCTTTCTTTTCCTTGGGCTAAGGATAGATAGTTTCTATTAGTGCTTGTGAGCTTTCGATGTTTTTGACCATTTCGGTCAACACCAATACGCATGTGTTCTTCACCATCACACTATTTGGGCACCCTTTGTTGACTCATTTTAGAATGAGCTCAACACCCATCTCTTAGACAGGACTTCTTAGACTTTAAGAGTTCCTTAGTCTTAAGACACATCTAGTGATTAGTGGACACCCCCTAGCCTAGAAGACTTAGAAGATTTAGCCATAATAGTCATGCCTTGTGGGTGTGGGAAAATCCTACCCTTTAGCTTAAACCATTCCTCACTTTCCTTCTTCAAGTCAAACTCAAATCAATTCTATTTGATTTTCTCCAAACTCAAATCAATTCCATGATTAAAAGATATGATTGAAACCATGATCAAAATCCATCAAAATTCCTAAGTTCAAATTTCCTAAGTCCTTAACCCTTCCTTAAGGACTTAACCAAAACTATGATTCAAACTTATTCAAATCTTTGAGATTTTCTCATAATTAATTTATATTCTCATTTATATTCATATATATAAATGAAATATAAATTCAAACCCATTAAATCAAATTCAAAATTCCAAATCAATTCATGAAAATTTTCTTAACTCCCTTTAATTTTCCATTAATGGACTTAGCCAAAATCAACTCTAAACCTTGATCAAATCAACTCAAATTCATGGGATTTTCTCAAAACTTATTTATATCCTCATTTATATTCTCATATATAAAAAATATAATAAATCAATCAATCAAATAAAAAATTAAATTCCAAATTTAAATCCTTGAAATTCCTTAAATCCCTTTAATTTTCCATTAATGGATTTAACCTAAACTTTGATCAAACCATTCAAACTCATGGATTTTCAAAACTTATTTATATTCTCATTTATATTCATAAATGAAATATAAATATAAATCAATCAATCCAATTAAATTTCAAATTAAAAAAAATTATTTTAAATCCTTTAAATTCCTTTAATGGATTTAACCTAAATCATGATTAAACTTTTCAAATTTTGAAATTTTCTCATGATCATTTTTATATTCATATATAAATGAAATATAAATTCAAACAATCAAAACCAACTCCAAAATCAAACTCAAATCAAATTTTCAAGCCCAAAATCTTGAACTTTCAAATAACTTTCAAATCAAGCCAAACTCTTGATTTTCTCTCATGGTTCAATCAATCCTACAATCATGAGTTCATATATAAATCCAAACTCAATCAAACAATCAAAACCCAAATCAAAAAAAATCAAACCCAAGACCCTTCATATTCTTCCTTTGAATATGAAATTTTCAAATGGATCAAACCATTTGACTTCAAACCACTTGTAAATGGATTTATATTTCAATCATAAGTCCATATACAAGATCAATCAACTTCAAATCAAGCTTTGACCAAGCCATTTGACCCACTTAGGCTCACTTGACCCAAAGTGACCTAAAGTACCCTTATGAGCCAACTTTTGATCCTAACCAAATTGGATTGAACCAAACTCATATATCCCTCTCATCATGATCAACAATCATCATGGGATGATCAATCAATCAAATTGGTCAAACCAAGTCAAACTAAGGGTTGACCAAGTCAACACTTAACCCAAAATGAAAAACATAGCCAAATTTCACCATAGCCAAATTGATTGAAACCATTGATCTAAGTTCACTATGACCTATGTTTGAACTTGACCAAGCCAACATTTGAGCAACCTAGCCCAATTGGCTGACTTGTTGACCCATTTTGACCTAAAGGGACAAAATGTGTCAAAACTTGATCTAAGATAAATTGATTGAAACCAATGGGTCAAGTCCATTTGAAATCACTTTGAACTTGACCAAAGCCCAATCAACTAATTCAACCCATCAATTGGTTTTAGACCCAACACATGACCCAAAGGTCATGTTGAGCCAAAAATTGAACTTAACCCAAATTGATTGGAAACAAAATATCAATCCACCCATATGACTAACCAAACCTAAACCTACCCTTGACCCAAATGGTCAACTGACCCATTTAACTCAAATGAGTCCAAATCTAATCCAAATCAAACCAAACTAAAGCTAACAAAATATTTCAAATGGTCATATTTTAACTCACCTTTTTGGTTTACCCAATTTTAATAATTGGTCAACTCTTGACCCACTTGACCTAAATGGGTCAACGGAGCTAAACTCCATCCAATGGATTCAACCATTAACCAATAAAACTATTTTCCTCAAAAATACCAAACATCAAATTGAAAAAAAAAATAAAAAATGACCATTTTACTCAAATTGAATAAATCTTGGGAGATATACCCCCTAATTCAATGAAAACCACTTCACCACCATCGATTGGAGCTAGAACCAAAAGCAACCATCTTAGCCTTCCTAAGCTTCTTAGATAAGATTTGAATTCTAATTCTCGTTTGCAAGTGCAAAATAAAGCTCAATCCATTCTTTCATCTACACTTGATCTTAATCCACCTCGCACACTCCATCAAAGGATCGTTGAACTTGCCCAAGCTCAATTGAGTTCCCACAAGGAGGAGTCAATTGGATCAAAGCAAAGGGAGCAAGTGGTGTTGGTCCATAGATCCACTCAACCCCAAGGCTCAAACTTTCAAGTGGCTTCGCCTCCACTAGATGAAGCTACCCCATATCGATGGGTGATCACCTCCTGAGGTATGTAATTTTGACCACTTAGCTTGATAGGTGTTGGTCCTTTGTGAAAGAAATTTCATCATGTGAAATCCACTTGGATTGGCCGCTTATTCCTTAGATGTGGGTTGAGTCTTGATTCTATGCTAGATCGATTGAATCTCCCTTGGATCATGGATGCTCACATTGATCCTCGTGGAAGAACTTGGCTCATCTCACCCATCCATCCATGCATTTTAGATGGACCAAGATTATTAGAAATCTTATCTATTTTAAACCGCGAATCCTAGTCATTGATCTTTGATCGACGATTATAGCGTGTGCACCGCCACCATGGAGACAAGTTCACCACGACGATGTAAAGTGCATCACCACCACCACATGTCGCGCCGAGCGATTAAGGGGATTAGTTAAATGTTTAATTAATTTTAATTAATCTAGGAATTCAAAAAATTAATAACTCTATAGAAAATTAAAAAATAAAAAGAAAAATTTTATGGAAAGATAATTTCATATAGAATATTTTAAAATTTTCAATGGATTTTGAATTCCTTTTCTCTGAATTTTTTGGGAATCTAATTAGTTAATTATCTTTAATTAGTCATCAATTGATCTCAAATTTCTAGGGTTCATTTTAGATGACCTCCCCTCTCCCTAATTTTCTTGAGATTTATTGAGGCTTAATTAAATTGCTATTTCATTCCCTAATTACCCCTTCATGTAATTAAGGGTACTAAGGTGTAATTAGTGGATTTTCCCATGATTAGATTTGATTAAGGTGATCTAGTAAGTGGGGTTTATGAAATAATTTTGGGGTCATTTCCCAAGCTATTCCCTAAACCCCTTTCTCTCCTTAATCCCTCTTAATTAAGGGTTAACTCATTAATTATCCCTTAATTAATTTTCAAAATAAAAGTTTGAACTTAATTAATCTACCTTGGGTAGATGCTTAGGTGTTTAATAGCCTAAGTTCAATTAAGAAATTAAAACCCCTTTCATAAGTGTGAAGGGTGTTTTAAAAGTACTTAAGCTAAATTAGCTTAATTAACTTTAATTGTGAGCCAAATTGCATTAGGCCTTTTCATTATTAGGTGCAAAATTTAAATACCTTGTGGGTTTTATGTCATCTCATTGGCTCATAATTACTTAGTTAATTTTTCTAAGGTGGTGTAGGTAAGGGTTGCCACTTAATTCATACCTTAACCTAATCAATTCTTAAAATGGATTTAATTATCTAAAAATTAAAAAAAAACAAAACACGTGTGGAATGAGTTAGGAATAGTAAATTCATCTCACCTTTTCAAAATTAAATCAAACTTTAACCTAAACAAAAATCATTTTAAAATTCACTTTGATTTATTCTAAATTTTCTTATCCGTTAAGAATGTCTTTAGGATTTAAGTAAATGAGTTTTACATGTTTCATTGCTTTAGATCTTTCCCAACATGTTAAGTTGTATGTCATGTGATTCATGCATTCATAATTCATTTTCAAATTTTAAAATGAAAAATTTACTTTATGTGCATGTGTTAAAAGTAAAATATGAGTGCTATTATCACTACTAAATCTAAAATATTTTCAAAACTTATAAATAAAGTATCAAATCTAAAAGTGTGATATTCATATCTTAATTATAAGCTTGCTTGTGATAGATTATAAAGTCATAGTATAGCCTTTCTTTCTTTCTTATGTTAGCATTATTTTGAATAGAGTTGGTAAGATGTATGGTTCATTTGAAAAGAACCCAACACTTACTTAATTCTATACCCTATTCATCCATATACTATCATCTAAGAAGGATTTCCTACACTTGCATGAATAAATTGCATAAATAAAATAAATCCATTAAGCAACTTTTGCATCATCCTTTTCTACTCCATTTCTTTTATATGCATGTTTGTATTTAAGGAAAGTGGTATATTAGTATGGACAACAATGAGGTTTTTAAGTATTCTTAAGTATTACACCTTGGTTAACAATGATGTACTCACTTATGCCTTTCTTACTTTCATCATGCATGTATGTGATAAGGAAAACCTTTCTACTTAAGAAAATCATACATGTTTAACTTCTAAATTTTCTTAAATGGATCATCATGGCATGTTAACTTTCTCATTTATGTATAGATATTTAGGGTCCATCCATATGCATGTTATATATGTTGGGAAAGAAATGAAGTAATGTGTGTTATGTGAAAATTTGATTCATTTTATTTAATCTTAAAATGCCTTTCTTTTGAATGGGTTTGTTTAGAGTTTATCTAAACTTAGATTAATCATTCAAATGAAATTAAAATGTGAACTTACCTTAGAAATTACTTAAGTTAAGGAAAGAGAAGTTCTCTTCTTTTTCTCTTCATAACTTAGTAATTAATTGTAGTTTCACTTAAATTAAAATATGAAATAAAAATAACCAAAACACTTAAACAACTTAAATGAAACCCTCCTCTAAGTTGAACATGTTCTTCACACTTAGAAAATTTGAACCAAAGTCCTAAGCTAAGCATACCACAAAGCCTTCAAAGCACACATTAGCCTAAGTCACTTCTAGCTTAGGAGTCGGTGCATGGTTTGATGTTTTATTTTATGATGAATGTTTTAGATTTGATGTTGTATGCTCAGAATGAATGGGGATGTGCTTAGTCTAAATATTCTTTTTGTAGGGATTATGCTTAAGGGCTATCATAAATAAAAATATAAATGTTCTTGTTTGTGCGCTTATACCCTTGCATAATCCATATAAGGTGGACTTAGTCACCCATGTGTGGGTGATAAGTCTAATATACATGCTTGGATTTGTGTGGTGTGATTTAACTAACCTTTGTTTAGGTGTTATAGATTTTCCTTTTCATGTAAAAATTTGTATAATTAGGATTTTGGAATGATTTGTTATGGGAGATTAGGATGAACATTGGTCATATGATCCCATATTATGCACCATATGAAGCCTTGGAGCATCCACCTTCCAACCATCCAAAAGAAGGAACTAAAAGAAGAAAGAAAGAAGAAAGAAGAAAGAAGAATAAAGCTTGAAGACCCCATAACAATGAATTCCTTTGCTTAAATTATAATTTAATTATTTGTAAGTATAAAGGTAGAGCTACCCAATTAATTTGATATTTTTGAGTTTCTACGGTGGTGCCCAACCATAAATGACCATTTATTCTATTTTTGCGATTAGCTTTATAAATTGATTGATGATTTGTTTAGCTTTTATATTAAGTGACATTATTTTCCTAGTTTCTTCTTTACTTCATGTATGGCCTGGATGTGGATTAGGCTCTTTAGGAAAAAATAAATCTTTTACCCAACTTAAAAATTAAAATTAAAATTAAATAACTCATAACCTCACCTAAAGCTTAAGATTAAAATCAAGATAAAAGATTTAGCAACCTCATTAGCTGGATGAGCTTTTATTTATAATATCATGCACAACAGCATCTTCTTCCACTCTTGATTGGAGGGCTTCCACCTTTGCGAGAGAACCCGGCTTGACTTGTGAGAGCCGTGATGGAAACTCACCTCCTCCCTTCTCGCTAGTTTTGGCCAATAACTGATTTCTCATGCATTAGTCATAAAATCCTATTAGCAGTCAAAATAATTATCCAAAATAATAATAAAATGAAATTTGAAATGCATTAGATTTAGGTCATTCAAAGCATGTCCCTTTACATGATCTAGTCTCTTTAGGAGTGACTTCTCTCTTTCTAAATAAAAAATAGCTATCTTGCATAAGCATAAAGACTTGCCTACATGTATTTAAAATTATAGGAGGAGTTAGTTGATCACCCAGGTTGTAAGTCCAAGTGTGGTTTATCTCTCTGGAGGCAAACCACTACCCATTTTTTGCCTTAGATTTAGGTTGTGCTTCTGGCCCTCGTTGAAGCTCCCTAGATTTAGGTTCTAAGATTGCTTTTATCCTTTGTGAGCCATAAGCATAATTTCTCACCTCTTAGGCATTTCCTTAATCTTGTGTTAAGGAATCTTAAGTCCTAAAATTCAAATGTAAAATATAACTCAAACAAACTAAATCAATTTCTAAAATGTAAAACCCCATTTTAGGATAGTTTGAGATGCTTGCTAGGTTTACTAGCATCGTGGGCATCTCCTATTTATTTTCCATTTTGGCTTCAATAATAACTCCTCTTTTAATCAATCCCATTTGATCTCCAAACACAAACCAATCGATTGATAATTTTTTCTTATTAAAATCTTTAGAGACAACGATCATTTACCTTAATAGAGAGTTTTCCTAAGGGATCTCATCCCTTAGGATGTAATTAACTATGGGGGCTTGCCCTTGTAGGGAACTTTACGAACCTGATTTAAAATAAACGCTACTTTATTTTTCCATAAAGTGTGGGAAGAATCTACATATGCATACCCACTATCCTGGAGTCCTTATTGAGGTGATTAGTTCCATTAAAGGGTAATGACTTGTGTCTTTCGAGATAGTACATTATACCTTGATGACATACCCGATCACCTGAATAAGTACATATGCGGATCTGCGTGGCGTCTTACTAAGATGAATTTCTATAAGGTCTCCTCTTTCTTTTTTCCATGGATTTGAAAGATGACTCCCTATAAGAGATTTATTTAAGTCACAGATACCAATACATTTCAAATAATCAATGAAACCAAACTAACCCATGACCTAACCGAATTGGTCAAATGGGTCAAATTGATCAACTTGACCCATTTGACCTAAATGAAATCAAATGAGCCAAATCCAAATATAAATAAAATTGAACCAAACCAATGATGCCAAAACATTTTGAATGATCATATGAACTTGATCCAACCCTTAGTTTTATCCAATTTGACCAATTGGTCAACTTGACCCATCCATTTTGACCTAAATGGGTCAACATGAGCCAAATCACATCAAATAAATTCTAAATTCATTGAAACTTGGCCTATCCCATTTTTCAATCATACCTAACATATTCAAATTAAAAACTAAGATAAATGACCATTTTACCCCTAGGTCATAGGGAACCCAAAATCAAAACCACTTAGAATTTGGTCAATTCCTTTTCATGAACACTTGTCATCCTCTTAGTGGACCAAATGATCACTAATGAGGATGGTGCACATGACCCAATGGGTTAGTGTCAACAAACCCAACCCAATGGTCAAACTGACCACCCACTTAGAAATTGAGCACATGGGATCCCTCCTCCACTCAATTAACGCGTGGCAACTCCTCCACTACATCCTCTAGCCAAAATTGAATTACATGCCACTCTAAATAGCCTAAAAAACCCATTGCATGAGGTGAATTTGATCAAAATGACATCTCTAAGCTCGACCGTTCGATCCACCTATGGGGAGATAAACTCCCCCTAATCCCACTTCATTCACATGGACTCATAGTTGATTGAAGCTAAGGAAGCCAGAGAAAGCAATTGCAAGCACCTCCAAGCCTACTAGAGCTACTTCTATTTTCCCATTTTCGGATTCCATTAAACCAAAAATAAGGGAGCTCCTTGGAATTTCCAACTCATCCAATACTCAATATCAATCCAATTCATCCTTCAAACACCTTGCGGGGGACCTAATCAAGTCATTCCAAGCTTCATCTAAGTTCTCAAGGCACAGGAAGAGTGTTCATGATCAAGCCCACAAGCTTAAGAGGAGCACTTTGGTCAATAGAAGGATCTACCCAATACCAAAGTCTCAAATCTTTAGGGCTTCATCTCTACTAAACAAAGCTACCTCGGCGGATTGGAGCACCAGTGATAGCCTCCAGCAATGTATGCCTTTAAACCGAGCCTAGATTAGGGAGTCTGTGGTCCTTTGTGAAGAGAATTTTTATCTTAAATAAAATTGACCATTGGATGTCTTCCCCCTTGCATGATAATGGTGTGGGTTGAGTTTGAGCTCGATTCAAGCCCAATCAAGCTCAGATCTTGCCCTAAAGAGTGGATGGATGCCCTCTCCCACAGGCAAACTCAGCGGTGGATCATGGATCGTCCATCCGTGCATTTGGATGGATGGTCCTAATCAAACCGTGTAGGACCATCTGATTAATCCCTTAAGAACCACTATCTCAGCATCATCCGATCGATGATTTAGAGAGAGATAGCATAGCGCCACCGCGATGTAAAGACTGGGATGTGATAAATTAAGTGATGAATCTTCTAAACAAGCAACCATTGGGGTGACATACTAGCAAGGTAGCATGTCAGCCTGACCTAGAACAGTTAATGAATGAGTGCTACAAGGGGCTTGCTCTCATATCAAAATAGCTTGAGACAGAGGATATATGTTTATTTTTATTCTTGTGTGTTAAAGGAAATAAGATGCAGCTTGGGTTATCTCACACCTACCCGAAACACATTTGGGGAATTGGATGAAATGGTGCCACGAATGGCAATTATGATTCCACTAAGAAAGGATGCCACTTGGGTTCTCTTATACCTATTCTAGTAGCGTCGGGAGATTGTGTTTGATTGAGTTCCTGTGTGTGAAAGAGGGATAGGATGGCTCTTGGGTTTTCTTACACTTATCCTAGACAGGTCACAAAAGATAAGATAAGCAAACAATGCTTCTAAAGAAGAGAATATTTTGATGAAATGGAATCAAATTTTTATTCTTTTATTAATAATTATTTTCAAACATAATTTATGGATAATATTTCTTCAAATAGAGCCCGTTAATTAGAAGCAATGAGTGTTACACTTTACAGTCAATGAGCTGATATGATCTTTCTTGGTAGGCCTTCTCTATGACATAAGAGTCTTCCCAAGTGGGTTCAAACTTGCCTCCCATCTTTTGACAGATAACAATTGGTCTCCTTAAGACTAACACAAGTTCACCTACTTAGAAAGACCTAGGGAAAAGCAGCTTGTTATGAGCTTGAATCATTTTGGCTTTGTATAACTCAAGGTTCTGGCACGCCCATAAGTAACTCTCCTCCAAACCTTTAAGCTCTTCTAACTGTAACTTTGCATTCTATTCTAGTGATCTTGCTACTCAATGATATTCTTAGTGATGGGAGTTAAACTTATAAAGGTAGAATGGCTACACTAAAGAAAATGGGGTAGATTGAGTTGGAGTTTAGTATGTGGTGCAATATGCCTACAAGGCTTTAACCAACTGCTCATTCCATTTTACTTATTGTCATCAAGAGTCTTATTTAATATTTGGATGAGAGTTTGGTTGGATATTTCTGCTAAGCCATTTTCTCTGGGGTAATAGTTGGTGAAGTATCTCCAATCTATACAATGTCTTCTAGCGAAGCTGTTGATCTTGGTGCTTTTGAATGCTATTAATGAGCTGATATGATCTTTCTTGGTAGGCCTTCTCTATGACATAAGAGGGCCTTCCCAAGTGGTTTCAAACTTGCCTCCCATCTTTTGATGGACAACAATTGGTCTTCTTAAGACTAACACAAGTTCTCCTACTTGGAAATACCTAGGGCGGAGCAGCTTGTTGTGAGCTTGAATCATTTTGGCTTTGTACAACTCGAGGTTCTAGCACACTCATAAGCAACTCTCATCCAAACCTTTGAGCTCTTCTAACTACAACTTTGTAATATATTCTGTAGTGATCTTGCTACTCAATGATATCCTTAGTGATGGGAGTTAAACTTCTAAAGGTATAATGGCTTCAAACCCATACACTAAGAAAAATAGGATAAATTGAGTTGGAGTTCTATATGTGGTGCAGTATGCCTACAAGGCTTTAACCAATTGCTCATTCCACTATTGCTTGTTGTCATCAAGAGACTCTTTAATATTTGGATGAGAGTTTTGTTGAATGTTTCTACTAAGCCATTTGCTCTAGGGTAATAGTTGGTGGAGTATCTATAGTCTATACAATGTCTTCTAGTGAAGCTGTTGATCTTGGTACTTTTGAATGATGTACAATATTATATAATTATCGAGGCACAAACCTATACATATATAGTTCTTGAAAAACTAAAGCACATGTTGAGTTGTGACCTCTCTGAGTGGGATTGCCTCCGCTCACTTGGAAAAGTAGTCGATGGCAGCTAAAATGAACCGATGACCCTTGGAAGAAGGAGGATCGATCGGATCAATAATGTCAATTCCTGAACACTCAAATGGGCATGTGGCCAATGTAGGGTGTAAAATGTTGGGTGGTTAATGTAAGACCACACTGTGTACTTGACACTGATGGCATCTCTTAGCTACATCCATGTAGTCTACAATCATCGAAGGCCAGTAGTATACCAGTCTCTTGATCTTGATCTTCATCTTCAGACCAGATTGATGCGCTCTATATAGACCTTAGTTATAATGCCACGGGCTTCATGTTTATCTAAATAATGTAACTATATATGATCAAAGGACCGTTGGTACAAGGTGCCATCAATGAGAGCATAGGAGAGAGCTCTCTATTTCACCTTATGGCTTGTGACTTTTCTTAAGGTAGTTTGCCGGTGTTCAAGTAGTCTATGAATGGTTACCTCCAATCCAGCTCCTTATCCTTATAGGCAATGATAATTTCCTCCAAGAGAAAGTCTCTCAATGAGTTCAACATCAATAAGGGATAGGACTTGTCTGTTTTGGACCCATATTGGAATGGACTCATCTTCCGAACATGCTAATTCTTTGGCAAGTTTGGCCAAAGCATCTGCTACTACGTTCTCTACTTGGGGAACCTTCTAGATGGTGACTTCAGGAATTTGGGCCAACAACTTTATGGTATACTCGTGGTAATGACGAAGCTAGAGTTTGAGAACCTTGTAGGACCCAACAATCTCGTTGATGACTAACTGAGAATCCCTATAGATGTTGATGCTCTTGACATTGACTATAATAGCTAACTCCAGGCCGGCAATCAAAGTCTCATACTCGACTTTGTTATTGGTGCAGGGATTAAAGAGATAGTGTGAGAATCTCATCACATGTATTCTGGAGTTAAGAGAACTATTCTTATCCCTACTTTTCTGGAATAGTAGATCGGTGCTTCTCCTTTATGAAAGAAGTTGCACCATCAAAATACATCTCCCATCGGTAGTTCTCAACCTCCTCTAAGTTCATGATTTGTTCATCAGGGAGATCGTCACTAAACGAGAATCGAGAAGTGGGTGTGCTAAGAAATTCACCGTGCTTGTCCTTTACCGCACTGAGGGTACCAAAGTGCCAAGGCCAGCGAGATCTCTGCAGTGGATTGGTTCGAAATCAAATTCACCATATGAGAAAGCATATAGTATCGTAGCTTCTGAGATGCAAAGATCAAAGCTAGGCAATGTTTTTCAATAGGTGGGTAATTCACTTCAGTAGGAATCAGACAACGGCTGAGGTAGTAGAGAGCACTCTCTTTTCCCTTCATTGTTGGCTTAGGCCAATAAAGCACCGAGAGTCATCCAATACAGTAGTGTAGATGATGAGTGGCTTACCGGATAGTTAACTACTTCACCAAATACTACTTGATATCTTCAAAGGCATGGTGACACTTATCACCCCACTTAAACTTGTCATCCTTTTTGACAAATGCTGAGAATGGTTTGCATCTCCCTGATAGGATAGAGATAAAATATCTTAGATACGCTAACCATCCTTGGAAAGATCTAAGTTGAGTTAAATATTTAGGAGGTAGCATTTCTAAGATAGCTTTGATATTTTCTGTATTTATTTCTATTCCCTAGTGTTGGACAACAAACCCAAGAAATTTTCCTGAAGCTGCTCCAAATGCACACTTCAGGCGATTCATTTTGAGATTATATTGCCTTAACCATTCAAAAACTACTCTCAAGTCAAAGAGTTCCTTTTCTCTGCTCTTGACTACTAAATCATCAACATTACACTCAACCTGATGATGGATGAGTTCATTGAAGATTTGAATCATGGTCCATTGGTATGTAGCACCAGCATTTTTAAGGCCAAAAGACATGACATTATAACAATAGATTTTGATCGGGGTTCAAAAAGCAGTATTTCTTTCATCCTTGAGGCCATCATGATTTGGTTGTAGCCAGATGACCCATCCATGAAGGAGAAAACTGCATGAGATGAGGCGATATCCACCATCAATTCTAATATAGGAAGAGAAAATGCATCCTTAGGACATGCCTTATTTAAGTCCCTAAAATTGACACATATACGAATTTGGTCATTCTTCTTCTTAACGAGATGACACTGGCTAACCAGGTAGGGTATTTTTATTCCCTGATGAAACCAGTATCGATTAGTATCTTGACTTCAGAAATGACCTATTGTTTGATTTTTAATTGCATGCATCTAGGAGCTTGCTTGATAGGGTCAGCACTAGGGTCTTTTGCTAGTTTGTGGACTGCTACATCAGGAGATAATTTGGGCATCTCCTCATGACTCCATGCAAAGCAGTCTTTAAACTCAGTTAATAGCCTAACTAAGTCATTGGTTTCTTCTCCATTCAGTAATGAACTGATGTATGTCGGGCGTGCATTTTCTTCCATCCCGAGGTTGATTTCTTTAAGCTTATCAATTGTTGAATGGATATCCTCTTCAAATTCTGGCAATTTGGAGATCATCTGGATCATTTAAGTTTCTAAATACACATTCTCATAAGAGTTGATTTGGTGTGAAAAGAACCTATCAGATTCCATAAGGTTGGTGACAACTAAGTAGTAAACATTATCATCGACTGGACCAACTATACTGAATCCTAGTCCTGATCTTTGATTGTGCATCCTTGCCTCTATTATTCCATACTTTTCAAGTACTATGACTTATGCTTAGACCATTAATAAGGAATCAAACCCTTCTTTGTAGGATTAAGAACACAAGGTGAGTACCAATCAAAAGGCAATTCCATTAATTCTTTATATGAATCATCCTCAAGTTCTATATCAACATCAGCACTTGAGGATGATGATCCCAAAAAGAATCTCTTTAGTTTCATATCAATGGAAGACTTAGGGGCTTCCTTAACTATTAAACCTTCATCTTTCTGAGATGAAGGTGAGGTTAGACCTAAAGTTCCCAACCGCTATCTAATAGTTTCACAAACACTTGATTCAAATACTTAGCTTTGTCTGTAGGCTTAGTCTTCATCGTTGTCTAGCTCAGGGCCACCTTCAATGAAACCCGCTGAGAGGGGTTAGTTGGTATGCTAATCACATTATACTCATCCTCTGAGCTAGATTCCAAGTCTATGTGAATAGTAAGGGTACTCCTGTGAACTAAAACATAACACCTTTTGGCTGATGGTCAACCAAGGGGTCTTCCACCATGGAACGCTCTATTTCTCCTCCGCCGGGTGGAGGTCCACCCACATATCCATATCATGGGATGAACTGTGGATGGAATGTGATATGCGGCTCCACTTCTTCCTCAATTTCCTTTTCTTGTTCAATTGGACTTTCATTTTTTTCTTTTCTTTTGCTTTTTCTTTTTCTTTTTTTTTCTTTTGCATTTGCACTTGAATTTTGGACAAGCTCATGAGAAAAAGTTTTTTGAGGAAGATAGAAGGTCGCATCTTCATATATCTCAACCTCTCTGACTGAAAATGGCTTTTCATCTCCTTTGACATAGTATTCAATCCCATCCTCCTAAACTTGATGTACTGATGGAGGGAGGATGGAAATTCCATCTTTTTCTGATGTATCCAAGGCCTACCAAACAAAGCGGTGAATGAAGTATTTGAATCAATGATATAAAACTTAGCTTCAACCATCCATTCACCTATCTCCAAAGATAACACTATGGAACCTAAAGCCCTCTCGCCTTGTTCATTAAATCCTATCGACATCATCTAATCTCCTCGGAGTGTGGAGATATTGATCCTAAAATAGGCAAGTCTTTAGAGTCATAATGTTTATCGATGCACTTAGATCGATGAGAACTCTGGAAAGTCTGAATCTGCCCATGTCCACTATAATGTAGAGGGGACAGTTATGCTCCATGTCTCCCAAAAGTAGGTCTTCATCTGTAAAAGTGATTCCCTGAGCTTCCTTAGAATAATGTGCCTAATCTCCAATAGCGGTCAACTGAGCTAAACATATCTCCAGATCAAGGAGAGCCTTGATTAGTGATTCCCTCATCTCTTTGGATAATAGGGTGCATCGTATATGCTTAGCTTAGATGACAGCTTTCTTAAGTGAGAGAGGACATTGTAGTCCACCTTGGGCTGATCTTCCACAAGCATATCTAAGGGTGGAGCATCTTATGGAGGGGCTTATTGATCCTTAAACCAATGACTTGTTCCCTCTATCTTGAGGTGCTATCTTAGGAGGTAGAACCTTGACACTATGGAAGTTGACTTCGATGATCTGTTGTGGCAAGGTAATGGAAGATTCTACCACACATCAGGCTCACCTACAGCTTCTTCTATGGTACCCTCAAAATCAGATGATTCCAAGTCTATCTCAAAAGGTGAACCTGTAGTATTCAAAGAAGGAAGGTCCAACTCTGAATCAAAAAAAGAAAGATCAGAGTTATTATAATTATTTTTTAGACTTGAAGAGTTATCATTATGAATAAATTTAGACAACCCATAAGTGACACAAATATAATTCAAGCTAGCTTTATTCTTCGGTTTCTTAGATTTTGAAGGAGGTACATAGTAAAAATCAAGTAAAGTAAGTGGGGTGAGAGATTTGATGCCCTCATCCGCTAATATAAGATGTCAACTAAAAGAAGAGCTAGCTGAAGTAGAGGTAGTCACTGATGTAGTAGCTGCAATGGTGGAATGGAGGTTAAACTCGGTGGTTGCGCTTTATCCCAGTCGACACGGATGTCGCTGAGCTCCCCTTTCTTTGAGTTGGCTCTAGAAACTTGCAAACCTTCCTTGATGTTGAAGGTTTGAGTTGTCTTAGGCACTTACAAGAAAAGTTTCTTGATTTTTGATATAATTTTCTTAGAGGTTTTGGATAAGGAGATATCCCAATCTTTTTTGGTTTTGGAAAGATTGTAAGTATTCCCAAGGATCACCCTAATGGAATTGGATGGTTGTTCCACAAGGTATTCCTTCGGGATAACTATAGCATCGATCTTGAAGCTATGTTCAAGCTAGTCCTTGAATGTGAAGTAATTTTTCAAAACATGACAAAGCATACGGTGGTAGGGCAAAAGTTAAGATCATTGCTTTTCCCCACTTCCTCTGATCTCCTAGGTTTGGGTAGCTGAAAATCAAGTTTCTTTAAGAGATTCTTAAAGATCTTCTTGATTACCTCCCTCTTAAATGAATAAGGCTTGTTTAAACAAAAGAAAAGAACCATACTATCACATGAGTATGTACATATTCTGATGATGGCTAAGGAAGAGGCAGGGTGTGCTACTTGAGGCCCTGGTGGTGGGAGGCGATGGAAGTGATGGTCGTGGAGCACGAGGTCTCTCAAACCGCCATGGTCGATGTTTTCCTTGTCTACTACTTTCACCGCCTCGAGCTTCTCAAAAGCTTTTGTGATTGTTGATTGGTCCGGAAAAGATGACTGTTGGCTTCTCCTTGTAACTAGCCTTGTTGATTAACTTCAAAGCATGAGCATGGCGACCGCCATGGATATTCTTAAGCAGAATCTCGATAGCATGTTATTCAGTCAACTAGGGTTCACATTTCATACTTCAATTATGTCATCTAAGAATGTAATCAACGAAGGACTCACTGGGGTTCTATTGAGTCATAACGAGATCATCACCCTTTGCTGAGCTCCAGCAAACCTCTTGATGAAGAGTTGTTCCAACTCAGCAAAAGTCTTCACTAAACTGTTGGGAAGTTAGAGTACCAATTAAAGGCTATGCCTACTAAGCTACTAATAAAGAGATGAAAGAGTAAAACATCACTACCATAGGCGTTGCAACAATTGGCCCTGTAGTGCGCAATATGCTACCTCAGGTTCCCACAGCCATTAAAGCTTTTGAAAGAAGGTGGCACGAAACCCTTAGGATATTGGATGACATCAAATTCCTCTGGGTAGGGTTTACCTTTTGGAACTAATGATCCTCCTCAGGCTTGAGCCAATGCTTCTCTCACCTGCTACTCAACCATAGTCTTTATATCTTTTTCCTATATGCAGGTACTATCCACTAAATTTCTATACAAAGTGGTGCTACCCTGCTCAATTAGAGGTAAAGTCTTGGATGTATCCAAGACATGCACCAACTCTGGCTGACTAGTCTCAGCTATAGTAGGATGAACTGTCGGTGCTTGTTTATGAAGTGCTAAGACTGCTGCTAATAAGTCCTCGAGCTGCTTCGTCATCCTATCTATTTATTTATCTTTTTATTTTATTTGCTAATAAAGGTTTTGGGTCGAGTGGGCTGTGTCTTCCTGCTTGTCCTCAGCACCTTCCATTGTCTACTGTTCATGGAGGAGAGAACCCCAAGTATCTACCATGTGTACCCTCGTTGAATCCTCCAACAGATCATCTTCATTCAGATCAAAGTTGGCCTTTTCATCCTTTAAATCAGACCAGGCATATCCTAAGATTTCCTTCTTCTCCACTAGATATTGAGCTACTATGTCATCTAGGGATCGGTCCAACTGCACAAGCACAAAGATCGGGTCTGACCAATAGTAGGGTCACTATCATGAACAAAAAAGCACCTAACCTCTGAATCTGCTGGTTTAAAATTCAATTCCAAGTTCAAAATATTTTCTAAGTCCTTAATTCCCTCTTAAGGACCTAGCCTAAACCAAATTCAAACCACCTTAAATTCATGAAATTTTCTCACAACTCATTTGTATTCTCATTTATATTCACATATATAAATAAAATATAAATTTAAATCAATCAAAATAAATCCAAAATTCAAATTCAAATTCAAACTCTTTCCTAAGCACTTTATTTCCCTCTTAAGGACTTAGCCTAAATCATGTTCAAATCACTTCAACTTTGAAAATTTCCCATAACTCATTTATACTTTCATTTATATTCACATATATAAATGAAATATAAATTCAAACAATCAAAACCAACTCCAAAAATGAAATTCAAATTCAATCAAAATCTAACCTGAGCCTTTCAAGTCAAATTCTTGAGCTTAGCAAAATCAACTTCAAATCAAGCCGAACCCTTGATTTTCCTTCATGATTCAATCAATCCTACAATCATGAATCCAAATATAAATACAAACTTCAATCACTTAACCAAAACTCAATTCAAAAATCAAACCCAAGTCAAAGTCATGTTCACCCCTTTGAACTTGAAATTGTCAAATGAATTAAAACCTATTTGACTTCAAACCACTTGCAAATGGATTCATATTCCAATCATAAGTCCATATGTGAGTTCGGCCAAACTCAAATCAAGTTTAATGCCATTTTGACCCAATTTTAAAGCTCACACTTGACCCAAAGTGACCTGTAATTTATGTGCCAAATTCTAATCCTAACTAAATTATATTGAACTAAGCCCACCTAAGCCTCTCATAATGATTAATAATCATCTTGAGATGATCAATCACTCAAATTAGGTCAAACCAAGTCAAACCTAAGGGTTTACCAAGTCAACGCTTAGCCAAAATAAAACCCAACATAGCCAAAATCCACCATAGACTAAATTGATTGAAACTAATGATCTAAGTTCATTCATGATCAATGTTTAAACTTGATCAAGTCAACATTTGAGCCTAACCTAGCCCAACCCAAGTTGACCCAACTTGACCTAAAAGTTAAACTGTGTCAAAACTTGATCTAAGTCAAATTGATTGAAATTAATGGCTCAAGTTCATCACAAAATAATCGTTGAACTTGACCAAAATCTCAATTGGCTAACTAGACCTAACCTAGCCCAATTGATCTTGAACCCAACTTGACCTAAAGGGGCACATTCAGCTAAATTCAAACTTAACCAAAATTGATTGGAAACAAAGATAACAATCCATTTTATATGACCAATTAAACCTAAACCAACCCATGACTTAACCCAAATAGGTCAAATAAGTCAAATTGGTCAACTTGACCCATTTGACTAAATGAACTCAATTGAACCAAAATTAAATATGAATCAAATTGAATCAAACCAAAGCCACCAAAATATTTCAAATGATCATATGAACTTGACCCAACCCTTGGTTTGACCCAATTTGACCAATTGATCAACTTGACCCAAGTTGACCTATTTTAACCTAAATTGGCCAACATGAGCCAAATCACATCAAACTAACTCCAAATTCATTGAAACTTGGCTAAACTTATTTTCTCATCATACCAAATATGCCCAAACTAAAATCAAGGTCAAATGACCATTTTACTCCTAGGCCATAGGGTAACCCAAAATCAAAACCACTTGAAAATTTGGTCAATTCTTTCTCATGGATACTGCATCCTCTTAGTGGACCAAATGGTCACTAATGGACCTAGTGCACATGACCCAATGGGTTTGGGTCAGCCAAACCCAACCCAAACCCAAAACTAACCACATGCCTTGAAATGGAGCATATGGGATTCTCCTTCCACTTGGATGGAGCACATGGGAAGTTCACCATTCCACTCCTTAGGCCAAACCGAATACAAGGACATCAAAAATGGCCTAACAAACTCATGGCATAAGCTCAATTAGATCAAAACTGCAAGGAGGCTTGCGACCGTCTGATCCATCAAGGGGGAGATATACTCCCCTAATTCAACTGAATCTTGACTCTCCCTAATTCGATTGAACCATAGAAACTTAGAGCAAGCCCTAGCTAATCTTCTCAAGCTTCCTAGAGAGAGTTTGAAATCTCATCTTCTCAGTTTTCATAACTTGAAAATAGGAGAGCTCCGCTCAAAATCCAATTTACTCCACACCTAAAATCATGTAAATTCCCTTTGCAAGCTCCCTCAAGGACCCCAATCGAACTTGCCCAAGCTCCAAAGGCAAGAGGGGTGCTAGTTCAATCAAAGTCGCAAGGAGTTCAAGTTGGAGTTAGCCTCTATAAGCAACCACCCAATCTCAAGACCTCAAACTCTCAACAAAGCTTCGTCTCCACTAGACGAAGCTTCTCCAAGGGAATCGAGCTCCGGTGCGGTAAACCATTTTTCCAAGTTTAATCTAGCCATAGTGTGGAGCTTTGTGAAAGAAATTTTTATTACATGATAAACTGGTTGTTGGATATGATCTCCATTGTATGATGAAGGTGTGGGCTAAATTTTAGCCCAATCCGAGCTCAATCGAGCTCGGATCTTGCCATAAAACATGGACGATCTCCATTGCTCACAGGGAATTACAGGGATAAATCTCTGGCCGTCCATCCTTGCATTTTGGATGGATGGTGAGATCACGTATCCAAATTTACCCTTTTGAACGCCTTTAATCTCGGTGTCGATCGATGACGGTTGAGGAGAAAGCCTAGCAGATTTGGCTACGATGTGACAAATTAAAGACCCAATTTCGTCACGCCACGTGGAAACCTCATGCCACATTAGTGGCCCACGTGACGTCGACGTGATTAAATACTTAATTAAGCTATTTAAATATTAGTTAAAACTTTTAAAATTCATATCTAAGCCTAGAAAAATAAAAAAATATGAAATAAATTACATTGGATAGATAATTGAGTATAGAATATTATAAAATTAATTTCAATGGATTTTAAATAGTTTTTTTCTCTTAATTTGAGCTTTATTGGGAATGTTATTTTACTAATTATCCTCTAATTACTCCATTAATCAATCCCAAACTTTTTTTTGCTTAATTAGTGAGATGACTCCTACCTCCCCTAATTTTCTTGGGATTTATTGGTAACTTAATTAGAAGAATTGCTAGTTCATTCCTTAATCACTCTCTTAATATATTTAAGCTTAATTAAGACAATAATTAGTGGTTTAACCTTCTGATTGAGTCAATTAAGTTTTGATTGAGTAAGTATGGGGTTTAGGGAATAATTTTGGGATACTTTCCTTGAGATATTCTCTAAACCCCTTTTTTTCCTTAATCTATCCTTAATTAAGGGTTTATTTACTAATTACCCCATTAATTAATTTCATAAATTTCTAAAACTTTCCAAAACTCAATTAATCTATCTTAGATAGATCCTAAGGTGTTCAAGAGCCTAAGTATATTAGGGAAATCAAAACTCAACTCACATATGTGAGAGGTGTTATGAAATTACTTAAAATTAAACCCCTTAATTTAATTAATCATCAATCATGAGCCAAATACATTAGACCCTTTTCTTCCTAGGTGCATTGCTATTTAAATTCCTTGTGTGGTTTTATGTCATCTCATTGGCTCATACTTATTTGATTAACTTTGCTAAGGTGGTATAAGTAAGGGGTAATTAACACATTTAATTCATACCTTCACCTAACCAAAGCATGAAATTGATCTAATCACCTAAAAGTTAAATTAAAATAATAAACATATGTGGGAATGAGTTAGGAACAACAAACTCACCTCACATTTCTTAAATTAAATCAAACTCAAGACAAAATCAAACCTTCTTAAAAAATAATTTGATTTATTTTAAACTTTCTTATTTCATGAATTGTCTTTAAGAATTAATTAAGGTGAATGTGTTTACATGCTTTCATAATTTTAGTTTTTTTCCTAACATGTTAAATGTGTATGTCATATGAATTTCATGCATTCATTCTTTTCAAAAATCAAAATGAAAGTGCAATATTTTCTTTATGTCAAATTGTATGTTTTAGCTAAAGTAAAATATGAATGGCTATTATCACTAGTAAATTCAAAATTATTTTCAAAATCTATAAATCAAATATCTAAAATTGAAAGTGTGCTATTTATAATTTATTTATAAGCTTGCATATGAATATAAAAATGTGTCTTATGTTTACTTTCTTTCTTTTTCTCTTAATATGGATTTGAATAAGCTTTGCAAAGTATATAGTTCTTTTAAAAGAACATAACACTTGCTTAATTTATTCTTATCCTCTTTCATGTTATGACTTAAGAAAGATCCTTACACTTACACATATAAATTGCATAATTAAGTCCAAACATAAGTACAAACTTTTGCATCTTTCTTTCCCTTCATTTTTTTATACATATGCTTGTATTTAAGGAAAGTGGTATATTAGTCTGGACAACTCTAGGGTTGTGAGGCTTTAAGTAGTTCTAAGTAGGTCTTGTACTTTACACCCCTAATTAACAATGGCATCTTAGTCACTTATGCCTTTCATACATACATGTGTGCATGTGAAAAATGGATAAAAAAATCTCTTTTCTACTTAATGAAAATCATGAATCATAAAAAGTTAAAAACATTCAAATTTTCTTAAGTAACTCACTTAGCATTCATCATAAAGGGTTCTAAACATTCTCATTTGAATGTATAAATATGCTTATGATTCATCCATATGCATGTAATACATGTTGGAAAGAAATGAAGTGATGTGTGTTTTGTGAATTTAGTTCACTTTACTTAATTTTGAAATACCTTTCTTTTCGAATAGGTTTGTTTAGAAAAAATCTAAACTTAGGATTAACTAAAATGCATAATAAAATATTCACTAAATAAAACTAAACATGAATCCATTTTAGAAATTACTTAAGATAGGAAAGGAAAGAGAAGTCCTCTTTTCTTTCCTCTCTTTAAAACTTAGTAATTAATTGTAGGGTTCGCTTAAATGAAATCAAAATACAAAATAAAATAAATCCAAATCAACTAAGCACTTAAATGAAACCACCCATCTAAGTTGAACATCTTCACACTTAGAAAATCCAAACCTTAAAACTATAGCTAAGCATACCACACAAACCTTTCTAAAGCACACACATTAGGCCAAGTCACCACTTCTAATTTTAGGTTAGGGCGATGCATGGCTTGATATTTGCTTTTATTTTATGATATTTTGTTTTAGTCTAGATGTTAAGGTGCATGTGCGTAGAATGAATGATAGGATGATTCACTCTAATCATTATTTTCTGTAGGGGATTATGCTTAAAGGGTGTTGTAATAAATAAAAATATAAATACTTTTATTATGCAGATGCTTATACCCCTAAGCATAATCAAATAGGCCAGGTGGACTTGGTTACCCATATGTGGGGCTAAGTCCAATATACATGCTTGGGATTTGTATGATTTGTTTAGCTAATCTCTATTTTACAGGTGTTAGTTATATTTATTTTTCCTTTTCATGTAATTTTTACAATTAGGATTTTGGAATGAATATTATGGGGGATTAGGATGAACATTGGTCTTAAGATTACATCTTATGTACCATGTGAAGCCTTTGGAACTACCTTCCAACAATCCAAAGAAAGAACCAAGAAGAAAGAAGAAAGAAGAAAAAAAGAAAGAAGAAAAGAAAAAAGAAAGAAAGAAGAAATGAAGTCCCCCATAACGTGAATTTCCTTACTTGATTGTAAATTAATTCATTTGTAATCTGGGTTGTATAAGGGTAGAGCTTAGCTACTCAATTTATTTTCGGGTTTGTGCAATGGTTCCCGACCACAAATGACATTTTATTCTTTTGCGTTAGTTTTATAAAATATTTAATATTTTGTTTAGCTTGTGCACTAAGATGACATGTTTTCCTAGTTTCTTCCCTGCTTTGATGTATGACTGGATGATGATTAAGCTCTTAGGGAAAAATAAATCTTCTACCAAATTAATCAACTCAAAATTAAAATAAATAACTCATAATCTCACTTAAAACCTATGTTAAAATCAAGATAAAAGAATTAACAACCCCTTTTGGATGAGTATTTCTTTTATAACATCATATATAAAAGTATATTATTACACTCTTGATTGGAGGACTTTCACATTTACTAGAGAAATTTGGCTTGATCTTTGAGAGCCATAGTGGAAACACACCTCCTCCCTTGTCGCTAATTTTGGCCAATAATCTTACTTCTCATGTATTAGACATATGAATCCTATAAGCCTAAATCAAATGATTGTCCAAAAATAAAATAACATGTAATATATTTTGCATTAGATCTAGGTCATTTCTCATGCTTACATGATCTAGTCTCTTAGGAAGTGAGTTAAAGGATTTAATCTCTTTCTAAATAAATAACAACCAAGCTCTCTTACATAAAGCATATGACTTGCCTATATGAATTTAAAATCATAGGATGAGTTAATTGGCTGCCACCCTCAGGTGGTTGTAAGTCCAAGCAGTCAGGTGGTCTGTCCTCTCTTGTAGGCAAACCAAATATCCATTTTCGCCTTAGATTTAGGTCGTGCTTCTGGCCCTCGCCAAAGCTCCCTAAATTTAGGTTATGAGGTTGCTTTTCTCTTATATGGGCTATAGGCATAAATCATGATCTCTTAGGCATTTTCATAATATTGTATTGTGAAATTACAAACCATAAACTTCTAATAAAAGGTCAACTCAAATGCATAATTCAATTTCAAAAATGTAAAGCCCAACTATAGGATAGTTTGAGATGTTCGTTGGGTTTCCTAGCATCGTGAGCATCTCCTACTTATTTTTTTGGCTTGATAATAACTCTCTCTCTTTGATTAATTCTATTTGATCTTCCAAAATAAACTAATCGATTGATAGTCCCACCTATTGAAATCTTTAGAGACAACGATCATTTACCTTAATCGAGAGTATTCCTAAGGAATCTCATTTCTTATGATGCAATTAACTATGGAGGCTTGCTCCTGTAGAGAACTTAACAAACTTAATTTAAAATAAACCCTACTTTACTTTCCCATATAAAGTAAGGGAATAATCTTTAGTACACATGCAGACCCATTGTCCTTAAGAGTCCTTGTTGAAGTGATTAGGTCTATTATAGGGCATTGACTTCTATCTTTCGAGATAGTACACCTCTCATCAATGTCGTACTCGATTACCCTCAATAAAAATATCTGCGGATCTACGTGGTGTAAAATGCATAAAAAGAGGAAGTATATTTCTATCTTCATTTTATCCCGCATAGAGTGAAGATGGAAGTAAATATTATTCTTCAGATATTTTAAAATTTCACCACAGTCATATTCTTCTTGAAGAAATTCTACCAATTACACTTAGATCATGCGCATCATCAGAGGAGATCATGAGTATTGTGGAGTTATCTCGATTCTTGAAATCAATATGTGCAAAGGTAATCATTTTAAAAGAGCTAGAGAAATTACAGAATGATATTACAATGATTTTATGTAAGATGGAAAAATACTTTCTACCATCATCCTTTACAATCGTAGTTCACTTGCATGTTCATTTAGCCAATGAAGTCAAATTTGGTGGTCCTGTGCAATATAGGTGGATGTATCCTTTTGAGAAGTAATATTTTTTATTTGTGGATGTATCCTTTTGATCACCACACAACCAAGACCACCGAATTCAAATCCCTCTTCATTTCTTTCTCTTCTCACTTGTCTCTCATTCTCTCTTAAAAGAGAGAGAAATCTCTCTCTCTCTCTTAACTTAGAGAGACCTCCCCATCCTCTCTCTATCTCTCGTCAAACCCTCTTTTCTTCTTTCTCTCTAAGCAAGTAAAATCTTTCTCTACATTTTATGAAAAAAAGGAGCAAAAAATTCTAAAGATACTAACTTACTTTAATTAATATTATTTTAGGATTTAATTTAATTGTACAATACTATAATAACTAATTAAAATATTCTCTTATATTAACCTTTAATTCATAATTAATGTAAATATTTTATTAAATTATTATTAATTTTATTTTAATTAATGTAATCATAAAGTTTTAATTTTGAATAATTTATATTTTATTAAGTAATGATTATAGATGACATTATCAGATTAAGTTAATTTTAACTTAATTTACTTTAGTTTAGTTATTTTAATTATTAACCAATGATTAATTAATATGTTATCAAAAAATATAATAAATAAATATAATAAAATATAACTTCTATATACTTATTATTAAAATATTATTTGACCTAACTAATTTAAATTTTGATATAAGTTTTATTAATTAGATAAAATAAATACCATTTAATTAGTCTTATGATTTTAATTTAATTTAATTTATATTTATAAAATTTATTAAATTATAAGAAGATTTACATACATATCATATAATTCTTATATATTTACATATCTAATACTCAAATTTTAATTTATATATATATATATAACATCAAAAATATCATTATAAGTTACTTTTTAAAAATGAAATGTATTTTATAAGTATAAAAAAATGTTAGATAAATAAATATTTAATTTTAGATATTAACTATATAAATATATAAAAATTGTATGATATGTATCTAAATTTTTCTAAATTATATTTGAATTAAGTTCTGCTGCTAGCAAAACAGTACCTTAGAGTTGCCTCAAGCACCTAATTATTTTACTGTCGTACCCAATATTCCAAATCCTAGGCATCGACGGGGCCGCATCGTGTGGAGTTCTTGCTAGAAGCGCCGATGGAGATCAACTGATCAAGTGAAAGAAGACCTTAGTTCCAGAAATCTGACTGCTCTCAGGTTTTCGCAAATCGCATTAATCCTAAGGAGGGGGATACGCGATTTAGCACAAATTGTAAGATTTGCTTCCTTCAAGTAACTGTTTGCATGATTTTAACTAAATCTTGTCAAAATCTTTTTTTAAATCTTTCAAATAAACAGATCAAGTTCCTCGCATCATATTTCCTGCATGGCTACCCGGAGGAAGCTTTTGCCAGCCTCAGGGAAGCTCCAGCAATTGGAGCCCCAAGCGATGGTGACAGTGGCAGATGATCTACCGTTGGCTCCACCAAAACTAGGGCTGGTCCTGGCCGCCTCTGCCATTTTTTTTGTCCCGTTTGTTTATCTAGTCTTCATTCACTACAGCATCGAGGAGGAATTGAGGCGGTCGATTGCCATTTGCGGTGCTATGAGCATCGGAGGATTCTTCGTTTCACTCAAGGTGATCCCAGTGGCCGCGCGGTACTTGCTGAAGAGAAGTATGTTCGGATACGATATTAATAAGAAGGGAACGCCACATGGGAACATCAAAGTGTTAGTTTTTATTTCACCGGTGTTTCTACTCTTGTTTGATTTACTTTTTGCATAATTTTTAGCATGCCGTTTGCGTTTGTAGATCTTGATATGGCAACTATTTTGTTTGGTTGTTTCTTTTTTGTTTTGGGATGCAATAGAAAACGCTATCAACAATTATACAGCTAGCTGGTGGTGGAATTCAGGATTTCATCTTGTAATGAAGGAAGATGCGCAGTTTTTTTTCCTGAGCCGTGATAGTATATATAGCTGGAATTGCATAATTAAAACAACATGAATTCTGGAAATACATCAAAGAAGAGAATCATGATTGAAAAAACTAACAGGAGCAGATAATATAGAAGAGGGGAAATAAATTAAATAAAGGTAGGTAGCACCTTGCACTAAAGAGAATTGACAAATTCACGTGCAATTTTGAGGTGACTCTTAACAATTTGGATCTAAAGGCAGCACATAGCATTGGAAGCAACTTCTTTCACATAGAAGTGGGTTGGCCAAAACTCTCAATATGTGGAGTTTATTTTCATTCATCAAATTTAGCGATAAAGTTAATTTACAAGACCCCTTTTTATAGGTGAGTGCTAATGGATCAAAGACTAAAGTAATGCTTAGTAAAGGACAATGTCTTAAAAAAAGTAAGAATATATAACATAACAGAGAGTCAATTTTATTTATGATGATTAGAATTAGTGAATGAGAAAAACAACCTACAATACTTATCCATCTAGGGTGGTAATTGATGGCATTATAGAAGTTATAAGAAAGAGAATGTGACAAAACTATGAAAAAGAAAGAAATTTAAGGAAGAGGAGTTTAAAAAGAAATATGGGAGAAATGAAAGGAAAAGAGAACCTAGATAATCTAAGAATTGATAAACTTCACATACATAGCTTGGAGTTTATCCATCTGCACAACTTGGATGTTTTGGGAGGCACTGACAACCTCAAAATCTACAATGCTTCTCTAGAATACTGGTTAAAATTATATAGGTGTGGATTTAATTCAATGAGACAATATTTATAGTTTGGGAGGCCCTTTTATGGAAGGGAGCTAAGAGAACTAAAGATGAAAATACCTTCTAATAAGCTAAAGATCATATCTAAGTAGAAAATAGAGAATTACTTGGTAGAAGAGATTGAACATTCCATCCATAATAATAAAGATGAGGGATAGTACTGTGAATGCATACAACAATAAAACAACAAGCCTCTGTCCCACTACATGGTGGGGTCGGCTACATGAATCTTTTTTCTTCATTGTGTCATATTCTCATTTAATTCTAATAAATTAATGTTATTTTTTTATACTTCCTAATCAAGTCTTTTTAGGTCTACCTCTTCCATGAAAGCATCTTAAACTAATTTAAAGTTAAACACAATTGGAGTGATAATAAACTTGGCAGGTTATGGCTTTACTTTGGCTTCTTTCATCTTGTGATAACCTTGATTGTATTGTGTTGATTTGGTTGAATTGTGAAGAATTTTTTTTGAAAGAGTTTGGGTGGAGGTTATTGCATGTTTTTGAAAATCAGACTAGACTGGCCAGTTTGATCGGTTCAACCATGAACCGATCTTCTTGCTAGTTCGGTTCAAGCCCAAAATTGCCTTTGCATAGAACCGGGTTTGAATTGGGGTTGAACTGGCGAGCCGGACCGGTTTTCAAAGAATCGGTCAATTTTAACATTAATCAAATTTTTTTTTGTTAATTAGATGGATAAAAATAAGAGATTTATTGTATAAATAAATAAAATAATAAAAATAATGTCTTAAAATTTTTAATATAAAAGTATGTTTAAAATATTTAAGAATGAGTCCTAAATTAAAATATTATATTTTGAATTGATACATATATTATTATATCAATATTGTATTATTTAAATTGTATTAAAATATTTTTATATTTATTATATCTTCCAGTTCAACCTCGGTTGAACCATTGAACCTCTCCTACTTCTGGGTCGATGTCTCGATTTTCACAATATTAGGTTACAATGGCAGAGTTGGTGGGATTAGCTTATGAACAACTTATAACTTGAGATAGACTCTTGTGGTCACAAATACAAGTAGATTTGAGAGTGTTCACAAACACAAGTAGATTTGAGAGCTTCCAAGAAAGGCCATGTTCAGTAATTATTCAGATAGTAAACTTCAATAGCTTCAATAAGGGCAATAAATGATAGGAATATTTTGTTTTTCTCATCAATGTTCACTTTTAAAAATACATTTTTTTAGAAATAAAAGGCAAAGAAAAATGAAAACTAGATATTTTGTTGCTTAAGGCATTCTACAACCCTTGGAGATTTGCTCGACTAACACTTGACTTGCTATCCTTGTTTTCAAATTCTTTCAGCAACTCTTCTATTGCCTTCTTGACTTGCTTGTTGATTGAGGATCTAGAGGATGCAATATTAGAATAAGAGCAATAGACACAGTTATGGTGGCAACCAAGGATCTAAATCAACCAGCACCATAATTTTTTTTAAAGTGGATCAACTAGTACCATTCATAGCTTATTAACATTACAAAAAAAAAAAAAAAAAAGGCTTTAGTACGTTTTCTCTAGAACACTATTAAAATTCAATTATTAATCAAATCATTAGATTTATCTAGTACAATATTCTTACATCCTATCTTAGAATATTGATGCATGATAAGCATATAGTTAAAAGTTTTCATGATTATGGTGAGTGTACAAGAGTTAATATAGCGAACCTGACGAGGATCATAATAAGTATAAACCAATTCAAAGCACACTTCACTATTTCTTGGATAATAATCATTAACAAAATTGATAGAATTAAGAATATTATAATTAAAGCACTCATTGTATTGTCAGGTTTGCTCTTATGCGAATACTTATGTAAATCTAAATATTATCATATGGAAAAGATAGAATAAAATCAATGTTGAAGTGTAGATGCTACACAATAGCATGTACGAAAAGATAGAATAAAATCAATGTTGAAGTGTAGGTGCCACCATAGCATGTACGATTAGTTAGTATCATGCTCATGTTCAGGCTGTTAAGATTCTGCTGATTAATAGATTGAGGACATCATACTTTTTAATTTATACTACTTTTCAAGGATAAAAGTATCCCATATATTGTGTCTTCACTATTTGCTTGTTGAGTGGGAAAAATGCTCATGTTCAGGTTGTTAAGATTCTACTGATTAATAGATTGAGGGCATCAAGCTTTTTAAATTATACAACTTTTCAGGGATAAAAGTATCCCATATCTCGTTGTCTTCATTATTTGCTTGTTGAGTGGGAAGGGGTTGACTATAAGTACTAATAGCAATGGTTTGCATATCAATTTCTTAGTTGATGAATTTCATTATATATAACATCCATGTGAGTGACTTTTTCTTACGTTGTCTATTCATATATTTTAATGCAGATTTATGATATTAGTGTTTAAGTTTCTTAAAACATAGTTAACAACATTTTTCTCAATTTTGAAAACATTTGCTTAAGCTTCCTCCAATAAATTATGATTATAATATTTTGATCCATTTTTAATATCATATCTATGCACATTACTAAAAAAAATCTGTGCCTATCACTAAACTTATTTCAAGGCTTATGAGATATTTGAGATAGTTAACATGAAAGATTCTACCAAGGTAATAATAAATAGACTAATATTCCCTATAAAAAAGAATTTTCATATGGTTTGATGCTAAGCTAGATTAGTTTCAAAATTTTTGGAAGACCGACTAACTTAGAGCTAACTAGTTTTCTTTTTTTTTTTTTATATTTAGACGTGTAGTAACGGTTAAAGTAATTTTCCAGATCATTTACTCACTTAGTGGGATAAAGACTTGTTGTTGTTGTTGTTGTTGTTGTATTTACCCACTTGATAAATAGGTGAGGGTGTTTTGGTGTGATATGATATTAATGAATGTAGTAGTTAGTGTAATCATGCTATTCATAATTCATGCCCACTATATTGATATGTAACGTAATTCCCACCAGTAATGCAGCATGCAGGTTATGATGTAGTAGACACGATTGATCACAAAGTAATTGCATAATGATAAAACCAATCAAGCTAATTTTATAAAGTTCTAATAATGGTTAATGATTAACCATGAATGGATCAACTCTTGGATTACATGACACATGTGGCTTAATAATTTGTAGAAAAATATGGTGGAGCTTTTGATTTAAAGAACTTTATTATATCAATCTAATGAGATTCTATTTCATAATTCAATGTTTTACTCAAAATACTTTAACTAGAAAGCAATCAATTTGAAAACTTGTCTTCAGTTTTATTTTTTTATTGTTCGAATCCTTTATTTTTAGCAATGTACATTTAACAACAATTACAGATCGACAACAACAAGTAGAAGATTATGGCAGCAGGAGTGATGTGTCTATTGGTTCTTGAGTTGACCATGGTTTTAGACTATATAGAAGCTCATGGTTTGGAAAGAGCAGGGAAAATCTCTGTTTTTGGTGGTTGTATAAGGTTATGTAGGGTCATTTTTGGAGGCTAGGATAGGATTTGTTTTAGAATGGTTGGATTTGTTTGATTTTTACAGATGGTTGGATAATACTTGTTAGTGCTCTCCTAAAACTTGTTTGGTATAACTCCAAAATTTAAGGATTTGTTACAACCAACTTTGACTAGACCTTGATTAGTTTTGGTGCACTTCTTCATAGTTCAAGGAAAGGTTGTAGAAGAGATTGTTGCAGCAATAAGTTGGGATGATGTATTAGGTGGTAAAAAATGAACTCTCTTCAAATGGCGCCGACATTTTTTGGCATTTGAAATACAAGTAACTCCAGACTTATACCAAGTTGATGGTTATGCGTTAGGTGAAGAGAATATTGATGTTGAGAAATCATTTGAAGCAAAACTGAGAAGAAGAGTTGAGATTAGACAAAGAGGGATAAAGATTAGAGAAAGATCGCACTTTGTACCGAAGAGACCTGAGAGAGCTCCATGTACATGCATGATCGGGAGTTAGCTGCCATTGGCTAAAGAATATGAAATGTGCTTGTTACTGAATTTTAGCAACTCAGCTGTAAATATGATGCTTAAGAAAGTAATTTTTTTCAATTTTACCCATCCATATCATTTTATATGTGCCCCATTATTGATGTTATTTTTCATCTTACTTTTATTTCAACTTATTTGTCTGACTATTTTTTTCTTCTTTCCAGGCCTGAATCATTGGGCATCGTCATCGCGATTGTCTATTTGGTCATTGCAATTCTGTTTCAGCATTTCAATTTTACAGCAGACTCTAATGTATGCTTATGTAGCCTAATGCTCTGTTTGTGCAGCTTACTCTTTGTAATTGTCGTTAATATGGGCTTTCACATTTTTTTTCCTTGTCCCTTTTTATATTCGGCCTAATGAGTTTATTCATGTTACCACTGACTTCATTGCTGTTTATTTTTAAACAGAAATTACCTTTACAAATTTTAGAGCTTCAAGTAATTCAGCCTATTAGTTGGTTAATATGTGTTTGAAGCAACACTTTAGGGGTTTGAAGTTTGTTTCTTTTATGACCTCGTTTTAAGGCCTTTAAAGCAAACAAAACGACAATGAAATTAGGTTGAAGTTTATTTTTAAACAGACATTTTTTTTCCTTGTTCACTAATGGAATTGTAGATTCTTGACCATGATTTTTATTCTTTTTTGCAGTGGCTCGTTGAATACAATGCAGCACTAGCATGCATTTGTTTCATGACTCTGCTTGGATTTGTTGATGATGTTCTTGATGTTCCCTGGAGAATGTAGGTACCTCCTTCATGAAATATATAAATGTGCACATAAATGTGTTGTGGACGTGAGAGAGTGAGAGATGGCAGTCTCTTATCTTTCTCCAGAAGAAATATTATCCCTTCATCTCATTGGATATTCTTTATACGGCATCAAAAAAGAAACCAAGATTGTCAGGCAGAACTGATTTGATTTGAGTAGCTTTTGCAATGAAAATGAAGATTGTTGTAGTGCACTTATTATGCTAATCATTAATAACCTAATCGAATGTCTTCTTGCAACAAATTGTGATCTTGAACTTTGGTGCTTTGTTTAGTTCTAGTGTCTGAGATCATGATCGAGGATGTTGATTTGCATTTTAAAAGCTATACATATATTTTCATTTGGGAAGAAATGACAAGATAAAAATCAAATTTCCATTTTAATTCACATCAGATTCTCTTTTTATGTGTGGTGTGGATCATTTACATGATTTATGGAAGTTTTTCTTCTGATGTATCGTAAGTTTTGAGTTTTACAAAAAAATTGACTATTATTTTATAATTTTCCTACAAACAGAAAATTGGTGCTTCCATCATTTGCAGCACTTCCATTATTGATGGCTTATGCTGGACATACGTCAATAATCATACCAAAGCCTTTGATTCAGTATGTTGGTGTAGCAATCTTGGATTTAGGTATGCTCAATATATGGACTTACACATGCAAAAGCCAACAATGACTACCATATTCCCTATCATAAATTAGCGTACGTATCAAAGTATATTTTTGGAGAGCTCAATATCTTTTTCTAATACAGTTGAATGGCAGGCTGGATATACAAGCTCTACATGGGTATGCTGGCAGTGTTTTGCACAAATTCCATCAATATACATGCAGGTCTCAATGGCCTGGAAGCTGGTCAAACAGTTGTTATTGCAGTTGCTGTAAGAAAAGGAGCTTGATTTATTGTTGTTAATAATGCTTTTATTACCTAGCATCGTAATAGGTAATGATATTAAATAGATTAATTTATCCATTTGATTGCAGATTCTTATACACAATGTGATGCAAATTGCTGCATCTTCAGACTTTGAATACAAGCAAGCTCATGCATTCTCTATTTATCTAGTGCTTCCCCTGTTGACTACTTCATTAGCTTTGCTTTCATACAACTGGTATTGATTGATTGGCTGATCATTTCGATGTTACTAATAATTGTTTTCATGATATTTTTGTTACTTTAATATGAATGTGTTTTATTTAACTCAATTCAGGTATCCCTCTTCAGTTTTTGTTGGTGATACATATACCTACTTTGCCGGAATGGCCATGGCTGTAGTTGGTATACTCGGTCATTTCAGGTTAGCATCTTTTTTGGATGTGTTTTTTTAATGTGCCACCGATATCACAAGTTTTATTTCACCATATTTGTCAGTCACTCATTCTCCTTTCTTTTTTAGATATTTTTAATTATTTTATTTTTTATACTCTGTCAACTAAAATTAGGTTTGTGCAAAATCGATGTAACATCTCATGTAACATTAAAAAATAATAAAAGGGTGAGGATTAAATCTATGTAACATCTCATTTGTAACATTAAACAATGATAAGAGGGTGAGGATTCATAAAGTTGGCAATGATAATATACAATAGAATGAAATTGGAGCAAACTTTCAAGTTGAGCTTTTTTAGACGGGAATACTCTTGTAGCCTTTTTTTTAATTAACTTCTAGAATATATTGTGTTAAAAAACCAACATGCCTAGCGAGGATTGACGGGATTGCCAGAAAAAAAAGGTGGTCACGGATCACTTGTCTAAACAAGGAAATACTTTTCCCATAGATCAATGTGCAAGAAAGGAAATGAGGTGGCCACAAATTGTTCCATTGACATTAATTGATGGCTTATATAATGGGTGGATAACAACTAGAATCAAATTATGTTTTTTTTTTTTGAGTTATTGTAATTAATCATCTTCGTTTATTCTTTAGCTAATTTTGTATATTAATACTCATTAGGGGAATCAATAAATCAAGCTTTTCTAGCCGCTCCTTTTCTACATGGTATTAAATCAAGGTTGGGGTCTTCTTTCCAACCTTTATTCTTTCTTTTTTTCATTTTTCTCTTCATCATGTCTGATTTTTTTGACTTTTTTCAAAGAGTTGACTATCATGAATGGTGAAGATCAGACTAATGCAGAACTCTAGGTTATGAATATTTTGACTTTTTTTCTTAAAGAGTTGATTATCATGAATTGTGAAGACTAGACTAAAGGAGAACTCCAATGGTACAAACACTATATTCACTTGAATGTAAGAAATTACCTAAAGCGGTCTCATATTGTGAAGACATTTCTAAAAAGAAAAAGAAAAATCCATCAGCTTGTAGATCAATAGATCCCTTGGAACCAGAAGATCCAAAGTTTGCGCTTTGGGATGAAACAAATTCCATGATCATGACATGGTTTTGCAAGATCATGATGCTTGAAATTAGTTGGCCATACATATTTGTAACTAATGTAGTAGGTGTTTGGGAAGCTGTCAAACAAACTTACCTAGAAGTTAAAGATACTGCTTTCTTCATGAAATCAAGATGAAGATCTTAATAACCAAGAAAGGTAACCAATCTATTATTGAATATTTTAATACAATGAAGGTGTATTGGCTATAACTAGATCACTACCAAGATGTCAAGATGAAGTGAAGTGATGATGTTGCGATTTTCAAATAATTTGTAGAGAGGGGTGTTTGAGTTTCTTACAGGACTTCATAACGAATTTTATCAAGTTCGTATTCATATATTAAACAGAGATAGCATAGCATCCCTTAATGAGATCTTTCTCCTCGTACGAATCGGAGGATGGAAAAGATGGTAATACTGGATAACCTTATCTTAGAAATATATGTCATGACAATTATAGAACTCCAAGGTAAAGGATTAGTTGCTAATGATTCTTTTAAAAGGGAAAGATAAAATCCTTCCCACAAAAAGCAATCTAAGGTGTAATTATTATCAGAAAAGTGAGTGCATCAAAGGGAAATACTGAAAACTCCATGAAAAATCTCAAGGTTATGGTGGAAACAAAGAAATAAATTCAAAAGGGCATGCTCTTCTTGTTTAATCAGAAGGGTTTAACTCAAAAGAAATTGACAAGCTTAAGATTTTCTTAAATTTTTAGAAAAGACATCGGGGTCATGTTCTCTATCAAAAAATGGTAAGAATTCTGTCTTGTATTTTTAATGCCTCAAATAGGTTTCTTTAAACTTGAATTCTATATTCATAAGATCACTTGAAAAGTCTCATGAATCTTTTTCAAACCTAGAAAGCTTATTTCAATAACAGGGAAAGAAACGTAGCTTATGTCTTCCTAGTAATTATTGTGGGTCAAAATATTTCTATTTCTCCCTCATTTACCCACAACAATACACCATATATTTCTCACAAGCTTACTAAATGATTGAATCCACAATAAATAGTACAAAGTCAATTGCTGATTTGAAATACTATATCAGCAAAATTATGCATGTACTTTACGCATAATTGAAAATCTATAATGTTCAAGATTTTTAGAATAATTAACAATGCTTTATATTTTATGTAGCATATAACAACAATACATGAATTAGAAAACTTGCTTTATATATTAAACTTGTAAATCTTACTTAATTGGTGAATTTTCCTTGTCAACATGACTTTTTCTCATACATGCACTTATCACAAGTACAAAAATAATCCCAACCCTTCTAACACTGTGAAATTATACGGCCAAATTGAATTTCAATTTAATGATTACATATTAAAATTAATTTAATCACTTACTAGATTACTATAAATTTACTAACATAAAATGAATTGTCATAATTTATTAATTATTAAGAAATTACTTGACACATTGCTTCTCCCCAAAACTTTATTTTTGATGCTTTATTCCTCCTAAATTATAAAATAACGAGATTAAAATATTAATTAAATCATTTAAAATCAATTTTAATCAATTTCTATCAATTTCATGATATCCATATGAATTGTTAGTTAATTTGAATTTATTAAATTAAGTAAATTAATTCTACTAATTAATAAATCATATTCAATTGTAATTTACATATAAAATATATATAACTAACTTTCCTTATTAACAAAGTAGGACTATTTTATATATTTGATTAATTATCTCAGTTTAATTTAAATTCATTATTTTATATATATATATATATATATATTATTTTGCAAGTTAAATAAAATTCTAAATTTTAATTATCAACTTATTAAACCCTCCTTAATTCATATGAAATTATTGTCAAAATTATTTATTCCACTATTTTCAATATATTTACTTTTACATTTATTGATTTATTACTTAAATTTCACTTATATGAACCCATACCTTTCTACCTCTTTCGGCCGAAACCCCTTCCACTGCTCGACTCCCAACTCGAGTCGCAGCCCTAGCGATGAGCTCGACTCCCAACCCTCGGGGTTGAAGCCTTCGTGCGAGAACAACCTCCCATGGCCTCGACACCAGACGACTCTGCCTCTTACGCTCGCGGCTAAGCCTTTTCCAAAATGCTACGATGCTTCCCTCCTCACTGACGTCTCCCCTTAGCTCTCGTCTCTCGCTCGAGAGACGGATGAACCGAGTGACGCAATAGAGATTTTGGGAAATAGATTAGGGAGAATAGGAATTATATATCACTAATTACTCTCTCTCCAACCTATTAACCAATGCATGCCGGCCTAAGTGCAATAATTTGTTCTTGCTACAGTACAAATGATGTGATTTAGGGGCTACTTAGGAATTTGTTAGACTATAATTTATTATTTCAATACTAATTAATAATTTAAATTAACATATATACTCATAATTCAATTAAATTAAATATTATTATATATTTTAATTATATTAATTTACCAGAAAATTTTTGTAGTGTAACATTTCCGGCAATTAATTTTTTGTCAAAGTTTCCTTCAAAAACTTTTGGTTGTATTGCTTATGTTCTCATCCATAAACAACACTTGGGTAAATTTGATTCTAGAGCACTTAATTGTGTCTTTCTGTGGTATTTCACCACTTAAAAATGGTATAAATGTTATCGTATGATAATTTCTCATGTCAAAGGATGCACTTTTGATGAAAAGTGTCGTTTCTTTAGTCAATTTTTTTTAAGAGGAGAACAACCAATTTAAAGATAAGTTTGATGAACCTATTATTCTCTTTGTTGACATCTCAACCTAACCAAATTTTCTAGAAAGCTCATAGCTCAAAACTATTGTTAGGTAACTATGTTCAACCTATTATTATACATTCTCCTCATTACCTTATAACCCAATACACATTTTTAAAAAAAATTTCTCTTAATACATAAAACCTTCCTTACAAACATAAAATCGAACTCCATCAAAATTTTCTAAATCTTATTTGGGACACTAGAAATGAGAATTGGAAGATTCTATGGGAGAGAAATGAATGCACTGGAAAAAAAATCGTATTTGAGAGATCGTTGAACTGTTAATGGATTATTAAAGTATAATGCAAATGGAAGACTAGAACGGTGCAAAACAAAGTTAGTAGCTAAAGGATATACTCTTGGATGAATCCCAACTCTTTCATTAAGCTTTGCAACCAAAGACCTTCCTTAATTACTTCAATTGCTGATGAATTCTGCTACAATAAATGTCAACACAATAATTCGTTGAAATGAGGATTTCTAGCTGACAACACTTTGAAAACAGTAAAAATATAACTTGAGATAGATCCGTGTGTCTAAACACCTTTCAAAATTTGAATTTGTATAATGTTCTTTATGAGGATTAGACATAAATTGACTAATCACATTAGTCGAACAAGCTAAATCAGGTCTAGAGCATACTTTCCATACAATAAAGTCCCAATAATGTTAACACCTTGTTTAAAATTGAGCAATAAAAATCCCGCCTCAATGTTTTATTCGGAAAAATCCTAAGAAGGCTTACGCCTCATTGGTGTTATGTGAGGCTTACGCCTCACATGACGTGAGACCCACATTGCCTCATTTTTTTGTGAGGCTTACACTTTTAAATTTAATTTTTAAAAAATCAAATATAAATTTTAATTATCTACATAATACACACCCTATTATACACGTAATTGATCTCGAGATAAACATTACCGAGCATCTCTCTTCTCATGCCCTCTTCGTTTCTCATGCACAGTGCTGTCCAATATTGTAACCATCATTACTTATGATGCACTTATTTTGAGATTTTATAATTAGAATGAAAGAGAAAAAATTATTATTTATACTTATTTTGAATTGTTATATCATTAGTTCTTAATTTGATATCTTATGTTACTTTAATATTAGGATTATATTTTTTTTACTTCATGATTCAATGGCAAGATATTAAAATGAAATTTTATATTTTTTGCAACTTATTACTTCATATTATAGTAGGGTATTGATGTATTACATTTTAATATTTAATAGGTTAGAATATTAATATATTACTTCTTGCTTTGAACTTTGATATATATATAATATTTTTTACTCTGTGCAATTTATTACTTTTGAGGCGTACGCCTCAAAATGCCTCGAAGCTTATGCCTTGTCTCACGGACGAAAAAAGCTTTAATACCTAATTGCACAATTTGAAACTGTGTTAGCATATGGAATATACTTCATATATAACTTTTCTTCCTTTGATTTAGGTGCATTAGCTAAATTAAATTTAAAATTATTGGCCAATGATGATTGAACTGTTTTGGAATTGAGCACACCAAATTTGCTTAATACTCTCTCTTATACAACTCTTCAGAAAGGAATAACTTACCTTTTGATTTTCATTTGAATTTGATTGTCCAATATTTTATTAGTAGCACTCATGTCTTTCATTTCAAACTGTAATGATAACTGTTTTTCCAACAAATCAATTTCTGATCTCAATCCACTTGTTATAAATATGTCGTCTACATATAGCAAAAGATAAATTGAAATATTGCCATCTCGGGTTCTTTTCAATTACAGAATTGTCTGATTCACATCTATCAAATTCAATCTTTTTAAATAAAATGATCAAACTATATGTACTATTGAGAGGACTTTTTTAAACCATAATTTGGTATTTTTAGACGACAAACTTGATTATGATTGCCATTATTAAAACCTTTGGCTATTGCATATAAATTATTTTTTTTCCAAATCTCCATGCAAGAACCTTATTTTTTATGTCCGTTTGGTGAAATTCATAGTTTAATTTAGCCACAATGGATAATATATCTGTGGGATCCGAAAATTCGCCACCGACATCTTTCGATAAAAAGGGAAAGAGTTGTTTAAGTGTATGATAATTTGAAGCGGATGAATAGTAGATAAGACACTACCAGATTTCGTTCTCATTTGGTGAGAACTTTTTTATATCTGGATTGGGTTTCTATAAAGCATAGTTAATTACCTCTCTTGAGAAGCACTTTCGATTAAAGTCGATGAATCGTTAAAGAAGAGTATATAATTGATGAGTGGAGTTTAGAACTTATGAAATTTATTATTTTAACTTAAAACTTTTGTGGGGAGCGATGTGGCGCCCGTCAAGATCCCATGGTTAGTCATCCGGTATCATGATCAGTCTAGTCGGAGGAGGTAGTCGACCCGTAGAAGGATCGCGTCGGAACATGGGTTCGTCGTCGAGGTGTCTTGTAGACGCGGTGGAGTTTAAGGGGACAAATATCTGAAGTCAACCTTAGTAACATAGGGCTTTTTTGCTAAATACATTCTACATTTCAGCTCAAGCGGGTTAAGAACATCTGAGGCTGGCCGTGGCAAGTAATTTAGTAATGCCATATCGCGTGAACCACGGTCGAGGGCTCAGTCGTAACCATTTATGTGGTGCCATATCAGCGGCAAACCAGACGAGGACACGTAGCGTCGCTAGAACTTTAGGAATATTTGAGTGTGAAGGTAGTTATGTATTTAATTTGGCATTAATCTTTGTGAGCAAAGTTTTCTTAATTTGTCAGAGACAAACAATTGCGGAGGGGTGAATTAATTTTTTTATTTTTTAATTTTTTAGTTTTTTTAATAATTAATTTCATTTATTTTATTTCCTTTTGTTATTTTCTTTGAATTTTGATCGTTTATGATTGATTTTATTTGAATATATATGATCATTTATCGTTGAAATCTTAATTATAATTACCTACCGATCGTAGAATTTAATATCGATTGATAGGCGTACTACTTTCATCAGGTTTTACGAGGATGGTTAAATTCATCATCTCAAAAGTATAATCCTTAGCTTGTCCTCTAGTTTGACATAGAGGATCGGGTTTGGGACTTTTCTTCAGAATTTGAATTTTAAGCATGTTAGTTGGTTCGTATGCTTTGTATTATATAGAGTTAAACTACCGGATATTATTAATTTGAAATTCTTATAATATCAAATTTTTAGGTTTTGTTAACCCGGACCTGGTCCGAAGACCAAACCGGGATTATGTAGTATCTGTTCTTTGAAAATTGCATGGACATTAAGATGTCTAATGTTGAAGTTTCGATGTCAAATTTTGATTTTTGAGTTTTGTTAACGGTCAGAAAGCCAGCAAGATTATGTAGCATCTGTTCTTACGTATTTGACATGATGTAATCAAGCATTAGTTTTGATATGATTTTAGGTTTTGTTAACGGGACACAGAAAGAACCGATTATGTAGTATCACATTCTTGTATTTATGCTTACTTGCGCATGTCAATGTTTGAACACTTCAACATACATCTGACATCTCTTTTAAAATGTTGTATGGGTTGAATGTCCCAGTTGGAGTATATGTTGATATCAAGCTTAGATTTTAATATGACATTTTTAGGTTTTGTTAACCCGGACCCGGTCCGAAGACCAAACCGGGATAGTAGCGTGTGTTCTTTTGTATTTTTGTTTTACTTACACATGTCCCTAGTGTTTGAACATTTCAACATATGAGTATATTCTTTTAGAATGTTGTATGGGCATTGAATCAGTTGAAATGTAAGTCTGATTCTGGTTGGATTTCAATATTTTTGGGTTTTGTTAACGGGACCGGTCAGAGAGCAGGAAGATGTAATCTGTTTTATATTTGACTTGATTGTAATGCAATCAGAGTTTTGATATATAGCATTTTAGGTTTTGTTAACGGGTCAGAAGACCAAAGCAATGTATATAAACACTGTCATCATTATCTTGCTACGAGAGGATCGGATCTAGATTAATTATTTGAATCTATCGTTCTCCAGCTATCTCAGATTATCTTGGGATCGGGTTTGGGACTCTTCTTATGGCCTTGAATTTGAGGATACATTATGATGATCGATAGATTTATCTTTAGTCATTTATTGTGAAATTAACTTAAGATTCTGATAACATCATTAGATTTTTTAAGTTTTGTTGGGACGGTCTAAGACAAAGGGATATGTTTTTTGGATCGAATAGTTAAGCAAAAGAACATTCTTCATAAGGTCATGATTTCATTTATCTTGCGTATTAAAGGCATTCAAGAATAGAATGAGATAACACTTTAAATATCATGTGAATCATTCTTAGCATTTTAGCGTGAGCTGCCATTTGTTTCTAAATGATATATATGACTTATATCTTTCCAATTGAGTGTCATAATAATCGACAGAAATGAATTTGAACTTTAAGTAAGTAATTGTCATATCTTTATGAAGATTCAGTAAGAACTAATTTAAGATAGCATCTTGATTGTTATATAATATGATGAATGAGATAGGCATGAATAATCGTATCGTATGCATCTTTCTTCTTTAAATCTTAGGCATTTCACATTTTATTTATCAAAATTTTTGACCTCCGTCGTCCGCGTAGAGGAACTGAGGCCTTCCACCACGCCGAAAGGCGTGCATGGTAGGTCTGAGACACCGGTTTATTTGCCACGCAGAAAGTGCATGGGTTCGTATACCATTGCATTTCGCGCGTTGGAACAGCGTGGCAATCTTATCATCGCGGTTTATGCGTTGGCGTGAGCAGTCTTTATCATAAGTTTGCATTGGAACAATGTGAGCGGGCTATAATAGAGTAATAAATTTGCATTCACGTATATGAAATTAAAGTATAAGCATTTATATATGACACATTTCAACTTTTTTTTTGAAAATTTTGACCTCCGGCGTCATCCCATTTAAGAGCGAGGAGAAATTACGCCAAGAAAGGCGTGCATGGTAATGTCGTGAGACACCACCGAAAAGTTATTTGCAGCATGAAAGGCGTCATGTTAACATAATATAGCGGTTTACACATCCTTGTCTCCGTGCTTATCAAAGTTTAATGTCTCCGCTCTCCGCGATTCTGAAGGCGGCGCCTTACGCAGAAAGGCGTCGTAGGTGGTGTCGTGAGACGCATGGTACTTTGATAGATTCTGATGCGATATCACATATCGAGTATAAAGATGAAATTTACACGCCCTTATCTCAGTGCTTATCAAAGTTCACCTCCAGGCTCTCCATGATTCTTGAAGAGACGCGCGCCGCAAGAAAGGCGTGCATGTGGTGTCATGAGATGGTGAAAACTTTGATAGTAGCATTCCAATATGATCACGTATCAGTATGCAGAATGAAGCTCATAGATAATAGCAAATGGTATAACCAATCCCTTTCTGTTTAATTTTGATTTCAACTTGCATGAAAGAGGCATGATATACATATAATTCCCTTTATATAAATTGAATCAAAGTAGAAGCATGAAATTCATGGAGAATAGCATCATATCTCATTGACAAGTAATTGATTTTTTTAGATAAGAAAGTTTTAGCATAAATGCCTTATAAAGATAGCTAATAGTTCTCTTTCATAAAATACTTTCGGCTTATGCTCATTAAATAGTCGATTTAGTTTCCAGGTAAAAGAAATTTCAGCATGCATACCCATTACAACAAATTAATTCATTTTCCTTTAGGTAAAAGAAAATTTCGCAGAGAAATGTTCGAGAATTTTTCAACAAATATCATCATGCCTTTAGACAACAAAATGATCTAATTTCCTCTTTAGCTAAAACCAATTTAATTTATATGCAGTTTTCAAACAACATACTTTAATGAAACAATACAACTTCCACTTGATTTCAAGATAAATGCATAGATAACAAATTAATAGCTTTCCCCATCTTGTAGACATGATCCACAATTTCCCCTTTCAAACACCATTTCAAAAATGACACACTTCAAAAAAATTAATTATTTCCTCTCATGAAATGATTTAAACACCACATTCTGGGAAAACAAATCGATTTGGTTTCCCCTATAATCAATTTCAAAAAAAAATAGCATAAATTATCCCAAGGTAGCATGCTGGGCCATATCATCCCAAGCAATTTTAGTAGGCTAAGCATCACATAATCGATTGAATAAAGACAATATAAGAAATGAGATTTGGGCCATACATCATCCCAAATCCTAAAGGAAACTCTTAGCATAATCCGACATAAGACATAGCATGTTTAGCAAAGCCTAATTTCCAAAAGCTCAAATGCATAAAACAAATAGGGTTAGAGAAACGGAGGTGTCGATTTACTAAAGAGGGAGAAGGAGAAGTTCTAGAAAGAGGAGCCGTCGTCAGGCCGAAGTTGAAGGAGAAGAGAGCTCGTCGTTCTGAGAAAGCCGAAGAGGCAGTCGTCGCTCTGGGAGAAGCCGAAGAAGGAGAATCGAATCGTCAGAATCTGAAGAGGAGATCGGATCGTCTTAGAAGAGAATCTGCGAAGGAGAATCGAATCATCGTCTGAGGAAGCGAAGTCGAATCGTGAAGAATCTGAGAATCGAAAAGAATCTTGAAACGGAGAAAGGCGAGGAAGCAGAGAAGCAGAGTCGAAGAATCCGAAACGCTTCGAAGAGAGGAAGCGGCGAGCAGGAAACTTGAGGAGAAGCGGCTGAGGAAATCGAAGGGCGTCGCGTCTTCAGAGAAAGCAGAACGAAGGATCGTGAAAAAAATGAGTCAACGAGGTTTTGTTCTTTTAGCCGTCAGAGCGATGCATTTTCCCTTTTTTTTTTTCTTTAGGCTTAGTTGACATCTGATTGGTTGAGTGGTGGGATTAGGTAGGGAATTAATCGTGATTAAGAGATAATTAGCGGATTTAATCATTGTTTTAATTGCGATTTTATTATTTTGACAAACTCTATATATGGGTGTCAATTTAAGTTGTTTGATTGTCGAAATAATGCTTGATCAATTTGTGTTTGGCGACCGGTCGAGTTAAATTAGGTTTAAATTGTGCGTAATCGACCCTCGCGTACTTTGCCGGTCGGCCGCGGAAGGTGTCGTTTGATAGATTTTGACCTTTGGCGATGGCGATTTATTTTGCGAGCGGAGGTGGTTTAGGCGTCGTCGGCTTCCCACTTCGATATCGCATTCATGATAATTTGATTTTAATTATCCGTCGATCCTAATTGATTCAAAATTTTACGATTAATTCATTTTAATATTTTCGGCGTTTGCGTCAGAATCGTCGAGTTAAAAGCAATTTGATCGGTTGGATCAATTTAAATTTAAAATCCACCTTATTTATTTAATTTAATGTGGCACATGGTTGTAAATGACAAATGCCCCAACAAACATGAATGCGCATGGGCGGCCGTGTTTGTTGTACATAATTGACCTGCGGATCTCAAGAGATTTGTTTGGATGTCGCGCTTAAGTTGTAATTTCTAACTCTTAATAATACGATGTTGCCCTTTGATAGAAGTGGGTATAACTCTGGGTTGGGCAAGCATTTGCATTTATCGTTCAAGCGCAATATTTCGTTGAGCGGTATTTGTGTCATTAATCCAATGTTTTTGCTTGATGGACTAGGCGAAGGAGATGATTTGACTTGTCATCATCAACTTGTGAATTTGATGCATCTTCAATGTTTTCTTTGGCGGACTTGTTGAAGACTTCTTCCTGAGAATTTGAAATTTATATTTTCTCCTCCTGTCCTGGCTTTGTGCATTGGTGGACTTGATGGAGTTGATGAGATGAGAATGTCGGTCACGTGCTTTGTGCTTTGTGGACTTGTTGAAGACTCATCAAATTTGGAATTTGTATTTTCCTCTGTCACGGCTTTGTGCCTTGGTGGACTTGATGGAGTTGATGAGATGAGAAAATGTCTTGGTATGCTTTGTGCTTTGTGGACTTGTTGAAGATTTCATCTCGAGGATTGTATCTTGTGCCTCCTTTTATCACGGCTTCATGCTTGGATTTGATGGAGTAAAACCACGAATTATCTTAGAATTTGTCGGTGATAAATTTACATACAACTTTTACGCTTTCCGCGGGCTTGTAGAAGGATAAATCTGAGGACCGACTCGAGCTTGTGTTTGATCAATGGAGAGTCATCGGTCTGTGCACTGCATGTAATGGACATCTTGATGACAAAACTCCTTAGTTGACATTTAACTTGCCTCTAACATTGGGATACTTCTTGGTCCTGCTTTTGCTTTATTGGACTTCTTGAAGAAGAATTTCCTTGATCTTTGCTTTTCTGCTTTGATAGACTTACTGAAGGAGTTGAGATTTTTTTTTTTTTTTTGTATTTGATTCCAAACTTGACTTAGTGCCTCTCGGTAAGGATATCTTTGTTTGTTGTAGAATTTTGAGAAATGACACTTACGACCATAGGGATAATTTCCCGGTGGGTCACTTCTCACCAAGTTGGAGAGATTTGGGGATTTGGATGCTCTTGTCTTTGACTAACGAAGTAGGAGGATCCACTTACGGCCTTTGTGGCGTGTTGAGTAAGCAGTCTGTCGGCTGACTTCGGTATATTTTGGCGTGTTGAATCAGACCTATACCACTTGAGTCGTGGACTTGAGCAATTGATGAAAGATTTTATCCTCTAACGAGATGGGGATCTCTTACTACGGCCTTTGTGGCGTGTTGAGTAAAAGAACTGTCGGCTGGCCTTATTTGCGTGTTGAGTCGTATACACCTTCGAGCCTTTAGATTTGATGTGGGATGGAAAATGTCCTTCCAACTTGGTTTGTTGAAGTTTGAGACTTGATAATTTTTTCTGGTCAAGACTTAAACGGATTTGAATACATAATTTTGAGTATGTATGTAGGGATCTGTAGGCGATGTCAACCAAAGAAAGATAGGCCCTGTCTTTATCGGGAGCGCGTCTTTCTTATAAAACTTTTTTAAAAAAAAAAAAATGCCTGTCTAACGGGGATTTTATTTTATTTTGAAATCGTTCTTGTGTCTGAGAGAATTTCCGATGAAAACTTGAGCATTTGAATCATAATTTGGAGTATGTATGTAGGGATCTGACCTTAGCACGATGTCACGAAGAGAAGAAAGGCCCCCTGTCTTGCTCAGCAAACTTTTTCTTATAAAACTTTTAAAAAAATGCCCCTGCCCAACGAGTTCATTTTATTTTGGAAATCGTTCTTGTGTTCTGAGAATTTCAAATGAAAATTTGAGCATTTGAATACATAATTTTGAGTATGTATGTAGGGATCTCGACCTGAGGCGATGTCGACTCAAAGAGAAAGAAAGGCCACTGTCTTTGCTCAGGCACGTCTTTCTTATAAAACTTTTTTAAAAAAATGCCCCGTAACGATTTTCATTTATTTTGGAAATCGTTCTTGTTCTGAGAATTTCCGATGAAAATTTGAGCATTTGAATACATAATTTTGAGTATGTAGGGATCTCGACCTTGACGCGATGTCGGCCGAGAGAAAGAAAGGCCCTGTCTTGTGCTCTTTTCTTATAAAACTTTTAAAAAAAAATGCCTCAAGGGGATTTTCATTTTATTTTGAAATCGTTCTTGTATTCTGAGAATTTCCGATGAAAATTTTCATAAGTGTTTGTGATAAGACTTTCAATCGATTTGTCCGTCACACTTTCATGTGTAATATTTCTTTAAATCTGATTGATTGGCATTGGTCTTTCCTTTGAAGTGCGTGATGGCTCTCCAGCGATATCCGATAACAAAGGTCCGATTGGTTCAAATTCCGTCTGCGATGAGGATGATTGGTCTTCTCACAGGGACCGATTCTCCTTCCGAAAAGCTTCGAGGCGTCTTGTATGATCAAATGCTCGGACATTCGGCGTATCTTAGATTTTCTTTGACTTGGGCGCCCCGTCGGCGTCAAGCTCTTCCATCCAAATGAGCGAGCATTCTCATCTTGGGTAAGATTTTGTTGAATATGGTACTGCGAAGGTAGTTCAACCAGTGGCAAAAGCTACTTGACCACTCTTAGTGCATAGGGGTAGACTTTGTAGGAGTCTTGTAAATTAGTGGTAAGCTAACTTGAGTTTGGTATCTCTCTCCTTTTATTTCTTGTGAGAATTTTCACGCAATTTGGTAGTGTTTTATTAAATGCCTCGGCCAGGACCGTTTGCTCGGATTATAAATTGGATATCACGTCAATCTTATCGCGTCGGAATTTATAAACTTTAAGCGCTTTTGAAGGTCGTCGAAATGATTCGTGATACGTCATAAAAAATATTGTGAGTAAAGTTAGTCACTTGTACTTTAACAAATGTGCGGCTTGGAGAAATAATCGTGGCTTAAGATGAAGCGGTGAGATGATGGCGGATCGATTGGTCCATTACATCTGTCACTCTCAAGCGGAATCTTATCGTTGGATCTGTGGTTGGAGGCGATGAATTATACCATGGACGCATTCATGGCATCTCTTGGCGTGATTGATCTTTTCTGTAGGCGGCGATAATATCCAATTCTTTTAATTTTGAAAGCCATTTTAGGACGATTGGTGTGCACCACAAAGCGATGGATTTCAAATTACTTTGTTGGCTTCTTATTCCCAAACATCAGCCATCATTGAAGGATCTACGATCTGAGTATTGCCATAAGCATATAATTCGAAGCCTTTTCTCAGTTGTCGCATTTATCGACTTATGCGCAATTTGCCTTCCTTGAAGTAGTCGTGAAGGGGTCTCGTCTTCCTTCTCTTCTTATAAGGATTTCATTGTGTGGTTTTGGCACGAGTTGAAGTCTTTCATCGGAATGGTTTGAAGCTTGTCTTTGTTGACTTTGAAGTAATTTGTAAGGGAGTGTAAGGAGCAACATGACCCTGGCGATTAGTGTTTGATGACCCTCTTCAGTGAGGATCTTAAATTGCTCGACTCTAGGACTCGGCAGTGCACACACTTAATTAGTATGTAGTCATTCGTCATCCATACTTTCATTTCTTTAGCTAATTTAGCGGTCATTTCTTTATTCAACTCACGGAGACTCAGTCGTAATAACATTTGGAATTTCATAAAGCTCGAGAACTTCGTTTGTGATAGTAGGATTGAGCTTGTTGATTTTGTAAAGGCGACACTTGATTGATGACGAGTTGAGAATCGCCATAAATTTGCGGTCTGGACTCCCATGGAAATGGAAATCTAAACACGCCAGCCATATACGCCTCGTTGTTGGTTCATTGGTTGAGTTAATTTATAAGAATGTCTCGGTATCGCCAGGTGTGATCGAATGAGGCAGATCTGAGAGCACTTTGGAAGATTTGAGGGTTGAGTGTATCCCAATGAATGGCTCAAATCAATCTGATCCGCATTTGTTGCTTTTCTTTTATATATGTGCATGATTTTCATCGGAAGATCATCGTTAAGCGAATGAGTCTGTGGGTATGGGATGAAGCGTGAAAATCTGCGAATTTGCCCCTTCAAGCTTTACGGGGAACATATGTAATATCAGTGAAGAAACGGCGTGTGCGACGCGTTGGTCTTGTCATCGAAGAACTTGGATCGATCCTTGAGATAAGGGTAATCTTATGAGATAGCATGTAATGGCGTAACTTTTAGGCGAAATTAGCGTCAACAATGCTTCTCGATTGGAGAATCTTGGCGCTTAAAGCTATTAGTCTAATATAGTATAAATTCTCCTTTCCTTCTCATTATCTTGAAAGCACAGAGATTCTTAGTCTTCTTGTGTACAATATGAGAGCTTTCACGGGATTGGGCTGCGAGAATGGGTGGGTTATGAAATATTTCTTAATCTTGTCGAAGGACATTCTTCATCCCACTGAAAGGAGTATCTTTCTTCATTAATTTTGGTCGACATCCGCCGACAGATTTGATATAAATCTTCTAATGAATGCTAGATGTCCTCAGATGGAGTTTTGACTAAGACTCCTCGAGGAGGCATTTCGACAATCGCTGATTTTGTTGGGATCGATTTCAATCCTCCACTACGCAAACATATCCAAGGAACTTTCCGTAAGAGACTCCAAAAGCACTTGAGAGGATTCATCTGAGATCATATTTTCTCGATTCTTTCAAAGACAATCCTTAAATCATCGAGATGATCTTGCGATCTATACTCGACAACGAGGTCATCAACATAAGACTCTACTTTTGATGAATCAACTCCAAAGATTCGTATGTTTTTGGTATGTAAAGATTCTTCGCCGGGCATGACTGCAATAATATACCAATCATGCCCCGAATGGTATGTCTCATCTTCGTGAGCCATCTTGATTTGATTGTAACTCGACGATCCGCCCATAAATGAGAACATGTCGTTTGAAGTGTTATCCACTAACAGCTCGATAGAAAAGTCATCCTTGGACATGCTTTATTTAAATCAAGTCGAGCACATATGAATCACCATTCTTCTTTTCACGGGACAATATTAGCTATCCAACAGATTTTTTCTTCTCGAATAAAACCAAATGAGCTTTGGTTTCGCAATTACCTGCTTCTTCAACCTCCAATCTCGAGGCTTGCTTGACTGGTGTCCCCGCTTAATTGGTTTAGGAACCGCTATATCGGATAAGCTGCATTTCAAAGATATGTCCAAAGAAAGCAATCCCCGAATTCACGAGCAAGATTTTAATTCTTCCATTTTATCTTCGTAGACTCGATGAACGCCAGGATCCTCCTCCTCCCAAATTAACTTCTTTGTTCATCCATAAGAGTGCCTCCCCACCATCTTCAAGCTCTTCAGGCCGCTTTCTACTTTCATTACTCGAGACTAACGAAAAATGACATTCTCATCTTCATCATCACTCATATTCCCTCGCTACAACGCAATGTATATCCTCAGGACCTTGTCTTGATAAAACCAAGGCCTTTAAGTAGTGTGTTTATTTCTCTTACCAATGGTTTGAGAACCTTGGGTACCACATCATTTCAAAGAGCTTAGTCCTTGCTTACTCCCAGCCCAACCCCATGTTTACGATCGATTTTGCATCTGAGAGTAATATTTTGGCATCCTTATGGCATAGCTTCTTTCTTCTTCGATAATCACCCAATCGATCTTCTTCGACACCCCTGATTTATAAAACAGCTTCCGGTTTTCCGTGGAGAGGAGGTACACAAGGTCACCACCTCGACTTTGAGTTTCTCGAGGGTGATTTCTTAAAATGTCTGGGAGGACAGAGTGACTACGTAGTCTCCACGATGGATCTATGATTGTTTTAAAGTAGTCATTGCACCTACCTTCAAAAGCATTCAACTCATAATCGAGTCAAAATGTTCTTCCCGAGCTTTACTCAAGAGTCATGCGACCTTTGATTTAACACATTCATCTTCTTCTTCAAGATCACCGCCTGAGGGACAAGGATGTTATTGATTTTGACTTGTTCTTTATATTCCTAGAATATTTGGAACAATCTCCTTTCCTTTATTCATTTTATCTTCTCCTTCTTCTTAACTTGTTCTTTATGGGTTTTGAAGTATGCAAGATTACATTGTTTTGTTAGCTTTGATTCCCTAAGGAAATAACCGCATCTTGATAAATCTTCATTTCATGCACCGCAAAAGGCATGTCACCCACAATTTGGCATTCTTCTCCATCCTTGTATATTTCATACATGCAATGTAGATGGGACAATGCCATACTTATGAAGCCATCATTAATCTCAATGAATGAAGTATCGATCACACATGAAATTTAGCTTCGTAGGTCTCCAAATTTAAGAGAAGGACGACCTAATAGTTTTCTTCCCCTTCTCATTGAAACCTTGAACCATGACTTTATCTCTCTGATGTTGTACATCTGTAGATACCATCTAAGAGTTCTCAAATTCATAAGATTCATGAGGAACCGGATCAAGATCGATTATAATTTCATCACTTTCACCGTAATACAGGATCAGGCTCAGCTCCAGCATTGGGATCATCATCTTCAAAATGTCGACTCTCATGCAAGGTCTCCACAATGCTCGCTCAAAGAAAATATATGCTTCAATTTTCCCTTTCGAGAGCTTTAAGGTGTTTAGATCCGACATTGGCTTTCAGATACACTAAGTCGCTACCGGAATTTTCCTTAGATGGGATAGAATATGTAGTCGATCCCTTTGATGAAGCTTTATTTGAATCCTTAGGATAACTTTTTCATTGACTTCAATTTCTTTTCCTTTATCTTTATTCATCGCTCTTTCCTTGAGATGGTAAGACTTACCACCTCAATTTGAATTTTCATTTGCATCCAATCTTCGATGACTCTGTTTCAAAGATTCCGCTCGCCTGCCTAATGATGACTAAGATTCGTAATCACCAATTTTATATTTTTTATGTTTGATATGGTGAGCTCATTCATCTTCATCCGGGAAACAGAGTTCCTCTAAGTCATCAACTTCATGCATCATCAAGCAAGACTCAAGTTCTTCAAAGATCTTCCCCGCTTCTTCTGACCAAGATTTGACGAATTCGCAAGCGATAGGTCGCCTGTCATAGACATAATCTTCCATATTATCGATGATCTTGTGTTACGCTACACCATCCATAATAGTAGTAACATTTTGTGCTACTTCTTCTTTTTTATTTAATTTATTTTTGTTGTGTTTCTTAGCCTTCCATTGCAGATTTGGCCGCCTTTCGTGGAGATGAACTAGCCTTCCCATAACTTAGTTTTGTCTCAACTCACGGCTCAAGTGGTGATTTCCACTTAATACCCTGAACACCTTCCAATTGCAACATTTTACGCCTTTTAGAGCCGCCATCCATCCTTCATCATCGACTTCTCTTCGCTTTATTATCATTTGATAAGACTGAGACGGTGATTACTTTGGTGGATTCTTTCTAATACCAATACACGTCCGACAATGTGAATTCACCGCTTTATATTTTCGCTAGCCAATCTTTGAATATGTAGCAATCTTCAACATGGTCGAAAGACCATGATATGGACAAGTTAGATTATCGCTTGTCCAAATCTTCTGTGTCTTTTACACTCAGTGAGGAGACCTACTTTGAGTGCATGTTTAAACAATTTGGCCACACTTTCCCTTTAAAAGAATACTCTTTGTTCGCCTTTTCTTGTGGTGCCATCAGTCATTCGCCTTTCGTTTGTCTGGTCGCCGCCTTCAATCTATGAGCTTGGGTTGTGGGCGGATTGAGCAATGCTTGGTTTTCTTGATAGGCGGCTTTCTTCTACGTTATAACTAGCAGCTTACATATCTTGTATGAGGTGAAATGTGTTTCACCTTTCTTTGATGAGCTTTTGCTCTTTTGAATTTATCTTCTTTGGCCGTCGAGACGGGATAAATTTAATTTCTCAATTTAGCCACCTATCAAGCTCTTGAAATGTGGTAATTGAGTGCTCAAGATAAAGGCCATCTTATCATCGATGTTGCCATCGATGGTGATTGCATGCTCTTCTTAATTGTTGTTCACATTTCATACTCAATTTAGGCAGCGTAATATATCGGCGGCTCGTCTTTCTTCCTTTTCTCGAGGCGAATGATGGTTGTTTCTTTGCTGGCGAATCTTTGGAACATATTTTCAAGTTGACAAAGTTTAATCGAGTCATTTGACTTCGACATCTTCGAGCGGTCAGTTAAACTTGACGGCAATAATAATAATCATTACGTGTTCTGCGGGATGCTTTGAATTGGGCGGATCTTTGCGATTACCATTCCGTCGAATAGATTGAACTTTGGCATTGAATATCCCTTTGGATATGGAATTTGATCATACTCCGGGATATGGCGCCTTTCTCACCAACTTTTACGCACTTATTTATATCTTCTTCATTCGATATAATATCAAGTTGAGAGGCGTCCTTGAGATATAGTTTGTATATTAAGCGAGTTCGTTTATTTTCAGCTCAATTTGACCCTTGAAGCATGTGAGATCAAATTTATTGGAGGGTTGTCATTGGCATTCTTTGGAGGCTTGATGATTATTTGGGGGGCAGTGTTGGCCTGCTTGATATTTCTGCATTAGCTGCGTCATGCGTCATCTGCATCATCATTTATTTCATTTTCACTTTGGCGATTTCTTTATCTTTGGCTTTTCATCGGCTGAATTTGTCTTTCTGCCAAATAGTAGTATCGATGAAGGTGGGATTTTCTTCCCTTCTTTCCTCTTCTTGTTGCTCCTCTCACGAAGACTTCGGAGGATGCTTCCTATTTGAACATTTTGTTGTTCTTGGTTGAGGAAGTCTTGTTATTACGGCCTTTAGGTTGATATTGGCGCCTGAGATGGCTCATGACAGTTGCACCATATACCTACTTGATCGTTGCCCTCTTCTTCTTCTTAGTCCTCTTGGACGGCGTTCAGTCGGCGTCCGATGAACTTAGATTCAGTGTGGAATGAAATTTCTTGATTAGAGGACTTCGATCGAAGTTAACCTCCTCTTGATGGGATGAAATTAATTGATGACGGGATCCACGGAGGATTCTCAAGGTGTCAGGTCATATCTTTATCATTGGGGCCCTCTTTTTAGGCTCCCATCGATAAATTTGAGTTGGATCTGCAGGGAATTCACAGATGTCATGTACCTTTCTACAGAGGATTTCTTTTTTGAGGCACAGGCCTCAGGATCACTTACCCTTCCGGGACCTTTGTGGTGGATTCACGCAGCGGTCCAAGTGTCACACCAGATGTTCAGGTGTGGGACATGATATGTTGGCGTCACCATTTGAGTTCTTGGATGAGGTCTCCTTGGAGGAGCGGCCAGCATCATAATAAGGGGCCTTGGTATTTTCTTTTCATCAGTCCTCTCCTTGGCTACTTGGAGAAGATGCACTCGTCGCGATATAGTTGGGTTTCCTCGCGGAGGAGGCTGGAACGATGTTGTGGGGTCAGAGAAGGGCTGTTTGTGACCAGTAGACATTCCGTTTAACCGCAAGGTTATCAAGGAATTATGGGTGGGAACACTACGGCTATTTCTGATTGTTCTGCTGTTGTGCCTGAGCATTAAGTGTTGGCGTACGACTCGAATTTCTTTTAACTGGATGAAGAAGTTCAAAGATCATACCTCCTGGTTCACCGGCCGGATCAGATATTATTCGAGGACAAAGAGACCGCCCAAAGAACAACCCTCTTCATGATTGTTGTCTTGGAGGGGCCGAGCCTCTCAAAGACTGATTGTTTCTTTTGAAGTGACCCTACAGCAGTAGGGGTCACAACCTCAACCCTTTTCAGATTGTTTATGCAGACGAGTTTTTTGTACCAAGAACTTGCTTCGCTCAAGATGGTCGGAAATCCACGCCACCAAACCTGATGGTATGCTTCCAAAGATTAATGATGCGCTTGCACAACGGATAATCGCCGAGAGTAACAAAGGATGTTTGAATGCCATTCTGGAATTTAAAGGTAAAAATTAGCAATTAAAAATAGTCAGAATCTCACCTTAAAGACAAGACAACAGATATTAAACACATGCATTCAATAAAGTCTCAAATGACTTAAGACTTTATAACGCAAGCTTCTAAGTTGTCAAGATTAACATATCATTTCCCATTCCATTTTCATTTCATTTTTTTTTATACCCACTTTATAACTTAGATTTGACCAACAAAGATGGAAAGAAACCTGCCCCAGGAGTCGCCAGAATGGGATCCAAAATTGCCACCGACATCTTCGAAAAAAGGAAAGAGTTGTTTAAGTTTCGATAATGTAGTAGATAAGACACTACCCAGATTTCGCTCTCATTTGGTGAGAACTTTTTCAAGCCTATAAAGCAAGCTCTATAGTTAACCCTCCCAATACCGAGAGAGCACTGACATTACAATAATCAAGAAGAACGTATATAATCAGTGGAGTTTAGAACTTATGAAATTTTATTTTAACTTAAAACTTTTGGGGAACGATGACGCTCATCAAGATCCCATGGTTCTATCCCGTCGATCCGCTTAGTAGGGAGGTAGTCGACCCAACCTCGATCGATCCGTCGAACACATGGGTTACGCCGCCCAAGGTGTCCTCAGACTGGGTGGAGTTTGCGGGGACAAATATAAGTCAACCTTAGCTAACATAGTTTTTTTGCAACCAAATATACATTTCACCAAAGAGCAAAGCCGTGAACATACGGCCGCGACCCAGAATTTAGTGCCATATCGCTAAACCACTGGCCGAGGCTCGTCAGAATCCGCCATTTATGTGGTGCTATATGAAAACCACGCGACAGAGGAGACGCCACGCCCCACGCTTTAGAATATGAGTGAAGGTATGTATTTAATTTGACATTTTCTTCAGGAGCAAAGTTTTTGTCACCCAAGACAAACAATCATGGAGGAATTTTTTTTATTTTTTAATTTTTAGTTTTTTAATAATTAATTTCATTTATTTTATTTCCTTTTTTATTTTGAATTTTGATCATTTTATGATTGATTTTGATTTGAATATATATGATCATTTATCATTGAAATCTTAATTATAATTACCCTTCTCATCATAGTTAATATCAATTGACCTTGTCTACTCGGCCCGCTTTTCTAGAGGATCGTCTAAATTCATCATCTCAAAGTATAATCCTTCAAAACCTTGTCCACTCTAGCCAACATGAGATCGGACTTTCTTTAAGAATTTGAATTTGTGGCTATGTTAGTTGGTTCATGCTTTATATATGATAGCTTTATATTATTAATTTGAAATTTTATAATATCAAATTTTTGTTAACTTACCGTCCAAGACCAAACCGGATTATGTAGATCTGTTTTTTTGAAATTGCATGGACATTAAGATGTAAGTTCGATGTCAAATTTTGATTTTGAGTTTTGTTGACTCCAAGACCAAACCGGATTATGTAGCTTTCAGATGATATGAATGCATTTTGTTTTGATTTTATTTGTTAACCGGTCCAAGCAAACCTTATGAGATTCGCTCTTCATTTGTCGACTTTCTACACAACACTTAAATATATATAATATACCGTTTTTCTTTTAAAATGTCTGATATTTAAATATATATGTTCAACATGAAATTAGATTTTATTTTGTTAATTGACCTCCAAGACCAAACCGGATAAGAAGATGTGTTCTTTTGTATTTTTGTTTTACTTTACATGTCCCTAGTGTTTGAACATTTCAACATACATACATATCTGCTCTTTTCTTTTAGAATGTTGTACATTGAATGAGTTGAAATGTAAGTGCAATTTAAAGTTTGGATTTCATATGACATTTTTGGGTTTTGTTAACGACCCAAGACCAACCGGAAGATGTAGATCTGCTTTTTATATTTGACTTGATTGTAAATCATGAAGCGATATGGATTTTAGGTTTTGTTAACTTGACCAAGACCAAAAACCGGAATGTATGTAACTCACAACTCAATATCTTCTGCAGAGGATAAGATTAATTATTTCAAGATCGCTCTCCAAACCTTGTCAACTCAGATTATACTTAGAGGATCGGGTTTGGACTTTTCTTCTGACTTGAATTTGAGATACATTAACAATGATGCCGAGATTTATCTTTACCATTTCATGTAATTAACTGATAAGATTTGAAAAAATTGATGTTTAAACCAATATGTTTGCATGATATAAGCAAAGGATTTTTTTTTTTATTAAAGGCAGAAGATAGAATAGAAATATATAGATTTAAGCAAAAACTTGTTTTCTAAATGATATGTTTACAACGACATATGCATGAGTCGCATAATCAAAGATCTGTTGAATTTGAACTTTAAGTAAGTAATCTATGTAAGATTCAAGAACCAAGCCATAAAATATCTGATTGCATATAATAATATATCGAATCTTAATATTCTTTTTCTTTTTATCAGATATTTTATTTATCACTCCCCATCCCAATGCCGATAGACTTAGACCTTCCCCACCAAAGGTGCAGTGCGAGAGACCCTACCGAAAGTTTATTTGCCCACAAAGGCGGCATGGGTGCGTATGCAAAAGATTAGATTTCGCGCCCGGAACAACAGCAAGCATTTATCATATATAGTTTCGCCACGCCGGAACAACGAATGCTTTTTATCACAAGTTGCCTGAAGATAAAGATAAATTCACATGTATAAATTAAAGTATAAGCATTTATATGACACATTTCAACTTTTTTTATTATTTTCGCCTCCTGGCCCCCCTTTTAAGCCGCTAGAGTTTTCCCCACAAGCATGTGGACCCAGAAAGTTTATTTACACCACCACGAAGAGCGCATGGGGTTAGCATAATATATATTTTACGACCGTTCTGCTATCAAAGCATAGCCTCCTCGGCTTCCGCCATGAGATGAAGCCCACCACGCCAAGAGGCGCGTGGTCGGAGACACCGCAAACTGATAGCAAGATTGCATAGATATCACATATGCAAGAGTATAAAGATGAAATTTACTAACTCTCCGCTTATCAGTTTATAAGTACTCCGGCCTCCTCCAGGGTCTGAGATCAGCCGCACCACGCCAAGAAAGGCGCATGGTGGTGTCGAGACACGGCCAAACTGATAGCATTGATTAATATGATCACATCAAGTGCAAGAATGAAGCTCATAGATAATAGGAAATGGTATAACCAAATCCCTTCGCTTAATTGATTTCAACTGCATATGAAAGAGGCATGATATACATATAATTCCCTTTATATGAAATAAATTGAATCAAAGTAGAATGAAATTCATAGGAGAATAGCATCATATCTCATCAGTTAATAATTGATTTTTCCCTTAGATAAGAAAGTTTATGCCTCATGCCAGATAACAAGCTAATAGTTCTCCCTTTCATAAAAATACTTTCGATGCTTATGCTCATTAAATAGCAAATCGATTTAGTTTCCTTAGGTAAAAAGAAGAAATTTCACACCCATTACAACAAATTAATTCATTTTCCTTTAGGTAAAAGAAAGAAAATTTCAGCAAGAGAAATGTTGCAGAATTTTTCAACAAATATGCATCATGCCTTTAGACAACAAAATGATCTAATTTCCTCTTTAGCTAAAACCAATTTCAATTTCCCATATAAATTTTCAGAAGCAACATACTTACTAACTAATGAAACAATACAACTTCCACTTGATTTCAAAGATAAATGCATAGATAACAAATTAATAGCTTTCCCCATCTTGTACATGAATTCCACAATTTCCCCTTTGCAAACACCACATTTCAGAAATGACACACTTCAAACAACAAATTAATTATTTCCCCCCTCTCATAGAAATGATTTCAGCAAACACCACATTTACCGGAAAGCAAATCGATTTGGTTTCCCTTAGGTATAATCAATTTCAGCAAAAAAATAAGATCGTAACTATCCCAAGGGTAGCATGCAACATGACATTGGGCCATACATCATCCCAAAGCAATTTTAGTAGCTAAGCATCAATAAAGACATAAGAAATGAGATTTGGGCCATACATCATCCCAAATCCCTAAAGGAAACTCTTAAGATAATCCCAAGATAAGACATAGCATGTTTAGCAAAAGCCCTAATTTCCAAAGAAGCTCAAATGCATAAAACAAGCTAGGTTAGAGAGAAACAACCCTGGAGGTGTCGATTTACTAAAAGAGAGGGAGAAGGAGAAGTTTCGGCCGAAAGGGGGGGGAGCCGGCCTGAGAGAGTTGAAGGAGAAGAGGGAGCACTGGGAGAAGCCGAAAGAGAAGTCGAGTCAAGAGGAGAGAATCGGTCAAGAGGGAATGTCAAGAGGAGAGTCTGATCGTCAAGAGGGAATGTCAAGAGGAGAGTCAATCACCAAGGCGAGGAAGCCGAGAGTAATCGAAGAGGGAATGCCGAATCGAAAGAATCTTGAACGAGAGCTGAGACCGAGGAAACCAGAGGGAGCCAGAGTCGGGAATGCCGAACGCCAAACCGAGAGAGGAATGTCGAGAGCAGCAGAGAGCTTCTGAGCCGAGAGACAGAGGTGAAGGAAGAGCCGCTGCTGAGAGAGACAGGAGCCAAGAGGATCGTGAAAAAATGAGGGTCAACGCAAGGGTTTCGTTCTTTTTAGCCGATCGCGGGAACGACGCATTTTTCCCCCCCTTTTTTTTTTCTTTTTAGGGCTTAGTTGGCACATCTTGATTGGTTGAGTGGGCGGCGGGATTAGGTAGGGAATTAATGCGTGATTAAGAGATAATTAGCGGATTAATCTGCTGTTAATCATTTTAATTGCGATTTTATTATTTTGACAAACTCTAGCAATACAATTTAAGTTGTTTGCGGGCCAACGAACGAATCAATCACTGGGACGAGGTCGTTGACAACACGCGGCCGTTAAATTAGGTTTAAATTGCGCTACCGCCGCTTAAATTAATTTCGCGCATACTGACCGACCGCTGAAGGTGTCGTTTGATAGATTTTGACCTTTCGCGAGCGATTTATTTTAACGGAGGTGGTTTAGACGTCGTCGAGGCTTCCCGACTTCGATATGCGCACAATTTCATGATAATTTGATTTTAATTATCCGATCGATCCCTAATTGATTCAAAATTTTCTGATTCATTTTAATATTTTCCGTTGCGCCAATCGCCGAAGTTAAAACAATTTGATCGGTTCGGATCGCGATTTAAGGGATTTAAAAATCCACCTTATTTATTTAATTTAATGTGGCACATAGTTGTAGGTCAACAATATCCTTATAGATATTTACAATTTATAATTGTTGAGTGTACTTCATTATAATCCAGTCCCTTTTTTTTAGTATAACCTTTGGTAACTAACCTTGCATTATACTTTGACTTAAGACGACTACTCTTTGCAGCTGTTTTTCTTTTAATAATCCATTTGCAGTTATCTGTTTATTACTTGGCTTGTCTAGTCGCTTTCATGTTTGATTCCTATATAAAGAATCAATTCCATCTTTCATTGCTTGTAATCAATGAATAGACTCTTTGTTCCCTATGACTTCATGATAAGATGGTTCCCCTTCATTTTCATTATCTACAACAGCAAATGTGTAAGCTAGCATATCACCAAAACCAAACCTTTTTGGTTGTCTTATTTCTCGTTTTTCCTTATCTTTGGTCAGTTGATACTGCTGCAGATTTTAACTATTTTGAACCATTTACTCATCATCATTTGTAAACAATGGTTGATCCTGCATAATCATCCCATCTTTGGCAGCATTATGTTGATAATGCTTCAACTACATCTTGTTAACTTCATGGTGAGATCTTGTTTCAACATCAGTTTTATTATTGTCTTTTAACATTTGAAAATCATTATCATCAAACTGCCGTCTTTACTTATGATATTCATTTCTAGTTCAATGCACCATAATTGCTACCCTTTTGGTCCTTCAGATATCTTAACAACACTCTTTAAAGATATAGGTTGAAGCTTGTCCAATCTCATATGTGCACATGTTGCACAGCCGAAAGTTTCAATTTACTGTAATCATATGCATGACCAATCTATAACTCTATGGGTGTTTTAAAACCCAAGGATGAAGAAGGTGACCTATCTATTAGAAAACTTGTCGCGTTTAAAGTTTTTTGTTAGAACTTTCTTGCCAGTCTTGCACTAGATAACATGCTTCTCAAACTTTTGTTAGAACTTTCTTGCCAGTCTTGCACTATATAACATGCTTCTCGCCCCTTTAAGCAATGTTCCATTCATTCTCTCGGTAAGGCCATTTTGTTGTAGAGTATTTATTACACTATGAAATGCCTTGCTATATGTTCATTAGTGTGGTATGTATCAAACTGTGTTGAGCCAAATTCCAACCCATTATCAGTTTTTAGCTTTGTAACTTTTCCGTCAACATTATTTTAAATGATAGTTTTCTATTTCTTGAATATCTTAACCACTTGATCCTTGGTTTTAAGGCAATGCCAAAATCAGTATGAAATAGTTGTCAATTATAGTGATGAAGTATCTTGTTCCACCCATTGTAACTACCTTGGAGGGTCCCAAGAGATCTATATATATGTAATGTAAAATTCCTTTACTATTGTGTTTTGCTGTTTGGAATTTTGTTCTACAGCTTTATCGAACACACAACTTTGACAATTCCATTTTATTTATTATATCACCACACAATAGATTTTGTTTTCTGTGTTATATCAATCTACATTCACTAATATGTCCCATTTTTAGATGACAAAGTTTGGTTTTATCAGCATCAATACAAGCAATATTGACAATTGGATTGATAACAACTTGATCATCTAGCACATATAAATTGTTGAACAATGAGCCTTTAATTATAACTATTGCTCCTTTGATTATTTTTATTGAACCTTTATTGATTTTTACTTTGTAGCCACTTGCATCCAACATCTCTACTATAATCAAGTTTCTTTTGAGTTCAAGAACAGACCTGACACCCTTCAATATTCTAATGCATCCATTAAACATCTTGAATGTAAGTGATATTTCTTTCATAACCTTGCAAGCTTTGCTACCTTCAAGAAGAACTATTATTCCATCTCCTTTCTGGATCCCTTGAAACCAACTCTCATTAGGAGTCATTTGGAAATAACATCCAAAATCTCTAATCCAAATATCTTTGGAGTGTTCGGTTGAGACAATTAGTACTTAAGATGACTTGTATCCATCTGAAGTAGATACTACTCCAGCTTTCCCTTCATCCTTTGATGCATTCCCATCCCATTTGTTTTAATAGGGGAAATCCTCTTGTAATGTCTTTCTTTGTGGCAATGAAAACATCTTGAAACTTTGGATTTTATTTTATAATTTTTGCTGAATTAGCCATTTTTCCGTTCTGCTCTACCTCTAACAAGCAAGACTTTTCACTTTTTTCTTCTCTGATTTTAGCTTTTCTTTTGGACCTCCTTATACATTCTGACTGATTTTACCTCGTTCATGATTAAGGCTTGTTATTATATAGCATTGTATTAACTATATGCTTGTGTGACTTGGTAAGGAACCAAGGAGAATTATCCCTTGATCTTCTTCATTTTTGATGACATCCACATTCTTGAGATCAAGTGTGATTTTATTAAATTCATTCATATTCCTTCTAAGATCTTAGTATCATTCATATGGAGAGTATATAATTATTGCTTTAAGAAAAGTCTATTTGTTAAGGATTTTTTTCAAATATAACGACTCGTAATTTTTCCCATATATTGATGGCTCTCTTCCTCAGCCACCTCTTGCAATACCTCATCACCAAGTGAGAGAAGGACGACATTGTGAATTTTCAACTGTAATTCTCTAAGCTTCACTTTGTCTTACCATTTAGCAAGATTGTCCATTGAGATAGCATCAAACAACTCTTGATGTATTAGTGCTTTCATTTTTATCCTGCAAAGACAAATCATTCTCACCTGTGAATTTTTCAATCTCGAACTTCCGCATTGACACTATTTTCTTCTTAATTCTGCTCTCTTTGATAGTAATTGTTGAAAATCTTGACAGCAAGATTTCAACCGATCTAGAAAAAGAATAATAACTTGTAAGAAGCAATGGCTTTAATAGAATATAAGCAGTTTCTTTAATTCTGATTGAATCACCCTGAACTCCTACTACAACAGAGGAGTACAAGAGAAGAGGGAATACCCACCTTTAAAGTCCCTATCTAGCTATATAAATACATGTTTGAAAAATATAAACACGTGAAAATGCAGAATAACAGGAAAAAAAAAAAACAGTTACAAAAAGTTACACAACCAAGAATATTAAGCACTATGTTGTAGACTATACTTAAGCAATTAATTAAAGCAGGATCACTACTGACAATTATGTTTTACAATGAAAGGCTATATGTGGTTTAACTCTTGTTACCTTAAACTTAATTATGTTGTAAAAATTTAGGTTTGATAAAAAAATTAAGGCTGCATTATAAAATCTGAACTAGATTATTTATCCAATAATATTAGAGTTTCATTCAAGTCTTCTACCCCTCAAATATTGACTATGTAAGAGGTTACTAGAGCATGGGATCAATTGAATAAGCTAGATTAATCTTTTTAAAGGGTTGTTTGGTTGGATGCAAAATGAGTGTATTGTATTTGTTTGTAGGGTTTGCAAAATTTTGGCTTCTGGTTGATTGTAAACTAAATGTATAGCAAAATTTGATGTATTTGAAACTCCGCCTTTAGTTCATTCTTGGTAAACTCAAAGCATGTCCAATTTGATTGATTCTCAAATGCACTACACAAGCCACCCACTGGTGTTATACATCGCCACCACCGCCTATCGTTTGCCACTAAAGCTGCTTGCTAGCCGTTATTTGCTACTGTCTGTTGTTAGTTATCACTCGCTAGCCACCATTTGCTACTAGCGGCTTTTGTTCGTCGCCACTGCATGTCAGTTACTAGCCGTTATTCGTGATTGCTGCCCACCATCCACTGCTCATTATAGATGTCATCTGTCCTCTAATTACTAGCCACAATATTACCCACCATGGTCTTGCTACTATTGCTATTCTTGACTCAATGTCGCTGCTTGCCTCTTGCTACCTATTGCCATCATCATTGGGGTTTTCGTTTAACTCATTTTACTTCAAATTAAACATAAAAATTGAATTTCTTTATTTAATTTACATACAACCAAACAACTCTTAAAACATTTCAATATATTTTATTTCTGTTACAGTGTGTTTTGTTTTAGTAAATCAAACAACACCTTAAAGATAATAAATTTTTTTACCTTATTTTCGCTTTGATGTTTGTGAACTATTTACTCTAGTATTGCCTTTGATCTTCTTTTGATCTTTCTTCCTTTGACCTCTTCTTCTTTTTAATATTTTTCTCTCATATTCTTCTCTTCTTTCCCCTCTTATTTTATTCTCTCCCCTTTCTCTTTTTTATTTTTTCTTCCATCTTCCCTTACTGGCTAATTGTGTTTATAAGAGAATCTCATGACTTAGAGGGAGTGTGGACTAGAGATAGAATAGTCGGATAAAGAAATCAGAAAAAAATAATTCAATTCCTTTGATTTCTTTTTACAATTTGTATGCTCTTCACCTTATTTTGCATGCTTGTTGGAGAGAGAGAGAGAGAGAGAGAGAGAGTAGATTTGAGTAGAGAGACAATTTCAATTCTAGAGAGAAAATTCCAAATTTTTTAGAGGTAATGGTTCAGATTTTTTTGTGGAAAGGAAGGAAATCATCTATTACTTAGAATTATCATGGCATATCTACTGCATGGATCTCTAGTAATGTAGGACCTAGAGAAGGGTTGATGCATGAAACCTAATCATTGCATTGGCAAAGAGTTTGCTTTATGGCTTCGACTATGGACCTCCATGATACACTGAAGAAAATTTAACCACTTTTCTAGGCTGTCCTTTGTGTGGGATAATTAGGGGCGAACTTTGAATTTTCTTTAAACCATGATTAAAATTCACCATAATGACCTCCTATTTATAGTTTATATAGGAGCATCAATTAATTTTCTTAAGTTAAACAATTATTCAACTTAAAAATAACAAAAATCTAGACATTTAATGAGACTTGTTGAGTAGGATATTTAATCAGTGGAGTGAATCAAGGAAGAATAATGATTTTAATAATCTCTTTCCCCTTACATTGTTGATGATTCCATGATTTTTTATTATTAGTCTAATAATAAAATAATGTATCAAAAAGGGTTCCATTTTGATGCTTGACTCTTTACTTGATTAAAGTTTCTTCATTTTGATGTTATTAGGCTAGCTTGCCCAAATGTTGTGAACCTACATTTATTCACCGTTACGATTTAGAATAGAGTTAGCTTGGCCCCATTTGTGAAGAGCTTTCTAGATCATGGGTATAATGTTTGGTGTATCTTTTGGAGCAAACTTTGATGTAATCATCTACATAGGTGTAACCAACTTGATGTATAGCCAAAGCTCCAACATTGGTGTGGTCAACTCAACCTCCTACAAAGTCTATTGAGCTATGCTAACAAATATCATTGTAAATGGTTCATATATTTAGTAATTTAAAGTAATTGATATTTATTAGATGATGACATTATACTCAGGTGCGATTTATTTTGAAGCTATAGATGATGAAATAAATTTTAGAATTAAGATTAAATGGTTAAAAGTAAGCATGTTTTGTGAGTTTTGTTTGGTAATATCATATCATAGTGGCTTAAAAATTTAATTTATATAATGGAAATTAGGCTGACAATGTTGTATGAATCTGAATGTTGGTAGTTCATAAAAAAATCATTGATATTTAAATTGTCAGTGTCATAAATGAGAATGTTAAGAATGCGCAGAAAAAGTAAAAGGGATAAATTATGAAATAATTATGTTATAGAAAAGGTTGAAGTAACTTCGATGAAAGCTAGGAACTCTCACATACTCGTCTTTCATTCTATTAAAATTAGGCACATTATTGTTCATAGCAGTTAATATTAAAAAAATCGAAAATAGTCCATCCATTGGTTTGCTTTGAATTGCAAATGTATGCTTTAGAGCAGGTGTAATCTTAAAGGTATTTAATCCCCTTGATCGTTAGTATCTTTTGAGTGTTTGTATATTTTAATATTTGGTGATTAGAACTGAGGATGGATTTTTTTGGTAGTAAATAACATCACCAATATCTTCAAACTTGAGTGAGAGAAAAAACTTCTCTATCACAAATAGAATACCTCTATTTGTCTCATTCAACTTCTTACTAAACTATTATGTGGCCTTAACTAAGAGAGCCACCTATACCAATACCAATGGAATCACATGATATCTCAAAAACTTTCTCAAGGTCTTGGTACTAGTGATATAGTCATCAACACCTTTATTTGTTCAAAGGCATCGATAGCAAATAATGTATAGTTAAAATATTCTTTTTTTATAATATATATCAAAGGGATAGTGATGATATTGAAGTTTCTAATGAAGTATCTATAGAATATTGTTAACTCATGAAAATTCTTAATATTTGAGATATAAGTGGTGGCTAGCTAGTGAAGGATTATCTTTTTTTAAGGGATCTAGTTTGAGTCCGTTAGAAGACATCACAAAGCGAAGACCATGATTTTTGATTGCATAAATATACACTTTTTTGAGATTAATACATAGCATTTTACCCCTCAACTTAGAGAATTCTTGATGCATGCTATGAAAATGCTTAGTCTTGATCAAATTATACATCAATATGCCATCAAAGTATGCTAAAAGTTTATTAATATATGGCTATGCATTTGGCTCATCATTCTCATAAAAATATTAGGTGTATTATGTAGTTCAAAGGGCCTAAGAAACCATTCATATAGCTCATCAAGTGTCTTAAATATTGTTTTTTATTTATCCTCAAGGTGATTGACTCTTATGGTACCTGCCATGCAAATTAATTATTGAAAAGTAGAATCACTTAGTAGGGGTGTGCATTATTTGGTTTTAACCAAAAATTCAAACCGAATCAAAGTTTTTGAGTAATTTGGTTCGGTTTTGAACTTAATAATTTGGATTTTGGTTTTAATTAATGAAAACTTTGGTTTTTGGAACGGTTTGTTAAATAAAATTTTGGATGGAACCAAATAAATCAAAGTAATTATATGATATACAATATTCTTAATTTATATATTATATAGGCTTATAGTAAGAATTATAAATATAAACTACTATTGCTTGTTCATTATACAATAAAATATTATGCAAATACTTTTTAAATGTAACGAACATCAGTTTATCCAACACCAAACTAAAATAACCGAACCAAATTGTTATTCGGTTTGTTTGGTTTTACATTTTATTTGGTCGGTTTGGTTCAATATTTTTAGGAATCCTAAACCAATTGGTTTTAAAAATTTATCATCCAATCCATCCAAATCAACCAAACGCACACCCCTATCACTTAGATATCATGCAAAGCATGTCATCCAATTTAGGTATTAAAAATTTATTTTTTGTAGTGATTTGATTGATTATTTGACTAACAATATACATATGAAAAAAATAATCTTTTTTTGCATCAAAATGGGGATGACACAGACGTAATCTTTGTGACAAAAATTTTTATACTAATCTATCTAGTTGATATTTGCTAGTTGGACTCATTCTATAGTGTGGTAAATTTAGTTATTGTGAACTTGATATGAAATTTATGATGTGTTGAATGTCCATTATGGGAGGAAATATATCGTGCGGTTCAGTAGGAGGAATGTTTTGAAATTCTTATATAAGCTTTTTAACCGTAGTAGGTATTTGGTTCTATGAGAAAGGGGGGAAATCTTATGTGTGACTAATATATAGTACATTGGATTAAATGATAGTTTCTAGAGGGCCTTTCAACCACAAAATTTAGAAAAAAATGAAAGTGAAGGGCAATATAGTCAAAATAGTGGAGATTATGCCAAAGTCTCAAATGGTTTAGTGAACTCTAAGATTTTGGCTGTCTCTTAATGGCCAACTAAATAGCTGGTAGAAGCTATGTCTAGCCTTAGGGCCTTGACTAGGAGTATTCTTAATATCTAATTTAGGCTTGCGTGTTTACTTATATTAAGACTCAATAATCTTAGTAAGAAACAAACATATTGAATTATCATTGAACCTAAAGACATAATGGGCAACGTTCAAGTTATAAAGCCAAGACAACCTAAAAGGATCTATTCAATATTCATGTAGAGGATATCTCATGAAATCTTTTGTTTATAACTTCCTATTTTGATACGAACTAGATAATTCTCAATTACATGTTAAGGATGTTTGATTCATTTAGGCCACATAGAAAGAAACATTCCACTTTTAAATTTTTTTTAGTTACTTTTAATATAATATTCATGGAACTTCCATTATTGGTAATTAATCTGCATCTTAGTATACACTAAATGATAATAGTGCATTTTTTTAAACCCTTTGAAGTTTTTGGGATGTGACAAATCTATCCCAAAATATGCCATTGTGTGGAATTGTTATAAAAATCTGAGCATCCTCATTAGTTAGGGCCTTAGAGGTTCATAATTGATCAAGTCCTCAAACTCACCTTTTTTGGCTCATGGGCATAAGAGTATTCTTAATCTATTAAGAATATTAATTTGACAACATTATTTGATTATTTTTTGTGATAATTTAAGCAAGTGATTCTTGAAGCATTAATTAATTTCAAGAATTCAATTCCTTGTTGTGTAGACTGAGAATTAGAAACAAAGCCTTTACCATTTGTGATTATGTTGGAGAAATGATCGATCTAGGTTGTTATTTAGAGTTCCTAACATAAGTGAAATTGGCTGATGACTTAAATAAGCTTGTGATAAAAAAAGTGGTCACCTTTGATGGCTTACTGGAATCTCCTTGATCTACCAAAAGATTAATTTGAGGCATTGTTTGATGGTATGATCCTTTTGGCAATACTTTAAGCATGTGATAGCAAAGATGTTTTTTAGATTATGATTTTTCTGATGCTTCCTGTCATTGTTGTATAGGCTAAGATATAAAAACAAAGCCTTGACCATTTGATCATGTTTGAGAAGTGGTTGATCTTGGTCAGAATCTAGAGTTCCAACATGAGTGGAAGTGATTGATGACATACGTGAAGTATTGTAATGACATAATGGCAGCCTAAAATATTATTTGGACTTAAAAGCTTTGTGCTATATGTTCTCAATATTATCATAATTATATAATCACACTTTTAATCTTATATTTGGATGAAGGGAATTGATAAATTTGGTAGTTAATTAGCAATAATCCTTATAAATCTCACAATTTAATACTAGATCATCAAATGGATTAAGGTAATCCATAACAAATTGAAAACTTGTCCTACAATTTAAGAAAGCCTCAATGTGAAGTAGAAAATACTTCTTCCTCAGAACTCCTTTCATCTTTAGTCCAAGCAGAGACGAGGTAGTTCCTTATAAATTAATGTTACAAATAATGGTGCATCCATAGGAATTTCGACACTTTTGGAAGCCAACAGATGTACAGTTTGACAATTCAACTCAATCTAATGACAGGGTTTGTGTTGAGGCTCGACTAAGTTCATCTCATAGCAGGACAATCGAGTTTATGGTCATTATAGAAAATAACAATTTTATTATATGTTTATATTTTTATATGTAATATTTGCATAATCACACCTACATCTTTCAATACTTTCTCAATTTCAACAGAGCTTCGAATGAGGTAGTGGGCGATTGTCACTTTCATCATATACTTATTTTATTATTTTAATGGTGCTTCAGACGTACCCAATGCATTTCTTATTCATTTATGAGATCCGTCACATTCCTCCAACTATTGGAGGATCAAGGAGGCAGCGTAGTAATTTTTTTTCATATTATTCCTTTCTTGCCAAATACATAGTAGTTGGTTGATGTGCAGGAGGCTTTAAATGTCTATGTTCAGCTTCTTAGATCTGTAAAGCCTTAGCTCTCTCTCTATTTTTTTTTTCTATCATTAAGGTTGATGAATTCACTCTATATTTGTAAATGATGGATTAAGTTCTCAACATCTTCATGGTACACCTCCAATCATGTACCTAAGTATTCAACGACCATTCTGTATATTCTCAAATAATTTGTACCAATCATCAAAATTCTTAGGAATGTCTCAGCATCTTTGGAGTTTTAGTTTTCTCAACATTCTCTTAATCGTCCTCAACTATTCTCCTTGACACTTTATTCTGGTAGAGCTGTTGTTCTTCTCACATTGTGGTCTCCCTCTAGTAAACCCTTTTTTTTATTAGCATGCCACTATACCCGTTGCCTAGCATGTTGGTCAACACATTGCTTCTCGGATTCTCAGGGACATTGTGTCGATAGCCTAGCTTTAGTAGCTCGTGGTTTACATTGCAACTATCTATATCAACCACACATGATCTTGAATTCTTCACAATGACACCAATCCTGTGGTAAGCCTTCATAGCTTGTCCTGACATACTAACCCACAATCCATCTTGATTGATCTTCTTAGCTAGGCATGTGAAAGTCCTTCAAAACATAGAAAAAGTTTTTGGACACATTTCCAGTGAACTTGGCAACATTTTCAACTCCTGGCCAACCTTTGCAATCACCTTGCCTATGTGCCTTTGGCCTCTAGCAATTTTTCGAAACATGCAACTAAGCTAAGGCACTATGTGTATATCATAATCACAAACTTCTCTTATTTAATATCACTTTAGAGCTTAATGACATCCTCTTAGCTACACTATGCAAAAATTATTGGTAACCTTTTGGTTTACAGTTTGAAGTCCTCAACCTCTAAAGGTTAAGATTTTCTTTACATCTTCATCTCGGGAAATTATTTTATCATCTTTGCATTATATTCCATCGTCTCAACAAGACAATTTCTCTTTGGTGATACATTATATGCATTTGATAAGACGTAACACCCTTTGTAAGTTATTCAATCATCTAAGTGAGAAGTGGTTTTCTTGGGCAATATTCTCTTATATGAATTCTCTTCAGTTTTCCACAATTACTTTTGCTAAATATTGTAATAGTTATATAATGTTCTTAGGTTACTTGAGGCCTTGATTCCTTAAAAATCTATTTTTAAAATATAATAATTAGTGGAGCTTTACAGAATATTGGTAGGCTTTTGTCTTCTCACATATTTCCAACTTTCGCACATTTCATGCTTATATATAAACTATTGGTAATGCTTGATGAGCATAATCTTTTCGGGAAGTTATGCTTTCCTTTTGACAATGAATTTTATCTTTCGGTATGGTTCATAAGGGTCTCAACAAGCTAGGCTTTTGACTACTTTATTTACCATCTTGACAAACTTATTATTAACCTCTCGTTCTCTTAGATACTATATATTTGCCTTATTTATGTCTTGGTTACATAGATAATGCTCTCAGTTGAGTACCTTTAACTCTTATCAAGCAATTTTTAACAATCTCTCCAATATAGTATGTTTTCCATGACTTATTGTATGCTAAATAAATTATTGACAGACTCTCTTGCACCATGATCATAGCTCTCAAATTTTATTGGTTATTGTTTATTTAGGTTCACATATGTATTTATTTAATTTTATCTACAAGTGGTTTAATTTATTTGTTATTATTTTATTTAATTAAATTTATACTTCACCACCAATTGTTTTTACATACATACGTACAAGTGAAGTAAATATTTAGTTTAAGTGAAGTGCATTAAAGAAGAAGTTCATAAAATATTTTTCTTAAAAGAGAATATTCAACCTATGTGCATGAGATATTTTGATAAATTTTTAATGAAGGTTATGAGAATATGATTTCTTTTAGTGATCTTAATACCTTGAATAAAAATAGAGATTTTTGCTTTTATCATCGTATTAGTAAAACTGAAGTTGGAGGGGTTTTAAAAAAAAATGAAATGTAAAAAAAATAGTAAGTCCTGATGATATTTCAATAGAAGTGTGGAAATGCATAAGAGATCAAGTAATTTCTTGGTTTACTATTATTTTAGAGATTAACAAGATGTTAGATGAGTAGAGAAAGAGTTTGTTGGTTCATATTTTTAAGAATAAATGTGATGCATAAAAGTGCAATTTATAGAGGAATTAAGTTTTTGTGTCATATATGAAAATTATAGGAGAGAGTAATTGTGCATAGGTTACGACATAATACAAATGTTTCTCAAAACCAGTTTGGTTTCATGCCGGTTAGTTCTACTATGGATGCTATATATTTGCTGAGAAGTTTGATGGAGAAATATAGAGTAAGGAGGATCTACATATGATATTTGTTGATTTAAAGAAAGCATATGATAAAGCTTCAAGAGAAGTGCTTTGAACAATTCTATAAAAGAAATGTGTTAATATTGCTTATATTCTTGTCATTAAGGATATGTATACTAGAGCTGATTTTGTGTTCAAATACAAGGATAATTGACCAAGTATTTTCCCACCTCAGTTGGATTACATCAAGGATCAGCTTTAAGCCCATATCTTTTTTTGCTTTAGTTATGGATGTTTTTACTACACATTTTCAAAAGATCCTTGGTGTATGTTTTTTGTTGATGAAACTAGATAGGGAGTTTAAGAGAAACTTGAATTATGGAGGTCAGCCTTAGAGTCTAAGGATTTTCATTTGAGTAGATCTAAAATCTAATACATGGAGTGCAATTTTAGTTGTAGAAGATCTAGAGGTGGGGTTATGATAATGGGTGATTAAGTCATTAAAAGGAGTGGATGTTTTAAATATCTGGAGTCTATTGTTCAAAGTGATGGTGAATGGATGGTTGAAATGGAGGAATTCTTTGGGCGTGTTGTGTGATAGAACAATATCATTAGTTGAAGGAAATTTTTATAAGATGGTGGTGAGACATGCAATGCTTTATGGCACCAAACATTGGCCAGTAATAGAGAAGTATAAAATTAAGTGTTCTAGAGATGAGAATGCTCAAGCGGATGAGTGGATTTACTCTTAGAGATAAAATGCAAAATGAATATTAAAAATGTCGGAGTAGTTTTAGTGGTAGATAAGATTAAAGAGTGTCCCCTTTGATGGTTTGACCACATAAAATGTCGGCCGTCCGATGACCTAGTTAGGATAGTAGATGCATTAGATTCGACTTATGTTAAGAAAGGTAGAGTTAGGCCTAAAAAGATTTGGTTAGGAAGTAAAAAAATAATGTTATTTTATTGGAGTTAAATGAGAATTTAACTTTTAATAAACATGTATAAGGCATCTTAGCCTAGTGGTTGAGAGCTTTGGCTTTCAACCAAGTGATCTTGGGTTCAAGTCTTTGCACATGTGTTGTGTGTATGTGAGTTTGCTTAATTTATAAAGATTAAAAAAAAACTCTTAATAGGACACAATGGAGAAGGAATGATTCATGTAGCCAACCTCATGTAGTGAGATAAAGGCTTGTTGTTGTTGTACTAAGCTTGCATTTGAATAGGTTCTCAACTTTAATCTTTGATAGACTTATGTTGTTGAAAATGGTTGGGCATGTATTACTATTGGATATCACCTACTCCAACATATAGGCAATATGATAATAGTTATTAGACCATAAAGGCTAATATAGACTCAAAAACTATGAAAAGCATAGTTTAATCTTTTCTAAGTGGCACGTCGCAACAATCTTGATGCATCTAATTGTTTTATTCAAATCTCTCTCATATTCTATTTACCTACCATATACCTACCTCTTACACTGCCTTTGTTGAGTCCCAAGTCCTAAATGAGAAAAGTGGAGGGTTACGTTAGGTAGTCGATAGTTAGCGTAAAACTTGTCAAAAAAAAGCATGACATGAATCCTTTAATACATTGTGTTAATACTAGGGCATTCTTTAGAAGTTTATGTTGTACAATCAAAAAGAAAAGCCCACTACATTGGCTAGTGTGTTAAATAAGCAAGGGTTCCCATATTATGGATGGATGCGAGCAAAAAAATTAGTTTATGAAACTAGAATTAGGTTAGGAAGTTGGAATGTAGGTACTCTTATGGGTAAATTGATGGAATTAATATATATTATGGGAATGTACATATTTTATGTATTCAAGAAACTAAATGGGTTGGGGAGAAGGCTAAGGAGATTGATAATTTAGATTTTAAACTTTTGTATTTAGGTAGGAGTCATTAGAAATGATGTAGCTATGATTATAGATAAAAGTTTGAAGGATAATGTTGTAGATATTAAGAGGATTGGTGATAGAATTATAGCTTTAAAGATTGTTATTGATACTAAGATTATTAATGTTGTAAATATTTATGCTTTTCAAGTGTGTTTTGATGTAGGCTCAAAAGAAAATTTTTGAAATGATTTAGAGGGATTAGTACAAAGAATACTTTTCTTGAAGAAAGAGTATTTATTGGAAGGGATTTAAATGGACATATTAGAGTGGTAGAAGATTTTAAAAACATTCTTGGTGGCTATACGTTTGGAGTGACTAATGAAGGAGGTAAGACTATATTAGATTTTACTTTAGTTTATTATTTTGTAGTTGCTAATACTTTATTTAAGAAAAAAAATGAGCATATTATTACCATTAAAATTGAAACAAATAAAACACAAATTGATTATTTTATGATTAAAAAATAGATTGTTTAGATTGCAAAGATTGTAAAGTCATTCTGGGTGAATCTTTAAGTACCCAGTATCAACTACTAGTTTTAGATTTTAAGATGAAAAGTTAGAAGATGAAAAATAAATTAAAACATTATCTTACGATTAGATAGGAGTACTTAAAGTATACTAATAAAAATATTTTTAATAATAAGCTACAAGATTTTAGAATTTAGGATGTTTATGAGAATGTTAATATTATGTGGGAAAAAATTGCAAATGAGATTAAGTAAGTTACAAAAAATGTACTTGGAGAATCAAAATGAAATGCTTATTTTAATAAAAATAGTTGTTAGTGGAGTCAAAATGTGCAAAAGAAGATAAATAATAAGAAGTTTTATTATAAAATTTGATTTAATGTAAAAATTTGGAGAATTGAGAAAAATATAAAGTAGTCTGTAGAAATTCTAAGAAAGCAATATGTGATGTACAAAAAGATTACTTTTAGTGATTTATACAACATATTACATATCAAAGAGGGTGAAATATGTATGTATAAATTAGTCAAGTAAAGAAAGATAAGTAAAGATTTAGTTCAAGTGAGATGCATAAATGATGAAAATCTTAAAATATTTCTTAGAGGAGGATATTAATCATAAGTGGATGAAATATTTTGATGAACTTTTCAATGGATGTTGTGAGAGTACGATTGACTTTAACGATCTTAGTGCTTTAAATGAAAATAAAGAAATTTATTTTTATCATCATATCAGCATAATTGAAGTTGAAAGTGCAAAAAACAGTAAGATCTGATTATATTTTAATAAAAGTGTGGAAATGCTTAGGAGATCAATGAATTTTTTCGCTTATCTTTTTAATATTATTTTAAAGACTAAAAAGATGTCAGATGAATGGAGAAAGTTTGTTGGTTCCTATTTTTAAGAATAAATGTGATGCACAAGAGTGTGCAAATTATGGAGGAATTAAGTTAATTTGTCATACATTAAAATTATGGGAGAGAGTGATTGAGCATAGGTTACGATGTGATATAAAAGTTTCTCAAAACCAGTTTGGTTTCATGCCGGGTAGGTCTACTATGGATCTTATACATTTGTTGAGAGGTTTGATGGAGAAGTATAGAGAAAGTAAGGAGGATCTTCATATGATATTTGTTGATTTAGAGAAAGCATATGATAAAATTCCAAGAGAAGTGCTTTGGAGAGTTCTAGAAAATAAAGGAGTTAGTATTGACTATATTCAAGTCATTAAGGATATGTATACTAGAGCTACTACTTGTATTCAAATCCAAGGAGGATTGATCAAATATTTTTCTATTTCAATTGGATTTCATCAAGGATTGACTTTAAGCCCATATCTTTTTGCTTTAGTCATGGATGTTCTTATTAGGCATTTATAGGAGGATGTAACTTAGGGTATGCTTTTTGCTGATGATATTCTTCTTGTTGATAAGAGTAGAGAGGGAGTTTAAGAGAAACTTGAATTATGGAGGTCAACCTTAGAGTCTAAAGGTTTTGTTTAAGTAGATCTAAAATTGAATATATGAAGTGTAATTTTAGTTCTAAAAGATCTAATGGTGGGGTTGACATCAGGTGACCTAGTCATTAAAAAGAGTTAATTTTAGATATCTCGGATCTATTGTTCAAAATGATGGTGAAATAGATGGGGATGTTGTTAGTAGAATTCAAGTTGGATTGTTGAAGTGGAGGAATGCATTTGTCCTATAGTGTGATAGAAAATTACTGCTTAGTCTTAAGGAAAAATTTTATAAGATGGTGGTAAGACCTGCAATAATTTATGGTGCAGAATATTGGCCAGTAAGAGAGAAGCATAAGATTAAGTTAGGTGTTGCAGAGATGAGAATGCTTAGGTGGATGAGTGGCTTTACTCTTAGAGATAAAATACAAAATGAATATATACGTGATAAGGTTGGAGTAGCTCCAGTGATAGATAAGATTAGAGAGAGTAGCCTTAGATGGTTTGGCCATATAAAACATCGGCCATTCGATGACCCAGTTAGGAGAGTACACGTATTAGATGCTCTTTATGTTAATAACGGTAGTGGTAGATTTAAAAAGACTTGGCTAGGATGTATAAAAAATGACCTTAGTTTATTTGAATTAAATGAGGATTTAACACTTAATAGGACACCATGGAGAAAAATGATTCATGTAGCCGACCTCACAGTTGGATAAAGGCTTCTTGTTGTTGTTGTATGCTTACCTCTACCATCATTTTCTCATTCATATCATACTTCGCTTAAATTTTTCTTCATTTATGAACTTTTGAATGGATCATGTTATCTAATAGTTTTTGTGTAAGATAGGGAACCATGTTTTTTCTTTCACAAATGGCATTTGAATATCATTTAGGTGATTTTGATGACTTCATGTTGAAAATTTGGCACATTTTATTCTTCTCCTAACACACAAAGTTGTCCATATCAAATCTTTAATCTATGTAAGCATCAGTTCATGGGGAATCTACAATATGGGAGCTTTGACATTAATTTTTGGGGTGGAATCTTGAAGATCATCTTTGGGATGATCTTCACCAACTGTAGGTATTCCAATTGGGTCTATTCTATATAGATATTGACCTTCACAAGGATGGTTCAATTAAGAATATTATTGTGGGCACATTGTTGATAATTAAGAATAAGTCTCTTGGCCTATGTAGGTTATGTGCATTGTGTAGGCTGATTTAAATGATCAAAAAACTCATCATGGATTTTAGAGTTCTTTTATCATTTGAAAATTTTTCTTGTATAATAACAAGTCTACTAGTAGATTCCCAATCGGTACTTATTTGTAAAAACTAAGTTTTTCATCATTTATTTCAAAGTTGACATGATAATCTCTAATTTATTAGTTCTTTGTTTAAGTTCATTTCCTAAAGATGTGACTTCTATCATTATTAAGTTATTGGTGATATACTCCTTAAATTGATCATTTTGGGCAATATGCTTATCAAAATTATTCGGCGTTAGTGACATAATTGAAAGTATGCATGTAAACTAATGTGATTTCTAAATGAGATGTGAATAAATTGTCTTGAAATAATTATATCCTTGCAAAATATTCAAAATTTTCTCTATAAAAATCAAATTTAGTGCCTTTAAATATGCAAAAAATAACCTTATTTAATATCATGTAGTAGTTAGCAAGAGAATTTCAATGGAGTGCTCAACTCACTTGCATGATCTTTTCACCAGTTAAGTTATATGACTATGACTAAACTAAAAAAATAGCTAATAAGTTTATGCAAAGCTGTAAGTTTTGCTACAGAAGTGCAGATATCCTAATATCAACAAAAATTTATATCTTATCACAGTAGCATCTTCTATAACATTAGTTGTTGCAATGATCAACAGTGAATACTTATGATGGAGTTGTGTTGTCGTGTATGCATTGATATGATCATTGAACCGATAGTCAGAGGAATAGTTGAAAACTCAGTTAAGAGTGGAAGAGGTTTTTTGGATTTTTGTTGTAAGGAATGTTCAATGGGCTAAATGGCTATGAGGGATCTGTCTGATAAGGGCTAGTTTGGGATCAATTTTATTTTATTATTTTTATAATCATCTTTATTTAATATATATATATATATATATTTTAGTGTTTTTAACTTTATTTTTGAAAATAACTCACATTATTTTTAAAAATACTCAAAATAATTTTTGTATTAAATGAGAATATGATACTTGACACATTGGTGAAAAATGATTCATGTAGCCGACCCCATCTAGTTGGATAAAGGCTTGTTGTTGTTATTATTGTCAAAAAAATTTTTAGATGTTCTTGAGTATTTTTGAAAATTAATATCACCTCCAAACATATTTTAGGTTTGTTTGGGATAGTTGCAGCTATATGAAAAAATAATGGTGAAAGTGTTGTAGAAGAAGCTGCTGTGTGAAGAAATTACAGTGGATATACAATTTTTTATTTTATTTTACAAACGTCAAACCGCAACTTTTTGACCGCTATCGTTGGTGGCCAAGTCAAGCTAGAAAACACAGCTTTCCCACCACATATTCTTCAACACAGCTAAAATGCAGCCAACACGTATCACCCCAAACGGGACTATGGTGCGATGCTGATCGGACCGCCACCCCAAACGAGGTCTTTATTTCAAATGAAGATAGAAAAATAAAATAAAATAAAAATAAAATAATAAAGTAAAAATAGAAAATAGAAAGCCAAAAACAAAACTGATCCCAATTGACTTCTAATATGAAGGCAACGTTATGATAGGATTGATTTAGCATGAGAGATGGGTCTGATGCAATTATAGGAGTGGATGCATGGGCAGACGGATATAAAGTGGGGGCACTAGGGGCACGTGCCCCCATTGGTCTACCCTATTAAAAAAAAAAAAGGTTTCACTGTTTCTACACCTCCCTCCTTTTTTCATAATAGTCCTGCCGTCTCACCCAAAACTTTGCTTCTTATCCTCTCACACAAACCCTCATCTTTCTACTACCCTTTCGACCCTTCCAACTCCGTCGTAGCCTAAAAAAACAAGAGAAACATCACAACTCACGAAGTTACCCCCGTCTTTTCTCTTATCCTTCTTCGTAGTAGTTCACACGTCTTTCCTCCCAGCCTTGCATATTTCTGCTTGTCTAAATCCTATAAATCCGTGTAATCTACCACTACCAATAGGATTTATTTTGTAAATTTGGATTTAACCATGCGAAAGTAGCTTTAGCAGATTACAAAAATTTCGTAAATTCACCTACCAACATGATTTAGTAAATCCGGATTTAACCATGCGAAAGCTGCTTTACTGCTTTAGGATTTAGTAAATTCGGATTTAACCATGTGAAAAGAAAGCATATTTACTGCTTTAGGATTTAGTAAATCCGAATTTATCCATGCAAAAGCAGCTTTAGCGCGCTAAATAATTAAAAGCAGCTTTTGTTGTCTTTACCAATCCTAATTAAAACTCATGATAAGCAAAATTACTTAAATATATTCCAACGAAAAAAGTCTTAGAACTTTCTTTTTGTATAGTTCAACATCTCATTTAAATGGTTCTGATAATTTTTGAGATTAAGCTTTTGTCTCTAAATTCATTTTATTAATTTCAACCATTTAGTTTTTTTAATTAATTGTTGAATTTAACCTGTTCTTTAATTGATTCCAGCTAACTTCCTTTGACGAAAGTTTTCTTTGTTAAATAATTGTATCAATGTTGTATATGTGTTCATTGAGCAATTATATTATTTTTATTCATTTTAGGTATGAAATTAAAAATGTTATATTTAAGAAGAGTTCAAGAGTTTATTTGGTCACTTGTAGATGTAAATTATGTTTTTAAAAATTATAATATATGTTTTCTATTCATTTATGTTTGAAAAAAATTATTTTATTTGAGGAAGTTCTATCCCGCGAACTTCTTAAATGTTTACCTTGTTATTTTAGATAGTTAATTTGAGAATTATATTATTGACGTGAAATTCAATGATATATTTTTAAAATTGAAAGGAATTAAAGAACTTACATAAAAATTAGTAGGGACAAAGAAAAATAATGTTTATCCTCTTGTATATTTGTTAATAAAGATTGTTTTGATATTGCCAATCACAACAACAATTATTGAACGAGCATTTTCCGCGATGAAGATCGTAAATAATCGTTTACTCAATATAATGAGAGATTTTTGGATGAATGACTGTCTCTTTACAGATATTGAAAAAGATGTATTTAAGAGTGTTGATAATGAATTGATTGTACAACAATTTCAAAATATGAAGACTCGGAGGGAGAAGTTATAGATGGTTGTAATGTGAAAAAAATTCAAGTTATTGTGATGCTTATTATTATTATTATTATTTTTTGTTATATGAGATGTTTTAATTTTTATTTCATATGATTGTATAATATTTTTTTATCTTGTTGTGCCTCCTCTGAGAAAAAATTCTTGATCCGCCCTTGTGCATAGGGGAGATTAAGATATGTGGAAACACACTAGGGCATGACATGGAAAAGACATAGGAAAGGTGAATATGAGCATGTGGAATCATGGGTTTTAGGGCTTTATATATAACGGTCACACTCAATGTATGGAGTAAATGTGAGCAAGATATTAATGGAAGGTTGAATGAGATTTCTTGTTGGGTATGTTGCATGTAGTTGTCACGTGCAAGATGAATGAAAAATTGCGATATACGTTGCGTTGCATGTTTGCAAGATGAGAGTAAGATCGGGCAACATGTAATGAGGGTTTACTATGCGAGTGTGATTTGCAAGATGGCTTGCAAAATTATAGTTTGCTTGTGAAACTGGGTTTAAGCATTGCAACTTGGTTAGAGTCCGGGAGGGCTCATTTACAGGAATTGGATGCGAGGTTGCATATGGAAGGCTATGATACTAAAATTGACCAAGAGCGGGAAGAAAAATAAGTCTACTTGCATAAGTTGGAACAATCCACATACACAACTTAGATCTAGAGAGCAGTGAATTGTACCCTAGTAATTTGCATTCATTCAGTCATCAATCAATAATTCAACTACAAATTATGAATTCTTTTTTATGGAAATGGGATTACAAGGATAAAGCCAAAAATTTAAATGCAAAACTAATCAATCCAAAGAAAAATGTTTAAATTTTAATTTATTCTTAACCAAGTGAAGATAAAATCTAATAAAATAGCTGTAATGATAAAACCAAGAGAAATTCGGCTATGGATAGAAATAAGCTTAAAAAGGCTTGAAATGGGCTCTATTCAAATATGTTATGGCTTAATTTGACTTCTTGTAATTGGCTATAACCACTTGGGATTTTGTGAACTAATTTAGTTTGTTTAGAGGCCTGTACATTATCACCCAACAGCTTAAATCTGCTTATATTGACCAAGAAAGCAAACAATGGTTGTAGAAAGATGTACCAAGAGAGTCATGTTTTCATAGATTTCCATGTCATCCTCAAGTTGCAATGATTCTATGCTGATAAACTTGAAAAGCTTGGTTAAGATACTGTTGCATTTGACTATTCCTCAGGGCTGATAGATTCTTTGAGCATTTTTGTTGAGGTCATGACTGCAAATTAGGAAGCACAAATACTCCCAAACAATTGTTGTTCTCATGTCAAAAATTGCTTGAATGTTTTATTCAATAGCTCTTCTATTTCATTTGACAAAAAAATTCATATTATTTCAGTGCTTTCTCATATGCTACTAATAATAAAATCACTAGATATTTTCCTCCTAGTTATGATTTATTAAGGACAAATTTATTTTAAAAAAGAAAAGAACAAATGTTGAAAGAATATTTGAGCCCATAAAGGAGATTTGAAATGAGAAAAGAGTTATCATAGTTTGTCGTGGTTGGACATATGTGTAAAAAAGGCCTCGTTAATTTCATGTGCATCACACAACTTGGACCTATATTTATAAAAGTCATTAACTATGTAGGAACATATAAGGGTAGATTTTATATTTCCAAGGAAATAAAAAAAATTATGGGAGTAAATGCAAATAAAGTAAGTCAAGTAATGACTGATAATGTGCTTGTGTGTTGGAGCTCATTTGAGTCTCAATACTCATATTTTTTTAAACCTTTTGTGTTATTCATACAGTTAGTTTAGAAATAAAAATGTGTGCTTCAAAGAATATAGATGATAATGAGATTACTTATGAATAATGTAGTTGAATAACTGATATTACAGGGTATGCCAACTATATAAAGATTTTCATCATGAATCAATCAATGAGATTATCAATTTTCAATGAGTTTGTGAACTTAAAAATGTTTGGTATTACAAATACTTTTTTGCATTAACTGTTGTCATCCTTAGACGATTAAAAGCAACAAAATAAGGACTACAAACTATGATGATTAGTGACAAGTGGAGCATGTATCATGAAGATAATATAGGTAAGGCAAAGTTTTTGAAAGAAAAAATCTTAGATGGCTTTTGGTGGGATAAGATAAATTATGTTATTGCTTTTATAGAACCTATATATGGCAAGTAAGAGTGATTGATATCAATAAGCCTTGTTTCCACCTTGTCTATGATATGTGAGATTTTTTGATAGAGAAGATGAAAGAGATCATATATCTACATTAGGGCAAGAGAGACTAAAGACTCCTTTTTATGAAGTTGTATATGACATTCTTGTGCAAAGATGGAATAAAAGCTATACTCTTCTTTATTGCTTAACTCACTCTCTCAATCCATATGACTTATTAGATGCATTTTTTATTACGTAGTATAGCCTTACTTGGTTAAGTGAAGTTTCAAATTGTGTTGTTTTACATAAAGACATGAAAATATCAAATGGGAGGAACAAATGTTTCAAGATGGATTTTCTAAATGTTGAAGAAAGATCTATGATTAATTTGGAGATTATTAATTCCTTTAGATTAAGTGGTGCTTTTGTTGATCATGACTTCATAGTTTCTAGAGGTATTATGGTGGATAATTTATGAAGCTAATTTGCCACGACTTGAAAGATTAACTTTTAAACTATTAGTTCAACTATGTTTGTTTTCTTGTTGTGAAAGAAATCGGAGTACATATTTATTTATTACTTTACTTAAAAAGAACAAGATCACTCAACAAGGAGGAGATTCAGTATTTGTGCATATTAATCTTCGTATTTTATCTAGGAGTCTAAAATATTCATTGAGAGATAAGGTTATGAGATATTGGTAGAGATACATTAACTAAAATAGATAATATTGGAGTTCTTGAAGTTGGTAATGTCTTTCTTGATGAGCAATGCTTAGAAATTTTGTTTTTCATGAATGAAAGTGAACTTTTCATTGAAAAGGCAGTAGAGCTAGCATTAATGATGTAACTTTAATTAGTGATGATCATGTTATCATATTTTGTTTTATTATTTATTATTTTGAGGATGACATTAGTGTTAAGTTCTTTGGATGTTTTTTTTTTTTTTTTGATATTTTGAACGTAAAATACTAATCTTTGCTAAATATATTTTATTATTTGCAAAGTTTCTTTTATGATATTTTTAGTAAAGAATTACTTAAATTGCATATTTTATGTCAATAATTTCTTAAGTATAAAAGGTGTGTTCATGGCGTGTCGTGTCATACTTTTTGCAAGCATGATGAGTTGTGTCTATGTCAGGTTATATTGTGTCATGTCGTGTTCATGTCCCTATGTCGTTGTCCATGTTTCATAGAATGTAATTTCTCTTATTTTGCAAGAACCCATTTCTTCTTGACCAATCAAAACATGATTCTTCATAAATTTATATTCAATGACCAATAATTTTTTTAATGTTATTGCAAGGAAAATCTTTCCACCTATTTCTAGGAATATTTACATATCACTGAATCTTGATGTGCTCCTTAAGCACCAAATTTTCAAATATTGCATTTGTAACATTGAAAATTTTTAGCTTCTTTAAACTTCCGTGACTTTGGTAAACTCCAAGAAAAACCCAGAATATTTTTCTTTCAATTGTTGTCCTAAATTTCATCTTATTTACAAATTACGCCACCCAGTAAATTATTGGAATCACATGATATTGTGTTTTGGTGAACTGCCTCGATGGAGGTAGTGTGGCGATGAGCATCACACAAGAGTGTATCACAAATAGCCCCTACAATTGCAAAGAGCCATATGTAGGCTTCTCGTTCTGTTAGTACTGTCTTTTGGCTGCAAACATCCCTTGATCAGTTGTAGTGCTAGGGCATATACGCATGAATCATGCAATGTTGGTGAGGTACAATGACTCACATGTGGCACGTGCCCTAAGCTCATGTATGGTGATGAATGAATACAATTATGAGTAGGGAATGATTAGTGTAGTGCAAGACGCTTGTCCAATTCAGTTAGCAGTGTCTGCTATTACATCAGGAAGGTTGGTGTAGTGGTTTGTTCGGGAGCATTGAAGCTTAGCTTCTCAATTTATCAAGGTCAATTTTCGATGTTTTTTGGGATGGCTAGATGGAATGCCAGATATGCACAACTTCGATAAGCACACTTGTGATTAGAGCTCAAGTATCTTGCTGGATAAAGTGGCCCTATTATAAGAGTTGGTAGTTTAGGGTGTTATGTATTGTAATATTTGAGGAGGTGGTGTATAGGGAAAATACAATTGTGTTAGCTAGAAATATCCCCTTTCTATGAAATGCCCTGTAGGAACATCAGTTTATTATAGACATACGAGCTGCATTGATAAAGTTACTGATCATATTTCTAGTTTTATCTTACTACTAGTGTTATGCTATTACTAATTTTTTTAGGAGAAATACAACAAAAGAGATCAGTTTTATGAAAGTTTCTATGCATAAAGATCAAATATATGCAGCAGAGTCCTGACAAAGAAAAACTTAGTCTTCGGGTACCAAATGTGCATTGCTGCCATAAACCAATAATAATATGTGCTTCCTAGGTTGCTATATGGTGCTAAATGAAATCGAAATTATGCTACAAGTTAGCACCTTTTTTCTTTGCAAAAGCATGGCTGATTGCATAAAAACAATTAGGGTTGGACAACTATTTTTTTTCCATTACATGCCACCAAACATTATAAAAATGGCTATTTGGCCTTCATATCTCTAGGTACTTATGTTGTTCGGAAATTAATTATTATAATACAATTACAAGAGGGGTAACTCAAATAGTTTTTGAAGAATTTTAGGCATTTGAATCAATAATTATTTCAGAAATTGTGCTTAATCGGATGAATTTAGCTACAAATATATAATTGACTCTTGGATATGCTCACAAAAGCATGCATGCAACGAGGCAACATAGTTAAGACTTTACTATCAACATGATATTGATCGCATGCTCCTTATTAAGTTTAGAACCTTTCCCGCCGTTACAATTTTTTTCTAAAGCACGGGATTTTTTTTAATTATTTGTATGCGGTTGTTTTTTTATTACTTCAAAATGACTAATCCTTGTTGTCACTTACCAGTGAAACACTACTTCTCTTCTTCTTACCTCAAGTTCTGAATTTTCTCTACTCATGTCCTCAGGTATTGCTTATCCCAAATAACTACGTAAGTATGATTTCAATAATTTCACAATATATCTCAACTTAATAGTTATTTTGTTTCACAGCTCTTTAAGATTATTCCCTGCCCAAGGCATCGTCTCCCAAGGTATCTCATGAAATTCTGTAAGGTGTTGCAGCCAATTAATCCCCTCTTAACATTTCTTAACTTTTTTCTTTTTCTACAGATTTGATCCTAAAACTGGACTGCTTACTGGAACTAAGGATGGGACGCTTGTTAACCTATTTCTCAGATTATTTGGAAAATGCTCTGAAAAATCACTGTGCATCAGGCTTCTAATTTTCCAGGTAATCCCAAATCATATTCCACTTCATGGAAGTCCTGTGCACTGTTTATGAAAATATTTTTAGCCATCCCTTGATAGGAAATAACATTATGATAGTTTCTTTGTACCCAAAAAAAAAGAAAAGAAAATGCATCTTTCTCCAAATAGTTTTTCCTTGTAAACACTTTGCCTTTGTTCTTCTGGAGATTTTGCAGAAGGATGAAAAAAAAAAGTTCAGTGGCTTTCAAAGTTGCATGTTTTTAATTGGGCAACTTCCAATGCCCTTTATGGGGAGACTTGCAGGCATCTTACATTGTTCTTTGCAGGCTTTTTCATGTCTCCTGTGTTTTTGGCTGAGGCACATCCTAGCAGGTTGGTACAAATGAAGCAAGCTTGGAGGTAGGGGTTAGCAACTTTCACAAACTTTACATAAACCCTGCACCTTTTTTGTATTTTTTTATAAAGTTTTCATCATAACTATTTATTTAGGAGTTGATGTTCATAATCCTTGCTATGCTTGAGGTTATGAATATCAAAACGTCATCATTCTTTTTTTCTAGTCTGTATTCAATAGGAAGCCCTGTCGAGCAAAAGGCAAGTGTTTATGAATTAAATTTACTAGTACTTAGAGGTATGGATAGCTTGATTGTAGTATTGATGTGTAATCTGTTATCGTTGACAATAATATGCCATTAATGTTATCCCAACTATTTGGAGTTTGACTTAATGATTCCTTAATTTGAGTTACTTTTTTAGTGTGGCATGACAGGTAAATCATTCTTAAAAGTTCTTCAATCTAACATTCGTCCATTATATTTTAATTCTCTTTATTTTCTAATCCTTCATATTTATTCTATTTTTCATCATATTTTGTATCTTTTACATGTAAGATGTTATTCTCCCATTTATTGAAGTTATTCTACTGCCATGTTAAATGTTTCACTAGTTTATAGATGTTATTCAACTGTTTCTGCAGTAGAATTTTTTTGGGCTTTGATCTTGTTTTATGCATTTTCATCCCAACATTCTTATTTCTCGCATCTTTATTGTACATTTGATGTAATTATTTTTTATGTTTTTAAATATTTTTTTTATTATTTGCACTCTTAGACACTTATATATATTTTTTACTTTATTTGTGGTTATGATCTTATCCATATGCTCTTTTCTTATAGTAGATTTAAGCTGCATTTTTATGTCATTTGATATTCTAATAATATTGATAACTATAATCAATTTTATATTTAAAGCTGCATATCATGTATTTAACTAATTTTTTTCCTTTTGATAAACATAAGCCCCTCATTCTTTAATGAAATAATTTATTTTACCAACTTTTCATTTTCATGATAAGCATTTGTGAAATTCTGTTTTCTTATTAATAGCATATTGAATTTATTATATCCACAATTAATATTAAATGATCAAAATGAGCCCAGTTTTGGACGTGATCACAACAAAAAATACTAGCTAATGCGACGTCCTAAACTTCCCTGATATCTGTTAGGGCACAAGATTCCGTCACTAAGGTGGTTGATGTGGTGGCCAGCAAACAAGAGTAAAATGTAAATTTTAATTTATAAGATTAAAATCACATACCGATTGAACCTTTCATATTCTAAAACATGCTACTTCAGGCTTCCTATGTATCCCACTAAAGTATCAAATCATATGTTCAAAAAGAGAATAAAGCAGTGAAAGATAAAGAAAAGAATGATGCATAAAGAAGCCATAACATTTCAAATCTGGATCAACAACTGAGACTCCTAATCATCATGATTTAGTTTGGCCAAGCTTTCTGATCAAAAGTTAGTTTAAGTATAAAAAATTATTTGTTTTGCTTTTGAAAAGGAGTTAAACGAGCTTTAGACAGCTAAAACGGGCTTCAAAAGACACTATTCAAACGGGTATCAAAATTAAAAATTCACGCTCTCAAAAGCAAAACGCACTAAAAAAGCCCTCCCAAACGAAGCCTTAGTGATCCAAATGGGCCAAACCCATTATTGAAACAACTATTTGAATTGAAATGGCAACTATAGGAAACAGTAGTTTTAGACAACATACTGAGAAAAGATGCTGCATAGAGAGTCATTTTGAGGAGTTTTAACTCCACACAAATTGTGCCTGATTTCCTAATTCATCCTGCTGTTGTATCTAAAGCAAATTCTTGAATATGTGTTCTTAGTAATTCATTTCACCAAATATCTGCAGCTTTGCTCCTTTCAGTCCTGAAACTGCTGTAGACATAAAACATGTATTTTAATACTATGAAGCAACATGTAACAATAGAAAGACTCAGATGGTTCTTTTAAAATTTGAATAGAAACTGGAGTAGCAGCAACTTTTCAGTAGACATAAAGTACCCCAAATTCAACAAGGCCTTCAATCAACAATAAGCAGCCATAAAATTAGAACAAAGAGAAACAATTCTGATGTCAATAGTTAGAAGAATAAAGCTCCAAGCAAGAAAAGAGAATTTTTTTATACTTGATGTTGTGCAGTACTTTTTGAGATTTTGAGAGCAACCTAGTTAACCTAAATTGAAGCTGACGGGTAGCCGAGCAAGTGCGAGACACAATGAGTTCAGCTCCTGGTGTTCTGACCAAAACGGATTACAAAGCTGCATGATGAAGCTCAAATTTTCAAGAAAGAAGATTAACAAAGATGAACAAACATTGACATCAAACGGGCCCAAGCCATCAGAAACTGTATAGGATCGATGGGGAAGACCAAAGGATCAGAACATGCTGAAATAAGTAGCGTTTCAGCAGCGGTTATGAGAACCTATTATAATATGTGATCAAGAGAGAACAGCTAATGGAATCATGTAGTAGAATGCTAGTGAAAACAAAATACATTATAAAACAACAATAGCAACAAGCTTATATTCCAATATGTGGGGTTGACTACATGAATTATTTTTCTCTATTGTGTCCTATTAAGTGTCATATTCTCATTTAATTATAATAAAATAAGGTCATTTTTTATACTTTCTAAACAAGTTATTTTAGGTCTACTTCTACCTTTCTTAATATTAGTTGAATCTAAAACATCTACTCTTCTAATTAGGTTATCAGATAATTGATATTTTATGTGATTAAACCATCTAAGCCAACTCGCTCTTATCTTATTTGTCCGTGAAGCTTCTTCAACTTTTTCATATATATATATATATTTGTTTCATTTTTTTTTTTCTAAGTGTAAAGCTACTCATCAACTTAAGCATTCTCATCTCTATAACTTATAAACTTAGTTTGTCTCTTTTTTTCTAACATTTTGCGCTATAAAGTATTGCAGGTTTCACCACCATCTTACAAAATTTTACCTTAAGTCTAAGTGGTACTTTTCGGTCACACAATGGGACCGATGGATTCCTCCACTTCAACTATCCAACTTGAATTCTACTAATAATATCCACATCGATTTTGTCATCACTTTGAACAATAGATCCAAGATATCTAAAATGTTCACTTCTTTTAATGGCTTGAATATAAGCAACATTAATTATTTTTTTTTCTAGAACTCTGTAAAGCAACTCTCTTGGAAATTTATCATATATTTTCTCTAAATGAACAAATCAACAAATACCATTAGTCGATCCTTCTTACTCTGTATTCTTCTCCATCTAACCTAGGGGTGTCAATTCGGATCGACGGGTCGGGTTCGGGTCTGACCTGAAATTGACCCGACTCGAACCTGACCCGTTTATTAAACAGGTCAATTTCGAGTCAAATTCGAGTTGGAGGATCAAAATCGAGTCAATTTCGGGTTGGAGGGTCAACCTGAACTCGAACCTGACCCGAAAAATCAAACTAGTCAATTTCTTCAACCCGAACCCAACCCAAAATTTGTCAACCCAACTCAGGAAGGTCGTCGAATTTTGTGGTCAATTTTGACACCCCTAATCTAACCCCTCAACAAATGTATTGCATTCATAATAGACTTGCTTGACATAATCCAAATTGTGTTTGAAAAACTTTTGTATCATGTCATTTACCCTCTCCCATAATTTTAATGTATGACATATTAGCTTAATTCTTTTATAATTTGCACACTCGTATGCATTCCCTTTATTCTTAAAAGTAGGAACTAACAAACTCTTTTTCTGCTCATTTAACATCTTTTAAGTTTTAAAACAATATTAAAAAATTTAGTATGTCAAGAAATTCTTTGATCTTCTAAGCATTTTCATACTTATATTAAAATATCATCATGTCCTATTATTTTTTCACACTTCATTTTTAAGTCCTTCGAACTTCAATTATATTAATACGATGATAGTCATCCTTGATGCACTTCATTTGAATTAAAATTTTACTTTTTCTATCGTTTTACTTGACTAATTTATATATACATCTTTCACTTTTTGTAGTATTCAATATATTATATAAATCATTAATTATTAAATTATTTGTATCACACATCATTTTTTAGAATTCTTATGGGTCACTCTATATCTTTCTTATTTCTCTAAATTCATATCTCCAAATCACAAGAAAATATATTTTTAAAGAAATTGGAAAGCAAAATCAACTTGGAATGCAAACATATTTGAGAGAATGAAATGCCCTTCTATCCTCAATTAATGATAATTTATGCCCATTAATGGTGGTTTGTAAAAATTAGGAGAACATAATAAGTGACAAGTATGAAAGCAAGAAAGATCCATTAAATAATGAATTGTGAAAATGAGAAGGGTCATCAAATGAGCCATAAATGAGGAGACTTTGGATGGGTTTTTTTATGTATTATAAAGAAGAGTCAAGTACTCAATTCTCTTAATATACATGCATGCAAATGTTTAAATGAAATAAATTTCATGCATGCTTCATGTGGTAATGTTTCGTTTGGTCTAAATATTTTGTTGATTCGTGCAAGTATTTGAAAGAACTAAACTCTTGTATGTATAACGAGACAATCTCATATTTGAATCTACAGCTTCAAAATATGTGCAAAGGTTTGAATAAAAAAAAGATTTTTGCATGTGTTTTGAAGCAAGCTTATTCAAATTCATTTTGATCTTATTTCTTTGAACATGTGTAAACAACTTAATTGATGAAGTAATGCATTCGTTATAAAATAACACAATATTTAAGCTTGATGCTTTAAAACTCATGTAAATAACCTTAAGATGAAATATTCACATGTATTTTGAGGAATTTCTTAATTTTAATTTCAAATATCTCAAAGCATGTGTTAGTGCTTTAAAAAATGAATGAATAAATATGTGCAAAAATTTAAATTACTCGCATGTGCCTCGTCATGTGTTAAAAGTTTAAATTTAGTGTCTAAAAATGTTACACAAATTGATTTCTCGGTTGGATTTTTGAACTAGATTCAAGTTAACAAAATATATTAATATTGTCATAACATTCCCTTCTCGAAAGAATTTTCTAAAAGTTAATTCTATCATATGACAATGAGGTGATTATCTCTATCATCCCACTGATGATTGTATTGATCGTAAATTTTAACCAGATGTGTTATTTCAATCAAAATTATCTTAGAGTTTTACATATTCAATTCTAACTTAATTATGAAATGATCGTGTCTTTAAATTGAAAGATACTAATTGAATGAAATTTATCATTTAAAATTTAAAGCAAAATTTATCCACTCATCCCTCACTATTTGTTGGGGGCAAAAAATTAAGAAAATCCCACCTTACAAAGAGGTCAATATCAAATCAAGTGTATCACTATGCTAACACTCAATTAATCTCATACTATTATGGATGTGGTAAGTGCCTTTCATCTGTGTGATTTCATTGTCAAATGATACAACATAAATTGTGATTATGACTAGAGCCTTTTGATCGAGTGATTTGTCACCAAATAACAATATTATATTACAATTATGATCGTAACCCATATGCAATGATTTCATCTCTTAAGTTATGAATCATATGATGCATTTCATAGGACACAAAGACGTCTATTAGATAAGGTGAAATTAAAGTTTGTCTCGTTAGAGAAATATCAATCCAAATTTACAAAGTCTCCTTGGATCACACAACTCATAGCTGCTAGCAAGGATTTTTTGATCAGATTGAGTCAACTACTTCTTTTGATTAAATAGATTAGAGATCAAGATAACCTGGGATGACAGAATCATGAGATCTTGATCACGGGAGTCATTATTTCTCTAATCATTCAGTGATGAATTTTATAGCTTTTAAATTTCATTTATTAAAATTAATCACCAAGCAATTAGCGACCAATCAATTGGCCTTAATTTAAAGCTCTCTCTTACTAGGATGGGATATGTGCTTGCACATATTGAAAACCTAGAATTAGATCTAAAGTTCTTGCAAAACGAGGGTGGAATATCTAGATAGTGTCTTATATACAAATGCATTTACTTTCTAAAAACTTGACTTGACTGGTTGGAAATCAAACTCTATTCCATCGAGAGGTCATGTGTGAATTTTTGGAGCCCACTAGGGAATCCTAGGGCGAATTCTCCAAATTAGCATCTCTTTCAACCTCAGGAATAGAAATGAATTGTTCTAAGCTCTTTAGGATGATACTGAAATATTTTTATAGACAATAGTTGAAATGTTAAGAATTAATGTTAATGTTGCCTGTCATTAGACTATACATGAGGCAAGAAACTAAATCCTTCAAACAAAATATTAGAAAGATATATGCCACCTTAAATGAGCTAGTTAAGTAGTAAGTCCAAAATCTTTTAGATGTCAATTTTATAAGAAAAGTCCAATACCTCAATTGAATTTCTAATGTAGTTATAGTCCAATAAGTGAATGACAAATTGAGGATATATATGGATTCTTGGATGGCTCCTCACATAGAAGGCATAGAAGTGAACCTAGATAATGTGAAGGCAATCTTTTATATGTTTTCCTTAAAGATAGCCATAGATGTGTAAGGACTAATTAGTTGAGTCACATGACTTAACTGCTTCATCCCTAAGCTAAGAGTCATGTGCTCTCTTTTCTTCAAAATCTTGAAGTTGAATAGATACTTTGCATGGAATGATAATGGGAATATGCCTTTTAATAGTTGAAATTGCTCCTATCTTCACCATTATTTCTACAAAGTCCATAAAAAAGAGTTATTTCTATATTTAGGATAAGATGCCATAAGTTTGACTAGAGTTTGAAAATAAGAAATGAAGTATTGACCAATATAGTATGTAAGACTCTTTGAGGAACTCAATTAAGATATCTTATCATGGAAAAAGCTAGCATGCGCATTATTAATCACGGGTAGGTGACTCCAAGCTTATCCAAATTAAGTCATCATCGATCACCCTCTCAAAATGGTACTCGCCAGACCCAATCATTCTAGAAGACTAATGAAATAGTCAATAGAGTTATGCGAGTTATATATTAATTGCACACTCAAGATGATCATCAAACAAGCATCTGTTGTTTTCCTAGTTGATTTTACTCTCCATAAGCAAATGAAGGGGCTGCAAGAGAGGAGGGACAACTATGGACTTTGTGTATTAATAGTGCTTTAGAGAGCATCAAGTAGGAGGATGTATGGTCTTAAAAAGCCCAACAAGGATGATATTAATGGAATAGAATTCCTAGTCACCAATAATTTGGTCAAGTATGAAGCTTTGACCACAAGACTAAGATTTATAGTTAAAATTAGAGTAAAGGATTTAACTACATTTTCGAACTCACAATTGGTGGTAAGTCAAATCAATGGTTAATTTGAAGTTAAAAAGGAAGTTCTATAGCAAACCTCTTTAAAGAAAAAGTAGAGATCGACAATTTGAATATTTCAAAATGGAGCAAATCCTAAAGGAGCTGAATTAACTCGTTGCTCTCGAAGGTGGGGAGCCTGGATGGGCGATCATCCTTATAATTGACTCATCCCAACATTGAAGAAATCTAGATGACACACATTGAGGAAGCATAATTGGTGAGTTGGATGGTTTTGATCCTTGATGGAAAATTTAATGCTTAAAAATATATCCATGAAAAAAAAGAAACTTGGGCAAATTTCACCCATAATTTATACACCCGTGTGCATCACTTTTATTCTTAAACTCTTGTATGTATCACGAGACAATCTCATATTTGAATATAAAGCTTCAAAATATATGCAATAACTTGAATAAAAAAGTTTTTTTGCATGTATTTTGATGCAAGCTTATTCAAATGCTTTAAAACTTATGTAAGCTTTTAGATGGGTGAGTAAAACACTTATATGCATTACGAGATAGCTCTATGTTCAATCTCATTTTTTCGAGTTTGTGTAAATAACTTAAATGGTGAAGTAGTGCATTCATTATAAAATAACATAACATTTAAACTTGATGCTTTAAAACTAATGTAAATAACCTTATGATGAAATATGCACATGCATTTTGAGGAATTTCTTAAGTTCAATTTCAAATGCCTCGAAGCATGTGCAAGTGTTTTAAAAAATGAATTAACAAATATGTGCAACAATTTAAAATTTAAATCACCTGCATATGTATATTATTAAAAGTCTCAATTTAGTGCCTAAGGATACTACGCAGGTTGATTTTTCGATTGGGTCTTCGAACTTGATTTGGGTTAATAAAACCTATTTATTGTGATAATGTTCACTTCTCAAGAGAATCTTTAAGAAGTTACTTCTGTCATGTAACGATGATATAATTATCTCTGCCCTCTCAATGATGATTGTGTTGATCATAAATTTCAATCAAATGTATTATCACCATCAAAAATTTCTTATAGTTTTAATGTTAAATTAGTACATATTTAAATCTAAATTAATTATGAAATGATCATATTTATAAATTGAAAGATACTAATCGAATGGAATTTATTATTTAAAATTTAAAGCAATTTATCCACCCAACAACAACAACAAACTTTATCCTATTATGTGGGGTCAGCTACTTGAATCTTTCTTCTCTATTGTGTCCTATTAAGTGTCAATTTTTCACTTAATTCTTTTAAATTAGGATTATTTTTTATACATTATAACCAAGTCTTTTAAGTTCTGCCTCTACCTTTTTTAACATAAGGCAAATCTAATACTTTTACGCTTCTAATTGGGTGATCGAATGATCGACGCTTTATGTGACCAAATCATCTAAAGTGACTCTCTCTAATTTTATTTACAGTTGGGGCTACTTCAACCTTTTCACGTATATATTTATTTCACATTTTATCTCTAAGAATAAAGCCACTCATGCACCTGAGTATTCTCATCTTTGCAATACTTAATTTTATGCTTCACTTTTACTGGCCAACATTCTGCGACATAAATCATTGCAGGTTTTACTACCATTTTATAAAATTTTCTCATAAGTCTGAGCAGGCTAGATGCATTCCTCTATTTCAATCATCTAACTTGAATTTTACTGATAACACCCCCATCTATTTCACCATCATTTTGAACGATATACCCAAGATATCTAAAACATCACTCTTTTTAATGACTTGATCAATTAATGTCACAACCTCACCATTATATTTTTTACGGCTAAAATTACACTCCATATATTTAGTTTTAGATCTACTTAAATGAAAACTTTTAGACTACAAGGTTGACCTCCATAATTCAAGTTTCTCTTGAACTCCCTCTCTAGTTTTATCAACGAGAAAAATATTATCAACAAAACGCATGCACTAAGGTACATTTTCTTGTAAATGTCTAGTGAGAACATCTATAACTTAATCAAAAAGATATGGACTTAAAATTGATCCTTGATGTAATCCAACTAAAATAGGAAAATATTTTGTCAATCTTCTTTGTGTTTGAACACAACAGCTCTAGTATACATGTCCTTAATGACTTGGATATAATCAATATAAACTCTTTTCTTTTTTAAAACTCTCCAAATCACTTCTCTTGAAACTTTATCATGCAACTAAGTCAACAAATATCATATGTAGACCCTCTTTGCTCTCTCTATACTTATCCATCAAACATCTCAACAAATGTATAGCATCCATAGTAGACCTATCTGCTATGAAATCAAGTTGATTTTAAGAAATATTTGTATCACATCATGACCTATGTTCAATTACTCTTTCCTATAATTTTAATGAATGACACATTAACTTAATTCCTTTATAATTTGCACACTGTTGTGCATCCCTTTTATTTTTAAAAGTAAGAATCAACAAATTCTTTCTCCACTCATCTAATATCTTTTTAGCCTTTAAAATAATATTAAAATGATTAGTAAGTCAAGAGATTAGTTGATCTTCTAAGCATTTTCACACTTTTATTAAAATATCATTGGGTCTTATTATCTTTCCACACTTCATTTTTGTAAAGCCTCTATAACTTCAATTTTACTAATACGATGATAAAAATAAGAATCCTTATTTTTATTTAAGATATTAAGATTGTAAAGTCAATCATATTTTGACAGCTTTCATTGATAAGTTTATCAAAATATCTTATTCACCTATATTCAATATCATCTTCTGAGAAAAGTATTTTATGATTTTCATTCTTAATGTACTTTATTTGAATTAAATTTTTATTTCTCATATCTTTTTGCTTGGCTAGCTTATACATATATCTTTCACTTTCTTTGATATCTAATCTATTATATATATTATTATAAGCTAAATTCTTTGTATCACATGTTACTTTTTGTAGCATATCTACGGGCTATTTTATATATTTTTCAATTCTCTTTGTTTTTACATCTAAATCAAATTTTATAACAAAGCTTCTTTTTTTTTTTTTATCTTTTCTTGCACATTTTGATTTTACCATCAACTATTTTTATTAAAAGAAATTTTTTTATTCTCCAAGCACATTTTTTATAACTTACTTAATCTCACTTGCTATTATTTCTCACCTGACATTATCTTCCTCAAGATCATCCCAAATTTGAAGATCTTATAGATTACTTTTAAAAATATTTTCATTAGTATTTTTTAAATACCTTCATCTAATTCCATTATAATGTTTCAATTTATTTTTCTTCTTTCAATCCTTCATCTTTAAATCTAAAACAGATAGTCAATGTTGGGTACCTAAATTTTCACTTGGAATAACTTTAAAATATTTATAATATAAATGATCTATTTTTCTTATCAAAAATAATCAATATGTGTTTTACTATATCTATTTTTATAGGTGATAATATATACTTCTCTTTTTTTAAATAAAATATTAGCAACTATAAAATCATAAGTTAAATTAAAATATAATATAGTCCTACATTCTTCATTCTCCAATTTAAATCTTATAATATTCTACTAACATATCAATTTGGATCTCCTCCAATAAATATCTTTTTTTTAAGAGGTATCCTTTGTAATAATCCCTTTAAGTCATTACAAAAACTTTTTTTGGTCATACATCTAAATATACTTGAAGAGCATAAACACTTATAACATTAATAATATTAATATCAATAACAGTCTTTAAAGCTATAATTTTATCTTCAATCATATTAATATTTATAACATTATTCTTTTAATTTTTATGTATAATCACATTTACATTTCCAGTTCGACTCCTACCTGAATATCAAAATTTAAAATCAAAACTATCAATCTTCATGGCTTTCTCTCTAACCCATTTAGTTTCTTGAATACATAAAATATTTATCTTCTTATGAACCATAATATTTATTAATTTCATTAGTTTACCTGTAAGAGTACCTATATTTTAAGTTTTTATTCTAATTCTAATTTCATGGACCAACTTCTTTGCCTGCATTCATTTATAATGTGGGAACCTTTACTTATTTAACACTGTACTTGGACGTCGATGTAGCGGCCCTTACAGACTTTTCACTGTATTCAAGCCATTCAACGTGTCGCTTCTAAGGGATGCCTTGCATTAACGTAATGTTGTAGAGGATTCATGTCATGATTATTTCAATAAATTATACGCTATTTGTTGCTTGTCTAACATAACCCTCCGCTTTACACATCCGAGACTTAGGTCCCGGTAAAGGCAGTGTTCAAAATTCATTCACACATCTCTCATTATTTGTCGAGGGTGATAAATTAAGAAAATCTTACCTCACAAAGGAGACAATATCAAATCAAGTATATCACTATTCTCACACTCAATTAATTCATGCCGTAAGGACGTGACATATGTCCTCCGTCCATGTGATTTTTTTGCCAAATAGCACAACATAAATTATGATTATGACTAGAGCCAGGTGGTTTGTCACCAACTATCACCATTATATTATAGTTTTGGCCGTAGTCCGTTTGTTTCTTAAGGGCTCTATCTTTTGAGTTGTGAATCATAGGGTGCATTTGATAAAGCACAAAGCTCTTTTATTAGCTATGGTGAACTTAAATTTGTCTCCTTAGAAAAACATCAATCTAGGTCTACAATATATCCTTGGACGATGCAACTCATGGTTGCTGACAATGATTCTTTGTTTAGGTTGGGTCGACTACCTCCTTTGACTAAGTAGATCAGAGACCATGATAGCTTGGGACGATGGAACCATGAGATCTTAATTGGGCATGTCATCATTTCCCCAATCATTTGTTTTATGTTAATAGTGAGGAATTTTATAAATTTTAAATTTCATTTACTACTACTATATGATAAGCAATTAGTGACCAATTAATTAGCCTTAATTGAAAATTCTCTCTTACTGTTGGGTGGGATAATTAAATATGAGTGCTTGAACCTATAAAAAACCTAGAATAAGATCTAAAGTCCTTGCAAAATAAGGGTGAAATCTCCAGGTAGTGTCTTATCTTCTAATGTATTTATCTTTTGAAAACTTGATTGACTGCAAATCAAACTCTCTTCCATTAAGAGGTCGGGCACGAACTTTTAGAGCCCACAAGGGAATCCTAGGGATGACATTGAAGTATAGGAATCAATTATTCTAAGCTCTTTAGGATGACATTGAAGTATTTTTGTAGACAATAGTTGAAATGTTAGGAATCATCGCTAATGTTGCATGTCATTAGGCTACACATGAGGCAAGAAACTAAATCCTTCATACAAAATGTTAGAAAGATATATACCACCTTAAATGAACTAGTTAAGTAGGAAGTCCAAGAACTCTTAGATGCCGATTTCACAAGAGAAGTCCAATACTGCAATTGAATTTTTAATGTAGTTATAGTCTAATAAGTGAATGGCAAATTGAGGATAAGTATGGATTTCACCAACTTGAACTTGACATGCTCCAAGGATGGCTACGCTACATCAAATTGAAACCTTTGGTTGACTTAATAGTTAGTTTTCTAGTGATGAGCTTTCTCGACGCTTTCTCAAGTTACATCAAATCATAATGCACCCATTCGACTATAAAAGAAAAACTTTTATGATAAGAGACAGACTATTTTGCTGCCATGTGATGTCCTTTGGCTTGATGAATACTAACATAATGGAATAAATATTCAAAGATCAAAAGGCAAGGAATATGAAAATATATGTAGATGACTTATTAATAAAGTGCAAAATACCTAAGCAACACATTAGATTTTAAAATTGCTATGCTAAAAGGTATAATGTGCCTCAATCCCTAAAAATGCACTTTTATGGTTGAATTAGATAAATTTCTTAGATTGCTCCTCACATAGAAGGCATAGAAGTGAACCTAGATAATGTAAATGCAATCTTTTATATGTTTTGCTTAAAGATAGCCATAGATGTGTAAGGACTAATTAGTTGAGTCACAAGACTTAACTGCTTCATCCCTAAGCTAAGAGTCATGTGCTCTCTTTTCCTCAAAATCTTGAAGCTCAATAGAAACTTTGCATGGAATGATAATGGGAATATGCCTTTTAATAGTTGAAATTGCTCTTATCTTCACCATCATTATTACAAAGTCCATAAAAAGAGCTATTTCTATATTTAGGAGTAAGATGAGATGCCATAAGTTTGAAACATTGAGGATCTCATGTTGTATGAAGATATAGGCCACTAAATCGCCATCAATAAATGAAATATATGATTTAAATTAATGATAATAAAAAAAAAATCTTTAGAAGTAAGAAGATTGATATCAAGAGAAACAAAATCTTATGCCTAACTAATACACGACATAATAATGCCCCTTCAAACTTTTTAAAGATATAAACACATCTTATAAGTGTCATAAAAAAGTCTTTCAAGCAAATAACATAATAATTACTTTTGATCAGTATTTGTTTTTGCAATAAAGCATGACAATAATTAAAATAATGAAGATCTTATTGAGATAATAGTTTGCTTAGCGAAATTGGAGGACCATTGTTGATGTAGTCTAAGACACCATCAATAGAATATTGAATGTTCTTTGATATGAGCAATTTTGTGATTTTCTCTTTGTTAATAATTTTTTTGTTCATTCTTTGAAAATAGAGGCAGAATCAGCATTAGTTCTCAGGATTGATAAATTTATATGTTAAGATAAATGTAAAGGTCAAAAATAATTTTTAGAGGGGGTAAATATCTAATTTGACTAATTCATATAAGAGAAATTATAAAATTTCACCTCAACTATGCTTAGGTTCGTCCTTGTTTGAAAGATTTCGTTGTAATCATAGTGCAAATACTATTTTGACTCAGCATTTCTCCCCATGCATCATAAGATGTTAAACACTCAATTGCATATGCACACTCTCCTAACATCAAACATTTATAAAGATCTTTTGAGATATTAACATCTTATTGAGATGTTTGAATCCTTAGCTCCTTAGTTTTTTCTAAATATGATGAAATATTTTTTTTTTCATATGTAAATTTGTTTATACAATAAATTTTACATAAAATGATCATTTCTATTACTTATCAGTGTAACATGTCTCAAATATTTCAATCCATAAATAATAATTAATATATTTATCAAGGGTTTAAATAGCAAATGATTTACATAGAAGTTAAAGAGTGAAATATAAATACAATTTACATTAACTTCTTATGCTTGGCTAAAACTTCTCTTTCCAATAATGGGTGTAAAAGTTTGTTGGGGCCTCTCTCTCTCTCTCTCTCTCTCTCTCTCTCTCTCTCTCTCTCTCTTCAATGGATTGATTATATTTGTGAAATTTAATAATAAATTAATATTTTGTTTTCTATACATATAAGTTGAAATCTATTTTTCACTTCTGTTTGTTGGTGCTACTTCTTACTATAAATCATCTCTCAGAATTAAAAGTATCCAAAGACATCATAATTAGAGTTTGAGGTAATAATGAAAGGTTTGATGAGAGCTTAATAACAAGGTAAATATATGAAATAAATTTTCATTAATATTTCTTGCAAAATCAGTCAATTTTCATTATATTTATGAGAAAGTAAAAATATATTTGGTATTTTTATGAATTTTTGTTTTAAAAAATTAAAAATAAAAAAAATGTTTAGTTGTTATTTTTAAAAAATTTTAATAAAAAAATAAAATAATGAAATTAATTATTACTCTAAGAGGTAACTTAGGATTATTTTATATTTATATTTTTTAAATTTTAAAATAAAATAAAAATATGTTTGATATTTTCTTATTTTAACTTATAGACATATTTAAATTTTATGAGATATATAAATTTTATGGAAAGTTATAAATATATTTTGAATAATAATTATTGATGAAGTAAGTTAAATTATTATTATTATTATATAATTAAGTCAAATTTAATTAAAATCAATCAAAAATTAATATATAAATTCAAATTTATATTATATATATAAATATATATGATATATTAAAATTAATCTATTATTATCTTATATTCAAGATAAATTTTGTTAGATTAAATTAATTAAAATTAATAATATTATATAATATATTTTTTAAAATTAAAAAATCAAATTCAAATTTTTAAAAATTTGAAAAATATGATCGGATGTTTTAAAAACAAAAAAAAAATCAATTTTACATGATTTTAGTATTTTTGAAAACAAAAAAAATGAATTTGTTTAAAAATAATAAAATAGATAAACAAATATGTTTCTTTTTTATTTCTAAAAATAAAAATTGATTTCAAATAGGGCCTTAGCAAATGAAGTTATAAGAGTTATTCACTTTATGTTTATTATGAAGATGATAAGAAGTGATCTTTTATAAGTTAAATAATGTTCAAAATATATATATTTTTAATTTTTATGAATTACTTCTTCCAAAAAAAAAATGATTTAAGTGAAAATGATATAGCACAAATAGGACATAGAGATGTAATATTATTGATAATTTTTAATGAAAACACAAATCAAGTTCCTTAAATAAAAATTATTCTTTCCATTCTCTTTATTTATTTTTATTTAAAGCATAATAATGACCTAAAATGTGATAATAGTTGATATAAAAAGTCAATCAGTTGATTAAGAAAATTTAATGATAGATTAGGGTTCTTGCACTTGAATTCATAACAATTGTAATGATTATAAGTAGGTAAGTATGTTGAGCCTTCTCATAAATAAGGGATATCATAATTTTTATAAAAAAAATTCACTTTAGGATAAAGCTTATTTTAATTATAAAATTCACTATTTGTTGATGTTTATGCAAAATACAATTCATCTCTAAGTAATTTGATGGAATTAAATACAAGTTGTCACTTTGACAATTAAAATAAAAAGAAATGCACCATATAGAGTACCAAGAATCAATCACCATATGAGCCAATTACATGCTTGATAAAGACAAGTGGATATAGGGCCAACAACATTGATGGGCACAATAAATAATAGTGAGATTTACATACATATCATACAATTCTTATGTATTTACGTACCTAACACTTAAAGTTAGATATTTACTTATCTAATATTTTTCTATCATAAAAAGGTATATTTCACTATTAAAAAGTGAATGATGATGATATTTTTGAAGTGATATTGAAGATTATGATGTTATATATGTAAAAATTGAACTTTAGGTATTAGATATGTAAATATATAAGAATTGTGTGATATGTATGTAAATCCCCCTAAATAATAATATCTTTTTGTATTGTTATCATAGGTTGTAATATTGTCTTGAACATCATATGATATTCAATTGGTTACAAAAGGTATGATGAGCATTATAATCATTTTCATTTGGCATCTATGGGTGGTGCATCTAACACAACCATTTCCATAAGTGTGATAAACATCTATGAGAATTAACATGATTTATGATAAGTGAACAAATTAATATTATTAGGTTAATAGGGGCGGAACCAACCTCGATTTTCAGGAGGGGAAAATTATATTTTAGAATAAAAACGAAGGATAAAAAATTTTTTTGGAGAGCGCAAATGACTAATTTGATACCTCATATAAGAGAAATTATAAAATTGTGGGTGGGGCAATTGTCCCGAATCGTCCACCCTTGATTAGGTACATAATCATGAAACATTTGATATTACTATTATTATGAGAAATAGAGCAATCAATAGGAACAAGATGAGCTATGTAAGTAGAAGCATGATGAGCGATATAATCATTATCAGTAAGTGCTTTCAAGAAATGAATTTTGCTATATAATACATCGTCACTAATGAGGGCATTTCTTTGTAGCCTATAACGATAGAATAATTATGCCCAATGTATGAAAATAAGCTAAATTCATAGGTTTTTATAAAGTTATTTTGATCTTTATTTGGCTATTCTTTGTATTTCTATGTAATAGATGATAGAGATTAAATCCATTCATATTTAAAATTTGAATTGTAATGGTTGCATATGTATTAAGTCGATCAAATTAGAGTTGTGAACTCTACTAATGGTGCATATATTATGGATTTGAAGAAACCACATTATATGTAATGATATATTAATATTTCAAGAGACAATAAGTGAAAATACTTACATGAAGGTTTGCCCCCTCTTGAACATATGCAATAAAAATTAGATTTTAGCCTTTTCTATTTGATATATCCCTCTAAAATTTATAAATCAAGCATGGATTTCAAGTTAAAGCATATATTCAATCAAATTCAATGACTCAATGAGATGAGTCCAATAATACTAAAATCGGGTCAAATCGAGCCCAAATGAGCTCAAATCAAGCTCAAAAATTACATATGAAATTTCGAGACAATGACTAGATGGTGAAATGTCTTCCAAATTTGACGTGCTTATAGTCAAATTGAGCGGCTCGACGAGACAAATCCAACGAGCCTAATATCACTCAAATTGAAGATTGTTTGGATGGTCAAATCACCAAAAAATTATTTATGATCAAATGAATCAATATACACAATCCGATGGAGTATTTAGATTTTGGCTATAATGACCAAAGTGCCCCTCTCAGAATCCTATAAATAGGATCTCATTCTTGTCATGAAGGGGGAGAAGGAGCTAGAAGTGAACTTGGATGAAAGCTGGGAGAGAGCTAGAAGTTCGAAGTTTGTTATCACCGCTATTGTCGCCGATCGCCACCTATTGCCGTCGCTGACTGTCACCAATAACCGTTACACCCCAACTATCGCTGCATAGCTACTGTAACCTGATTCTGAAATTTCCATTATCAGGATTTCTCACATACAATCTTGTAATCTTGTTGTCGGGAAGATTTAAACTCTGTACTCCAAAACAAATATATAGTGAAACATTTTTATTAGGCTAGGCCCCGTGATTTTTTCCCCTTATTTATGGGATTTTTTTACGTAAAAATTCTGGAGTTTTTTATTCTTTTTTCAACTATCTATGTGCGTGTTAGATTTTCATACTAAGCTAAGGCATGAAGGTTTATTCTACTGCTACAAGTTTTCTAGCACGCAACAGTTTGACGTCGTCTGTGGGAAAGAGATTCTCATTACTTTATCATGTCAAACAACCAAGTTTCTCAACAAGATCGAAACCACCAGCCAGGTGGAGCACTTCATACTTTTGAGGAGCGCATGCGAAGAATGGAGGAACATCAAGCTCAGATCCTTTAGCTCTTACTAAGAGCTGAACAATCGAGAATGCCATAACAAACTGGAGGAAATCGACCCTATTAACAACATGATAGAGTTAATGAAGAACCCCCTCATGATCATGTGAAAATTCCCCCCGTATATCATCCTGATATGGATCATGACTATACTGTGAGCTCAACTCATCCTACTCGTATTGCTCGACCAACTTTGAATCCCTCTATCTCTTTGATGGGATTGAATCACCCCTGTTTCATGGAAACAACTCGTGAAATTATCCGAGATGAAATACAACGCCTTGTTCGAGAAGAATTTTTGTTAAGAGATAAACTGTTCATCCCTCGTCAGAGTATTCAAGAATCTTCTCCTTTGCATGATATGATTCTTCAACAACTGATTCCGGCGGGATTTAAACTACCTAACATTGAACCTTATGATGGAACCTCTGATCCTTATGAGCACATTGATCATTACAGAACTATTATGCATATTTAACAAGCCCCCGATACTTTACTCTGCCAAGTTTTTCCTATTACTCTTAAAGGGAAAGCTCATACATAGTTTTATTTCCTCCCCCAAGGGACCATTCTCAACTTTGCTCATTTGGATAAACTCTTTTTCGAATAATTTATCTCAAATCGAAGAATAATCAAAGACTCTTATCATCTTTTTGGAATTCGCCAAAATGAAGGAGAAGCCCTCAAATAATACTTTTGAAGATTCTCTTCAGAAGATCGTCAAATTCTAGGAGTAGATCCAGAGCTACTCCGAGGTGTCTTCCTTGGAGGTCTTCGACCCGGGCCTTTCTACTCTTCATTAATGTGAGATACAGTGCGATCTTACACTAATCTTATTCATCGAGTTGAGGCACAAATTACTGCTAATGAAGCTATTACTGCTTATAGAAGACAATTTAAGAATAACTCTAAGCATAAGTACGCATCAGAAAATCTTACAACAATATCTCAAAACAAAAAAAGAAAATTATTCAAAAGATCGACGACATTACAACACTTCTAGATATAATCCACTAAATACATCTAAAACTGATATCATAATGGAGATTCAGAATTCTGAATATCTCAAATGGCCAAACCCATTGAGAAATCCAAATGGTAGAAATCAATCACAATATTGTCACTTTCACCGTTCGAAAGGGCATTCAACTGAAAGCTGTGTTCATCTAAAGGAAGAAATTGAACGTTTAATACGACAAGGACATTTGGGACGCTACTTGTTGGAACAAAGAACATATCATCAAAAAGGAGATCAGAGGAATCATGACAAAGAAATTGTTGGAGTTATTGAGTAAGAAATATCACCAATATTTATCTACGAAAAGATCTCATTAAGGCAAGTGACTAAAGAAAGTTAAGTTTCTTCTTTACTCTATTGAAAAGTTTATAAGATTTCATTTTCGAAAACAAGTTTTTATTATCAATGAAATCTTCCTTTGTTGCATTCAATAAAACCCCTTATAAGGCATACCCATAAGGAGGCCTATATGGGAAGCTGATACTGGATAAGGTACTCACTAGAAAGACCTCAAGAAGGAAAGTTGTAGACAAAGTCTCCACTGATAACCCCTGGAAGGCACGCCCCTGAGGAAGCCTCGATGGGAAGTTAGTAGTGGACAAGGTCATCACTGGAAAGACTCCAAGAGAGCAAGTGGTTGACAGGATCTCCACTCATCAAAAATCTTAGAAGGCAAAAGCCATAGAAGGTATATTTATATCAAAAATCATAGAAGGCAAAAGCCTCAAAATGTACAGGTAAATTAAAAATCTTAGAAGGCAAAAGCCTCAGAAGGTATAGATACATCAAAAATCTTAGAAGATAAAAGTCTTAAAAGATATAGGTATATCAAAATCAAGAGGCGAAGGTGCAGTACATCAAAACTTGGGTAAAATCTCAAGATAAGATACATCACAAATCTCAGAAGGTGAAAACTTCAGAAGGCACAGGAGCAACGACGGAGGAGGATAAGCTTATTGCGATCTTTTATGAGGAATAGCCACCAAATCATTTAGAAAATGAAATTTCTTCTAGAAGATTATCAAAGTATCACTGTTGATAGTTTGTGTTACATCATCGGATCTCGTAGTCTCCTATTGTCAACTGTTAAACAATCTATTGGAGTTTCAAGAAAATTAAATTTCTATAAACTAGGGGCCTTGATCACCTCCAAACTTGATCGGTCCGAACAGTTGATGCCTCTTTCGAGCGAAAGTGAGCCTCATCATATGAACTACGCCTTGATCGCTTCCAAACCCAGTCAATTCGACGAGGACATTTGACACATCTATCGAGGGAAAATCGGAGTATCTCCGTATGAACTACGGGCCTTGATCGCTTCAAACCGGCGAGGATGTTGACGCCTCGAGGGAAAATCGAGATATGAACTACGAGCCTTGATTTCAAAACCGGCCGATCCGAGGAGGCCTTTCTCTCAAGGGAAAACGAGCCGTCATAAACTACGAGCCTTGATTGCCAAACCGGCCGGTCCAACATATTGACCTCTCGAGGGAAAGTTTTCCGTGAATTACGGGCATTGATCACCTCCAAATTCGGTCGGTCCGATAAGGACAGTTGACACCTCTCTCGAGGGAAAACCTAAGTCTCGTCGTACGGGTCTTGATCGCCTCCAAACTCAATCAGTCCGACGAGAACAGTTGACGTCTCTTTCAAGGGAAAACCGGAGCCTCGCCGTATGAACTACGCCTGATCCAAACCTGGTCCGAACAAAGCATTGATGCTATTTCGAGGGAAAATTGGAGCCTCGCCGTATAAACTACGGGCTTTAATCACCTCCAAACTCAATCGGTCTGATGAGGAAGGTTGGAGTTTTCCCTTATCATTTTGGGAGTATTTCTACTAGAAAAAATGATGCTTTAAATTCTTTTAAAAAATAAAATAAAAATAAAAAAATTAAGAAAACTCTTCATATATCTCATTAAAAAAATATTTCATCTTCTAAAGAGAGTGAAAAGAAAATTATTGATAATTTAAAGAAAAAACACTTCATATTCCTCATTTAAAAAAAATCTCTTCATATGCCTCGTTAAAAAAAAGAAAAAAAACTCTTTATATTCTTCATAAACAAATATATATAATAAAAAAGGTCTTTACATCTCTCTCTCTCTCTCTCTCTCTCTCATAGCATATGAAAAAAAAAAAATTGGGGTCCACTACCTCTCATCTTTCAATCTCTCTTTCTTTTTCTCACTCCGAAATTAAAAATAAAAAATAAAAAATAATATGGAGGGGCTCGCGATCCCTCTCTTTCAAATCAAATAGCCACCCAAAAAATATATATAATAATATAAATTGATAAAATAATTTATATATTATTACTTTATACATATAAAATAAAATAAATAAATATTAATGACTAATTAGTAAATAAATTTGATACATGTAATATATATTATATAATTTTTACTTAAAGTGGTTTTATATATTTTTGAATGAAATGAGTTTTTTCATCCAAAAATAGTGGGTCAAATGATATATTCTTCTAAAATTTATAAATCAAACATGAATTTCAAGTTAAAGCATATATTCAATTAAATTCAACAACTCAATGAGATGAGTCCAATAATATTAGAATCAGGTCCAATCGAGCTCAAATGAGCTTAAATCAAGCTCAAAATTTTACATATGAAATTTGAGACATTGACTGGATGGTGAAATGACTTCCAAATTTGATGCTTATATGAATTGAGCGCCGAATGACCTAATCTAAGCCTAAGATCACTCAAATCGAAGATCGTTTGGATGGTCAAATAACCAAAAAATTATCTATGATCAAATGAATCAATATATACCGTCTGATAGAGTATTTTGAGATTTTGGCTATAATGACCAAAATGTCCCTCTCATAATCCTATAAATAGGATCTCATTCTTGTCACGGGAGAGAGCTGGAAGAAACTTGAAGGTTGAGGTTTGAAGTTTGACATCACCGCTGTTATCATCGATCGCCGCCATCGATCGCCCATCGCCACCAACAACCGCTAATTTCAACCACCGCCGATAGCTACTATAACGATTCTAGAATTCTTATTATCGATTTCTCACATTGACATCAGAATCGGAAGATTTAAACTCAGAGAAAAAAAAAATATATAGTGATGCATTTTTACTGGGCTAGACCCCGTGATTTTTTCCCCTATTTCTCGAGTTTTTTCACGTAAAAATTATAGAGTTTCTTATTCTCTTTTCAACTATCTGTATACGTGTTGGATTTCTATACTAAGCTAAGATGTGAATGTTTACTCTACCGCTATAAGTTTTCTGGCATGCAACACTATTGCTAAAATCTTCTCTTCACACGAACTAATTATATTTAAACAACTTACAGAAGGCGAGTGTAGGAGCAATATATAATGAATTATTCAATGAGTGTGCATCATCATAACTAAGTTTCTTCACTTATTGACGACACTTAATTGGTTTAATGAATTCGTTCCCCAATAGCTAAAGAAGAAGAAGAAAAAAAAAACAAAAACAAAAAAAAAAATAAAAAATAAAAAATAAAAAAAAAAAAAATAAAAAAATAAAAAAATAAAAAATAAAAAAAAAATAAAAAAAATAAAAAAATAAAAAAATAAAAAATAAAAAATAAAAAAATAAAAAAATAAAAAAAAATAAAAAAAATAAAAAAAAAAATAAAATAAAAATAAAATAAAAATAAAATAAAAAAAATAAAAATAAAAATTAAAAAAAAATAAAAAAAGAAAATAAAAAAAAACAATGGCCATAGCAACCAAGTTAGCTCTTCTAAGGCGGCCATGATGCATGAGAAGATATGAATATTGTCCTAATTTTATCGAGGGATTGTTTGATTGTCTGTATTTAAAGTGTAAAATAAATTGAATATAGTATAAAAAGAATGCAGTGTATTTAGATTACTTTAACCTATTTGGTTGAAAACTCTATAAATACATGAATTTTTTTTTGATAAAATAAATGTAATATAAAATATTTTTGAGATTATGTCAGTCGATGACCCACGATGAGGCCACAGGCTACCAGGGTCGGAGCGGGCGGGCGGTAGGCGACCGGCAAGCATAACCGGTGTCATGTGGTGATGGCGACGGCTAGCGATCGAGGATCGAAGCGGCGGGCGGCCCAGATCAAAAATACTTTACACCTGGATTTTAATTTCAAATACATCAAAAATGAGCATTCTAATGTATTTTAAATACACTACAAATATATTGAAATTTTGCTTTGCACCATACAAAATACTCAAAAAATTAAATTATCTGTATTTGATTTACTTTACATTCTAAATGCAGGCAACTAAATAGCCTCTCAAAGAATAATATATTATTATTATTATTATTATTATTGCTAAACTTTATTGAAGAGACTTGAGCCATTCTTACATGCGAGGGGTTCCTTTAGCTTGCATTTATCTCGAGTTCAATGGAAGAGTCAGTCAGCTTAAATAAAAATCGAAGATTTTAATTAAATTTTTGTCAAAATTAAAATTAATCAGTTTTTAAATAAATTGGAGTCATGGTTATTGATGCTATATGATATTTTTTTAATTATTAATCAAAATCAATATTTATATATGTGATATGACATTCGAAATTCCCCTAGTCGAAGCATGAATCTTAAGGGCAAAGGCAAGCTGATCCCAAGTCGAAATCAATCAAGATCAAGCACCTGAAACATCGTCGAAAACTTTGGAACATGAATTAAACGAATGATCATCAAATATAGAGTATTTATAGTCAAAGCATCTCGACGAGAATCTAACAAGCCCAAGATCTCAATTACCTCATCATTTGAGCATCCAAATGTTCAAATACATCAAATGATCAAAAGGAATCGCCCGTGAGTCAGATGGGAGGAGTGGTTTGGATTTTTCATGTATTTACAAGATGCTCCTCCACGATAAATAGCCTCATTCTCCATATGAGGGACACTTTGGGAAAGTGAAGAAGGAGAGGAGCCCAAGCAAGAAGGAGGAGAGAGCTCAAGCTCGAAGATCCCCGGCAAGATCGCACCACCGCTGACGCTTGCCAACCACCATCGTCGGCCGCCACTTTGCCGTCAATCTCGCTTGCCTCCATCATGATGACTTCTACCAAATTGTTCTGTGATTTCCACGTTCTACACGCATTATCACTGCCACTAGCAACTATTACAACTGACCGTTCTTACATAGCCGTTCTTTATACCATCTTGTAATCCCGTTATCGGAAGATTCTCACTCAAATAGACACATAGTGAAGCTTTTTCTTGGCTGGGGTTTCCCTCTTTTCGAGGTTTTCCACGTTAAAAATTGGAATGTCTCCTGCTTTTAATTACTGTGTCTGGACTAATCGACAAGGCTAAGGCGTAAACTTTTACTCTATCGCGACTGGTTTTCTAGCACGCAACAGTTTGGCGTCGTCTGTGGGAAACTGATTCCCATTATTTCATCTTGTATGACGACCAAGTTTCCCAACAAGATCAAAACCACCATCGAGGTGGATCATTTCAAGCTTTTAAAGAGCGAAGAATGAAGATTCATCAAACTTTGTTCCTTCAGATTCTGTGGGGAACTGGGGGGAAACTCTTAATCTCAAAAGATAAGCAAGTCGTAACCAATGAAAAGGCAAAGATCAATAGTCAACTCGCTACAAGTTCATACAAATATTCGACCTCTTCCATACGGGTTAACGCCATCGGTAAACACTCGACAAATAACCGATAGGTCAAAACGCCCTTGGTGGACTTCGACCTCTTCCATACGGGTTAACGCCATCGAAAATACTCGACAAACAACCCAGGATAGGTCAAAACGCCCTTGGACTTCACCTCTTCCATACGGTTAACGCCATCGGTAAACACTCGACAAACAACCGGATAGGTCAAAAGGTGGTGGACTTCCATGACCTCTTCCATACGGTTAACGCCATCGTAACACTCGACAAACAACCTCGGATAGGTCAAAATCCTTAGCGGATTCAATTAATTCTTCCATAGTTAACGCCATCGAGTCACACTCGACAAACAACCCGGATAGGTCAAATCCGGATTCAATTCAACCTCTTCCATATAGCGCCATGCAACACTCGACAAGCAACCTCGGATAGGTCAAAATCCTTAGCGAATTCAATTCAACCTCTTCCATACAGGTTAACTTCATTGAGTCACACTCTGACAAACAACCTCGGATAGGTCAAAATCCTGGATTCAATTGACCTCTTCCATAGTTAACGCCATCGAGTCACACTCGACAAACAACCGGATAGTCAAAAATCCCGGATTCAATTCAACCTCTTCCATATATTAGTCATCCGGGTAACACTATGACAAACAACCTCGGATAGGTCAAAATCCTTAGCGGATTCAATTGACCCTCTTCCAAGTTAACGCCATCGAGTCACACTCGACAAACAATCGGATAGGTCAAAAATCTCGGCCGATTCAATTCGACCTCTTCCATAGTTGCGCCATCGAGTCACACTCGACAAACAACCCGGATAGGTCAAAATCCTTAGCGATTCAATTCGACCTCTTCCATACAGTTAACGCCATCGAGTCACACTCTAACAAACAACCCGGATAGGTCAAAATCCTCGGATTCAATTCAACCTCTTCCATACGTTAACGTCATCAGGTAATACTCTGGAAAATAACCTCAGATAGGTCAAAATCTTCAGCGGATTCAATTCGACCTCTTCTATATAGGTTAACGCCATCGAGTCACACTCTGACAAACAACCTCGGATAGGTCAAAATCCTCGGCGATTAATTCAACCTCTTCCATAGTTAGACGTCGGGTAACACTCTGACAAACAACCTCAGATAGGTCAAAAATCTTTAGCGGATTCAATTCGACCTCTTCCATACAAGTTAACGTCATCGAGTCACACTCTGACAAACAACCTCGAATAGGTCAAAAATTCTCAGCGGATTCAATTCAACCTCTTCCATAGCAACGCCATCGAGTCACACTCGACAAACAACCGGATAGGTCAAAATCACCATCGTTACCGGCCGGGCCGCCACACCACCCGTCGGCCGCCAATCGCGATAGTCGGTCACCACCGTGACTACTGCCGCCGGTCCGCCACCATCGCCATCGGTTATCTCGCTGACCACCTCGAGTCACCATCGCCAATGTCGCCCATCGTCGAGCATCTTCGAACTCGCCTCCCGGATCGCCTTCCAAACCCGGCCGGTCCGACGTCGATTAACACCTCTTCGAGGGAAAAGCGGAGCTGGTATGAACTACGGGCCTTGATCGCCTCCTAACCCAGACGGTCCGACGAGGCCAGAAAACCGGACGAGGCCGGTAAACCGGAACCACGACGTATGTACCATGGGCCTTGATCGCCTCTAACCCGTGGATCCCTACGGCCGAAACGGACGGCAGAACCGAACCACGACGATGTATCGCCTGGTCGCCCCTAACGACGGTCCGACGAGGCGAACCGACGAGGCCGAAATCGGAACCACGACGCATGTGTGGCCTTGATCGCTCCTAACCCAGACGGTCCGACGAGGCGAAACGACGAGTAAACCCGGAACGCGACGTATGTGCAGGGGGCCTGACGCCTCTAACCCGGACGGTCCGACGACAAGAACCGGACAAGGTCAGAACCGAACCACGACGATGTCCGTGGGCCTTGATCGCCTCTAATCAGACGGTCCGACGAGAACCGACGAGCGGAAAACCGGAATCACGACATATGTACCGCGGGCCTTGATCGCCTCCAAATAATCCTAACTCAAGAAGAAGAGGAGATGAGAAAAGTGTGCCTTTCTCTCTTACCTTAGGGGGGTTTTTATAGACCCCCAAAGGGATAAAAGAGTAAAAAACCCCCAAAAAACCGTCAAAACCCGCCAAAGCGAAAGACTCTCGATGTGGGCGTGCTACAGAAGGCGCGGCAAGACGCCGCCGACGACTCTCGCTTTTTGCCCGCCGCCGACTGAGACTGCCCGGCCAGTTGGCGACGCGGAAACCGGCTATGGACCCACGCCGCCACAGACGTATTGCGGGCGCGTTGACTACAGAATCAATTCTGCGCTACCCGCTATGGAAATACACCTTCGCTAGCCTAAGCTGCGCCACGGGCGTCATGCCCTCGCATGGATCCTGAACGCCGAAAACTTCCGTAAGTGTCCGAACAGGTCCATAACCTCAAAATATCACTACGACCTTACATCTACTTCCATAATCATAATATTATACTTTTATGAAGATTTATTCTCCCAAAATGTATGATTCATGGAAGTTTCATTAAAGAATTTGTTATTTTCAGTATTTGACGATATATTTTGAATGATCAAGATGATGCCATCCAAAAATAGTGAGACAAGATATGACATTCGAAATTCCCAGAAGCATGAATCGGGGCAAAGGCGTGATCCCAAGTCGAAATCAATCAAGATCAAGCACAAAACATCGTTGGAAACTTTGGAACATGAATTAAACCTCGAATGATCATCAAATATAGTATTTATACAAATCGAAGCCTCGACGAGCCAAATCTAACAAGCCTAAGATCTCATAATTCACCTCATTTGAGCATCCAAATGTTCAAATACATCAAATGATCAAAAGGAATCGCCCGTGAGCCGTCAGATGGGGATGAGTGGTTTGGGTTTTCCATATATTACAAGATCATCCTCCAATCTATAAATAGCCTCATTCTCCATATGGGGACACTGGGAGGCCAAGTGAAGAAGGAGAGGAGCAAGAAGGAGGAGAGAGCTCAAGCTCGAAGATCCCCAGCAAGATCGCACACCGACCGCCAACCACCACGGCGCCGCGCCACCGACTCGCCATCAATCTCTCGTCGGTCCCATCATGACTTCTACCAGAATTGTTCCTCGCATTTCCACCAAGTTCCTACACGCAGCCCACCATCACTTGCTCACTAGAACTATTACAACTGACCGTTGTTACATATGTGTTCCTTTCTTGTATACCATCTTGTAATCCTTATCGGAAGATTCTCTCAAAGCACACATAGGAAGCTTTTCTGCAGCTGTGGTTTTCCTCTTTTCGAGGTTTTCCACGTTAAGGAATGTCTCTGTTGCTCTTTAATTACGTGTGTGTCGGACTAATCGACAGTAATCGTAAACTTTCACTCTATCGTGACTGGTTTTCTAGCACGCAATAATATGTATTAAATATTTATTTGTAGAATTATTTTGAATTTTATATATAACTTAAATTAAATAAATTTTGAATATTTGTTGGATGAGTTTTAAAATTTAAACATAATTAAAAACATTATATATATTATAATACGCTAATCACAAGGTAATTATGATGGACCCAAAAAGCAAAAAAAAAACCCTTAGATCTGATTTAAAATAAATATAATATTAATTATTTATATTTTGCACTCATTTTAAATAAAAGTTAAATTATTTTGAGATTTATTCTATTAAAATTTTCAAAAAATTAATACAAAATTTCTTATAATTATTAGCCCTAAACCCCATGCACCTTTTGAATATATGTAGCACTACGAAAGATTCTCGTCTTTTAATGATGAGCAATATTTAATCCTGACCGCACATACTGGCAAAGAGAGAATCTTAAGGCAGAGCACATATGCTCTTTTATCATGATAAAAGTTCATTTCAGGTGTTCGAGATTCCCTTTCAGCTTTAATAATTTAAATAGAGGGTACTATGTACTTAAATAAATCAAATTATTTGATAAATCATTTATTTTTTTATTTATATTTGAGTGAATTTAATCATAAATATACATCAAAATTTAATAGTTAAAAGCTTAGGTTCCAACTCCAAAGATTAAGAGTGTCTTTACGATAACTTTCTGGTTATTTTATTTTTTTAAAAAACAATAATAAAGTAAAACAGATTGATTTGACTATTAGCTTTTTGACTGCTTTTCAGAAATTAATATACTCCACCTAGTTAATATATATATATACTCGACCTAGTCAATAATTTTAACGGTCAAACAGAGATCGGTTGGCCTGTGGGCGAAGACCAATATGCCAACGATGATTAACCTTATTGTACATTGAATGGTGTACTAAAAGTAGCATAAATTTAAGTAAAATTCAAATACATCGAATTTGAATTATAAGTAGAAATTGAAATACATTAAGAAGTTGAATTTGAAATACATTAAGAATTTATACTATATTTTAAATTCTTTCAACCAAATAACAATTTTTTTAAAATTCTCATTTCAAATAATTTACTTTTATAGCAAATCAAACGACCTCTTAATATTTGAAATTTTTAAAAATGTTTAAAATTATTTTAAGTAATTCTTGAATGAACTTAAAGAAATATTACTTGAGCTGAGTTCTAATGTTCCTAAGTGCATTTAATTCAAATTAAAATATATTAAATTAAAGATTTTATTGAAATTTTGCAATTAAGGGGCTGTTTGGTTGCCTGCATTTAGAATGCAATGTAAAAGAAAATACAGTGTAAAGTGAATTCATGTAAAAGGATTACTTTATAGTTGTTTGGTTCAGAGCTTTTCAAATACACGACTTTGCATTTTTTTGTTTGGTTGATAAAATGTAATGTAAAGTAAATTATAGGTTTGACGTGGCGACGGGGTGATGGCGTTCTGGGGCGCGGGCGCGACGGCGGCGGTAGCGGCGGGCGGGCAGGGCGGCGCCACCGCAGCGGCGGCGGCACTGGCCCCACGATCACTTTATTATTATTCAGATTGAAATTCGCAAATTCAAATAATAAAATCCCATTCTGGTGTATTTGAAATACCTCAAATAAATACACTGTATTTGATTTACTTGCAACCAAACAGAAAAATTATTAGAATGCAGGTAAAGTGAATGCAATGCACTCACTTTACCTGCAACCAAACAGCCCAAAAGGAAAAATAATATGACGCACGATCCAAAAATTACGAGACGAATCCGACGCCAACTCGTTCAATCGCCGGTGCTGCGGCCGCTTCAGTGGGGACCACGTTAGTGTGGCCGCTGCCCTAAACTAGGTGGGCATTTCCCGCGTTAACAGACCGCGGTAATCAGCCGCGGTAAGAAAATCTAAAAGTCCAGAGAGAGAGGGAGAGAGAGGGAGGAGATAACTGAGAATATAGAGAGAGAAAGCAGAGCGATCACGCGAACCGAGGGCTTTCAAATTCATCCTGCTTTTTCTTTAATTTTTATCATAAAAAAATTCCGATTCGTGCAATCGTATGATTTGGTCGCTCAGCTCGCTTCCCTGTTTCCCTCGCGATAAGGTAAAGATTTGTCGGGCGGAGGGGATAAAACAATGGATTTGGGCACTCCGAGATTAATTTTTCTATTACCCTGAATGCAGCTTTTCATTAATCTTTGTTACTTTTACCTTAGCATGGAGTGTAATTTTTTACTGTTTTTCGCGCTTACTGTTCTGAAATAATATTATGGTCCTCTTTCTTTTTAAAAAAAATTAAATAAAAAACTTATGCCACTAATGGTGGTTTAATAATTGTTTTCTCGAACTTATATACATAAAGTGTAAATAAGAGTGCTTTTTTTTTTATAAAGATTCTTCTTTTTATGTATTGCAAGCTTACTACACTCCTTTCAGTTCCAGTTTTAGATTCTTGTATGGCCGCTTTCAAAATTTTCGGTTTTTGGGTGGTGCTTGTGATTTGATTGCTGCTCTGTTTTGTTTTCCGGAAAACTTCATAAAAATGAAGGTCGCCACTTTTTGTTCTGGTTTGTTGTTTTTGAGTGATGGGTTCGTTCAGTGTTTGAGCACTGTGGAGCGTTTTAGCACTCCCTCACACCACCAAGAAACTCGAGCACAAAACTCCCATCTTGGTTTTGCTCCTGCCCTACGAGCTTTTGAGGTCATCTTCCCGTCGGGAAACTAAGAGCTTTGTGGGCACTACTTGTATTGTGCTTGGGCTATTCGTTTCCACCTCCCAAACTCTCTCATGGAGAAGAAAAACTTTAGAAAAACCCTAGTTGTTCAATACCTTGTTTGGCTCTTCTACTTCATGTTCAAAATCACAGAAACCTCCTCTTTCTCACCGTCCCCTGATTCAGCCTTCTCGCCAAGTTCTTCGCCGCCATCCTATGTTCCTCCATCCTCACGCCGTGCCAGTCTTAGGCGAATCCTTCTCGGTATACTCTTCGGCTCCCTCACTGGTGCTTTTGCCTCCATCATCTTCCTCTTCTCTATCCGTCTCTTCCTCCTCTTTGCTAACCGCACCCCAATACTGAAAGGCCCAGTCATCTTCTCCCCCAAGATCTCTCCTAAATCTCTCAAAGTTGTTTTTTCTGGTGACAATGATGAATCCCCACAAATGCTTGGTTCCAGCCCCAATGGAAAGTACTTCAAAGTACCACTCAACAGTGACGCTACAGTTGCAGTAAAGGTGCTTGAATCCGCTAGCTCTAGTGGTTCTCCTGGACCAAATTCCAATTCATGGAAGAGGAAAGTACAGAGAGAGCTTGAATTGCTCGCGAAGGTAAGCCACCGGAATGTGATGAGCTTGAGGGCTTATGTGCGAGACCATGATCGGTTCTCTCTGGTGTATGATTATATTTCAAATGGAAGCCTGGAGGACGCCATGAAAAGAGTGAGATTGAATCAGTTGAGAGTGGGATGGGAGCTGAGACATCGAATTGCAGTCGGGATGGTGAAGGGATTGAAGTATCTACACTTCGAATTCATCCCCAGGATTTTACATTACAATCTGAAGCCCACAAATGTGTTGCTAGATGAAGATTTCGAACCAAAGTTAGGGGATTGTGGATTGGCGAGGCTTGTAGTGGCAGGTGTGGATGCGCCAATCTCCTCTTGTTATGTTGCGCCAGAGTGTTTTCAGAGTTGCAGGTATGTTCTAAGTTTTAACTTCTAATTCTATTGATTTAAGTTATTATGAAGCCTATAAGAATTTTGCATTTGGTTTTGAGCTAACTAAGAACTTGTTTCACTTCAAGCATTTGAGAATTTTGTTTCATCTATTTCTTGACCCCAAAAAGTTGGGATTTTGTTAAAATTATGATGCTGTTGTTGTGGTTATTGCACAAACAGAAATTTTTTCTTCCCCATAATGTTCTATACTTGATTAATGCTTTACATTTTAATGCAAATTTAGTTTTTGAGCAATTTTATTATTTCTCAGTATTTTGATCTGTTCTCAGCTAATGAGCGCTCATTCTACTTGGCATTAAGTTTCTTGTTGTTAAGCGCGCTGAAGCTCATGTTCTGTGTAATTGTGTTTCTTATTCTTTGGCGTTGATTTTTATTTAGAACTGATTTAGTGTAGATTAATCTGTAGAAGGAGATAGGTAGACAATACAGGTGAGTTTTGTTAGCCATTTCTCTTGCAAATATCTTGTAAACAAGCTCAGAAAAATTTCAGATTTCAATTGTGAAATAAAAAAAAATGTCATTTAACTTACCATCCTTTGCATTTTTGCAACCTGCGTCATGTTCCAGTGAATTTTCCACCAATCAAAAGAGAACCTTTGCAAAAAGAACATAATTTCCATAAGAATTAGATACAAGTTTGATTCTCTCAATCTCATATTACAAAAGCCTGTGCTAAACCAAATAATCATGGAATAGATTCTGTTTTATTGAACAGGTACACTGATAAAAGCGACATATATAGCTTTGGAATGATCCTCAGCATGTTGTTGACAGGGAAGGATCCTTCTGATCCATTCTTCATGGAGGATGTGGGGAGGGGCGGCCTCGGCCCGTGGCTGCGGCACTTGCAGCAGGTTGGAGAGGCTCGAGAAGCCCTCGACAAGGGAATGCTCGGAGAAGGAGAAGAGGAGGAGGAGATGTTGATGGCAATCAGAATTGCTCTTGTTTGCCTCTCAGACTTGCCCGCAGATCGTCCTTCCAGCGATGAGCTCGAAGCGATGCTCACACAGCTCCACAGCTTCTGATGCTCAGAATCTGTGTTTGTCTGTGTGTGTGTGTGACCATTCGCTTTCATGTTTATGATTCTTCTGAATTTGTTTTGATTTCATTGATGCTTGACCGTTGGGAAGTTTGCTGTGAGCTGCAGCTACAGTATAAATTATGGTATATTGCCTTTTCTTCTTCAGTTCTTGTATTGTTTTGTGGCTTTATTTTTTTCGTTATGTTTACCCCTCAGTTTTGTTTCATGGTGCTCTAGCTGCAAATCTCTCTCTCGGGGCATGAAAAGGCTTGACAGGGGGTACTGCATGCATGTGAGAGTACTGGAAAGTCTTGGATATCTGCCCCACAGACGCGCGAGCGAGAGAGAGAGAGAGAGAGAGAGAGAGAGAGCAGGAAAAGCAGTGAAAGGGGAAGGTAGAAAAGAAGGTTTAGACCTTGGTGCTCCATTATCAAAGCCGCCAAAGTGACTGTAGCTTCTAAGCGATTGGCTTTCCCTAACTGCTATGATTTTTGCCAATCGGTGTTTAAGGGCTCGATTGGGATAACTTTGAAGTTATTTTGTTTATTAAAAAAATAGTTAAAACCCACCGTCTTTTAGCTTAGTTGGCGAAGGCCGAAACCGACCCGTCAATCCTCTGCCTATACTTAAGGTGGGGAAGTAAGTGGGGACCCGATACATGTGGGTGATGAATGTGACGTTAGACCTCCGTGGGATTACTCACAACGATATCTCCACTCACTAGATGGGTGGGGTGTTGGGTGGATACCGATTCCAAAAAAAAAAAGTTAAAAAGTAAAATAGATTTATTTGACTATCAACATTTAGATTATTTTTTAAAAAAATATATGGCAAAAAAATTATTTTGAAAATAAGAGTTACTAGAGTGTAGTGATTTTCAGAAAATTATTTAAAAAAATTTTTTTTAAAAAAATATTTGTAATATATATAGTAATTTTTTATAGTAATTTTATAATTAATTTTTTAAAAAATTATAGCAGTCTCAAACAGATTTTAAGAGAACATCATAAAGTGAGGAAATTGTTTTTAAGATTTTTGGACAAATTTTGTTAGCGTTTAGAAAAATAATTAGAAGTGAAAGAATGGAGGGCCTCTTTGTAGGCTTATTGTTATTGCACTAGCCATTGAATAAGGCTGGTAAACAAAGCTTGTTTGTTAATTATTTATTTAACTCAAAAAGTTTGTGTTTGATTATCTCTCTAAGTAAAATTTAAATATTTTGATCTCGCTTTACTAATAAGCTAAATATTAAGGGGCTATTTTGGGAACATTTTTGTTTTATGTTTTTATTTTTATGTTATTTTTAAAAATATATTTATTCGACATATTTTTTATGTATTTTCATTTTTTATTTTTTAAAATAAATAATATTATTTTTTAAAATAATTAAAATAATTTTTAGATGTTTTTAGTGTTTTTAATAATAATAATAATTTTTAAATATATTTTATTTTGAAATAAAATATAAATAAAAAATAAAAGGGATTCCAAGTAATCTTTTAATTATTTGACGAATTTGGGTTAATTGCTCGAAAAGAGGGAATATATACCGTTTGGCTCCAATAAAGGAAGATAGGTAATTGACTTCTATCTCTTTGAATCTTGTTATCCACTATCTATTCTATATCTTTGTTTATTTGGCCTCTCATCTTTGCTTCCCTTACATTGTATTAATACAATTGAAGCTCTTATGACTATCATCTTCACATCTCCATTAAATTGTTGAAGTGTCATTTAAATATTGATTTGATTATGTACGAATTTTAATACAATAATTAAATTAGAGATTTTTAAAATTAAAATTGAGATCATATGAACTTTGGTTGCAATAAATATAGCGTTGAAATAAATATTTTGATGAGATAAGTCTAATGATACTAAAAGTGTTTAGATCTAAATTCAAATGAATTTAAGTTTAATAATTGAAGTGCCATAATTAAACATACGTAATAAGTGATAAAAAAAGATAAATTTATCATTAGGGCGGTCAAAAAAATTCATTGTTCATGAATAACTCGTGTTCGGCTCATTCGTTAACTAAGCGAGCCTAACACAAATAAATATTTCAAGCTAGATTTATAACCGAGCCGAACATGAACAATCCTTCGTTCGATCGTGTTCGACTCGATTTAGCTCGAAATAAAAAATTATATTATATTATATTTTGTTAAAACTTTTTGAGCTGCAAGCATGACTTAGTTGTTAACACTTTTGTTATGCAAAAGATTGACCCTGGTTTGAATCCTCTCTCTTATAGATTTATTGGATTATTGCATTTGGAGTCATTTAGAGCTAGTTCGAACAATTCGAGCCGAATACGAATAGTCAAATGTCGAGCCATTTTGAATACGAGCCGAATACGAATAAAGTAATTTTCAAATGAGTAGAACACGAACAAGAGTTCGGCTTGCTTAAGCTCGGTTCATTTACACCCATATTTATCATATGACATTGTTTTTACTTAATCATATCATGTGGAGAAATTTGAAAAAAAACATTTCATAAAAGATTTTGAGTGAGTTATAAAATTCAGTAGGATTTACATGTTGTTAAACTAACAAATACATATGCTTGTTTGTACTTAAAGTTTATGATTTTGCACATACGCGCATATTAATGTATACTTCTTATTTGTACATGTATAATTAAACTTATATGCAAGTCATGTCAAAGTTTGAGTTAAAATATAAAAACTTGATCAAAATAGATAGCAATATATATGTCATTAAGACTATATATCAAATGGATAGAGTCAGAGGCTCTCACACATATATTGATATAGCGTGCTTAATCATAATGACTCATATGAAAGTAGCTGCTTATATAAATAAAAATTTGTCCATAAAGATATATATTCATCTTGTATGCAAAGAGTCATATAAATTTTAAAAATAATATATTAACTCAAGTTATAAAGTTGAGACATAAAATCATTATTATTATTTTATTATTTTATTATTATTTATATACTCAATAATACTTTAAATAAGCTCTTTAATTTTATAGATTACTTGTACTCTCCAAGAAAATTAATTTTAAAAAGATTTTTTTAATTTATAGATTATTCATACACTTAAATATAGTACTTTAAATAAGTTCTTCTTTTTTTATTATAGTCTTCATTATTCATATTATTTTCTTGAAATTTAATGAAATGAGAAACTTATCATACTCATTTAAAAATTATGTATGCATGCAAAAAAAATTATAAAATAATATTTTTGATCTAATCTTATCTTTAAAAGATCTATTGATAATCTCATATTAGAATTAATTTGAATAAGATAATTATGCATAATCAGATGATCATCATAAATAGAAAAATTGAAAGCATATAAATATGAAAACTGAATAAATTTAGCAATACTTTACCTATTAACTTTTGATGATTGTAGAAGAAATTCTTAATTAAAATAAGATTATGAGAACTTTTAAAAGCTTCATCTCTTTAACTATTCTTCTTCTTTTTTGCTTCCTCCCAACAATATTATTTTATGTTCTCTCCTTACTTCACCACTAAATTTATCTTACAAAATATTTCTTACATGAAAGAGTCATGTTTCCTCTCATATTTATAGCTGAAAATGAGTATGCGCATGATAAGCACTTGATTTGGATGATGGAGGAGTGACAATGAAAATGAACAAGTGCATAATCTTTTCATGATTCAAATTTTAGAAATATTTGCATGTATTATATACATGAAGACACATTTGTGTATGAATTATGAAGACTTGCTCGCATGAAGATATATTTAGAAATATTGGCATGAATTACATTCATGAAGATACATTTTTGTATTATTTATGAAGATTTATATGTATGAAAACACATTTTTAGAAGTATTTGCATGAGTTATAGAGATTCACATGTATGGTGACACATATTTTGAAGAATGATTATATATTTTGAAATATTTGCATGACTTATAAAAATTTACATGCATGAAGACACATATTTTTGGAGAGAATTTGTGTATTTTAAAATATTTATAACATTCATGACAACTATATTAAATTTTATAAATTTTTATATTATAGATTTATGGCATTTAAATGTCAAAATAAAGATAAATTAAAATTTTTTTTATTTGCTTACAAATTATGATAATTTAAAAAAATTAAAATTCTTTTATATTCAAATAAATTTTAATCATGAAGTCTTAATTTATATTTCTTATTTAATAGTTATAACTTAATCTTAATATTTCATACATAAATTTTTTTATTAAGTAATATATGTTAAGCATATACTCTCTAAAATTTAATAAAATTATAAAGTTTGTATCTTAATTTTTAAATATTAAATAAAAGTACTTTATATTTTTAATTTAAATATTTAAGAGAAAAAAATTATTACATGAAGTGGGATTCAAAACTTCTGATATCAATTGGAGTAAACAACTTTGAATCTTAAATTCTTATTGTAAAATAAGTGTTGAGATGAGATAAAATTAATGAGCTCAATATCATTCAATTTTAATATTATTAAAATACTTAGATGCTCAAAGAATCGCCTATGACAATATTGGTGATCAAATTGATTTTTTGGAGATGTTCATGTCAATAATTAAAAAATTATAAATGGACTCTTACTCTTCATATGGCTGGAGATTGGACTTTAACTTCATTTTTGAAAGAGTTTGGAGACTTAAAGAATTTTCTAATTCTATTCAATAATTGATGCCAACGCTCACCATTGACAACAATCATCTCTTGACTACCATTATTTAATTGTCATCGCTCAACTATCATTATCTAATCATCATTGTCGACCCTTATTATTTAATCCCCATCATCTAATCAATGTCACAAAACTATCACCATCTAATCATTATTGCTTAAATGTCATCTCCTAACTCTCGTCACCTGATTATTGTTGCTTAATTATGATTATTAGATTTTTATTATCTTATTTCCATTCTTATCATATATTGCTTTTTCAAAAATCTTTTGTACATATATAAGAGACCAAGCAAGGTAGATAGGAAAAATAAATAAACTTTTATAATGAACTATTTCAACTTGTGGTGTTTATTTTTGGATGTACGGGGGGGAGGGGACACCACGTAGATCATACGGTGTACTTATTGAAGTAATCTGATATGACATTGAGGTATGATGTGCTATCTCGAAAGATAGAGGTACCATCCTTCAATGAACCTAATCACCTAATCAAAACTCCTAAGGCATGATGGGTCTTCGAATATACCGGAGATTTTTCCCCTAATTTATATAGATGAATAAAATAGGGTTTATATTAAACTGGGTTCTTAAGTTCCCTATAGAGGCAAGCCTCCATAGTTAATTACATCTTATAGAATGAAATTCCCTAAGAATACTCTCGATTAAAATATACAATTATCATCTGCAAAGATTTGAAGATTAGACTATCAAAGGATTGGTTATATTTAGAAAATTAGTTGAGAAAGTTTGAGGGGAAGACTTATTTTTGGAATCCAAAGGGAGGAAGTAGAAAATGCTCATGATACTAGGAAGCCTAGTAATCATTCCAATCTATCCTATAATTGGACTTTATATATTTAAAAGTGAAGAGATATACTTATTTGAGTTGAATTTTATTAGATTGCTAGAACTTATAATTGACCAACACAAGGTTGTGAAAAAGCCTAAAAGGTGAGGATTTATGCTTGTAACTCGAGAGAAATAGCTACCTCATATCCTAAATCTAAGGAGCTTTAGTATGAGCCAAAGCACGACCTAAATCTAAGTGATAGGTGGACATAAAGGTTCACCTCCACAAGAGAGAATGGACCATTCGACTTTTGGGTTTATAACCGCCTAGAGTGGCCGTCAACTAGCTCCTTCTACGATTTTAAAACTATGTAGTATAGTCTTATAAATTGCAAGATGGCTAGAGTAATTATTTAATTAGAAAGAAACTAAGTCCAAAGCTCACTTGCTAAGAGACTAGAGCATAAGTGGTATGAATAATTACTTAATCTAATGTAAAATATTTTTAAATTTTATTTAATTTTTGATACATCATTTGGACAAAGGCTTTAGAATTTTGATGCCTACATGCATGATGAAATCAAGTTGTTGGCCAAATCAAAAGAGAAAGAGGACGAAGCTCTGTTAGCAGGGGTTGCTCTTACAAGTCAAGTCGTCCCTATGCGTGTAAGGACGGAGGCCCTCATTTTGTAAGAGTGATTCAAGATGCATGCCTGATGTGAGACATACAGCCATACACCTAAGGGGTTGCTAAATCTTTAAATTATTTTGATTTATATCCTAGGCTATATGGTGAGGTTATGAGTTATTTAGAATTTAATTATGAGTGATTAATTAGGGTAGAAAAATTAATTTTTTTCTAAGAACCTAATCACATCCAGGCCACACATTAAAGCATTAATCATTTAAGAAACTAAGAAAAGCATGTCATTTCTAATGCACAAACTAAATAAATCATCAAACATTTTTTATAAACCTAGCACAAAAGAATAAGAGGCCAGTGTAGTCGGGTACCACTACACAACCTGAAAAGGAAAGATGGGTAGCCAGCCAAGCTCTACCCTTATACAACCTGGAATACAACCTGGAATATGAAATGATCATTACAATCTTATTGAATGCTATGGGGGTCTTCATTCCTTCATTTCTTCATATCTTCTTTCTTCATTATTCTTTGATTTAGATGTGCTTGCTTCAAAGACATCACACAGCCTTTGGGGATAAAGTCTTCTAGCCACTGCTCATCCTAATCTTGCATAGCACAAATCCTAATTCCTAATACAAAATTACAATAAAAATAAAAAAGGCAAATCTAACTACACTTGCAAGATAAGTGTTAGCCAAACACACATACAATCTCAAGCAGTTATGTATATAATTTGGACTTAGCACCCTGCACATGGGTAACCAAGCCCACATGTCCTAACTTGGATTATGCTTAGGGGTTTAAGCAACCTGCAAAGAGAACATTTATACTCATTTTAAAGCATCCCCTTAAGCATAATCCCCTGCAAAAATAATATTAGGCTAACAACGGCCTAACATCCAATCTATGAAGCATACACCTTAACATCCAGTCTAAAATATTACACCATAAAATCACATCATACACCATCCTAACATAGAGCTAGAAGTGGTGACTTAATTCTAATATGTATGTTAGGGTCTTGTGCAGTATGTCTTGCTAGGCATTAGAGCTATGATTTTTTAAGTTTAGAAGGATTTAATTTATCATAAAGGGTTGGTTTCACTTTAAGTTGCTTAATTGATTTGAGAATTCTAATTTGTGTTTTCTTTTGTTTCATATGACCTACACCTATCATCTAAGTATTATAAAGAGAAGAAAGATGATTATTCTCTCTCATGCTTACCTTAAGCCACTTTCTAAATCATGTTAGTTTGATTTAGTTTTCTTTAGTGAAGGGCTTATTACACATTTTTAAATTAATCCTAAATTTTGGTTCACTTTAAATAATTATATCTAATATGAAAGGCATCTTAAGATTAATCTAATTGGATTACTATCACATGACACATGTTAAATCATTCCTTTCCATCACATGTAATATGCATATGATTTTAAATCCTTGGTGTATTTATACATGTAATATATTTTAGCACACTTATATGATGAATGTATACATGTGAATTTAAAGTTTATATTCTTTTATGTGATTGAATTTTGTTATCATATTAGTTTAAAGCTCTATCTAAATTTTTACACAAAAATACATAAGGATGAAATTAAATAGGTACATGTCATTGTTAACCAGGGAAGTGAGGTAATCAAATGACCTCCTTGGGGATAGCTAAAGCCTCGTGTTCCTGGGATAACCAAACTATATACCCATTCACATTCAAACATATGTAAATTTGTATGCATGAATTATAAGAAAGAGAGCATTAACTTATATGTAACACATGCTAATCATTTAGATATTATAGAAAGCATGTATCCCTGATAAAAAAAAGGGTTCTAATTCCATAATTAAATATACACACACATGTATAAGAGACATAAACAAGTATGTGTCATTGTTAACTAGGGAAGTGAGGTAATCAAATGACCTCCTTGGGACTACTTAAAGCCTCGTATTCCCTGGATGTCCATACTAAACACTTATTTTTCTCAAATACATATGGATGTATACATAAATAAAGGAAGGAAAATCATACAAAGATTGTATTTTTATTTGATTGAAATATTTATGCATGTAGATTAAAGTTCTATCCAAATTCTAATGTAGAAACACATGTAAATGAAATCAAATAAGTGCGTTAATGTTAACCGAGAAGGTAATCAAATGACCTCCTTGAGGCTACCTAAAGCCTCGTATTCCCGGGACGTTTGGACTATATACTTATTAACATTTAAATACATGTAAGACTATATATAAAGTAAGGAAAAGAAAGATTTACTTCACATATCTAAGCTATAAGCACACAGAAACCTATATATGTTCATAACTACTATCACTCTAACCAATGTAATTGATTTATAAGCTTTAGAAAAATAATTTGAATTTATTACTAATAATAGCCACACATATTATAAATTGGTCCAACACATGCAAGCTTACATAAAAGAAAATCATTTGATTTAATTAACTTTGAAAAGATGATTGTATGATTTCAAATGCCATACAACATTTAACATGATTGGAAAGGAATAAATAAACATAAACACATGATTTCATTCAATCAAATTAATTCATAAGGGCAATCAAATCAAATAAAATTGTTTAAAGTAAATCAAAGCTTTCTTAGTATCATTTTTAATTTCATATTTTGATTTGATTTAAGGATGTGAGTAAAGGTTTACTAATCCTAATCAATTCTCATGTTTGTTAATTAATTTAGTTTAATGAAATATAATTAAGTTGATTTTATGAGCTAATTAAATTGTAGTATGCATTATATGCATTAATTAACCTTTGTCACCTTAAAGTAATTAATTAAATAATCATGAACTAGCATAATATGCATGGAAAGTAAACTTGCAATGATCCTTGGTGGCTCATGATTAATATTTAATTAGATTAAGGGCCTTCATTAAGTACTTTTATGGTTTCCCCACACATGTGGATTAACCATAATTTTTTCTTAAATAGCCTTAGGTTGTTGAACACCTAAAGGTTTGCCCAAGATTTAATTAATCAAGTTTTGATGTGATTATGATTTTAGTTTAACTAATTAAGTTGTTTAATTAATTAATTAAGCTTTAATTAATTTAATTTTTTTTTTGAGAAAAGAAATGAACTTAGGGGAATAAGTTAAGAAAGAGGTCCCAATCTGATCCCTTAGTTCATTCACTATTAAATAATGATTAACAAACTTAATTAACCAAATTATTATTGGTCATATAATTAATTAACCATTAATTGGATTAAGAGAGTAATTAAGGCTTAATTAGTCAATTCCCCTAATTAAGTAAGCAATAAATCCCAAGAAAATTATGGGAGGCAGAGGTCATCCCATTAAATTAATCTACAAAATTTGGAATTAATTTCTCAAGTAATTAAGGAGTAATTAAGCTAATTAATTTTGTAAAAAAACCCTAGTTAAACCTTAATTACTACTCAAATTTAATTAAAATATTTTTAATAATTTTTTCTCTTAAATACCTTTAAAATGAGTATATATTTATATATTTTTTATTTTTCTATAATTAATTATAATTTTTAGAAGTTTCATCTATTAAAATATATTAATTAAGCTTAATTAGCCCTTAATCCCGTCGGCGCCACATGGCGCGCTTTCCATGTGGCATCGCGGGATTGGTTGTTTAAACATAATCCTAGTCAGTGCTTGCATGGTGGCAGCAAATGCTTTCTCGTGCACCGTTCGATCTAAGATCGGACGATTACGATTAATCCCGCAGTGCTAAAGGATTAAATCGGATAATTCTATCGGATCTAATCATGATCATCCATTTTAATCATGCAGAATGGACGGTGTGTGATCTATTGTAATACAAGCGAGGGGGAACGGAGTCCGTCCGCCATTGCTAGCGTGATCCGAGCTCACCCAAGCTCAGATCGACTCCAAACGAATCCCACACCTTCACACGAAGAATCCAAAGGGATCCAACAGCTAAGATCATACGGGATGAAAGTCTTCTTTAAAAAGCTCTAACTCATTTTCATCCAAAGGTCAGTTTCAATGGCATACCTCACTGGAACTCAACACTAGTGGCAAATCTGATTAAGGAAGCTTCGTCTAGTGGAGATGAGGCCCTACTAATCAGCACAAGCTCCAATTTGAGGTGGATGACTCAGGAGGTTAATACCTGAAGTATAGGAGTCCAGCGTTGATCGAAGTTCACCCTTTGGTCATCGAGAAGCTTTGGGATGTTTCATTCTTGCTTGACTAGCTCCAAAGATGGTGTGTGCAAAGTTAATTGGACTTTGGTTATGGTTTGAGCAAATGGGAATCAAGGGGAGGATGCCTTATTTTGGTTTAAAGAAAATTGAGAATAGGGAGGCTTGGTGCTTTTAAAAAGCTCTGGAAAACTCTTATGAGGATGCTAGGGCTCTCACTATGCTCAAGTGATTGATTTGGAATGAATTGTATACCCCTCCTTTTGATCAGACGACTTAGCTTGGTTTGGCTCCTAGTGGCCGTCCGGCCACCTCAGGTGGAAGGGAGTGGATGAGGTGGCTCGATTTGGTTGGGTGAAGGTGTGAAGGTGGCTACCAAGGAGGGTAGTGGGTGTCCTATAGGTTTCAAATGCACCAAAGGGAGAGGTGAGGTGATCTCACCTCCCTTTGGGTCATGGCTGACCCAACCACCTTTGGGTCAGGTTGCGCAGTGTCCTACGAGCCTATGTGGACCAATGTGAGAGTGTCAAGTGGTCAAGGAATAAAAATGACCACTTACATGGGTGATTTGTCTCATGTGATATCCTTAACCCAAGGGTATAATGGTCATTTAGCATGGATTTAATTTGATAGATTTGGAATGATTCAAAAATGGGTTGGACCAAATTTTGAGTCATTTGGAGTTCATTTGGTCTGATTTGGCTCAATTTAACTCATTTAGTCAAATTAGGTTAGGTTGGGTCAAGTTGACCAATTGGTCAAATTACAAACTAAGGGTTGGGTTAAGTTCATATAATCATTTGGGATGTATTGGTGTCATTGGTTTGACTTAGATTTGATTTTGGCTCATCTGAGGTCATTTGGGTCAAATGGCTCAAGTTAACCAATTTGACCTAATTGGCCAAATTGGCTTGGGTCATGGCTTGGTTTGGGTTTGGTTGATCATTTGGAATATGTTGTAGGCTTTGGTTGACTTTAATTTGGATTTAATTAGGTTTTAGGTTGGTTTGGCCCTTTAGGTCAAGTTAGGTTCAATAGGTCATTTGGGTCTAGTGGATCAATTGGGCTCAATTGAGACTTTAGTCAAGTTCAACAATCAATTTGGAATGAACTTGAGCCATTGGTTGCAATTAATTTGATTTAGATTTTGATTTGATCCATTTTAGCCATGTAGATCAAATTGGGTCAACTTGGGTCAAGAGGGCCAATTGGGTTAGGTTTGACTCAATTAAAGGTCAAGTCATGTTCAAATACTAGTTTTGGATTGGTATGAATTATTAGTTTTAATTAATTTGTCTTAGATTGTAATTTGGCTAGTTAGGTTCATATGGGTTAAGAAGATTGACTTGGTCAAAGGACCAAGTTGACTTAGTTTGACTCAATTTGTGATAATTGATCAACCTAGGGTGATCAACAATCATGATAGAAGATTTTGGCGAGCTTGGTTAAATCCAAATTGGGTTGGATTAGAAAAGAGTTAAAATTGGTCAAATTGGTCACTTTAGGTCAAGTGGACCAATTAGGTTTAGTTGACTTGATTTTGGGTTGAGTTTGAGTTAGCTGAGTTTATATATGAATTTGGGATTGATATATAAATTCAATTGCAATTAGTTTGGATTCAGATGGGTATTGGTTCATTCGAATATCTCAAGTCAAATGAGCTAAGTTAGGTTTGACTTGGGTTGATTTTGATTTGGCTTGGTGATTGTAGATTTCATTTATATTTAGGAATATGATTGAAAGTATGATTGATTTATGAGAAAATCAATTAAATTTGGGTTTTGGAATGAAGGAATTTGGCTAAGTCCATGGAGTTGGGTTATGTGGCTTAGGTTTGGATTTTGATTTAGTTTTGATGATTTAAATGTATATTTCATTTATATTTGTGAAGATGATCGAATGTATGATTGATTCATGAGAAAATCATTTGAATTTGAAGTAATTTAAAGATAAATTTGGCTAAGCTCATGAAGGTTGATTCATATGATTTAGAAAGGATTTTGATTTGATTTGATTTAGTTTTGACCATTTGAATGTAAATTTGATTTATATTTAGGAAAATGATTGAAGATATAAATCGATTATGAGAAAATCAATTGATTTTGGAGGCAAATTTGGCTAAGCTCATGAAGGTTGATTCACATGGCTTAGGTAGGATTTGGTATGATTATAGATTTTGGCAAATTGGATTTGGAATTAAGTTTGATTGTAAGTTTGATAGATTGATTGAATGGTTGAATTGATATTTGAGAAAAATAATTGAGTTTGGATTGATTTGAATTTGGTTAAGGCTAAGTCTATAAGATAAAATCATAGGGCTTAGGTTGCTTTTGAATTTGAATTTGATCATGAGTTTCAATCATTTGACTTGGAATTTGGATTTGGGTTTGTATTTGATTTAAATTTGAGGTTTGGTTTTTCGCTTAAGATGGTGACCATGGATTTTTTTTAGGCTATAGAGTTGGTGAGTCTCCTTAATTCCTAAGGCATAGCCTAATCCTATGATTAACCTTTCTAAGTCTCCAGGCTTAGGTTAAGTATTCACCTAAGTGCTAGAAGTGTCTTATGACTAAAGAAGTCCTAGTGTCTAGAAGACTCCTAAATCTAAGATGGGAGATTGAGAACTCACTCCAAAAATAAGGTCAACATAACTAGACTAGGTCTCATGTTATTTTCCCTTTCCATGATCTTCACATAAAAAATTACTTTATCTTATAATCTTCTTTTATCTTTATCTATATGTATATTAGATTTATATAAAACTAAAATTTTAACTCATTTTGCATCCATAAATATTTCATTTCATTACTAAGAAGCATTTTCAATATTCTATAAATATTTTCTTTTAATGAATGATAATCAATCTCTCAATCAAGGACAACTTCCTTTTGGTGAAAGTCACCCTCATCTATCTTTAGAGAATCAACTGTGTAGAATGTATGGTTATAAATGAATTAAATATTTACAGGTTACTCATGATTTGGCTCAATTAGAGATCATTCATAACCATTTTATTAACTAATTAAATACATTTAAACATCTTTATATATACATAGTTGTGCATGAGATTCTCCTCCAGGTGAAAATTTAAAATGCTAGCTCTTCAATCCTAAAACTATTAAGGACAAAGAAGCAAGGAAGGTGATGAGAACTTAATAGAGGGTGTGCGATATGATCTTGATAGAGAAGGTATTGGTAAAACTAGTCATATGTGAGCTTGCAAGGGAAGTTTGTCCTAAAAAAGCATAAGAAGGCATTGACAGGACCAACTTGCTTGAGCAAATGTGATGAAAAAGGCATCAATGAGATTGGTGGAGAAGGCATCAATCAATGAGCATCTTGTGAACAACTTTGCTTAATAAAGAAAGGTTTGATAAGTTTTTCAAATGATATGTAAGCTAGGCTTGATAAAGCTCATTTATTTTATTGATAACTAAAAAATGAATCAATCTTGAGTTAAACTCAATCCAAAGTTGAACTACCTTTTGGAAAATGAGAATGGGCTCAAGCTCAAATATGCATGACTCATTTCTTCATAATTTAAACAAGATAAAGGAGCATTAAGCTTAGATTCTTCAACCCTTAATGAATGTTAGATAATAAAGAACACAATCATGACAAAATGAAGGTCACTCACCATAAAATAGATAGTAGGCTGAGACTAATCAATCAGATTGAACCCATGTAATAACCCCTTATCATCACAACATAATTTTTCTTCATTACAACTTCATCAAAATCACTCAAAATTTGCTAGTTTAGCCTATTATTCTTAGGCAACTCATTTAACCCATAATCTTTTATCAACTTTGGTGGACTTAAATTATCTTTTTCTTATTGATTCCTTATATATTGTCATAAGAGATTAACATCAACTCTCTGTTTAGAAGGAATTCCATTTAAGGGATAATAATCAAATTATTCATCATCCCAACTTTTAAGAATCATTACCTCAAACTTATGTAATTCTCCATCACCACATACTAAATTATTATGTATATTATAGAAAAGATCCCATTATTTAATCAACCTAAAGAAATTAAGCCCCAAAACTCGGTGGCTCCTCATCTTAATAGAATTATAAAAATCTCACCAAGATATAATCTTTATCTTTTACAGAAAGGTAGAAATCTACTATTTTTCAAGGTAGTTTTTTTTTTCTTTTTTGAAAATAATATTATATTATATTTTTCATTTAAAAAGATTCTATAAGAGAAAGTGGAAGATAAGGTCTCCACTTTAAAACCTTAAAAAGTATGTCTATATATATATGTGCCTTAATAAGAAACTATTAGTTGATGTAATTCTCTATAAAAACTTTATGAGAATAAATAACTATCTAAAAATTTTAGAAGACATAAATCTTAGATGGTATATATATCAACTCATCAAAAAGCCTTATAAGCCATAAATCTTAAAAAGTATAGTTATTCACTTATATAAATATCTTAGAAAGTGTAAGTGCTAGAATGTTCATGTTTCTCTATTTATTCAAAATCTTGAAATATATAAGCCTCAAAAGGTGAAAATTTTATCTTATTAAAAATCCTTAAAAAGCATAATTCTCGTGATCATTGAAAAAAATTTGAGATAATTATTAATAATTTTTATATCTAATTAATGTTATTTTATGATTTATTTTCATATTTTTTTGTATTTTTGATAGGAACTTCTTATTGAAGATGACAATAAAGAAAATCAAAATTTTCAAAGATAGTGTGTCATGGTTCTTATATTGAGGAAATTGGTTATTAAGTCAAAGAAGCTAGCACCATAACATTTGTTACTAGCATTATAGTGCTACACTTGCTAAAAACTTGTACTTAAAATTGTGAACCAAGCATCTTAGCACTACTAGAAGAAGTGACATTGTGTAGGAGAAACCATAAAGTGATAGAATATAGTAATTTTAGTGCATTAACATTGATGGCTAACGTTGTGTCGCTAGATCCCTTCCATTTAAAGTGGAAAGGCAGAGCCATCAACACTATGGTGCTACTATCCAGCTTTGTGGTATTATGACCCTAAAGATTCAATTTTGAAGTATTATTTGTTGCTAACTTGGGGAGTTACAAGGTCAGTTTTGGAACTTATTCTGAAAAAACATATATATAGATTGAGAGGACGAGTGTGGAAGTATAAAATATTGTGGCATTTTAGATGGGGGGGGGGGGGACACCATGCGTCGTAGGGGTACTTATTGAAGTGATCGAGTATGACATTGAGGTATGTTATAGTATCTCGAAAGATAGAGACATCACCCTACAATGGACCTAATCACCTAATGAAGACTCCTAAAGCATGATGGGTCTTCAAATATACTAGCAATTTTTCCCCTACTTTACATGGATAAATAAAGTAGAATTTATATTAAGACAGGTTCTTAAGTTTCCTATGGAGGCAAGCCTCCATAGTTAATTACATCTTAAAAAATGATATTTCCTAAGAATACTCTAGATTAAAGTAGACAATTATTATCGCCAAAGATTTCAAGGTTAGATTATCAAAGGATTGGTTGTGTTTGGAAAGTCAATTGAGAAAGTTCAAGGAGAAGACTTATTTTTAGAATACAAAGCAGATAACTGGGCAACGCTCGTGATATTAAGAAGCCTAGTGGGCATTCCAATCTATCATTTGGTTAGGCTTTATATATTTAAAAATGAAGAGGTTTTATTCATTTGAGTTGAATTTTTATTAGATTGTTAGGCCTTATAATCTGCCAACACAAGGTTGTGAAAATACCCAAGAGGTAAGAATTTATGCTTGTAGCATGAAGAAAATAGCTACCTCAAATCCTAAATCTAGAGAGCTTTAGTATAAACTAAAGAATGACCTAAATCTAAGCGAAAGGTGGACATGAGTGATTATCTCCACAAGAGAGGATAAACCGTCTGACTTCCGGGCTTACAAATGCTAGAGTGGTCGCTAGCTAACTCCTCCTACAATTTAAAATCATATAGTCTAGTCTTATGAATTGTAAGATAGCTAGGATAGTTATTTAATTTAAAAGAGACTAAAGTCCTTAAACCCACTCCTTAAGAGACTAGAGCATGAGTGGTATGCGCATATGACTTAATATACAAATGCAAAATCTTACAAATTTTTATTTCATTTTGATAAGTCATTTTTTTGACAAAGGATTTGGGATTTCTTTATGCCAAAATACATGATGAAATAGATTATTGGCTAAATCAAAAGAGAGATGGTGAAGCTCCGTCATCAGGGGTTGCTCTCATGGGTCAAGCGGTCCCTATTGTGTAAGGACGGAGGCCCTCATTTTTAGCAAGAGTGATAGAAGATGCATATATGATGTGAGGCATACAAATATATCTAACGGGTTGCTAAATCTTTTAATTATCTTGATTATAGCCTAGGCTTTATGATAAGGTTGTAAGTTGTTTGAAATTTTAATTATGAGTTGTTAGTTGGGAAGAAATTTTATTTTATTCTAAGATTCTACCACATTCAGGCCACACATTAAAGCATCAATCATTAAGAAACTATGAAAAAGATGCAATCCTAATGCATAATCTAAAAAAATCATCAATCAATTTTCTAAACTAACATAAAAGAATAAGAGGTCAGTGCGGTCAGGTACCTCCATACACCCCGAAAAAGAAAAGGTGGGTAGCCGAGCTCTACTCTTCTACAACTTGGAATATAAAAGAATAATTTTACAATTAGAATGAATACATACTATTGGGGGGGTCTTCACTTCTTCATTTCTTCATTTCTTCATTTCTGACTTGATTGTGCTTCAAAGGCATCACAGGGTACCCTAAAACTAACTCTTTCAGCCACTGATCATCTGAATCCCTCATAACATTAATCCTAATTCTTATTATAAAATTACATTTATATAGAAAAAATAAATCTAACTACACCTGCAAAATAGAGGTCAGCTAAACATACATACAATCCCAACCAATTATATGTATAATTTGGACTTAGTAGGGGCACGGGTAACCAAACCCATTTGTATTAATTTGGATTATGCTAGTAACCTGCAAAGAGAGCATTTATATTTATTTGTAAGCATCCCCTTAAGCATAATCAACTATAAAAAATATAATTAGGCTAAGAGTGGCCCAACATCTAGTCTATGAAGAATACACCCTAACATCCAATCTAAAAATATTACCTACAAAATAAAACATACGTCATACATACATCATCCTAACTTAGGACTAGAAGTGGTGGTTTAATTCTAATGTGTATGCTAAGGCTTTGTGTAGTATGTCTTAACTAAGCATTAAAGTTGTAATTTTCTAAGTGTGAAAACATTTAATTTAACATAAAGGTTGATTTCATTTCAAGCTATTTAATTGATTTGTGAGTTTTTATTCATGTTTTTTTATTTCATTTGATTTACACTTAGCATTTAAGTGTCATAAAGAGAGGAAGGAGGATTACCCTCCTTCATCCCTACCTTAAGCTACTTTCTAAAGCACATTTTTATGACTTGATTCTCTTTAGTGAATGGCTTATTGCACATTTTTATTAATCCTAAGTACAGGTTAACTTTAAATGATCCTATTCAATGTGAAAGACATCTTAGGATTATTATAATTGAATTACTATCACATGACATATATTAAATCATCCCTTTTCATCAAATATAACATGCATATGACTTGAATACTTAACATATCTATACATACCATGTATTTTTGACACACTTAAATGGAGATGAATGCATATGTTTTGAGATTTATATTTCATTTGATTGAATTAGTTAATATATGTAAATTAAAGATCTATCCAAATTTTAATACCAAAATACATAAGAATGACATCAAAAAAGTATGTCATTATTAACCGGGGAAGTGAGGTAATCAAATGACCTCTTAGGGCTACTTAAAGCCTTGTATTCTGGGATGTCCATACTATATACTTATTAACATTCAAGCTTATGTAAATCTAAATATGAATCAGAAGAAAGAGAGCACACTCTTTATATATAATATAGTTCAATAACTTAGATGATTTTGGGTGCATGCATTATTTAATAATAAAAGGGAATTTTTATCTTTTAATCAAGCACACATACACATGTATAAAATATGTAAGCAAGTACATTCCATTGTTAACCAGGGAAGTGAAGTAATCAAAAGACCTCATTAGGGCTACTTAAAGCCTCATATTCCCAGGATGTCCAGATGAAACACTTGCTATCTTAAGTACATATGAATGTATATAGAATTGTAGGATGAAAACCATGCAAAGATTGTATTTTCTTTAGTTGAATTATTTAGGCATATGAATTCAAGCTCTATCCAAATTCTAATACTAAAATACATAAGAATGAAACTAATTGAGTACTTATCATTGTTAAACCAGAAAAGTGAGGTAATCAAATGACCCCCTTAGAGCTACTTAAAGCCTTGTATTCTCGGGATGTCCATACTATATGCCCATTATTATTCAAGCTTATTGTGGTGAAAAATTCTTATAAGGAGTCGCCTTTCAAATCTATGGATAAAAGAAAGAGGAGACCTATAGAAATTCATCTTGTTATGACGCCACACAGATCCGCTGATATACTTATTCAGGTGATTGAGTACGTTATCAAGGAATAGTGTACTATCTCGAAAGACATAAGTCACTACCCTTTAATGGACCTAATCACCTCAATAAAGACTCCTAAGGATGATGGGTCTGCATATGTACCAGAGATTCTTTCCCTACTTTACATGAAAAAGTAAAACAAGGTTTATTTTAAATTGGGTTTATTAAGTTCTCTACAAGGGCAAGCCCCCATAGTTAATTACATCCTAAGGGACAGTATCCCTTAGGAAAACAGTCGATTAAGATAAATGATCATTGTCTTTGAAGATTTCAATAGGAAGGACTATCAATCGATTGGTTTATTTTTTGAAGATCAAATGGGATTGATCAAAAGTGAGAGTTATTATCGAATCCAAAATGGAAGATAAGTAGGAGATGCCCATGATGCCAGGAAACCTAACGAGCATCTCAAACTATCCTATAATTGAGCTTTACATTTTTGAAATTAATTTAGTTTGTTTGAGTTGCATTTTTTATTAAAAATTTAGGACTTAAGATTCTTTAACACAAGATTAAAGAAATGCCTAAGAGGTGAGGAATTATGCTTATAGCCCACAAAGAAGAGAAGCAACCTCAGAACCTAAATCTAGGGAGCTTCAGTGAGGGATGGAAGCACAACCTAAATCTAAGGCAAAATTTGGGTAATTGATTTGCCTCCACAAGAGAGGAAAAATCACTCGACAGCTTGGACTTACAACTTACTAAGGGTGACTGCCAACTAACTCCTCATACAATTTTAAATACATGTAGGCAAGTCTTTATACTTTTGCAAGATATCTAGGCTATTTTTATTTAGAAATAGATTAAGTCCTTAAACTCACTCCCTAAAAAGACTATATCATGAAAAGGGCATGCTTCAAATGACCTAAATCTAATGCAATTAAAATTTCATTTTATTTTCATTTTTGGACAATTATTTTGACTCAATCTAATAGAATTTTTATGACTAATGCATAAGAAATTAGATTATTGGCCAAAATCAGTGAGAAGGTAGGAGGTGAGTTTCCACCACGGCCCTCAAAGGTCAAGCCGGGTTCTCTGGCAATGGTGGAAGCCCATCAATCAAGAGTGGAATAAGATGCATTTGTGTATGATATTATAAAGAAATGCTCATTCAGCTAAGGGGTTGCTAATTCTTTTATCTTAATTTTTAATCTAAGCTTTAAGTGAGGTTATGAGTTCTTTATTTTTCATTTGAGTTATTAAGTTAGGTAAAAGATTTATTTTTTCCTAAAGAGCCTAATCCACATCGAGGCCATACATAAAGCAAGGAAGAAACTAGAAAAATCATTCCACTTAATGTAAAAGCTAAACAAATCATCAAACAATTTATAAAGTTAATCGCAAAAAGAATAAATGGCCATTGTGGTCGCACCGCACAAAAAATATCAAAATTATGTGGGTAGCTATACCCTTATACAACCCAGATTATAAATAAATTAAATTATAATTAAGCAAAGGAATTCATTGTTATGGGGGTCTTCAAGCTTTATTCTTCTTTCTTCCTTTCTTTCTTCTTTCTTTTCTTTCCCTCCTTTGGATGGTTGGATGGTAGATGCTCCAAGGCTTCATATGGTGCATAAAATAGGATCTTATAACCAATGTTCATCCTAATCCCCATAACAAATCATTCCAAAATCCTAATTATACAAATTTTTACATGAAAAGGAAAAGTGAAAATATAACTAACACCTATAAAATAAAGGTTAGCTAAAAACACACTACACAAATTCTAAGCATGTATATTAGACTTATCACCCCAACATGGGCGACTAAGTCCACTTGGCCTATGGATTATGCTTAGGGGGTATAAAACACCTGCTACCAAAAGCATTTATATTTTATTTTTATGATAGTGCCCCTTAAGCACAATCCCCTACATAAAAGAATAGTTAGACTAAGCATGTCCTACCATTCATTCTACGAGCATACACCCTAACATCTAATTTAAAACATATATCACAAAATTAAAAAAAAAGTATCAAATCATGCACTAACCTAAAGCTAGAAGTGGTGACTTAGGCCAATGTGTGTGCTTCGAAATTTTGTGTGGTATGCTTAGCTTAGGACTTTGAGTTTAAATTTTCTAAGTGTAAATAACTTCTTCAACTTAGAGGAGGGTTTCATTTAAGTTATTTAGGTGTGTTACATTAATTTTATTTCATGTTTTATTTGATTTAAGTGGATCCTACAATTAATTACTAAGTTATGAAGAGAGGGAAAGAGAAGAAAACTTCTCTTTCCTTCCCTAACCTAAGTAATTTCTAAAGTAGATTCATATTTTTATTTAGTTTATGTGAATGTTTTGATTAAATCTTTTAATTAATCCTAAGTTTAGATAAACTCTAAACAAACCTATTCAAAAAGAAAAGCATTTTAAGATTAAATAAAATGAATCAAAATTCACATAACACACATTACTTCAATTCTTTCCCTAACATATATATATAACATGCATATGGATGGACCATAAGCATATCTATGCATGCAAATGAGAGTAGTTAACACACTTTATGATGCATGCTAAGTAGCCCATTTAAGAAAATTTAGTAGTTGAGTATGCATGATTTTTTTTAGAAGAAAAGGATTTCCTTATCTAAATTTTCACATACATACATGAAAGTAAGAAAGGCATAAGTGAGTACATTGCTTTTGTTAACCAGAGGTGTAAGGTACAAAACCTACTTAGGGCTATTTAAAGCCTCACAATCTCGGGGCTGTCCAAACTAATATACCACTTTTCGTAAGTACAAACATGTATATAAAAGAAATGAAATAGAAAAGGAAAATGCAAAAGTTGTTTAATGGATTCATTTTTGTTTATGCAATTTATGCATGCAAGTATAGGCAATCCTTCATAGATGATAGCATAGGGATGAATGGGGTATAGCATTATGTAAGTTTTGGGTTCTTTTCAAATGAATCCTACATCTTACCAAATCCTATTCAAAACTATGCTAACATAAGAAGGAAAGAAAGGCTACACTAAACATGACTTTATAATCTATCACATGCAAGCTTATAATTAAAGCATAAGTAACAAACTTTCAAATTTAGTATTTAATTTATGTATTTTTTAAAATAATTTGGATTTATTAGTGATAATAGCCACACATATTCACTTTAGCCAACACATGCATATTTGACATAAAGTAAATAAATTCATTTTTAAATTTTGAAAAATGAAATTATGAATGCATGAAATCACATGACATGCAACTTAACATGTTGAGGAAAGATCCAAAGTAATGAAAGCATATAAACAAACTCACTTTACTTAAATCCCAAAGACATTCTTATAGAATAAGAAAATTTAGAATAAATCAAAGTGAATTTCAAAGTGATTTTTGTTTAATTTGAAGATTGATTTAATTTTAAAAAGTTGAGATGAGTTTACTATTTCTAACCCATTCCCACATGTGTTTTGTATTTTTATTTAATTTTTAATTCATTAGATCCATTTTTATGCATTGATTAGGTTAGGGTATGAATTAAATGGCTTAATTAACCATTACCTACAGCACCTTAGAAAAATTAACTAAGTAATTATGAGCCAATGAGATCACATAAAACCCACAAGAAATTTAAATTTGTAATGCACCTAATAAAGAAAAGGCTTAATGCAATTTGGCTCACAATTAAAAGTTAATTAAGATAAGAGGTTTAAATTAAGTAATTTCAAAATACCCTTTCACACTTATGAATGGGATTTTCATTTACTTAATTAAACTTAAGCTATTAAACACCTAAGCATCTACCCAAGGTAGATTAATTAAGTTTCAAAACTTGTTAGAATTTTTTAAAATTGATTAAGGCAATAATTAATGAATTAACCATTAATTAAGAGGAGATTAAGGAGAGAAGAGGGGGGTTTAGGGAATAGTTTACGGGAAATGCCCCAACTTTATTCCATAAATCTCCTACTTATTGGATCTGACCTTAATCAAACCTAATCATTGGTTGGAATCACTAATTATACCCTAATTACCCTTAATTACATGAAAGAGGTAATTAGAGAATGAAATAGTAATTTTCCCAATTGAGCACTCAATAAATCTCAAGAAAATTAGGGGAGGCAGAGGTCATCCTTGAAAATGAACCCTAGAAATTTGAGATTAATTGATGACCTAATTAAAGGATAATTAGCTAATTAAGATTTCCAAAGAAACCTATATTCAAAGAAAAGAGTAATTCAAAATCCATTGGAATCATTTTTAAAATATTATAGATGAAATTATCTTTCCATAGCATTTTTTTCTTTTATTTTTCTGATTTTCATAGAGGAAATTATGAATTTTAGAAGTTCTATGGATTAATTAGAAATTAATTAATTGCTTAACTAATCCCTACTTAATCCTCAGCTCACGGCGCAACGCATGGAGGCAGTAGTCAATGCGCTTTACACGCGTCGTGTCTTGAGGGGGACAACTTAAGTTGTCACCTCACAAAGGCGGCGGAGTCGCACACATTTATATCATCGGCCGTCCGATCAAAGATTGAACGGCTAAGGATTCACTCGCGATTTTAAAAGGGTAATTGATTTCTAAAACATGCTAAATAATCTCAGTTGTCCATCTAAAATGTGTGGATGGATGACTAAGATGAACCAAGTTCTTTCCTGAGGATCAATGGAGATCGTCCATGATCTAAGGGAGATTCGAGCCCGATCTAGCATGAAATCATACAAAAATCAACCCACACCATCTAAGCACAATTACAAGCCTATCCAACGGTGGAATTCACATGCCATGAATATTCCTTTCACAAAGGACCAACACCCCCAAAGCTAAGTGGTCGGGAAATTCCACACCTCGACGGAGGTGATCATCGACGCTCAGATCGATGAGATAGTTTCTTCTGGTGGAGACGAAACCCTGTTGAAATTCCTAGGCCTTAGGATTGAGTGGATCAATGGGTAGACCAACCCCACTTTACTTGAACTTTGACTTTGATTGAATTGATCCTTTCCTTTCTATGGGAACTCCGATGTGAGCTTGAGTGAACTCGGATTGGTCCTTAGAAGAAGTGTGTAGGAGGAATTGGAAGGAGATCAAGTGTAGAGGAAGTTAGCAATGCACTCCACCTCCCCTACTTTTGCACTGTGCAAAACTAAGAAGGAAAAATTATAATCCTCTCTCAAGATCTTGGGAAATGCTCTCTAATGATTGCTAAGGGTTCCTAGGCTTCAATCAACAGTGAGGGTATTGAAATTTTATTGAATTAGGAAGAGTATATCCCCCTATAGCAATCGGACGGTTGAACCATTCTTTACCATTTTGATCCAATTGACCAGATTGAGAGGGTTATTTAGGCTGCTAGATCTTTGCACATGGTCGGTTTGAGGTGTTGAGTGGATTGCTAACCTCCCATGAGCATCAAATTGAGCTTATGAGGGAATTTGAAAACTCAATTTTGCTCTAAGTGGTCAGGTTTGGTCTATGGGCCAAATGGGCTACCCAAACTCATTGGGTTGGGTGCACCACTCATCACTAAGTCCCCTTGAGCTTTTAGGAAAGTCTCAGGTGATTGTGAAGAGGGTATGACCAAAATACCCATGGGCTAGGCCAAAATTTATTCTATGGCCTAGGGGTAGAATGGTCATTTTTTTTTTAGACATGTTGGGTATGTAGGTTTGGCCAAGTTTCATTGGATTTGGAATCCATTTGATAGGGTTTGGCTCATGTTGACCCATTTAGGTCAAAATGGGTCAACTTGGGTCAAGTTGACCAATAGATAAAATTGGGTCAAACCAAGGGTTGGGTCAAGTTCAGATGACCATTTTAAATGTTTTGGTGGCTTTGGTTTGATTCAGTTTTGTCTATATTTGATTTTGGCTCATATGACTTCATTTAGGTCAAATGGGTCAAGTTGACCTATTTGACCCATTTGACCTATTTGGGTTAGGTCAAGGTAGGTTTAGGTAAGGCTAGTCATATGGACTGGATTGATATCTTTGTTTCCAATCAATTTGGGTTAAGTCCAATTTTGGCTCAACATGACCCTTTTAGGTCATGTTGGGTCTAAGGTCAATTGGGCTAGGTTAGGTCTAATTAGCCAATTGAGGCTTTGGTCAAGTTCAACAAGTGATTTGGAATGAACTTGACCCATTGGTTTGGATCAAGTTGGCTTAGATCAAGTTTTGACACATTTTGACCCTTTAGGTCAAAATGGGTCAAGTGGGCCAATTAGGCTAGGTAAGGCTCAAATGTTGGCTTGGTCAAGTTCAAACAAAAGTCATGAGTGAACTTAGATCAATGGTTTCAATCAATTTGGCCTATGGTAGAATTTGGCTATTTAAGGTTTCATTTTAGGTTAAGTGTTGACTTGGTCAACCCATAGGTTTGACTTGGTTTGACCTTAATTTGATCAATTGATCATCCCATGATGATCGTTGATCATGATGAGAGGGATATATGAGTTTGGTTCAATCCAATTTGGTTAGGATCAAAAGTTGGCTCAAGGGTACTTTAGGTCACTTTGGGTCAAGTGAGCTTAAGTGGGTCAAATGGCTTGGTCAAAGCTTGATTTAAAGTTGGTTGATCTTGTATATAGACTCATGATTGAAAAATAAATCCATTTACAAGTGGTTTTAGGTCAAATGGATTTTGATCTATTTGAAAATTTCATATTCAAAGGAAGAATATGAAAGGATTTTAGGTTTGATTTTTGATTTGAGTTTTGATTGTTTGATTGAGGTTAGGATTTATGTATGAATCATGATTGTAGGTTTGATTGAACCATGAGAGAAAGTCAAGAGTTTGGATTGATTTGAAAGTGATTTGGCTAAGTTCAAGATTTTAGCTTGAAAGGCTTAGATTTGATTTTGAATGGATTTGAGTTTAATTTTTGGAATTGATTTTGATTGTTTAAATTTATATTTCATTTATATATGTGAATATAAATGAGAATATAAATTGTTCATGAGAAAATTTCAAGAATTTGAAAGAGTTTAATCATGATTTAAGTTAAATCCATTAAAGGGAATTTAAAGGATTTAAAGTAATTTTTTAATTTGAAATTTAATTTTTGGATTAGATTTGATTGATTTATATTTATATTTCATTTATATATGAGAATATAAATGAGAATGCAAATAAGCTTTGAGAAAATCTCATGAATTTGAATGAGTTTGATCAAAGTTTAGGTTAAATCCATTAAAGGGAATTTAAAGGATTTAAGGGAATTTCAAGGATTTTAAATTTGGAATTTAATTCTTACCTTTGATTTGATTGATTTATATTTATATTTCATTTATATATGAGAATATAAATGAGAATATAAATAAGTTTTGAGAAAATCCCATGAGTTTGAATAGGTTTGATCAGGGTTTAGAGTTGATTTTGGCTAAGTCCTTTAATGGAAAATTAAAGGGACTTAAGAAAATTTTCATGAATTGATTTGGAATTTTGAGTTTAATTTGATGGGTTTGAATTTATATTTCATTTATATATGTGAATATAAATAAGAATATAAATGGATCATGAGAAAATCTCAAAGATTTGAATAGGTTTGAATCATGATTTTGGCTAAGTCCTTAAGGGAGGCTTAAGGATTTAGAAAATTTGAAGTTAAGAATTTTTGATGGATTTTGATCATGGGTTTCAATCATGGATTTCAACCATGGAATTGAAATGGAATTGATTTGAGTTTGGAGTTAATCAAATAGAATTAATTTGGAGTTTGACTTGAAAGAATGAAAGTGAGGAATGGTTTAAGCTAATGGGTAGGAAATTTTCCTAACACCCCTAAGGCATGACCTATTCCTATGGCTAACTCTTCTAAGTCTCTAGGGCTAGGTTGGCGTGTACACCTAATCACTAGATGTATCTTAAGACTAAGGAACTCCTAAAGTCTAAGAGGAATCCTATGCCTAAGATGGAGGTGTTGAGAGCTTATTCTAAAAATGAGGTCAACAAAGGGCGCCCAATAGGTGTAGTTTGACTGACAAGGAACACCGCACGTATTGGTGTTGACCGAAACTATCAACAATCGAAAGATCACAAGCACTAACATAAAACTATTTATTCCTAACCCAAGAAAAAGAAAGAATCCAGCTTAGTGCAATGTGGCGCCACTTATGTCTAAGACATAAGAGAGATGGAAAAATCCACTAAGGGATAGAGTGTGAATCTTCCACTAGGGAAGTAGGTTCAAGTCATCTACAAGGAGATGAAAGGTTTGATTTGATTTGAATCTCATTAGGGAGAAATCTCCACTAGGGGAGAGGGTTGAATTTGTTTCAATTTTCTTTGTTAGGTTTGAATTTTTAGGATGAACCCTGTTGGTTTGCAATGGGTTATACTAAATAAGAGCCATGGAGGCTAAGACCTGATTCAAATTCATCAATCCAAAGGGGTAGTCTACTAAGCACATAGTAGGACTAACCAACCAAAGGGATGCCTTTTGGTATGCAGCAGCTGCATTAGGAAGAAAGCATAGTAGACTTACATCCTCCAAAGTTGAGACTCGTTGCTGGGGTAATCTATTGGCAAGGAAATAGATTGAAACCCAACCTAGGGCTAACTATTGAGTGAATGCCATTGGGGACTTAGATCAACTCAAAGATTGTCAAAAAAAAATTTTATTTTTATATTTGTTTGTTTTGATTATGATGGATCCCATAGGTTTGTGATGAACTGCACTGAGTAGGGGCCATGGAAGCCTAAACCTAACTCATATTTACCAATTCAAAGGGAATAGCCTTCCAGCCACAAGGTAGGACTATCCAACCAAGGAGAAATGCCTTTTAGTATGCAATGGTCAAGTATTAAGAAGAAAGTATAGGGACTCACATCTTCTAGAGACAAGAAACCATTAGGGTGGTCAGTTGCTTTGGGCAACAAATCAAACTAAACATAGGGCTAACTATTGAGTGAATGCTACTGGGAGACTTAAATCAGCTCAAGAATAGTCAAGATTAATTTTATTTTTAATTTGTTTTATGGATTCTATTAGTTTGTGATGGAACAAACTAAGAAGGGGCTTATCTATCTCAGATTTACTGAAACATAGGGAATAGCTTCCAGGCCGATGAGAGAACTATCCAATCAAAGGAGTGCCTTTCAATTTGCAATGATCAATTGAAGGAAAGAAAGCTCAGGGACTCACATCTTCCACTAGAAAAGATCACTAGGGTGATCGGTTGCTTTGGGCAACAAATCAAACTTGACCTAGGACTGCCCATCGGTTTACGACAATCATGCTAGAAAGAATGAATCATAGTTATACATCTTTCAAAGTGGAATGATTGCCGAGGTAACATGCTTATGGAAAAATAGATTAAACCCGACCTAAGGGTGACTATGGAGTGAGTACTGACCTGGGGATTAATTTCAACTCAGGTAGTTAGGCAATTCCTATAGGGAGTTCTGCTGACATTGCCCTAAAGATAAGATGCCTACTTGGGAAAAGGGGCCCTTTGGGGGCTTAAATTCGTAATCCACAAGCGAATTAATTTTTGTTTATTTTAGTTTGTTTAATAATTGTGGACCCATTAGTTTGCAAGGGACCAAACTGAGAAGGAGATTATATCAGCTTAGACCTATCTCATTTCTCAAGGAGAATCTGCATCCGGAATAAATTCTCCAACCACAGGGGTGGCTAACTCAGGTAGTGTCTAAATGGGTTCACAAAGGACATGATCCAAATAGAGTGCCTGCAGGGGATGGGGCCGGTAAGGGCTTAATCCAACACTCTAGAGAAAATGACATGGCTAGTCATGTATTCAATAGGTATTCGGTGTCCAACTCAAGGAGAAAGTGCGAGGACTCATATCTGACAAGAGTAGTGTACTCATCGGGTGAGTCGCTATCAGCATAGAGAACATCAACCAACCTAAGGCGCCCATCAGTTTTGCAATAATCATCCTAGGAATAAAACTCGGGGACCCACATCCTCCATGTGACCGTTGGGATAGTCTCTTCGACTTGAGTCTATCGACCTAGGCATTCTTTGAATACCGGGGACTTAGATCAACTCAAAAGTAGTGAAGAGGAAGGGAGCCTCTTGGGGACTTATCCTAAGCCTCAAATATACTTGACCTAGTTAGAGCATGATGGTTAGTTCAAGAAGAAAGCTCGGGGACTCACATCTTCTTAAGTAAAGTCAACATGAGGTAGCTTATTGGCGATGGAGTGAAGACTACTATACTAACAAGCCACTCGTTGGTTTGGAATGATCAAATTAGGAAGAAAATGTGAGAACTCACATCCTCCAACAAATGACCACTAGGGTGACATACTAGCGAGGTAGCATATTGACCCGACCTAGAGCAGCTAATGAGTGAGTGCCATAGGGAGCTTGCTCTACATTAAAATAGCTCAAGATAAAAGATTTGTGTTTGCTTTATGCATGTGTTAAAAGAAATAAGATGCCTCTGGGGGATTCTTACACCTACCTTAAAACACACTGGGAATTTAAAATGATGCCATGGATGGAAACAAGAATTCCCACTAAGAAAAGATGTCGCTTGGGTTCTCTCACACCTAACTTAGTTATACTAATCAAAATAGGATGCCTCTTAGGTTCTCTTGCACCTATTCTAATAGCGTCAGGAGATTATGTTTGTGTTATGAAAGAGGGATAAGATACCACTAGGGGCTCTTACACCTACTCTAGACACGTCACGACAGTTTTGCAAGACAAAGAAAATAATACTTCGAAAGAAGAGAAGATGTGATGAAAGGAATTAGATTTTATTATTTTTATTAATGATTATTTCCAAACAAGTTTTATTTCATTGGTAATATTTCTTTAGATATAGCTCATTAATTGGAAGTATCGGGTGTTCCCCTTCACAATCAATAAGCTGATAAGATCCTCCTTAGTAGGCCTTCTCTATGACATAGGGGCCTTCCCAAGTGGGTTCAAACTTACCTCCCATCTTTCAATGGGCAACAATTGGTCTCCTTAGGACTAACACAAGTTCTCCTACTCAGAAATACCTAGGGCGAACTAGCTTGTTGTGTGCTTGAATCATTTTGGCCTTGTATAACTCAAGATTTTTGCATGCCAGTAGGCAACTCTCCTCCAAACCTTCAAGCTTTTCTAACCGCAATTTTGCATTCTGCTCAGTAGTGATCTTGTTACCCAATATTATCTTTAGTGACGAGAGTTAAACTTCTAAAGGAAGAACAACTTCGGACCCATACACTAAGGAAAATGGGATAGAGTGAGTTGGAGTTTAGTATGTGGTGCGGTAGGTCTACAAGGCTTCAACCAACTGCTTGTTCCACTATCTTTTGTTGTCACCAAGAGTCTTCTTCAGTATCTGGATGAGTTTTTTGTGAATGCTTTGGCTAAGTCATTTGCTCTAGGATAATAGATGGTGGAGTATCTCCAATCTATACCATATCTTCTAACGAAGCTGTTGATCTTCGTGCTTTTGAATTCAGTATCATTATCAGATATAATTCATCGAGGCACCCCAAAATTATATACATATAATTTCTGAAAAATTGAAGCACATGTTGAGCTGTGACCTCTCTGAGTGGGATGGCTTTCACCCACATGGAAAAGTAGTCGTAGACTAAGATGAAGATGCCCCTTAGAAGAAGGAGGATCAATTATTATAATGTAGACTCGAATGTCCATGAGGCCAATGTAAGGTGTAGAATGTTGGGTGGCTAGTGGAGGACCACATCGTGTACCTAACACTGATGGCATCTCCTAGCTACATCCATGTAATCTATGATCATCAAAGGCCAGTAGTATCCAAGTCTTTTGATTTTCATCTTTATCTTCAGACCGGATTGATGAGCTCCTCATAGACCTGAGTGTACGTTAGTTACAATTCCATGGGCTTCATGTTTGTCTAAACAACGTAACCATAATAAGTCAAAGGATCGATGATACAGGGTACCATTAACAAGAGTATAGGAGAAAGCTCTCTATTTCACTTGATGGGCTTGTGACTTCTCTCGAGGTAGTTTGCTTGTATTCAAGTAACCTATGAATGGTTGCCTCTAATCTAGCTCCTCATTCTTTTTGGTAATGACAACCTCCCCTTCAAGAGAAAGTCTCTCGATAAGTTCAGAATCAATAAAGGGTATGACCTGTCTATTTTTGACCCTTACTGAAATGGACTCTCATCTTCCGGACATGCCAACTCTTTAGCAAGTTTGGCCAAGGCATCTGCTACTGCGTTCTTTGCTCGGGGAACCTTGTAGATGGTGACTTCGATAATTTGGGCCAACAGCTTCATGGTATACTTATAGTAATGACGAAGCTTGGGTTTGAGGACTGGTAGGACCCAGCAATCTAGTTGATGACCAATTAAGAATCTCCAAAGATGTTGATGCTCTTGACACTGATAGTGATGACTAACTCCAGACCAGTAATCAAAGCCTCATACTCAGCTTCGTTGTTAGTGGGGTTGAAATGATAGTATAAGAATCTCATCAAATTGCAGTTTGGAGTTAGAAGTACTATTCCTACCCCTACCTTTTCTTGGAGAATAGATCATGGTACTTCACCTTTAAGAAAAGAGGCAGCACCATCAAAATACATCTCCCATCAGTGGTTGCCGGCCTCCCCTAAGTTCATGATTTATTCATCGGGGAGATCGTCACTGCGGAGAATCGACATGAAGTGGGGTGTCTAAGAAATTTTCTATCCTTTTCACCTGAGGGTACAAATATGATATCATATGATGTCATGAGCCAAACGTCCAAAAAGCATTGGTCATGTCATGTGGTATTACAGTGGATTGGTTCTTGAGATCAAGTTTACTTTATGAGAAAGTATATAATGTCATAGCTTCTGAGATGCAAAGATCAAAGCTAGGCAATGTTTCTCAACAGGTGGATTGTTTGCTTCAGCAGGGATCAGACGATGGCTGAGGTAGTAGAGAACACTTTCCTTCCCCTCGTCGTTGGCTTGGGCCAGAGGTGTCCAATGCAAGCGGTAAAGGATCAATGGCTGCAGATAGGGCTTGAACTAGCGGCTTCAGCAAGTACTCTTTCATGTCTTCGAATGTGTGCTGACACTTGTCATCCCACTTAAACTTAACATCCTTTTTGACAAGTGCTGAGAATGGCTTGCATCTCCCTGATAAGTTTGAGATAAAGCATCTTAGATATGCCAATCATCCTTGAAAGGATCTAAGTTGAGTTAAACTCTTAAGAGGTGATATTTTTAAGATAACTTTGATCTTTTCTGGATCTATTTCTATTCTACGATGTCGAACAACAAACCCAAGGAATTTCTCTGAAGCTACTCCGAATGCACACTTCAGGGGATTCATTTCGAGGTTATATTATCTTAACCATTCGAAAACTACTCTCAAGTCAAAGAGGTGGTCTTCCTTTTCTCTGCTCTTGACTACGAGATCATCAACGTAGCCCTCAACCTAATGATGGATGAGCTCGTTGAAGATCTAAGTCATGGTCTATTGGTATGTAGCACCATCATTTTTAAGGACAAAAGGCATGACCCTATAACAGAAGTTTTCGATCGGGGTTCAAATTCTTTCATCTTTAGGAGGCATCTTGATTTGGTTATAGCCATATGATCCATCCATGAAAGAGAACACAACATGAGATGAGGTAATGTCCACCATTAATTTTGGCATAGAAAGAGGAAACTCATTCTTAAGACATGCCTTATTTAAGTCCTTAACATTGACACAAATATGAATTTGGTCATTCTTCTTCTTAATTAGGATGACACTAGCTAACCAGGCAGGATATTTTTCTTCCCTGATGAAACCATCATCGATTAGTTTGTTGACTTCAGAAATGACCTATTATTTAATTTCTAATCGCATGCATCTAGGAGCTTGCTTAATAGGGATAACGTTAGGGTCTATTGCTAGCTTGTGATCTGCTATGTTAGGAGATAATCTGGGCATTTCTTTATAACTCCATGCAAAGTAGTCTTTAAACTCGATCAATAACTTTAAGTCATTGGTTTCTTCTTTATTTAGCAACATGGTTTTCTCTATCAGGAGGATTTTCTTCTATCCCGATGTTGATTTCTTTGTTATTGAATGAATCTCCTCTTATTATGGTGCCTCTTTGACTGGAGATCCGATCATCGAAGTTTCTAAAGACAAATTCTCATAAGAGTTGGGGATGTGTGAAAAGAACCTATCATACTCCAAATGATTATAATAACTAGGCAATAATCTTCATCATCGACCGGACCCACTGTACTGAATCCTAGTCCTACTCTTGATTGTGCTTCCCTTCCTGTATTGTTCCATAGCTTTTCAAAATACTCTGACATGTGCTTAGACCATATGTGAGGAACTAAACCTTTATGTATAATATTTTGAACACAAGGTGAGTAAAAGTCAAAAGGTAATTCTATTAATTTTTTAAAATTATCTTCCTCGAGTCCTACATCCAACTTTGGACTTGAGGATGATGAACCCAAAAATAACCTCTTCTACTTCATGTCACAAGAAGACTTAGGGTCTTCCTTAACTATCAAACCTTCAACTTTCTGGGATGTAAGTGAGGTAAGAGCTAAGGTTCCCAACTATTGCCGAATAGTTTCACATAAACCAGATTTGAATACTTTGCTTTGCTTGGAGGCCTGGTCTTTATCTCTATGGATCAAAAGTCACCTCCAATGGAACCAGGGGTTGGTATGTATACTAATCACAGGACTCATCCTTCCTGAGCTGGATTCCAAGTCTATGTGAATAGTAGGGTACTCTATGAACTGAACACGACCTCTATTGGTCAACTCTCCCCACCCTCATTTCTACCGTGGAGGTTGAGCCATCCTACCCACATGTCCATATGATGGAATGAACTGGGTGGAATGTGATATGGATCTACTTCTTCTTCAATTCCTCTTTTGCTCACTTGGACTTTCTTTTCTTTTCTTTTCTTTTATCTTTTCTTTTGCTTCTTTTTCTTTGTTTTTGCATTTTGAATTTTATTCCAAGTTCATGAGAAAGGGTGTTTTGAGAAGATAGTAGGTCGCATCCTCATAAATCTCAACCTCTAACTAAAAAATGGCTTTTCATCTCCATTGACATGGTATTCCCATCTTTTCTAAACTTGATGCAGATGAAGGGAGGATGGAATGATCTTGTCAATGTATCCAAGGCCTACCAAAAAAGTGAATGAAGTATTCAATCAATGATGTAGAACTTGGCTTCAATCTTCCACACGATCTCCAATGGTAACATTATAGAACCCAAAAGCCCTCACCTGATCATTGAATCCTCTCAACATCATCATCTATCTCCTGAGTGTAGATGTTGATCTTCAAATAGGTAAGGGTCTTTAGACTCATAATTTTTACTAATGCACCTGAATCCATGAGAACCCTGGTGAGTCTAAACATGTCCATGTCAACTGTGATGTATAGGGGACGGTTGTGCTCCAAGTCCCCCAAAAGAAGGTCTTCATCTGTGAAGATAATCCCTTAGGATTCTTTTGCATAATGTGCTTCCTCACCTATAGTGGTCAGTTGAGCTAAGCATATTTCAAGATAAGACAAGGGCATCATATATGCTTAGCTTAGATGGAAAACTTTCTTAGATGATAAAGGACATTGTAGTCCACCTTCGACTGATCTTCCACAAGCATATCCAAGGGTGGAGCATCCTGTGGAAGGGATTCTTGATCTTCAGTGCTAATGACTTGTTTCCCTCTATCTAGATGTACTGCCCTAGGAGGTAGAACCTCACTATGAAGGTTGACTTCGGTGATCTCTTGAGACAAGGTGGTGGAAAGTTCTACACTTCTGCTCACCTACAATGGGGACTCTTAATGGATGATTCCAAGTCTATCTCAAGAGGTGAACCATAGTATTCAGTTGGAAAGTCCAACTTTGAATCGAAAGAGGAAGATTATTATAGTTAATTAGACTTGAAGAGTTATCTTAGTAGAAGAAGATAACTCATCGAGAGACATGATGTAATTCAAACTAGCTTTATTCTTCAATTTCTTGGTTTTGGAGGTACAAAGTAGAAATTAAGGAAAGTAAGTGGGGTAAGGGATTTGATGCCCTTATCCAGGATACAAGAGTTCTACTAGTAGAAGAAAGAGCTAATAAAATGGAAGAAGTTACCGGTGTGGAAGCAAGGGGCTGAGGTACATGGTATATGCTGGGCTATCTGGCATGTTACCGCCGAAGTTCCCTTTCCTAGAGTTGGCAGACAACTTGCAAACCTTCCTTGGTGTTGAGGTTTTAACTGCACCTAAGGAAAGCTTCTTGATCTTCGAATTATTTTCTTAGAAGTTTTAGACAAAGAAATGTCCCAACCTTCTTTTGGTAGGATCACTTGTATCCCCAAGGATTACCCTAACTAGAAGGTTGTTCCACAAGGTATTCCTTTGGGATACTAACACCGTCTTGAAACTATGTTCAAGCCGTCCTTGAATGTAAGCAATCCTCCAAAATGTGGCCTAGCATATGGTAAGGAAAAGTTTGGATCATGACTTTGCCTACTTCCTCCGCCTCCTTGGTTCGGTTCTTTCTTTAAGAGATTCTTAAAGATCTTTCTGATTACCTTCCTCTTAAAAGAATAAGGTTTGTTTAACTTATCTAAAAGAGTAGGTGGACCATAGCTACAGATATGCATGCATGCTGGTATGGGTGGTGGATGGGGCCGTGGAGGCAGTGGAGGCGGTATGGTTTCTCCATGGTGGTGGGAGGTGGAGGCTCCGAGGTCATGGTCTCTGACCGATCTCTATCGGGCTTCCTTGTCTATCGCTACATTGCTCCGTGTTTCTTCTCATAACCTTTTGGGATTTCTACTTTCAAAACTATTTGGCTCTCCTTGTAGACTAGCACCTTGATTAGCTTCTCAAATGTCTTTATGGTGAAGCCCTTAAGCATGAAGGTGACAGGGCCATGGATATTCTTCAAGAGAATCTCAATGGCATGCTGTTCAGATAGCTGTGGTTCACACTTCATACTCATGTTACACCATCGAAGAATATAATCAACAAGTGACTCACCAGAGTGTTGTTGGCTACAATGAGATCACCTACAGTAACCCTTTGTTGAGCTCCAATACTCTTGATGAAGAGTTGCTCTAACTCAAAGATATCTTTACAACTATTGACGCTCCATACCAATCAAAAGTAATACACTAGGCTACCGACAAAAGAGTCAAAAGAGTAAAGCATCGCCATACCATGTTGCAATAACTGGCCTAAAGTGAGCTATATTCGCCTCATTCCACTATCAAGCTTTTGAAGGAAGGAGGCAAAAACCCTTGGGATATATTTGGATAACATCAATTCCTCGTAGGTCTACCCTTTTAACCGATGATCCTCTCCAACAGCCAAAGCCTTTAACCTGCTCAAACCATGGATTTAGATCTTTTCATGGGAGGTACTTTCCACTGCCTTCCTATATACAAATCCAAAGCACTGGCCAAATATACCAAAGCTCCAGGTGATGGGCTGATTCTACTGTGTCTCCTTGATCAACTTCATCACCTTCCATGGCATGTTAAGAAGAGAACCTCTAGTATCAATGCATACCAATCCCCATCAAGTCAACTTCATTGGGATCGTACTCTCTTCATCGACCATGCATACCCTAAGATCTCCTTCTTCCATAAAATAGTGTGCAACTATCTCATCTAAGGATCGATCTAACTCAAGTACAAATAGTTTGCCGACGTGATCGCTATCAACCGAGAGGCACCCACCTCTAGAGTCAATCTGTGGATTATTCACTAGTGAATGATACTCATTGATACCGATAATAGGGTGGCAATCCTAGGATGATCCTCTACTATACACGTGAATCATCCATCTAGAATATTTGTGATAACCACCATCTGATCCACCATGGGTGGAGTTGGTGAAGGAATGACCACGAAGCTCCAGGGTCGCCACTCCTTTCGCACCACCACTAAGGAAGAAGGTCAAGCAGGAGAGCTCGGCCCTACCACGATGGGTGGTATAGGAGAGATCCCTCATACGGATCACCAACGGGTTTTTTCCCGATGCGCCTTCATGGCCTTAAATGGAATGGGAGATGCGAAACCTATGATGGCGACGGGGTAGAGCGTTGGAGACACCACCGACTCTCTATGCACAGGAACTACCCTCCTATGGTGGCTGGTCCCCATGAGGAGAATACTATCATATGGTCAACGTATGTGGAAAATCAACCAAAGCGAAGCCGTGACGGTGAACCTCTTCTCACTAATGTGTGATGGGACCTCACCCCTCTCGATGGATCTACCTCCCTACTATGGGGATAATAGATAAGATTGAACGGGTACCGACGAGCATCCGTATGCTCCACCTAGCATAGAATAGAAAAGCGGTGCACGACCTCCTACTCTAAAAGCGGTGAATGCACCATTGAGGGGTGATGAATGATCCTCCTAGCATCCTCTCAGACCATCATGAGAGGATGAAACTTTTTCATAACCAATGGTGAAGTGATCATGGAGACTCATGGTCGACCTCCGCTTCTATCAAGCTATCCAGTGTGGAACCATTTGACCATATGATTCTTGTTCATCTGTGGGTGGGATGAGGAGTGTGAGCTAGACCCATACTCAAATGGAGGCAAGCCTAAAACTGAGCCTTACCCTTGGAGGGTAGATATGGTAGGTGCTAATACCACCGCAACATGGCAACTCTAAGATGAACTGCAATGGAACTGATCACGGTACTTTGAAACTATAAATGACGCCTATGGTACTATGCTTTCCTTCGTGAGGAGAGATATCCAATGATGGTAAATCTACCATGATGCCGCGCCACCTTCTTCCTGGGTGAGGGAATGCCCTCACAAGTGATCTTCACCCCCCTCAAATCCACCAAGTGGATCAAGTGGGTATGGTCCATGGAAGTCATCTAGAGCTAGATCCATACCGGGGGAAAGTAAAGACAATTTTGAGAATTGGCCATTGCACAACTATAGTAAACTGAAACGCACTAATGACTGAAAAGAATCTACAATGAGAAATGAACTTGTATCAATTTTCTGTCTCCATAGATTTTGAATTTTAAATTTTGAAAATTTGAACCCACATCCAATAACTTGGAAGTGTTATGGGAGGTTCAAATGAATTTGAAGAGATTGATTGAAAGTGGAATTTGAATATGAATCCAACTCTAATAAATTTAAGTATGTTGAAATATGGATTCAAAATTTTTGATAGGATGTTTTCATAGGTTCATTTGAATTTTATTTATGAAATTGAATTTTTGATTTTGGTGACCCTTCCCTTTAACAAATTTGGGTATGCTACAGTAAGGGTGAAATGGTTTTGTTTTTGATTGCTAATTTTGGAATTTTACTTTACTTAGCAAAGTTAGGTATGCTAAGTGAAGTAAAAGTGATTGTTTCTTTTTTTTAATTTTGTTTTGTTTTGTTTTGATTTTTGGAAAATTATGGAATTCTTATTTAGCAAATTTAGGTATGCTTAGTGAAGAATTCAAGTGTATTTTGTTTAATTTTTGAAAATAAGATCCTTAGCAAATTTAGGTATGCTAAGGGGATCCTAAGTGTTTCATTTGTTTGGATTTTTTTTTTTTTTTTTTTGAAAAAGGGTAGGACCCTTAGCAAAATTGGTATGCTAAGGGGATCCTAAGTGTTTTGTTTTGTTTTTGAAATGATTGAAAGCAGAGATTTAACTTTAGAAAATTTGATATGCTAAAGGTGAAATCCCACTTGGTTTTGTGAAATGGAAATTTCACTTAGCAAATTTGAGTATGCTAAATGAAATTCCAAATGGTGTGTTTAAAATTTTGATTTCATTTTTTATTTTTGAAAATGGAAACTTCTCTTTAGCAAATTTGGTATGCTAAGAGGAAGTTCCAAAGGTGTTTGAATATTTTTGTTTTGATTTTGAAACTTCACTTAGCAAATTTGAGTATGCTAAGAAGTTCCAAAATATGTTTTGAAATTTTGAATTTTGGATTTGGAAACTTTACTTAACAAATTTGGGTATGTTAAATGAAATTCCAAATATTGTTTTGAAAATTTTTGAATTTTGATTTGGAGACTTCACTTAACAAATTTGGTATGTTAAATGAGGTTCCAAATGTGTTTGAAAATTTTGATTTTGATTTGGAGACTTCACTTAACAAATTTGGTATGTTAAAAGAATTTCCAAATATTGTTTGAAAATTTTGAAATTTTTGGATTTGGAAATTTCACTTAACAAATTTGGATATGTTAAGTGAGGTTCCAAAATGTGCTTTAAATTTTTTTGAAATATGATTGTGGATTTTGATTTTGGATTTGGAAATTTTACTTAGCAAATTTGAGTATGCCATGTAAAGTTTTAAATGTGTGTTTTTAAAAAATTTTGAATTTTGGGATTTAGAGACTTCACTTAACAAATTTGGGTATGTTAAGTGAGATTCCAAATGTATTTATAAAATTTTAAATTTTGGATTTGGATACTTCACTTAACAAATTTTGGTGTGTTAAATGAAGTTCCAAATGTTTGTTTGAAATTTTTTGAAACATGATTGTTGATTTTTGAATTTAGATTTGGAAACTTTATTTAGCAAATTTGATTATGCTAAATGAAGTTCCAAATGTATGTTTGAAATTTTTTTGAAATATGATTATTGATTTTGATTTTGAATTTGGAAACTTTACTTGGCAAATTTGATTATACTAAGTGAGGTTCCAAATGTATCTTTGAAAAACAAATTTCTAAAATATGATTATTGATTTTGATGTTTTGAAAATAGGACCTCCATTCAACAAATTTAAGCATGTAGAATGGAGAAAAAAAAGTTTTAAAATATGAAATTTTTGTGTGTGATTATTGCTTTTTTGAAAGAGAGGAATTCCAACTTGAAACATATGTGAGATATGCTCAAGTGGGATTTCCTAAATGATTTTTATTATTATTTGGGAATGAAACCTTCATTTAATAAATTTTAGTATATTAAATGAAGGTATTCATGTGTGCTTTTTGGAAATTTTTATTTTCTTTACAAATGAACTTTCTATTCAATAATTGTGAGTGTATTGAAATAGAAAGATTCATGTATGCTTTTTGAAAAATTTTATGATTATGATTATGATTTTGAAAAAGATGATTGTTCATTTTATTAGTTTTATTTTTGAAAGAAGATATACATTTGTGCTTTTGAAAAATTTTATTAGTTTTAATTTTGAAGTGCCTACATATAACAATCATGGGAATTGTTAAATGAAGCTGACAAAATTTTGTCAAAATATTTTATTAAGTGCATTTTTGAAAAGGTGCTCTTGAAAAGCAAAATTCTTTATGGAAGATTTTATTATTTTTAGGATGAACCTTTCCTAATCAAAAAAAGAATAAGGAGGAAGTCTTAAAGATGTTCTCTTTTTATTTTAGATCTTTTCATTTTACCCATTGGAGAACCCAACAGGGGGTTTTAAGACCAACAAGAAATGCAGTCCTAAAACCTAAAGATGTTGGCTAACTCAACTCAAGAATGAAATGCCCTAAGTGCCAATAGAAAGAAGGATAGTCTTGGATTCATACCAAAGTACAAATCCACTATCATTATTCAAAGACAATGTTCATTTACCAAAGATGGAAAAAAGGAACCTTCCCCAGCAGAGTCTCCAAAAAAATCTGTGATGAAAAATTCCTACAAGGAGTCACCTTTCAAATCTGTGGAGAAAAGAAAGAGGAGAGCTATAGAAATTCATCTTAGGATGCCATGCAGATCCATAGATATACTTATTCAGGTAATTGAGTATGTCATCAAAGAATAGTGTACTATCTCAAAAGATAGAAGTAACTACCATTTAATGGACCAATCAATAAGACTCCTAAGAAAGATGGGTATATGTAGATTCTTCCCTACTTTACATGGAAAAGTAAAGCAAGGTTTATTTTAAACTAGGTTTGTTAAGTTCTCAGGGCAAGCCCTAGTTAATTACATCTTAAGTGAGATCCAGGAAAACTAAGGTAAATGATCGTTGTCTTTGAAGATTTCAATAGAAAGGACTATCAATCAATTTGTTTATTTATTTAAAAATCAAATGGGATTGATCAAAAAGAGAGTTATTATCGAAGCCAAAATGGAAGATAAGTAGGAGATTCCCACGATGCTAGGAAACCTAATGAGCATCTCAAACTATCCTATAGTTGGGCTTTACATTTTTGAAATTGATTTAATTTGTTTGAGTTGCATTTTTCATTAAAAATTTAGAACTTAAGATTCCTTAACACAAGATTAAGGAAATGCCTAAGAGGTGAGAAATTATGCTTATTGCCCACAAAGAGGAGAAGCAATCTCAGAACCTAAATCTAGGGAGCTTCGGAGAGGACCGAAAGCACAACCTACATCTAAGTCAAAAAATGGGTAATTAGTTTGCCTTAAGAGACAAATCACCCGACTTTGGACTTACAACTGTGGCAACCAACTCCTCCCATGATTTTAAATACATGTAGGCAAGTCTTATGCTTATGCAAGATAGTTATTATTTTATTTAGAAACAGACTAAGTCCTTAAACTCACTCCCTAAAGAGACTAGATCATGAAAAGGGCATGCTTCAAATGACCTAAATCTAATGCAATTCAAATTTCATTTTATTTTCATTTTTTAATAATTTTTGACTCAGGTTAATAATATTTTTATGATTAATGTATGAGAAATCAGATTATTGACCAAAATCAGTGAGAAGCTAGGAGGTGAGTTTCCACCACGGCCCTCAAAGTCAAGTCAGGTTCTCTGGCAAACGTGGAAGCCCTCCAATCAAGAGTGAAATAATATGTATTTTTGCATGATATTATAAAGAAATGCTCATCCATCTAAGAGGTTGTTAATTCTTTTATCTTAATTTTAAACCTAAACTTTAGGTGAGGTTATGAGTTCTTTATTTCTCATTTGAGCTGTTAAGTTAGGTAAAAGATTTATTTTTTTCTAAAGAGCCTAATTCACATCCAGGTCATATATAAAGCAAGAAAGAAACTTGAAAAATCATGTCACTTAATGCAAAATCTAAACAAATCATCAAATAATTTATAAAGCTAATCGTAAAAAGAATAAATGGTCAGGTCGCACCACCATAAAAAAAAATATCAAATGTGGGTAGAAGCTCTACCCTTATACAACCTACAAAATGAATTAAATTATAATTAAACAAAGGAAATTCATTATTATGGGGTCTTCAAGCTTTATTCTTCTTTCTTCTTTCTTTCTTTTTCTTTTATTTCCTCCTTTGGATTTGAGAGGTGGATGCTTCACATGGTGCATAAGATAGGATCTTATGACCAATATTCATCCTAATCCCATAACAAATCATTCCAAAATCCTAATATAAATTTTACATGAAAATAAAAAGTGGAAATCTAACTAACACCGAAAATAAATGTTAACTAAAACACACCACAAATCCCAAGCATGTATATTGGACTTATCACCCCACACATGGGTGATTAAGTCCACTATGGATTATGCTTAGGGTATAAGCACCTACAAGAAAAAAAAGCATTTATATTTTATTTATGAGTCTTAAGCACAATTTAAAAGAATAGTTTGACTAAGCATGTCCTACCATTCATTCTATGAGCATACACCTATCATCCAGTCTAAAATATATATCACAAAACAAAATAAAGTATCAAACCATGCACCAACCTAACCTAAATCTAGAAGTGGTGACTCAAACTAATGTGTGTGCTTTGAAAGTTTATGTGGTATGCTTAGCTTAGGACTTTGGGTTTAAATTTCCTAAGTGTAAAGAACTTGTTCAACTTAGAAGAGGGTTTCATTTAAGTTGTTTAGGTGTTTTGGATTAATTTAATTTTATGTTTTATTTAATTTATGTGGATCCTATAATTAATTACTAAGTTATGAAGAGAGGGAAAGACAAGAAAACTTCTCTTTCCTTCCCTAACCTAAGTAATTTCTAAAGTAGATACAATTTTTATTTGGTTTAGGTGAATGTTTTGATTAAATATTTTAATTACTCCTAAGTTTAGATAAACTCTAAACAAACCTATTCAAAAAGAAAGGCATTTTAAGATTAAATAAAATAAATCAAAATTCACATAACACACATTACTTCAATTCTTTCCCCAACATATATATAACATGCATACGGATGGACCCTAAGCATATCTATACATACAAATGAGAGTAGTTAACACACTTTATGATGCATGCTAAGTAATCCATTTAAGAAAATTTAGAAGTTGAGTATGCATGAATTTATTTTTTTAAGTAGAAAAGGTTTTCCTTATCTAAATTTTCACATACATACATGGAAGTAAGAAAGGCATAAGTGAGTACAACATCATTTTTAACTAGAGGTATAAGGTACAAGACCTACTTAGGGCAACCTAGGGGTTGTCCAGACTAATATACCACTTTCCTTAAGTACAAACATGTATATAAAAGAAATGAAATAGAAAAGGAAAATGCAAAAGTTGTTTAATGGATTCATTTTTGTTTTTGCAATTTATGCATGCAAGTATAGGAAAACCTTCATATATGATAGCGTAGGTATGAATAAGGTATAGCATTAAGTAAGTGTTGGGTTCTTTTCAAATGAACCCTACATCTTACCAACTCTTATTCAAAACTATGCTAACATAAGAAGGAAAGAAAGGCTACACTAAACATGACTTTATAATCTATCACATGCAAGCTTATAATTAAAGCATAAGTAGCACACTTTTAGATTTATTATTTGAATTATGTATTTTTTTGAAAATAATTTATATTTAGTAGAGATAATAGCCGCACATATTTTACTTTAGCCAAACCATGCACATTTGACATGAAGTAAACAATTTCATTTTTAAATTTTGAAAAATGAAATTATGAATGCATGAAATTGCATGGCATACAACTTAACATGTTGAGAAAAGATCCAAAGCAATGAAAGCATGTAAACAAACTCACTTTACTTAATTCCTAAAGACATTCTTATAGATTAAGAAAATTTAGAATAAATCAAAAGGAATTTCAAAGTGATTCTTATTTAGTTTGAAGTTTGATTTAATTTTAAAAAGGTGAGATGAGTTTGCTATTCCTAACCCATTCCCATAAGTGTGTTTTATTTTTGTTTAATTTCTAATTTATTAGACACATTTTTATGCATTGATTAGGTTAGGGTATGAATTAAGTAGCTTAATTAACCCTTACCTACACCACCTTAGAAAAATTAACTAAGTAATTATGAGCCAATGAGATGACATAAAACCCACAAGAAATCTAAATTTACAATGCACCTAATAATGAAAAGACCTAATACAATTTGGCTCACAATTAAAAGTTAATTAAGCTATTTAGTTTAGCTTAAGTAATTTCAAAATACCCTTTCACACTTATGAATAGAATTTTGATTTTCTTAATTAAACTTAGGCTATTAATCACTTAAGAATCTACCCAAGGTAGATTAATTAAGTTTTGGAACTTTTTAGAATTTTTGAAAATTGATTAAGGGGATAATTAATGAATTAACCCTTAATTAAGAGAAGATTAAGGAGAGAGAGGGGGGTTTAGGGAAAAGATTAGGGGAAATGCCCTAAAATTATTCCATAAACCTCCTACTTACTAGATTTGACCTTAATCAACCCTAATCATAGGTTAAAATAACTAATTATACCCTAATTACCCTTAATTACATGAAAGAGATCATTTGGGAATGAAATATCAATTTTCCAAATTGAGCCCTCAATAAATCTCAAGAAAATTAGGGGAGGTAGAGCTCACCCCCTAAAATGATCCCTTAAAATTTGAGATTAATTTATCACCTAATTAAAAGATAATTAGCTAATTAATATTCCCAAAGAAACTCAAATTCAGAGAAAAGGGTATTCCAAAATCCATTGAAATCCTTTTTAAAATATTCTTGATGAAATTATCTTCCCATAGCATTTTCCTTTTATTTTTCTAATTTTTAGAGGGAATTATGAATTTTATAAGTTCTATGGATTAATTAGGAATTAATTAATTGCTTAACTATGCTAATGTCTACCACGGATTTTGGTTTGGCCAAGTTTTATTGGATTTTGAATCCATTTGATATGGTTTGGCTCGTGTTGACCCATTTTGGTCAAAATGGGTCAACTTTGGTCAAGTTGACCAATAGGTCAAATTGGGTAAAAATCTGGGTTGGGATAAGTTCATATGACCATTTGAAATATTTTGGTGGCTTTGGTTTGATTCAATTTGCTATATATTTGATTTTGGCTCATATGATATTTAGGTCAAATGGGTCAAGTTGACCCATTTGACCTATTTGGGTTAGGTGAAGAGTAGGTTTAGGTTATGTTAGTCATATGGAGTGGATTGGTATCTTTGTTTCCAATCAATTTGGGTTAAGTTCAATTTTGGCTTAACATGACCCCTTTAAGTCATGTTGGGTCTATGGTCAATTAGGCTAGGTCAGGTCTAGTTGGTCAATTGAGGCTTTGGTCAAGTTTAACAAGTGATTTAAATGAACTTGACTCATTGGTTTTGATCAATTTAGCTTAGATCAAGTTTTGACATATTTTGACCCTTTAAGTCAAAATGGGTCAACTTGGGTCAAGTGGGTCAATTGGGCTAGGTTAGGCTCAAATGTTGGCTTGGTCAAGTTCAAACAAAAGTCATGAGTGAACTTAGATTAATGGTTTCACTCAATTTGGCCTATCATGAAATTTGTCTATGTAAGGTTTCATTTTAGGTTAAGTGTTGACTTGGTCAACCCTTAGGTTTGACCCAATTTGATTGATTGATCATCCCATGATGATTGTTGATCTTGATGAGAGGGATATATGAGTTTGGTTCAATCTAATTTGTTTTGGATCAAAAGTTTTTAGTGTACTTTGGGTCAAGTGAGCCTAAGTGTGTCAAATGGCTTGGTCAAAGCTTGATTTGAAGTGGGTTGATCTTGTATATGGACTCATGATTGAAAAATAAATCCATTTACAAGTGGTTTGAGGTCAAATGGATTTTGATCTGTTCGAAAGTTTCATATTCAAAGGAAGAATATGAAAGGGTTTTGGGTTTGATTTTTGATTTGAGTTTTAATTGTTTGATTGAGGTTTGAATTTATATATGAGCTCATGATTGTAGGTTTGATTGAATCATGAGAGAAAATCAAGAGTTTGGCTTGATTTGAAAGCGATTTGACTAAGTTAAAAATTTTGGCTTGAAAGGCTTAGATTTGATTTTGAATGGATTTGAATTTAATTTTCAGAATTGATTTTGATTGTTTGAATTTATATTTCATTTATATATGTGAATGTAAATGAGAATATAAATTGATCATGAGAAAATTTCAAGAATTTGAAAGAGTTTAATCATGATTTAGGTTAAATCCATTAAAGGGGATCTAAAGGATTTAAAGTAATTTTTTAATTTGAAATTTAATTTTTGAAATGGATTTGATTGATTTATATGTATATTTCATTTATATATTAGAATATAAATGAGAATACAAATAAGTTTTGAGAAAATTCCATGAATTTGAATGAGTTTGATAAAAGTTTAGGTTAAATCTATTAAAGAGAATTTAAAGGATTTAATTTCAAGGATTTTAAATTTGGAATTTAATTCTTACCTTTGATTTGATTGATTTATATTTATATTTCATTTATATATGAGAATATAAATGGGAATATACATAATTTTTGAGAAAATCCCATGAGTTTGAATAGGTTTGATCAAGGTTTAGAGTTGATTTTGGCTAAGTCCTTTAATGGAAAATTAAAGGGGCTTAAGAAAATTTCCATAAATTGATTTGGAATTTTGAGTTTAATTTGATTGTTTGAATTTATATTTCATTTATATATGTGAATATAAATGAGAATATAAATGGATCATGAGAAAATCTCAAAGATTTGAATAGGTTTGAATCATAATTTTGGCTAAGTCCTTAAGGGAGGCTTATGGATTTAGAAAATTTGAACTTAGGAATTTTTGATGGATTTTGATCATGGATTTCAATCATGGATTTCAACCATGGAATTGAATTATGGAATTGATTTGAGTTTAGAGTTAATCAAATAGAATTGATTTGGAGTTTGACTTGAAAGAATGAAAGTGAGGAATGGTTTAAGCTAAAGGGTAGAAAATTTTCCTAACACCCGTAAGGCATGACCTATTCATATAGCTAACTCTTCTAAGTCTCTAGGGCTAAGTTGGAGTGTCCACCTAATCACTAGATGTATCTTAAGATTAAGAAACTCTTAAAGTCTAAGAGGGATCCTATACCTAAGATGGAGGTGTTGAGAGCTCATTCTAAAAATGAGGTCAACACTTATGTAAATATATATATGAATCATAAGAAAGAGAGCTTCATTTCACATACTTAAGCTATAATCACTTGCAAATCCTATATGTATTCATAACTATCATCACTCTACATATTATTATTAATTTATAAACTTTAGAAAATAGAATTGATTTTATTAGTGATAATAGCCTCACTTATAATTAAATTAAGTCAACACATGTAAGCTTACATAAATAAAGTCCATTTAATTTATTTATATTTGAAAAAAAAAAACATGAATGTATGAAACCATATGACATACAACATTTAAAGTAATTGGAAACTAATAAATAAATATAAACATATGGTTCATTCAACTAAATTAATTCATAAGGACAATCACATTAAATAAAGCTATTTAAGGAAAATCAAAGCTTATTATTAAATTGATTCTTGGACTTTGATTAATTTGAAAGAGAAGGAGATTTGTTTGTTGTTTTAATCTCATTTCCATGTTGGTGAATTTAGTTGGTTTAAGAAGAGGTAATCAAATAGATTTTATGGATTAATTAAATTGGATCCTTAATTAAATCATTTAATTTCCCTTACCTATGCCTCTTTAATTTGATTAACCATTTTATTATGAGCCACAAATGACATGAACATATGAGAAAATAAAATTGCAATGCTTCTTAAAGGATCTAATGCAAATGGCTCATAATTAAATGTTAATTAAGTTAAAGAACCTAATTAAATACTTTCATGATTTTTCCACACTTATGGGTTAATCATGATTTCCTTAAGGGTCTTTTTGTTATTAAATACATAAAGAGGAACCCTTAATCTCATTATTAAATATCTGATATGATTATAGTTTTAATTTGATTAATTAAGGCACTTAATCATTTAATTGAATCCTTAATTAATTTCCATATTAATTAACCTTCTTTAAAATGAAATGGACTTGGGAAAAAGATTAGGAAAAGGATCAAAATCTCACTCCCTCATCCATTCATTGTAAAATAGTGATTATTGACTTTAATTAATTAAATCTTGATGTTTAAATCATTAATTAATCATTTAATTAATTAAAGAAGTAATTAGGGTTCAAATGATCAATTTTTCTAATTATCTAAATAATAAATTCCAAGAAATTCATGGGAGGCAGAAGTCATCCCATCAAATCAAGAGAAAAAGTTTAGAATTAATTGTTCAAGTAATTAGGACTTAATTAAGCTAATAAAGTTTTAATTACTGTTCAAACTTAATTGAAATTAATTTTAATTTGTTCTCCTTTAAATTACCTTTAAAATGAGTATTTATTTATATTTTTAAATTTTTTCTACAATTTTTTATGATTTTTCAAAATTTCAATAATTAAAATAATTAATTAAGCCCTAATTAAGCCTAATCTTGTTGTGGCCACATGGATCACTGATGTGGCGCACTTTCCACGTGGTGCCATGGGATAGTTTACTTAAACGCATCTATGGTGAAAATTTATTACATTTTTTAAGTGTATACTTCCATCTCCAATCTATGTGGATAAAATGAAGATAGAAATAAACCCTTTTATGCATTTGGACACCACGTAGATCTGCAGATGTTCTTATTAGGGTGATCACATACGATATTAAGGAGAGGTGTACTATCTCAAAAGATAGAAGTCACCACCCTATAATGGACCTAATCACCTGAATAAGGACTTCTAAGGTCAATGGGTCTGCATGTATACTAAAGATTCTTCCCCTACTTTACATAGAAATGTGAAGTAGGGTTTATTTCAAATCAGATTCATTAAGTTTCTCTAGGCAAATGATTAATTACATCTAATGAAGGATTTCTTGAATACTCTTGATCAAAGAGAGAGTTATTGCTAAAGAAAGATAAGTAGGAGATTTGATGCTAGAAACCTAGCGAGCGTCTCAAACTATCCTATGGTTGGGCTTTACATTTTTTAAATTGATTTATTTATTTGAGTTGAATTTTTATTAGAAGTTTAGGGCTTATGAATCCACAACATAAGATTTTGGAAATGCCTATGGGGTGAGGATTTATACTTATGGCTCAAAGGGGAGAAGCAACCTCAGAACCTAAATCTATGGAGCTTTGGCGATGGCCAAAAGCACAACCTAAATCTAAGGTGAAAATGGGTATATGGTTTACCTCTACTAGAGAAGATAAACTACCCAATTATTGGACTTACAACCGCCTGGAGGTGGCCGCCAACTAACTCCTCCTACGATTTTAAATTTATGTAGGCAAGTCATATGCTTTATGTAAGATAGCTAGGTTGTTATTTATTTTAGAAAGATACTAAGTCCTTAAACTCACACCTTAAGAGACTAGATCATTTAAGGGAATGAAAATGACCTAGATCTAATGCAAATCATATTACATTTTTATTTTCATTTTTGGACAATCATTTAACTCAGGCTTATAGGATTCATATGCCTAATGCATGAGAAATAAGATTATGGGCCAAAATCAGCGAGAAGGGGAGATGTATTTCCACCATGGCTCTCATAGGTCAAGCCAAGTTTTCTGGCAAAGGTGGAAGCCCTCCAATCAAATGTGAAATAATATACTTTTATGCATGATGTTATAAAAGAAAATACTCATCCACCTAAGGGATTGCTAATTCTTTTATCTTGATTTTTAGCCTAAGCTTTAGGTGATGTTATGAGTTCTTTATTTTCAATTTTGAGTTACTTAATTTGGTAGAAGATTTATTTTTTCCTAAGAGCCTAATAATCATCCAGGCCATACATCAAGCAAGAAAGAAACTAGGAAAAGGATGCCAACTTAATGCACAAGCTAAACAAAATATCAAACATTTTACAAAGCTAACACAAAAGAATAAAAGGTCATTTGTGGTCGGGCGCCACCGCACAAACCTGAAAATAAATTGGGTAGTCGAACTCTGCCCTTATACAACCCAGATTACAAATGAATTAATTTTTAATCAAACAAGGAAATTCATGTTATGGGGTCTTCATTCTTCTTCTTCTTTTCCTTTCTTCTTTTTTCTTTCTTCTTTAGTTCCTTCTTTTGGATGGTTGGAATGTGGATGCTCCAAAGGCTTCACATGGTGTATAAGATGAAAACTTATGACCAATGCCAATCTTAATCCCCATAACAATCATTCCAAAATCCTAATTATAAAAATTACATGAAAAGGAAAAGTAAATCTAACTAATACTTGCAAAACAGAGATTAGCCAAACAAACCATACAAATCTCAAGCATGTATATTGGACTTAGCACCCCACACATGGGTAACTAAGTCCACCTGGCCTATTGGATTATGCTTAGGGGTATAAGCACTTGCACAACAAAAGCAGTTATTTTTTCATTATAGCACCCCTTAAGCACAATCTCCTATAGATAATAATGATTATAGTAAATCATCCAACCATTCATTCCAAGCACATTCACCCAAACATCGATACTAAAAAAATATCACAAAATAAAAGCAAACATCAAACCATGCACCGCCCTAACCTAAATTTAGAAGTGGTGACTTAGTCTAATGTGTGTGCTTTTAGAGGGTTTATGTGGTATACTTAGCTATGGCTTTAAGGTTTGAATTCTCTAAGTGTGAAGATGTTCACCTTAGATGGGTGGTTTCATTTAAGTGTTTAGTTGATTTGGGTTGATTTTATTTGATGCTTTGTTTAGGTTTGAATGAATCCTACAATTAATTACTAAGTGTTGTAAAGAGAGGGAAAAGAGAAGAGAACTTCTCTTTCTTTCCCTATCCTAAGTAATTTATAAAGTGGATTCATGTTTGATTTTATTTAGTGAATATTTTATTATGTGTTTTAATTAATCATAAGTTTATATTTTTCCTATACAAACCCATTCAAAAGGAAAGGCATTTTAAGATTAAGTAAAGTGAACTAATATCACAAAACACACATCACTTCATTTCTTTCCCAACACATATAACATGCATATGGATGAATCCTAAGTATACCTATGCATACAAATGGAAATATTTAGCACACTTTATGATGAATGCTAAGAAATGTTACTTAAGAAAATTGGAATGTTGTATGATGCATGATTTTCATTAAGTAGAAAAGAGGGGTTTCCTTTAATCCATTATTCACAAGCACATACGTATACATAAAAGGCATAAGTGAGTGCAGCACCATTATTAGCACCAGGGGTGTAAAGTACAAGACCTACTTAGGGCTACTTAAATCCTCGCAATCCGAGTTGTCCAAACTAATATACCACTTTCTTTAAATATAAACACATGTATAAAAGGAATGAATGGAAAAAAGAAAGATGCAAAAAGTTTGTATTTGTTTGCTTATTTTATTTATGCAATTTATATGTACAAGTGGGGACATCCTTCTTAGGTAATAGGATAATAATGGATAGGAATAGGTTTAGGCAAGTGTTATGTTCTTTTCAAATAAACTATACACTTTGCCAAATCCTATTCAAAATTATGCTAAAAGAAAAGGGAAGGAATGTCACACTATGCACATCTTCATATTTATATCTACATGCAAACTTATAACTAATTATAAATAGCACACTCTCAATTTTAAGTGTTTGATTTATATATTTAAAAAAAATAGTTTTGTATTTAGTAGTGATAATAGCAATTCATACTTTTATTTTAGCCAAAACATGCAATTTGACATAAAGAAAACATTTCATTTTTCAATTTGATTTTTGAAAAGCATGAATGCATGAAATTCATATGACATACATATTTAGCATGTTAGGAAAGAACTAAAGTGATGAAAGCATGTAAACACATTCACCTTAATTAATTCCTAAAGATAATCTTATGAAATAAGAAAACTTAAAGAAAATCAAGTTGTTTTTAAGGAAGGTTTGATTTAACTTAAGAAATGTGAGGTGAGTTTTCTGCTCCTAACCCATTCCCACATATGTTTGTTGATTTAGTTTGTTCTTAGATTATTAGATGATTTTTATATGTTGCTTAGGTTAAGGTATGAATTAAGTGTCTTAATTACCCCTTACCTATACAACCTTAGCATACTTAATCAAATAATTATGAGCTAATGAGATGACATAAAACCACACAAGGAATTTAAATTTGCAATGCACCTAGGAAATAAAAGGACCTAATGCAATTGGCTCAAGATTAATGATTAACTCAACTAAGAGATTTAGTTTAAGTACTTTCATAACCCCTCTCACACATGTGAGTTAACTTTTGATTTCCATAATGTACTTAGGTTGTTGAACACCTAAGCATCTACCCAAGATAGATTAATTGAGTTATGGAAGGTTTTAGAATTTTATGAAATTAATTAAGGGGATAATTAGTGAATTAACTCTTAATTAAGGTTGGACTAAGGAAGAAAGGGGGTTTAAAGAATATCTTAAGGAAAGTATCCCAAAATTATTCCCTGAATCTCATATTCACTTAATCAAAACTTAATTGACTCAATCAGAGGGTTAGACCACTAATTATACCCTTAATTAAGCTTAATTACATTAAGGGAGAAATTAAGGAATGAACTAGCAATTCCTATAATTAAACCACCAATAAATCCCAAAAAAATTAGAGAAGGCAGGAGTCATCCCACTATTTATGAACAAGAAGTTTAGGATTAACCAGTGGAGTAATTAGAGGATAATTAGCAAAATTATATTACCAATAAAACCCAAATCTAGAGAAAAATACTATTCAAATTCCATTGAAATCATTTTTAGAATATTCTATGTCCAATTATCTATCCAATGCAATTTATTTCATTTTTTTAATTTTCTAGGCTTATATATGAATTTAGGAAGTTTTCATGATTAATTAAGTGATTTAATAGCCTAATTAAATATTTAATCTCGTCGGCCCTACGTGGACTACTGACGCGGCATGCGCTTTCCAGGTGGCGTGATGGGATTCGATATTAATGTTGTCACATTATAGCGTCACGTCAGCGATGGTGCTACGCGCTTTCTCCTCACCCGTCTGATGAAGGGTTGGATGTCTGAGATTAAAGCCACAGCTCTAAAAGGATGAAACATGGGATTTATGTGTTTTAATCACGGTCGTCCATCCAAAATGCACGGATGGACAGCCTATGACCCTCCCCTATATTTTCCTGTGGGAGAAAACATTTGTCCATCTTCTAAGGATGATTCGAGCTCGATTGAGCTCAGATTGATCCCAAAACTTACCCACATCATCTAAGCATAAAGGCAAACACATCCAATGGCTAGATTTTCATGGGATTAAACTTCACTTCATAAAGGACTAAACTATATTGAAATTATGCTCAGTTTAATGGCTAACCTCACTGGAGATGATCATTGATGCTCGATTCTCTTGGAGAAGCTTCATTTTGTACAGATGAAGTTTTGTTGAGAGTTTGAGGTCTTAAAATTGGATGGATGCTTCTATGGGTCAAGTCCACCTTCACTTGAGCTCAATCTTGATCAAGAGTGGCCCTCCCTTGCCTTTGGAACTTGGGAAAGAGCTTGGGTAAACTCGATTGAGTTCCCTGAGGATGCTTGCAAAGTGAATTGGCTTGATTTCAAGTGTGGAGTAAGTTTGAATTTCAATGGAGCTCCCCTATTTTAGATTTGAGTAAATCCAAAAATGGAAAGTTGATTTCACTCTAGGAAGCTTGGGATCACTTGGCAAAGGCTCCTCTGGCTTCTCTTAGCTTAATCGAGTATGAGGCTGTGAAGATTGAATGGAATTAGGGGGAGTATATCTCCCCCTTGAAGGATCGAACGGTCGTGAAGTACTTGGTCATTTTGATCCAATTGACCCTATTCAATGGGTTATTTGAGCTGTTTAGAGTGGCATGGCATTCGATTTTGGCCAGAGGAGGAGTGGGTGAGGTGGCCATATGATCAAATAAGGTGGAGGGAGGATTCCATGTGGCCATTTTCAAAGGAGGTGGTCGAGTTAGGGTTTGTGTTAGGTTTGGCTGACTCAAACCCATTTGGTCATATGCACCATGTTCATTAGTGATCATTTGTTCCACTAATAGGATGTCAAGTGTCCATGGAAAGGAATTGACCAAATTCCAAATGGTTTTGATTTTGGGTTACCTTATGTCTTAAGGGTAAAATGGTCATTTGACCTTTATTTCTATTTGGGCATGTTTGGTATGATTGAAAAATGGGTTGGGCCAAGTTTCATTGAATTTGGAGTTGGTTTGATGTGATTTGGCTCGTGTTGACCCATTTAGGTCAAAATGAGTCAACTTTGGTCAAGTTGACCAATTGGTCAAATTGGGTCAAACCAAGGGTTGGGTCAAGTTCATATGATCATTTGAAATATTTTGGTGGCTTCGGTTTGATTCAATTTGGTTTATGTTTGAATTTGGTTCAATTAAGTTCATTTGGGTCAAATGGGTCAAGTTGACCAATTTGACCCATTTGACCCATTTGATCTATTTGGGTTAGGTCATGGGTTGGTTCATGTTTGGTCGGTCCTATAAAATGAATTGGTATCTTTTTTTCTAATCAATTTAGTTTATATTTGAGTTTGGCTTAATTTGACCTTTTAGGTTAAGTTGGGTTCATGGTCAATTGGGCTAGGTTAGGTCTAGTTGGCCAATTGAGGCTTTGGTCAAGTTCAACAAGTGATTTGGAATGAACTTGACTCATTAGTTTCAATCAATTTGGCTTAGATCAAGTTTTGACACATCTTGACTTTTTAGGTCAAGTTAGGTCAACTTAGGTCAAGTGGCTAATTGGGCTAGGTTAGGCTCAAATGTTGACTTGGTCAAGTTCAAATATTGATCATGAATGAACTTAGATCAATGGTTTCAATCAATTTGGCCTATGATGGATTTTGACTATGTTGGGTTTCATTTTGGCTAAGTGTTGACTTGGTCAACCCCTAGGTTTGACTTGGTTTGACCCAATTTTAGTGATTGATCATCTCATGATGATTGTTGATCATGATGAGAGGCTTAGGTGGGATTAGTTCAACCCAATTTGGTTAGGATTAGAATTTGGCTCAAGAGGGTACTTTAGGTCATTTTGGATCAACTGAGCCTAAGTGGGTCAAATGGCTTGGTCAAAGCTTGATTTGAGTTTGATTGAACTCGCATATGGATTTATGATTGAAATATGAATCCATTTGCAAGTGGTTTGAAGTCAAATGAGTTTTGGTTCATTTGACAATTTCAAGCTCAAAGGGTGAATATGTGTTTGACATGAGTTTGATTTTTGAATTGAGTTTTGGTTAAGTGATTGAAGTTTATGTTTATATTTGAATTCATGATTGAAGGATTGATTGAATCATTAATAAAAATCAAGAGCTTGGCTTGATTTGAATTTGATTTGGCTAAGTTCAAGATTTTGATTTGAAAGGCTTAGGTTGACTTTTGGTTGAATTTGAGTTTGATTTTTGGAGTTATTTTTGGTTGTTTGAATTTATATTTTATTTATATTTGTGAATAGAAATGAGAATATAAATGGGTTATGAGAAAATTTTATGAATTTGAAGTGGTTTTATTTGATTTAGGCTAAGTCCTTAAGAGGGAATCAAAGGGACTTAGGAAAGATTTTTTGACTTGGAATTTTAATCATAAGTTTTAATCATCAGTTTCAATCATGGGTTTTAATCATGGGTTTCAATCATGAGTTTCAATCATGGGTTTCAATCATTTGATATTGATTTGAGTTTGGATGAAATTAATTTAGTTGGAATTGATTTAAGCTTTGATGTTGATTTAATTTGGAGTTTGACTTGAAGGAAGGAAGTGAGGAATGTGGTTAAAGCTATAGGGTAGGAAAATTTTTCTAACACCCCTAAGGCATGATCTATTTCTATGGCTAACTCTTCTAAGTCTCTAGGGCTAGATTGATTGTCTACATAATCACTAGATGTGTCTTAAGACTAAGGAACTCTTAAAGTTTAAGAGAAGTCTTATGTCTAAGATGGAGGGGCTCATTCTAATAATGAGGTCAACAACGTTCGAGTTAGCGCTGATGTGGCTAGCGGTGGACGCAATTTCATCCCCATAGTTTGATCTAAGATTGGATGGTGGAGATTAAACATGAGGTTCTTAGGGGATTTAAATCAGATTTATCTAGTGAATAATCATGATCGTCCATTCTGATCATGCGGAACGGATGGTGCAAGATTTATCATCTCTTAGCGATAGGAGATGGACAGTGTCTGCCTTCCCTTGCTCGATCCGTGCTCACAAGAGTTTGGATGACACCAAAATTGATCCTACACCTTCATGAGGAAGATCCCAAGGGATCTAACAGTTAGATTCGCATGACATACAAATTTTCTTTGAAAAGGCTTAGAAAATAGTGCCAAAAGCTCAGTTTGAAGGAATGTACCTCACTGGATCTCAAGACCGATGGTGCAACACTTGAGGTAGCTTCGCTTAGATGAGGTGAAGCCTTGTTAAGCAGCTCGCATGCTATCTCCTTGCCATTTTCTCTGTGGACCAAGGTCCGACAATTTGCAGGCGGATGTTGGTCAAAGTGCCACCTCTAGTAGTCAGGATGCTCGGGAGAAGAACTGTTCTCACTCGACGGAGGTAGGGGAAGGTGTGGGTGAAGTTAATTGAAGTTTTGTTGAGGTTTGAGGAAGTTGGGTCAAGTGGTGCCTTGTCGTACTTCAAGTTGATGGAGTCCGGTGTCAGGAAGGCTCGGGAGGCTTGGAGAGTGCTCTCAGGGTTTCGAAAGTCACCTAGGGAACTCTCTCAGGTTGTGTGTGAATTGGATCGAAATAAATGGGGGGAGGGGGTATATCCCCCCTCCCTTGGATCAGATGGCTTAGATTGAATCCCCGATTTTCCACCGTTCGACGCCACAGAGCATCGGAAAGGTCAAGGTTAAGCTGAGGTGGTGCTTAGTTTGGTTGGCCAAGAGCTTGGTTTGGTGGCTCAAGGCAATCTCTTTGTCTATTGGGTTCGGTCAATGTGGGGAGGTGAGTTAACTCACCTCCCCTTGGTCCATGGCCTACCTAGCCCACTTGGGTCATGTTAGGCGTGTATGTGAGGTGCTATTTTGGGTATGGGGTGGCTTCCAAAGAGAAAAAGAAGTTGCAAGTTTTGGTATGATCCCATGTGGGGGAGCTTATCTAGTGGGTAATGGGTTGGATCAGGCTCATCTTAAGTTGGGTTGGTTTTAGGCTGACCCAAGGTGAGTTTAGGATGAGTTGGGTTAGATATCATTGGGTTTGGGCTTAATTCGAGTGAGCTTGGCTCAATTTGACCCAAGTAGGTCAAATTGGGCTAGGTTGGGTCAAGTTGACCAATTTATCAAATTGGGTTAAACCATGACTTGGGTTAAGTTCAAATGATGATTTGAAGTGTTTTGGTTCAATTGGTTTGAGTCAATTTAGCTTGGATTTGATTTTGGCTCATTTGAGTTCATATGGGTCGAGTTGGTCAAGTTGACCAATTTGATCAAATTGGCCAAATTGGCTTGGGTTAGGCATTGGCTTAGGTTTGATTGATCAATTGAAGGTGATTGTAGACTTCAATTTCAATTAATTTGGATTTGGATTTGATTTAGGCCAATTTGACCCTTTAGGTCACTTTGGGCTAAATGGGTCAATTGGGTTCAGTTTGTCAAATTGGGTTCAATTGAGGCTTTGGTCAAGCCCAACAAGCAATTTGGAATAAACTTGAGCCATTGGTTGCAATCAATTTGGGTTAGATCTTGATTTGACCCAAGTTGGTCTTTTAGGTTAAATTGGGTCAACTTGGGTCAAAAGGCCAATTGGGTTAGGTTTGGCTCAATTGATGGTCAAGTCATGTTCAAGGATTGATCTTAGGTTAGTGTGAATCGTATGTTTCAATGAATTTTGCTTAGGTTGAGATTTGGCTAGCTTGATTTATGTAGGTTAGGTGGGTTGACTCGGTTTGACCTAATTGATGGTAATTGATCAATCAAGGATGATTGATAATCACCATAGGAGGTTTTGGTAGGTTTGGTTTAATCCAATTTAGGTATGATTGAAATTTGGTTCAAATAGGTCAAATTGGTCACTTTGGGTCAAGAGGATCAATTAGGCTTAGTTGAATCGATTTTGGGTTGAATTGAGTTTAGTTGGATTTATATATAGATTTAGGATTGATTTATAGCTTTGATTGCAATTGATTTGGGTTCAAATGAGTTTTGGATTATTTGAGTATTTCAAGTCAAATGGGTTAGGTTAGGTTTGATTGAATTGATTTTGGATTTGGTTTAATTGATTGTAGATTTGATTTATATTTGGGGTGATGATTGGGGAAATAATTGATTCATGAGAAAATCAATTGAGTTTGATATATATTGAAGGAAATTTTTGCTAAGTCCATGGGATTAAATCATATAGCCTAGAAAGGATTGAATTGATTTGGAATTTGGTTTGGTTTAATTGATTTGATTTAGATTTGAGATGATGGTTGGGGAAATAATTGATTCATGAGAAAATCAATTGAGTTTGATTTGGGTTGAAGGAAATTTTGGCTAACTCTATGGGATTGGGTCATATGGCTTAGGAAGAATTGATTTGATTTGGAATTTGGTTTGGTTGGATTGATTTGATTGTGAATTTGAGATGAATGTGGGATTTGGTTTAGCTTAAGAAGGTAAGTATGGATTTGGTTAGGCTATATGCTAGGTAAATCTCTCTAATCCTAAGGCATATTATAATCCTATGATTAACCCTTCTAAGTTTATAGGCTTAGGTTAAGTGTTCACCTAATTTCTAGAAGTGTCTTATGACTAAAGAGAATCTAGTGTCTAGAAGACTCTTAAATCTAAGGAGAGGAGATTGAGTCCTCACTCCAAAAGTGAGATCAACAAATATATTTATGTTGTATTTTAAGAAAAAAAATTAGGCTTCTTTTGTGAGTTTTCTCTTAAGTCACTTAGGGAGTGAGATTTCAAATGAGTGAGTGTTAAAGAGTATGAAGAAAAATACACTCAGGAAATCAAGGAGATGGATACTACAAGTTTAGAACAGCAATTTTCTTGTTCACTCTTTCCTTTTTTTTGTGTTTTCTAATGTATCTTGCACATGATTATGTATTGTAATTATGTTTGTATTTCAAAATATTAAATTAAGTGATTAAACTTTGGATTTATAGCGAATTTATGAATATCTTTAAAATCATCATGTTGATGTGGAGATAATTGTATATTGTTATTGCTTTGTTATTTTACATTTTTTCCATGCTTAATTTAGTTGTAAACTAATAACTCACAATATCAAAATCTAGTGTAATCGATAGATATCAAAAAATTCCTAGAAGAATAACTAAATAAAAGAAAATAAATCTTTTAAATACATAAGAATATAATATTGAAAATTTGCAATCACTTAGAAAAACAATTAAAAATGCAATCACTCCATTCTGATTAATATGATAATATAACTAATTAATGGTTGTGATTAGATCTTCTAATTATTGCTGAGATTAAAGATATAATTCCTCCTTATTGACAACAACTTTAATAAAAATATCAACACAAGATATTCAAGAATTGGTTTAAAGGATCCTTATATTTAGAGTACTTTTGTATTAAATTTATAATAAAAAGTTATAGTATTTTATAAATTTTTATAGTAATACTTTTTTTAAAAAAAATTTAGTAATTAGATAAAATCTTAGTTGAACATAAAATTAGTGATTAACCAATTAACATTTTCTACACTGATCTTTGAGAGAATGATACTCTATTCATTACTATATTGCTTCAATGACATGTGTACTTGTATACACTATTTTAACATGTCAGCTCAAAAGGTATAAATCTTCGAAAGTACATATTTTAATTAAAAATATTTGAAGGAAGGCATTGCATAAAATATATTTACATACTCATTTAAAAAATCATATAGGCATAAACATCTTAAGATATAGGTTCTTCACTTTTTTAGAATTTTAAAAGGCAGACGTTTTAAAAGGTATAATTTTATCTACTTATTCAAAATAAATTAATAGAATAAAACCTAAGAAAATATATATTCATTATTCATTTCAAAACCTCATGGCATAACCTTTAAGATGTACATATATCTCTATTTATTTATAAAATCTTAAAAGATATACATAATTTTTACTCATCTAAATAAATATGGAACATAAGCTCACTTAGAAGCTTTGAAGAGTGCATATTGTATCTTAATGTCTTCCTTAATTAAAGGATCAAGTCACTATAATCAAACTAAGAGGTAATACCTTTTTTGCTTACTCAAAGATTCAATTGTGATATGCTGGGTTTGTAGGAAGACATAAAATGTTTAAATATATCTTAAAGACATTTTAAGGACATAATCTTCTGTGGGAGGCAAATAGTTAAAATTTTATATCATTTTTACACAAAAGATTGGAATTCATCAATTATAAACATTACTTCTAACAACTTGATTAAGTAACATTAAGCAAGTTTTTATATCAATACATTAAGAAATTTATATTTAAGGGCTAGACAAATAAGTAGTGTTATTTCAAAGACATATACAAAACAATTGGATCTATATGATATAACATATTCTACATCACCACCACTATAGTTCTTGAAGTTCTCTATAGACTTCAAATGTTTAAATTCTTGACTTAGCTTCTAATGGGAGATCTCTGCCTGATTAAACTTTGTTGCAATCTTATAACTTCTACCTCAGCTATGGCTTATCTAGAATGATTCAAATGGTGTCAATATCATTGTCAATGCTAAACATCAGTAATGTTGATACTCAATATTAAATCTCTAGACAATTTTAGCTCATTTTGGCAAGGTAAACCACAGTACATTCATGAAGTCTACAATTGGTAAGGTGATAAATTTGATAAAGTTACTATCCTTACATTTTTTTTTAATATTATGATATGATAGAATTTTTATATGAAAAATAAATCAAGGTAGCCAAATATTTTATCCATATTAAAAATATTTTTTTTTTCTTGGTGATTATGTGAACATAGAAATTCACCAAAAATAAAAATATTATAATTTCAATATCAAAACATCTAAAAATTAAAATTATCTTTAAAAATAAAATAAAGAATTTTGTAATAAAAAAATTTTAGAGAAATATATAGCTACATATAATCATTCAATAAAAATAAACAAAAATTTAAAAAAATATATAAAATAATCAAGAAATTCACTTAAAAGTGAAAAAGTAGAATACTAAAAGAATTGTTTTTGTAGTTTTTAGAGAGAATTTGTTCATCATTATATTAAGGATTTGCTATTGCATCAATTATTATTTCTTGAATGAGCTAAATCAAGTTGGGAAGATAATCAGTTCTTCATCAAGAAGAAAACAAGAGCAACAAAATGAAGTAAAATTCTCTCATCTCTGATGCCATACATCTAAAATGAAGACAATCAACTTCTTTTTATTAGAAGATTGGAGCTACATCATAGGAACTTAAAACATTGTTCATTTCAAATCTATTTTCATCCAAAAGAAGAAAATTAACATCTTTATCAGAGCTTTCTCATATAAATCAAGAACGTCTCTCACCTTGGATAAGATTAATAAAAACAAAGATAGTCAAATTCCATTTAAGAGAATATCATACCCCACAACAAGGCTTGCCAAATTTTGGTATCACTATTTTAATTTGTACAAATAAAAAAAAAAGCCTTCATCACAAGAATTTTAAGTCTTGGCGTGAGTTTTTTTCTCACCTATAAGGGGTATTTTTATAGATGAAAGGAGTCACAAAATTTAAGGATGGGAGTTACACTATATCTCTATTATGAAGAGTTATAAATATTATAGAAATAGAATTATATTAAAGATGGGAGTTATAATCTATATCTGTTATGAAGAGTTACAAACATTGGAGGGTAAGAATCAAGAAATATGAAGATATAAGATAAAACAAATCTTCATTATGAAGGTGTATCATGATATGTTTTATTAAATTAATAATAATAGTAATTTAAAAAGTTAACATAGTGTAATTGAATACAATATTACCAATATTGAATAGAAGAGTTTTCAATGTGCGAAATGCAATTATGTTTGCATAGCTCATTTTTAATAGCATTATATTTGGACTCAAAATATATGAATATTTCCAAAAAAAATTTATTGTATTAGCATGAACCTCAATAGCATTTTTAAATATGAAAATTTAAAAATAGCTTCAAGATTATCTAATCTTTCATTATGTCAAAATTATAGCCAAAATGAATATTTTAATGAGATGATTTCAATGATAGCAAAAGTGTTTTGATTCAACTCCAAAATGAGTTCAAATTAAACACTTAAAAACATGATTAAAAACTTCATAATATTAATCATTAAACTAAATAATCTTTGAACAAGCTTTTTAAAAGATTTGATAAACTTCATAGAAATTTTAATAAGATCAAATCTCATGATTTTTTTTTTAATTTCATAAGTTTAGCTTAACAAGACTTATTTATTTTCTAAATGAGCTATTTGTTTAAAACTTGATAATCCCAAAATGAATCATGCTCAAGGTGAGGTTAAGCCAAGTTCAAGCAAGAATTAATTTAAACAAACCAAGCTTGAATATTATCCCAAAGGTTTGAATCAAGCTCAAGCTAAGCTTGAATATACCTTTATAAATAACCTCAAGCTCAAAAAACCTTCTTCTTGACTTAGCTTGATTCATTTTCTACCCTAATTATACTTCTGGATGAGCTAAACTTTTAAAATTGAATTGAATTTAATAAAAGAGGAATGTTTGTATGATCTTAAGGAAGATTAAGAGGATCAAGCAAGGGGTACTAAACTAGCTAAATTCAAACGACTAAGAATGAGCATGCCCAACTCAATACCAACTAAAGGATCAATTTAAACTAACTAAATATAAGCACCTACATATTTGAATATTGATATTTGTTATTCTAACATCTATCATGATAGCTTATAGCTTTTGTGCTATGATAGTTAAAAAGTTGTTAGGAAAAACACTATAGGTAATTATTAATTTTAAGAATATCTTTAATTTCTTGATTAAATGAGAAGTTGAATTATATTACTTCTGTCACTATAAAGGTATAGTATAAACTATAGATAACTACATTATGTACTTTTGCTTAAATAATAATTAGAAGACTATCAAATTGTGTTGAATCACATACAAATTAGATGACATAACACTAATATTACTAATTTAACTAAAAACTTAATACAATGCCCAAGGACTAATATATAGACATTTGCTATCAGTTTATTAAAGATTGTATATCTTATAGAGATGTTGAAATAGAATTTATCAGCAACAATCATTAGCTTACTCGTATTTTCGCAAGACCCTTAGTTGAATTTTAATATTATACACTTAAAAGCTGATTAAGCATTCTAAAACCATCTTTGCAGTTTGACTAAATCTATGTACTCTTCATACTATATCATCATTCAGATTACTAAAACTACTTTGTTGCTAGGATTTTATTATTTTTTTATATTAGACATTGATACTCTCAACCCCCTAGTAAAGAAGAGAGTAGTATTTTGAAGCATACACACTTACATTCACTTATACTTGCTACTCATTCAATGTTTTTTAATATCTTAAGTTTATATATTACAATTATTTATTTATATATGCTACATGTTAAGATGTGGTTGGCTTAAACTCAATCCTATTTATATATTTTTCCAAGTAAATTAGCCTTCATAAGAAAATAAAATATTATTGGCCCCATGAGTCTACTTTCTAAATATAATTTTATTTGTAATAAGTATATCATAAAAATTGATCTTGTGGCCACTTAAATTTTGTATAGAGCATGATCACTAAATTTTGGTTTTATTTATTTTTGTGTCTGTGAAAATTTATTCAAACATCTAAATAGTTGTATATATTAAATTAATTAAAAAAAGATAACTTTATATGTCCTATAATAAAAAAAATTATAAAAATATGCACACTAATTATTTTCTTTGTGAAATGTGCCAAAAAATATGTTTGTGACCAAAATACCCTTACATTAACCATGGAGTGCTTTTTTAAAGCCAGACATGAATAACATTAGTTCAAAGAAGATTCAAATAAGTTTAAATCAATATTTTAGAAAATTTAAAATTTGTTTGAATCATATTTAAAACCTCTTCAAGAAGTGTTCAAACAATATTTGAACATGGTTCTCTCTGAACTATGTCAAAATAAAGTTGAAACCACATTTAAATATGATTTAAATAAAGTTCAAAGTGAGTTTGAACAAAAATGACTTTTGATGGATACAATGCATTTTATCAACTATAATAATAATTAGTACAATAAAGTACAATCATAATAATTTTAACACAATCTATTATAAGATTGATATACCATAATATAATACAAGAACTATAACATAATAGAGGGCTATCAAAACTGTTATGTGACGTACAATAGTTCGTAATACATATAATATGTAGTGCAAAATAAAAACAATGTGACATATTACATCATTTTATAACAAATTAGTGATATTACTTCAAAAATTATATTAACTTTAATTACTTATAATATTCTTAAAATTATAAAAGACTAAAGTATAAATTATTGTGAAAGTGTGGGCTATTGACTTTATAAGTAACTCAATTGTTACCCTCACTCCACATTGGCTATACTTATATTACATTGTATTCTTGTCCCCCCTTTGAAAGCTTTCTAATTTTCTTAGATGACCATCTTTCTATGTCATTAATAATGGTAGTATTCTATTTATTTTATTTAGATATTAACACTTGCCCTCATTTTTAATTGAATATATGTTCTCTAAATAGCGAACTATGCTTCCAATATTATTTTTAAAAATGTGATGAGGGACACCACACAAATCTTAGAGGGTACTTAGTGAAATGATTAAGTATGACATCAAGGAATGATATACTACCTCAAAAGATAAACATATCACCATATAATGGACTCAATCACCTAATAAGGACTCTTAAGATTAATGGGTCTATGTATACCAAGATATTTCCCCTAATTCACATAGATAAAATAAAGTAGGTTTATTTTAAGCCAAGCCCATAAGTTTTCTATAGGGGCAAGTCCTCATAGTTAATTACATCTTAGCAGGTATAAATCTTCTAAGAATACTCTCAATTAAAGTAATTGACTAACATCTCAATAGATTTCAAAGCTTAATATCAAAGGTTTGGTCGGAGGAATCAATTATGAAGAGTTCTTAACAAAAACCAATTGGAAAATAAATAGGAAATGTCTTTAGATACTAGGAAGCCCACTAAGCATTTAAATTATCCTATCATTAGCTTTACATTTTTTGAAGAAAATAATTGTGATTGTTTAAATTAATATTTTATTAGAAATCTAGGACTTATATTCTAACAACATAAGATTATGGAAATGCCTAAAAATGTGGACTTACACTCATAGCAAAAAAAAAGTAGCCTCTGAACCTATATATAAAGTGTTATAACATAAGTTAAGAGCTCAACGATTTTACTCAAGAAAGTGAGATAAATGGGTTCATTACCACTAGAAAGAGTGAATCAATCTTGGCTCTTCTGGACTTACAACTACCTATAGTGGCCACCAGCCAACACCTCATATGATTCAAAATTATGTGGTTTGTCTTATGTAAATACAAGATAGCTAGGCTATTATTAATTAGAAAAAAATCTAGAGTCATAAACTCACTCTCTAGAGACTAGATCATGACTGATATGAAAGTTATGACTTATACTAATGTAACAAAATTTATAAATTTTATTTTAATTTTGACTCATTAATTTTAGACTTAGGCTTAAAATATTTATGCATAAATGCAAGATAAAATTGAGTTATGGGCTAAATCAATAATAATATTTTTCACTATAAGAGATTGCTCTCATAGGTCAAGCCTTGTCTCTTATCATGCAAGAGTGAAGATTTCCTATTTAGAAGAGTGAAACAATATGCATGCATGATGTTGAAACATACAACCATTCAACTAAGAGGTTGATAAATCTTTTATATCTTGCTTAGAAATCCTAAGCTTTATGATGAGATTATGAGTTGGTTAAAAAATTAATTAAAATTATTAACAAGGGTAGAAATTTGTATTACTTCCTAAAGAGTTTACCATGTCTAGGCCACACATCAAGCATTCACATTTTAAGAAACCTATAAAAAACATATCATTTATATTGTGCAATCAATGTAAACATAATAATCAAACATTAATCATGTAAAAGAATAAAAGGTTAGTGTGATTGGGTGTTGTCATATATCCCAGAAAAGTAAATAAATTAGGTAGTCGAGCTCTACCCTTATATAACGTGGATTATAATTAATTTACAAATAAACTTAAAGCTATGGAGTCTTCAATTCTTCATCTTCAGTCTATGGATTAGAACATTCTCAGCTTCATAGGACCTCCTAGGTCCATGCCTTCTAGTCATTGCTCATCCTAAATCATATAGCTCTAATTCTAATCATATTACAAAAATTATATTTTTATGAAATGAAGATCTAACTACACTTGCAAAATAAAGGTTAGCTTAGCATACACTTACACCAAGCAGTTATATTTTATACATTGGGGCTTAGCACCCCGCCTCGTGTCACCAAGCTTATTTGTCCTAATTAATTATGCTTAAGGACTTAAGCAACATTTGCAAGTATGGGACATTTATAATTTCTATAATAGTGGTCCCTTAAGCACAATCCCCTTAGATATTTTTATTAATTAAAAAATAATTTAAAATTTATTAGTGATAATAGCCACAAAATTTAATTCAAAATATGCAATTAAATGAATTTTTTTTTATTTTTTTTTAAAACATGAGTGCATAAAATATATGAAAGTCAAATTTATGAATGAACGAAGAAAAGTAATTAAATATCATCACATTATCTATTTGGAGTTGTTAATTTCTAAGGTTATTCACATGATGGCAAGTATCATTAAGCCTAATCCAATTCATTAAGGGTTGATTTTTTAAATTTTAAATTATTTAATCTTAATGAGGAGAGAAAATTATCAAAGTTATCCCTTGACCCATTTTTGTTCATTAAGTGATTCAAAAGTGGTTTAAATAATTTTTTCAAAGTAATTAGAGTTTATTTTTATATAATTAGTTATAATTTTTTAAAATTTTGCATAATTAAAGTAATTAATTAATGCTTAATTAAATCTTAAATTAATTATTTTTGTAATTTAGTGTGATCCATAAGGTCTAATTAATTTTTAAAGATCTTTGATGTTTATTAAAGTGATTTGATTTATTTTGATGAATTTTTATAATTTGAATAACCTATCCCATTCTAATGAATGCTCCTATACAGTTCATATATCTATTTCATCATTTAATCATGAAAACGGTGATTCTTGAATGGTGAAGAATCGTTGTGATAAAGGAAATTAATTATTTATTTAAAATTAACCAATTGACTTCAAATTTAATAACTCTTAAATGAAAAGGCTATTTAACTTGAATGTTTTATGATAGGTAGCAATAATATTAAGTTTATTTTCTAAAATTTTTAACTTAATTGATTTAATATTTTATAGTAATTAAATAGATATAGTTTTCATTAAAACTCAAATTACTCCTAAACTATACTATCAAATTTATGGATTTTGGGTTCATAAGATTTCTCTTAAAAAGATAAATCCATAAATCTCTTATTTGTATTTTTTTAGTTTAGTATTTTATTTTTTATAATTTTTTGAAATTTTAGGTTAGATCTAATATAATAAATCAAAAATGAGAACTATCCATTCTATCCAAGTAAGATGGACAACCCAAAGGTTGTCTCCCTTATGGGAGGCAAATCAAAAGGAGTTAGATAGATTGGGTCTACCCCAAACATCACGTGATCTTACAATCTCAGCCAGAAGTCGACTTATTTTGCATTTAGGTGGAGCAAAATGAAAAGTGCAATAGGGTTCTAAAGGAAAAATTCTAGAATCACATCATTTTTGAATAAACATGAAGGCTTATGACTTTCCTAAAAGTTTTTTAGAGATTACTTCACTCTAGCCAACCTTGAGTGGATTTTCTATAGAATGCAATCCTTGCCTTAAGTTGAAGTTCCCACACGATCCACCTCCTTTGCCTCCTCTTGGATTTTCCTTGTCGCTGACCACCATCATATTTTATTGGAGTATATTTGATTTGGTGTTTTTGTGAGTGAAAAATGTGGGGGATGGGTTGTCTTACTTCTTGGGAGATAGAGAAGGTGTTAGATGCCAAAAAAAGAGCTATTTTGCCTCTTTTCTCTCCCTTATCTCTATATGGCCAAAAATCACAATGAAAAAAGTGATATAGGGATGTGGCTATTGATGGGGTGGCAGCTAGTTTTCATTGTGGGGAATGGTTGGGTGACTCAAAAATCACTCCAAGCCAAAAAGTGGAGTAATGAGAGGTGATTGAAAATTTGGAGCTTTTCTTCTCTTTCTCTCTTTCCCATCCCCCAATCTTGAATTTTTATCCTCTTTCCCATGGGTTGAGATCATTCATGTGTGATGAGATTTTCTAGGGTTTAATGGGTTTGGATTTACTTGAATCCATCTTAACCCAATTTAGCTTAAATGGGTTAGGTTGATTTGGCCAATTTGAGCTTAAATTAGGTTTCAATCATTTTATTGAGTTATTTAAAGTTATTAAGCTTGATTTATTGTGATTAATTTAGATTTATTTTGGGTTTGGCCCGAATTGGCCTAATTGGGTCAATTTGGGTACACTTGGATTTATTGGTCAAATTGACCAAATTGAACAAATGTTGGTTCAATTAAGTTTAATTAAGTTTTTAAATTGATTTGAAATTATTAATTTGATTTAACTTTAATTTATTTTAATTTAGTTTATTTTAATTTTGGCTTGAAAGGCTCATATAAATAAATTTATGTTAATTTGGGTCAAGTTAACCAATTGATCAAATTGACTAAATTGAGTGCAATTGAGAGTTAAGTCATTTTCAATAATCAATTTAAAAATGATTGTAGGATTTTATTTGGTTTAATTTGGGTTGAGTTAACTTTTGATTTAAACTCATTTTTGACCCAAATTGGGCTTAATGGGTTAAATTCAGTCCACTTGGGTTAAATGACTAATTTGATTCAAATTAAAGTGTATTCAAGCTTTAATTATATTTGATTGAGTATTTGAAATGATTTGGAGTATTTAATTTTAATTAATTTAAATTTAATATTTATTTAGACCCATTTTGGCCCAAATTGGGCTTAATAGGTCAAATTAGTTCACTTGGGCCAAATGACCAATTTGGTCAAATCAAACAAAAATAAATCAAATTATGTTCAAATATGATTATAAAGTATTTTAAAACATTTAATTTAAATTAATTTCAAATTATTTTATGTTTAGGTTAAATAGGGTTCATTTTGGTTCACTTAGATTGAGTAACCCGATTAAGCTATTTGAGTTATCATTAGATTCAAATTTATTTAGTTTTGTGTTCCATTATATTAATTTGATAAATATGAGCATTTAGGATGACTTAAATTGATTAAATTTTGATTAGTTTGACTTTTGACTTGGTGGGGCTCACATCGATCAACTCTAAGTTAAATGATCTGATTGACTATTTTGAACCTCATCTAGATTTTTTTTGGGTTCATTTATATTTATGCATTGATTCTATACTTTTGGTTTTATTTAATTTCATTTAGTTTTTATTTTATATAATTTTCCTTAAATTTAGATGATTTTGAACTTGAATGGGTTAATTGATCCAATGACCTCAATTTGGACTTAGTTGAATTTAGACTTCAATTCAAATATGTTTGATTTATACTTCTAGAGTTTTATTATATTCATATTTCATTTGGGTTCACTTGACAGGCTAACTAAGCTACCCTAGGTTTTCTTCTTAATGTGTTGGCTTTTTTATTTAGTTTCATTTTGATTTATTATTCTTATTTCTACTTTAGTTTAGGTTGTACACTTAGTTACTAATTATAGTATCTTAAGTGTCTAATTAAAAAGCTCTTTATCTAAGATTGGAGATCATGATTACTAAGATTAGGGTGATTATCAAACTCACTCAAGGTTAACAGAATCTTAGTGTTTATATCAAATCTTAAGTATAAGAAGAGGGTTGTCAACTTCGCTAAAAGTGAGGTCGACAAATATAAAAAACTTTGAACATATGTTATAACAAATGCACCTCTTGAGTGCTTTTAGGCCTTTTGTTGTAACACTTAGCATCACTAATATGGTCATCATTAAGTACATGCATCTCGAATTAACTAAGAAAAGATAATTAAACTTTGGGTCTTAATTAGAAGCTTCTTCAATACTTATTTAGTTTTCTTCAAGAAAATAGTTTTGACTTCATCTAATACATGCATATTAAAAAATTATTTTTATATTTTATGTTTTAAAAACTCAACTTCTATCTCTAAATAAGATGTTATGGCTAAATTCTTGACATTGATTTTATTAAAAACCATGTAAAACTCAAATCTTATATAGATGTAAAATACAAATTAATATTTCACATGATAACTTTCAATTTTGAGTTCCATCGTGATATTCATTGAAATATGATGAATACAAGCTTTATAATTTAGCTTTAAAATGGTTGATAAATTAATAGTGATATTGTTATGTCTGTCAAAGATAAACATTGAGTTTTTCATTATGCGTATTAAATTCATTAGTTTGATCATGAGATTATGGTGTTTGTTTTTGTGTTATGTGTGTTTGTGTGAGGGGACACCATGCAGATCTATAGATGTACTCAATAGGGTGATCGGGTATGACATTAAGGAATAATGTACTATCTCGAGAGAATTTATACCAGAGATTTTTCTCCTATTTTATATGGGAAAGTAAAGTAGGATTTATTTAAATAGGTTCATTAAGTTCCCTATGGAGGTAAGTCTTCATAATTAATTACATCCTAAGGGAGATGAATCCTTAAGAATACTCTCGACTAAAGTAGGCGATTGTTGTCTCCAAAGAATTCAAATACATGACTATCAAAGGATTAGTTGTATTTTTGAAAGTCAAGTGGGAGAGATCAAAAGGGAAGAGTTCTTATCGAAACTAAGGGAGATGAGTAGGCACTCATGATACTAGAAGCCTAGTGAACACTCCAATCTATCCTATGGTTGGGCTTTATATATTCAAAATTGAGAGAATTATTTATTTGAGTTGAATTTTCATTAGAAATCTAGGATTTATAATTCCACAACACAAGATTATGGAAATGCTTAAGAGGTGAGGATTTATGCTTGTAGTCCGTAGAGAGAAACAGCAACCTCAAATCCTAAATCTATGGAGCTTGGGCGAGGGCCAAAGTATGACCTAAATCTAAGGCAAAAATGGGCATATGGTTTACCTCCACAATAGAAAATAAACTACCCGACTGCTAGGCTTATTATCGCCTGGAGTGGTAGGCAGCTAACTCCTCCTACGCTTTAAATCCATGTAGGTAAGTCTTATACTTTGCAAGATGGTTAGGCTATTATTTACTTAGAGAAACTAAGTCCTTAAACTCACTCCCTAAGAGACTAAATCATAAAGGGTATGAGTCATAACTTAAATCTAATACAAATTTTAGTCAAGTTTTATTTAATTTTTGGACTTTTATTTTGGCACAGGATATAAGATATTGTATGCCTAAATGCATGAGAAATTAGTTTTGGGCTAAATTAAGAGAGAAAGAGGGTTTTTTCTATCAAAGGCTCTTACAGGTTAAGCCTTTATTCTCCGGCACAGATGGAAGCCCTCTCTTAGCAAAAGTGGAAGAATATGATATGCATGATATTATACATTCAATCATCTAGCTAAGAGGTTACTAAAATTTTTATTATCTTGATTTAATTGCTAGGCTTTTATGTGAGGTTATGAATTATTTTAAGATTTTAGTTATGAGTTGTTAATAGGATAGAAAATTTATTTTTATCCTAAGAACCTAATTGTATCCAAGCCACACAACAATCACCGATCATAAAAATACAATGAAAATGCATGTTATTTCCAATGAACAAGCTAAAAAAAATATCAAACAATTTTATAAAGTTATCGCAAAAGAATAAAAGGCCGGTGCAATCCGGTACCGCCGTACAACCCGAAAAGAAATGTGGGTAGCTAAGCTCTACCCTTATACATCTCGGTACAATGAAAGAATAAATTACAATTATAAAATGATAAGTGTTATGTGGGTCTTCATTCTTCATCCTCCATTCTTCACTACTTATCTTTCATTTCTTCATTTTTTGATTTGCTCCATTTCTTTTTTTTTCTTTTGGCTTGAGTGAGATGTATCTTGCTCCAAAGGTATCACATGGTATATAAGATATGATCTTATAACCAATGCTCATTCTTAATTCCCATAACACTTATCATAACCCTAATGTAAAAGTTACATTAAAAGGAAGGAAAGTAAATCTATCTACACCTGCAAGACAAACGTTAGCTAAACACACCATCAACCCAAGCAGTTATATGAATAATTTAGACTTAACATCCCACTTATGGGTAACCAAGTCACATGTCCTAATTTGAGCTATGCTTAAGGGCTAAGCAACCTACACAATAAAAAGTATTTATATTTTTATTATAGCGTCCCCTTAAGTATAGCCCCCTACATAAAAATGATTAGGATAATATCGCCTAACATTCAAGCTACGTAGATACACCCTAACATTCAGTCTAAAATAATACATCACAAAATTAAACATTCATCAAACCATGCATTGCCCTAACATAAAGCTAAAAATTATGTCTTAGCCTAAGGTGCATGTGTTAGATCTTGTGTGGTATGTCCTAACTAGGCTTTAAAGTTATGATTTGCTAAGTGTGAGGGATTTAATTTATGAAGGGTTGATTTTTCTTTAAGTAGTTTAGTTGGTTTGGGGATTTTTTACTTAATGTTTTTTTTCATATAGCCTACACTTAGAAACTAAGTGTTATAAAGTTAAGAAATAGACGAAAATTCTCTCTTTATCCCTACCTTAAGTAATTTTTAGAGTATATTGATTAATGAATTTCCTTTAATGAATAGTTTATTATGTGTTTTAATTAACCCTGAGTTTGGATTCATTCTAACTATTCAATAAGAAAGACATCTTAAGATTAATTAGGATGGATTACTATCACATAACATACACTCATCTATTTCTTTCATCATGTATATCATGTATGAATAAATCCTAAGCATACATATACATGCAATGTAAATCTTAACATACTTTGATGATGAATGCAAAGAAATGTATTTTGAATTTAAATGTTTTATTTGTTGATTGAATTATGAATGCATGTTTTTATTATGTAGAAAAGAGAGATTTTTCATCCATTAGCTAAACACACATTCACATGTATAAAAGTTATAAGTGAGTATAGCATCATTATTTTCTATACCAGGGGCACAAGGTGCAAGACCTACTTAGGGCTACTTAAAGCCTCACGACTGAGATGTCCAGACTAATACACCACTTTTCTTAGATACATGTAAATGTATGAATGATTATAAGGATAAGAAAATCCATGAAAAAGTTGTTTTTTATTTGTTTAATTTTTGATTCTTTATTTATTGGCCACATCACACATGCATATGTATAAGAGTTTTAAGTGAGTATAGTGTCATTATTTTCTATACGAGGGCCGTAAGGTACAAGACCTACTTAGGGATACTTGAAGTATCGTAGCCACAGGATGTCCAGACTAATATACCACTTTTCTCAGATATATATGAATATATAAAAAGAACCAAATGGATAAGGAATCATGCTAGAAATTATATTTGATTTGGTTGTATAATTTACAAGTGTAATATGGAAACCCTTTCCAAGTCTTAACATAGAGATGCATAAGAATAGATTTGGGCAAGTGTTGTGTTCTTTTCAAAAGAACTATACACTTGCAAATCCTATGTGAACCCATGTTAAGAGAAGAGAAGAGGAGTTCATAATGCACAAATTATACTATCATCACATGCAAGCTTATAAGTATTTATAATTAGCATTACTTCATTTATAATAATTGGTTTATAGGTTTTGAAAGTAATTTTTTGGTTTAATAATGTTAATAGTCACTCATATTCTTAATTTTAACCAACACATGCAATTTGACATAAAAGGAAACATTTCATTTAATTAATTTTAAAAGAAATGAATGCATGATTTCATATAGCAAATAATATTTAGCATGATTGGAAAGAAATAAAGAAATGTAAACACATGATTTCATTCACCCTAATTAATTTCTAAGGACAATTATATTATATAAGGTTATTTAAAATAAACCAAAATTCTTTAAAGATATTTTTAACTTTGAGTTTGATTTCATTTAGGAAATATGAGAGAGAGTTTGTTAATTCTAACCCATTTCTCCATGTGTGAATTAGTTTGGTTTCATGAAGGAAACTTAAGTTGATTTTATGTTTTGATTAGGTTAAGGTATAAATTAAATGAAATTATCTCTTACCTATATCACCTTAAGTTAATTAACTAATTAATAATAAGCCAACATGATATGCAACCACATGAAAAATAAATTTGCAATGCTCCTAAGAAATGAAATGGGTTGAACCTAAAGGATCTCACTTAATTACTTTTATGATTTTCTCACACATGTGAGCTAATCATAATTTCATTATCTCTCACTTTGGGTTATTGAACACCCAAAGTGCTACCCAAAAGTTAATTAGGGTTGTTTAGATGTGAAGGAAATTTTAATTAATTAATTAGGTTTTGTAACCCATTTTTGATTAAGCATAAACATCTCCAATTAAGGATATGAAATGGACTAGAGGAAAGAGATCAAGAAAGAGGCCTTGATCTCAATCCCTAAGTCTTACACTTAATAACTTAGGCTCTAATCTTTATTTAAGCTTAATTAATTAATTAAGCTACTAATTGCCTCATTAATCCTTAATTCAATTAATTCCAAAAGTGAAGAGAACTTAGGAAGTGAAATAAGGGAAATATCTCTGACATTCCAAGCTCCTTTCTGTTGAGGTAATTAAGCTTAAATAATTAATTAAAGCATTGTTCACTTACTAAGCACCACTAATTAAATTAAAAGAGTGATTAAGGCTTAATCAAGTGATTTCCCTAATTAAGCTACCAATAAAATCTTAGAAAATTAGGGGAGGCATAGGTCATCTCCCTAAATACCCATAAAAGTTTGAGATCAATTGGGTGATTAATTAAGGAGTAATTAAACTAATTAATTTTAATAAAACCTAATAAAGCCAAAATCACTATTCAAAATTAAATAATAATATTTTTTCTAGATTCTACTCTAAAATACCATTAAAATGAGCCTAAGTTTGTATTTTTTGGATTTTTTTATAATTAGTTATGATTTTAGAAAATTTAGTATTAAAACCAATTGAATAACCCTAATCAAACCATTAATCCCATCGGGCCACGTGGCTGCTGACACGGCTGCGCTTTTCATGTGGCGCAATGGGATTGGTTATTTAAGTTTTCACATCCGCGCGTAGACTCGGAAGCGACGAATGCACTTTTTATGGGGGCCATCCGATCTAAGATCAGACGGCCGAGATCAAACCCATAGTTTAGGCAAGAATTATAGCAGATCTAGCGTGATTTGATCACAACCGTCCGTTCCAATCACACAGAACAGACAGTGCATGATTATTCTCCTTCGTGAGCGATGAAATACAAACACCGTTCTTCTTTCCTAGTTCAATTTGAGCTCACCCAAGCTCAGATTGGGATCAAAATAATCCCACACCTTCAAAAGGAGGGGGATGCATATCCAACGATCAAAATTGCATTGGATGACAATTCTCTTCAAAGACCAAGCGAAAATGCTATAGCTATTTTGAACAATTATCCATCGAAGGCTATCACACGCAATGATGAGGTAGCTTCATATAGTAGAGACGAAGCCCTATTGAAGAAATCTGGCTTTGATTTGAAGTGGAATGTTCGGTCGACCAAGCTCCTCTTCAATGGCGATCGATCTTGATTGAAGTTGCACTTCCAGTGGCTTTGAAGCTTGGGAAATGACTGATCGATTGAGCTCGACAAGGAGTAGTGAGGGTGTAGGTAAAAGGAATTTGGGTTTGGTGAAGTGAAGAGGGAGTATTGCTCGGAATGGGGATGCCCTATTTCAGCTTTACACACAGAGGAGAAATGTCGAGCGGGGGAGCTCAGGGAGGCCTTGGGAAAGCTCTATGAGGATTCAAAATTACTCTAGGGAGTCTCATGAAGCTCTCTAATGTGTTTTTTGTTTGAATTGAGGGTGTATACCCCTCAATTGAGTGTGATGGATGAAAGAGATTGGTGTCCATTTTTGACCCGTGCGCCTCCGTCGGCCTGTCGAAGCTATCACCTTCGACTCCATATGGCACGCCATGGTTGGGGGAGTGTGTAGCAGGAGGCTCAAGGCCTGATTTGAGGAGTTGGGGTTGCCATTTTTCCCCAAGCACCCGTGGGTTCGGCCATGGAGGTAAAGCACTTGGGTTGGTTCCTTTGGTCCATGTCAAGTTCCAGAGTGGCTTAGGTTGGGCTAGGGATGCTAGGGAGGCTCTCTTAGAGGAGTTTGATGACTATCATGGGGAGACAAGGGTGGACTTTTCCATTTTAAGTAAGAATCCAAGGTAAAAGTGCTTGGCACTTTTGTTTATCCCTTGGGTGGGGTCCACCAGGCTTTGGGTTGATTTGGGAATGGGTTGGGTCTGGTTTGGGTGGTCTAGCTAGCTCCTAAGGTCCCATGGCTTGGTTTGAAGTGATTTGGCTTCATTTGGTCAAATGGGTTCATTTGGAATAGGTTGGGTCGGTTGACCAATTGGTCAAATTGGGTCAAACCAAGGCTTGGGTTAGGTCTAAATGATTTGGAATGTTTTGGTGTGATTAATTTGGTATGGTTTGGCTTAGGTTTTAATTTGACTCATTTGGATTCAAAAGGGTCAAATTGTTCAAGTTGACCAATTTGACTAATTTGACCAAATTAGGTTGGGTTAGGTGTTGAGTCAAGTTTAATTGGTTGATTGAAAATTATTGTAGGCTTTGGTTTGGTTTAATTTGGAATTAATTTGAATTTTGGTCAATGTGACCTTTTAGGTCAATTTGGGCTAGGTTGGGTCAAGTTGACCAATTGGTCAACTTGGCCTCAATCATGGCTTTGGTCAAGTTCAACAAGTGATTTGGAATAAATTGAGCTATTGGTTGCAATCAATTTGGGTTGAATCATGATTTGACCCATTTTGGCTTTTAGGCCAATTTGGGTCAACTTAGGTCAAAGTGGCCAATTAGGCGGTTTGGCTCAATTGATGAAGCGGTCATGTTCAATCATTGACTATGAATGGGTTTGGATCAATGGTTTCAATCAATTTGGCATATGGTGGATTTTGGCTAGTTTGGGCTTCATTTAAGCTAAGTGTTGACTTGGTCAAAGGCTAGGTTTGACTTGGTTTGACCCAATTCAATGTGATTGATCACCCCCATGATGATTTTCTATCATGATTGAGGTTTCGATGGAATTAGTTCAATCCAATTTAGATTGGATTAGAATTTGGCTCAAAAAGGTCCTTTAGGTCACTTTGGGTCAAGTCAGCCTAAATGGGTTAATTGGCTTGATCAAGGCTTGATTTAAGTTTAATAAAAAAATACATATGGACTTAGGATTGAAATATAAATCCTATTGCAATTGGTTTGGAGCCAAGTGTGTTTTGATTCATATGACAATTTCAAGTCATAAGGGTCAATTTAGGTTTGATTTTTGTTTACTTGGATTTGATTTGATAATGGTGGCTTATGTTTATATTTGGATCAATGATTATAGGAATAATCGAATCATGAAGAAATCCATAGGTTTTGAGTTAATTTGGGTTTTATTTAGCCAAGTTCAAAAATTTGGCTAAAAGGGGTAAAATTGGGAATTTGTTTGATTTGAGTTTGGTTTCAGTCATTTGAATTTATATTTCATTTATATTTGTGAATATGAATGAAGATATAAATGATTCATGAGAAAATTACTTGAGTTTGGAGTGATTTGAAAGCAAATTTGATTAAGCTTAGGGATGTATGTTAAAATGGTTAATTTGGGTTTTGATTTGGTTTGATTTATTTTTCATCATTGGAGGGTGAGTTTCATTAATATTTATGAATATAAATAAAATAATGATTTATTTATAAAGAAATCAACCAAGTTTGAGTTGATTTGAGGAACTTTGGCTAAGCACATGAAGGAGGCTCATATGGCTTAGGAAGAGATTTTTGGAATTTGGAGTTAATCATGGATTTCAATCATTTGGAATCTTAGATTGACTTGTGATTTGGGATTTGATTTGGGATTTGATTTGGGATTGGATTTAATAATTAAGAAAATCAATTGGGTTGGGGTTAATTTGGATTTGGTTAAGGCTAAGTCCATAAGACAAAATCAAAAGGGCTTAGGAAGGGATTTTGAGTTTGAATTTGGTGATGAATTTCAATCATTGGATAGTTAGATTTGATTTTGGAATTTGAATTTGAATTTGAGGTTTGGTTTTGAAAGAAGGAAGCAAGGATCGGGTTTAGGCTATAAGGTAGGTAAGTCTTCCTAGATCCCTAAGACACAACCTATTCCTATGGCTAACTCTTCTAAGTCTCTAGGGTTAGGTTAGGTGTTCACCTAATCACTAAATGTGTCTTAAGACTAAGCAACTCTTAGTGTCTATAAAGAGTCCTAGATTATGATGAGAAAGTTGAAAGCTCACTCCAAAAGTGAGGTCAACAGAGATATATCCATGAGTCAAGATTTTTTTGAGTTTACCAATATTGACCTCACTTTTGGAGTCAGGTTTACTACCTTCTTCTTAGACATAGGATTCATCTAGGTACTAAGAGTTCCTTAGCACCAAGACACTTTTAGTAGTTAAGAGAACACTCACCCCAAAATTAGAGACTTAGAAGACTCAACTCTAGGGCTAGACCTTGGCTTAAGATAGGTAGAACACTACCTACCTTGAACCCAACCACATCCTATTTAACCATTTGACCCAAAAAAATCAAATGACTGCAATCAAAACCTTAAACCAAAACCAATTTGACCTAGGCTCAATATGATTTATATAGTTTAATTGGGTTAAGCAACCCAGCTAACTTAATTTACCTCCTTTAAATTCAAGAAGGCCAAACCTAAGATCAATTCAACTCCAATTGAAACCTCATTCACCTAAATTCATATGAATCCTAATTGAGCTTAAGAAAGCTTTGACTTCAATCTAATTAGATTAAAACTAAATCAGCTTGACCCTTGACCCGACTTAGCTCATTTGACTCCAGAGGGTCAAAACTTGATTCAACTTGATCCAAGCCAAAAATAAATTGATATAAACCTCATGATTGCTCTAATGCATCTAACCGCCATTCCAATCCATTTCAATGCATTAGGCCAAACCAATTGACCCAAGTTGACCCATTTGTGCTAGAGGTCAAATGAGTTATAACTAAGTCTACCCCAAATTGATTGTGATCAAAGTCATTAGTCAACTCCAAATTCATAATTAAACATGTTTCAACCTTCACACTCCCAATTCAACCCAATCAACCTAATTGGTTCACTTGACCCAATTGATCCTAATGACCGATTTGATTCAAACTTCAATCCAACCAAATTAGATTAAACCAACTCATCTAATCTCTTCCATAATGATTGTTTAGTCATCTTTGATTACCTAATTATAATCAATTGGGTCAAACCAAGCTAATTTGGTCACTTAACCCAAGTTGACACAATTTAACTTAAAGGCCAAATTGGGTCAAATCTCATTTCAATCCAAATTAATTGCAACCAATGTTTCTAATTAATCATAAATTGATTATTGAACACCCTACAATCATCAATTAAAGCCAATTTGAATAAACCAACCCAATTGACCTACTTAGCCTAAATTGACCTAAAAGATCAAATTGAACCAAAACTCATTCTAATCCAAATCAATTCAAACTAATACTTACAATCATTCCTAAATGATCAATCAAACACATACCAACCCTTCATTTAATCCAATTTGAGCAATTTGATCAAATTGGTCAAGTTGACCCATTTGGCCCAAATGAACCCATACGAACCAAATTTAAATCCACTCCAAATTGAATCAATCCAATTACACCAATGCATTTCAAATGACTAATTGAACATAACTCAAGCACCTTCTTGATTCAATTTGGTCAATTGATCAACCTAACCCAATTGAACCCAAATTAACCTATATGGGTCAAATTAAGCCAAACATAACTAAACTTAGCATGACTCGTCCTTAAGTCCCCATTGACTAGCCCAAGTAGACCAACCCAAGGTGAACCTGATTCAACCCAAACCAAGTGAATCAAGGGTTCCAAATAAGCTAAAAATCCAAAATAAAAAAGTCCAACCCCCCACCGTTCTTTGGCTTAAGCAACTACTTTAGGCATGAGCTCCCCCATGTTGACTGGACCTAACCTAAAGTTGTTGGGCTCAGCCATTAACCAAGGTGAGGTCCCTCTCACCACTAGCCACCAAACTCTCACAGTCACTATGGGATCTCCATCTCATCAATCTCATTTATTTTGGCCACCCCATTAGTAGGTTACCTGACACACCCGACCTCTTTGATTGGTTCACATTGGGAGAAGGATATACGCCTCCTCCCCATCCTAAATGATTGCACACCTTCACCAGAGCATCCCGAGCGGTCCCTAGGCTTCTCCGGAGCTCATCGTGAACCCCATTATCGGTGAGACCAACTCCACGACCAAATCAAGCCACCATTTCGTCCAACCTCACCCAAACTCCACCAAATCCTAATTAACTCTTCGCACACCTTCCTCCCACTCCGGTGAACCAAAATGAATCGATTCCTAATCGATTCGAGCTCAAAAAAGCATTCCAAGATCAACTCTGATGAGTTTCACGATGACGCTTGGTCCAGACAACAATCGACGAAAGTAAATTGTGGTCTTCTCAGCAAGACTTCATCTCTTCAAGATGAAGCTACCTCGGTCAGTGGATCGTTGATCTTTAGCTCGATGAGAAAATTTTCTGGAAAATCATAGTTTAGCTATTAGGTGTTAGTCCTTTTTGAAAAAAAATTGCATTTCATATGAATTATATCATAAAATCCTCTTAGAATCATCACTTGATCATTTTGGAGTTGAATATGTCGTCAAATGAGCTCATGCGAGCTCGAATCGGGCGGTGAAAGGTGGATGCTGCCCGTCTTCCACCGAAGGAAGTTGATGGATCATTGATTGTCTATTTTGTGTGATTAATCACACTAAATTTTCTTGATTTTTTCCATTAAAATTAAATGATTAATCTTTGTTGTCTAATCCATGATCAGATGGCTGAGATGAAAGTGTAGCCACCTTTATTGATTTAGCAGCCACATCGATGATTTAAATAACAAATTCCACAACACCACAAGGAAAGCGCTACCACATTAGCCATTGCACAATGTTAAGGCTGAAAAATTAGCCTGAAGATTGTGGCTCACTCAAAAATTGACTTGAATTTGGCCTCGAATTGAGATCGAGTCGAAGCAAACGAGCTGACTTTCAAGCCAAAATTTTGGCTCGAAATTATTTTGACTCAAGTTCAATCCACACACGCGGCTCGAGTCGTGACTCGCAAGTGGATCGAAATGATTGGGCCATCGGCCCGGGCTGCCCATCTGCGAAACCCGGTTATACTTACCCGAATGCGGATTTTCATCTGATCAAGGGGATCGTTGAAGCAATGGGGAAGATGAATTTCCTTTCTCTAATATCTTGGCCTCGCTCGGGTCCTCGACAGTAGATGTCTCAACTCTCGACTCTTCATCCTTCTTCTTTCTATTCTTCTCGGCTTCTCTAGTTCTCCTGCAGTCGTGCAGCTTGTGCCCAAATTTTTCGAAAGCCGGTAGTGTCGCTTATGATCTCATCGATCAACGACTTCGATCTCTATTGGTTGATGGTTGTAGTGTATGAGACATTGAGGTGTTTCTTTGTCAGTATCATCTTCGTTCAACGTAGCTTGTTCAATCTCTACTTGCTCGATTTGCTTCTTTGCTCTATAATTACTCAAGTACATAATAAACTACCTACTTGTTTCATTTTCTAATTCCGTAAGTATTTCATGCTATGACTATGAGCCTATGAGATGTTGGTTCTTTCAATTATTTCCATTATTCCATACTCGAGCTCTTCTAAACTTCAGAGTTTTTGGTTCTTCAACTATTTGAGTTCAGAGATTTCCTTAAGTTGCTTTTGTTTTTATTACCTAACTAAGTGTCCAAGTTCAAGACGATTTTATGTACATCTCTATTTTATTGCGGATGAAGTTATTTTTTTTTTACCTGCATGTTAACGGTTAGCCTTCTATGTTTTGATTTTTGAACATTCTACTCTTCTACAGTTCTACACTTCTACTTGGAAGTTGAAATATGCTGTGTAATTAGGGACAGGCCAGACGGCTTTATCTTGACTATGACGTCCTAAACCGTAATAGATTATGGGGGCAAATGGGCAATGTGTGTTCTGCAGGCTGCAGCTTCTGCTTGACTACAGGAATGGTTAATTGCATATTTGTTTAGTTATTTGCTTGACTGCATGAATGGTTAAACCTGAAAATGTTTGCTTTAATTATTTGCATATTTCTGTACTTGTTTTCTCATTTTCTTTGTGGAAGCTGGAAGGCTAAACATGGTTACCTTTTTTTAGGTTGCATGAGATTACTATGCAGTAAATTATGTGTATTCTTTATCTATTGATATCTTAAGATTTTTATTTGAATTGGCGATGTAATTTCTCATAGACACAATGATAAGACCTTCTCAAAGCAAATCTAATAATTGTTTAAGTCATCCTATTGATGATAATGCAACAACTCCAAATGAGAGTATGGGTGAAATAGCTACTACTGATAAGAACAAGGGTAAAAGACAATGATATGAAGTTTGGCAACAATTCACTGAAATTACTATAATATAAAAGGGAAAAGTGGTACAGAAGTTTAAATGTAATTACTGCATGAAATCTTATGTCAAACAAAAAACTAGAACCACATCTTAGCTAAGTAGACACTTCAAGACGAATCACTTTAACAAGATTGATAATAAAGGAAAGAAGCAAAAACTATTTGATCTAGTAGCGGAGGATTTGGAAGCGATTCAATATCTATTTTGTGTTTCATCGACTTATGATCATTCTAGAATAAAAAAATATTATAAGATGATCATTGTTCATGAATATCCCTTCATGGTAGTTGAACATTTATGGTTCAATATCTTGATGAAATCAATGAATCCAAATTATCATAAAGTTTCAAGATTTGGCATCAAGGAAGAGTGTATAAAGTGCATGAAATTGAAAAAGACAAATTGAAAAAAGTTTGAAAGTTGTGGAGAGAGTTTCGATTACTAGTGATTGCTGGACATCAAATCAAACTATTGGTTATATGTGTCTTATTGTATATTACATTAATTCTGATTGAAAATTACAGTCCAGGATAATTAGTTTTATTGATTTGGATCCTCTTCATAGTGGGGTTGTGATTTCTAAGGCAATTTCTGAAAGTTTGTTGCAATGGGGTCTACAAAATAAAATAAGTACCATAATTTTGGACAATGCATCATCAAATGACGTAGTGGCTAGAAATTTGAAAGCATTGTTCACTAGAAGATCTGGATTTTTAATGATGGGGGATTTCTTTCATGTTCATTATGTCGCTCATATTTTAAACTTAATGGTGCAGGATGGATTGAAAGAGATTAGTAGAATAATTGAAAAGGTAAGAGAATCTATCTTATTTATAAAATGATCTCCAACTCGCTTACATAAATTTGGAGAGATTGCAAGGCAAATTGGATTATCCAAAGCAAAGCCATTTTGCATTGATATGCCTACACATTGGAACTCCATATATAAGATGTTAGAGTCTGCTTTTTATTATAAGAATGTATTTCCTGAATATGTTTTGTGTGATCTCAATTATATATGGTTGCCTTCTCAAAAATATTGGGTTAACTTTGAGAAAGTAAAAGAATTGCTTCAAATTTTTCATCAAATAACTGAAATTTTTTCAGGTTCAACCTATCCTACTGCAAACAGATTGCTTCCCAATCTAGTTCTAATCAAGAAACCATTGGATCGAGAATGCTTATCTAGTACTCTTTTCATTTCAAACATGGCAAGTAGCATGAAGGCTAAATTTGATAAGTATTGGACAGAGTGTTCAATGTTATTTTTGATTGCTTGCATTTTGGATCCTAGAATGAAACTATTTGCCATCAATTATTACTATCCATAAATGTATGATGTTGACATTGTGATTGAGAAGAAGGACAACATCAAACAAAAACTTTTTGAGCTATACTCTTATTATACTATTGATATGCAGTCTGCGGGCAAAGAAATTACTGGAGCATCCACCTCTCAAATTGAAATAACCACAACTAAAGGTGATAATGTTTCACATGATGATCTGACTGGTTTGTATGATTTTATAAATTCTACTAGCCTTTTAGTTCCACAAAAGTCTGATTTGGAGATATACCTATATGAAGCTTGTGTGAAATGCCCAGATTCAGAATTTGATATTTTGGAATGGTGGAAAATGTCCACCATGAAATACAAGACTCTCTCAAAGATGGCCAAAGATATTTTTACCATACCAGTAACAACTGTTGCTTCTGAATCAACTTTTAGTGTAGGGGTCGTGTGCTTAGCGATTATAGAAGTTCAATTTTACCAAGAACATTAGATGCTTTAGTATGTAGTGAAAACTTTATTCGGGCTGCTTATAAATCATCAAAAGATCCATTGGTAATATTTACTTACTTTTTTTATTTTATAATGCAATTTGCTTCTATTCAAATATGATTTTCATTTCTTCCATTGCAATTTCAGTTTGATATTCTTGCGAAAGAGAACTTACTTATAAGTGTACCTGAAAGCTTATCTACGGAATCATAAATATGAAAATCAGGTGATATCATTTCAATTATGCTCTACATTTTCTTTTTTTTGCATATTTTTATTTTCGTGAATGTTTTGTGAAACTCAAAAATTTTGTAATTGGATAAGTAGTTTGGTTATGTTATGTGAGAGTCTATGACATTTATTATGGGCTATGTAATATTTTATTATATATTTTCTGCTTCTGCGTTGTAATATTTTATGTTAGTGGCAAATGGTGATATGATGTCCAATGATAAAATTAAACTGAGATGGCCTAATGGAGGCTTTGGTGATTGATTTTTTATATTTCTAGTGGAATGACTTGTCAATGAACTAAATTTGAGACCATTTAATCATTTGGGGTGGCATACTTGATATTGTCTTTAAATTTTATGTTTTTGAATTATGGTGAAATTTTGGTTTGGCTTTACAAGCATATTACTTCATCTTACATTCTTACTACATTTTATCTATTGATGCAGGTTGTGTTAGAATTTGAAAATATAATTTGTTATATCTGAAGTCCTATAATATTGTTGCTTGGAATGATGTTATATTATTTTATCAATAAGTCTAAAGTAAAGAGGTTATGGAACTATGGAAGGCTTTTGGACTTTACTAGATGCTGTTTTGATGATTGTTATATCTGAAGTCTTGTTTTGCTTAATTAGTTTACCACTCTTAGTCAGAAAATTTTGTTTAATGTCACCCTAAAAATTATCCAATCATCTCAGTTTTTTGAGGGCACAAAAATCTATTACTTTTCTTTATTATTTTGGTTTTCAGTTCTCCATTCTTTCACCAATAGGGAATTGCAATCTGGTTGTTTGGACTCTGGGTTGAGGTAATTTACTTTTTTTCTTGAATTTCTGTATATATTGTGGATTAATGGATTGTATATATTATGGTAATCATAAAGAAACCTATTTCTCACTAATTTTTTTTATTTGTTTAAACACATATTTTCATTCTATTTCTCATAGGTTTTCGTTTTGGGTTCTAGTTATGAACCCGTGGACCCGTGGTCGACCTAAAGTGGGGTTATCATGAAGAATTTTTGATTTTCTAATTTTGGACAATGATGAGAAGAGATTATATTTGTAATTTGGGCTAACACAATTATTTTTGCTTCATTATTAGTGGCTCTCAAGCCTCTCAATGGATGGTCGGGTAGCCTAGAGACTTTATTCTAAGTCTCTTATATTAATACATGATGTTTCTAATTTATGAGTTTTTGTAACTTTTGTTAGAGATTTATTTCTCTATCTTTAGGGCTCTAATGGATGGTTTGGGCAACTTGGAGGTTGGAGCCTACAATTATTGAAGTGAAGTATACAAATTACAAATTTATGTTAATTGCTATTGCTTGAAGATGGATATTATTTTATCTGACTCTGAGTCCCACAAACAAAAGACAATTTAATATTTTTGTTATTTTTTATTTATTTTAAATGTTATGTTAATTGCATCATTTTATAGACTTTTTTATTATTGTTAGGTGATCAAATATGAAATATCGAATGTATAACATTAGTCAGAATTGTACAAAATTTATATTTATAAGAACTATTTAGTCGTAATGTGAAATTATAATTTGTTATTGAAAATTTTATTTTTCAAGCCAACTGTGTAACTTGTAGTTGTTGTATGTTTACATTATATTATTTACATATTCAAAAAATTTATGAACCCTAAATTGAAATCAATTTTTGAGCCAATCGAGCCAGCTTGTTTGGATTTCAAGCTGGCTTGTTTCAATTTCGAGTCGGCTTGTTTCACTTTTGAGCTGGATCATGCTCGATCTGGAATCGATCTGAGCTAGCTCAAAATCGGAATCCTCGAGCCACGACTCGATTTCGAGCTGAAATATTTTTTTTCGAGCCGACTATAGTTCAGCTCGAAATCGGATTGTACACACCCCTACATGACGTTGATTGTGTAAATGAATTAATTAGGGTCAAAATTTTAATTTAATTAATCAAAATTTTAGAAAATCATAACTAGTTATAGAAAAATTGAAAAATTATAAATAAACACATTTTAAAAAAACTTAAATAGAGTAGAATCTAAGAAAAATAATATCCATTAATCTTGTACAGTCAACAATATTTAATTAAAATTTGAAATTTTAATTAATTATCTTAATTAAAGCTTAATTTCTTGGCTAATTGACCTAAGAATTTAATTCATTATTCCTTGAGATATTCTTTGTCTCCGATAATTTTCTTGGGTTAATTTATCAAGTGGATTAAGAGAGTTTATTTTTCAAATCCTAATCACCTAATTTAAGCATGTAATAATTATTAAAATTTGAAGAAAAATATGAGATTAATTAGGGATGTTTAATTAACTATAAAAATAGTAAGGGTAGTCAAAGATAAATAATTGGACTTTTGATCTCATTTATTCTTCCAAAGTCACCCCTAAGGGAATTTAATGAATTAACTAAATAGTTTAGTTAAATTGGGGAATAAATAACCTTTATAATTAATTTGGTTAATAAAAATTCCTAATTAAACCTAATTATGTGCTTAGCTAACATAAGGATCCCTTAATGAAATCATGATTCTCCATTGATGTGGAGAATTTTAAAAGTAATAAATTAATTTGATTTTCTTCTTAATTTAATTAATCATTAGTCATGGGGTCTAATTGCATTATAACCTTAGGTCATTACTGATTTTATCGTCTATCATTTCATCATAATTTATAGGCCCTTGATTAATAGGTAATCAATTTGAGGAGCTTCTTTGGCAGAGAATTTGAATGATTAAATAATAGAATGAAATTTAATCAAATCATAACCTCACTTAGGGTTCCTTTAAACTTCTTAATGAATACAGAGGGGTAAGGGAAATCACTGAATATTTTTCTTAGGTTTAAATAACTCAAAAATCTCAAATTTAAATCTAATCAATTTGATAAGGTGTAGGATATTCATATGGGTGTGCTATGTCCTTAAGAATTAATGAATCCAAAGGTGATGTTTAGTGAAATTATGGGTGATTTTGATCTTTCACATATATGAATCATAACTCACAAAGGAATATAGTTTGAATATCTCGGGAACATGAGACTTTAGGTAGTCTCACGGGGGTCTTTGATTACCTTACTTTCCTAGTTCAACAACTGCACGTACCTTATGATTTGTGATGAGTTATGCGATAGCGATAAATCAATGTCATTATTTAAATGTAAAATACTTTTTCCTAGATTCATCTTTATGTTCTTACATGTGCATGTAAACTTTTGAATTAATAAGTATATAGTCTAGACATCTCGAGAACACGAGACTTTAAGTAGTCTGAATGGAGTCTTTGATTATCTCACTTCCCTGGTTCAACAATGACACATACTTGTAAATATTCATTGTATACATACATGCATGCGTTAACATAAAGTTGTAAATGCATAAATAAAAAAAGCCATCTCTTTCAAAATGTAATCCATGCATCATGTAACCCCAACTCATGCTATTTAACTAATGATCAAATTAATACCTACTCAAGCATGCATTGATTGTGATATGCTTAGTTAGGATTCATGCACATGTTAAAAGTAATGGTATTCTTTTATTAGACTTACCTTGAATTCATTAATCTTTAGTTAACTTGTAGCTTTCAAAATGAATTTCCTAAGCTAAGTCTAAACATAAAATAAATCACAAAGTCTAAAAGGTACAAAACCTACCCCTTAGATCAAAACCTAAGGGTGGGGAAGAGAAAGTTTATCCTTCCTCTCTTCTCTTTATAATTTTGTAATTCTATTCATTACAATAAAATAAAATTTACATTTAAAACTCATCCTAAGACAATGACCATGTAAAGGATAATCATCCTTATTGGGTAATTTGAAGATTCAACACTATAAAAATTTAAAATCTAATGCTAGTAAAGACATACCTCACTAAGCCTTACACACACTAAGAATGGTAGACCACAGACTCTAGTCTTAAGTTAGGATGATATTTGCTATGCTAGTGTGATGTTTTATTTTACGATGTAATATTTTAGATTTGATGTTATGATTATTTATGTGCGATTTGGATGTTATGACAATATTAAACTAATGATATTTTTCATATGGGATCGTCTTTAAGGGATCATTGTAGTAATAATAAAAATATAAATGCTTCTTGCTTGTAGATGATGTTAAGTCCTTAAGCATGATCCAATAGGACAGGTGGGTTTGGTTATCCAAGGTAATGTGCTAAGTCCAAATATGTGGAATATAATTACTTGGCTTGAGTGTATGTTATACTAATCTTTGTCTTGCAGGTGTAGTTAGATTTAAATTTTCATAAAAAATATAATTTTTCCAATAGGATTAGAATTAGAGCTATGGGATTTAGAACAAGTAATGGTTAGAAGGCATAGACCTAGGAGACCCTATGAAGCCTGGAGTGTTCCAATCCAAAGGGAGGAAATGAAGATGAAGAATTAAAGACTCACATAACTTTCTTTTATTGTAATTTAATTCTAGTCTAGGCTATAGGGTAGAGCTCGACTACTCAATTTTTTCTCTTTTCTAGGGTGTACGATGGTACCCAGCTGCACCCTCCTTTTATTCTTTTACGAAATTGATTGTTTGATTACGCTATAGAAATGACTTATTTTTCATAAATTTCTTAGAGTTTGATTGTTTGATGTGTGGCCTAGATGCGGTAGGCTCTATAGGAAATTTAATTTTTCTACTCTAATCAATAACTTCAATTAAAAGTTAATTAACTCATAACCTCTCCATAAAGCCTAGGATGTTAATCAAGAAAATAAAAGATTTAGCAATTTCTCAGCTATATGGTTTTATATTATAATATCATGCATTCATATTATTTTGTTCTTGCAAATAGGGGACATGATTGACATGTGATGGCAATCCATTGTAGTTGAGAACACCCATTCTATCTGATTTAACTCATAATCTACTTTTATCATGCATTTAGCCATAAACTCTCTCAAGCCTAAGTCTAAAATAATGATTCAAAAGTGAAATAAAAAATATGTAAATTTTGCACACAAATCATAATCTAATATTTTAAGAAGTGAGTTAAGGACTTTAGATTCCTTCTTAATTAACAATAGCCTACATATCTTGCATTTATATTTGACTAGCCCACATGATTTTAAAATCATAGGAGATGTTAGATGGCAAGCACTCCAAGTGGTTGAAAGTCCAAAAGAGTCGAGATCAGACCACTCTCCCTAGTGAAAATGAAATAATATATCTCATTCTCTCAAGTAGAATTAGATCGAGCTTTTAGCTTGTGCTAGAGCACTCTAGATACAGGCTCAAAGGCTTCTTGTTTCTCCTTTGCTGCGAGTATAAGTCTTCACCTCTTGGGTATTTCTACAACCTTATGTTGTTGGAATCTAAGTTCTAATTTTCTAATAAAATTTTAACTTAAATAAATATAATTTCTTTCATTTAGAAATAGAAAGCCTCAATATATGATAGATTGAAGCATTCACTAGGTTTTCTAGTTTCATAGATGCTTCTTACTCATTCTCCTTTGAAATCCACTAAGAACTCTTCCTACTTGAGCTCTTCCCAATTATTTTTCTGACTGGCCAATTCTTGAATTATCTATATTTGAAATCTTTGGAGACATTAGTTGACTACTTTAATCGAGAGTGTTCTTAAAAAATTTATGTTTCCTTGTATGTAATTAACTATGGAAGCTTGCTTCTATAGAGAACTAAAGAACCCGACATAAAATAAATCTCACTTTACTTATTCATGTAAAGTAGAAGAAAGATATCTAGTATATATGTAGACCCATCTACATTAGGAGTCATTATTAGGTGATTAAATCTATTTTAGGAAGATGTTTATATCTTTCTAGATAGTATATCATTTCTTAATGTCGTACTGAATCGTTTCAATAAGTTCCTCCTAAGATCTACTTGGTGTCCTTACAACTTCAAATTAAAACACCACAACCAATATAAATGCTATCAAACAAACTTGAGTATTGACATCTTATTCTATTTTCATAAATAAAGTGCCTCTATAACATTTATTTAAAAATATTTTATTCATTCTTTAGGGAACATACACTTTTCAAGCCTTCAACACAAATACCCAAAGATATATAAATATACATTTTTAATTTTAGAGATATGAATATGCTTGGTATATCTTTCATTGTCAAGTTAAATATCAATAAGCATGCCTTAAGTTTTCTTGTGTAGTATAATCAAATAATATAATATCTTTTTGGAAAAAAAAGATTATCTTATATAAGTGCTAACTTACTCATAAAAGCACTAAATCCTTCATAATGTTGTTGTCTCTTGTAGCATCTAATATAATTGACTTTTAACTTCAAATTAGGATCAAATTCAGTGAGCTTCTTTTTAATTACATATCTAATTAACTATGGTTGAGCTTTTCCAGTTAGATATGATTTTTAATGTACAATAACAAGTATGGTCGAAATCATGATTTTTTATCATAAATATTTTTGAGTTTACTAATTTCATAGATTGTAAGTATGATAAACATTTCTTTAAACTATAATGAATATACTATATATCTCTGCTTGATTTTTTTATCTTGAATTAAATTTTTTTCATCACATATAATTATAAAAAAAATTCTCTTAAAAAGGTGCCCAACTTTCAAATGAATTGAAGACAAATTGGATTATAGAATTATTTTAAGTTGACATTGAAGTAGAATAACTTTCAAGTATTGACCTTTGTAGAAATGTTATTCATATAATCTTCATATCTTGAATTATTGCTTTTAGTCTAAAATTATATGATGAATTAAAGAACAACACCCATTTTTTAAATTCAAAATTGTGATATCTAAAGGATGATTTAGTATTGAAGCTTTTATAAAACCATTGTAATATATAGTATGCATGTACACAATATCACCAACCTTTACTTTGGTATGCTCACATCAACTATTTCTTAATCAAAAACACCAATGAAAAAGAAGAATTGTCAATTGGTGATCTATGTTGAATAAATTTGCATATCTTAATTAAGAAAAAAAATAATATCATAATTTATTAGTAGCTTCATCAGTGGAATTGAAATTGTTGATTGTGCTTAACTAAATTACTACATCACTTATAATTTCTAAATAATTTAGCTATTATTAATCTAGACACTTTGTATATAAGCTTTTTGAGGTATTCAAAGGAAATACTTCTTTATACTATCAATCATTTATTCTATTTTTTGGTAAATGTCTACCCAACTTATTTTTTTTATTTAATTATTCTTTATATAGTACAAAAATGTTGATATAACTTTAACTTTATTGCTATTCTAATAATATTCACAGTTATTTGAATTATGATTGAATAATATATTTTGAATAAATTTTAAATATGTATCAAATATGTATTTGAACATTTTAAAACTATATTCTATCATGATGTAATAAGATTTGAATATAATTAACAAATTTATTCTTAATAAAGTTTTAAGCACACTCTTCAATATTTTTTTATTTCTCTACCTTAAAATTTTATAAAAATGATCTAATTTATCATACTAATGAAAATATAAAAAAGAAATATTTATATTTATTGAACTAGTCCATAAATTAAAAAACTTTAAAATTTCACCATCATTATCATCTAACCTTTTAAAGTGAAAAAAATAATAATTTAAATTGAAATATGAAGATGGTTATAATGATAGTACATTGTGCAAGCCATCAAAATTTATTGGTTGAGAGTTTAAATTATCAACTAAAAAGTTTTTAATTTAAAATTTTAAATATATTATGTGTGTGAATTTTTTATTTAATTCATTTAAATGTCTCATAAAAATTAATGTATTTTCTTTTCATTAATATATAAAAAGGTATTTTAATTAGAAAAAAGGGCAAGATTTATATGCATATCATATAATTCTTATGCATTTACATATCTAACATCCAAAGTTATATATTTATTTATTTAATATTTTTCTTATATTTGAAAATGTGCATTTCACTTTTAAAAAGTGAATAATAATGATATTTTTATATGATATTAAAGAATGATGTATTATATTATATTATATTATATATATATATATATATATATGCTTAATTTTAAATTAGGATTAATTAAAACCTTAATTAGCTAATTAGGCATTTTATAAAAAAATTTAAAATAGGCCTAGTCACCTGTTGAACAGGCTACTGGCGCTAACTAGGCTGCCCCGTCAGCGCCAGTCGCCCGTTCAAAGGGCGACTGACTTAAAGTATTATTTTTTAAAATTAAACACACAGCAGTCATTTTTTGGTCATATCAGGCTCATCTATTGTCAGATTTTAGCGTGCTTGGTATCGTTGGAAAGGTAATGAAAGATTCTACAACTTTTATATTATCAACTTTTGATGATTCTCTCCTGGGTAGCCACAATTTTTGTGAATGTATGAATATTCAATGTGCAGAAAAAATATATATTGCGGCAGGCCCCATTTTTTGTCCGTATGGGGCTCATCCGGTGTCATATTTTAGCATGCTTAGTATCGTTAGAAATATAATAAAAAATTCTACAACTTTCATATTGACAACTTAGAATGATTCTTGCCCAGCTAGCCGCTATTTTTGCGAATGTATGAATATTCAATGTGAAAAAAAAAAAAGTGGTATTTTTTCGTATCGGTTTCATCTGGTGTTAAATTTTAGCGTGATTGGTATCATTGGAAACATAATAAGAAATTCTACAACTTTTATGTTGATAACTTACAATGATTTTTGCCCAGGTAGCCACAATTTTTTGAATGTATAAATATTCAAGGTACAAAAAAAATATATATTACGGTAGCCCCCATTTTTTGGCCGTATCGGGCTCATTCGTTGTCACATTTTAGCGTACTTGATATCGTTAAAAATATAATAAAAATTTCTACAACTTTTATGTTGAAAACTTGTGATGATTCTTGCCTAGGTAGCTGCAGTTTTTGTGAATGTATGAATATTCAAGGTGCAAAAAAAAATATTGCAGCATCCCCCATTTTTTGGCTGTATCGGACTCATCCGGTGTCCGATTTTAGTGTGTTTGGTATTGTTGAAAATATAATAAAAAATTCTACAACTTTTATGTTGATAAATTATGATGATTCTTGCATGAATAGCCACAATTTTTGCAGTAATATTCTATAGAATAGTAAAATCAAGGAAATTTATCACTCTCAAAATCAACCAAATGAACCATTGCATAATTTGTTATAACTCACTGCAATAAAACACTCTTACTAAAGTGCAATTAATAAGCTCTTAAGAGACAAAACATGTCATCATAAAAAACATACATGAAGGTATAACCTCATCTCTATATGTGGTAAGAACAAATTGAATTTAAGCAAACTCATATGAACCTAATGTTGATCTCTGATGTAATCCAACCAAAACAATCAAACAATAACCAACATCAGAGATTATACAGCTGTGAAACTGAATAACCATAACAAATGAGAAACAGTCACAAGTAAATGTCATCCACTATATAAAAAAGATAACATGTCTATCTTCGTCGATGCATGCATGGTGGAATCGCATCACTACTAAGAGTGTAATGGGCTGGTGGTCATCGTAGCCGATTGTGTAAATGATGCTCTTGATGATTCTCCTTCTATTCAACCTGCTCGGCAGGTTGTTATGAATATCCTAGGTGTATAACACTAGGTACATTTCTCGAAGCTTATGTAGGGAGCGAGTAACCGTGATACACTCCGTACGGTGGTGTCATATAGAATGACAGTGGACCATATGTGAGAGGGACTAGTGCCTGCCATGGGTGCATCTGAGTCCACATAGCTTCTTGATATGAATATGTGGAATGGCGTAGTGACCGCCCGACCATGTGTGAGGATGGACCAACATCCATCGATGGCACATCCGATACCGACGTACTAAATGTCGATCCTGTATCTATTATCAGAGATATGCATATTGTGCCTCAGTTCTATGCACAACCCCTCGTAATCGTTGATAGATTATTGAAATTTTGTATGATCATCTCTCCCAAAATAACGCTGAAATATATCCTCAGTATTCAAGATGTGCTCACGTTGCATTACAAAAATTTAGATCAGGGTTTAATCATTATAGAAAAACCAAATTGTAATACTTTTGATATAGACTTACCATCAATCATTCTCCAGGCGCTCGAGGGTAGTAGGTATCAGGAGGAATTGTTGGTGCCTTCAGCATGTAGAGTAAATCCCAAGACCGATACCACCTCATGTATCGGTTGATCGCTAGCTCCCTATCTTGCTGAGATGGATCTATCACTATAACCGACTCACATCTGCGCTCCCACTATGCAATGTAAGAGTGGTGGTAATCGATCTAATCAATGTCATCTTTTCCTCAGCCATCCACCTGTATGAATGAAGGATATACTGGTGCAACGTCAACATAGGTGGCAAGCCGAACTGTCTGAGCACACGATCAGGCAGGTCATTTCTAACAAATCATCGGTATTCTAGCTAGCCATATATCTTCTCCCTACAATCATATATCCATGACACGTATACGGATCTGATGTCCATATGGCTCTCATATCACCTGTAAATATTGCAGGAATTATTAATTCGATTGTAAGCACATAATGACTAAGTAAATAAATATTATATCAATGCGATACCGACTGCATCGCCTAACTCATCTCTATATACTCTAAGGTGGAATGTTGTCATCTCCCGTACAAACCCTTCATTCCACCGACATCCTATGCTAAGCCCATCTATGTCTATAAGATATGGGACACGTAATGTTGGTCTGCCCACATAAATGTGCTCCCAAGCCCATACCTACAGTAAATGAAGGCATACAACCATATTTGTGTGCTTCGGTTTGGTTGTCTCATGTAGCTCCCTATATAAATTAGCAAGTACAGTTGAACCCAATGATAACTCCCTGAATGTATCAATATCCTCAAGTGGCAATCAGTAGGTGAACCTCATAGGTGTGTCATAAGGAAAGAACCTATCACAAATAATATGCATGCTTTGATATGCTAGTGAACTGAAACTCTAGAAGATCTATATATGAATCTCTGTAGTATGTCCATCGCAGATCGAGGCAAACAAGTGCATGAGCTGCCCCATTCGATCTTACATAACGGGATCATGGCACACTGTGTGTGGCTCTGGATGTGCTCCAATCAACTCATTATGGCATTCTGGCCAAGAAGTCCACCGTTTCCCTCCACCAATAGCAATCATGTCAAGTATAGGTGGGTCATCTATCTGAACACCCAGAATCATCGCAACACCCTGTAGTGTAATCATCATTTCTCCAATGGCCAAGTGAAAGGTATTGGTCTGCAAACACCAACGCTCCACAAAGGCTATGAGCAAGTTGTGATCTAGACGTATGTACTGCATCTATAAGACACAATCTAGTCCAGCAGCTCGCAATGCACTCATAAATCTTGGAAAATTAACAGGTCATTCCCTAAACATCAATAAATGCGAAGCAACCTCAAGCACTAAAATTTGCATAGATAATGAATTATGCTCAGTATGCAACATTATAGCAAAAATGTGTATACGAAGCTTTTATTAAATAATTTTTTACTAAATCGACGCCGCTTTATGCCTACTACGAAGTAATTATACTGGTGAACTTCTGGTAGTAGTCCACAATCTCTCCGCTTGTCGCCTCCTTCATGCGGGACAAGCAACTTCATCAATAAACATCCTTCCTATAATAATTTGAGAGTTAAACATGTAGTAGTATATAACAATAGAAAAGTTTAATTGCTACAGTATTGATAAAAATCACAGTACCTACGTACATCATTTTCAAGAAAAACAAATACAACAGCATAAACAACACAGAATAAGTCTACTTTGCAATTTGATGCTTTCTCAAACAAAACTACAGTATTCTTAAATAAGACTACAGTCTTCCTAAACAAGGCATGTATTAATAAAACAACTCAAACAACACAGAATAAAAAGTTTTTGTACAAGAAGCCCAAACAACATAAAATAAGTCTACTTTGCAATTTGACACTTTCTCAAACAAAACTACATTATTCTTAAACAAGACTTCAACCTTCCTAAACAAGACATATATTAATAAAATAGCTCAAAACAACACGGAATAACAAGTTTTTGTACAAGAAGCCCAAATAACACTTTACTAATTCAATAGCAGGAACAACACAGAATAATAAGTTTTGGTACAACCAGCCCAAACAACACATTACTACTGCAATATGATAAATAACACAGATTAATATGATCTAGTACAACCAACCCAAACAACACATTACTACTACACGGTGTCAATAATACAATAAGCCATGCACCAAGTTCCCAAAATAGTAATACACTTAACCATATTATAATCTACGTGGCCAAGTTTGGGTACACATCATTTTATTGTGGCCAACAATTTTGCATACACTACAAACCCTGGAACTTCGTGTAGTGTTCTCATCCATAGTATTTTTGAATTTGTTTGTCCTTGGTCGACCAGACTTTCTCTTAACATTTAGTGGATTGTACTCTGGGTATGTGCCAATGATGATGTGTTCTGGCCACTCATCACGATCAAGTATCACATGGAATTCACCCTGGTATGTGCTATTATAGTACTACAAAGTGTAATAGGTCTAAAAATAGTGCACGTGGCTTAGATGTCGTTGACCCAACACAGCAATCACATGTAGACATGGAATGTGATAAGATTGTGGTTGTCTACATGTACACCTACATTCATTGTTTTGTGATAGGTCAACCTTGAAGGTTCTACTGATTATATCAAACACTTGGTACTCATTAATGCTTATTCTCATTAGCTTAGAAAATCTCCTTGCCTTCTGTTCATTAGACTGCAATGTTGCCTTAGCACGTGAACAAAATATGGAATCCTATTAGTTAGCTAGAGTTATTGTTTATTCAAGGTATTTCATGAACAGGGATACTATGTTGTAGTATATTATTATAATCAAAGCCTGAATTGGCAAATCACATGCTCGCTTAAACACACCATTAAAACATTCAACTGCATTTATGGTCATTGTGCCATACCTATAGCCACCATCGTGAGTTAGAGACCACTGCTGCACATCTCTTGAAATAAGCCAATCGTAGGCCTTCTGTTTGATGTTCTTGATGTCAGTCATGTACCTTTTAAAAATATGAATGTCATATATATTTCCTGCAACATACATCTTCTAGCATATAAAGTCAACATCTCCTGTTCTGAATTATCTAACAATCCTTTTGAAATTCTCCCTCAAATGACGGAGGTAAAAGCGATGTGTAGCCCAGAGAAAGATCTCTCTATAGCCACGAACTAGACCTGCATGCCTGTCTGAAATGAGGTAGAGATCACCTCTTGTAGAGACCGGTGAGATCAAGTCCTATAGTGTATGTAGAAACCAAACCCACTACAATCCCTCATACTGATTATCAAGGCATAAAATAAGGAGAGAAGAATCATTGGAACTCATGGCATAAAATTGGTCATTTGCCAACCTCTAATTGAAGGCTCATAGAATAAACTGAACTTATTTGATTCTATGAGTGCACTGATATATGAGTATAGTTGAACATACAAATAGCCATGAATGATCGATAAGATTCCTCCTAACGCCATTATTACCTTAACCTTTACGACGATCCCAGCCTTCATATAAGACACTCTTATTTAAATTTGGACGCCTATAATTTCTAGCTTTAAATCAGTTGATGTTTAGATGATGAACGATAAACTATGATGTACATTATCTGTCCAAGATTAAGCGAATGACTACAGGTATGAGGTGAGCCAATACTACCAATCCTCTAAGCACCACCCAATCTTTTACTTGAGCTTGCATTTAAGCACCACAAATAAGGTCTAGCTGGCTGAGAATGATGGTTGCACAGTACAATAAATTTTAATTGGTTTGAAGCATATATCACATATTCAACATTATTTATAATAGATCAACCATAAACAGCAAACTGTAATTGCTTCTTATCATGAAAATACATATCTTCAAGCAATTCATCTGGAATGTAATTCTCTTGTTCAAAGGTTGATTCATCTGATGGGCCATCAAATGTAAGCTCATCATCCCATTCTTTAATTGTTTTAGCACTACGCATGTACTCGTTATTATATAACAAGTGCTCTTCAGTATAACTTGTTCTAACTGCATAGTCTAAATTAGGTCTCTAACCCTAAGGGTGGTTCTATGGCCCCTAAAACAGGCTTGTCTACATCACTATCATCCTCCTCATCATCATCGATGCTTGTTCTACTAGGCATAGTTTCATATCCAACATCTTCAGGAGATAGTAGATTAATGTGATCACCTTCAGGGTCACCCATAGTAGCAGAACTTGTCCCAACAAAGTAAGCATATTTTGTTGATGCGGACCCATATGCTTCCACCTGAGTACTTAGTTGAGAAGCTGGTGTGATGTACTCAGTACTAATTGAAGCTCTCTGACACTCCTCAATATTATTTACCTCTATTTCTTCACACGGTAGTTCCTCAACTTCAACATAAATTACAATAAGTTGCATGCATGTTGCATTAATTACAGCTTCACAAACTTCTTCATCATTAATGTGAGTTGCAATAAATCCAGCAGCAATAGGAAAATGGCCTATGAGACTAACAAAAAACTTTACTATATCTAACTTCAATGACCTCATTATTCCTTTCTCTAACTCCATGAATTTAATCCGTTGTGGATCTGGACTGGACGATTTTTCCCACCAACATATATTGGAATGAAATCGTCACTTATTTTGAGTTCACCGCCATAATATAGAACTATATAGACAGTATCTGAACTCATTTTTAAGTAACAATAGCACAACACCAGTAATCTTTTGTCTCACCTCGTCAATGTACAAAATTCAATTCAAGAGAATGTGCACCTTCAACATTTTACTTAAAATTATTTTGCAAACTCAATAAATTTATTGTGTAAATCTAATATCAGTATTTATTCACAACTAAACTTATATATTCAATAAAAATAATTATACCCTCTACATAATACAAAATATCTAACATAAACTACAAATCTCATATGCATTCACAAAAGTATTTTGCAAACGTAATAAAATTATTTTACAAAACAAATATCAATATCTCTTCACAATTAAACCTATTTATTTAACTAAACCTACTTAAACCTTCTTAATAATAAAAAAACTCTAACTTAAACTCTAAATCTCATATGAATTAACAAAATATATTCCCAAGCTCAATAAATTTATTTTGGAAATCACAAATAAAAATTTGTTAAGAACCAAAAACTTACATATTCAAAAAAATTAATAATAACCTCACTACAATAAAGAAATTGTAACATAAATCTTAAATTCTTACGTGCATTCACAAAATACACAACTATATAAATACAAAACCTAGTATAATCTAAATCTACATTAAAAATCAAACTAAATTTATTTTGGAAATCACATATTAAAATTTGTTCAGAACCAAAAACTTACATATTCAAAAAAATTAATTATAACCTCCCTACAATAAAGAAATCTTAACATAAATCCTAAATTATAATGTGCATTCACAAAATACACTAGTATGTAAAAACCGAACCTAGTATACTCTAAATCTACCTTAGAAATCAAACTAAATTTATTTTTGAAATCACATATCAAAATTTGTTCAGAATTAAAAACTTACATATTCAAAAAAATTAATTATAACCTCCTTGCAATAAAGAAATCGTAACATAAATCCTAAATTCTGTAAAATGAGATCTCGGTTTGGATATGAGATCTAACAAACAAATACCAAATAAACAAGTTCATCATACAAAATAAATGAGATCTACCTTGAAAATCAAACTAAACAAGTTCATCAAACCAAATAAACCCATATAAAATGAGATCTAACAAATATTTTCTGTTTATGGTTAAAAATACCTAAATCGGCGGACAAAAATTAAGAAATGTGCAACAAGCTTCTCCTTGGTTGGCGGCGGGCTCAAACGGTGCAGTTGGAGCGGTGCGAGCCAGAGATCGAGAACGAACGAAGGAAATCCGAAAGAAAATGGCTCTCGGTTTGGAATGTTGCTCAGTTTCAGCCGAATTTTAAGGCCAATTCAGTAACGGGTGATTGGGTCTATTTTAAATATTTTTTAAATGTTTAATTCACTAATTAATGATGATCGTATTTGCCAGAAAAGAATCTGATAAAAGAAAATAAAAAAGGATTACTTTATATTGTTGAGTTTACAAATTCACGATTTTGCATTTTTTGTTGATAAAATATAATGTAAAGTAAATCAGAGTACGGCGGTGGGGGTCCTGACCACGGAGGTATACGGCGGCGACCGAGGGCTACGGCCTGGTGGGAGGCTGAGGGTCGGACGGCGACGGCGGGCCGACGGCGATGGGCTGAAGCATGACGGGCGACGTGATACGGAGGCCAACGCGATCACTTTACATCGCTGTATTTTGAATTGATGGCAATTCCAAATACAAGAAATTGGCTTTACAGATTAAACGCACTAATTTTACTTTACTTAAAACCACGCTGAAATTTGCACAGATTTAGAATGCATGATTCCAAATACGAATCAAACAGCCTAATTTTAAAAATTAATAATATATATATATATATATATATATATATATATATATATATATATATATATATATATATTAAATTTTGAATATTATATAAATATATAAGAATTGTGTGGTATGTATTTAAATTCTCAAAAAAATTATAATAATAATAATAATGGCATTCACATTTTCCGATTTACATTGGGAGAAACCTCGCGAGGGTTTGCATCCATCTGCTCCCTCTTTCCGCTTTGCCAACTGCGCTCCGGTAATCTCTTCTTTAAAAGAGTCTTTTACTCTCTCTCATGTCAGCCGTCAAGGAGATTCGGCGCCCAATCGCTGCCACGATCCGCCTCACGGTCCCCGCCGGCGCCGCCCGGCCGGCTCCTCCCGTCGGTCCCGCACTCGGTCAGTACCGGCTTAATCTCATGGCCTTCTGCAAGGACTTCAACGCCCGGACGCAAAAATACAAGCCGGACACCCCCATGGCAGTCACCATTACTGCCTACAAAGACAATACCTTCGAGTTTATTGTGAAATCACCGTCGGTGACCTGGTTCCTGAAAAAGGCCGCAGGCATTGAATATGGAAGCAGCCGTCCTGGGCATGTTGTAACATCCTCCATCACTGTCCGCCACGTATACGAGATCGCCAAGTTGAAACAGTCCGATCCCTATTGCCAGTTTATGAGCGTTGAATCCATTTGCAAGTCCATCATTGGAACCGCGAATAGCATGGGCATCAAGGTTGTCAGAGATCTGGAGGAATAAAAGAGGTTTATTTCTCCTTTAGCGGTTAATTTGTGAAGTTATGATCTCACCTTCATAGTTTGGCCATTAGAAAAAGTGATCTGGGTGCATGCTGATCTCTATTTGTTATGTTTTGAAATGTTATATATTCATAAGATGCCAAGAATTTCTTCTGAAGCCTCTGCTTGTTGTTAATGTTTATGGAATTTTCATGATCTAGAGCGTTGCATTTTGCGGATGCAATTGATAGCAAAAAGTTGGACATTTTTATGCTTGTTTTTCACAATGATCTGCTCAGTTTTATTGTTTGTGCTGGAAGATATATACACAATTCTTAAGAATGAGAGAGTTTTACGTCATATAAACTTAAGAAATACCTCACACATGTAGCACAGAAGTGTAAGATTTTTACGTGAAAGACCTCTCTTGGCGGAAAAAAATTACGGCCCATTGAGGGTTGGAAAAAGTTGTGATCCAGGAATTGATGAGGCCTTGAACATCTTCTATATCTTCAATCAGTTGCCGTGAGTGACACATTCGTTGTCAATTATTATGATGAGGTGGTTTTTATTCAAGACATGCTCAACATAGACTTATTGCGGGATACATGATTGCTAATTGACATTAATTTTTACACACTATTGTTTTTGGTTATTATTTTTGTATTATTTTTCATTTGAACTCAACGACAATGTTATTTGTAATGCAATGATGTCAAAATTAAAAAGCATATAATGTAAGGTAGAACATTAGTCTAAGTAAGGTCACATTGTTATTTCACCTAGTCAACTTGCTTTATCAAGTCATCAAATTCCAAGTCAAAGCAAGCATGGCTAGCCATTTTTTGAGAATTCTATACTGGTCAATAATTAGTTAAAGAAGGTTGCATAGAGAGTCAGAGACTCAAACTTCTGTTCTCTACCTCAAGAACTAGGGGGCTACAAAGATGACATAAGACTAATTTTAGTTTGAATTCCACACAAGAAGCTAGTTACCGTTTAGTTAAAGAAGATTACTAAAGAGACTTGAACCTATGATTTCTATTTTGAAAACTAGGGAGCATACCGTTTGAGCTAGAAGTCTTTAGATTGTAGATAGGTTCATGTTATGCTACTTTTCTATTTAGCAACTTTTGTATATGACTATCATTTTGTTAAGGTAATGATTTGTTCTGATCATAGAGAGCTTTTGTTATGTAAAAGTTGCTTGATTCCGTCACATCTGCAAGTAATCTAAAGCTATGGGACTGAGATTTTGATAAGGGGTTTGCCATTAGGGAAATATGTCTAAGGAAATTTAAAAACAATCTACTTGGCATTGTGTATTTATTGAAAACTAAAATATTTGAATTGCAAGAACATAAGTGTGACATATATGGAAAAACAATTATTAGGATGTTTTTGTTTGATCATCTTATTGTATCATCATTGAAAATATTCCAATTATTTGGGACTTGCTCTGAATTCTTTTTGATCAATTCACTTATGTGAGTGTCACATGAAATCTTAACTCTATTTTAAACAAATATTGTTAAACATTTTTTTCCATATATCCGTGATCTACCTCCCTAATACTTAATTTTTTGTCTACTGATGCAATTTGCTTAAATTAATTCACATGGCATTCTTGAATGACAATTCTAATGCTAATTAGATTATTAGATGCAATCTCGTGGATGTTTTTAATAATATGAATAGCGTGCATATGCTGTGAGTTTTACTTGCATTGCGAGCTTCATGAATGATTTTATGTTGTGTTTTATAGCATCTTCCATTTAGAAGGCCAACTAGTTTTGTAGAGAAACTGAATGATGGTGTACCTGTATCACCAGATGCCCAAAATGGCAAAACTCAAACCGGTTTTGGATGGACAAACACAGCCAGAGCCAAGTACAAAGCAAAGAATTGCACATAAGTAGACACCATGAACTTAGTTGAAGAATTTGTCAGTTCAGACAAAGCTAGTCTTAATTCACTCAATCGTTCGTTTGCTTACCCACGTGAATACTTAAGATCGTCATATTGTTAAATCAACCAAGGAGACCAACATTCTCCATACTATGCAGGCAACCAGTCCCGGCTACAATAGTGGTCCCTAGGCTATAATCATTAGAGGCAATAAGTGATGTGATGTATGAGGTATGTTAGGGACAATAAGTGATGTAACGTATGAGGTGTGTAATGGACAATAAGTGGCATAACATATGAGTTTTGTAGCCAACAATAAATGATGTAATATATGAGATATGTAAGAACAAGAAATGATGCAGCGTTTAAGGTATTGACCCAAACCTATAAATAACGGGCTAAAGGTTGATACGTGAAAAGCAAAATAAAGGTAATTCCATGTAATTCTATACACTAAAACTTTTTTATAGTAATAAAAGTCTCACAGTTTCTCTCTCTTAGATTCTTACACACCTTTTACATATTTTATATTGTTTCTTTCCCTTCCCATGATTCTTGTGCTTAGTTTAGTGTGATCTCATGAACAGTTTGGATTCAATATTCTCAAAAATGCAGTGAGTGAAGAAAGATCATGTTAAGAACTAGAAGAGAAGTACACTGTGAAGTTGGAGAAGAAGACAAGAAAGGTTCCATCACCATTGGAAAGGAATCAAGAATTCATGAAGGCAAGATAGTTGACATAATTTGAAGAAAGATTGACAAGGATGATCCAAAATGCGTCAGAACACATTTCAAAGGTAGCACGAAGGGTGGAAGTACTAGAAGAGTCATTTAACTCTATTGTCATATGAATAAGGCTGCCAGCAGCTTGAGCGCTACCTTTGACCATTGGTGAACATGAATCTACTACTCAAATTTTGAAAAAGAAGACTCATCCCCCAACCAATAGGAAGAAAGGGGAACAAGAAAGTGGGGGGACGCAATTGGAAAGTTTGTTCTCCAAAAAAAATCACAATAGCTAAAGCTCTTGCAAAATTTAAGATTCCAAGCTTGAAATCATATAAAGGAAAGATTAATCCTATAGATCATGTGGCATATTTTGAGTCAATAATTTTCATTCTCGGTATTAATGATACTTTGAAATGTCAGTTCTTGATGACCTTCAAAATATCGACTCATAAGTGCTTCACTCATTTTTCTCTAAAAATGATCACATCTTTTGTTTGATTCATGAGAATGTTCTTGATATAGTTTGCCAACACATATAATTTGTTGAAGAATTTATAAGCTCTATTGCAAATGAGATAAGAATTATGTGAGTTGCTGAGAAATTTCATCACCACACCTAGTTTTAAAGAGAAATGCTAGACGTTAGAATCTTGCAATCATTTTTGGCTTAAGTTGTGCTCACTCAATGCCTGCAAGAGGTAATATTTCACAATGCACTTGGCCTGGGGCATTCAAAAAGCCTCGCCGAATTGTTGGAACTCACCAATAATTACATTGATGCTATGGAGTACAAATGCGAGCTTAACTCGTCTACAAGAAGAGATGTGATGAATTTCAAAGGAAGGTTCTTGTTAATTTACCAAGATAAGAGAAGCTAACTAATGGAGCAAAGAGGCGAAGAGTGATTCACTAATAAGGTAAACTTGTCCATTTGAGTGACAAATGCAAATAAAAAAAAAGGTTGGACGAGTGGAGAAAAATAGAACTACAAATACCTATTCGTTCACCACCGACAATGACTCCATTGAGAGTCTCAATGGTCGAATTGGTTTAGGTCATTTAGAATAAAGATTTTCTCAAAAGACAAGAGCCAATTAAAGTTGGTGGACACCTCAAAAATCCAAAATTGTACTATGTGTATTATCAAGATCATGATCATGGCATAAAGGATTGTCATCACCTAAGAAACCTGGTTGAGAAATGCACTAAAGTGGGAAAGCTCTAAAAATTTGTCTTGACATAGATGAATAATAGATGACCAATGAAAGTATTGATGGAGGAGAGCATAAGCGAGCCTATCCTAGTACAACAAATACACATAATTAGAGTGGTACCCACCCAATATCTTAAATGACTCCAAATGTAGTAAGGACCTCATAGGCAACAACCTCGGAGTTTTAGGCAATCACATTTACTAAGGCTGACAAACCCTAGAATAGAAACCCCTACAATGATACCATTGTTGTCACGGCCTTGATAACAAACTATTAGATCGATAGTGCCTTAATAAACACAAGGATCTTAGTAAACATAACATTTCAAAGTGTATTTTAATAAAATGAAACTAGTTGAATCTTACTTGATGCCAACATTAGGACCTCTCTTCATCTTTTCGAGAGGAACGGGAAGGAGACGATAGGAGTGATCATCTTATCGATCATGTAGGATGAAAGCAAGAAGCAATTCACCACAATGGTTAATTTCATTATAATTGATGCATCAATTACTTACAATGTGATATTCACCTGACCACATCTGAACATGTTTTGAGCAATGATCTCTAGACTCTCCCATATCATTTAGTGAAGAAATTCCTAGGAGGATGCTAAGTGATCACGATTAGGAGAGGCTTGTTGTTGAGAGTGTGCTATTTAAAAGTTGCAAGCAACATCCAAGAGGAAATCTTACAATTACAACAATTTCTAAGAGGAAATCCTAGAACTTAATGTTTAAAGGGGAAGTAGATTGGAGATCAAAAAAGTCATTGAAGATCTCCTTGCAATAGAGGATAGAATAGGTTGCACATTCAAACTGAGCACCTCATTTAACTTGGCATAAAAAATGAATTAATCTCCGCACTTTGGGAGAATGTAGATGTATTTGTTGGTCGACAAGGAATTGCCAGGGACAAATGTGAACATGGCATGTTATAAACTAAATATAGACCTAAGGGTGAGGCCGATCAAACAAAAATGCGGCTAATAATTATGACCTTGGCAAACCCAATTCATTAGGAAGTGAAGTTGTTAAATGTTAGATTCATACAGGAAGTACAATATCTAGAGTGGATAATGAACATGGAGTTAGAACAAAAGTCAAAAGGATAGTAGCGGATATGTGCCAACTTCACTAACATGAATTTGTGTGCTCTAAGAACAACTACCCACTCCTACGCATAAATGCGCTAATCGACTTAGCTTTCGACTACCTATTAATGAGTTTCCTATGGGCATTCTCAAGGTACCATCACATAAAGATGCACTTGGCAAACTGTGAAAATATAGCCTTTATTATCAATGATGGTCTATATTGCTATAATGCAATGTTATTGCCTTAGAGGATGCTAGAGTTGCTTACCAATATATGATGAATGTAATTTTTTAAACTTAAAAAAGAGAGAAATCTTAAGGTGTGTGTGAATGCCTTATTGGTAAAAAATAAAACACTAGAACAACAAATAATAGATTTAAAATAATACGAAGTTAAATCCATTAAATTGTACCTTGATAGCTGAATCAAGTAAATTCTTTGATTTCCTCGTCATGCCATAAAGAATCAAGATGAACTTAGAAAAAGTTAGAGCCATATTGAAAATGCCTTCGGCAAAAAAAATCAAAAAGAGCTCTACAAACTAACTGGTTGAAGTGTCAGATTAAGGAGATTCATCTTAAAATTATACACAAAGAGTTTGACATTCTTTAAAGTGTTAAAAAGTGCAAATGCTTCTTCTAGAACCACAAATGTGAGAAAGCATTTATATAACTAAAGTCACTCATGTTATCACCACAGTTTCTTTGAAGCTCAAAGAATGGAGAAGACTAATTACTTTATCTTAGGATAGTGGAATAAGCAATGAGTTTAGTACTCATCAAAGAAGAAGGAAATGGTGGCAAAAGATGAAATAGTGGCTGATTATTTTATAGGGGGATTTACATACATACCACTCAATTCTTATGCATTTACATATTTCACACCCAAACTTTAATTTTTACTTAAATAACACTTAAATCTTTATTATTATATCAAAAATACCACCCTGGTTACTTTTTCCAAGTGAAATGCACCTTTTCATAGGAAAGTGCCAGAATATTCAATAAAATAAATACTGTAATGCATAATAATTCCGCAGGGTATGTATGTAAATTTTCCTATTTTATATTAACAGAGTTTTAAGAATCACTACTATGATATCCAATAATGGAGAAGCTAGTGTGGGAGCTGGTAACTATAGCAAGGAGGTTTCAGTTATATTTTCAAAAGCACTCAATACAAATGATAATTGATCACCCTCTAAAGTCTGTTCTATCAAAGTCAGATCATTTAAGGCGACTGCTCAATTGATTAGTTTAGCTTAGTGAATTCAACATCACTTATACATTGAGAATGACAATCAAAGCACAAACATTCATGAATTTTTCAAAAGGTTCACAACATTGATGTAACTGAGGTGTGCAATGAAAAACAAATTCTTCAACATATTAAACGGGGGTTTATTCAGAAGAATGTATAGTCATTATGGGGGAAAGAACTCTAACATACAAAATATTGTGATAATGATATTTTTGGCCAACTTTGAGAAAATATATCAAGTTTTTCATAAAATATTGATTTGATTTGATTTTTTTTTCATTTCATCTAAATAATGCATACCACTATAATGAAGATGAAATGGATTATTTTTATAAAAAAATTGTGCTTTTGTAAAAATAGTAAATTGAGTTGATAAACTTTTAATGATTGAAAATAAATGGCATAAAAGGTTTTTTTTTTTTGAATTTTAAATTGATATATTAAATTAAATTAATAAATGTTTTACGAAATGATAAAATATGAATTTGGAATATTAGATGCCCAATGAGAAAATTGCATTGATGAATTTGTTTGAATTTATTGGATTACCTGCCATATAGAATATTTGATTAGAACATAGTAGTTGACTATTAGATGTCTTATATTACCTTAATAGGTGGTCTTAATGAGGATATATGAAGTGATATTGTAATGTGAGCAAAATATGATAACATTTTGGAAGATTCACATATATGCCACATAAGTTTTATGTATTTGCATATTTAACAATCGAAGTTAGAAATTTATTTATCTAACACTTTCACATTTCATTTTAAAATGGAAGGATTAGGGTTGGGAGATGTGTATTGGAATACCTAAATAATTGAAAGGGGCATAAATTATTTTTAAGTCATGATTGGCTTTGAGAAAAAGCATTGTTTTTAATATTTTAGAGAAATTAATAGCATTTTTCTAAGAATTTATCATAAGACCATTCAAAAAATGAAGACTACTTAATCATGAATGTAGTCATGAAGAATTGTTTTTTTTTTTACTAGCACTTATATATTGTAGTTCTTAAAATATTGATATTAAACATTTTCATGTTAAGATAAATTTCTTGGTAGATGAGAATACTTGAAGAATAAATTGAATGATTTATCTAATATTTTCACTAGTACTTAATGTTGTATATGAATGGTACACATTTTTATTGGAAATGTAATGTCAATGCTAGTTCTTCAACTAAAACACACAATAACAAATATTACTAATTAATCTTTTTTTTGCATGCTTAATCAAATGTGAAATATTACTAATTTTGGATTTGTATGCCAAAATATTTTGCAAAATCATAAATTAATAAAATTCTTCTTATCTATGTTTCAAATGTTGTGTATTTTATATTGAATGTTGTGAATCACATGATGTTATTTTATGATTTAAAAATTATAGGTGTATATTTTATATTTCTCAAGCATGCTTAAAAATAAATTAAAAAGGTATTTTAATCCATGATTTAGATAGTGTTTTGCTTTATCATGATTATGTTTCTAATTTAAAAAAATCATTTAATTAAATGATAACTAAATATATTGACTTCAACAAAAGAAATTTAATTTTCTTATTTAATAATTTTAATTATTATCAATAACTATCATCATTGATAGATTATATTAGTCCAAATAAAAACACAAATAACTTCAATAGTAATTATTTATTGTGCTTTTGTTTTAATTCACTTTATAAATTAATTTATAATTATTTAAGATAAGTTCTCCCTAGCAACTTACTAGAGAAAAAGAATTGGCTTTGTCCACTCCTTAAACATTTACTTGAAAATCATATATAATGATAAATTATATATCAAAATGAAATTAAGAATAAATTACATAAATTTTTAATATAGATAATTATATAATAATTACTTTTATAATATAATTTTAGCTTTGGTAAATGATATAAAACTTGTGAAGTGTATTTAAGAACTAGATGGAGCTCAAATCATTCATTTAAAATTTATATTTTTACTTAAGTTTATTCACTTGTGTCATGATTATCCTATAATTATATATTATGAAGAGCCTCTTGAAGACTAAAACTGTTATCCAAAATATAAATATCATATAAATTATTTAAACAGTGTAGATGAGGTGAACAGTATATATAATAGTATAAGACTTGCTGATTTATTCTATAATTCCCATATGAACTATTTAAAATTTTATTTATTTTTAGAATAATAAGAGGCTGTTTGTGTTCACTTTTTATTTTTTTTAAAAAAAAATTATTTATATTATTAATGTATCACATTAAAATTTATAAAATCAAGCTGGATATATGGAGTGTAATTTTAGTTGTAGAAGTTATAGTAGTAGTATTATGACATTAGGTGAATAAGTTATTAATAAGAGTGAGTGATTTAGATATATATTATTCAAAATGATGGTGAAATAGATAGAGATGTTATTAGTAGAATTCAAGTTGGATGGTTGAAAAGAAGAATGCATCCGCTGTTGTGTAATAGAAAAGTATCTAAACTTAAGAGAGAATTTTATAAGATGGTGGTAAGACCGCAATGACTTATGGTGCAGAATGTCATAATAAAAAAAAGAAGATAAGTGTTACAGATGAGGATGCTCAGTGGATAAGTGGCTTTACTCTTAGAGATAAAATGTAAAATGAGTATCGAGAAAAGTTGGAGTTCAAATGGCGAGATAAGATTAGAGAGAGTCGCTTAGATGATTTGGCCACATAAAGTGTCACGTCCCCAATGCTAGAGAATAGATGTAGACCTAAAAAAGACTTGGTTATAAGATATATAAAATGAGATACTTGAATTAAATGAGAATTTCATAATACACACACAATAGAGACGAAGATTCATGTAACCGACCCCACTTAGTGGGATAAAGACTTGTATTATTATTATTATTATATTAAAATTTATAAAATCAAGCATGAATATTAAATCAATGAATATCTTTAATTTTATAAAATTAATTTAAAAATAATTTGATTTCTAATTTTTATAAATTTATAATCAAATTAAACGTCTTAATACAAATTCACTAGCACCAAAAATAAGCTTAATCGAGTCTAAATAAGTTTAAATCAAGCTAAACAAATATACATAAAAATTTCAAAAAATTTATTAGATAGTCAAATTATCTTAAAATTTAATATATTTATAATTGAATCGAACAGCTCGATGAGACTAATCCAACGAGCCAATATCACCCAAATCAAAAGTTATTTAGATGGTCAAATCATCAAAAAAATATTTGCAACCAAAAAAATCAATAAAACCATCTAATGAAGTGTTTTGAAAAAAAAAAATATTACAATTACTAAAATACCCCTATCAAAATCCTATAAAAAAATCTCTTTATTATCATGAGAGAGAAAAGGAAACTATAAATAACCTTAAGAGAAAACTAGAAGAAAACTACATAGAAGCAAGAAACTCAAAATCCACCGCCACTATAAATATCCGCCGACCATTGCCTACCGATCGACCACCACTAATAATTATAACCTAACTTCCATCATATACAATCTCATAATCCCATTCTCAAAAAAATTAAAATTTTATAACTCAAAATATATATAATATAACATTTTAAATGAACTAAACTTCATAATTTTTTCCCTTCTTTTGAAATTACTTAATATATTTTCAACTATTTATGTATATACTTTGAAACATAAATTTATACTCTACACTACTAATTCTCTAACACGCGACAATTATAATTGAAATAAAATCCATTTGATGATGATATTTATCTTTAAGTGTCTTTAAAACTAAGGTAATTTATTTTCAAAAAAAATATTTTAAAAAATATACTAAACAAATAAATTTTTTCAAAGTAATATAAAATTTAAAAAATAAAAAATAAATTTGATGCTAAACATTCCCTAATTCTTTGAAGATTAGTGCCTCTAAAATAACTGTTCCACACTCATCTTGGATATATTGCCAAAAAAAACTATTTTTTTGTGTTTAGCAACATGAATGATTAAAACCAACTTGAGTTAAGGCATTACCGCTACCCATTTACAGCCCCAGTTGTACACCTGCTCACTCACATTTGTGGGAAGGTCAATATTTTCTGCATGGAAGAAAACTTCAGAACCGTGCTTTTGAGAAAATCATAGAACAAATGAGAGCAGTTACTTTAAAAAAACAAAGCACCAAACGCTCAGGATGTAAGAAATCTGATTGAGGCTTCGTTTGGGAGAGCTTTTTTAGTGTATTTTGTTTTGAGAATTTTAATTTTGATACGTTTGAATAGTTTTTTGAAACTGAGTTTTACCCATCTCAATCGAAAGTTCATTTTAGCATTTTCAAAAGCCAAAGACAAATTTTTTTCAGGAAAGACTTTAAATCGCCTTTAATCCAAAAAACTTACCAAACAGAAAGAATAAAACAAAAAAGTAATTTCTAATAACTTAATAAGACAAGACAATGGCTGCAAAATCTTTTATAAAGGCAACAGCCAAAGCCAAATAATTCCCTGAAGCTCTGTACTACAGTTTCAATTACATGAACAATCACTTAGAAAACAGGTAAAATACTTAACTCTACTTTCCTCCGAATGAAAAACTTCAAAACTCTCAATATCCCAACATTTAAGAAAAAAACAATGGTTAGCAACTAAGAGAGACCTACGCGCTCTGTTTCATTCTGAAACAGCGATTAGTTGCTCAAATAGTAACGGTAATAAATAGAAATGGGTGAACAAACCTCAGATGAAAACAATAGGGTTTAATAAACATTGTCGCTGAAGAATTTGGATTTTGCCCAACCATTCTGCAGAATATCTTCTTTGGCTTCTGACATGAAGCCGTTTTCAAAGAAGGCTGAGTGAAGAGCTTTGACGCACTGCTTTGCTTCACTATCGTTAACGACTAGGGAGATATTAACCTATATAAAAACAAAGCGTTTATTTTATCAGAAAAATTCAAATTTCCAGTCTAAGAAAGTATGATAACGGAAGCTATAGCTCACCTTGGATGCCCCTTGAGAGATCATCTGGACATTGACTCCATTCATGCGCAGAACATTGAACACCTGACATTCGATGCAATTTTGAAGTAAGAAGGAACAGAGGTAGGTGAAAGCAAAAGGAAGTGGGAAAGAGAGAAATGAGTGTCACACTATGGAGAGAATTGAACCTTTTCGAGGATTAAAGAAGATCTTTGCACGTTTCCTATTAGTGATATTATGGACCTGTGCTGAAGAAGATGAACAACAGCGATCTTCTCTAGCTCTTCCACAACATGATCAAGTTCCTGCTCATATGGCCATCAGAAATGAGTGGAGAACAATGGGCACAGCACAGACATAAAGTGAAAAAAATATATTTATGTAAAGTTCAGTTCATATGCTTGCCTGCTGAATTAATTCTCTGCTCCACAGTTTTGATGGATCTAGCGTCAGAGAAATACTAACTTCGCTAGTGGCCACACTATCAACGGAAATACCAAGGTCTTCGAATATAGAAAAAACCTGTATTTTTAAGCATATGAAAGCTTGAGCATGTGATTGGGTAAAAAAAATGAGGATGTAATGGATATACTAAAATGGAAATTCCTGCTACCTTCGCTAAGAAACCATACTGTCCTAGCATTCGAGTGCTAACTATATCCAACATGGTGATATTTGATTTCAAGACAATGCTTGTTAGAACAGCCTAAAAGGAAGAAAATTAGTGAAAAGAGAAATACTAATATACTCTGCAAAATAGTTTCAATAAATAAAATTTTTTAGTTTACAAACCTCACTCATATCTCTTTCCTTCGTAATGAGGGTGCCAGGAGCTTTAGGGTTGTATGAATTCTTGACTCTAACTGGAATATCACTTTCTCTGGCAGGTCTCATAGATTGGGGATGGAGAACCTACATTGATGAGCAAAATACTGAAAGAATCCTATTTATGCCTGAAGAAATAATGAGTTTTAAACACTATGTTTCATGTTGCATGTGGCAAATGAATTCTCCATAGCAGGAAACCATAAATTAAAGCAGCACACTTATTCATTTACGTGCTATATAAGTAGCGCTCAAAGTGGATATCAAAATAATGAAAACCTTAGGAGAATTAATTAATCTCATAGATATTTGCTTAAGGCCTCTCACCGCATTCATATGTGATATCAAAGCTTCAAAGAAGACACTTGGCTGGGATAAAAGTTTAGTATACCTGTGCACCGAAGTATGCGAGCTCGGCTGCCTCCTCAAAAGTTAAAAATGGTACAGGTCTTGCATTTGAGTGTATATTTGGATCACACGTAAGAACACCATCTACATCTTTCCAAACCTGTTATGCGTGAGAAACCATATCAAGTCTCCAACTAGAAAGCGAGAGTTTGTTTATAACACATTGATAATTTTCAGTATAGAAAGTATTTCATATAACCATTACAATATTGAAAGATGGAGTAACTATTTGCAAAAGAAAAACAATTAAAAGTTCACTTAAATAGCAAAGCTTCTCCAACAGTTTAAGTGCTTATTAACTCAAATAAAAAAGGGAATCTAATTCAAAATTAACCTGAATCTCTTGCAAGCCGAGGGCTTTACCAATTGTTGTGGCAGTCAGATCACTGCCACCCCTTCCTAAGGTGGTAACAGCACAAGATTTCCAACCCTGCAATCGTCAAGTTCTAATGATATTGCAACTACCAAACCTATAATGGCAACCATGCTAGCTGAGAATTAGAGTGAAGGGGAAACAAACCTTTCCAAGAAATCCAGTAACAATAGGAATTGCTGGATCATTAATCCAATCACCATGCAGTCTCTTTGCTATAGCAGGAAAAGTTGCTTCAAGGATGTCAGCATTTGTAAAGTCGTCTGTGGTTATGAAACCAATATCAAAAGCATCATACTGCAAAACAAAATCAGTTTTTGCATTGTCTTTTTAGACGTACTTACCATGTTTAGGAGATCAGAACTATATAAATCAGATAGTGAATATAAACAAAAAATGACCTGAGACATACTTACTATCAAAAGTAAAAGACGCCCTCAATGCAACGTGGCTTTCCAATGCCCGAGTTGCCAAGTATTGTCTAGATGGTCACCTAAGTGACACTTCAAAAAAAAAAAAAATAGCCGTTTCATTTAGCAGACCTACTTCACTACATTTTTAAGAGTATTAAATGGATTCAGCATTAAGTTATTTTAAGTTAGATTAAAAAAAAATTAGTTGCATTCCAAATTCCATAATCTCTATAACAGATTTTCTCAGATGAAATATCCAAGGAAATGTTTAAATACCTTAACTAGTAAAACCATTTAAATTTGTAACTTGTAAAAATTAGTTACATCATCATCATTCATGCTATTTTTTGCATCACTAGATTTATAACCCTCCATCTCTTTCATTGTATCCTCAAACTCAACCTCCTCATACTTGAGATATAATATAAAATGTAAGCTCTGGCATTTATATTTGATCAAACTTCTTTCCAAATTCACATTTGCATCCCCCATGCCAAATTGTTATCATAAAAAGTGAACTTATCTTTCATATTCCAATAATGCACCACTCTTGGTCATGAAGCTTGATGCAGTTGCAAGTCAGATGTTATGGACAAGAGATCATGTAAGAATTTTCATTACTTCTTGTCTTCTAGAGAGGCTTTTGACACCAACATGTATGTGCAAACCCGAAGCACACGTTTCTGTATGAGATTAACTTTATTAAGCATGTACTAAGACTTTTGCAGGTCATTCCTGCATGCTTTGTTTTGTAAACTTTGTTGGAAACAATATGAGGGGTGGGAGGTAAACTGTGAATGAGTACCTAATACTTTTCATTTGAAATGAGAGTTGTTACCATCTTATTTTTCAATAAAATATTTCATCATCCCACCTTTATTTGTTAAAATTTGTTATCTTTATGTACCAGTTTATTGTTTCTAAATCCAAAATTTGAATAGTCCCTGTAAAACAAGGCTGGTAACATGACTGTTCAATGCATCTAAGCCTCGCATTTATCTATAATTTTTGTCCAATGATTGCCAAATCTTCCAATAAACCACTAAAATGAGAGACACAGACTTCTACAAGCCACGTGCGACTAAGGTATTAGTTGCCAAGACAACTTGGACATGGATAGGGTATCCAACTCGTTTCTATATTCCTATTTCTTAAATAAGGTTTGGGATGTGATTATGACATGGCTGCTCAGAAAAAATAAATTAATGAAAGTGATCCAGAAGAACAAAAACTCGATCCTTGTACCTATGATGAAACAATTATGTTGGCATATCTCATTGGTTAGGTGCTGTGACAATATTTTGGTAATTTATATACACAACAATGCTATTGATTTGTAGAGGTGCTTAGCGTTATGGAGGACATCAGGTGCAGCTGGGCCTATAAGAGAAACCGAAGGGCAGACAGAAAGGCTTCAAGCTTTAAAATGCAACATTTTGCAAAATGATTCACAATCAAAAAGAGAATATTGATTACGAAAAAAAGCCACTTCATTTCTAGCTATGTTAAATCTATATAAATTCATTTCTCCATCGTAAACTTTTTATCCTATAAAATTTGGTAAATGGATGTCAAGATGACATTCCAAGATGACCACCCTGACGAAGATGATACCTTTGGTATTGTAAATATTTGATTTTGTTAATCTCACATTCTCACTATGTTGGTCTCATGCCTTTATTGTTTGACATCAGATCAAACCTTCTTCAGTGATAATTATTCAGTGAAGACTATGATGCCAAGTAGTCTTTGTTGTTAGGTAGCGAGGGATTGAGATCACGTCATCCATTTCACGGTTTTCTCTCATTTTTTTTTCTCTAAATTTCTATATTCTCTTATCAATCCCACTTGCTCCTCTTGCTTCTTATTTTCAAAAATGGCTACCGATAACTAATTAGTTGTTGACTTGGAAAAAGTGCTAGTTGCTAAGATTCTACGTCTATAGATGTTGAACTAATAGGGTGGTTCAGGTCGATGTGGCCTATTATATTTCATTTATGTAAGTGAAGATTCTACGTCTATAGATAATAAGTGAAGCCTACTCAAAAAATGTTTTTATTGTATAATTGATAAGATATGTAATTGTAGGGTTGGAGTTTAATTACCTAGTCTTGTCAATTTATATGATAGCATGCAAGCATCTGTGCTTAAAGCTCATGGTCCATCAAATTCAAAGAGAATATTGAAAGAATTGGAAAATTTGTTTGATTAGAGAAATTCATCCAATGAAAGTTTCAACATACTTATCATTTTATGTTAATGGATCCCTTTCTTTATATTGGAAGTATCATACTTATTTTAGTCTGAGGTGGCTACTACATATGAAAAGCAAAACGCATATTTGCTGGGCCTAGTTATAGTAGGAAGAGAATATCATTACTTTTCACCTTGGAAGTAAAGGAGGAAAGCAAACCAAGACTACCAACCTCTTTTATCACGAATAAACACGTTCAATTTTGAGACAAATTATCATCTTCTTAAAGAGGATGATTGGAATAATGCTACTAAACAACAAACTTCAAATACAAGCCTATCCTGAAGGAAATCCAAAAGAAGGGTTCTTTCTTTAGATAATAACGTTTGTTCAATAAAATCTCTGATTATGCAACTTTTCCATAAGATTAAATATAAGTAGAATTGTGCTCATGTTATAGAGTAGTCAAATGGTTAGCATAGCATTAGAAGTGCATAACAAAAATTGCCAACCTGCATCTCAAGAACTTCACTTTTAGAAAGCTTATTTAAAATGATGTCTTAAAACTACATAAAGCAGATTTATGGCGACAGCTTCACGATATACTTTATGAACAGTAGAGGCCCAACCAAACAAACCATAAAAAGCATGAGAAGCAACAGCAGCTGGCATCTTTCTACCTAAGAACAACGGAAAATGTAAACTAAAAGCATCTTTCAGCAACCATTACTGACCATGCATAATAGATTCGCTGCACATACATACATATAACAACAACAACAATAACAGCAAACCTTCATCCCACTATGCGGGGTCAACAACATGAATCATTTTTCTCCATTATGCCCTATTAAGTGTTATATTCTCATTTAATTATAATAAATTAAGGTCATTTTTTATACTTCCTAACCAAGTCTTTAAGTACATCTCTATCTTCCTTAACATAGGCTAAATCTAATACAACTACTCTCCTAATTGGGTCATCAGACAGCCAGTATTTTAGTGACTAGACCATATAAAGCAACTCTCTCTAATCTTATCTACCTAGAGCTACTCCAACCTCTTTCACAAATATATTCATTTAACATTTTATCTCCAAGTGTAAAGCCACTCATCCACCTACGGATCCTCATTTCTACAACAATTAATTTAATGCTTTGCTTTTCCTAGCTAATATTCTATGTTATAAAGTATTGCAGGTCTCACCATCTTATAAATTTTTTTCTTAAGCCTACACAATACTATTGGCCCGATACATTCCTTCATTTCAACCATCTAACTTGAATTCTACAAATAATATCCCCACCTATTTCAATCACTTTGAACAATATACGCGAGATATCTAAAACATTCACTCTTTTCAATGACTTGATTAACCATTGCCACAACCCCATCATTAGATCTATTGCTACTAAAATTACACTCCATGTATTTGGTTTTAGATCAACTCAGACAAAAGCTTTTAGACTCAATTGTAGTGATTTTTTAACAAATTTTACACTAATTATTGACTACCTAATACAATTCTCCAATTTTTTCATCCGAAGCTTGAGACCTAATAATGGCAATGTTGAGAAATAATAGTCAATGACCAGCCATAAATGAACGTCATGTTCCAAGCCTGATAAGTAATAGGATCCAACTAGGGGTGTGCACTTAATTTGTTTGGATAGTTTGGATGATGAATTTTAAAAATCAATTGATTTTGGATTCCCAAAAAATTGGACCAAACCGACAAAACAGAATACAAAGCCAAACAAACCAAATAACAATTTAGTTCGGTTATTTTTGTTTGATTTTTGATAAACCGAAGTTTACTATATTTAAAAAATATTTGTGAAATTTATATTTATTATATAATTTTTTTTGTATAATGAACAAGTAAAACTATATATATATATATATAGAGAGAGAGAGAGAGAGAGAGAGAGAAGAAATTAGTTACTTTCATGCATTAAAAATATTTAAATTTTTATGATGGATGAAAAAAATTTACTAAGTAATGAATAAATTTGGTTTATTTGGTTCCCTCCAAAATTTTATTTAACAAACCGATCCAAAAATCAAAAACCAAAATCCAAATTACTAAGTTCAAAACTGAACTAAATTACTCAAAAACTTTGGTTCGGTTTGATTTTTTGGTTAAAACAAAATAATGCACACCCCTAGATCCAACTCAAATGAAGTTCAAAACAATATGGATATGCATACAGAACATATTAATGTAAACAATGCTTATCTATTAATGCATCAAAGCAACAAAATTATTTTTTAATAAGAACCAGTAGAGTGTTATCTATTTATATATTGAAAAAAAAAAATTGGAAGCTTACATCAATAAGAAGCTTACCTGCCTTGCTTTAACCCCAATATGGGTCAGATACTCTGCAAAGATTCTTGTTGACATGCATTCACCAAATGAAACTAGATAGTCTCTCGTTCGAGGCGTCAACTCTTTCATCATGGCAATCCCTTTCAGCAGTTGCTCCAGTTCATCCAGTAAAACTATAAAGTATGAGCAAAAGGTGCAATACAAGTTATTCAATTAGAATGGCCGCAGTCAAATGTGCTATCCTTAAAGAGTTCAGAACATGGTTAAAGAAAAAGAACCTAAGCATAAAATAAAGAGCATTTCAAAATATAAAACAATTAATTATTGATGCATCTTTATCACGTTAAGTGTTTTCCCTGGCTCAAAGAAAAACCTAGAAAGGCCAGGAATTTCCTTATGAATCCATAGTTCTTCAAACAAGTGAACTCAAATGTAAAGTACTTCAGAGATATTTGGACTGACATAAATTGCTTCTCCCAGGTTAGCGTGGCAGTAAAACTGTGTGTGAACTTGTAATGTCATGATTCTAGTTCAAACCTAATAGAAAAGATGAAGACTTAGTTCAAGCCATCAACACACTGCCTCGGTACCACCTTATTTGAGAATCAATGATCTCATTTTCCAATCCTACGTGTCCGGTTCTTTGCATTTAAGATAGGTACTTCTAAGTGAGAAATAGGGATGGGTTTTGATTGAGATGACAAAAGTGACAAAAAGGAATAGTGTATTCGTAAAAAGCAAGACCAGAGATAATAAAAACAAAATAATAATAATAATAATAATAAGAGAAGAATATATCTGGCAGAGTGTTGGAAAAATGTTAATGGGCTGTTTGGGATCATTTTTTATCTTTTATTTTTGTTTATAGCTTTTTTGTTTTTATTTTATTTTTATTTTATGTGAAAACAAAAACATGTTTGGTATTTTTATGAATTTTTTGTTTTAAAAACCAAAAAATAAAAAAAAAACATGTTTAGTTGTTATTTTTTAAAAATTTTAATGGAAAAAATAAAATAATGAAATTAATTATTACTCTAAGGGGGCCCTTGGGACCACTTTATGTTTTTTTTAAAAAAAATTTTAAAATAAAATAAAAATATATTTGATATTTTCTTATTTTAACATAAAGCAAAAAAATGTTTGACAATGACGATGGATGTTGCCGACCTACATATCTATTCTATCGTCAATCTAATCAAACGAATAATCGACTAATGAAAGTACACAAATTAGATTTGAATCATCGTCGAAACAATCTAAATAGTATCAATTCATAAAAAGAATGACTTAGAAAAGTTCAAAATGTAAAAATCTGTCAAACAAGAATTTACAAAGTTGATTTAATTGCACATAATAAAATCGGCAAGCTACAAATGCAATATTATGTGATTTGAGCAATATTATTTTGATCATCGCCGATGCTACTTAAAAAATATCTACTTGCAGGATAAATTACACCGATACATTTGAAACGTTGCAAATACAAAATAAAGGCGCCTATTTGTAGAAGTTGATGCATAAAAATGAAATGTAAATTACTTAAGCGCATACTTATGAGAAAGGTAAAATTTATGAAAAGATATAAATATATTATAAATAATAATTATTGATGAAGTTAAATTATTATATTATTATATAATTAAGTTTAATTTAATTAGAATCAATCAAAAATTAATATATAAATTCAAATTTATATTATATATATAAACACACATAATATATTAAAATTAATCTACTATTATCCTACATTCAAGATAAATCTTATTAGAATAAATTAATTAAAACTAATAATATTATATAATATAATTTTTTTTAAAATAAAAAAAAATCAAATCCAAATTTTTAAAAATCTGAAAAGTATGACCGGGTGTTTTAAAAACAAAGAAAAATAAGTTTTACATATTTTTAGTATTTTTGAAAATAAAAAATAAAATTGTTTAAAAACAGAAAAACAAAAATAGTAAAACAAATAAACAAACTTTTTTTTTCTGTTTCTTAAAAATAAAAACAGAAAAGAGAAAACAAAAATTGATTCCAAATAGGCCCTAAGATTTCATTGGATGAATAGCAATCATCAAAACCCTAACTCATAATCTCCTTAAATAGAGAGGATCCGTGATTTTTACAAGAGAACCCACTAATAATTGAAAATTATAAATAAAGATTTAAATTTAAATAGCACCTAAGCAAAGCTATTTGTGGGATCGAGATGCAATACACCTCTGAAGAAAGCAATTGTTCTTCATTTATCAAGGGCAAAAGGTGGCGTGCAGTTTGATATGGTGTATTTTTGAGGACGAGTTTTTAAAGCATCATTCAGTTGTAGTACATCCAATATTTTTGCAAGTTTATTCTAGAGTCCCAACACTAGACACCACGCCACATCAACTACTCCAATCCATTCATCGATAGTACCAAGAGAACATCTATAGCCCCAAAAAAAAAATTAATAATGAAAGAGGAAGAAGCATCAATGCAGAGCTCGGAAAAAGAGAATTATACCATAAAAAGCATAATGGACATAAAGACGGAGCCATGATTCAAAAGAAAGAACCTTTTAAAAGATTCTTCTTTTTTATAAGTCTCTGAACAATTCAATGATATTCCAAAAAAGCTAAACGAAAGGAGTTGAGCATGCCTAAAGCAGTGAAATGCAAATATTGCTACAAAAGTAGCTATGGTCCTAAATCAAGCAACAAAACCTTAACCAAGCCTGTCCACAAGCTTAATCAATCAAACAGGTTAGTATTGCAAGGGGTATATTTCAAGCCCTTTCACATATCTATGACTTTTATCAGTTTCCTTAATATTAGAACTTTACTACTAATTTTGTAGATATTATTGATATTTGTAAGGGTAATTGCTATTTTTTGTGGAAGCATTAGATTTTAGGGGTTGTTGCTGATTTTTATGTTTGAATTAGGATTTAAGTCTGTTTTTTACATTGTTCCCCATTTCTTTTGTAAATAGAGCCCACTAGGATCATTATTAGAAAGCCAAAAAAAATGAATTAATTAATATTTCAATTCCTCCCTTGCTCTTCTTTCTCATCCACTTTCTACTTTGTGCCCAATTACTGTTCAGCAACTAAAACTCACAACTTATCATTCATTGGCCTCCCTATCTAAAAAATAGGTCCAATAACATCTTTTTAAACATCAGCCTCATTATCTAACCGTTGGTATTCTTGTCCTACTTGTAGTCCTGCACAAATTGGTAAAAGTGGAACTGCTTGTTATTTTGAAAGAAAATTTGGTAATGCAATTTCAATTTTACTTATTAATCTAGTATTTGATCGTTACAATATTATTTGCTTACCCAATTATATATAATCATAGTTAATTTCCTTGGGCCCTCTTTTTCAAAGCATATAAAATCTACTTAGTGGGAAACCTAGCAGAATGTAAGAAGCCTTATGAGATCTAATTTAGTTTAAATAGCTAGGTTGTAATGAATAATCTTAACCTCAATGATAAGTGGGAGGCACACTGTATACACTACAAATATCCAAATTTAAAGCTTGATTTCACAATTTTATCTAAAAACTTTATGTGATTATTTGTGGCCATCTCAGTCTTTTAGCATTTCACAGCACATATAAAACACTTGAACCACAAGGTGAAATTGACTTATGATTTGTGAACAACAATCCAAACATAGGTCCCACCAAAAAAAGCATTAACTTTAACAACAACATTACACCGTAGCTTCTCCAATAGTAGCCACTCACCCAACTTTTTAGGAAGCAACAGTCATACCAAATAAGGCCTAAATGGAAGTTTTATAAAAAAAAAGCAGAATTACTAAAATAATATGATATATTGCAAGCCAAAAGAAAATGAAAATATCTCAAAAAAATATACATTAAAGTAAAATTTTAGTTTTATAGAAGATACCCTATTGAGATTTGGAGAGTTAAAAGGAATACTATCATTTGGTTAACAAGTCATAAAATTTTGAAAGCTAAGACAATGTCAAACAATTAGAGAAGTTTGATATCCACGTATTAAAACACAAGAAATATTAAATAATATATTAATTATAAAGGAATCAAATTTATGAAATATAATAAAGTTATTTGGTGAGAAAATTAGAATATAAAGTGAAATAACATTAATTTAAAAAAAATCAATTAACATGCTAGAAAAATTAATATGAAAATAATTTGTGTTAAAACAAATAATAGAAAAGTATACAGATCAAAGAAAGAATATGCATATAATTTTTAATGACCTTGAAAAGGCATATGCTCGATTGTCATAAGAATTGATTCATTATGAATTAAGTAAAACAATACATATCAAATTTATGCATGATTGTGTACTCTAGTATTAATAGTTATAGAATAATGCAAAAGTTTCTAATTTTAGCAAGTTCACATTACAGATCAACACTTAACTTCATATCATGTAATATTAGTTATAAAAATGTTTGCAAAGATAATTCAAAGTAGGGTACTTTAATATACATGCGATTATAATAGGTGAGACTTCTAATAAATTAACATAAAAGTTAAAAAAAATAAGCAAAAAATATATGATGTTTAAAATTAGTAGAACAAAGACTCAATAAATGGTATATTATTTTAATTAATCTGATATTAATAATTATTAACAAATGCAACTAGTAAACAAAGTGATGACTATATGTAAGAGATTTAAATATTTTAAAGCTATTAAAAAAAGAATTAGATATGTAAGGATAAAACTTCTATAGTTAAGATTTAATTTTCAAGTGGAGAAATGTCTCAATAGTATCATACGACATGAAGATATTGTGAAGACTTACAAAAAAATTTAATAAATTTATCATTGTGAAAAATGAACATTATAAAGCTAACCGAAACAATTAGATCAGGCCAACTTTGATGATAACTTTTAAGTTATAGATGTTCTGCATCTAATCTTATTATCATACAACTTTTTGTATTCCCCTTATGATAACTTATACTTTTCATGGAAATAAGTAGGATATTCTCAAAAAAAAAAAGGCATACCAAATTTTGAGTTTGGACGAAAAGGCATTGCATCAAAAATAATCACAGAACCAATAAAATTGAAACATAGACTTTCTTCTATATATAATACTAAGATTTTTCCTATTTTAGATTCCTAAGATCCTTTATGGGGCTAATCTCCTTTAAAGGATAAAACTAATGGATTTTCTATAATGAATCAGATTTTTACTTTGCAAAATTGTACATGATCTTTCCACCTCAGAATCCACTAAAACATGCTAATAGATAAATGATGATGTTTAGCAATTTAAATCTGAAATAATTGAATAAGAAACGAGAGACTATGTCAGTCATGATGCAATCCATGACATTAATCCATTAAACCACAAGTCTTGGGATAGAGATTACCTAATAATAATGCAATATCAGCTGCTGAAAAGAAACACCGTGTCAAAAAAATACACAATCAACTATACATAACACTGTGGCATCTTCTATGTGGTAATAACTGCTTAAACATTCTCATGAATATGTTTTCAAGGGAATAATTAAAAAAAGTAAATGGTCATTGCAAAAAAAGATAAAACCATCACTAAAATTTTCTTCCTTATTCTTAAGAGAAACAGTAAATGCAAATTTAAAGCACAATTCGCCAGTCAATACCTTGTTGATGCCACTGTTTTGCAACAAGAGTATTCTTCTTGAATGGTTGATGAGATCCATACCTCTACATAATGCAAAGCCATCTAACTGAATTCCTAAAATTAGGAGGTGAACCGGATGGAGAAAAAGGAACGAGAGAATAGAAACAAACCCAAAGCACTGTTTCCATTTTAAAAAGTTTCATATACAACTTCAATGAGGTGCACTTCAAACCTTCAGCCAACATTAATATCAATTAATAAGATCACATCCTTAATTTGATAATTGGTTTCACCAAGAATTAAATAAGGATGTTCAGACTTGTAAACATAATACTATGGCAGAGAGATTGAAGTGGTTCTATGCCATTTTCTTAAAGCAGTGTGTGAAAGATTATGAATATGAAATCAACTAGAATCAGGCATCCGAGCATCCTTACGATGAACAAATGTCCAAGAGGTAGTGCAAAATTGTTAGATTCCTTTTCAAGTTCAATTATCAGTGAATAAAAGTAAGATAAAGAACAAAAGGCTGAAGATGATGCACTGGAATTGTCCTAGTTAGATATCCATGATGAAAATTGCCTATCTGCTGAAATATGAAATCAATGATGCTTCTGATTCTAGTCTTTTTTCTTTTTTTTTTTTCTTTTCTTACGCTGATATGTTTAATATAACAAGTACTTTAAAGTGCATCTTGAGGAATATCACAAACGTCAAAAGCTCTATTAGTTGTTCTACCGTTTCAGACAATCTCCATGGATTAAATGGACTGGCTTGATTAAAATTGGGCAATAAAAAACCAGCCTTAAAACTAGCCTTAGCATTTTCTTTTTTTTTTATTTTATTTTTTTTTTGAAAAATCAGAATGATGCATATGCCTCATTGATACTATGTGAGACTTACGCCTCACATGATCTGAGGCATACCTCAAGACCCGCCTCGCCTTCGCCTCAGTTATCATAATGTGCATTTTAGATATATATTTTTTAAAATCAACTATAAGTTTTAATAATATATTATTTGAGTGTCTCTCCTCTCGCATTTCTTCGCTCCTCACATACAACGCTAACTATAGCTGTCACTATCATTATTTGTGATATTCTTACTTTGATATTGAATAATTAGAGTGGAAGATAAAAAATGTATATATTAAACTTAAATTGTTATCTTATTAATTCTTAAATTAATGTCTTATATTAATTTCATATTTGAATAATACTTCTTACTTTATGATTTGATGTTAAAATATTAATATATTGGAAAATTTACATATATAACACTCAAAATATTAGATTTACATATTTAACACCTAAACTTATCTATTTACAAATATAGTACCCAAATCTTCTCTGTACAACAAAACTAACATTTTCATTAAACGAGTTAACGGACTGTCAACAAGAAATCAACAAAGAATTCACTGATATCCTCCCATACTCGGTCGCCATTGATGTCGAAGTCTTCGGCGTCACTAACGAGAGTTTGTATTGAGCTTACTGATGATTTCGCAGGGCAGCAAATCAGTTGCCCTTTCGATAAGAATGTCGATCGAAACACCTCCACATCATGGAAGCACGGTGGGGACTTAGGTGAAGAATGCAATGGACATGTAAGAGTAACAGGTAATTTATGCTTGCCCCATCAGCATCGAGTTTATATCCTCATGCCTAACTAGTAGATCACATGGTTCATATACTTTTATAAATATATTATAAATAAGCAATCTATGAAATGATTTACCTGTTAATTTTTCTGAAACTTTTATCTACACTTTGGTTATAAATGATTGATTTTTCTACAGAGGTAAACATGGTTGGAATCTGAATTTTTAAGTATTAGGGAGTTAGAATTGAGTTGAGTAGCCCACGAAAGTTTTTGAGGTTCATTTATTTTTGTAACAGAGAGAGAGAAAGAGAGAGAGAGAGAGAGCAATAAAGCTCTGTTCTTGCTTGTCTTAAACTAGATTGAAAGCCCTTTGTGCATGCACTTGACCCATCCAAGGGCAATAATTTCTTGCATGCTCTATAATATGATCGAAATATCTGATGTTGAATATCTTCATACAAATCTTCTCTACGAGGGAGTGACGACGAAAGCTTCATTCTAAGGAAAATGGATCGAGAGGTTTTCTAGAGAGAGGAGTACATTTTCCAGCGACAACGAAAGCTTCATTCTAAGGAAAATAGATCAAGAGGTTTTCTGGAGAGAGGAGTACATTTTCCAGCGACAACGAAAGTTTCATTAATGTCTAAGAAAAAGGAAATCATTGAATCATGTTGCAGTCGCTGTGCACCATGCTGTGGGAGTGATGGGATTAACAACTTTAATAGAGGAGTGGTATTTTTGTTTTGTTTAGATATTTGGTTGTTATTTTTATAATATTTGAAATTTAGGTGTTAAATATGTAATATATAAAGTTTTGGGTGTTATGTATGTAAATCCCCCTAATATATTATATGATATTTTGCATAATTTATTGCTTCGTACTATATTAGGATGTTAATGCAAAGCATTTTAATACATCAATAGATTAGGGTATTAATATATTATTTCTTGCTTTGTACTTTGATGTGTGTAATTTCATACTTCCTATAATTTGTTACTTCTGAGGCTTGCGCCTCCAAACGTATTGAGGCTTACACCTCCACTCACAAACAAAAAACACCTTAATACCTATTTACGTAATTTTAAACTTTAATGAACAAAGATTCTCATTTCACATGTGCTAAGTAGAAACCTAAGGTTCCATTCTTTATCCACTAAACAAATAGTTTGAAGCATTTAACTTGATAATAGGAGTTAAAAAAAGTTCAAGCCTAGCGTAACTCCATAATTGTCTATCACAGCCCAAATAGCATTAAGTAAAGCAAATGAACTGTAATTTAATAAGCACAACCAAAAAGAACTAAAGCACTTCCCCTCATCATATATTCTGCAGGAATTTTCTAGAAACAATAAAATCCCAATCCTACAGCCTTTTAATCACACATTTCCATAGCTAGTGTAGATATGTCACTTCCTAATTAGCTTTATCAGCAATCTACACATATAAACTAGTAAACTTATTGGCAACATATGAAATGCAATGATATTGAAAGTAATTTTCCAAATAAGTATCAATATAAAAATCACGCCAAATATATATCCCTCTTAGAAGCGCATAACTTTTACGAGTTCTCACCAGATATTGAGGATCCATCAATTCCCAGTTCAGTGATTGTCCTGAAAAAGAAAAGCAAAATAAAACCTGAAAATCACGAGCAACAGCAACAAAAAAAACCACAACATCAATAATTCAATAAGAAGTCACCATACTTAAGATGCAGCTGCTTTACAAACTTCAACTCAGTAATGTCCGAAGCATTAGAAACACCACAAGTCACAGCCTTTTCACCAGCCTAAATTATATAAATTACTGCTGATGTAAAAATGTTTGCAGCAAAAATTGGACCAAGCAACGCAAAATGGAGACATTGATATACAAGAACTACTAAAATCTACCAGCAGAAGGTTGCTTGTTGTCTTTCCCATGGCTGAGAGAACAATCACTGGACTTTCCTCAGGAAAACTTAGAATAAGCTCAGCAACCTCCCTCATCCTATCAGCAGTGGCAACCGACGACCCACCAAACTTCATCACTATACTCAGCCCGGAAGCACTGCCGTCCGCTTGCTGCCTGACCATATCATCCTTCTCGACAATGCCAGAGACTGCTTTGGAACAGCTTACACGTAACGGCCTCCTTCTCAAATATGTAGTTCCTATTGGCGCACGCAGAAACCTCAAAGCCGTCCTCGAGCTTAGCTGAGTTCGTAGTCCCGACGAAAAAACAGGAGCACTCATCGAATCCTTAGGGAGACCGACGCGATGACCTTGGACGCCAAAACGAATCATGGACGCCATTTCCTGCAACCAGAATCTGGCTCTGGCGGACTAAATAGCAATAGAATAAATCGACAAATTAAGGGACGCTGAAAAGTAGCAAACTTCTTTTATCCAATGTCTCCCACCGCAATCCGAGATATAGATACCCTATCAAATCGCCAAGTGATCTACCAAAATGAGCGCCAAGTCAGGGATAAATCAAATCAATGGTAGGAATGCATTAAAAAAAAAACTAAACAGAGGGAAATTCCTAAACAGGGGAAAAATGATGGGATTTGAAGCATTAAACGAGCGAGGAACACGATTCGTACCAATAAATCTCCAAATATAAGTCCGATAAAAAAATGGAAATTGTTCCCTTCTGCTTCCTCCTTTTTTTTATAACTTATGGAGCATTGATGGAAAAAGAGAGAGGGAGAGCGAAGTTTCCGGACCGGCGATTTCTAGCCGAAAAGGAGCGAGCGATGGCTCCCGCTTCTTCTTTTCCACAAGTGGGCGGTCTGATTCAGGAGAAAACGCGGCGGCTGATGCTTGTGCAAGTGTTGCCTCGGTCCACTGCGAGGGCGGTGAGGTCCAAAAGTTCCTCCATGAATACAACTGCCATTGAGCACCTTAAAGGAGGGTTATTTGCACGTGCCTAATATTTATTTATTATTTATTTTTTTCTTTACAAGCTTGATTTAACAAATAAATACCCGTTAGCGAAGATGCATTAAAACGAAAATTTGGGAGGTTGGCTCAAAATAGTTTATATATATATATATAATTAAAAATTTTAAATTTTAAACTAATTAGCTAATTTTTTAATTAAAGTGATAGATAAAGAAAATGCATGATTAAAATTGTAATTTGAAGAGATAATATTTTCAATCAATTATTAGACTATGGATCCTTTTTTGTTCTATTGTATAAAAAAATCATAGAATTTATATATTTGATTCAAATACTATAACTTATATCATTTATTAAAAAATTATAATAAGAAAATAGGCATTAAATTTTAAAGATCATTAGAAAGAAATGATATTCTATAAATTTTACATGTTCAAATTCAAATAAGTGTCTCAACAAAACATTTGATCATTCTAAGATGCACCAATTTTAAGTTTATTAAGATATTAAGATACTCCGAAAATGGGGATATATTCTTGATATGACTCAAAATTCTACTTGAAGACGATCTCGATATCGTTAACTGACTTCAATCAAGACTAAGCATCAAGCGTTATTATCAATCAACTTAAATACTTTTATAATCAAATCGAAGCGTTTTAATGAGCTATATTTAACAAGTTTCAATATCTTATAATTTCGACTTCATTTGATTCAAATACACAAAATATATATCATATGATCAGGGAATCAGGAGCCATCTATGGAAGAGTTGTTCGGATTTTGCATGTATTTACTGTAAACGCTACCCTTCTAATCTATAAATTCATTCTTCACATGAGGCCCAAGCAAGAGAGAGTTTGAAATGAAAATCTCCAAGATAATCGCGCTACCACTGGCCCGCCGCCACTGCTGGTTATCAACCACTACTGGCTACCGCCACCGATCCTCGCCGCCAATTCTGCTTCTTGCCATCACAATTATCACTGCCGCCGGCATCGCTATCAACCATTTGCGCATTACCATCATCGCCGACTGATAGCTGCCAACCGCCACACCTGACCTCGCTGTCACCGCTTAACTATCTTCGCGCCCGGCCGTCATACCGCCATTCTGTCGTTATACACCAGTCGGTCTATCACGCGGCGACCATTCGTCGGTCGGCGGCTCGTTGTTCACCATCATCTAGCAACTATTACACCATGGCTATATAAATTTGTTGTTCTTCGATTCCTTCCTTCTCATATACAATTTTGTAATCCCATTATCGGGAAAATTTTGTACTATGAAATAGATACATAGTAGAAGAATTTTTACTGGGCTAGGCTCCGTGATTTTTTCCCTCTTTTCGAAATTTTTTCACGTAAAAATTCTAGAGTTTTATCATTAATTCTTCAAACATTTATGTCTGACTCAATAAAAAGCGTAAACTTTTCTCTCTGGTTTTTTAGCATAACAATTCTAAACTAATGTTTTAAAGCGCATAGCAAGATGCGATGTGTAAGGGTCTAATTTTTCTCACGAAGCAGCGCTTTTGATACAGAAGCGCTCATAGGTTGTATAAAATCTAAAGTATATAACAAATTGTTAAAAAAAGATAAAGTGCGTACCTAATTGGCTAATTGTCTTTAAAAAAATAAAACATAAATAAATTAAGAGTATAAATTGGGTAGATTGCAAAACTTTCACTTTATGATGTTTTGTAAATCTTGAAAGAGTATAATAATTAACAAGAGTGGCGTGCTTTCACATACCTTCCAAGATGAATATTTGAGGGAGAAATTGCAAATTAAATTTAATGACAATTTCTAAAATAAAAGCAAAATTTCTTAAAGTATAAACTTTATAGTTTATAAAACTTGTGTTATATGGCATATAGCAAAACTTGATACAGTATAAAAAAAATTATAACACTTACCTAACTTGAAGATAAGAATTGAGGGTGAATGCGCAACTAAAATTTATAACAATGCTCGAAAAAAACTTAAAATCACAAATAAAATAAAGATAAATCAGTACCACCTCATAAATAAGTCCACAATAAAAGAGTTAAATTCTAAAGCATAAAACATGTAACAAAGTTTCATTAACATAATTTTTTCTTCTTCAAGTAAAATTTCATCATTATTAAATTCTTCTTTTCTGCTATTATTTTTTGTGAATCAATGTCACTTTCTATTTCTTGTGAGATAAGAGTGGGTGTAAGTTGGGATGAAGCAGATGTTGCACGTGATTAAGCCCCTTTTTATTTTAGTCTATTAAATCTTATTAACCACCTTCGATCAACTTCTCTAACTGCTTCTTCTATTTGTCTCCAAGTGAGATATTCATCTCCAAAATATTGCTCGTCAGCATCTTCAGGTTCTTCAATCAACCACTGAGAGCTTTTGTTAATTGAATCCAAACTAATTAAATCAATAATATCTCTTAAATTAAATCTTCTATTTAAAGATAGATTATATTTAATAAAAACTAGATTGTTTAAGCACTTTTAATCTAATTGATTTCTTTTCTTTATATGGAGTTATAAAAAAAAAATCATTGAATCTATTGCATAAATGAATAATGATTCATTTAAAGTATAAAACATAAACAATGGACTTTATAACTCATATACCTACTAGAGAGCACTCTAGTCTTTCTCACAACTAACAACATTGCAAGTTAATCATGAAATCTTGATTGTCATTTTTTTTTTTTTTTTTTTGCAAAGTTTGAGCGAATGCATCATATCCACAACTTGTGATTCATACCTAGAGATAGTTCACCCTATCTGTGACATTATAAATATAATTACCTCCTTCACCCTATCCATGACATTATAAATATAGTTCATTGCTCAGTGCTTATCTCCATCTACTAACCTTAACATCATCACAATTGGGCTTGTCAACTTCAAAGTGTTAGAGACACCATTCCAAATTTAACCCTAATCTTCATATCCAATTGCGATTAAGCTTTTTGAGGATAATCTATTTAGTCTTATTCACTTTATAATAAACAATAAATTTGGATTTGTTCTAATCATTAAAAACAAATAAATTTCTCTTTTTACTTATGTATGCTTACTAGAGTCTAAAATGAAGTTGAAAAAAGAGTAAAACCTGATCTTATCAATTATGCACCGCTGGTATATTCCCTCTTCATGCTTAAGACAAGCATATGATTGTAAATGTATCTAGTTAATTGTAAAGCACTTATGTCAACACTTTTTATTTCAGTTATTTTTTCAATATCTTCTAACATCAAGTCAATACAATGAGCCTCGCATGGCATTCAATACATATTACTTCTTTTTTCCATAAGAATTTGACTTAAACAAGGAAATGTGATATTATAAATATTTCTTAACACTCAAACTTAATAAAAGTATGATATATAATACTAAATAATACGAATAACAAACCTACAAGAACGTTGCTTGAGTGGTTATCTATAACAACTTAAAGGATATTGTGTTCTCTGATAGTTTCGATTTGTATATCTAATATTTCTAATAGCTTAATCATAATCTTTGAATACTCATATGCATCACTAGACTCCAAGAATATCGTCTCAACTATTGAGTTAACCAAAAAATTAATTACTAATCTCTCTCCATTATCAACCCAATCATCAGACATTAAAGTGCAACCCTTCCCCTGCAAAATCTTTTGATGTTCTTCGACATCTTTCATAGTTGCTTGCAGTTCCTTTTCAACCTAAAAGTACTAACACTTCCTGATTTAAAACATGTTTCAATTGGCCTCTTACCGTAATTCTTATGAGATTTATTTAATGATTCATTTGTAATATCAACCATGTTCTCCTTGTGTTTCATAATTAAGCTATATTTTAGCTTCTTTACTCCTTGATAATCCAATAGTTCATCTTTTACTTCTTTAGGGACTTCTATGCATTTGATAACATTACTTTTTCTGTAAGTGTCACACCGACCGATAAGGAGTTCCTTTGCTCTAAATATCCCTCCATTTGTCTCTTTATCATAATAAATACATATGTGGTAGAGAGTGCATGTCTCATATTTCAGCTTTGTATATTTTCAAGTTAGATCTTTTATTCTCATATTTAATTTAGTCATATCTAAAATAACAATACATAAACAAAACAAAATAGATTAAGAGTGAAAAAGTATTGAAAAAAGTAGATATAGATAATTAAACATTTAACATCTAAAATTTAACTTTATATAAAACAAAATGGACTCAAAGTAAAAAAAAAAAGCATGCAAAAACCGCCAATAATTACCCAAAAACCTCATCTTAGGTTGTCAAGGACTTTCAAGTTACAAGATGCAAACTTACAAATTGGAAAGATAAGAATTTCGAGTAGAACTATATGTAAAAATTCAGTAACATAGCATAAAGCATTTAGTTAAGCAATAATCTCTAAGGTTGCAGAGGAGGTTTAAATTTTTTTGCAACAAACAATCAATAATGAGCACTAAAGTTGCTTTTATGAAATAAATATTCATCATAGTTTAGAACAAGCAATCTAAAAAAAATCAGGCTTTAAGAAAAATCTCAATTGATCGAAATTTCATAGTTCAAATGAAAAATGCATCAAAAGAATAAGCAACGCCAAATGACCACTTCAGTTAGCTCCTAAACAGACCACAAGACAACAAGAACAAATCATACCAACTCAATTAGTCTAAAAACTATGCTTAAAGAAAAAGCTGCAAATCGTAGTGTCAAGGGAGAGCAATAGCTTCGGCTTAAAGCTCCAGTAAGACAAGTAATGGCGGCACCAAATGTCAAAAGGTTTGTGTCGAAGAAGAAATTGTGACACAAATTAGCACGAAGCTCTGCTACGACAAGCAGTGGCAGCGCGAATGTTGAAATGTTTGGCTAGAATAAGCAATAGGGACACTAATCTACGAGAAGCACAACTATGATAGGCAATGGCATCGACTTGCTTAAAGTCGTGTGTAAGGCTTGCAAGCAATGGTAGAGATGAGAGGTAGAATGAACGAAGAGAGGTGAGATGAAAGGCCTAACGATTCAAAACCGAAAATACTAAATATTTATTTGAGAACTGCCTCGTCTCACGCTACGACCGTGCTCGAAGCATGCATTGCTAGCAGTGTGCAAGGGGAGTGAAGGGTGGCCTCTGAGCTATGCTTCGCTTCGCATATAAAGCGTGCTTTTAAAAATATTGCTATAAATATTTAATAAAATATTTAGATAATTTATAAAAATGGACTATCATGCACATATATGAGCTTTTTAACCTATGAGGATGAGCATCACTTCTCAGGGATAGGTGTATCATAGATTTATAGTAGATTTTTTTAAAAATTTCAAACACATGCATTTTATATGATACAAGAAAATAATGGATAACTGATAGAATTTTTTGGATAAATACTCCATTGAAAATTACCAACATAATTTCTAACAAATTTTTTTCGAAAGGTTATCTAATAGAATTTTCTTGGTTTGTCCTTCACTTGTTTTTGGTGAACATTCCATAAAAAATCCCTTATATTGACTTCCCCCATTTTTCTTTTATTCTTTCTCGGCTCTCACTCGGCACTAACATGATAGCGCATCCACATCTTCACAAAATTGCCAAATTTCTTGTATTTCGCTATAGATACTTTGATACTTCTAATATTCCTAGAAAGATTGACAAAAAAGTAGTGTTAATAAAAAAGAGTGTAAAAATTCAAAATTCTTTAACTTTTCATGTTGTGAGGCTAGAGTTATGAAATTTGTAGTGATGTAGATAAATATCCTATGTATTATGGTTAAACAAAAAAAGTTGAATGGCAAAAAGATAAGATTCATCAGTATTAAGTCGCTAAAACACTCATCTTATGCATAAGAGGGGAGTTTCAATTATGATATGTTATAATTATTGTGATTATAATTTATCATATCAAAGTTATAAGTAGTTATAATTCAGATATTATGATTATACTCTCTTATATAGATGTTATAATATACTATGTTATAGTTTTTATGATTGCATTCTACTATATCAAAGTTATAGTTTATTGTATCATAATTATTATTATTGCACTTTGATATATTACATAACTTATTTGAATCATTTTCAAACATATTTTAATGCAATTCAAACATTATTTATAAGGATTTGAGCGGGATTCAAATATTATTCAATTCTTAATAAAACATTATTTAAACATGATTTGATTAATAATCTAGTATTTAAATCTTTTAGAATTTTAATGAAAGAATAGATCATCATTAAAATAATATTATAATATAAAGAACTAATGATTAATATAACACAAAATACATGAATTCAATAAAACATTAATATTTGAAATAGAATTAAGTAGTCACTAACAATTATCAATCTTAATTAATTTTGTCAAAAAACTAGGGGTGTTAATTTAAATAAATGAATTAGTGAACAAATCTGCTTGACCTAAAACCAATCCATTTATTATGTGGGTTAAATTGTTTGTCTCCAACTTAACTTGATTGCCCACCTAATCCACATTTGATCTTTCTAGCTCATTTATTGCATAGATCATATAATTTTTTAGATCAGCATAGCTCAATTAATATGAATATGACACATTTATCTCATTTAATTTAATCCTAAACACAAACCTAAATTTAGACGCAAGCTAATTTTGGATTATTTCAGTCAATTTGAACCTGACTTGAATAATAAACAACTCTTTTGACCAAAACCTAACCACTATAGTAACCAAGTCAACCTAAATCATGATTTTTTTAGTCAAGTTTGAGTCAAATTGCTTAGTTAGGGCCCGTTTGGGGCGGTACTTTTCGAAGCGGTGTGAAGGCTACTGAAGAAGGTAGGTGAAGAAAATTTCTAAACTATGATTCGTTTGAAAACTCGTTGAGAATCTCGTCTACTATTTGTGCAAAAATGACTAAAACGTCCCTGTGGCTATATGGGCTAAATAAATTTAAACATAATGAACAAAAATAGAGTAACTAATAATCATATTTAGCTTTAAGTCAACTAAATTACATTGACAGATTGCACATCACTTGATAAATAATACTACCTAATTAATAATATTAATATTAAAAGTACAATTACAACAACTAGTGCAATCAGAATATTAAGCTTAATATCTTGTTGATCAAATCTTTTTAAATTTTTTTTTTATTGCTACCCTCTTAGCATGATCAGTGTTTGATGTGTCACCCTCGTATTTGACAATCCATCTGAAATAGTTGCAATCATCTCCTATTCTATTTCTTGGATGTCTAAGAAATTTTCTCCCATAATTTTCTTTCCTATGTGAAGTGAATATATAATATTACAAACCACAATTGTAATACACAGCTCTGGACTCAGTAGAGATCCTTGAAGTCATAGTTCTTGATAAAAAATTTGTATTAGCAATAAAAATATTAATATGAGGACGGGTGATATTGCAAAATATTTGATTCTATTTCTTACATGTCTGACATGAAACTAAATGAAGAGATTCAAGAATAAAAAATTATATCAAAGTTGAATTGAAAGTTCAATTGAATGATGTAGCATATTAAAAGACATTAATATAGACATTACATATCATATTTTTTCCTCAACAAATGTAATGTTGTGTAATTAAATTAAAGTAGGTACAATAGCTAAATAGAGCTAATAAGGATATACATAAACGCAAATGCATAATTTTATTTTACCTCTCTAATCGAGCCCTTAGTTTCATAGAGTGGATTACATTGACCTTCATCCATCCATCTCCCTTCCCCATGGTCCACCTTGCTTGGAAATCTTCTAGTTGAGTGATTAGGGTGAAAATAGAAAGGGGCAATGGAAACTTGAATAGTTTCAAGGAGAGAAGAGACATTAGGAATAAGTGTTAACTAGTGGTCCAATCAGAAATCTCCGCATCCCATAACTGCATAAGTTTCAACCACAGGCATAGGAAGGGACCATGAAAAAATGTATATTTTATGTTTTCCTGAAGGCTCTTTAATTACTTAAACATTGGCTATAATACGATATGCTACTAAAGAATGTCACAATCAAGCTAATGGCGTTAGTGGTTAGAGAGCTATTTCTCCAAGCTACAGTTCACATATTTTGAAATTTATACTGTTTTCAAGAAAAGGTGATATAAAATGATAGATTAAAAAATAAATTAGCATTACCTTAGTGTATGGTAGTTTCATCTTTAAAGTAAATGATATAATCTGATAATTATCAATCGTAGTATTATAAAACATATAAAATTGGAAAAATGCATTGTAATAACTGTGTGAAAAGTAAAATTAGCAAAGTGCTCAAACTTCTTAAGAGAGAAGTAAACGATTGGGGCTAAGGAAAGCTAGAAATAAGAGCAAATAAAATGCAGAAAATTTGTGAGTGCATATCATGTAACTGCACAATGCATGTGATATTAATTACCATCTTTTAGATGTTACCTTGATTCCAAAGTCAGAATAACACAGAAATACAAAACTACCTTATTATTTTTCACTAATGTTAACACAAAAATACAAAACTACCATATTAAAGAACAAACACATCATAATATCCTTTGGCATAACCATCAAAGATAGAGAAAGAGCTTCCTTTTATACAAGAATAAGCATGATGTTGTCAACGAAAGTAGCAAGTGCCTTTCCTTTCACATTCTTTTTCCACCTTTTAGGGAAGAGTTTATGGTACACCTTTTAGCCTTTTATAATATGGCAAAGTATATGACAATGAACACCAAACTTCTTGATGGCATATAATTTAAAAGTGGAAGCAAGTTTAGAGCATTCAGTAGCAACCTCCCAATGTTATTGTACCTCATAGAGTGGTTCTTGTTGTAGATTTCTTAATAAACAATTACTATAGTACCTCGTAGAGTGGTTCTTGTTGTAGAAAACTTATAGATTTTACCTCTTAATTGCAATTGGTACCAAATCCCTTTCATTATTTTCCATTTTTCCTCCCGGAGGCAACAATCACCAGCAGCTATTGTATATTTTTTCCTTCACAGTAGATTAGACCAAGTTAAGGGAGGAATGCATCTGGCCTATTATGTGATAGAAAAGTTCCACTTAAACTTAAGGGAAAATTTTATAAGATAGTGGTAAGACCTGCAATGACTTATGGTGCGAATAATAAAGAGAAATATAAGACTAAGTTAAGTGTTACAGAGATGAGGATGCTCGGTGGATGAGTGGCTTTACCCTAGAGATAGAATGCTGAGAGTAGGGAAAAAGTTGGAGTAGCAGTGGTAGATAAGATTAGGGAGGGTCGCCTTAGATGGTTTGGCCACATAAAGCGTGTCCGATGACCGATTAAGAGAGTAGATGCATTAGATTTGTCTTATGTTAAGAAAGAGTAGACCTAAAAGACTTGGTTAAGATGTATAAAAAATGATCTTAGTATACTTGAATTAAATGAGAATTTGACACATAGGACACAATAGAGATGAAGGATTCATGTAGCCGACCTCACCTAGTGGGATTAAGGCTTGTTGTTGTTGTACAGTAGATTAGACCAGTATCTCACCAAAATCACTAGCAGCTCCCCTTGTTTTTCTGCTTACTAGAACATAAAAATTTCCACGGTTTTGTTCTTATGGCAGATTTAGTGGTCTGTGGAATATAGTGTAGACCTTGTGCCTTAACCTATAGCAGCCACCAGTGGTAAGCAACACAGCAGTAGACGCAGCAAACACTAGCAACATCAAGGGACTTATGCCCTTAGGCACTAGGCAACAACACCTAAACCAAACCCCACATGTGATGAAGATAACCGCATAGGAGGAAGCTAGGAAAATGAGAAAATATTTAACATCAGTTCTAAATTAGTTTTTAGAAGAATTACAAGTCTTTAGATGAGCACTTACAATAGAGATTGTTTTAATCCACTCATAAACAAACTTTTAAAGAAAATAAAATTACAAAAAACCAATTACAAAACTTGAAACTAAACTATAATCCTATGTGAAATATCATAATTTTAAATTTAAATTCAAACAAAACCTATCAAACAAGGTTAAAAATTTAAATTTACCTTTTTCTAGTTGTAATTTGAAATTGATTTGACAATCTAGCTTCTGAAGCAGTGATCCATCATGAATAATGTCTAATCAATGATCCAGTCACGCTTATAGACTCTTGGTGGCATTCGTTTCAATCACAAAAGAGCAATCTATGAATCAGCATTATTCATAATTTTCGTAAAAGTTGTTAAAGTTCTAAAGAGGTGAGGCATCATTATAGTTCTTTATATGCATGTGAACATGATGCAAAAAATGTATTGATTGAATGGATGTAAATAATATTTTTGAGTAAAGAGGTGGATAACTATTAGACACACGTAATTAGTATTTCTCGATAGAAAAACTACAGATGAAATCTTAAGTGTCAAACTCTAACCTAAAAAATAACAATGTACTCCTCACCAAAACTCCAAGTTAGAGAGTGAGAAGATAAAGATGCAACAAGTTACTAGAAGACTAGTTGCAATGATCCAAATCTGAAGAAGAGCGTCTGTTATCAAGAATCTTGCAAGGAAAAGAAAAGTACCTTCTGAAACAGGAAGTCAAGGGCAAAGAACACAACTTCAATCTAAACACACCAAAAATTTCTTTATTACTCTCTACCTTAACCATTTATACTGCATGTCTATTTATAGTACCCAAAGCCACACCCTGCTATACACACATAACCATAAAAAAAAAAATTAATAAATGAAGAAAGGCATGCTTGCATTGTGGACTGTAATGCTTCGTAATCTGCCTTTCACTTTGTCACCATTATAATCCTCCTCACCAATTCTATCTCTGTCAGCTACTGCTCAATATTTCACCAATTCATTCTATAACAAGGCACATTTGGACACGAGCTTAATGAAAATGATTTATAATGAGCTTAATGGCATTCGTTTCAATATTTGTTTCATCTCCTTTCACTCAAGCTTCAAGCATACAAACACAACCTATAACATTTTGGAAAGTAATTTGCACACATAATTCTCAACTAAATATATAAGATGATTGTAAGTGATGATTGATGATGGACTAGCAAGGGTAAAGGAAAGCTTTAATAGAGACAAATAAATTATTCTTGACCATCTTGACAACACATTAAACAAATAAGAATCTATAAACAAAACTTCAAAATGCGGTGAAGATTACCTTCTAGGAGTAGTATAAACAAATATGTCAATTAAATCAACCATAATAAGAAAAAATTCAGGATTTCTACTTTACAAATGTTGAAATATAACACTATCTAAAGCATCTGTAATTTTCTCTCGTAACTTATTCATCTCCTCAGCTTCTTCTTCGTCCTATGTCTTCAATTTTGTGGTATGTTGACTTGTTTCTACCATTGAGTAGCCTAACCGATGTTTGAATGCTTTAGGTGGAACAAATAATTGGTCGTTGTCGACAATGTTGAACTCAATATCATGGTGTGATGGGTGACGACAAATATAATTATGCAAAGCCATTGTAGCTGCAACTATTTTAACCTGCTTCTTGAAGGAGTATGCAGGCATATCACATAGAATAACCCATTTCTTCTTCCACACTCCGAAGGCTCGATCAATTACACCACACAATGATGAGTGTCATTCATTAAATAATTATTTCCTGCCCCTATTGACTTGGCTGCTCATTTCAAAATCAGGAATATGATATTTTATTTCCGAAAAAGGCTTCAAGAACTCTCGTTGCATTGGATAACCAGCATCAATAATGTAATATTTTTCTATTTAAGTTTATAATTAGAAGCTATAAAAAATATCATATTATTTGTACTAAATGGATGATTCGTTTCAATAATACCTGAAGGAGACAATGGGAAGTTATTTTCTCTACGTCGTATAATATTATTGAATATGCAACTGTCATGTGCACTTCCTTCCCATCCAACTATTAAAAATGTGAAGCACATATTGAAATCACATACTGCCATCACATTTTGTGTAGGTGCGCCACATCGACTAATGTAAGTGATATTTTCAGTTGATGGCACACGGCATCGGCATGTATTTCGTCAATTGCTCCAATACAATCCAACAATAAATTTGCTGTGAACTTAGGTGATAGTCAGAAATGATCATTTTCAAATAAACTTACAAATGAAGTATACCTTGAAATATGACATGTATCGGCAATCATGTAGAATCTCATCAGGTATATTTTGGAAAGTTGAATATATCAGTTTTATAACTTTAATTGATAAATGTACCACAGCATCAAGGACAATAGAAAAGTATCTGCTTATGGTTTCAGATGAATGCTAAAATTGCTCGCTAGCCGCCCTGATAGATTCATCATGCGATAAAATATATAGTGCTATGGCTAAGACTTCTCTAATTGTAGTTCTAGAAGATCCACAAAGTGCATGTAAATTTTTTAATTCCTGCAGCAGGTCAGTGAAAATAACTTGTGACATACAAAACATGTTATGAAATCTCCCTAGGTGTCCTGCTAGCAACTCATTGATCTATTTTTCACCAATAAATCTGGAAGTCATACATGGAGTCTTACAAATATAAGTCTCATAGTACTCATGTATTAAGCATTCTACAGTAACAATCACAGTCATAGGTTGATCGTCATCATCACTATCTATAACTGCAACTAATGATAAAAATATATACGCCACTATATTAGTCATTACAGATTAAGGTACTAAACAAAATTCTCGTAGTAACATATAATATATCAAGTACCGCTATCATATAATTTATAAAGAAGTTCAGCATATAAGAGAAATGAGTACATCAAGTAAAAAAGAGCAAACTCTCCACTACTAGATTACAGAGAAGTTTAAATTTTGACAAATCAGAAAACATCTTTTACTAAAGGCAACCTAGCAAAACATCACGTGTTTCAAAATGATAGCGTAGATAATGAACTCTCCGTTCAGATGTCATAGCCACAAAGATCTCTCGCTTGTTTGCATCTTCAAGCAACCTCATAGAATACAGATAAAGTGAAATATCTTCGAAAACTTCAGTGATTTTATCTGAAATAGTGATTGCCTAAAATAGTGATGACAGTGCAGTTGTCTTATTCGCTCTGGAAGTGCATGCACTAACTAACTCTGATATATGACGTCGGAGGAATCCAACACCTCATATTTTTTTTCTGACCTCTAGGAGCTAGAGTTGAGAACTAGCAACTAGATTGTGGGAATCGCATGGCATGTAATTCATTGTTTGAATCATTTGAATCAGACATTTGCTCAGAATAATTTTGTTCTTGCATAATATCACCAACTTCTTGATTTGGTGTACAAGAATGGACACCTGTGGCAACCACACCACTGAACATGAGATCTAATTTTTCTTCAATTTCAGGGTCTAAGCCACAATATTTAAATTTATTCGCATTTGGTAATATATGCAAGTACACATGCAATTATGTTTAGATGTTATGTTCATATGAACTCTTTGTGGAGTTATTAGAATGGACAAATATGTATACGAAAGTTACTAGTATCTTTTCTCGACACCAATCGTCTGATGCTTCAATCGTTTTCTTTATCGGATCCCATCCTAAACCAGTTGATCCTTGTTTTAACTCTTTCCACAATTTCCAATTCTTCTTCAACTGATCCCATTTATTTTTACGTTATGTCCTGTTGTACTCCCTTTTGATTCTCTCCTTAAAATTTTTGGTTAAATTATTCCAACTCTCTTTATTAAAATAGGTCGTCGGTTTATTACCCAAGTCTATCTCCTTCAAACAAAGATCACAAAATATTATTTTCACATCTCTCTTCCAAGTAGCACCGGCTCCACCTTCCCTTGGGTTTCCCATTTTAAGCTCCTATCATTATCACACAAGCGATGAAACCCAGATGAATCAAATGACAGAGGATTGTAATTATTTAATTTGGTTAGACAATGCTAAACATATAACATAACTTATAGCGAATAAAGTTCTTTAAAACCTGATCAACATCATATTGCATGTGTACTAAGTGAACATAATTTTTATCGAATTGTAACGTGTGCCGTAACAAAATTGTTCATAATCTTTTTCAAGTTCCTAATATCTTATCATATAATCACGAAAATATGAAACAATACATATTTTGACTCAAAATAAGATTCTAGATCTGATGAAAGTAAAATCAAAGCTTGAGATAAACCATGTAGAAAGATACGATGTACTAAATCTTGAATTTGATTATTCTTTTTTAATGTTTAATACTTAATTAAATCAAACCATTCAAACATGTTTTTATGTAAGTAAAAGGAAGCAAACAAGAATCATATAATAAACTAAAGAGAAACTGAAAGAACAAGGAGGAGAACCATTCGAACATGTTAATCTTCTTTTGATTTTACGATCATAAAAGATTTTAAAATCATGATGCTAAACAAATACAGTTCTTAAGTTGATACGGTGTTTTTTTTTATAAATATAACTCGGCCAAGTTTATGTTTTGCTTACAGTTCTTAAGTTGCAATTAGAGCGTCAAAGGGGCGCTCTCATTTCTGCATGATTCAAAATGCCAGGTCATATATCTAGATGTCAAGGCATCTAACATCCTCCTCGATTCGGTATGATGTACAAAGAGCTCTTATTAATGGTTCTTTTCACCTCTTTCTTGCATATTTAATCTTGTTCTCAATAAATGTAGGATTTCAGTGCAAAACTTTCAGACTTTGGCTTGGCAAAAGCTGGTCCTACTGGTGATAAGACTCATGTTTCTACTCGAGTCATGGGGGCGCAGGGTTATGCTGCCCCAGAATACATTGCGAGAGGTCATTTATGTTAATTTTCAAACTTCATGCAGCTTATGTAACCTCGTGGTTGGGAGCTTTTGGCTTCAGCCATGGAGGTCATGGGTTCAAAACTTACATATATGAATGTGTTCATGAGTTTATGATCAAATTCGTTGAAAATCTAAAAAAAATCATTCACTATTTGTTATTAATAAGCATTTCCATCCTTCTTGCTTGCATTTTAGGAAATTGTTCCTTATGGAGCTATTTGTATTAACTTTTAGTATGGGACTTCAAAATTTGTTTGAAGTGCTAATATCTAAGTTTCATGCTTACATGCTAACATTCATAAATAGTTAATTTTTTTCAAATGTTCTTTCAACTTTCTGATTAGAGATGACTCATCAGATATATCATTTCTAAATTCTCATAATCCTTGTCTTTGTCTAATCTTAAACGTATTAAACTATCTCTGTACATAGCACTTTCTCCATCTAAATAGACTCATTTTATGAAAATTGCTATGGAAAAGCTTAGTTTTTGAAAGCCTTAAGCCAAATTTAATTCCCCTGAATTTCCTCTCTAGCTCATGGGCACTTAGCACAATCTAATCTCCCTGAATCTATTTTAAACATATGAAAAGTATACCATAGCTACAACAATGACTCCAATCAAAAATTTTGAAATTGGTGGGCCTCAAATTTCATTTTAGTCATCTCATCGTGATAGCTGATTGACACAATATGTTATGTATTGATGATTCGACTTCATCCACCTAATTGAAACTTTTTTGATCGATTCTGTGGGCATTGAAAACATTTTATTCCATAATTTTATTCACTTTAATAAGTAGGTAAAATGCATTGAAAGTTGCATCGACAACTGTTTTGGAACCAAAATATTATAAAATCAACACTTTTACTAAAAAAAGATTATGTAAAAACATATAACAAAAAAAAAAAATCAACACTCATAGAGCACCAAATGCTCAAAGGAGAAATCAAATAAGACGACCTTCACAGATTCGTCAGAAACAGGAGAAGATGCTTACGGAAGATGATGCTTACCTTCACAGACGACTAAAGACAGCAAAAGAGCGGTCGGAAATGGAAGGAGGAGATCGAAGCCCTGGACTCTCAGATCTGCCGATGCCCTGGTAAAGAGAAAGAGGAGATCAAAGCCGAGATCTGTAAAGCATGGGAGAACAGAAAGACCCACAGGCACGGGAGAACAGTTCTTGTCACGGGCGGAGGGGTAGTTTAGATAAACTTTTTTCACCCGCAGCGGGCCGCTCCCTTCGATCCGCGTTTGAGCTTCACGACAGCTTCCCCAAATATTGCGGAAACAAACGAACGAGTAGTGCGGTTGGGGCCATGCCGCGGACGAAACGGTGCCCCAAATGAGCCCTTAGATCATTTATTGACAACTTTTGAAAATAATAGTTGTTTGGCAAGCCATTATAAATTCAAAAGTTAGCCTTTTACATTAAACATTATTATATCAAATAGAGTTATAATATTGACAAAGCAATTGTTTGGGCTTAAATTAGTTGATCACAAAAATTATTAATGTTATTTTTTTATTATATAATTTGAATGTAATCATCAACCCTTTCAACTACATGTCTTAGGTATAATATAAAGGAGACAAAAGGACAAACTTAAGTTTAAAATTGAACCTTATTTGAATGAGATTTGAACTACAGTAAAAAATGGTTTCAAACTAATGCCATCAAATTCATGTATTCATTAATGGATATACATTTTTTGTTAGTTTTGTTGCTTCTTTAAGTATTTTTTACTCACTTTTTTGTTAGTTTTGTTGCTTCTTTTAGTATTTTTAATATTTTACATTGGCCTCCTCAAACTTTAACCCATTTATACAAGTATGCTTGCCAAAACATGAAGTTAAAATTACAGAGATTCTATTGAAATCTATTTTACATTGCCCTAAAAATAATAATTATTGAATTAAATATAATAATATATCATTTTAATATTTATATGCATCAATGTTTCATTAAAAACATTTTATATAAGCGTCATGTGCAAGAACGTAGTTTTTTGGAATCATAGTCTAAAAATGATTGTGAATAGATTAAAGTTGGAATCTTTAATTTCATAATTATCAGTACAATTTATCTCTATTCTAAATGGAGCAATTTTATCTGAATTGTTAATGTATGAGTTATAGGGACTAAGATATTTCATATAATTATACTTTTTATAATATATATATATATAATTTAAAATAAATTAATTTATTTTAAAAATATTCTAAATACTTTTAAGTATTTTATAATAATTTTAAAAGTAAATATCATTATCACAGATCTCGATCGTCACCACAAATAGTTGCTACCGCTTCCATCATCAACTATTGTCACTCGGTGATTTTGACTTGTGTTGATGGTTTAACAGTGACCACACCGTTATCATATAAATAGATTTATTTAATATCTAATTAAAAAAATGATACTCTTAATATATGAAATGTATTTTATTTTAAATTTAAGTGAATATTAAAAGATACATTTTTACGTATCATATAATTATTATATATTTATATATTTAATATCCACTTTGATATTTATATATCATTACACTCAAATATTTAATATTATATCAAATATATCATTATTATTATTTTTATAAAATTAAATATATATTGTTATGTATAAATATATAAAAACATCAAATTTAAGATGATATATATATTTGTGAGGTATATATATTCATTTAAAAATAGAACATAAAAATAAAAGAAAACTCTAATTTTGCTCTGCTCGCTCCAGCAGTCCAGCTACGCAAGAGCTTCCCCGTTACCCTAGACTTCGATTATTATTAGTGCTTCTGCTGTTACGTTCAAAACAGCAAAAACTCAATTTTGGTAACTTGTCATTCTTTTATTTGTCATCTCTCACAATTACACCAATAATATCCTTCCACGTCATCAAAAGTTATTTATTCCTCTTCGGCGTCAGACAGCAGATCTCCAATAATTTTCCATTCTATTTTTCCACGGTATTAAGGTCGAGGGGGGATGCCGTCTCACAAACACGAAGGGAAAGGTTCCCACGCGTAATGGCTTTCTCGGACAGCTCCCGCCGCGAAGCTTTCCTGCCGTCTTTCGTCTATTCTCCGGCAATTAAATCCATCGGCCTCGAACGGTTCCTCTCCCGAAGTCCCAGCTCCCAGATGGCGCAAACGGCTCCGTCGAGCCGATCGCCCCCGCCGGCGTCGTTCCTCGTCGAAGCCCCGAGCGAGCCTGCAAAGAAAATCGAGATGTACACCCCGGCCTTCTACGCCGCCTGCACCGCCGGAGGCATCCTCAGCTGCGGTCTCACCCACACGGCTGTCACCCCTCTCGATCTCGTTAAATGCAACATGCAGGTCAGCGACCTAGCTCCCCTTTAATTGCCAGGGGTTTTCCACCCTGATCTTGTATTATAGGTGGTGTGGCAACGATTTAGTATCCTATATACGTTGCGGAGTCCACGGATCTGGATTTTTTCGACTCTATTTGAGATCTCCTTATTTCCCTCGTTGATTATTAATTTTAAATCGATACATTAGTTTGTATAATGCTTTATTTTAAAAATATAGGTTTTTTGTCTGCTGTTTATTACCCAACCGTGTTTGATCGGCAGATTGATCCGGCGAAATATAAGAACATTTCGTCAGGATTTGGAGTTCTCCTGAGGGAGCAAGGGGCTAGGGGTTTCTTCAAGGGTTGGGTACCGACCTTGCTCGGTTACAGCGCTCAGGGAGCTTGCAAGTTTGGCTTTTACGAATTTTTCAAGAAATATTATTCGGACATAGCTGGACCTGAGTATGCAGCCAAGTATAAGACGTTGATTTATCTTGCTGGGTCTGCGTCTGCCGAATTCATTGCCGACATCGCTCTTTGTCCGTTTGAGGCGGTTAAAGTTCGCGTTCAGACGCAACCGGGGTTCGCCCGTGGCTTGAGTGATGGGTTCCCCAAGTTTGTCAAATCTGAAGGTGCCTTGGGGTATGGTCCTATTTTAATTCACATTCATGCTTTGATTTTGTTTATGCGTTCTGTCGAAGTTTTACTTGAACATGTGCTTAACAGACTTTACAAAGGGCTTGTTCCGCTGTGGGGTCGACAGATTCCATGTAAGATTCAAACGCTCGTTCTCCTTCTTCTCAAGCCTTGAACTGTTAATATATATTATTTCATTATTTTTTCTTGATAAAATCAAATTGTTTTTGGACTTCTGTAGGTCCTCCACTTTATTGCTGTTTGGGTTTTGCATATCTAAATTTCTAATAGCGTGAAGCCTTGTTTTAGTGACGTCAGAGAAATTTTATTGTTTTTTTCATGGTATTTACTGTATTATTGGACTTCAACTTAGCTTTTGTTTTGTTAATCGTAACTTATTTATTTTCTCATTATAATCATCCTTTATTTTTGTTTGGGGTAACTTTTTTACTTTGTAGTCTTACAAAATCAATTAAGAAAAAGTAGTGTTTGTTTAATGTTGCGTTTAGGGTAGCTTTATGCTTGTGGTGTAGGTGGCGTTTGAACTGTTTTGAATATGTTAGTGGTTTTTCAACTTGCCCAGAGTTTGGTTGTTGAAAGTCTGGTCTTATTTTTTTAAAATAATAAAAATTATAATACCCACAAACTTTTTTAGATCAGCCACCAATCGCTTTTTTAGAATCGCCCAAACAAACTCTAAATAACAAAAGTGCAAAGCTTTTTCGTATTTTTTTTTTTAAATTCTTTTTGGGAAAACATAATATAAATCGAGGATGATGAAGTAGCTTTTAAATATTTTTTGACAACAAAAATAGAAAATCCTAAGTTGCACCAAACAAAGCCTATCTTGACTATTTGGATTCAACTTTGTAAATATTCTCTCCATTCATTCTTGTTGAGTGTTAAATGAGTCATTAATTCTATTTTATACGAGTTTTTTTTGGCAACTTTTGGCCATGTTACATTAGTTGTCTTTTTTGTATTAATTTTTCTTATTAATTAATTCCAGCATCTTATTGGTTTGTGTTTTGCCTTTCATTTTACTTGCTTAAACTGCCAATATTGATTTTTCGTTGCTTTATATCTAGTGATTATCACTCTGATCATTTAGTGCTCTTTTCTTCATAGTTTTACTAATTTATCTTAATATTCATCTTTTTGCAACTTGGCTTTAATAAGTTCTTTGTTGTCTAACATTTGGATCCGCATAACATATTTAGTTGAATTGTGCTTTTATAAAATTTTACCTTTAGTGTTTGTGATGTTATGTTAGAGCATACTAATCTTGATGCATTTCTATCTTCGAGAGTGTTGCTTCATGTCAACTCTATGAGTTATTTCTTGCATATATAAAATTATCTTGTACACCCATTGAAAAGTGGAGGGTATGATAAAATGACAACCATCGTAAAACTCTATTAATCATGACATGAATCCTTTAATCATCAGGTTAATGACTTCGGAAGCTTAATATGACTCCAACGCGAAAAACGCGAAAGCCAGAGGCGCTCAAAAGTGCTGTTGCCGGTCACATCATATTGAAGGCACGCTAAACAAGCAAATTCCATGAAACTAGAATTATGCAGAACTGAATAGTAATTCTACGTAAATTAATGAATTAGTTTATTATGGTTCATGAAAGATAGATAAATATTTTTGTATTTAAGAAAATGAACGGTTGGGAGAAGGCCGAGAGTTTAAAACTGCAGATTTGGGATAAATGAACAAAAACGCGAAAGTGACATATATAAGTTAAAATGATAATGTTATAAATATTAATATATTTGAGAATTATACTTTAAAGATTATTTGTCGATACTAAGATATCATGCTATAAGTATTTATGCTCCCTCAAGTAGCATTGATATAACCGAAAAAAAATTTTAATTAATTGTAGATTTATCACAAAAAGATAATACCTCCTCAAATAAAAAAAATTGGAGACTTAAGCGAAACGTGTTGGTAGAGTGGTAGAAGATTTTAAAAGTATTTATGGTGGTTATGAATTTAGAGTGATTAATGAAGAAGGTATGACTATATTAGATTTTGATTTAACTTATGATTTTATAGTTGCTAATACTTTCTTTAAGAAAAGAGATGAACATATTACTACTTATAAAAATGGATCTAGTAAAACATAGATTGATTATTTTCTGACAAGAAAAATAGATCGTTTAGTTTGTAAAGATTGTAAGGTCATTTCAAGTGAAAGTTTTACCTAACATTGATTGTTAGTTTTAGATTTTAAGATGAAAGATTGTAAGAGGAAAAATAAATCAAATTATTATCACAAGATTAAATGAGGACTTAAGAAACAAATAAAAATATTTTTTAAGAGCAATTCTGAAACTTAGAATTTGGGATGTTCATAAGGAAAACATCTTATGTGAGAAAAAGTAGTGAAATTAAGATCTTATAAATGTGTTTGGAGAATCAAAAGGAAAAACTTCTTTTAATAAAAACAGTTAATGGTGGAGTCAGAGTGTACAAGAAAAGATAAGAAATAAAAAATATTATTATAAAACTTGGAGAATTGGAAAATATATAAAATGACATGTAGAGATTTTAAGAAAGTAATATATGATGCAAAAATTTAGCTTTTAGTAACACTCTGATAGATTAGACCAAAAGATGAAAGATATATATGTATAAGTTAATGACAAAGAGATAGGAGAAGTAAAGATCTAGTTGATGAGGTGTAAGGATGAAAATAATAAGTATTTTTTTTAGAAAAGGATATTGAAAATAGGTGGATGAGATATTTTGATAAACTTTTAATGAAGGATTTGAATGTACGATTGATTTTAGCACCTTAATATAAATAAAATAGAGTTTTATTTTTATCGTCGTATTAGTAAATCTGAAGTTAGAGAAGCTTTAAAGAAAATGAAATATGAAAAAATAGTTGGACAAGATGATATTCCAATAGAAGTGTGGAAATGTTAAGGAGATAAAGGGAATTTTTGGCTTATAAATCTTTTTAATGTTATTTTAAAGACTAAAAAGATGTTAGATGAGTGTAGAAAAGAGTTTGTTGATTCTTATATTTAAGAATAATGATATGAAATTAATGCGAGAATTAAGTTAATGTGTCATACATTAAAATTATGGGAGAGTGATTGATCATGAAATTTCTGATGTGATACAAAGTTTCTCTGATCAATTTAGTTTCATGCGGTAGATCTACTTATGGATCTTTACATTTGTTAGAGGTTTGATGAAGAAGTATAGAGAATGTAAGGAGAATCTACAGATGATATTTATTGATTTAGAGAAAGTTTATGATAAAGTTTCAATAGATGTTTTTTGGAAAGTTCTTGAAAAGAAAGGAGTTGTTGCGTCTTGAATTTTATTAGGTAGATCAAGATCTTACGTGTAATTATCACACAAGGGGATATGAATGAGGGTTATCGTGGAAAACGTTAAGGGAAAAAACAGGCTACGTCTGTAGAACTTTCACTATGTGTTCAGATATAGGTCCTTCTTCGTTAGTTGGAGAAGGTGTTCTGAGAAACAATATTAGAGTGTAGAAAAATGATATCGGTCAATACCCGAGGAGAAGTTTCCCACGGCGAGGCGATCTTACGGGAGCAATATCTTGATCTTGGGGAGAAAGGAGCAGTCTTTTAGTCCTCAGGCGATCTGCGACTCACGATCTTGAGCGTCAGTGGTGGCAGGTGGTGATAGATCTTGCGTCGAATTCTGGTTCTCGAGCTCTCCAGTGCTTGGTCAATTTGGTCTCAGGTGAGAATGAAGCTCATTTATAGATTTTGGAGTGGCGAGCCTAAATTATGGAAAACTCAACCACTCCCATGACGGATCGATCCCGCCGATCGAGCGGTGTATTTTGATGATCCCAGGTGCCTTAATGATGTCGAATTGGGTGATCTTGGATTCGTTGGATTCGTCTTGGCGGCGCTCGATCATTATAAATATGTCGATTTTGGTGACCATTTGGCGGATCGGGATCCATTTTCATCTCGATACGATCGAGTCGATTCACTTCGGATCGGTATCTTGATGTTGTTATGTTATCTCGAGGCATGGTTTTGTAAGTTCTTTGAAATCGGTGATTAGATCAGCATTTACGAAAATCTTGGATGTCTTGATGATTAATTTTACGAGGATGTATCGATTACTTTATTTTTGCGTGGCATTATCTGATCGTAAAATATATGTCAATCTGAAAATAGCAAATTCTTGATAGAAATTTGAGAATACATCAGCTAGCATTTTTGAAGAAACAGTCTTGCAATGATATTATAAGTGGAAACGTCACAGTACAAATATAGGTATGTGTGGGTGGCGATATTTTGAGGTTATGGATCGATCCGGGCGAAACGAGGGTTTATGGCATGGCGCACTCGGTCCGGAGTCCGGAAGGTAGCGGGATCTGGTCAATTCGGGTTCGAATGAAGCTCTATTTATTCTCAGTAGGGACAATCGATTTGAAGACGGAGAACGAGAACCACCGGTCGACCTTGTGGCACGATCTATCACCAGGTCCGTGCATAGTGCGAAGATCGAGCTTCGCCCAGGAGATCAGGAGGTAGAAAAAACAGGTTCTCCTTTCTCACGAAGATCGAGGTTGCTCAGGAAGATCGGTTCACTTTGGAAACTTCTCCAGGTTGGAGTTGAGATATTGTATTTCTACACTCGGAATATTGTTTCGTAAACACCTTCTTCTCCTACGAAGCGAGGGCGCGTATCTTTTGACAGCGTAGTGAAAGTTCTGGTGGGCAGAGGTTTTCATGCGGGTTTTCCGTATAACCGTGTTCATATCACTTCTTGTGTGTTGGATAATTTTTTGAAACTGACGAAGATCTCATCTGGGAATAAAATTCTCTGCATTGACGGTTTGGCGTCGTGGGCATTCCCTTGCTATATCTCCAATATGGTTGGTAAGCGGGGTTTTGCTCCAGCGCTCCTCATTCTGGGATCAGGGCGAGTCTCAACACTTCTCTACATATGACTTACGTCCCGGTGAGGTGGTCGGGCCCTCTTTGGAAGATCAGCGTTCAAGGATGGAGGATTCCCGAGCGAAATTCTTGACTCTGCGAGAAGGGCCAAAAGCGTTCCAACCGCTGGAAGAGCCACGGGTTCGCGACCCTCGGCATAATCGATTTTCTTCACGAGAATGATTGCAGGAATCTGGGATCACAAGTAGAGAACCACCACATCCATCTTGAACTTACGGATCTGATTACTCACCCCACGAATGGCTCGGACCATTATCGGTGAAACTCCACGTCACCTTATCTGCGATGAACTTCGACGGCAGTGCGGGAAGAGTTCCGTGAACAATCGAATGATCCATTCTCCGCCTCTTCCTTCGTCCCCTTCGGCGAGATCATCTCGCAATACGTTAGGCGAGATTCAAGCTTCCGGCATGGACCCTACGATGGCTGCGTCCGTCGAGCATATCGATCACTTTGAGCGATCATGCACATTGGCGTGCAAATGACTGTCTTGTGTCGGTATTCCAGTGACTCTCAGGGCAGGCTCGTGCCAGTTGGTTCGCTCGGAGGGGTTCGTCGATCATTTGGAGGCTTCATGATTTTTTGTAGAGCAGTTCTGGCGAACAAGAGAATCATCGAGATTCATCACATCTCCGAATCGCGAGCGATGGAGAGTCCCTCGAAAGAATACTTCGAGGTTCTCCTCACGGCCCAGTCAGTAGATCCGGAACTTTTGAGGCGTGCTTCTCGGAGGACTCCGGATACTTATTCATCATTAATCACGGAGCAGTCCATTCTATCTTTGGTCCAGAATAGAGCACAAATCTCCGGCTATCGGTGCTTTCGTGAGTTTGAACCAGCAAGCGGAAGAAGGTTCCCAAGGTGATGTTCAAACATCTCGGAAAAGAAGAGAAGCGACAACCTCCCCAAAACCTCCTCGGCGACCTCGGATGACTCAATCGGAGAGGAAATATCTGACTCTCAACCGTCATGCGAACATCCTCTATTCGGAAGAGGATAGCGTCAGTGGCACGACCTTTAAAACACAGGTGGAAATCAAGAGAATTACGCCACTTTCCGTAGGCACACCGAAGAGTGCCACCAAGGAGGAGGAGATTGAAAGATTATCGTCGTATCTAGTTTATACAAAACCCAGCTCGTCAAACCAAATCTTTGGGGCAACCGACTCGGAAGGCAATGAGATAAACAATTGCGGGAGGGCGGTGTTATAGCAAATATTCATTCGCCCAAGAGCGAGGCGAAGAAGTCTCGGGTTGACCATTATCACCTTTGATGATTTAGATCTAGAGGAGCATCCCATATCCCTTGTCATCGGTCGCGAGGTGATCCATGCTTCAATATTAAAGGATATTGATCGTGATGGGAGTTGGTTGATGTTCTTTTATTCCACTTAGCATGGGTATAGAAAGAGAAGCTTCAACATGGCCGGTCCTGTATGGATTTGATAATCGGCCGGTATTAGTGGAAGGGACAATCGTCTTCCGTAACTCTTGGAGAATTTCCCGACACACACTTGATACAATTTATTGTAGTCAAGAGTCACTGATACAATGCAATATTTGGGAGACCTCTCCGTCATATTGGTTGATCACATCGTACTCACCTCAGATGAAATTCAGGCACCGGCGGCATCGGCGTGATAAGTGGGAATCAGAGATAACCTGGCGTCTTTATATATCAACAAGCCATTTCGTCGGTAACCCTCGACATCGAGAACGACTACGAGATGAGGATGCACGAAAGGCTTCTCCGGTTGAAGATGTAATTTGTCTTCTATCTCGGATGTTGATCCATCGCGAAAGGTGAAGGTGGGATCGTTCTTTGTCGTCAATCGAGAATCGTAGATTTTTTGCGTAAAATCAAGATATCTTTGCACGGGCGCGCTCGATATTACGGGCATTGACGGAAGTCGCACTCCGCCAAAGTTGACTCAACCTGGCCGGTGTCTGAAGAAAAGAACCTTACGAGCGATTGCGGGTCGTAGAACGAAATCGCAAACCGGAAGTCAAGTTCATTCGAGTCTTACCACACGGTTGGCTAACGTAGTGTTAGTCGAAGGCCCGGTTCTGGAGAATGTGCATCATTACGACACTTGTCGTGCATGCCCAAAGATAGCTTCCCCGCCGCCGTATCGACCAACTAGTTGATGCGACATCGGACATCGGATCTTTGAGCTTCATGGATGCATTATACGAAAATTGGCCAAATCTTTCAGGATGGCGTCTACGCTCATCTTGAATTCTGATAAAAGTCGATGTATCTGGAAGGTTGATGAAGTGGTCGGTCGCTTGGAAGTTTGACATCCATATTCTTGCGTCACGATATAAGTCGTCTGACCTTGTAGATGTACCATCAATCGAAGGTCGTTCGTTCATGATAAATCGATGGACTTTATATGTTGATGGAAGATTTAGGTCGCGGGCTTTTGTATCTCACGAGTAACTTTAGGTCACCGACTAAAGTTCACCATGATAATGTCAGTCTGAGGCCCTAGGGGTAGGCTTCATTTGTGATCAGGAACTTATCACCAGACTCGACTTGTGGCCTCGCGGGTTGAAGGAAAGTACGTCGTCATGACTTTCTTCGATGCGTCTTTTTGGCCGTCATGCGCGATCGGGATATCGGATAACTCATATTGGGAAGCGAACAGCGCGGATGCCTCTAAGTTAAGCAATGACGGAGATCTTTTGAGAAAATCGTAGGACATCCACTTTCCATTATTGAGCCGCGGGTGATCATCTCGGAGGACGAAAAGAATCTTCGTGGATTGATCCGATGTCCTTTCTTCAGGGGCGCCGGACCCCGTCTTCATCTCAGGCGTTGAGCGAACTTCACCATGTCGATGAACTTCATAAGCGGTCCTCTTGGGGCCTACTTAAAGTGTCTCACCACTTTGAGTGCTTATCGATCTGAGATTCATTCGAATTTGTGGTGAACATTTGGGAGGAAAAGCCCTCGCCTCAAATCATGAGGCAGATTTTCTTGGCTCTGATGAAGAAGCGTTGAGTTTGTAAAGAAGTGTAATAAGTGTCGATTCGTCTCATTTCTCAGGTCAAGACTCATCAGGCGTGGCCTTTGCTCAATGGATCGATATAATGGGACCCTTTCCCATTGAGGCGAAAATTCATAATCTTGGCGTTAATTACTTCGAAATTGTGAGCCGTGCGAAATCGAAAGCAATCTGCGCAATTTATGCGGAAAAAATATTATTTGTCGTTTGGCATTCAAAAATAAATGGATAATGGGGCCTTGATTCACGGAAAGAATTCACATCTTTCGAGGCTGCATTCAGGTTAATCCGGTATATCATCCACAGCAAATGGGGCAAAGTCGATAGGGCAATCACCAAAATTTAAGAAAGGCCCGAAGAGCCACGGACAATGGTGAACATCGATGTTCTTTGGAACTGCGCCTTCATCGAGGGCCTCTTGGAGAAAGCAGCCGTCTGATCGTGTTTTGGGCGAGGTATATTAGGTCGGCGTGGTCCGGCCCAACCCTGCTTTGATCTGGCCAGACGATAACGATTCATGGATCTCTGCGAGACGCGACATGTAAACTCGATAGCTTCGCATCGGCAAAAGGATGGCTCGAGGTTTTTGAAGGGTAAAGCCCGACCGTCATTGGGGGCGCCGTCGCCAGTCGACTTCAGCGGGGAAGAGCGACAAACCACTAGGTTGGGAAGGCAGGTATGGTGGTGTAAAATCAGCGCAGCGTTGAGCTTAAGGATAGTATGGGAAGACTCCGCGTGCGGAATCTTCTGCTCCCAGAATCTATGATGATGTATGTTTTATTAGTGAATCGGAAAACATTATCATCGTGTATGTTTGTATTGCGATTGTTGTTATCGAATTAACGTTCGATCTTTCGTTTGTAAACTTGTCCGGCCTTGGTATCGAGGTGTTTGGATTTATGTTTTTTATGTTAAAGTTCTCATCTTTATTGTGACCTTGCTTATCTTTGCGTTTTAAAACACGGACTCGAGATATCGTATTATTGTATCTCATTCGGGGTAGATCGATCCGGATTGATCGATCTTCTATCTGAGTTAACGTCTGCTTCGATAAACAATTGGATAAGTTGGCAATCATATGGGCTACAATCTCCATAACGGTTAACATCGTGATGGCGCTCAGATCACAGGATAGATCGAGAGGTTACGAGACATAAATATATTAAGTGCAGTTTGTCGTGAAATATCGGTAATGATCTTAGAATAGATCGAATTATCACAAGGGATTCGATGATCTGTACAGTCTTTTCATCGAGTGCTTTGACCTGACTCAGGAAATATTATGATTTTGTGGATTGTTAATATTCATGAGCGTCTATCTGATCAAGAAATAATATCACATTTGAGCAAACATAAAGGAACTACTATTCTGCGGTCTTGATGGTGTCGGTAGATGATGAAAGCTATCGAGTCATTACGTCGTCATTAGAAGGGTCGGGAAGAGTAGGAGAAAGGACCTCACCACCTGGCTGCGATCATGGCGTCCCGAGCCAGATGAAAGCCTTCATGACCGGCTCTCAGCGCATCTACATCATTATCGTGGTCTCGGCCTCGAGCGTGATCTGTATGATACTCTTGAAAGTCGAGTTCTTAAGTCCTCCAGCGGACGTGATCCTCTTGCAGAGATAAAGCGATCTTTCTGAAAGCGGCGGCGTAACTCTCGGTTCTTTGAGGCGCGCTTACCGAGAAAAGATCTTGAGATCCTTTGCGGCATAATACTGATTCAGCCTCCCTAATTCATCCGGTCGGCTCGACTTCACGATCGAAAGAGAAGTGGCGAGTAGACCGGTCTGCACTCATCAGTTGATTCTCAACCACGGACATCTCTTTTACTTTCTCGCGCTGCTTATATTCAGGAGAAACTTGCCTTCGAACTTCGAATTAGGTCATTAATGTTTTTGAAGTCAGTTCTTTCTTATGATATCGAAATAAGAAAAATTACGTTAAGAGGAAATGGGAAATAAAAGATGATGAAACAGAAGAATTGTTCTGGCGTCTTTGACGGCCTCGAGGAATGATTAATACGTCCTCGGGAATGAAGATCCTTGGGGGACGCTCGAAAGGGCTCTTTTTGGGTATTTGATATCAAATCTGCCTTTTCTCCTTTTATATTGGAGGCGTCCTTCTGGGAAGAAGCAGGAGGGCAGCTTGGGAGATTAGTGGAAGCCTCTTTGTTGCTCTGTATAATAAGGCCATTCGGGATGAATAGAAAGCCATACTCAACAAAGATTCCTTATCTGTTGATATATCGAATCTCAAATCGAAGATCTTGATTACGGAATTTGGCGTGCGAGATATCTTCATCACCCGTAGGGAATGGGTAAATCTCTCGGCTTTCATTTTCGAGAAGACGTCATTCTTAAAAGAATCGCGACTCTTGGGAGGATCGCCGTCAGGAGGTGAGTAGCGACTCTGCGGTAATCTGACCGTGCATCCTTGAAAACTGCAGCGTCAGTGAGTGTCGATAGTCAGTGCCATCACGAAAAAACATAACTCATCCGCGATCGTCGTTGCCCTTTCAGCGGGAAATCTGCAAAATCACAAAATGGCGATCATCTGGGGATGGAAGCGCAATCCAGCGTGACTTCTCGTAAGTGGTGAAATACCGGCGGCGGAAATTGGGCTCTCGACTTCTTGGACAAGAATCATTAGGAAAATAATATTTTTTTAGAGCGCGATCAATGGTGGGGTTTGGGCACTCTCGCGGAATAATTTTCATCTCGATCGTCTGAGTTCTTGGGTGTTTGTAGATGGGTGAGAATCTTTTGAAAGAACACGTTCGACCACTAGCGGAGAAGCGGCAGAGAGCATCAAAAATGAGAGGGCGAAGATTCTCGATCCGGGAGAAATTGATGATCGTCTTGGAAAAATATTATTTTCGAATGATTTGGTTCTTAAGTGTCAGAAGAAGTCGATAGAGCAATTCCGTAGGTATTTCACTCGAGATGAGTTTGGCGGCGGGATTCGGTTTCATCCGAGATGATCGCCATTTTGTCGGCGTCACGGTTTGCATTTCCATTTGGCGAGGATCGATGATGGGACTTATAGTCTTTGAGCGATGCGGCGCGGTATGATTAGCCGCGGATGTGCAAGTTCTGCGATACGTAGTGCTCACTGCGGTCATTTACTTGACCTCCGGGAAGGATCCTCGAAGTTGAGCGCAGTCTTTTGTGAAGAATGGCGGGGTCTTCTCGAAATGGGAAAAGGCGAGATTACATTCCCTGATTAGTGATGAAGATATCCTGCGGTGTGAAATTCAGAATATTGAAGATCTTGATTTGAGATTGATATATCAGCAATTTGTGCGGAGGAATCTTTGTTGAGGACTTTATTCATCCGGCGGTCTTATCGATTCGTTGAAAACAACAAAGAGGTTTCGGCCGATCTCGGCGTCCTCACGGCTTCGAAGGACGCGTCTTGATAGAAGGAAAAGGCGAAGAAGGTGATGGTGATAGATAGAAAAGAGACCGAGTGATAGTCGTCCCGAGATCTTCATTCACGAGGGCGTGTTGAATCATTCTGCGTAGTGCGTCGAATCGGCGGTATAATCCTTCTGCGTTAAATCGTCTTTTATTTCGTTCCTCTTGCGTAATTTTTTATTTAGAATCTTGAAGAAGCGAAGCGACTTGAAATGAAATTGTCTTTGAATATGGCGAGTATGGAAAGAGAAATAAAGATGTCGTGTTGGAAATCAACGATAATCTGGGCGATGCGGCTAATTTCTCTCTCTGGCGTGAAAGTGGAATGCGATCTTCTGAAATGAATGCGAAGGATGAGGTTCGGCATCTCGGGTAAGCGAGGGCGGCGAAACTTCGGCGAGTGCGTTGAAGGCATGTGAAGGTGAAAGGCTTTGAGCTTGTCTGTTGATGACTTCATCAGTAGGGGGTGGCGTGTCATAGGCGGTTGAGTCTCTCTGCTTGAACCTTCAGCGACGCGGCGGCGGTAATTTGGGTGATAGGTGGTCTTTATGTTCGAGTTATGTTGTATTATTTACGGTTGATTCTTGTGAAATGAATACAATTGTTATGAGTTTTGTATGTACCGATGATAAAATTGGCGTGAAAGATGTCGGAAAAGAGATAAGATCATTACAGATGATGCCGGCGTTACTGACGGTATATTTATAGACTCTCGACCTCTCGAGGTTGTGTATCGGCGTTCTGCGATGTTAACTTGGAAAGTTGTAGGCGTTGAGATTGCGACTCGAGCGTTCTCGGCGATATATGGAAGATGGTAGCGATTGATCTTATGAGGACTTTTATCTCCAGTGGTGAATCGAAAAGTCATGATAAGTATGACTTTCCAACGGATCGATGGATGCGGCCGGTAAATGATAAATGTTTCCGACAACAATATCTGGCATGCGCGATGTTTTCGATTCTTAGAAAAAGGCGATGTTACGGAGGTTTGTGGCATTCGTGCGAAGTCTTCGATCTTATCGAGCGTGCGACTTTATTTGAACTTCACCATCGGGCTGTTTGTTGAATTTGTTTTCTGGATCAGAGTCGGCTTCCCGGTTGGCACAATCGCGATAAGCCGTCGAGTCTTGGTGTGAGTTCTGCGGCTTGAATGCGTCAAACGTGGTCGGCGTCAAAACCTGAGTTACTCAATTTCTGAATGCATTTTCGAGAAAAGTTATCACAAATCAAGAGCATTGATATGACCCGGGTTTCGTGTCTTTGTATATTGTCTGATGCCGTTTGCAGATCAAGGTGTTGAATATCGCTGGCGAGAAGATGGAATCCTTTCGGTGATGGAGAATCTTGCGGTTTTTATTTTCGACAAATGGCATTTGTTTGTTGAAGAGTTACTTCACCCGTAATCCGGCGGTTGAATTTTGCCGATAATGGAAAGTCGATGCGAAGAAAAGGATTGGTGATGGATGTATAGTGGAAGAATGGCGACAACTTTTAACTCAACTCCTGGTCAGTTCTTGTAGGCGTATTGCACCGTGATTTTGAGGCGGCTTTCTCCAAATGTTGGAATTCTGAATGAACCTATGCGCGTTAAGTTGCTTTGAAGTGGTAGGCACTGCTTTTAAGGGGCGGCGCGTCGGAAGAAGGATTGATAGCGGCATGAGCACCGCTTTGAAGAAAGGACATGATCGATGATCCATGATTCTTTTGGGTCCTCGGCGTATGCGAGGCAATCAGGAAAGTGGATGTCATGTCTATGTCGTTGTTGTGGCTAACTTGGAGAGCAGCGTGTTACTCCATATGAGTTATCGATGGGTCGATTACGGCGAAGTGACTTTGAAGGCGGAGCGGCCGGATGGCGTATCGTCTCCTTCAACTTTGCAATGAGATGGTGAGTACGGGCGATGAGCGGCCTTCTGCTCGGCGTATATTTAGAGTGGTGGCGCTTAGTTAACTTGGGGAAGATAAAATTCATGCAGTGATTGTCAACATTGATTTATCATGTTGGTGGTGATGGGATGCTGAGAATACTTTATATCGGGGCGTGGAAGAAAATGGATGTCAAACTCGGCTCGAGCCATCAACCTTCATCGGCTTTGAGAATAGTTCTTAATGGAAGATGAGTGTAGGCGTTGATGGTGTCGAAAGTGCATTGCCAGAAAAGGCATTCTGGTGGATGGCGTCCTTGGTATCGAAAGGATTTTCTTGACATAGTAAATGGGTGCGTTCTGATAATTCTCCTCGCGTATCGGCGGACTTACGACATGAGAAGAAAGCGACAAGATAGATGTACGACTTCTCTCCTTGGATAGGCTTTGATAATAGGGGAAGCTAAATAGGGAAGTTGCTCAGCGGTTTGACATTCATCATCCCCTTTGGAATCCATTTCCTCGTGCACTTAAGATTTTGAAGAATGGTAGATACTTATCTCTGGCGGGCCAAGAATCGTGATAAAGGCTGATCCTTCGGTCAAGCGTTGGACTTCCTTGATCGTTCTTGGAGGTGACATGTCCTTGAGTGCTTTTATCTTCTGGGGTTGGCCTCATCCGTAGTGACCATGAACTAGGAATTTCAGAGGAAACTCAAAAGCGCACTTGCTTGGGTTGAGCATCTTGTAGTGTCGAAGAATGTCAAAGCAATTGCGGTCGAAATATCTTTGTGATATTTCCAAGCTCTTCACCGACATATCATACACCTCCATATTGTGCCATAAGATCGCTTGAAGATCTTATTCATAAAGCGTTGATATGTTGCTCCGGCATTTTTTAGTCGAATGGCATGACGATAGCGGTATAGTCACTATCTGTTTGGAAGGATGTTGCTTCCTCATCTGTTTTGTTCATCGATTTGATTGTAGCGAATAGGCATCCATGAAGCTTCGGCATCGATGTCGATGTCGCATCAAGTTGGTTGTCTGAGGAAGGGGAAGCTATCTTTTGGGCATGCGATTAAGGTCGGTGTAGTCGATGCACATTCTCCGAGAGCGTTGGCCTTCTTGACACTACGTTAGCCAACCGGGTGGGGTAGTAGACTTCTCGAATGAACTTGACTTCCGAAGTTTGGTGATTTCTTGTTACATGACACGCAATGTTGAAGCGAAGGTTCTTTTCTTACGTATCCGGCTTGTAGGTTGAGTCAACTTTGAGGAGTCGTAATGACTTAGGGTCAATGCCGAATATCGGATCGCTCGGGCAAAGATATCTTGATTTTCTGCGAAAATCTCGTATTACGATTTACGATGATGACGGCGATCCCACCTTCACCTTTGGATGGATCAACTTACGAGATAGGAAGACAAATTACATCTTCAAGCTGGAGAAGCCCTTTGAGGCATCCTCATCGTCTCGTGGGTGAAGTTCGATGTTGAGGTTCTTGGCGTAAATGGTTGGGCTTGCTTGATATAACGCGCTTGTCTTCTGATTCCACTTACCTGCCGATGCCGGTGGTGTCGGGAATTTCATCTTGAGGTGAGAACCGGATGTGACTGCGAATATATGAGAGGTCTCCCAAATATTGCATTGCGCGGACTCGGACTTGACTACAATAAATTGTATCAAGTGGGTTGCGTCGAATTCTCAGAGTTCTGGGAAGGCGATTGTCCCTTCTGGTTATTATCAAATCCATACGATTGGGCCGTGGCGGGTTGAAGCTTCTCTCTTTACATACCCATCTTGGAAAGTGGGTAAAAGAACATCAGAACTCCCATTTATTGTCGATATCAATATCCTTTTAATATTGAAGCATGGATCACCACACTTGCGATGTGAGGGATCTTGATGTGGGATCGAAGCCCCTCTGATCTAAATCATCAAAGGTGATAGAATGGTCAGCGAGACTTCTTGTCACGGCTCTTGAAGGCGGCAATGAATATTTGGTAGATAACCCTCGCAATTGTTTCTATCTCTCTCGACGCTTTTCTCATTTTTGCATTCTGAGTTGGTTTGTATAAAAGCGGCTAGATACCCACGGCGTATTAGTCTTTCAATCTCCTCCTTGAGTTGGTGGCACTCTTGATGGTGTGCCCTGTGAGTGGCGATTTCTCTTGATTTCCAATTCGGGCTTTAAAGGTGACGGCCCTTGGCATCCTCTTCTGAATAGCGGATGATGCATGGCGTGTTGAGCGTATATTTCCTCTCGATTGAGTCATCGAGAGGTTTGGGAGGAGGTTCTTTGCCTCTTCTTCATCAATGGGAACCTTCTTAAAACTGCTTGGTGGTTCAAGCATTTGCATGAGCTTGATAATTTGTTATTGATTGGACATAGGAATGAACTCTCGCATTAATGATGAATAAGTATCTGGCGGAGTCCTCCAGCCCTCAAAGTTACGGATCTCACGGTCTGTCTTGAGGAGGAACCTCGGAAGTATTCTTTGAGGACTCTCCATGGTTACGGATTCGGAGAATGATGATGAATCGATGATTCTCTTGTTAGCCGAGGCTGTTCTACAAAAAAATCTGGCGAGCTCTCCAAATGATGGACGGACCCAGCGGCGAATAGAGAGCAATCGCGTCCTTTGAGAATACGACAATACACAAGGCGAGTCATTTACGCATTTGAATGTGCATGATCGAGTGATCGATATGCTGGTCGGTTGTGCCATCGTAAGGGTCCATCTTTGGGGAAGCAGATCTCGTCGAGGGGTATTGTGCGAGATGATCTCGTGGCCTGGAAGAAGCGGCGGAGAATGGATCATTCGATTGTTCTTGACTCTTCACGCACCGTCGTAGTTCATCACGTATAAGATGGCGTGGAGTTTCCTGTCTGGTGAGCCATTAGTGTGGGGTGAGTAGAAGCTGGCGGTATCGAGTTGACATCGGATGTGGTCTCTACTTGTTGATCCGGCATTCCGGGTAGTCATTCGGGAAGAAAATCGGATTATCTTTGAGGGCGTCGACACGGCTCTTCAGCGTGTTGGAGCGTTTCGTCCTCTCGCGAGTCGAAGAATTTCGTTCAGGAATCCTCCATCCTTTGAGCAGCGATCTTCCAAAGAGGGGGCGGACCCTCACAGAAGTGTTATGTAGAGAAGTGTTGGAGACTTGGCGTCCTTGATCACGAGAATGAGCGTTGGAAAACCGTTTACCAACCATATTGGAGATATAGCAATGAGGAAGCTGTTTTTCCCCTGGCGTCAAGCTGTTGCGTCTTGAGAATTTTATTAGGTAGATGCAGATCTTCGTGTAGCCAAAATTATCAACACCTGGCGGAGATATGAACACGGTTATCGTGGAAAACGTTAAGGGAAAAAACCAGGGCCTTGCGTCTGTAGAACTTTCACTATGTGTTCAAAGATCTGGTCGCTTCTTCGTTAGGAGAAGAAGGTGTTCTGAGAAGCAAATATTAGAGTGTAGAAAAATCTGATATCGGTCAACTCGACGAGGAGAAGTTTCCCAAAAGCGGCGAGGCGATCTTCGGGAGCAACCTCTTGATCTTGAGGAGAAAGAGCGCAACGGTCTTTCTAGTCTCAGGCGATCTCAGGCGAGCTCACGATCTTGGAGCTTGGTGGTAGCGGTGGTGATAGATCTTGGCGTCGAGTCATGGTGGTTCTCTCAGTCTTAAATCAGTCATTCTCCCAGGTGAGAATGAAGCTATTTATAGATTTTGGGAGTGGCGGGCCTTGTAATGGAAAACTCCAACCACTCCCATCGGACGGTCGATCCCTCGATCGAGCGGTGTATTTTGATGATCAGGTGTCTTAATGATGTCGAATTGGGTGATCTTGGATTCGTTGGATTTCTTGCGGCTCGATCGGATAAATATGTCTTTGGTGACCATTTGGCGGATCGGGGATCCATTTTCATTCAGATAAAACGATCCGAGTCGATTCTCGGATCGGTATCTTTTGCTTATGTTATTCGTCTATCGAGGCAGTCAGTTTCTTTGAAATCGGTGATTAGATCGAAGCATTTCTGAAAATGCCTTGAGATTCGTGCTTGATCAGATAAATTTTCTGAGGATGTATCAGGAGTTAATATTGGTTATATTCAAGTCATTAAGGATATGTATACTAGAGCTGTTACTTGTGTCCAAACACAAGGAGGATTGACAAAATATTTTTCTATTTCAGTTTGATTACATCAAGGATCACTTTAAGCCCTTATCTTTTTGCTTTAGTTATGGATGTTCTTACTAGACATTTACAGGAAGATGTACCTTAGTGTATGTTTCTTGCTGATGACATTCTTCTTGTTGATAAGACTAGAGAGGGAGTCCAAGAGAAACTTGAATTATGAAGGTCAACCTTAGAGTCTAAAGGTTTTTGTTTAAGTAGATTTAAAATTGAATTTATGGAGTGTAATTTTAGTTGTAGAAGTTTTAGTGGTAGTGTTGTGACATTGGGTGAACAAGTCATTAAAAAGAGTGAGCGATTTAGATATTTAGGCTCTTTTGTTCAAAATGATGGTGAAATAGATGGAGATGTTATTAGTAGAATTCAAGTTGGATGGTTGAAGAGGAGGAATGCATTTGGCTGTTGATAGAAAAGTTAAACTTAAGGGAAAATTTTATAAGCGGTGGTAAGACCCAATGACTTATGGCGAATCTTTGAAAAGAAGTATAAGACTAAGTTAAGTGTTCTGAGAGATGAGGATGCTCAGTGGATGAGTGGCTTTACTCTTAGAGATAAAATACAAAATGAGTATGTTGGAAAAAAGTTGGAGTAGCTCAGGTGGCAGATAAGATTAGAGAGTCACCTTAGATGGTTTTAGCCATAAAGCGTCGTCCAGATGACCGGTTAGGAGAGTTGATCATTAGATTTGTATTATGTTAAGAAAGGTAGAGGTAGACCTAAAAAGACTTGGTTAAGATGTATAAAAAATGACCTTAGTATACTTGAATTAAATGAGAATTTGACACATAATAGGACACAATGGAGACGAAAGATTCATATAGCCGACCTCACTTAGTGGGATAAAGGCTTGCTGTTGTTATTGTTGTTGTTGTACATCCATCGCACATAAATCTATCGCAGGTTAACTGTTCTTCTAGCCATGTTGTCTGATAGTTTTAAATTCACTTAACATTATTTGCTTATTAAGTATTATTTTTTTGACTTTTTATGATTTTTGGGACTCCTTTGTTTTAGGAGTTCCAACTTTCACTTAATAAGAGGCTTTATATGTTACAATTTTCTCATTTGCAAATAGCATGGAATTATTTAAAATAAGAGGACTCCTTTGTTTTAAAATAAATTTTATTTAGAATTCTCATGTAATAATTTCTTGAAATAACATTATCATCTTTCTATATATGATCATGTTTATTCCATATTTTCTTTACCTTATAATATTTCAGTTTTGATAAAAAATCTTGAGATTTCTTTTCTAATGCCTTGATTTCTATATATATATATATATATTCTTTACTCCAATAATTGTTTCATCATACAAATTATTCAATGGGTTTGGTTCGGCTTTGCCTACTATCTTTGCATAACTTCTATCTTGTATGCTTTATATGTTCTAATAATACTTGAATTTTTTGTCATTTTTTAAGGTTATTAGTTTTCTTTCAAACACTTTATTTCTTTTCGTTCCATCACCATTTTTATTTTTTATGATGACCTTCTTGATTTTTTTAAAATTGTGTCAATTTTTTAGTGCAAAGTAGTTTTTTTTTAACCCAAATCAAACATGGCTCAACTTTCAATTTAATGTAGCTCTCCTAACAATTTATTTTTTATGACTTCTATCTCAAATTTTTGAATTTAATCATTTTATCTTAGGATAGTTATTTATTTTGTTTTTTTTAGGCATTTAGGATATATGTTTGAATATCTTATGTTGTGCGGTCAAACATGTTCTTGGCATCACCTTAAATTTTTAAGAAAAAAATCTTGCAAGTAAAAGAAGTTTGTGTGATTTAGTAGATTTTCTTATGAAAGTAACCAATGCCATATGTTCTCTCTATTATAAAATCTTCAACTATTGTGATATTGTACACTTCTAATATCTTTTGATCTTTTATGATGTCAACACATATAACTGTTCTTATGGGAATCTACATGCTCATTTAAGTAACCACCAGTTATTATCTACTTTGTCAAGTGTATGTTGTATTAGTTCCCTTTGTTCCTAAAAATTGATTTTTTTTTGTAATTTTTTAATCAAACTGAGCATAGGTTTTGAAAACATTTATAATTTTCTTACCGACAGTTAACTTCATAGCAAACATCTGTTGCTAATCTATTCACTGCATTGAATTTATCTTCCAACTATCTAGCATCTACAATAAATTCTCTAACAGATTGCCAATCTTTCCATTTTGCAATATCTTTTAACTTTCTTGTATATATCTTTTATTTTCCCTTTTCCTTTTAAACTATTCAGATAATCCAACATATATTTTTATTAATCATTTTTTTCTACTTCTCTTTACCCTTCTTATTGAAAGCTTTAAGTTTCATGCAACAAATGCAATTTTCATTTAATTATAGTCAAACCTTTCCCATTTTGTTTATCTCGATTGGGCTGGCTGTTATTTTCAGTTGACACAACCAACCCTTGAACATTTTTTAACACAACTCTCTAGCAAGTAGAACTGAAATGAAGAAGGTACAAACTCCTGGGGATACTGGACTAAATCCAAAAAGAAAAGCCCTCTCATCTAGGGTTTGACTGACAACATTCATTTTAAATTTCATGAATACAAAGATGTAAGGTTGAATCATGAAAATTATTATGAAAACATATGGAAAATAAAACATTTTTCTGATTGAATACAATATTCTTATATATAAGGCAAGCAAGCCCATTTACCTGTTGGTTGTAGTTATGCTGGTATTATATTGTGTCCTAAATCAATTCTCATAGAATACTCCACATGCATATTTTTGGATGTCTTCTCTTTCCATTTTTAACGTTGCTCTTTAGCATTATTTTATGCTGACAGTATTGCATGTTTTTAGCAAAGTTTATTATTATTGAATTCCATAATGTTCTTTTGTCAAATTCTTCTCCATTGAATTGATTAAACATTGTTATTTAACATTTTTTTATGTGACTGTATTGGATGGGCTTATCAAAGCGGGTTATCTTACAAATCCACAATGTTCTTTTGACAAACTGCTTACTTATATTTTCTTCTTGTGTGCACAGCTGTTCTTGCAATCTTACTGGGCATTTAAGAATTTTTTGTGTGCATATAACAAATGATTTTTTTTTTGTTCAAGCCTTTGAAAAATATTGTGTTGTATTCCATTGAATTGATTGACAATGTTGTGTGCTGATATTCAAAATGCATCAATGTTTGCTTTTAATTTTCCATTTTTAATGATTATTTGGTGGGCAACAGTTTGGTCATTCTCACTTCGCTGCATTGCTTTGTTGCTTTGTTTAAAACAGTCACACTTATTCTTATTGCATTGCTTAGTTTTAATTTTTCAAATGTTAATTTCAGTGAATTGATTCGCAAATTATTTTTCAAACTTCTACTTACATTTTAAATGTCCAAACACAAGGAGGATTGACAAAATATTTTCCTATTTCAGTTGGATTACATCAAGGATCAACATTAAGCCCTTATCTTATTACTTTAGTTATGGATGTTCTTACGAGGCATTTACAAGAAGATGTACCCTGGTGTATGCTATTTGCTGATGACATTCTTCTTGTTGATAAGACTAGAGAGGGAGTCCAACAGAAACTTGAATTATGGAGGTCAACTTTAGAGTCTAAAGGTTTTCGTTTAAGTAGATCTAAAACTGAATCTATGGAATGTAATTTTAGTTGTAAAAGTTTTAGTGATAGTATTGTGACTTTAGGTGATCAAGTCATTAATAAGAAGGCGGATATTTAGGCTCTATTGTTCAAAATGATGGTGAAATAGATGGAGATGTTATTAGTAGAATTCAAGTTGGATGGTTGAAGTGGATGCATCGACCTATTATGTGATAGAAAAGTTCTACTTAAGGAAAATTTTATAAGATGGGGGCAAGACTTTATGGTGCATGTTGGTCAATAAAGAGAAGCATAAGTTAAGTGTTACAGAGATGAGGATGCTTTCGTGGATGAGTGTCTTTACTCTTAGAGATAGAATACAAAATGAGTATGTTGGAAAAAGTTGGAGTAGCTCAGTGGTAGATAAGATTAGGGAGTGTTAGATGGTTTGGCCACATAAAGCGTCGACGTCCGATGACATTAGGAGAGTAGATGCATTAGATTTTTGCCTTATGTTAAGAAAGGTAGGGGTAGACCTAAAAAAACTTGATTAAGATGTATAAAAAATGATCTTAGTATACTTGAATTAAATGAGAATTTGACACATAATAGGACACAATGGAGATGAAGGATTCATGTAGCCGACCCCATCTAGTGGGATTAAGGCTTGTTGTTGTTGTTGTTGTTGTACTTATATTTTAAATGCTGTGGTGGGATAAAATAGTAACATTTTAAACTGTTTTGTTCGGGCAGAACATATTTTTATTTATTTATTATATTCAAACTTAGGATTGATGTTGTACGCTGTTGGATTCACTATATACGATATTACACCATGTATTTGGTGGTTTCATTTCTTTCACTGGTCTTTTTTATCATTTGCTTGCTTTTGATTGAGTCATTGTTTTCCTCTCCTCTGTCTATCTCCTAGCAAGTTCTGTTTACTAGCTTGATGTTTGTTAGCTTGTTGTGCTTGGTTGACATTAATTTCCTCTCGGTTGTTCATTAATTTCATCTCCTTTGCCTATCTGATATCTTAAAATAAACTTGACAACCTGTTCTAGCATGCTTGCAAACTTAGGGTGGACTGCTGAACTGATTATTTAGGGGGTGTAGTCGGTAGATCAATTAATATTGTGAAGGATTGTGAAGCCATAACTATTGGTGATTATGTTTAGCAATGGATTTTTTTGCAAGTAGTCCAAGTAGATCTTTGATAGTCTGGTAATATGAAGTTTTATGATGATTTGCTATCACTATGTTTGTTCAGAAGCAATCAAGTTTCATTTTTATAAAGATAAAACCTTAATCGTGAAATCTTAAATGAGGTTTATCGTGTAGATTTAGAATAGTGTAGCTCAATCAATATTTGTTGATCCAAATTTATTTGATTAATGTTTTGTAAATTTTTGGAGAAAACCACTTTGGATTTTATTTTGCCTCCACTTTTTGACATTCTCCATTTGTAAAGAACTCATGACATGATTGTACTTTTTTGCTTTTTTTGCATAGCATAGACTTATTGGACTTGATAAAATGCTATTTGATGATGCCTTCATTTGTCATAATCCTAAACCATCATGAGATTTAGATGATATCCAACTTTCACGATCTTATTCATTTCTTTACACGTTTCATTGATGATATCAAAGGACTTCAAAGGACTTATTTGTAACATTAATTAGAAACGTCAATTATATTTTTAGTTCTTTATCTTTGACCTCATAAATGTGTTTATATCTCATTGTTGGTTTTTTGACCTCATAAATGTGTTTATACCTCATAAATGTGTTTTGCCACATATATATTTCCTATTAACATTCTCATTTTTGTTACAATCAATTTAGATGACAATGAATTTTTTCATATATTAACATTCAGATTCATACGATATTGTAAGCCTACTTATTTTACAAATTTTACTTTTAAGCCTTCATGACATTCAAAATTTTTAGAGGTATTTCTTCATTTTCTTATCTAGCTTTAACTATAGATGATATCTATATCTCTAATTTTTTATATAATAGACCTAAGATATTTAATTTGTCGTACTCATATATCTTATTAAGTACTATTGAATGGTAATTGTTTACATTGCATTCACTAAAATTATGTATCATATAATATGTCTTTATTCTACTAATTTGAAAGTCTCTATATTTTAAATATTTTTTCTATAGTTTTAATTCAACATTGATTTTAGTGAATATATTACTAATTAGAATTATGTTTTTTACAAAAAGCTTACAAAGACACTTTGATTTTAATAATTTCAGTATGCATCTTAATAACTAATAAAATTGATACGAAGTCAATGTTGATGCTTCATATAACCTATGGTAATTATAAATTTTTGAATCTTTCAACAATTATTTCTATTACTAGTCAATGCTCTATTATACATTTTTAAAAATCTTAGCAAATCCTTGACAGGCCGTTCTACCCTAAAGCACACTAAATCAAATTTCTATGTTATTAAGATCAATAAAAATTATATGAAAATTCTTTGTTCTGTATGCTTCTCCATTATTTTTCTTAGCAGATTATTCGTGTCTATAATAGATCTTTTTGACATGAAATTAAATTGATTTTTCAAAACTGATGTAGATTTTTTAAGCCTATGTTTCATTACTCATATAACTTTACATCTCCCAAGTTTGACACCTCTATATAATTTATACAATTTTAAATGTCATCGGTGTTTTTAAACAGACATATCAAAATACTTTTTCTCATTTGGTATTTTCTTAGTCTTCAAAAATTCTATTAACTTTAATTTTTTACCAAATCATTATAATCTCTCTCCTAACTCTCCAAATCTCAATAAGTGTCTTATATGAATCTAAAGCATTATATTTATGTATATTTTTCAATGCTAAGTCACTTCCCTTTTTTTCAAACCATTTTTAATATACTTCACTACATTATTCTTTATGCTCTTCTAGAATATATTTTTTTCCTTAAACATCTCATTTATAATTTTCAAAGTAACATCTTAATTTTTCTTTGATATATTCATATTTTACAGTGTGTTTATTATTTTATTTTTAATTCATCTAACTTGATAAAAAAATCTCAAGAATATATTACTTTGAGTATTAAGCTATTATATAAAATTTTAAACCTTTGAAAGTTCTAATTCTAACTTCACTCACTATTCTCTTTGCAAGGCCACTAATTTTTATTTTCTTTTGTACTTATTAACTCTTTCTGGCTTTTCGCTCCATCACTAAGTCATCTTATTACAGTATTATTTATTTAAACTCTTCTAAAACTTATATTATCCAAATTAGCTAGTCATTTTATCTCACACAGTTTTGTTACAACTAAAGGCTTCCAATTTGCCTTTCTTAGTAACTTATCTTGAAAGCTTAACATTTCATACATTTTTATATTCCATCACTTTATCCTTGGGTTATAAATTTCTTTTGATTGTTTTTTATATGTTTAAGATTTATATTCATAGATACTGTGTGGTTAAGCTTTCTACTTGAACTATTTTGCAGTCTTTGCAAGAAGATTTTTTTTTTAATGTAAGAAGAATTTATTTGTGATTTTGTGATTTCACTTTTATTTTTTATAGTGTTATTCATATGCCATTATGGGAGAGAGTAATTGAGCATAGATTACGATGTGATACAAAAATTTCTTACAATCAATTTGGTTTTATGCCAGATAGATCTACTATGGATGCTATATATTTGTTAAGAGGTTTGATGGAGAAGCATAGAGAAAGTAAGGAGGATCTACATATGATATTTATTGATTTAGAGAAAGTTTATGATAAAGTTTGAAGAGATATTCTTTGGAGAGTTCTAGAAAAGAAAGGAGTTAATATTGGTTATATTCAAGTCATTAAGGATATGTATACTAGAGTTGTTACTTGTGTCCAAACATAAGGAGGATTGACAAAATATTTCTATTTCAGTTGGATTACATCAATGGTCAGCTTTAAGCCTTCATCTTTTTGCTTTAGTTATGGATGCTCTTATTAGGCATTTATAGAAAGATGTACTTTGGTATATGTTTTTTGCTAATGACATTCTTCTTGTTGATAAGACTAGAGAGGGAGCCTAAGAGAAACTTGAATTATGGAGGCCAACCTAAGAGGCTAAAGGTTTTCGTTTAAGTAGATCTAAAACTTAATATATGGAGTGTAATTTTAGTTGTAGAAGTTCTAGCGATTCATATATCTAGGCTCTATTGTTCAAAATGATGGTGAAATAGATGGAGATGTTATTAGTAGAATTCAAGTTGGATGGTTGAAGTGGAGAAATGCATCTGTCCTGTTGTGTGATAGAAAAGTACCGTTTAAACTTAAGGAAAAATTTTATAAGATGGTGGTAAGACCTGCAATGATTTATGGTGCAGAATTTTGGCCAATAAAATAGAAATATAAGACTAAGTTTAGTGTTGTAGAGATGAGGATGCTCAGGTGGATGAGTGGCTTTACTCTTAGAGATAAAATACAAAATGAGTATGTTCGGGAAAAAAAGTTGTAGTAGCTCTAGTGGCAGATAAGATTAGAGAGAGTCGGCTTAGATGGTTTGGCCACATAAAGCGGTGGCCGTCCGATGACTCTGTTAGGAGAGTAGATGCATTAGATTTGCCTTATGTTAAGAAAGGTGGAGGTAGACCTAAAAAGACTTGGTTAAGATGTATAAAAAATGACCTTAGTATATTTGAATTAAATGAGAATTTGACACATAATAGGACACAATGGAGACGAAAGATTCATGTAGCTGACTCCACTTAGTGGGATAAAGGCTTGTTGTTGTTGTTATCCTTATGTCATAAAATGTATGCTTGCTATTTTAAGATCGTCAAGTATAAGTTTTCTCTAAGTGCATGCCTATTTTTTATTATATAACTACTATGAATCATATTACAGCCTATTGCATGAGAACCTACATGCTATTTAAATCACTTCCAATAACTATCATTTCTTCATCATTCATTCATTGTTTTCCCTATTTATTTTTTAAACTATCCTCACCCAATATAGTAAAAATAGAATTTTGTATTTCCTAATAGACAATTATCTTTAATATTTTAATGCAATTTTATTTTTTTACAAGGTTTATTTTGATTAATTTATAAATTGAGTAACCATGAACTAAAATAAAATTAATATAAGTTTGATTATTCATGACTTGTAAGTAAGCAGGCATGTTTAGATATATGATCTTGGGCTTGATTTTGATTTCATACTCAAATCTTCATTCTTATTGAAAATATATTTAGGATCATGAGTAAATTCCAATATTATGTTCTTAGTGTAAAATCATATTATAAATATAATGTCTTATCTAATGTATTATTAAATAATATTTATGGACTTTAATTTATTCTATAGATCAAATTTGAACATGCATTATATGTATGTTGGCTTGTGTTTAGCAGCTTTTAGATGAGATGATTCAGATGATAATGAATTCCCTTTTAAAATGTCAATTATAAATGATGTAATCCTATCAGGAGAATAGTTGAAATATGTCTTGTATTTAAAGATTTGTATAAATTATTGTAGCATTTTTGATGAATTGTAATCTAATCCATATTTAATTTTGTGCTTATTACCTTTATTGATACATGTAATGATCACATAATAATAATCATCTAAAACTAATATTACTGCAGGACCTCTAAACTTTAATTAATGTCAAAACACTTTTATTCGTCCTGATTGATCATATAATTGCTTCCTATCATTATTGAATGACAAATTCTATTCTCTAATGTATTGTTTTATATCAGCATGCACAAAGTTTATCACTTGTAACACATTATCAAAATACTTGAGCATGTCTCGCTAATTTGTTTTTACAAATTTTGACTCTAATTATCATAGTATTTTTTTTTTGGATTTTTTTATAGTTATATATTTAATTTAAAAATTTTCTATTATTATATCATCCATTAAATGTAGGAAGATAATAATGAACTTTATAACAATTATATTGAATTTGGCTTAGAGTTATAACTCGACTTTGTTTTAGTTTCCATCATTTTATTATTTTATTGATTGATCTTATTATTATATTATACTTCTAGTTCACATTGAAGTCATTGTATTGAGTTTGGTTGAGTGGTGCCCCGTTATGGCATTGTTGAAGGACTAGCCATGCCTCGATCTAGGTGCTGAGTTAGCAGTTATTTGGGTAGCACGATGATTATTTTTCTCAGATTGTGTTTTCATTTGCTTCACGGATAATAATATGTTATTATGAAGTCATTGTATTTTCGTTTCTACATTATTCCTAGAATTGTATTAGAATTCTCTATATTTTATATAATTGCTCGTCCTGTTTATCATATTAGTTAATGTCAATATGGATTATTTATGCAGTTAAAGTTTTGGAATTTGACGTCTTATTACTACTTGATTATGTCTGTCTCTGATTTTGTTACTCACTGTGCACACATGATCTCTTGAATCGTCAATCATTTATTTCCTTTGGATTTTCTGCTATGTTTTTATATTCCAATGTCCGAAATATATCAACTTTATCTTGGCGAGCCAGATTTCTGGCATTTAGTGTTAAGGGTCTATTCTATCGAATATATAGTGTTGCTTATGCATTTTTGCACAGGCAACACTCAGATCAATGTTTTTAAAGAATTAAATACAATGCAATGCATGAAGGTTCTCTTTTAATTAAATGTATAAAGGGCAAAGCGATGTGTTGCTTTTACTAATTAGAAGGTTCATGAGCTGTATATTATATGCATAGGATTAGCGATTTAATTAATAAATTTTAAATCATATTGGGGAATAATTTTTTAGCAAAAATGATGTGATGTAGGAATACTAAAATCAAGAATATATTCGACAGATTGAGTGATCAGCTTGAGACTGAGAGATAAATGCAATATAATGCAAGAGATAGTTTGAATACAAGACATAAAGAAGTATTCTTGAGAAGAAGCTACTAGCGCCAAGAGAAAGAACCGTTAAAAAGCATATAAGAATTAGCGCAGTGAGTGTGAAGAACCACAAAGAAGCTACTAGCTCGAGTAGAAGAAAATGAAGAACTAATCTGCAGTGGCTCAATTACTATGAGAAATAGTGAGAAGCATGTGATTGTGCCTAGTTATTGTGACTAATGTTGAACCAAATTACAAAATCTAATTCAGGATTTCACCTTGAGTTAGGAGTCAAGTGCATTGTGCTATGATGCGAACACGTGTTTTTTGTAACTAACTCAGATGCATAATATCCAATGGTGGTGATCTTTGTTGGCCTTCCTGCTGCTATTCTTCCTGAGGAACAGCACAGCCATTGGCTTTAAATCCCAAGTCAGGGCCACTGGAATAGACATGCTGGCTGCTCTTTTGAACAGACGTCAGCATGTTTTTGAAAATTCACAGTAGTGGAGCACTTATAACTATTTAAGGGTGATTCCTGGATGAATTGTGCGCATCTTCGATCCCTATTTTTCTTCTACTATTAGAGAGTGGAATTCCTGTGCTTTGATTTGTTATGTGATTAGGAGTTTTATTGGAATATGTTTCATTGAACAGGTGTCAACTCTTTTCTTTTTAGATGGATATAATTCTTTCCTATTTTAACCTCAACTGAATTATGAAATTGCATTGTTGAATCATGTTCTGATGTTTGTTTCGATGATGAATTCTGGAACGTATTTAAGAACTGTTTGTTATTTTGGAATGGAGATATCATACAGTTTTCACTGTAATACTTTTCCAAACAGTTCCCCTGTCTTGAACTTTCTTTTGTAACGCGCTCAGCTACTTTGTTTCTAAAAAAACAGCAGATAACGTACCTTTGATTATATACTTGTATCTCTTTGATGGCTTTTTGAGATTTAAAAAAAACTCCTCAAACCTCATTTATTCCTGTGGTGGCATGATTTTAAATAGCCTCTTAACATCTAAGTTCCCCTAATATGAACTAAAAGAAAACTACATTTGAATTTCCTATACGTTGGCTTTTAGAAAGGTATATTGCAATCCATGAAATTCCATGGCCAATATCTCATATTTTTTATTTCTGATGAGATTATAGGCATATTCTTACGATATAATGTTTGCTGATCTGGATTGTCGAATTAAATTTTCAGACACAATGATGAAATTTGCTTCATTTGAGACCATAGTGGAGTTGCTATACAAGAATGCTATTCCCACCCCAAAGGACCAATGCAGCAAACCCTTTCAGCTCGGCGTGAGCTTTGCAGGTGGCTACATTGCTGGTGTCTTATGCGCTATTGTATCTCACCCAGCTGACAACCTTGTCTCTTTCCTTAACAATGCAAAGGGAGCTACAGTTGGTGATGTAAGTATATTTATACTTATTTTTGTTTTCTATTACTCTTTCTTTTTTCATTTTTTTGACTGTTTTTTTCTTGTCACTTCAATTTGTTTTAGGCCGTGAAAAAGCTTGGCTTGTGGGGTCTCTTCACCCGTGGGCTACCTCTTAGGATTGTCATGATTGGTACCTTGACTGGCGCACAGTGGGGAATCTATGATGCCTTCAAAGTTTCTGTGGGCCTGTATGAATTTTTTCACTGAATGGCTAGTAATTTTCTTTAATATTTTAAGTTGCTCTTATACGTCTTATTTGTTATTTTCAGGCCAACAACTGGAGGAGTTACTCCTGCACCTGCTCCTGCACCTACTTCTGCTCATGAACTCGCCAAGCTTAGCAGTAGCTGAGCTGCTGACTGGTTTTGATTCTTTTGAGGTATTTCAGTATCAGACATTCATGGTTGAGATGACTTAAATCTCTTTTTGATATTGGGGCGTATATAATATGTTAAACATACCTTTTCGAGCTTAGTTCTTATCTTAAATTGTTTTGAAGGGTGTTTTTGTTTTCATCCTTCGAATTAAGCGGAGAAAACCATTCCTTTCATGCCTGTTTGAAGGAGAAGATAATAAATTTGTTCTCTGATATTATTTGCTTAGCATCGAAGCTTCAAGAATATCTATAACTCGTAAGCTGAATTCCTATTTTTTGTTTAACAGAAAATCTTTTGATTTACGTATCTATTGTCATTTTTTACTGTGTTTCAAACCTATTATCTGTCTAAACTCATCTTTAGAGCTTAGCGGCTGTCTTTGAAACTCTTTGAATGGAGCATTTATTCTTGTTTTGTTTTGGAAGTAGTGATTGGAACCACGTGGGAGTAACTTCCACTTGCAGGGTGATTTTTTATTTATTTTTTTTGGTTTTTATTTTTTTTGGTGATGAGGTGTCCACCCCTGATCCCACCTATTTCATGACTGCAAGACGATTAATCCTGCGCAATCCCGAGCCCATGAACCTTTTCTTTTCACCAGAAGTGCGCGGTCTGGGGGAATTGAACGCAGCATCTAACCACATTCCTCACCAACGAAGCTGGGTTTGCAGGGTGATGGAAAGGTATTATTTTTATTCAAAGTAGTTCTCACTATACATATGACAATGATTTGCTACGTAAAATTATAAATTATCTATTTGAGGTCTCTAATTTGGACAGAATGTTCATAAATGCTGCTTCCTTTTTTTTCCTCTTAAGCGTTAGTTGATAATGCAATATATTTCCTAAGTTTTTGCTTGTTATTATTATCAATTTGAAATTGTGTTTTTTTTTTATGTTAGTGTAGTTAAGGTTAATTGATTAGAATAAATGAATAAATAATTCTTAAAATATATAATTATTTAAATAAATATTGCTATTATTAAGATAATTTTAAATTTATTAAAGGACTTGAATATTAATATTTAATTTTATAATAAAATAGAAAATATTGGAATCTATTCTTTGTAAATTGTTGATTAGCAAAATGACTTTCTTGTTTATATCTTAAGATTTGATAATGGCAGCTTTTTGATTGCACCTGCACCTGTTGTGAATTGCCCTTCATAATATTAATTTTTTTTGTAATGCATATACAAAATTTGAACTCAAATTTTTTTGATTGACAGTATAAGCTTTATATCATTAGGTTAAAATGATTTGTGGTGAACATTTTTTCATTAAAATTCTTTAAAAAAAATTAAATGATTAAATTGATTATCTAGTTATTGAATTTTGAACTATGATTGGTATACTTCTGGAGAAGTGTGCTAGGATTTAATGAGTTTTAGTAGTATATAAAATATGATTTAAGGTGCATTTAGAATAATTTTTTTGACTGTTTTATTTTCTGAGAAAACAATAAAAAAAATAAAATAAAATAGTTTTGGTTGATTATTAATTTTTTGATTATTTTTTAGAAAGTTTTGTGATAAAAAAATTATTTTAAGAATCAAAGTTGTTAGAGTGTGATAGTTATCAGAAAATTATTTTAAAAATTTTTTTTTTAAAAAATATTTATAATATAACAATTTTTTTTTAAAAAAATATTTTTTTTATAGTAATTTTATAATCAATTTTTTAAAAAAATTATAACTATCTCAAACAGATTCTCAAAGATCCTTATAGATTATTTCATTAATGGAGTTCTCAATCATCAAAATCAGAGTTATTTAATATTATTTTTAAAATGTAAAAGCTCTCCATTTCTCTGCACTAAAATATCACTCGTTATTTCAAAAGCTAATTATAACGAGCTGTTTAAATTGTTCTAACAATTTCAGGTGTAGTGCTTATGCATAACATCTGTAATAATTTATATTTATACCTTCTTCATTTTTTAATGTTATGTTCCATTGAATAAATAGTAAGGTGAAGAATCGTTTAATCCCTTAAAACGGTGATATTTTAGAGAAAAATATGTTATCAATTCATTAATTGAATTTTATTATGATCGATAAAGATGGAAAGATATAAATTTTTTTCCCTAAAAATTGAAGTCTATTAAGGACTAACACAAATTGATAAAGTTAATAGGAGACAAACATCTGAAGGGAGATACTACGAATCAATGTAGAGATCTCTCACTTATGATTGTGAATTTTAAGTCTTGCTTTGTAATACTTAAATTTCACAAAATAGGTAAATTTAACTCATTTTAAATTATACCTCAGTTTCTGGCACACCTCGAAAGTCATTAGACATATTTTTTATAAAATCCCATAATTTATTCAAAGCAAAATTATATATGCATGTATATATATAAATGATAAGGTTAATTAGTAGTTAAACAGCCGAGTAAATTACATAATTATTTAAATTAATTAACATTTAACCATTTTAATTAATAAGCACACTACTATAGTTATTCTTTAATATATATATATAGAGAGAGAGAGAGAGAGAGAGAGGTGTATTGAGGCCTTTTAATTAAAGTATATTTATTAAATTATATATATTGGATAGGATATTTTCTTTTATTCTTTAGAGAAAAAAGAAAACAGTGTTGACTATTCTTTTTTGGCTTTTAAAAAATTTTAGAAAAGTTGTTTTGAGAATCAAAGTTAGAATTTGGGAAAATTATTTTTTGAATTTTTCAAAAAAAAAAATATTTGTAACACACAATAGTTTTTTCAAAAAGCTATTTTCTCCATAATAATTTTACTACCGACTTTTCAAAAATCTACAGCTGCCCTAAACAGACCTTAAACTAAAAATTCAGCAACTATAAGGAGGAAATTATGGATTGCTGTAGCTGTAAGAGAGAAAGGGAAGAATTAAGTGGGAAAGCTTCAAGTAATGATTTTACTTATATTCTATGTGTAACATATAAGAATAATAACATGAAATAGATAAAGATCTTTAAATTCTCTATTTACAGACAGCAAATAATTTAGAATCAATGGGGATTAGGTAAGCTAATTAAGTGTAAATATACGTGCAAATAGTAGTGATAATTGTAGTAGATAATAAATAAGTGTATATAGTTATAAATTGTATGTTTTAAAGTAATGATAATGCAAATAGATAATTGAAATAGGAAAAAACTGAAAAAGGGAATTCAAGTGATTAAATGTAACTGAACTATATATGTATATATGTAATTGATATTTGTATTAATTAAGTTAAAACTCTTAATTTCTATATCATTTATAGTGTAGCTGCTAATAGTCACATAACTTTATTGTAGAAAAGCAAGTCTATAAAAGATATTGAAAGGATTTACTATGCCAACTAGAAATGGCATGGGAATGATATGAGGATAATTTAAAGTATAACCTTAATCTAAATGAATGATTTTATCAAAATAATTATTTCCTCCAATTAAGCTTAATATATTATTATTATAGTAGTAATTAATGTATTATTATTATGTAATAATTCCAAGGGATTGTAATAATATTAGTCATAGAAGAAGATGTGCCTTAGGAATGATTGTGTGAGGAAGAATCAAATCAAGGTGAGTTTGTTATGTGCAAACTTATGTTTATGTTAGACATTTTATTAAATTAAAAGAAAATTCAATAATAAGTTGTATATTCATGGAAATGTCAGACATGTTACAAGACTAGCTTAAACACTGAGTTTAGACATGTAATTGTTAATTTAAATTCAGGTTTTCTATAGAATTGTTGTTTGTCATTGCTATTGTTACTCAATGTGATGACTTTATACAACGTATTTAGATCTTTCTATCATATATTGTTTAGATAAAAATTGATTACCTGTATAACATAACCTATAAATCATGTCTTATCGATTTACTATGATTCTAATCAAGTCATAATCCTCGATGTCATAAAATAATGGCATGTATATTTGATAAATGATTCAATGCATATATTGCTAAATGCCAAATGAAAGTAATGCATATGATAAATAGGAAATATCATGAAATTGCTTAGTTAGACTATTTTACGATAACCTATGTAGGTATGTAAAAATTTTGACGAGATGAGTTTTTGATAAGGTATTTTACAATTCTTAACTCTTGCTAGTTAGGTTGGATTGGACCGATTGGTGTCACAGGGGCAGTTGATATGTAATGTTGGGATGACTAGCTTTATCAACAATTTTATACTATAGATTGAGTGACGATTCTCATGTTATGATAAGAGTCAAACATACACAAGAATGAATTGCATTTTTAACAACCTAATTTGATTTAGAATTGAACATGACTTCATAAAATGAAATATCTACATGTATAACTATTTTTGACTTATAGATTACTGTTTAGTTCTTATACTTGCTAATATTGTTTACTTGTACAATCATGCAAGTCTATTTTGACATACAAATTGCTTTTTAAGTCGTGTATCAAATTTATTTTAACATTACTATCTCATTGAGCTATCTTATAATATTACAAGTTGACTTTTTAAACAAAAACAGTGAAAATAGTGGAACTAAAAAGCCCTTTTGATCTATATAGCTTTTGGTGTACATTTTTGGGAGATTGTAAAGATTTTATGGGGTGCATATAAATTATGTTTTGATACTTTAATTGCTTTTATATTTATAGTGATATTTGATGTTACATGCTTATTATTATTTGAATAAATATAAAAAGATTATCAAAAGAATTTGAAATATAAGAATTTGTTCGTGATGACTTGATTATATTCAGTTTTTTCCTATTTATCCCAAATCTGTACAAGTTGAAGTGAGTTGGTGGAAGCTGCGTCTCACTGAGTTGTCCTATTTTGTTACAACTCAGACTGACCTGGAGAAGAAGGTTCATTTGGGGTGTGACATGCTTGTTCGTTTATCATTAGATTTTATGGTTTACTATGCCTCTAAGTCTATGAGATCCCTTGGACTTTGTAATTGATTAGAAATCTTCCTATTTATTAACCCCCTAAGTTTAAGCTTATAATCTTAATTTTGATGATCATATATATATATATATATATATATATATATATATATATATATATATATATATATATATATATATATATATATATATATATATATATATATATATATATATATATGCATTTATGACTTAAATAAAGCTTGTGGCATGATTAGATTGAGTTAGCTCATCTATTATCATATAAACAAGTTTCAAGTGTGAATATTTTTGAGTAATAAAATAATATATCTTGTAAGTGTTAGGATATTAAGATTATCATATGCATACTAATATAATGCATTAGAATCTAGATTATGATTGATTGAATTGTATGATTCTCAATTATGCTCTATGATTAGGCTATAGTCATATGTGTAATTACTTTATTTTTATTGGACTCTAAGTTTGCCCATTTTATTGGACTCATTTGACAAAATTAATCTAAAAAAACCTTGCATTTGGCTCATGTTACACACTTCGATCCAAATTTTTGTAAATTCTAAGGAAACTTATGTGAGTTTTGATAATAGGAACCAAAAGATTAAGTGGCGTATGCTTTCCATCATTTTATAATGTGAATTAAGATTTTAAACAATGGAAGATAGAGAATCATATGATCAGTATAGAAGATTAGTCATTAAAGATTCAAAATAAATATTACAAGTGCATCTTTTTTACTACATCATTGTCATATTCTTTAGTATGACCTTCAAATTTATTTTCTCTCTTGTACATATTTTTTTTTTGTAATTTCTATTTATATATTTTGTGATTCTTCACATAGGCACAAATCATACCACCTTATTCTCATATGTTTGCAATACATAAATTAAGATTATTGATGAGAACTTACAATTTTTTTTTTTGGTTGCAAATTTGAATTATGAGGATTTGTTCATATGTTGTACAAGCTAATCCATCTCTTCAAAGGAGAAGATTAAAACACTTTTGTGCACACATCATACCACCTATCCCCTTCTTTTTGGCACTAATGTTTTATGCCTTCTTATCTCTTAATATTTTAAAAACAAATTCATCAATAAATAGTGTTCTCTAGTTTAATTTCATTTAATTTAATCTATTATTTTAGTTTAACTAGTTTAAAATTTTGAATTTAAAATTTTAATTTAAAACTCGATTTATTTATATTATTATTATTATTGTAGTTGATATAACCAATCAATTATTAAGGTTTAATTAATTTAATCAACATTCATTTTATATTTGATATTTTATTAAGTTTTATTTTAGATTTATTAGATTCATGAAGTTAAGTGGTTCATAATAATATTATTTGAGCTTCATAGTCTTATATCTTGATCAAGTTTAATTAGTTTAATTGATTAATTATTTAGCATAATATTGATTTAAAGATGATTTTGTAATTTGTTATTTAGTTAAATTTTATATGGCTAAATTTTTGTTTCAATATTATTTGAACACTAATCCTAACTCAAGAAACTTATAGAGATGAAACAATTAGGGTACCAAATCTAAGCTAGGTCATCCTAAGCTTTTAAAGGTTCATATTATAGATGAGTTAAACAATTATCTATTTTTTTTTTAATTTATTTGATTTATTTTACTTAGGTTTTGTTTAGTGATTTATTTAAATTCTTTTGTGGGAAATAATTAACCTCAAGAACAACTTAAATAAACTCTACCTTGAATGTCTAATTTATTTTGAGAAGAATTTTATATAGGTGCAATCCACATTATTGATTGTGATTTCATTTAATAATAATGTGTATTTATTATTATTCATTTGTAATAATTTAAGAATTACTAGTGTAATTAAATTAATATCATAATAGATTGTATTTGTCTTGTATCATAATTTATATTGGAGGAAGTAAGTTTCTTTGGGAACATCTTCCTTGGTGGCGAGCTTATTTTTTGACATTAAATTAAAATTGAATCCATAATTAAAAAATAACTTAAAATTATTATTTAATTAGATAATTTACTTATTTATATAATTGTTTCATCAATTTCATTGCATAGCATATCATTCCAAAATAAAACATTTTCTTGTATACAAAATTTGTATTTTTATATTTTTAATAACACACACCATGTAAGGAATATCTTTGTCATTTCTAATCTAAATTTTACATATGAGTACTTAATTGTCTTCCAATCAATGAGATCTATAACTTTGTAGAAGAAAGCATTTTCAAATTCAGCCATTTAGAATATAAAAAATATCAAAATCCAAGAGGAAATAATAGAATATGCTATTTTGTATATGCATGCTTGCATACATGTACCAATGTATGTATGTATGTATATATATATATATGTGTGCATGTATGTATGTATATTGTTGACCTCATTTTTGAATGAACTTGACATCATCCAAATCTTAATAATTACGACTTATAATCTTAGATTAGGTACTTTCTAATTAAACATTTAGGGCACTACACTTAGTGAATAGTTTCATACCTAAAGCAAAACCAAATATAAATTTAAAATCAAAATCAAAATCAATATCTTAGGCTGAAATTTGATTAGAACTTGACATAACACAATTGGACTAGATAAACCTAATAAAATCTAAACTTAATAAAATTTAATAAAAAAAAATCAAAAATAAACATATTTGAATTGAAATCTAAACTCAGTTGAGCCTAAATTGGGGTAATTTGAATGGTTGACTCAATTGACCTATTTAAGCTCAAAATTATCTAAGTCTAAGTAAAGTAAAATTAAATCAAATAAAAAACACAGAATCAATATATAAATATAAATGAATCTAGAACATAATTCAAATGGGGTATAAAGTGGTTAATAAAGTCATTTGACCAGGGATGACCTAAGTGGGCCTTAATAAGCTAAAAGTCAACATATCAAATTTTGGTCAAATTGGGCCACTCTAATGGCTTAAAAGCATCACATGAATTTATTCAAATAAAAAATTAAACAAAATTAAATTCAATTGAGACTCAAATTGGCTAATTGAGCCACTTAGCCCAAGTAGACTCAAATGGATCTAAGTGAGACAAATTTAAATTAAACTGAAATTAAACACTATAAATCACTTTAGACACATAACTAAACATAAGCCGTCTCTTTCTTGGGTTTAATTTGATCAATTTGATCATTTGACATGAATGACTCTAATTTGACACATTGAGCTAACATGGGTCAAATTTACAATAAAATCCATAATTCATTAAAACTAATTAATTTAAGTCATTCCAAATATTTAAATGAACATAATTGAAACTCAAATATATTTTGATTTGAGTCAAATTGATCATTTGACTAAGTGAACTTATCTTAACCGATTTGGGCTAAGATGGACTAATGTGAGTTCTAATTAAAATTAAATCTAAAACAATTGAAATTAATCAATCCTAAACATCATAAATGATTATTTGAACACATTTCATTCAAAATTGAAAATTTAAAGTGGCTAAATATTAAAAAATAATAATCTAATTTAGCTCATTTGGATCAAATGTGTCAAAATGGCCTAAACCATATTCAATGGAGATTAAATTAATTTATTCTTAAGACATATAATGAATAATTGAACATAATTGAATATAAATCTAGACTCAATTGAACAAAGATAGGTCAACCTAAACCAAAGCCAAATCCAAATGGTATGAACCTAAAACACCTAACTTCAAATATAACCCAAACTTGACATGAATAAATTGATCCTTAAATCACTTAATGGGCAATCAACAACAATTAACACCCAAATCAAAGTTCAATTAAATAAATGGAATACCACAACTCAACCCAACTTAAACAAATTCAAATCAATCAAGTTCAAATCCAAACCAAGTAAGCTTGAACCCAACCCATAGCCTACCTTGGCTTAACTTGGGCAGTCAAGCAGCAACCCAAAGAGGGTGATAAGGCGAAGATAAGAGGATGAGGTAGCAATGGCAAGTGAAGTGAAAATCATGGGAGAGGATGAGACTGAGCCACCTCATCAGTAAACTACACCCCATGTACTCACCCTTAGCCACCTCAAACATGCTCCCAGACCTCTTAACCACTTTAACAACAATCATAGGATTCTAATTCCTAGGATATGACACCTCCCACCTCCTCCAATGAGAAGAGGCTCACACGTTTGATTACTGCGTTGGAATGCGCATTCTAAATCGTAACATTTCAAGCGTTTGGTTCTGTAAAGAAAAATTCGGTGTATTTCAAATATCGAAAATTTGGTTCGTGTATTTAGAATTAGCGGTTGGTAATTCCAAATACACCGGCCGTAAAAGTGATCGTGACCATTGCATTCGCCGCCACGTTGTCTGCTTGCCGATCGCCGCCGCATACCGCTGGCCTGCCGTGCCGTAGCCGCGCCGCCCCTTCACTCGTCGATGTCAGCGCTGGTTCTTTACATTATATTTTGTCAACCAAACAAAAAAGTCATGAATTTGCAAAGCTCTCAACTAAACAACTATAAAATAATCTTTTTACACTGCATTCTTTTTACACTGCATTCATTTTATAATATATTCCAAATACAGGTAACCAAACAGCCCCTTATAAAGATAGGGAAAGAGCCTTCAATTGAGGCCTTTGAAACTTCGTACAACACCCATAGCTTGAAATGAACTACAACAAGTTGTTTACCCCGCTCCTCGACCTTTCTCGACCTTTCTAATCTATTGTTTGATTGGGCTTTGGCGAGCGGAGATGCACGTCGGTCTCCACACCAATTCAAAGGGAGGCAAGCCGTAAAATCTCTTTCAGAACTTCATCTTAATCCTTTGAAAGATTTCAAAACAAGAACACCGCCGAGATCCGACGCCAATGAGGTATCCCCAATCCCGACTTCCATTTCAAATCGATTCAGTCTTTTATGAAATCAATTCAATTTAGGATATAATTAAGGTGTATAGATTGGTTATAAACTGACCCATGATCGTTTTGCAATCGAAATCCCACATTTTCGACATTTAGATCGCCGAAAATTATCCTTTAATGTGCTCTCAGTTTGCGACGAGAGGTTGGAGATACAATCACGACCGTCTCTTCCTTTTATTTGGAGCTGGCAACCGTGATTTAGAAGCATGATTTGATTTAAACACTTATAAGAACTGCATGACGATTCTAGATCGTTCGATCTTTGATAGACGATCCTGATTTAAAAGCTCGTACCCACTAGCTGGATCCACCTGGATCCAGCTGGCCCAATCAGCGTTGAAATGTTAAAAGTGGCGCCCGGTTAGCGTCGCGTTTGTGTTGACTAGGATAAGTGAGAAATTCAAGATTTTTAAATTTAAAAATTATAGAAAAATAAAAAATTTTAAAAATTGATAAAAAGTAAAATAATTAATTAAAAAAAATGAAAATAAAGACTCTATAAATTCATTTCAGTGAGAGGAATTCATTAAACCTAAAATCTCCAATTTTATAAGACATTTTTGTGTTAATTTAAGTTTAATTAAAAATAATCAAACTTAAATTAAACTCAAAATAATAATCTAATTAACTTGAAATTTTAGGGATATGAAATTAAAGGTTAAAATGGACCTCTAACAAAAATTCGAAGAATTATTGATGATTAAATTAAAAGATATGAAAATTTCAATCTCCAAATCTTAATTTAGTCAAATAAATTAATATTAATCCAAAGAAAATCTGAAAAAATTGTGGAAATGGCTTAAAACACCTTAAGGAACATACAAAAACTTAATAAAAATATTGAATTTTACTGAAATTCATTAAACCCCAAAATGACTTAATTAGTGGATTAATTGAATTAAATAATTTATCCTTTACGAGCTGTAATTAATTAGATCGATCTTTAAAAAAACATAAGAAATTGATTAAAATTAAAAAAATCTTCTCTGGATTTATCTTTCAGAGAGGAATTAAAGAAATTAAATGCCCTAAGTAGTTTCCAATAGTTTAGATCTAATTTGAGCTTTATCAAATACACTAAAAGTCTAATTCTTCTTAAAATATATCTCTTATTAAGATGAAATTTTAGAAAAATGAAATTGGCAAGGAACTCCAATTGCTATAAAATTTTCAAATAAAAATAACTTATGGATGAGAAGTTATGAAATTTTAAATCTTAAGGCCATTTAAATCAAATAATAAATATAAAAATGTATAGAAATTATAAAAATTCACAAAATCAATTGAAAATTTTCTAATATCATCAAAAGACTTTGAAAAAAAATTTCGACTCTCTGAAGTTAAGGAATAATAAAATCATATATTTATGGTTTAAATAAATAATAATGCAATTAATTAAATCCTAAGATTAAAATTGGAAAATCTATAAAAAATTAAATGATCAATTGAAAATTCTAGTTTGTTATATTTTGAATTCAACACTCAAGTAATAATATATTAAAATTAAAATCATTCCAAACTTACTAATGAATAATTAAAATGTAATTAAAGTTGAATAACTGATTAAATCATTCATAATATATAAAAAAATTCAAATACCTCAAGAGTTTATAATGTCTTAGCTTGGGCATTGGCACCCTATGAGTTTCAACTTTATAAATTTCTTTGATTATGATTAGTGTTTGTGGTGAAAATTTTCATCCTTCATCTTCGTTTTCAGAGAGAAAAAAATAAATGAAGAACAAAAATAGCAAACACTTCTTGTGTTGGATACCATGTAGATCCACAGATATTCTTATTAGGATGATCATGTACGATAATGAGAAATGATGTACTATCTTAAGAGACAAAAGTCACCATCTTATAATATATCTAATCACCTTAATAAGGACTCCTAAGGACTATGGGTCTTCAGAATGTACGAGAGATTCTTCCCTTACTTTACATGAAAAAGTAAAGCAGAGTTTATTTTAAACCGAGTTCGTTAAGTTCCCTATGGAGGCAAGTCCCCATAGTTAATTACATCCTAAGAAATGAGATCTCTTAGGAATACTCTCGATTAAAGTAAATGATCGTTATCTCCAAAGATTTCAAAGATAGAACTATCAATCAATTGATTTATTTTTAGAAGATCAAGTGTGATTGATCAAGAGGAATGAGTATTATCGAAACCAAAGGAAGATAAGTAGAAGATGCTTAGGATACTAGGAAGCCTAGTAAGCATCCCAAACTATCCTATGATTGGGCTTTATATTTTTGAAATTGAAGTGATTTATTTATTTGAGTTGAATTTTTATTAGAAATCTAAGGCTTACAATTCCATGACACAAGACCATGAAAATGCCTAAGAGGTGTGGATTTATACTTGTAGCCCGCAAAGGGAAGTATCAACTTCTAAACCTAAATCTAGGGAGCTTTGGCGAGGGTTGAAGCACGACCTAAATCTAAGTCTAAAATGGTTATTTAGTTTACCTCCATAAGAGAGGATAAACCACCCGACTGTTGGATTTACAACCACCTGAGGGTAGTCGCCAACTAACTCCTCCTACGATTTTAAATACATGTAGACAAGTCATATGCTTTTGTAAGATAACTAAGTTGTTATTTATTTAGAAAGAGACTAAGTCCTTAAACACACTCCCTAAGAGACTAGATCATGTAGGGCATTATTAATGACTTAAATATAATGCAAATTTTTGTTGTGTTTTATTTTCATTTTTGAACAATTAATTTGACATAGGCTATGGGATTCATATGCCTAATGCATGAGAAATTGGAGTATAGGCTAAAATCAACAAGAAGGAGGCGTGTTTCCACCATGGCTCTCAAAGGTCAAGCCAAGTTCTCTAGCAAAGGTGGAAGCTCTCCATAGAAATAGTGAGACAAGATGCTTTTTATGCATGATGTGAAAACATACAACATTCAGCTAAGGGGTTGCTAAATCTTTTATTTTGTTTATAACCTAGGCTTTAGGTGAGGTTACGAGTTGTTTATTTTTTTTAGTTTTGAGTTGATTAATTTGATAAAAAATTTATTTTTTCTAAGAGCTTAATCGCATCCAGGCCATTCATCAAAGCAAGGAAGAAACTAGGAAAACATGCCAACTTAATGTACAAGCTAAACAAACATCAAACAATTTATAAAGCTAGCGCAAAAAGAATACGATGCCTTCTATGGTCGGGCTCCACCGCACAAATCCGAAAAGAAATTGTGTAGTCGAGCTATACCCTTATACAACTCGAATTATAAATGAATTAATTACAATAAAAAAAGGAATTCATGTTATGAGGGTCTTCATTCTTCATTTCTTCTTTCTTCATTTCTTTATTTCTTCTTTTCTTTCTTCTTTCTTCTTTCTTATTTCTTCTTTTGGTTGGTTGGGATGTGGTTGCTCGAAAGGCTTTATATGGTGCATAAGTCATAGTATTATGACCAATGTTCATCTGAATCTCTTATAACATCATTCCAATTCCTAATTATAAAATTTCATGAAAATGGGAAAAGTAAATCTAACTAAAACCTACCAAATAGAGATTAGCTAAACAAATCATACAATCTCAAGCATGTATATGAATAAATTGGACTTAGCACCCCATGCATGGGTAACTAAGTCCACCTGGCTTATTTTGGATTATGCTTAGGGGTATAAGCAACCTATATATCAAAAACATTTATATTTTTATTACAACGCCCCTTAAGCACAATCCCATGCAGAAGACATGGTTAGACTAAGATCGCCCTACCATGTAGTCTATGCAGATGCACCCTAACATCCAGACTAAAACATTACATAAAATCAGGCATCAAATCATGCACCACCCTAACATATGACTAGAAATAGTGACTTAGCCTAATGTGTGTGCCATTTAAGGCTTGTGTGGTGTCTTAGCTAGGCTTTAGGGTTGAAATTTTCTAAGTGTGAAAGGGTTCAACTTAGAGGGTGGTTTCATTTAAGTGATTTAGTTGATTTGGATGATTTTATTTTATGATTTGATTTGCTTTGAATGAACCTACACTTAATTACTAAGTGTTGTAAAGAGAGAAAAAGAGAAAAGAACTTCTCTTTCCTCCATACCTTAAGTAATTTCTAAGGTAGATTCATTAGTGATTTTTCTTTAGTGAATATTTTATTATGTGTTTTTAATTAATCCTAAGTTTAGATTTGCTCTAAATGAACCTATTCAAATAAAAAAAGATATATTAAGATTAACTAAAGCAAATTACTATCACAAAATACACAATACTTTTTTTCTTTCCAACATGTATAACATGCATATGGATGAATCCTAAGCATATCTATACATGTAAATGAAAATATTAGCACACATTAATGATGGATGCTAAAAGATGATGCTTAAGGAAATTTTGATATTTTTATGATGCATGATTTTATTAAGTAGAAAAGGGAGAGATTCTTTTATCCATTATTCATATGCACCTTTACATGTATGAAAGACATAAGTGTATGACACCATTATTTTATATACTAGAGGTATAAGGTACAAGACCTTCTTAAGGCTACTTAAAGCCTCGCAACCTAAGGATGTCCAGACTAATATACCACTTTTCTTAAATACATGTGCATGTACAAAAATAAATGAATGAAAAAATAATCATGTAAAAGGTTTATGTTCGTTTGTTTGATTTGTTGGTTGTTTAATTTATATGTGCAAATGTGAAGATCCTTCTTAAATGATAACATAGGAATGAATAGGAATAGATTTAAGCAAGTGTTATGTTCTTTTCAAATGAACTATACACTTTTCAAATCCTATTCAAACTATGTTAAAAGAGAAGAGAAGGAAAAGTCACATAATGCATATCTTATATTATGCTCACATGTAAGCTTATAAGTAATTATAAGTAGCATATATTTCATTTGTAATCTTTGATTTATAGGTTTTTGAAAATAATTTTGGATTTTGTAATGATAATAGCCATTCATATTCTTACTTTAGCCAAAACATGCAATTTGACATAAAGGAAACATTTCATTTAATTTTATTTTTCAAAAGACATGAATGCATGATTTTCATATTGCACACCACATTTAGCATACTAGGAAAGAAATAAAGTGATGCAAGCATGTAATTTCATTCACCTTAATTAATTCCTAAAGACAATCCTATGAAATAAATTCATTTAAAGAGAATCAAAATTGTTTAAAGAGATTTTTATTTTTATTTTGAGTTTGATTTGATTTTAGGAAATGTGAAAAGCTTTGCTGGTCGTAGCCCATCTCCCACATGTGTGTGTTATTTTAGTTTAATTTTTAGAGCCATTAAGTTGATTTTATGTTTTGTTTAGGTTAAGGTATAAATTAAGTTCATTAATTACCTCTTACCTACACCTCCTTAACATAATTATTCAAACAATTGTGAGCCAAGATATGATATGCAATCACATTGAATTTAAATCAATAATACACCTAGGAAAGAAAGGGGCCTAATGCAATTGTCTCACAATTAATGATTAATTAAGCTAAATAGTTAATTAAGTACTTTCATAACCTTCCCACACGTGTGAGTTGGAAATAATTTTCTTAAGCTTACTTAGGTTATTGAACACCTAAGTACCTACCCAACAAAGGTTTGATTAAGTTCAGATTGATTTTGAAAATTTGATTAAGCTAATTAAGAAGATCATTAGTGGATTAATGATTAATTAAGTTAGATTAAGGAAGAAATGGGGTTTAGGGAATAGCTTCAAGAAAATATCCCAAAGTTATTCCATATACCTCCTGATCCCTTAAACAATGTTTAATTATCTTAATTAAATGATTAAATCACTATTCATATGCTTAATTACCCTTAATTTTATTAAGAGAGTGATTAGAGATTCATTAATTAATTTTTCTAATTAACTCATTAATAAAATTTAATAAAATTAGGGGAGGCAGAAGTCATCCCACTAAATATGCAAGAGAAATTTAGAAGTAATTAATGAAATGATTAAGAAGTAATTAAGGTTATTAAGATTTCAAATAAACCATAATTAAGGAAAATTTATTATTCAAAATCAATTAGAAATAATTTTATATTATTCCTCATTGAATTATCTTTAAAATGAGCCCTCATTTATATTTTTATGATTTTTTTACATTTAATTATGAATATTTGAAGTTTCAATGATTAAGGAATAATTAAATCCCCTAATTATATAACTAATCTCATCGGCACCACATGGACCGAGCAGCGCTTTCCATGGGCAATGGATTCATTATTTAAGTTGTCAAATCTAGCATAGCTACACGTTTTCTTGGACCGTCATCAAAGATCGTGATCAAACTCGTGGATCTAAAGGGATTAAAATGTGGGATCTAATCAGATTAATCAGGACCGTCCATCCAAAACATGCGGGATGGACGGTCCATGATTCATCCCTGCCCTCGCTTGCCGAAGATGGAGGTTGTCCATCCTCCAAGGCTTGATCCAAGCTCACTTGAGCTCAAATTGAGTAGGAATTCAACCCACACCATCTAGAGGCAATAAGAAAGACATCCTACGATCAAATTCACTTGGGATGAAAGTTCCCTTCACAAAGGACCAACTGTAATCTAGCCTAAGCTTAATTTTGAAGCATACCTCACCGGAGGCTATCACCGGTGCTCCCAACCGTCGAGGTAGCTTCATCTAGTGGAGAAAAAGCCTTGTTGAAGGTTTGAAGACTTGAGGTAAGGTGGATCTCCCTATTGGCCAAAACTCCCTTCAAAGGCTTGCGAATTTGGTCTAGCTCCCTCTTCCCATAGCTTAAATGCATGGAACTTTATTTGGGTGAGCTCGATTGGGTCCTCTGATGGTGCTTGCAAGAGGAATCGAGTTTTGGTGGAGTGATGAATGAGTTGGAATTTCTTCCTACCTCCCCTATTTTCAGCTTAAGGAAATCGAGAATGGAGAATTTGGAAGAGCTTGGGGATTTCTTGAGAGAGCTTGGGGAGCTTACCTTAGGTCTCTCTAGTTCAATCGAGTGTGTCTGATGTGAAATGAGGTGGAATTAGGGGGAGTATATCTCCCCCCTATAAGGATCGGATGACCATGAGCTATCCTTCTGTTTTGATCAAATTGATCATATGGATTGTGTTTGTTAGGCTGTTAGGGGTGTCATGTGAATTGATTTTGGCAAAAGAGAGTAGTGGAGGTGTTTCCCATGTGATAAATGAGTGTGGGAGTGAATCCATGTGGAGAATTTTCTATTAGGTGGTCGATTTGGCCATGGGTTGGGTCTTGGCTGACCCAAACCCACTAGGTCATGTGAACCACTCTCATTAGTGTCCATTTGGTCCACTAAGAGGCTGCCAAGTGGCCATGAAAAGGATTTGATCAAATTCCAAGTGGAATTGGCCATAGGTTACCCCTTGACCTAGGGGTAAAATGGTCATTTGGCTTTGATTTTAGTTTAGGCATATTTGAAATAGTTTGAAATTGGGTTGGGCTAAATTTCAAGGAATTTGGAGTTAATTTGATATCATTTGGCTCATGTTGACCAATTTAGGTCAAAATGGGTCAACTTGGGTCAAGTTGACCAATTGGTCAAATTGAGTCAAACTAAAGGTTGGGTCAAGTTCGCATGACCATTTGAAATATTTTGGTATCATTGGTTTATTTCAATTTGATTTGTATTTGATTTTGGTTCATTTGAATTCACTTAGGTCAAATGGGTCAAGTTGACCAATTTGACCTATTTGACCCATTTGGCCCAATTGGGTTAGGTCATGAGTTGGTTGGTCATTTAAAATGTTTTGCAAGTTTTGGTTTCAAGCAATTTTAGTTTGGTTTGATTTTGGCTTGATTTGACCTTTTAGGTCAAGTTAGGTTCATGGTCAATTGCGTTGGTCTGGCCAATTGAGGCTTTAGTCAAGTTCAACAAGTGATTTAGAATGAATTTGACCTATTGGTTGCAATTGATTTGGCTTAGATCAAGATTTGACCCATTTTGACTTTTTAGGTCAAGTTGGGTCAACTTGGGTCAAGTGGCCAATTGGGCTAGGTTAGGCTCAAATGATGACTTGGTCAAGTCCAATCATTGATCATGAATGGGTCTAGATCAATGGTTTCAATCAATTTGGCCTATGGTGGATTTTGGCAAGTTTAGGTTTCATTTGGGTCAAATGTTGACTTGGTCAAAGGATAGGTTTGACTTGGTTTGACCCAATTTGAGTGATTGGTCATCTCATGATGATTGTTGCTCACAATGTGAAGCTTAGATGGGCTTTGCTCAATCCAATTTGGGTAGGATTAGAATTTGGCTCAAAAGCTTTATTTTTTTGAGGGGTCAATTGACTTGATCAAGGCTTGATTCAAGTTTGGTTGAACTCAGATATGAACTTATGATTGAAATATATATCCAATTGCAAGTGATTTGGAGTCAAATGAGTTTTGATTCATTTGATAATTTCAAGTTCAAAGGATGAACATGAGTTTGATTTGGGTTTGAGTTTTGAATTTAGTTTTGGTTTGATGATTGAATTTTATGTTTATATTTGGTTTCATGATTGAAGGATTGATTGAATCATGAAGAAAATCTAAGGGTTTGGATTGATTTGAGATTGATTTGGTTAAGTTCATAATTTGACTTGAAAGGGTTTAGGTTGAATTTTGGTTAGATTTGGATTTGAGTTTTGAATTTGGTTTTGGTTATTTGAATTTATATTTCATTTATATTTGTAAATATAAATGAGAATATAAATGGGTTATGAGAAAATCTTTTGAATTTGAGGTGATTTGAATTTGATTTGAGCTAAGTCCATAAGATGAAATCAAAGTGACTTAGGAAATATATATATATTGGAATTTAGAAATCAATCATGGGTTTCAATCATCTGAGATTTGATTCATGATTTCAGTTTTGGAATTGATTTAAGGTTTGAGAAAATCAATTAAGTTGGAATTGATTTGAGCATGAAGTTGATTTGAATTGAAGTTGATTTGGATTTGAGAAAATCAATTAAGTTGGAATTGATTTTGATTTGAAGTTTGACTTGAAAGAAGGAAGTGAGGATTTGGTTCAAGCTATAGGATAGGCAAGTTTTTCTAACACCCCTAAGGCATGACCAATTCCTATGACTAACTCTTCTAAGTCTCTAAGGTTAGGTTGAGTGTTCACCTAATCACTAGAAGTGTCTTAAGACTAAAGAACTCTAAGTGTTTAAGAGGAGTCCTATTCTAAAATGAGGTCAACAGTGTTCAAACAAAATTTAAATAAATTCTCAATCATAAAAAACTTAATTAAATAATAAATTGCAAAAATTCCTTTTAAATCAACATTAAGCATACTAATTAATCAATTAAATCAATTGAACATAACAAAACATAAAACCATTAAACCCAAATAATAATCAACATAGATCATTTAGATTCATAAATCTCAAATGAAACTTAATAAAATGAATGATGATTAAATTTATCAATTGAATTATACCCTAATAACTAATTGGCTATGTTAATAATTAAATAACAAATCAATTGAACTTTAAATTGAAATTATAAATCAAATTTGAACCTTAACTAAAATAATCAAATCAAATAAGTAAAGATCAATTAAATTAAACTAAAGGATCACCAAACTAAAATAATTAATATATAAACCAAATAACTAAATTTATTAAACTAAATAATCAAACTCTTAATTGAAATTTAAACAAAGATCATTTTGAAGTTTAATCAAATCACAAGTTAATTAAATTAAGACATATTAACTAATTCAAATTTAATCAAACCTAAATGAAAACATAAGATCATTGAATTTAAATAACATAAACCACATAAAGCTTAATGAAATTTATAAAATGAAACTTAAAGAATGGAATTAAACATCAATTCAAAGAAAATAATTAAATATTAATTGAATTTTTAAAATTGAATTAAACCAAACTAAAATTCGATAAATCTAAAATCAATATCAACAATTAAAATACATAAACTTAAATGACCTGAATAAACTTGAATCTTAGCTAAATCAAATGATCATTAATCAAATTAAAACTAATTCAATTAATCATTAAAGTAAATCAAAATGATTAATTAAAATACATAAGCTTTAATTTAACCCTTTGAGTGAATTTTTATCTCAAGTGAAAAATTCATTATATTAGGATTAAGATGTCGAATAGAATGGGTTCTACCTCAAGTAGAATTTATTTTATTCTTATTCTTTATAACCTAAATTCAACTTTAACACAAAACTAAACCTAAAATTTAAATAAATTTAAAATCAATTAAATTATTTAAATTGAAACCATCTAATGATAAAATTGAATAAACTTTAAATTTAAATTAAAACTTAAACTCTAAAAAGGTTTAGCATAGTCATACCATAGAAGCTCATCTTTTCACGCACTAAATTATTATGTCACTGAGTCTAGACTTAGATTAGGGCGATAATATATGATGATTTGTGATGTGATGTGATATTTTTCTTATTTTGTGGTGTACTATTTTAGACTAGAAGGCTGAAAATTATTTGCTCGCTAGTCTTGATGTCAGAGTGCCCTTTTTAGGATAACACTATTTTTTTGCAGGGGACTGTGCTTAAAGGAATCGTTGTAGTAAAATATAATAAATATTGTTTGCTTATAGGTGCTACTTAAGTCTCTAAGCATAGCCCAATAAAAGACGTTGACTTGGTAACCATTGGTGCTAAGCCCGTATATTTGCATTATAATTATTGGATTGCTGTCTGTTTTTCCTAATGTATGTTTCGTAGGGTTTAGGATTTTACTTTAAAATTTTAAAATGTAATTTGATCCTAGAATTGGGTTAAGTTCTATGGGATTTAGGATTAGCAGGAGCTGATTGTACCCATTTGATGGTCCCCTATGGAGCTTGTGGAGGTCCCTGAAGAAGGCGACTATCCTGAATGAAGAGCCACATAGATCAAGAATTTAGTTCTTTGATTAATGAGGGTAAAGCTCATTTATTTTTCATTTTCTTCGAGTGTATAGCATACAGTGCAGCCTACTTGATTTAATTAATTTTCATATTATTTATTTTGGGGTGTGCAATATAATAATAAGCTTTTCATAAGTTTTTTTTGTGATTGCTATGTATTGCGATGAAACCTGGATACGTTAGGCTCTTAGAAAAATTAAAATTTCTACCCCATTAAATTAATTCAACTGAAACATAAAAATAAATAACTTATAATCTTATCCAATTAAAGCCATCGACATAAACAACTAAAAGCAACTAGAAACAATTAGATTTTGTGAACTATGCTAGCATATTCTTTCATACTTCTTGAATCAGGCACTTCCCCGATTACATATAATGGGGTATTTGACCTGTGAGAATGACCAACCTTCCTAAGAAAGTGTATATTATCTTATTGATTTGATACATAATATTTTTTTTGACTATATCTCATCTCAGGCATGATTTGCATCCCTGAAATCCTTAAAATAAAATTATGAGTAAAAAATATATAAAAAAATAAAAAAAATTGTTGCATTATTTTAGAGCATAATATGCTGGTTATGATCAAAGGATAAAAGAGTGAGTTTAGGTTCTTAGCTTCCTTTCTATAATACAATATCCTAGCCATCTTGCACTCATAAGATTGGATGCATGGATTTAAAATTGTTCAGGAAGTGTTAGCTAGTAGCCCTTCCATGCAAGAAGTAAGTCTAAAAGAGTTGGAATATGTTTATTTTCTCAAGTGAGAAAAATAACTGATAATTCTTAAATTTACTTGACAAGAATAAGTCGAGCTTCTAACTTATGTTAGAACAACTTTTAGAATTAGGGCTCGAAGCATCCTATTAGAATAAGTCATGAACTCATATGCGTTTCTGCAATCTTGTGCTATCAAAATCCAAGTTTTAGATATCTAATAAAATATTAACTCAAAATTTCAATAATTTTAATTTTTAAAATATAAAGCCCAATGATAGGATAGTTGAAATATTTACTGTGCTTCATATTATCTAAATGTATTTCTTACTTATCTTCGCTTAGCTTCTGAAAAGAATTTTTCTTCTTTGAAGTGTTCTATTTTGAATTTCTAAATAAATTATTATTTTAAGACAAGCTCTGAAATCGAGAGAGATAAAAATTAATTTCCTTGATTGAGAGTCTTCTCAGAGGGAATCCTTTTCTTCTAAGTTGCAATTAACTATATAAGATTGCTCTTACAGGGAACTATGAATCCTGCACTAAAATAAACTATGTTCTACCTCTCCATGTACTTTAGGAAAAAAATCTCTAGTATATCGAAGATCCATTAGCCTCAGGAGTCCTTATTAAATAATTAAATCCAATATAGGATAATATCTCTATCTTTCGAGATAGTATATTTACCCCTAAATGATGTATTTGATTGCTTAAATAAGAACTTCCCAAGATATACATGGTATTCTAAATAAAATTCCTCACATATGTATATATGTATGCGTCAATTCATAATAAGCATATGTATCAAGATCAAAATTTAGATAAAATAAATGATGATTCTTTTGCATTCTTATTAGAGGAAATAATGTAATGTGGTCAAACCAAGTTGGGTTAAACTAGAAATATTTTTCTAACATCCATGGATAAAATAACTTTCATACACTTGACATAATCTAGCCATTTGGTGGATCTAATTCATCAGCTTTGGGCTCAAAATGAGACATGTTGGACCATTTGAATAAATTGACCAGCTTAAAGAGGTCAAATCAATACGAGTTGAAGTAAACATTTATCAAGAACATTCTTGGCTAGAATTACTCTAAAAAATTTTATTGGATATTATGATTAGCTTAGTTCAATTAATCACCAGAGAAGGGTGTTGGCCTTAATGAGCGTAACATATTATTTGGCCAATTAAACTTGGTATAGGTGGAAATTTAACAAAATAATTCTTAGAATATATTTAGGACATTTAAAAAGTTCACAAGTCAAATTGGTTCAATCAATTTGAACGTTAAGACTAATTTTAGTCATGTTAACTCAGTTGAGTTATGTGGGCTAACTTAGATATAATTGGCCCAATTAACAAATCAAATATTCACAATAGAATATTTTTATCACATAGATATATTCATTTGCCAATTTGGAGTGATAATGAGAAGTCATTAGAATTTGGATTTAATCTTAGCATAGAATTAGCCTAAATTAGGCCAAGTTTACTTTCTTTGTCTTTAGTCAACTAAGCATGTTATTTGATTCATAATCATGTTAAGAACATCTCAAAATTGAGTATCTAGGATGGTTGACCAACTTGGCTAAGTGTGACAGTCACTTGGTTTAGAACCTAAATAAGATAAAGATAGATGGGAATCTTTGACTCGACCATGGGTTAAATTCCTTAGATTTATTTTGAGGATGATTAAGTTAATTCTTAGAGTCTTATGATCAATTATATAGATAATTATATCAATGAGATAGATTGATTGCTTAAGATCAACACTTACATCCACTAAGGAATGGCTGGACCTAAGTAGTGAATAAGTTATATCAAAAAGTTGTCTAGAGTCAAACCTAAAATAGAAAGGTGTTAATTCTAGTTCATGGGTTGAATTCGATTTGGATGAAATTTACCCAACCTAAAACTGCTTGACTTGAACCCGACTCAAATACTATACTGGTTGAAAATCCTGACCCAACAAACCCAAACCTGACCCGATATACATGTATTTTAGTATAAATTTAGATCATAATTGAGTCAAATTTGAGTTTGCGGGTTAAAATTGTGTCAATCTTGCTTTGGTGGGTTAAAATATATGTAATTTCTATTTATCAAGTCAACTTGAACATGACAAAAAAAATTAAACTAGTCAATTGCTTTTTGTCTTAATCCCGACTTGAAAATTAATCCGGTCAACCTTAATCTAATTTTTTAAAGTTGAGTTTGTATCGGGTTGTTAAATCAAGTAAATTATTGACACATTCACTATAATGTTAGAAAGATTTGAAAGTGACTCTCTGGGGGGGGGGACACCACGCAGATATGAAGGTGTACTTATTGAGATGATCGGGTATGACATTGAGAAATAGTGTACTATCTCAAAAGATAGAAGTCGCTACCCTATAATGGACCTAATCACCTAATAAGGACTCCTAAGGCATGATGGGTCTTGAATATACTAGATTTTTCCTTACTTTACATGGATGAGTAAAGATTTATTTAAACTGGTTCTAAAGTTCAAGAAAGCCCCATAGTTAATTATATCTTAAGGAAAATGAATCCCTTAAGAATACTCTCGATTAAAATAGGCGATTGCTATCTCCAAAGAATTCAAAGATAAGACTATCAATAAATTGGTTGTGTTTTAGAGAATCAAATGGGATGGATCAAAAGGGGAAAAAGTTATTATCAAAATCAAAGGAGATGAGTAGGGAGTGTTCATGATACTAGGAAGCCTAGTGAGCACTCCAATCTATCGTATGATTAAGTTTTATATATTTGAAGTTGAAGAGATTTATTTATTTGAGTTAAAAATTTATTAGAAATCTAAGACTTATAATTCCACAATACAAGATTATGGAAATGCCTAAGAGGTGGAGATTTATGCTTATAGCCCAGAGGATACAACAATCTCAGATCCTAAATCTAGGAAGCTTTGGCGAGGGCCAAAGCATGACCTAAATCTAAGGCGAAAGTGAGTATATGGTTTACCTCCACAAGAGAGAGTAAACCACTTGACTGCTGGACTTATTACCGCCTGGAGTGACAGCCAGCTAACTCCTCAAACGCTTTAAATCCTTATAAGCAAGTCATAGTTTTTTTACAAGATAGCTATGTTGTTATTATTTAGAAAAGAAACTAAGTCCTTCAACCCACTCCTTAAGAGACTAGAGCATGAGGGGTATGAATATTGACTTAATCTAATACAAATTTTTATCAAATTTTATTTAATTTGGGATTCATTATTTAGACATAGGCTATAATATTTTGTATACCTAAATGCATAAAAAGTTGGTTATGAGCCAAATCAAAAGGGAAGAAGAGTTCTTCCATCATAGGCTCTCAAAGGTTAAGCCCTTACTATCTGAAAAAGATGGAATCCCTCCCTTAACAAGAGTGAAATAAGATGACTATGCATGATATTAAACATATAACATCCAACTAAGGGGTTGCTAAATATTTTATTATCTTAATTTAATGTCTAAGCTTCTATATGAGTTTATGAGTTATTTTAGAGGTTTAGTTATGAGTTATTAGTTTGGGTAGAAAAATTAATTTTTATCCTAGGAGCCTAATCGCATCCAGGCCATACAACAATCACCAATCATAAATAAATTATGAAAATACATATTTTTTAATACACAAGTTAAACAAAATATCAAACAATTTCTAAAGCCATCGTAAAAGAATAAAAATCCAATGTGTTCAGGTACCGCCGTACAACCCGAAAAGAAATGTTGGTAACCGAGCTCTACCCATATACAACTCAGATTATAAGAGAATAATTACAATCATAAATGATGAATGTTACAATCCTCATTCTTCATTCTTCATTCTTCATTTCTTCATCTTTCATTTCTTCATTTACTTTGCTCCCTTTCTTTCTTCCTTTTGGCTTGATTTGGACGTGCTTGCTCCAAAGGTATCACATGATACATAAGACTTGGTCTTATAACCAATGCTCATCCTAATCCCCATAACACTTATCATAATCCTAATGTAAAATTACATTAAAATAAGGAAAGTAAATCTAGCTATACTTGCAAAACAAATATTAACTAAACACACCATACAACTCAAACAGTTATATAAATAATTTGGACTTAGCATCCCGCACATGGAAAATCAAGCTCACATATCCTAATTTGGATTATGCTTAGGAGCATAAGCAACCTGCACAGTGAAAAATATTTATATTTTTATTTAGCGACCCCTTAAGCACAACCCTCTACAAAAAGTATGATTAGGATAATATTGGCCTAACATCTAGACTACGCATATACACCCTAACATCTAGTCTACAATAATACATCACAGAATAAGCATACATAAAATCACACACCGTCCTAACATAAAGCTAGAAGTGGTGACTTAGTCTAATGTATGTGCATTGAAGCTTGTGTGGTAAGTCCTAACTACGCTTTAGAGCTATAATTTGCTAAGTATGAGGGATTTAATTTATAAAGGGTTAATTTCTCTTTAAGTGATTTAATTAACTTGAAGATTTTACTTAGTATTTTTCTTTTGTTTCATATGGCCTACACTTAACAACTAAGTGTTATAAAGAGAAGAAAGAGAGAGAGAACCTCTCTTTCATCTCTACCTTAAGTCACTTTTAAAGCAAGTTAATTAATCAATTTTCTTTAGGGAATGGCTTATTATATGTTTTAATTAATCCTAAGTTGAGGTTCACTCTAAATTACTCAATTCAATAAGAAAGATATCTTAAGATTAATTAGAATAAATTACTATCACATAACACATATTTATTCATTTCTTTTTATTATGTATATCATGCATATGACTAAATCCTAAGCATACCTATACATACAATTTATGTCTTAGCACACTTAAATGATGAATGCAAAGAAGTGTATTTGGAATTTAAATATTTTATTTGATTGAATTATGAATGCATATCTTTTTAATAGAAAATAGGGATTTTTCATCCATTAGTTAGGTACACATTCACATGTATAAAAATCTTAAGTGATACGTCGCCATTATTCTACAATGGTAAGACATACTTAGGCTACTTAAAGCCTCATGCTGTGATGTCACTAATATACCACTTTTCTTATACATATGGAGTATGAACTATAAGGATAGGAAAACACATGCAAAAGTTATATTTGATTTATGATTCTTATTCATTGATCATATCATACATACATATGTATAAGAATTTTAAGTGAGTATGACGCCATTATTCTACACTAGGGGCATAAGGTACAAGACCTACTTAGGGCTACTTAAAATCTCGTAATCCTGGGGTGTCCAGACTGATATACCACTTTTCTCAGATACATGTAAATGTACAAAAAGAATCACAAGAATGAGAAGTCATGCAAGAAGTCATATTTAATTTGATTATATGATTTATATATGTGATATGAAATTCTTCCTAAGTCTTAGCATGGAGATGCATAGAAGTAGATTTAGACAAATATTGTGTTCTTTTCAAATGAACTATACATTTATAAATCTCATGCAAATCCATATAGGATAAGAAAAGAGAGCTTCATATTGCATATCTTATATTATCAACACATGCAAACTTGTAGGTATTTGTAATTAGCATCACTCCATATATTATAATTGATTTATGGGCTTTTGAAGATAACTTTTGATTTAATAGTAATAATGGTCACACCTATTTTTAATTTAAATCAGCATGCAATTTGACATAAAGGAAGTCATTTCATTTAGTTAATTTTAAAAGAAATGAATGAATGATTACATATGACAAGCAACATTTAACATGATTGAAAATAAATAAAGGAACATAAGCACATGATCTCATTCATTCCAATTAATTCCTAAGGATAATCATACTAAATAAGATTATTTAAAATAAATCAAAGTTCTTTAATGATATTTTTAATTTTGAGTTTGATTTGATTTAGGAAATGAAAGAGGTTTGTTAATCCTAATCCTGTTCCTCATGTGTGAGTTAATTTGGTTTAATGAAGAAGTAATTATATTGATTTTATGGTTTAGTTAGGTTAGGGTATGAATTAAGTCAATTAATTAACCCCTACATACATCACCTTAAGTTAATTAACTAATTAATAATGAGCTAATATGATATGTAACCACATGAAAAGTAAATTTGCAATACTCCTAAGAATTGAAAGGGGCCTAATGCAATTGACTCATGATTAATAGTTAATTAGACTTAAGGGATCTCACTTAATACTTTTATTATTCTCACATGAGCTAACCATAATTTTATTATCTCTCACTTTGAGTTATAGAACACCCAAAGAGCTACCCAAGATTAATTAAAGGTTGCTTAGGTATGAAGTGAATTTTACATTGAGTTAATCAAGCTTATTAATTAATTGATTGAATTCTGTGGTTATATTTTTGATTAGAATGATGAAGTTAACTTAGGGAAAGGAATCAAGGACAAGGCCTTAATATTTAACCCCTAAGTCACTTCAAGCACTCAATTAGGCTCTAATTTTTTATCTTGGAGATTAATTAATTAATTAAGCAATTAATTACCTCATTAATCATTAACTAATCAAATTCCAAAAAGTGAAGGAAACTTAGGAAATGAATTAAGAAAAGTATCCCAACCACATTCCCTAAGCTCCCTTACTGTTCAACAGAGGTAATTAGGCTTAAATAAATAATTAAACTAGTGTTCATTCACTAATTATCACTAATTAAATTAAGAAAGTGATTAAGATTTAATCAATTGATTTTCTTAATTAAGCAATCAATAAAATCTCAAAAAATGGGGATGTAGAGGTCATCCCCCCAAATATCCATAGAAAGTTATAGATCAATTAGGTGATTAATTAAAAAAATAATTAAACTAATTATATTTCTAAATAAACTTTAATTAAGCCAAAATCACTGTTCAAAATCAATGAGTCAAAGTTTGTATTTTTTTGGAATTTTCTAGGATTAGTTATGATTTTTAGAAGTTTCAGACTTAAAAATAGATTAATTAATCCTAATTAAAGCCTTAAGCCACATGATGGTTGACATGTCGATGCGACGCTTTCCACGCGGCGTGATGGGAGTGGCTATTTAAGTTATCATCGCTGACTTCGGCGCCGACGTCTCTTGGTCCGATCTTAGGACGACCATGATCAAATGAGCAGTTTTGAAGGATTAATCAGAGGTTCTACGCGTGATCAAATTAGGACCGTCCATTCTGATCACAGACTATCCCTTCCATATGATGAAAATTATCCCACACGAAAGGAATGGTCTGTGATCTATCTCCTTCCGAGCGGCGAATGACGGATACCGTCCATCGATTGTTGCTCGATCCGAGTTCACCCGAGCTCGGATGGAGATGAAAATTATCCCACACCTTCGGGGAAGCAAGACAAAGAAATCTAACCGTGGAAATCGCTTGGCATAGAACTTTCTTTCATAGAAGACCAACCTATTTTCATTCGAGGGTTGATTTTAATGGCATACCTCACCAGAGATTGTGACCGGCGATTCCAATGATTGAGGAAGCTTCGTTTGGTAGAAATGAAGTCCTGTTGAGCCGCACAAGCTTTGATTTGGTGTAGTTTGCTCAGAAGACCAATCCATGGCACGTAGGCATTCGGTCTTGGTCAAACTCCTACTTCTGAAGGTCTAGGGTGATGGAAAACAATTTGTTGTCCTTCGTCTAACTCCAAGGAAGGTGTGTGCAAAGTTAATTGCACTTTGGTGGAGGTTTGAGCAAATGACAATCGTAGGTGACCTCCCCTATTTTTGTTTTCCGTAAAACTGAGAGTGGAGGATTTGGGGAGCTTAGGAAATGCAAGAGGAAGCTCTGGGATGGAGTTCTCTGGCTACTAGGGTTTAATCGAATGTGTCTTCCTGAGTTTGAGTGAGAATGGAGGGGGTATACCCCCTCATTCCTTGGATTGAATGGTTGTGGCTAGTTTGGCTTTTTCTTGATCATTTGGCCATTTCAGAGGGTTGTGGAGGTCCTTGGGCGGATGATGTGGCTCGGTTTGGTTGGGTAAGGGTGTGGAGGTGGATGTTAAGGGAGGTAGTAGATGTCCTTGGTTGTTTGAAATGCTCCAATGGGAATAGGGAGGTTATTTCACCTCCCCGTGAGTTATGACCGACCCAACCATCTTTGGGTCTGGTCAGCCATGGTCCTAGGTGCCTAAGTTGACCTATGAATGGGTGTCAAGTGGCCAAGGAGAGAGAATGACCAAATATGCATGTGTCTTATCTCATGCGATGCCATAGACCTAAGGGAAAAGTGATCATTTGGCTATGGGTTTGATTTGGGCAAATTTGAAATGGGTCAAAAGTGGGTTAGCCAAAATTTAAAGTGGTTTGAAATTTATTTGATTTGATTTGACCTATTTAGGTCAAATTGGATTAGGTTGGGTCAAGTTGACCAATTGGTCAAATTGAGTCAAACCAAGGGTTGGGTCAAGTTCACATGACCAATTGGAGTGTATTGGTGTCATTGGTTTGGTTCAATTTGCTTTGGATTTGATTATGGCTCATTTGGGTTCATATAGGTCAAATGGGTCAGGTTGATCAATTTGACCAATTTGATCGAATTGGGTTAAGTTGTGTAGTCAATCAATTGAAAATGATTGTAGGCTTTGGTTTGGTTTAATTTAGATTTAATTTGGATTTTGGCTAATTTGACCCTTTAGGTCAATTTAGGCTAGGTTGGGTCAAGTTGACCAATTGGTCAACTTGGGCTCAATTATGACTTTGGTCAAGTTCAATAAGAGTTTTGGAATGAACTTGAGCCATTTATTGCAATCAATTTGGATCAAATCATGATTTGACCCATTTTGGCTTTTTATGCTAATTTGGGTCAACTTGGGTCAAATGGCCAATTAGGCTTGGTTTGGCTCAAGTGAGGGTTTGGTCATGTTTAATCATTGATTATGAGTGGGTTTGAATTAATGGTTTTAATCAATTTGGCATATGGTATATTTTGGCTAGTTTTGGTTTCATTTGGGCTAAATGTTGACTTGGTCAAAGGCTAGGTTTGACCTAGTTTGACTCAATTTAAGATAATTGATCACCCTAGGGTGATTGTTGGTTATGTTGTGAGGTTTGGATGAGCTTAGTTCAATTCAATTTGGGTTGGATTAGAATTTGGCTCAAAAAGGTTCCTTTAGGCCACTTTGGGTCAAGTAAGCCTAAATGGGTTAATTGGCTTGATCATGGCTTGATTCAAGTTTAGTTGAACTCACACATGAACCTAAGATTGAAATATAAATCTAATTGCAAGTGGTTTGGAGCTAAATGGGTTTGGTTTATATGACAATTCTCAAAATGACTTGGGTTGACTTGGTGGTTTGATAATGATGGTTTATGTTTATATTTGGGTCAATGATTGAATCATGAAGGAATCGATGAGTTTTGAATTGATTTGGGTATCATTTAGCCAAGTTCAAGAATTTGGCTAAAAGGGCTAAAATTGAGAATTTGATTTGATTTGGGTTTCAATCATTTGGAGTTTGAAATTGATTTATGATTTGAAATTTGATTTGAGATTGAATTTGATAATTGAGAAAATCAATTGAATTGGGGTTGATTTGAATTTAGTTAAGGCTAAGTCCATAAGATAAAATCAAAGGGCTTAAGAAGGGATTTGGAGTTTGAATTTGATCATGTGTTTTAATCATTTGATAGTTAGGTTTGATTTTGGAATTTGGATTTGAATTTGAGATTTGGTTTGGAAGAAGGAAACAAGGATTTAGTTTGGGCTATAGGGTAGGCAAGTCCTCCTAAATTCCTAAGGCATAACCTATTCCTAAGGGTTAGGTTAAGTGTTCACCTAATCACCAGAAGTGTCTTAAGACTAAGGAACTCTTAGTGTCTATAAGAGTCCTAGATCTATGATAAGGAAGTTGAGAGCTCACTCCAAAAGTGAGATCAACAATGTGTTTCTCTTAAGAGTTTATTAAAGCCAGCTTAATGAGATATGTTTGATCAAGGGTTATATGAGGTTTGGTCCCATGAACATTTTGACATCAATAAGACTTTCATCAAAATTTTGAATCCTTGATTTCTGATGCACTAATTATTAGTTTTAAATATCAAAAACAAGATGCTTATCTCTTTTAAAGAACATAACTATATATTCTAGATTACTTATTTCAAAATTTTCTTATTGAGAAAATACATTTAGCGGCTATGTCTAGTCACTTCAATTGTGATAAGACTATATATATAATGGATGATAGATTCTTTTAGCCTAACCTTAAAAAGGATGTTGTTTGTATTGTTACTTAGTTTTACACTTATCAAGTATCAAAGAATGGTAAACATAATTCAGGCATATACACATCACTTTCAATCCCTCATATGTAAACCATGGGAAGATCTTAGTATCAACTATATCCTAGGATTGCCCCAAATTGCACATTGCATTGAATTTATCCTTGTAATTATTGATCATTTCTCTTAAATGGCACACTTCATTTCATACTATAAAATATTAGATGCATTACTTATATCTTCTATTATCTTTCATGAGATAGTTCGTTTATATGAGCTTCTTAAAATAGCTTTGTTTGACTGCGATGTAAAATTTAAGAGCTACTTCTAGAAAATCTTATGAAAAAATTCTAGCTCAAAACTTCTATTTTTCATAACTTAACACTCTCATGTAGACGATTAAATTAAAGCTATCAATAGAAGCCTATGAGGCTTATTTAGATGCCTAGTTATTGATCACACTATTATTTCATATTATAGAGTTTGCTTATAATAATTCAATTAATAAATTAACTGGTATGAGTCCTTTTTATATTGCAATTATGTATGAATCAAGAAAACTAATTGATCAAATTGACTTTCCTATATCATATAAGTCTAGTGCATTTGTATCTTTATTTGCACTTAGTATGCATGATTTACATTAAGAAATTCTACAAAAAAACTTACTTTATGTTATGATAACATAAAGCTATTATTGATGCACATAGATGAAATATAAAATTTAATGAGAGAGATTTGATTCTTACTAAAGTCAAACCTAAAAAATTTCAGCTAGAACTCTTAAGAAACTATTCTCAGAAGATTTGGTCTTTATAAAGATGCGAGGAAGATAAATAATAATGCTTATAAATAGATCTTTAGAATTTTTAGAATATTTTTTAAATTTTAAAGTATTAAACAAATATAAACAAACTAAAAACCAAAGAATAAATGCAAATCTTTCTAATTTGAACTAAAAAAGTAGAAGTATTATCTAGAGCATGTACTCTCCATAAATGCATTAAAGGATGTAGGTCAATGGATCATTGACACCATGGATTGTGCAAATTTTGATGTAGAATAATATAAAATTATTTGTATTGATAAAAATTATATTCTATAAGAATAATTGAGTGGTGAAATAAAATATAATTAAGAAATGGAAAATCTAAATATAAGAATCCAATTAAAATATCAAGTATATTAAGATGTTCATGCAAATGTATGCCTAATTGTAACAGTCCAAATAAGTGCCTAAGAAAGTGCCCAAGTAAAAGCTCAATTAAAGCTCATCACATATGTATTAACAAAGCTTGTAGCCACCTTTGTCCATAATGGCTACCTACTTTTTCCTTCAAAAAAATTTAGTTCTTTTTTGTTTTGAATGATGGTCATTGTAGTCCTTATAAATAGATTGATATGTAATTATATTTTTTTATCTTTGAAATATTATATTTTGGTAGAGGATTTATGTTTGTTTATTTGTTAATTAATATCTTACAGATTTGGCCTCTTCTTTATTGAGATAAGGGGTTATATTATTTTTTAGCTTAAGTTTATTATTCATCTTTTCTAAATATATGATTTTTACATCCTTCATGTTCTTCCTTAATTTCTAATATTCTCTAAGATCTATCACCCCAATTAAAATCTCATAGCTACTCCAAAACACCACCTATTACTCTGTGGTGTTTATTTTTGATATGTGTATGGGGGACATCACGTAGATCTAAGGGTGTACTTATTGAAGTGATCAGATATGACATTGAGATATGATGGACTATCTCAAAAGATAGAGGCGTAACCTTTCACTGGATCTAATCACCTAATAAAGACTCCTAAGACATGATGGGTCTTCGAATATACCAGAGATTTTTTTTCTTCTTTATATGGATGAATAAAGTAGGGTTTATATTAAACTAGGTTTTAAAGTTCCCTATTGGGGCAATCCCCCATAGTTAATTACATCATAAGGAAGGTGAATTTCTTAGGAATACTCTCGATTAAAATAGACAATTGTTGTCTCCAAAGATTTCAAAGATAAGACTATCAATAAATTGACTATATTAGAAAATCAAGTGGGATAGATCAAAAATGAGAGACTTATTATCGAAGCCAAAGGAGATGAGCAGGGAATGCTCGTGATACTAAAAAAACCTATTGAGCATTCCAACCTATCCTATGATTGGGCTTTATATATTTGAAATTGAGGAGAATTATTTATTTGAGTTGAAATTTTATTAGATTGCTAGGGCTTATAATCCCACAATATAAGATTATGAAAATGCTTAATAGGTGAGGATTTATGTTTGTAGCCTGAAGAAAATAACAATGTCAAGTTCTAAATCTAGGGAGCTTTAGCAAGGGCTAAAGCACGATTTAAATCTAAGCGAAAATGAGCATAAGATTTATCTCTACAAGAGAGGGTAAACCACTCGACTGTTGGACTTATAACCGCCTGGAGTGGCAGCCAACTAACTCCTCCTACATTTTAAAATTATGTAGGCAAGTCATATGATTTGCAAGATAGTTGGGTTGTTATTATTTAGAAAGAAACTAAAGTTCTTAAACCCACTTCCTAAGATACTAGAGCATGAGTGGTATGAGCAATGACTTAATCTAATGCAAATCTTTTTAATTTTTATTTGATTTTGGACTCTTCATTTTGACAAAAGCCATAGAATTTTTATATGTCTAAATGCATGATGAAATGAGTTATGGGCTAAATCAGAGAGAAAGAGGTATTTTCCATCACAGATGAGACCCTTAAAGGTCAAGTCTTCCTTTATCGTGCAAGGATGGAAATCCTCTCTTAGCAAGAGTGAAGCAATATGAATGCATGATATTAAACATACAACATTCAGCTAAGGGGTTGCTAAATATTTTAATTATCTTCATTTAATGCATAGGCTTTATATGAGATTATGAATTATTTAGAAAATTTAGTTATAAGTTGTAGTTGGGTAGAAAAATTATTTTTTTTCTATGAGCCTAATCGGATCTAGGTCACACATTAAATCATCATTCATAAAGAAACTAGAAAGAGGCATGTCATTTCTATTGCTCAATTTAAACATAACATCAAGCATTTTATAAATCTAACGTAAAAGAATAACAGGTCGGTGCGGTCAGGTGCCACCATATAACTCGAAAAGAGAAAATAGGTAACCAAGCCCTACCCTTATACAACCTAGAATATGAAAGAATAATTATAATTTTACAAATGAATAAAAGCTATGGAGCTCTTCTTATCTTCATTCTTCATATATCCTTCATTTCTTCATTTGGATGTGCTTGCTTCAAAGGCATCACAGGGCCTCCCAAGAGAAAACCTTCTAGGCACTGCTCATCTTAATCTCTCATAACACTAATCTTAATTCCTAATATAAAATTACATTAAAAATAAGAAGAGTAAATCTAACTACACTTGCAAAATAAGTGTTAGCTAAACACACCATACAACCCAAACAGTCATATCATAATTTGGACTTAGCACTCTGCACATGGGTAACAAAACCCACATGTCCTAATTTGGATTATGCTTAGGGGTTAAACAACTTACAAAAGAGAGCATTTATATTTATTTTAAGCACCCCTTAAGCACAATCTCTTACAAAAAATATGATTAAGCTAATCACGACCTATCATCTAGTCTACGAAGTATACACCCAAACATCCAATCTAAAATAATACATCATAAAACTAAACATACATCACTCCATGCACTGTCCTAATATAAAGCTATAAGTGATGACTTATTTCTAAAGTGTGTATATTAAAGCTTGTGTGGTATGCCTTAATTAAGCTTTGTTATGATTTTCTAAGTATGAAAAGAGGTTTAATCATAAGAGGTTGATTTCATTTAAGTGGTTTAATTGATTTGAGAATTTTACTTAGCATTTTCTTTTATTCCATTTGGTTTACACCTAGCAACTAAGTGTTATAAAAAGAAGAAAAGAGAGGGTTACTCTCTTTTATCTTTATCCTAAGCCACATCTAAATCATATTAATTAATCAATTTTCTTTAGTGAATGACTTATTACATATTTTAAATTAATCCTAAGTTTAGGTTCATTTTAAATAATCTTATTCAATAAGAAAGGCATCTTAAGATTAATTAGGATTAATTACTATTACATGACACATATTCATTTATTTCTTTCCATTATATGTAACATGCACATGATTAAATCCTAACTATACATATACATATAATATATTTTAACACACTTAAATGATGGGGGTAAACATGTATTTTTGGAATTTAGATGTTTCATTTAATTAAATTTTTTCATCATATTAATTTAAAGCTCTATCTAAATTCTTATATAAAAATACATAGGAATTAAATTAAATAGGTACGTGTCATTGTTAACCAGGGAAGTGAGGTAATCAAATGACCTCCTTGGGGCTGGCTAAAGCCTCGTGTTCCCGGGATGTCTAAACTATTTACCCATTACATTCAAACATATGTAAGTTTATACACATGAACATAAGAAAGAAGGCTTTAAACTATGTGATCAATCAATTCAATCATTTGGACAAATATGAATGCATGTATTTCTTAATAGAAAAAAAGAGGATTTGCATTCATTAGCTAAATAAACATATAAGTATATAAAAGTTTTAAGTGGATACTTTGCCATTATTAAATTAGGAGAGTGAGGTAAAGACCTCCTTGGGGTTACTTAAAGCCTTGCGTCCCCGGAATGTCCAGACTAGATATACCCACAACTCTTAAATACACATGATTGTACAAACAACAATAAGAATGGAAGAATCATGCTAAAATTATATATTTGAAATATTTATGCCGATGAAACAAAGTCTTATAGAAATTATATTATTGAAGTATGTAAGGATGAAATCAAATGGAGTGAGTGCCGTTGTTCAACCAGAAAAGTGATAATCAAATGACCTCCTTGGGGCTAGCTAAAATCTCGTGTTCCCAGAATGCCCAAGCTATATACCCATTAACATTCTTACTTACATAAATCAATACATGAATGAAAGAAAAGAAATTCACTTCATACACTTAAGTTATAATCACATACATCTCCTATGTATTTATAACTAGCATTCATAGCATATATAATCATTCATTTATAAATTTTGGAAAGTAGATTTGTATTTAATAATAATAATAGCCACACATATATTAATTTAAATCAACAAATGCAAGCTTCACATAAAGGAAATCATTTAATTTAATTAATTTTTGCAAGAGATGAATGCATGAAGCAAGTGACATACAACATTTGATATGATTGGAAAGAAATAAAAGGACATAAGCACATGATTTCATTCAATGCAATTAATTCCTAAGGACAATCATATTAAATAAGCTTATTTAAAATAAATCAAAATTTCTTAATGTCATTTTTAATTTCATGTTTGATTTGATTTAAGCGATGTGAGAAGGGTTTGCTAGTCCTAATCTCATTCCCCATGTGTGAGGCAACTTGATTTAATGAAAAGGAATTATATTGATTTTATGGATTAATTAGGTTAAAGTATGAATTAAATCAATTAATTAAACCCTTACCTATATTACCTTAAGATAATTAATTAAATGATTATGAGCCAATGTAATATGCAAATGAATTGAAATGTAAATAATAATGTTCCTATGAAATGAGAGGGGCCTAATGCAATTAGCTCACAATCATTAATTAATTAAGCTTAAGGAACTCAATTACTTTTATGATTTTCTCACACACGTGAGCTAACCATATTTTCGTTAACTCTCTTTAGGTAATTAAACACCTAAAGTTCTACCCATGGATCAATTAAAGGAAATTAGATGCAATTACCCTTTTAATTAGGTTAATCAAGTTATTAATCCATTTCTCTTTCTTAATTATCAAATTCAATTGATTATCCTTTGAAATGAAATGGGCTTAAGGGGAAAAGATTGGGAAAGAGGTCCCAACCTAATTCCATAAGCCCTCTCATTCAATTAAACATGATTTGAATTTATTTGAATTTCAAATTAGCCAATTAGACCATTAATTAGCTAATTAAACATTAATTAGCATTTTTGTTAAAAAGAGAAGAAAACTTAGGAAAAAGATTAGGAAGGAGGCTCCAATCCAATCCCCTAAATATCCCCACTGTTCAATAGTGATTGAGGGGTCCAATGTGTTGATTAATTACTATTCATATGCTTAATTATTACTTAATTAAGTCAAAAGAGTAATTAAGGCTTAAGCAATCAATTTTTCTAATTAATCAATCAATAAATTCCAAGAAAAATAGAGGAGGTAGAGGTCACCCCCCTAAACATTCTCAAAAGTTTAAAACTGATTGATTAATTAATTAGGGATTAATTAGGTGAACTAAAATTTCAATTAAATCTCAATTAAATCAAAATTACTATTCAAAATTAATTAAGGATAATTCTAATGGATTCTCCTCTGAAATATCTTTAAAATGAGCCATTATTTATATATTTTAGATTTTTTTACAATTAGTTATGAATTATTAAAGTTTCAGCCTTAAAAATACATTAAATAATCTTAATTAAGCCTAATCCTATCAGCGCCACATGGTGCACTAAGGCGATGCACTTTTCACATGGCACTGCGGGATTACTATTTAAGTTATCACATCCACGTCTTTGAGTAAGGCGGATATTGTATTGATCTCCGTTGATCTGATTGGACGACAGATCGCGACATAAAAGGAGAAAAATAGATGGATATAACATGATTTGATCAGAGCCATCCATTCCAATCACGCAAAACATATGGCCCGGGATCCTCCTTCCCGCAAGCGATGAACGACGGAAGCCGTCCACCATGGATCGCTTGATCCAAGCTCACTTGAGCTCAGATTCACTCCAAAATCAACCCACTCCTTCGTGCGAGGGATCCACATGGATCCAACGTCTAAGATGGGATCACATGTGAATTTCCTTCAAAAAGCTCCAACCAAAATGTCTTATTTCTACGGTTTTGAGAAATTACCTCACCGGAGCTCAAGATCGACAGTGAGATCGACAGAGGTAGCTTCGTCTAGTAGAGACAATGCCCTGTTCAGAAGCAATCAAACTAATTCCTCTTGGTTCACTCGGTGAATCAACTTCCATCACTATGGAGCTCAGTGGTGATCGAAGTCCCTCCTCCGGTGGCTTTGGAGCTTGGAAAACAACTTGGGTGGCTTTGACGATGTGTGTGGAAGGTGTGTGTAAGAAGAATTTGATTTTGGTTGAGGAATGAGCAAGCTTGGATAGGGATTGACCTCCCCTATTTTAGTTCCACATGGGAAGAGGGAATGCCGAAGGAGGGAAGCTTGGGATGGCTCTGGGGATTGCAAGGAGGTTCAAAATCGCAGTAGGAAGCTCTCACGATTCGAACTGATCCATTTACCATGTGAATTGAGGGGGCATACCCCTCGATTTGTTGAGGTGGATGGGCAAGATGGCATCCCATTTTTTGGCTGGCCAGCCACCATCGGAGCGCCAGAGTGGTCGCACTCAAGTCCATGTGGCTCGTATGGATTGGGAGAAGCTATGGTAGGAGGCTCCAAGCTTGATTTGGGAAGATTGTCTTTCCTTGGATCCTTTGGTTTTTGGTTTGTATGGGAGGTGAGTTAACTCAGTTTCCTTTGGTCCATGGTAAGTCCTAACACCTTTTAGAGTGGGCTAGGAGGTTTAGGGATCCCTCATTTGAAAGTTTGATAGCTGCCAAGGTGAAATGAAGAATGGATTTTGCCATTTTTGGCAAAATCCCACATGTGGGAGAGGATCCATGGAGGATTTGCATTGGACTTGGCTTCAAATGGGTTTGGACTAATTTTAGGTTGACCCAAGATGGGTTTGGGTGGGGTTTGGTTAGCCTCCAAGGGGTCATGGGTTGGTTTCATGGGTTTTGACTTGATTTGGTCAAATGGGTTCAAACCAAGACATGGGTTAGGTTCAAATGATCATTTGAAGAGTTTTAGTTCAAGTGGTTTCAATCAATTTGGCCTAGGTTTGTTTTTAGTTCATTAGGATTCATATAGGTCAAATGAGCTAAGTTGACCAATTTGATCAAATTGGTCAAATTGGGTTGGGTTGGGTGTTGGTTCATGTTCAATTAGTCAATTGATAATGATTATATGCTTTGGTTTGAACTAATTTGAATTTAATTTGGATTTTGGCCAACTTGACCCTTTATGTCAATTTGGGCTAGGTTGGGTCAAGTTGACAAATTGGTCAAATTGGGCTCAATTATGGCTTTGGTCAAGTTTAATAATCAATTTGGAATGAACTTGAGCCATTGGTTGTAATCAATTTGGGTTAGATTATGATTTAACCTATTTTGGCCTTTTAGACCAATTTGGGTCAACTTGGGTCAAATGGCCAATTAGACTTGGTTTGGCTAAATTGAGGGTCAAGTCATGTTCAATCATTGCTCATGAGTTGATGTGAATAAATGGTTTCAATCAATTTGGTGTATGATGGGTTTTGGCTAGTTTAAGTTTCATTTGGGCTAAAGGACCAAGTTGACTTGGTTTGACCCAATTCAAGGTGTTTGATCATCATAGGGTGATTGTTGATCATGATACAAGCATGGATAGGCTTGGTTCAATCCAATTTGGGTTGAATTAGAACTTGACTCAAAAAGATTCTTTAGACAACTTTGGGTCAAGTGGACCTAAATGGATCAATTGGTTTAGTTTGGCTTGATTCAATTTTAGTTGAACTTATATATGAGCATAGGAATGAAATATAAATCAAACTGTAATTAATTTGGAGTCCAATAAATTTTGGCTCATTTAAAGTTTTCAAGTTAAAAGAGCTAACTTGGGCTTAACTTGGGTTGACTTGAGTTTGGTTTGGAAATTGTAGGCTTCATTTATATTAGGATAAATGATTGAATGAATGATTTATTCAAGAGAAAATCTATTGGTTTTGGCTTGGTTTAGGTGGATTTTGGTTAAGTCCAAGAAATTGGCTTAAAAGGGTATAAATTGGATTTTGATTTGGTTTTGGCTATTTGAATTTATATTTCAATTATATTTGGAAATATAAATGAAGATATAAATGATTCATGAGAAAATCATTTAAGTTTGGAGTGATTTGAAAGTAAAATTGACCAAACTTATGGATGTAGGTCCATATGGCTTGCGAAGGGTCTTAATTAGGTTTGATTTAGTTTGATTTGGTTTGGTCATTTGAGTACGTATTTCATTTATACTTGTGAATATAAATGAAAGAATAATTGATTTATAAAAAAATCAATCAAGTTTGGGATAGCTTAGGTGGAGATTTGGCTAAGGTTATGACGATGGGTCATATGGCTTAGGAAGGAATTTTGGAACTTGGATTTGATTTTGGGTTTCAATTATTTGGAATTGGGTTTGGATTTGGATTTGATAAATGATTCAGAGATTGAATTGATCTTTGAGAAAATCAAATGAATTGGGATTGATTTGAATTTGGTTAAGGCTAAGTCTACAAGTTGAAATGAAATGTCTTAGAAAGGGTTTTGAATTTAATTATAAGGTTCTTGGAGAAATTTTGAGCTTGGATTTGATTTTGGGACTGATTATGAGTCTTGAAAATCTGGTTTGGATTTGGCATGAATTTGAGGATTGGTTTTAGAAGGAAAGCATGGATTGAGTTTAGGCTATGGGGTTGGCAAGTCTCCCTAAGTCCCTAAGGCATGACCTATCCTTATGGCTAACCCTTCTAAATCTCTAGGCTTAGGTTAAGTGTTCACCTAATCACTAGAAGTGTCTTAAGTCTAACGAGTTCTTAGTGTCTATAAGTGTCCTTGATCTATGATGAGGAAGTTAAGAACTGACTCTAAAAGTGAGGTCAACATATTCATAATTAAAGCCCAATGAACATATTCCATATGCTTCAACACCTACTTAAAGTCCACCAAATCTAGTCATCTACTTCAAATCATAAGTACACATCCTTAGTTAACTATAGATAATTATTTTCATCTATTTGCCTCACCGAAAATTCATCCCCTAAACCAATCTTTTAAATTGGCATGAATTAGACCAATTTAGGCTAGTTTTAAGATCTTGCTACAACAAATAACACACCCTTTTATCGAAACTCCAAAATATATACTTAAACATTATACTAAATTAAATATCTCAATAAGAGAAATTTAATGAGCATAAGATCACTCAATTCTAAGCTTATTATAGAATTAAATGATGAAAAAAATGATTTGTAATCAAATGAATTAATGTACGCCATTTGAAGCATTTTAAAATTCTAATAAATTTATTACAATGGCATCTAGAAAACTATAATGGACTATCATTCTTCATATATGAGAGACTTTCGTGCTAAATTTTGAGAGTGCCTCGAAGTCTTATCAGACAAGTGGCATCAACGATATTACAAATAACTATTATTGTCTTATTATCTTCATTCGACTATTATTGTCCGATTATTATGACTGGACAACTAACTGTCACTTTAACAACTGTCACCCTCTACTATTTTTCTAACAATCTCTACTCACAAAAACCAGAGCTAGAATCCCCAATTTTCTAATTTCATCTTCTAAAATTGAAAAGAAGATTAGATTACAGTTATCACACTTATATGGTAGATTTCAACTAGAGAAGGCACTATGTTTTCTTTAATTTCAAAGGTCCAAGCCTCCATTCATCCAGCCCATGTAAGTTTGGGCCTGGGCTGCGTTTGGTTTGTTGTTACTTTTCAATTTTTTTCCTTCCTTCGTGGTTTGTTTCAATGGGGCAGATATCGCTGTTTCGTGTTTTTATCTGTACACTATTTCTAGCAGTAGTCTTCTAAGACGGTGTAAGCCATGTTCAACGTGCTATCATCTAACACCGTCTAATTTTCCCAACTAATTCACTGGCCGTTGGATTAAGGCTTCGTTTGGGAGAGCTTTTTTAGTGCGTTTTACTTTTGAGAGCCTAAATTTTTAATTTTGATACCCGTTTGAATAGTGTCTTTTGGCGAGTTTTAGTTGTCATTTGAAAGTTCTGTTTTCTTTTAGCCACAAAATTTTCGAGATCTTTAAACCATCAAAAACGCACACCAAAACTCTTGCATTTACTTGACTTAAATGCTGTGGCCGTTCGATCCAGTTAGGAAGCTTGTAGAAGCTTGAAACATGAAAGTCACACATATCTAATAATATAGATATTTACTTTTAACTTTACTAAAAAAAATCTCATAATATATTAAATATATATAAAAAAAAATTAAAATTAGCATTTTAAATAAAACCAATCGTACTCATCCATGATATATCACTTAACAAGTTAAATAAGTAGTAACATCATTTATACGCCATCTTGAAGAAAGGCTAAACTTATGATTAAAAAGAGTTTTCTAGTTTACAATCATGAGAGGTGGTCCAAATTGACGTGCATGGAGTTGTCACACTTTGTAATTTTTTAAAATTATAATTTCAAGCTAAAATATTTTTTAAGAAAAAAAAATAAATGATTGTAAATATTTAATACTATTTGAGAGTTTTATCCTTGAACATTTGAGGGGTTCCTCGCCTCTCATCTAACCCACACAATGACCTTACTATTAAGGCCGACCCTTGACTAGCTTTGTATATCACATATTGGTTTGTACGACAAAAAATAGATTTTAAGTCAAAAAATATTTTGAAAGACATAGACATCAATGTTAAAAAAATAAAAGAAAATGATCATAATATATATATATATATATATATATATATATATATATATATATATATATATATATATATATATATATGCAAATTAATAACCTACTATGATGGACTTTATAATCATCAAAAGTTCGATTTTAATATGGTTAAAGAAAAAGTCTCAATGAGATGAACTTATTGACATAAAAAAAAAATGATTTGATCTAACCCTAAATGAGCTTAAATCAAGCACTTAAAGTGTGGTTAAAGATTTTATAACATTGATTGGATGATCAAATAAACTCTAATTTTACATGTTTATATACAAAATAAGCATCTAAATAACAAGAATTCAATGAGACTAATCAATCAATTTTAAAATTATTAAGATACTTAAATATTGACACAATGGTCTATGATTAAAATAATCACATGCCATATGATGAAGAATTTTAAGATTTTAGCTTATGTTACTAAAAAAACACTGTCAAAATTATAAATATACATTCATTCTCAACATGAAAGGAACTTTGATATGATTCATAAAAAAATTAGAGATTTAAAGAATTCCAAAACTTTGTTTGACACTTGATGCCAATCATCTTTGTTAGCAACCACAATTGCATGACCATCATCGTTTGATCTCCATTGGGCAATCAATATAGCTCATTTTCTATCATTCAACTATTATCTCTCATCTGCCATCGCACATTAGCCTCGCCAAGCAACAATTGTTTACTTAATAATTTTTGACTATTATTGTTTGATAGCTATTGTCATCTTTGCCTGATCTTCTGCATTCTCCATTGCATTCACAAAAAGTCAAGCTTGTGTTCCATACCGCGCAATCCCATCTTCTCTGAGTTAGAGGAAGACCTGACCATCATACTTTTGTTTATGTAATGGATTATTTATTATGTCATATGGGTTTTGCTCCATGATTTTTCCTTCTGTGATTTTTTACACAAACACTCCAATGTCTCTTATAGTTTTTAATTTCTAAATGTGAATGCAAAATTTTGATGCAAATTTAAAATCTAAAATTATTCTTATTAACATAAGCTTTTTTGCACTCCACATTGGATCTAAAATTGTCCATGGACAATACTAAACCTTACTTATAAGACTATCTTGGTGAGATAGAGAGAAAGAGAAAGAGTTGGTGGGTGAGCAGGTTAGAGATAGAAAGAAAGAGAGCTAATTTTGATGGAATTGTATCGATTTCAATGGGAATACAAAATATGAGCAAAAACATATTAATTGAAAAGATCCATTAAAAGTTTAGAAAGGGTCCATAAAGCATCTTCAAATATGTCTCCTGCCCATTTTATTTATTTATAGGTTGGGAGAGAGCTACAAGGATGACTACAACACAAGTAAAAGTAACAAATATGTTTGATATATATACACATATACACCTAGCGAGCATCTCAAACTATCCTATAGTTTAGCTTTACATTTTTTGAAATTGATTTAGTTTGTTTGAGTTGCATTTTTCATTAGAAATTTAGAATTTAATATTCTTTAACACAAGATCAAGGAAATGCCTAAGAGGTGAGGAATTATGCTTATGACCCACAAAAGGGAGAATCAACCTCAGAACCTAAATCTAGGGAGCTTCGACAAGGGCCGGAAGCACAACCTAAACAAAGGTAAGAAAGAGAGCTCACTAAATTCTATATTTAAAATTGAATGCAATGATATAACATGAAAGATGTATAAGATGCAAGTGAATCTTTAAAATATTTGAATAGAATATAAGGACTTGAAAATAAAATGATTTAGTTAATGGTCTAAAGTGTAGCATAATAATTATTTAAAAACTAAACTAGTCAACTTTTATATGAAGACTTGAGTTTTAAAAAGATCAAATGAATATGCAATATTAAAGCACATAAACTCAATTGAAATCTCTTTGAAAAGAACTATCACATATGCAAAAGGTGAGACAATTTAATGAATAGATTGCTTGCTACCCACAAGAGTTTTTTATGAAATAATCAACATAAAATTAATCTCACTTAAGGATACATATGAATAAGAAAGAGAGAAAGATTTCTATTAGATGTGACAACACTAGTATTACATGCTTAACTAAGAATCCTATTCAACACTTGCAAATGAAGCATATTGAGATTAAACATCATTTCATATGGACCATGTATGTAAAGGTGATGCTAATATTGAATTTGTTATCATTGATGTACAAATTGTAGATATTTTTACTAATCTTTAGTTGAAAAATAAATTTTCAATTTAAAATATACACTTGACATGTTAGATCCAAACACACACACATATATATATATATATATATATATATATATATATATATATATATATATATATATGTGTGTGTGTGTGTATACATACATGTGTATTGTAGCATGATGTGGTGCTGAAAATAGTCTTCTACTGATACGTCCTTCCAAGTGGGGTGGCTTGTCGAGTTTGGAGCATGTGGCGAGTATTTTGGGTGAGATTTATCGAGTCACTCCTTAGGCAAGTAGATGACGAGTTCCTCGTTCGAGCACTTATGATGGGTTCTTTGAACAAGTTCACTTGATGAGTTGTCACTTGTGATGAGTTTCTCTAATAAAGTGGTGAATTTCTTGGATGATGCACTTAGAATAACTTGATCTTTTAGTTGCTGAATGAGCTACCATTTAATGTTAGCTGAGTTAAATGATAATTGAGCATATCTTGCTTGTACGCTTAATAATACATATAATGTTAAATGATGAAACTTGATACATGTGCTTCTCATATAGTATTAAACCTTAAAATGTAACTTGAACATTTTAGTTAATGCAAACTTCTTTAGTTTAGTTGTTGAGAGCTTAGGCTTTCAACTAAGAGATCTTATATTCAAAGCTTGGCTATGCATTGTGTGTGTGGATTCGTGACTAAATTCGCTCAAATTTTTAGAAAAAAATTTTAAGTTTGAGATTTACGCTAGCATGAAACTCTCAGATAGGCCCAAGGATGTAGAAGAGTTTTTTATTTTTATTTTTTTTTGGCAATGGAGAGTTAAAAAAAGAACAAAAAATTGAAATAGAACTAGCTTAAAAAAATATAAAAATGAATAGTAAAAAAAAAGAAATTAACGTAACAAACCCAATCACGACTTCAGTGGCTTTTTTCATGCCACATCGACAAAATCGTTGTCTACATGGCAATTTTACTCGACATGGTGCAAATCGCCAACACATTGGCAATTTTTTTTAATTATTTCTTGGCTAGCCATTATACCCAAAATAGGCTTATAAAATCCCCCCAAAATCACCTCCAAACTCCCTTCCTTCTTCCCCAAAATGCATTTCTTCTCCTCTCATTTCTTCTCTCAATTTAAGTTAATTTTTTTAAAGTTTTCACAAGTTTTGAGGTGCACTTATGTTACTTTCCTCTATTAGAAGATCTAGAAGACATCTCAAAGTTGTTGTGGGGAGCATTGTGCTAGCTCATCTTTATCGGAAGTTGAATAAAGCTACAAATCCCAGCTATGTAAATATTAATGATTGTTTGCACTTATAATAGGTGTATATGTTGGGTGACTGATACTATAGGTTTCATATCAATGAGATCTTGGAGGAAGAGTCTTGCATACATGTATGATTTACTTATACTTAAGTAGAAATGATATATTTTTTATTTCTAACTAAATTTTTTTTATTCTATGCATATGGAACGAATATACAATTAGAGATATTAAAGCTAGGAACTTCAAAACTTATAGGGACAAGTTAGCCAAATTAATGGAGAGTCATGTGTATTTTAAATAAAATTTAATTATATCTTTTTATTTTTTTGGTGTCATTGTAAATTAAATGTAGTCTCAAATAAAAAAAATTATTTGGGAGCCATACAATCACCAGGTTTGAGTTTGTGTTAACAATAGGTGCCTTGCTGATCAGGATATTTGGGAGTCGCATGTACCACTAATTAGCAAGCATTGTGTTGAGTAGCATATACCAGACCATGTCATGCACCAGTTTGGTAAAATTTAGCGGATCGACATGGACTTGATGGAGCTTTATTTTATTCGTGTTGATGGGATGGAGAAAGTTGCTATTTATAGGGTGGATTACCATAATATGTATATTGAGTTGTAGAAAAATATATGTATATTTGTGGTCCAACAAGATCTAGGAGAGGTCGATTAGGCCACAACCCATAGACATTAATAGATGTAATGTGCTTCATTGTATCTACTACAAGCATCTATTAGAGCTCCAACCATATATTATCCTAGAGTAGCAATAAGTAACATATTTGTTATCAAACAAAATTTTACCAGTGTTATTTGTTATACTTCCTATAATGTGATTTTTTCTTTTTCTTGAACAACGATATTTGACTATGTAGATGATAACATACAACATCAATACATAAAATAGTTTTAGTTACTTTATAGAGATTTGAGACAAAAGATGCATACTGTAGATGATTGATTTGTTGGAGATGAGAGATAAACATGCACCATTTATATGTTGAGATGAAGGACCATCTATTCACATAGATCCAGGTCTATCCACTTTTACGATCGAGTTTGCAAACCCTCACAAATATTTTAAAAGTATCAATTGATTTGTTAGGTACTTCTTTATATGTTTCTATTGGTTTGAGATATACATTGTATATGACTTATTAGCCACAAGTGGAAGTGGTGTTTCATCCTTAGCAGCAGGTGGCGTTTACACCTTCACATTATGCAATCCTTTCTTTTGATTCACTGTCATTCTGGGTAGGACTTAGAGTCGTCCAATTAGTTCATCATACACAGAAGTATATGGGATGCCTTCTTTTTTTCCATCACAGTAGTCACAATATGTTACATAGCTAGACCATGAGGAAGAAGGTTCATAATAGTATCATCATTTGTGGGATTGACTTGTTCGTGCTTCTTGGCAGTACACACGAGGCTTAGTTGCATACCTCCATGACATCTATGCACTAGACACTTTATATATATATATATATATATATATATATATTTCATAAATGATATTACCTTAGACTTCTTTTGATATTCCATGGGTTTTTCTATTATTAGATTTTTTGTACCATATTTGGCTTCACATTTTTTTAGTATTTATGTTGTAGTTTCTTGTGATTAATGCAGAGGTTGTTCTTATTTTATTTATGATGAACATATTATTTTTTTTTCAAATTATAATATAAAATGTTAGTATTCAAATTATTATATTGAATAAATTAAATTGATGTCATAATTATTTTAATTAAATATATATAATTAGCTTTTAAAACATATTGTAATTCATAAGAAAAAAATATATTTTCATATCTTTTCTTTACTAAAAATATATAAGTTATTTTTAAATTAATTAAACTAAAAAAATTCAATAAAAAATTCCATGTATGTAACAAGAAATTACTAATTAAACTATATCTTAAAAATATATATTTAAAATATATCTAACTATCTAAAATACCATATTTTGGTATCAATAATCTTTTCTTAAAACACTAAAAATTCATACAACAACTTAGTTTTAATTACATATAAATTTAAATAGCTATTATAAATTTAATTATCAAATAATCTATATCTATTTATATATTTTAATTTTCTTTAATCATCCAAATTATTAAAAATATATAATAAAATTAAGTAAAATTTTAACTAAATACAGAAAAAAAAAAAAACGCACCGCGTGAATGGTGATTTATGCCACATCCAAATCGCCAATAAAGTGGCCACTTGGTCAACTCTGTTATTTTTTTTATTTAATTTTTCGTTTTTACAAATTTTTTTTAAAGAAATCAGTTTAAAAAAAATAAAATAATAAAAACTTGGTCGGATCTAAAAAATGTCAACCTGCAGTCAACCCTATCACCTTTCAATGGCCAAAGCATGAAATCTGGTGGATTCTATGTACAGACTGTATCCAATATTTGCACCACTGTATTACATCACATAGCTCTTCGCATTCCGTTTTATCTTCTTCTGGCCTTCTCTCCGCCTATTTTCCCTCTGCTACTCAATCCTTAAAATTCAGTAACCGCCGCTCGCTGGTTTACTCTTCCATAAGTGAATCGTTGAAGTTCAGATGGGCGACCTTCGTCTACTGGATCCGCCTGAGAACGGAGACCCGGCGCTACCTCCACCGCAGGCATCTGATATCCTCATTCCCAGTACCATCTCGAAGCGACAGCGTCGCCCTAGTGTCCGTCTAGGTGAAATCGGAGACCAGCCTGCCCACGATCCCTCCCACCGCCGCTCCAAGTTCTCCAAACTTCACGCCCCTTCCTCGATCACTGTAGCAGCCAAACCCTCAACTAAATCCCGAGCCACCACCATCACTACGAGGCGTGTTCGCACGAACTGGCCCTCTCGGCTCGATGAGGGATTCGAGGCCGCCGCTGAGTTGAAGTCGAGTGGCGGGGAGGATTCTAGGGATGACGAGTTCGTGGAGGAGTCCGAGAGCCCCTCCAATAGGAACGACCGTCGGGCTTCTGCTAGGGTTAGGGTTTCGGACGGAGGGGACGAACCTTCGGAAGAGGGCGTCAAGGCGTGGGTGGGCGGCGTCCGGCCGTGGCTCGAGGGGATAGGACTTGGGCGGTACGCACCGGTTTACGAGATACACGAGGTGGACGATGAGGTGCTACCGCTGCTGACGCTGGAGGATCTCAAGGACATGGGGATCAATGCAGTCGGGTCAAGAAGGAAGATGTATTGTGCAATCGAGAAACTCAGAAAGAGCAGAGATTTGTAAGAGATGATTTCTTGAAGGAGAAAGTGAAGAGCTGCACCGCCTTGGTTTGTTTGATGCTCTCGAACTTTTAGTGTTTGGTTTCGAACTACTTCTCACCAAGTGGTCTTCTCACATATAAATGTAGCATGGATAACATGTATTAGATTAAGAGCAATATCAAATATAGTCGTGATGTTGTGGGAGCCAGGCAGTTTGTTTTGCCTAGCATCATCTGTAATGCCTATCTAGTTATTTCCAAGCTTATCTTTTTACTTAAATTTTTTCTTACCTCTTTCATTTTTGGTCACAAGAAATCAATTTCACTTTAAACCACATTTCTGAGCAACGGTTCAAACGTTCAATAATTGATTGCTTATGAAGGGACTTTGGATACCTAACATTTTACATTTTCATTTCTCAATGTTGCTTTAAGCTTTCTCGAAAGTATATTATTGATTTATTTGGAAAATACTCCCCTTAATTGTGAAAGATAGTTAACAACATTTTAAAAGGTATATTGACGTTGATTATGAATTGCATTAGTGTTTTTTTTGTTGCAAAATTTCAATAATTGATCTTGTATATAGAAACCATTTTTAATGTCTTTTTAAGAAGATTTGCCGCCATCCAAAGGTCCGATGCAAGTTGAACATACCGACAATAAAGCTACTTAGTGAGGATAGGTATTGCATGTAAGCTTGGTTGGCTCTTTAAAACATTAACATATCTAAGGCTTCTTTTTATTTTCTCTTAATGTGTTTATTCTTTCTTGACTATAGATACTTGAAGTAGCCTAGGATTTGGATATCATACCACCCTAAAAATCATGCTTTTCAGACTAGTTGAACCATCTTTATTTCTAAACAATCGACCACTTGTCTTTCTTCTTTCACATAGTTGTGTTTTGTGGTTTTGATTTGTATTGTTGAAGTTCAAGCTACCTTAAGCTTCCAATGTAATTACAAGTATATATATTGAAATATAAAAAACCTAGTTTGTTTTCCACTCCAACACTTCATGTTGTGATGCAGCAAAGGCTCCGGTCACAAGGAGTTAGAGCAACAAGAAAATTAGGCCAATTACTAGGAGCATGAAGAATATTTAATTAGAACAGAATTTGGTTTTCTTTTAATATAAATTTATTTTCATTTGTGAGGATTCTGCTTATATTTAGTGCTTTAGACTTATATGGATTGTTTGAAAATTTATTCGGGTTTAAATTTTCAAATTTTGAGGGAAAAATTGAAAATTTCATGAGAAATAATGTTAATCAATTACATGATAATTATGTAATTAATTAATATTTTTAGTTTTTCAAGCAAGAATGGTTGCCCCTCCTCTTTCCCTCCTTTCAAAAGGAGAGGATGCCCCCTTCCCCTTTCCCTCCCTTTCTCTTTTTCTTTTCATTTTTAAATCTTAAAGTCTTATATATAACTATATATTTGTTGTTTTTGACTGAATGAAAGATGATTGTTTTGAGGGAAAAATCTTAAAAATTAATTCAAGACTTGGTTTCTAGCCAAGGAGGTGAGGATTTAGTAATCTTCCATATTATTTTGGCGAGTGATGGGTAAAAGTTATTATTAAATTTTTTTTTTTGCTGTAAAAGTTTATTATGTGGGATTGTTCTTTCCTTTCCCCTCATCACCTAAAAAGTTCTATTGCCAAATCTTCCACAAAACCCCCTTTAAATCCAACCTTAAAGGGGCAATGAAGACTAAGCTAAAATTTGACCCAATTTTGTTCCTTTGACTATTTGATCATTTTAAACTCTTTAAAAATTAAGAAATTCTCCAAAATTAATCTAAACATGTTTTTCTATTACAAATATGAGTTTTTCAATATTTATCAAGCCCCAAACCCTTCCACTGAGGCCGAATATTCACATCTAGATCTAGTTTCTACATGATTTAGTCTCCAGATAAAAAACTAGAAAAACATCATAAAAACTAAAAAAATATGAAATCTTCACAAAATTTTATGAAACTTTTTTAGATCATATCTAGACATTTGAACCTAAAATTTTCAAATGGTTCAACCTAGTTATACATATATTCTTTATACTAAAAGGCTAATGTTAGATTTATGTTTTTCTATTTTTGGGCTATATCTTGCTTGGCCAATCTTTGACTTGTGTTTTTTTTTCCTTTTATCCCACCACCCAAATTCTAATTCTTTCCTACCACACATCCTTTACCATCTTTTGAAGTTTCCTTGCTTGAAAGGACCCATCACTCTTAAACCAAACAAAAATTTTGTTTGGTTGAAATCTGTAAAAGGAATCGATGTAAAATAATTACTTTATATAGTTGTTTGGTTGAAATTCATTGACTTTTTTTTTGTTTAGTTGACAAAATGTAATAAAAAATAAGCGAAAGGTTTTGGCGTAGCGGGCGGCGTCTGGGCGAAGATCGCGGTAGCGGCGCGAAGTGACAGGCGGCGGCGATTGGCCGCCATATTTCATTATTTACATTGTATTTGGAATTACTGATTATTAAATCACGCAAATATTCGGTATATTTGAAATCTATTTAAATTTTCTTTATTTATCCAAACGCAAATGTTTAAAGCGTCGTTTGGAATCAGCGTTAAATCAAAACTCAAAAGTCTTAGAGATTAGAGCATAATGTTGGATATGAGTCAACATTAAAGGATCACTTGCAATATGAAGTTCACTACATTTGACACTTTTGAAAAAAATCCTTTTCCTCTATACTTTTCTCTTTAATGTAGTATTTTTTATGTTAGATCATAGGTTTGATTTGTTTAGTCGCAATTCTATGATATTTGTGGTATTACTCCAAGTAGTTGACTCCACCAAATTGACCTAACTACCATTAGATTTTACTTAAGTGGCATTAAATTTCAGTAAGTTTGTGAATTTCATAAAATTATTTTGAGATCTTTCAATTCTAAAATTGATTTAAATATAAAACTCTAATTAATATTCTTAGCTTAAACTAGTTGAACTTCATAGCTTCTATATATTTCTGTTAATTAGTTTAGTTTTTCTTTTATCTTTTTATGTAAGCTTACATTTTAATATTTAAATTTTATTGTTATGTGCATCATTTAAATCATGTCAAATCAACAATCACTCACTATCACATTCACTTTTTTTTAAATTACTTAATTGCTTACATCTTTTATTGTTTGTACATAGCACAATTATTGATATAGTATGCCAGCAAAATCAACTAATTTGGCAACTCGAGGGGTTAGTCAAAATGTTTGAAGATTTAAATGCTAGTACAAATGACCATTAGGATAGGCTTATGCAAGTCCAAAATTCTATAATGGAAAGTACTAATAAAATGCAAATCCTATTAGAGGCTATCATGTGGTAGATCTCCTAATTGAACCTGAATTGAACCTTAAATTATATGCTTTACCTGTTCCACTAACCCAACTCATCCCATATAGGAATATCCAAAAAGAAGGGAATCATCATGATAAGCACAACTAAGGACTTAGACATAACTATAGAGGGGACTATTACACGAGGAATGGGGATGATTTTGGGGATCTAACTAGGCAAGCCAAGGTAGAACCTCCTACATTTGATGCGGTTCCATGATTCAAACAATTTTTTGACTGGTTTAGCTAAATATATGACTTTTTGGTTTGTATTAGATGGATGATTATCAGATGGTAAACTTTGCACAAAAAAAAAAAAAAAAAAAAAAAACTTTTGGGTCGTGCCAAAAATTATTGGCCTAATATTTTCGCTAAAGAAAAGTGACTAAGCAGAGTAGTCCCTACTTGGGTAAGAAATGAAAGATATGCTTTGGCCGGTCTAAGACATTGTATAAGATGCTTCATGAATAGTTGGTGACTCTTAGGCAAGGGAATATGATAGTTATTGAGTAAGATTTAGTGTTTAGAACCTAGTACAATGACGATGATTGACAACATACCATTATATTTATCATTGATCCTCTAATATATATTAGGAAGAGGTTGAGTTACAAGATACTTAGACACTTGAGAATGCATTTTACCATTCTCTTCTCATCTAGAATCAAAAGAATCTTTCATCCATATCAAGGACTAAAGAACAATTTAGTTTTTATTCTACTCAAACTAGACCTAATCCTTCACTTATTAGTGTCCTTAACATTAAAGCCAATATTGAATCTATCTCTAAGAATAATAAGAATATCATTTATTTTAAATACTATTGAGAAGAATATATGCCACACCAATGTAACATCCAAATCTAATTTTTAAAGGATGATTGTGAGTTAGATGATGAGGACATAGAGAGGATCATTGATGAGACACCCTTATCTGATGATGATTTGGGAAATTTGATTAACCACCCTTTGAGCATCATGAGATATTTAACTGTGGAAAAGCATAAATTTGATGATTGGAGAAGAAACATTTTTAGTATGTTTGTTACTTGCAGTGAAAGAAGATGTAAGCTAGTGATTTATGGAGGTTGTGTCAAGAAACAAGGGCCAACCCAAATATCGAGCTCCATTCAGAGCCCTTTTATGTGAATTGGGTTAACCATACATCCTTTTCAATCATTACCAGGTGTATGTTACCTATAAAAATGATAAACTATGAGAACCATATATGGTGTTATGTGCTTTCAATGGATATAGCTTGTATACTCTTGGGGAGATCAATATAGAAGAGACAACACTTATTAGTTCCAATTTAATGGCAAGACTATTAAACTTTATCTTATAAAGCTCATAGAAAGGTCAACTCCACTCCACATAAGCCTACATCTTATAACCTAGATCAAAGTAAAAAAAATGTCATAAAAGTCAATTAATCAAGATTGAATCACCCACTGCTAGGAAATCCAACACGATGATGCCCAAAGTGCCATTATACCCATTTTAGAGCTAAATGTCACTATTGGAAGCATTAAATTTAAGAGTTTTTTATAGAGTTCTCAACTACAACTACTCTTCACCTACTTCATCTGAAGCTCACACCTAATTCAACTAAGACTCATATTCCTGCTATAGTTTTTAATCTTTTAGTTGTGTATGCAGATGTATGTTTAGAGGACTTACCTAATGAGCTTCTATCATGAAAAGATGCACAATATGCTATAGATTTTATCCAAAGCTCTTAACTATCAAATCTCTTGTATTATAGGATGAAGTCATTTGAGCATGTTGAGTTGAATAAGTAAGAAAATGAGTTACTTAGAAAAGGCTTCATATAGGAAAGCCTTAGTTCTTGTGCAATCCCTGTTTTATTAACACTTAAGAAAGATGGATTGTGGAGAATGTGTATTAATAGCAGAATTATCAATATGATCATCATCAAATATAGATTCTCGGTACCTAGACTTGATCACATATGGGATCAAATCTCGGGAGCAACTTATTTCATAAAGATAAATCTAAATAATGATCACTATTATATTAAACTTAGACCAGAGGATGAGTAGAAGATAGCTTTTAAAATCCTTGATGGATTTATATGAATGACTTGTGATACTCTTTAATTTATCTAATGCTCCAAGTATATTCATGAAGATCATGAATACAATATTAAAACCATTCATTGTCTCTTTCCTTGTGGCTTACTTTGATGATATCTTCATTTATAATTTTAATAAAAACTATGGTGTTCATCATCTATGATTAGTTGTAAGCAATCTTATGGAAGAAAAAAACTTTACATCAATTTAGAAAATGTCTCTTTATGAGTCAAGGAATCACATTTTTTGTTTTATAGTTACTTTTTTGGGACTCAAGCCTCTAAAGTTAAAGCCATTATATGTTGGCAAAACTCCAAAATCATTCACTGATATTATATGTTTTCATTGGCTTTGCTACATTTTGCAGTAGGTTTATTAGACATCTTAGCATTATTGTAGCTTCATTTAATAACTTCTTTAAGAAAGATATATTTAAGTGGACCACTAATACTTAATGGGCTTTTGACCAAAATAAAGTTCTTTTGATTACTTCCCCAGTTTTGAGATTATTTGATTTTTTAGGGCCTTTGAGGTTGCATATAATGCATTCAGGATAGGTATTGTGGGAGTAATAAGTCAAGGAAATTATTCTGAAGCCTACTTTAATGGGAAATTGAATGATTCTTGGTAGAGATATTTCACATATAATAAAGAATTCTATGCGATTATTTAATCCCTTAGTCATAGGAGACATTACTTACTATATAAGGGTTGTATATTCCCATTGACCATCAAGCGCTTATGTTTATCAATACCCAAATGAAGGCAAGTCATAGACATGGATAAAGTTTTTGCAAGACTCGAATTTTGTTCTCAAGCACAAGCTTGATGTTGAAAATAAGCTTGCAAATGCTCTATCCAGAGTAGTTTTGACAATTATTTCTTACAACTTTAGATTCGGATTTTAAGAGACTTGGGGATGTTTATATTTTATATCTTGACTTTAGTGACATTTATTATGGGCATAAAAACAAGCCTTTGTCCTTACTAAGGACATTTGCAGTCATTGCTAGGTACTTATACAGAAATAGATAGCTCTGCATCCCTAAGACATCCTTTAGAGATTTCTTGATCTTAGAGCTACATGCAAGAGGGATTGCTAGACATTTGGGGAGAGAGAAGAGTATAGGTTGATTGCATGTTTTACTATCCTTCTATCAAGATAGATGTAGGCAGGGTTGTACTTGGATGCTACACATGTAAGTAGACAACAACCAAACAAAGAGCTGGAAATTATATTACTTTGCTTGTACTTTGTGAACCTTTGGATTGTTTATTTATGGATTTTGTATTTTGATTATCTTGAACACCCAGGGGAGTTGATAGCATCTTTTTGGAATTGACTGATTCTCTAAAGTGACACATTTCATATCTTGCAATAAAACTAATATTACCTCTAATATTGCAAGGATATTTTTTCAAGGAGATAGTGATACTTGGTTTGCCCAATATTATAGCATATGATGGGCATGTTAGATTTATTTCATATTTTTAAAAGACTAGAGAAATTGATGGGTACTAAATTTGTTTTAGCATTTTATTGCTAAACTGAGGTAGTTAATAGGTTACTTGGAATCTATTGTGGTGCTTAGTAGGAAAGAGCATAGTGAATTGGGATTTGCACTTAGCTACTTTTGAATTTGTCTATAATAGCATTGTCTCAAAAACAACTAAATAGATACGATTTGAGATAGTATATGACTTTAATTCCAGAAGTTCTCTTGATATAGCTGATGTTTCTACTCATGCTTTTGTAGAGTATACATTCATATTTGCAAAATATTTTATCGGCTTACATGAAATTGTTAATAAACAAGTTGAATAAAGTAATATTAAATATTTTGAATATGTAAATAAAACTAGTTAGTAAAGGAATATATAGAAGGTAATTATGTGATGATTTGCATCAGATTTGAAAGAAATACCTCTATATTCAAAAGGCTTTATGCAAGAGTATGTGGACTAATTAAAATCAACAATGACGACAAGCCTTTATCCCACTAAGTGGGGTCGGCTACATGAATCCTTCGTCTACATTGTGTCCTATTATGTGTCAAATTCTCATTCAATTCAAGTATACTAAAGTCATTTTTATACATCTTAACCATGTCTTTTAGGTCTACCTCTACCTTTCTTAACATAAGGCAAATCTAATGCATCTACTCTCCTAACTGGGTCATTGGACGACCGACGCTTTATATGGACAAACCATCTAAGGCGACTCTCTCTAATCTTATCTGCCACTGGAGCTATTCCAACTTTTTCCCGAACATACACATTTTGCATTTTATCTCTAAGAGTAAAACCACTCATTCACATCTCTGCAATACTTAACTTAGTCTCATGCTTCTCTTTTATTGGCCAACATTCTGCACCATAAATCATTGTAGGTCTTACCACCATCTTATAAAATTTTCCCTTATGTTTAAGCGGTACTTTTCTATCACACAACAGGCCAGATGCATTCCTCCACTTCAACCATCCAACTTGAATTCTACTAATAACATCTCCATCTATTTCACCATAATTTTGAACAATAGAGCGTAAATATCTGAATCGCTCACTATTTTAATGACTTGATCACCTAATGTCTCAACACTACCACTATAACTTCTATAACTAAAATTACACTCCATATATTCAGTTTTAGATCTACTTAAACGAAAACCTTTAGAAGGTAGAATCATTTGTCTACCTTTTAGAAGGGTTATCAAGAATCTTATTTTCCAAAAGTTAGAGCCATCGATTTTTTTTTTAAAGAGTGTTAAGTGGGTTGTTAGAAATCAAATATCTCAAACTATTCTTTTTACAGATTGCCTTTTTTTATAAATTGTAGATCTCTTCTATCTCATGCATTTCAGATATTGTCAAATGCAATGATTTTTTGAGTTATTCTTTTAAGATTTTTGTATGATTCTTCATCTATGATTTTTGAATGATTCTTGTACAAATATTTGACCTTGCGATTTTTTATTTTATTTTAAGATCTGTATCTTTAGCTCGTGGTTTCCAAGCTATTTGATCTAATGCCCTTAAATTCATAATTGGTTACGGGGATATTTGGTTGGAAGTTAAAGGAGTGTAATGTAAATAAAATGTAAGCACTTAAATTATTTGGTGTTTGGTCTGAGGCAAAATAAACACCGTGTAAAATTTTATGGTATTTCAAATTTCCCAAATAGCCTTAATCTGTGCGTAATTGAAATAACTTTGAATCAAGCTAAACTAGAAACCATGCAAACTCTTTTTCTAGTGCGTGTGCGAATCCTTCCATAGTGTCAACCACTTCGTCTCCCACGGAGAACATTGACGCTTGGTTTTTCAATATCTTATCTCCTTCTGGTGTGGTCCTGTGGAGAGATAGTGGAGCCGCCTTCTCCTAGCTATGATGATGCGGTGGTATGGCTGCTTGGGGATCAGGTGGATAAGCTATTGAAGAGAGAAGAAATCGGCCTCATCTTGAGCAACTTGAAGAGGCTTCCCGCCACATGGAGTGGGCTAGAGTTTCCCTTGCCGAGATCGAGAAGCAGAAAGCCAAAGCCCTTCTTTGTAAGCAACTCGCTCTCCAGCTCAAAAACTGAGACTCTTGAGGATAAACTTGTTATCTGGTCTGATAGTTATTTACATATGAGCTCTTGTTGTTGATAAACTTGTTAAATCCAAGAAAAGATTTAATTTATTTTTCCTCTATGCTCTTTAATGATGAATCAATCAATTGATCACTGTTACTTGAATGTTCAAACCTTGCTGATTCTTAGATAACCCTTGAACACCAATTCTAAATTTTATGGTCCTAGTTCAGCTAGAGTTATCAATGAATTTTAGCTCATAAATGGAGATCGCTCCATCTTTAAGGGTGACTGTAGTATCTCTAGAAAGCAGCGGCCTTCTTTCTTCTCTTTCTTTTACTATATAGTGGTCGAAATTAGTACCAGACCAGTTGTCACAACATTACGAGGAGAATCTCCATGGAGAGCAACTAATTCCATTTTGATTGATGAGCAAAATGCTGTTGTAGGCTTCTTCCTTGTGGCAATGTCTAATAGGATAATTTCTAAGGGGAAGCATCCTCATCTTTGATTTTATTCTTTCAGGAGATGGTGATTTCTTGAAGATGAGTTGCAGACTAGAAGATTGTTGTGCCTCTTTTATTAGCATTTGAGGTGATCTAGAAAAGAGGAGAGTTGTATAATGCCAATTTATTTTCACATTATTTCTATGAGGATAGTTTGTTATTTTGTGAAATAGGCGAAATATGATTTGAGTGAAATAGAAGAATGGAAAATTAAAATGAAGATAGACATATAAAAACACATATTGACTTGATGGTTATTTTGATTTGTTGCTGTTGCTATAAATTCCATTATGATTTGATTGTGAGGATGATACAACTTTATTCTTTAATGCATGATTTCTCTATGAATACATCATGTGATACTTACGACAAGAGTAGACAGAGAGATTTTCCATAACTTTTTTATTATATTTTGGTTTCTAATTTGGACTTAGGCGTTCCTTTAGTTTCTTGAATATATAAAACTTGTTTTACAAAATAATGATTTTATTTTCAATCACTTTTTGTGCTAAAATGATTTTTAGTTGCATTCAACCAAATCATGGAATCTAGGAACTTCATTGTTTTACAATATCTAACTTCAAGCAAATGGGCCTTCGTATGAGTTTATTTTATCTGGATTGATGATCTAATATATAATATATTCTTGGTATGCATTTAAACGCATATGAAATTGGATGCTATTTTAGTTTTGGGCTGGAGAATATTTCGAGATTGATGAAAGTTTATGTTATGCAGAAGAGAGTGCTTTAGCCCTAGTTTTATAATTAGATTTATAAGGCGACATGTAAAAAATGGTGTTTAAGTATTCTACTTTTCATTCTTTTAAGGTATGGAAAGCTTTTTTCGTGCTCACTGACTATTAGAAAAATAATTTACTTTCTTTGGCTTGTCATTCCAACTTATGCATCCTTGTCGTATCAGTTTAACATGTGAAGTTCCTGGTATGTAACTCTCAATACATTTGATATGTTACTTTTGCGATGTTGATGATATGCAACACTCAATGTTGACTAGAAATTTTTTTTGTTCTTTATATTTAGTGCATGTCTGGATGTAGTTCTCTTGTTTCACTTTTCAGTTCATCACTTATGTGAAGATAAAAATCTTTATGTTTTTAGAGCTGGGTAAAAAAACCAAATCATTGATCAATTAGAGAGAAAAACATACTTTGTTTTGATAGAAAGCTCAGCAACTCGTTTCACATGAGAAGACTCGTCTCTAGTCGGATGAGTGTGAAGGAAGGGCAACTTAGTTGAATTGTGTGTTCAATACACATACCTCTCACGCAAAGATTCACTCACACATGGGCGACTACCGCCTAATGAACATCAAGCCACTTCTCATCATTGACAATCATACTCGAGGGATTCACCATTTGAAAAATAACACCTGCCTCTCACCGGCGAGTCTCTTTTTTTGTGTGATTAACTTAGCTGATGTGTACTTACATTATGTAACTGCCTCTCTACTCTATAAAAGGGGGGAATTTTGAGGAGGTAGGGAGCTTTTTGGGCTTTTTTGGACTTTCAGCTCTTTGTACTTTCTCTGAGAGTAAGAGGAATAGATATTTGCAATCAATCATCAACATAGTGGATTTTCTTACATGTTATATTTTTTTAAACTCTACTATTTTACTATTGTTCTACTCGACTTAGTTTCTTTTCTTAAGTGCCTAAGTGGTTCTGTATTACTCTACAGCCAAATTTAGGTTCAACATTACTAGTCTTTATAATATTATTTTAAAGACAAAAGATGTAAGATTAGTGGAGAAAGAGTTTGTTGGTTCCTATTTTTAAGATTAAATGAGATAATACAAGAGTGTGCAAATTATAGAATGATTAAGTTATTGTGTCATACATTAAAATTATGGGAGAGAGTATTTGAGTATAGGTTACAATGTCATACAAAATTTTTTAAAATCAATGTGGATTCATACTGGATAGGTCTATTATGGATGCTATACATTTGCTGAAAGGTTTATTGGAGAAATATAGGAATAAGACAGATCTACATATGATATTTGTTGATTTAGAGAAAACATATGATAAAGTTTTAAGAGAAGTGCTTTGGAGAGTTCTGGAAAAGAATGGAGTTAATATTGCTTATATTCAAGTCATTAAGGATATTTATACTGGAGTTGTTACTTGTGTTCAAACACAAGGATAATTGATCAAGTATTTTTTTTAGTTGTATTATGTCAAGGATTTAGATATTATATTTGTTGACAAAATATTATAGATGTTCTCAGTAGACATTTACAAGAGGATTTACCTTGGTGTATGTTTTTGCTAATGACATTCTTCTTATTGATAAGACTAGAGAGGGAGTTCAAGAGAAACTTGAATTATAGAGAAGGTTTTCGTTTTAATAGATTTAAAACTGAGTATATGGAGCGTAATTTTAGTTGTAAAAGATCTAATGGTGTGATTGTGATATTAAGTGATCAAGTCATTAAAAAGAGTGAAAGTTTTAGATATTTTGGGTCTATTGTTCAAAATGATGGTGAAATAGATGGAGATGTTATTAGTAGAATTCAGGTTGGATGGTTGAAGTGGAGGAACGCATCTAGCCTATTGTGTGATAGAAAAATACCGCTTAGACTTTAAGAAAATTTTTATATGATGGTGGTAAGATCTAAAGTTGCAAATGAGCCGAGTCGAGACGAGTACAGGCTTGTTCGAGTTCAAGCTCGTTTATCATTATTGAGCTCGAGCTCGTTTAAAAAAATCTTGTTCGAGCTCGGCTCGAGCTTGTTCGCAAGTTCGGTTCAGATTGGGCTTATCGAGCCTGTTAACAAGCAGCTCATTTAATGAAATAAACGAGCCTTAATCGAGCTTGTTGAGCGTGTTGAAATATATAATCGCTTTATGAATAAGCTTTAATAATCGAGCTATAATCGAGCTTAACTTGAGCTTGTTCAAACTTTAAATGATCTTGTTGAACATAAATGAACTGAACAACAACTTGTTCAAACTTGTTTATTTAACAATCGAGTATTTACAAAAGTGTTCAAGCTCATTCGATTAGTTAAATGAACGAACATGAACGAGTTCTAATCAAGCTGAGTCACGAGTAGCTTGTTGAACGCTCGGTTCATTTGCAGCCCTAGTAAGATCTGAATGATTTATGGCATAAAATGTTGGCCAGTAAAAGAGAAGCATAAACATAAAGTTATTTGTTGCAGAGATGAGGATGCTCAGGTGGATAAATGGCTTTACTCTTAGAGAGAAAATGTGAAATGAATATATATGTGAAAGGGTTTGAGTAGCCCTAGTGGTAGATAAGATCAGAGAGAGTCGCCTTAGATGATTTGGTCACATAAAGCTTTGGTCATCCGATGATCCAATTGGGAGTGTAGATGTATTAAATTTGTCTTATATCTAAGTATATTAGAATTAAGTGAAACATTGATAGGATACAATGAAGAAGAAGGATTCATGTAGCCGACCTCGCATAGTGGGATAAAGTCTTGTTGTTGTTGTTGTATACGCTAAGGATCAATTTTAAGTCTATATTTTCTTGCTTCAGTATGGATGTTACTGCTAGACATATGGGATGATGTACATTGGTGTATGCTTTTTGTTGATGATATGCTTCTTGTTGATTAGGCTAGGGAAGAGAAGAGAGTTTAAGAAAAACATGAATTATGGAGGTCAACCTTAGAGCCTAAAAGCTTTTGTTTGGTAGATCTAACACCGAATAAATGGGGTATAATTTTCATAGTAGTGACTCGAGTGGTGGGGTTGTGATAATGGGTGATCAAATCATAAAAAAGAGCGAATTTCTTAGATTTCTTGGTTCTATTGTTCAACTTGATGGTGAAATAGATATGGATGATATTAGTAGAATTCAAGTTGGTCGATTGAAGTGGAGGAATGCATTGGGAATGTTGTGTGATAAAAAAGTATCGCTTAGACTTAAGGTAAAATTTGATAAGATGATGGTGAGAACTGCAATGCTTTATGGTGTAGAATGTTGGTCATTAAAAGAGAAGCATAAAAGAAAGTGTTGCATGCAAGCCATTTTAGCCTAGTTGTTGAGATATTAGCCTTTTAAACATGAGATATTGGGTTCAAAGCTTGCATATGTATTGTGCGTGTGAGTTTGCAGGTACATTTTCTCAAATGCCCCCAAAAAAATTAAGTGTCGCAAAGATGAAGATGCTAAGGTGGATGACTTTACACCTAGAGACAAAATGTGAAACAAATATATCCGTGAAAAGGTTAGAGTAGTTCTAGTGGTAAATAAGATTAGGGAGAGTTGCCTTAGATGGATTGGTCACATAAAATGTTGGCTGTCTGATGACCTAGTTAGGAGAGTAGATGCATTAGATTCGATTTATGTAAAAAAAGTAGTGGTAGACCTAGAAAGACTTGGTTAGGAAGTATAAAAAAATGACTTTAATTTATTAGAATTAAATTAGTATATGACACTTAATAGCGCACAACGGTGAAAAAGAATTCATGTAGCCAACGTGAAAAGGTTAGTTCTAGTGGTAAATAAGATTAGGGAGAGTTGCCTTAGATGGATTGGTCACATAAAATGTTGGCTGTCTGATGACCTAGTTAGGAGAGTAGATGCATTAGATTCGATTTATGTAAAAAAAGTAGTGGTAGACCTAGAAAGACTTGGTTAGGAAGTATAAAAAAATGACTTTAATTTATTAGAATTAAATTAGTATATGACACTTAATAGCGCACAATGGTGAAAAAGAATTCATGTAGCCAACCCTATGTAGTGGGTAAAAAAAAGGATGGAGCATTGTAGTGAATTGGATGCTTCTTTCTTTGGCTACATTTTTAGATTGTTGTGTTGATAATGGTATGTTAGCTTGATTACGGTATGAAATGTTGGAATCCTTGAGGGCGTACTCTATTTAGGATTCATCTCTTCATGAATAAGGAGATTTTTAAAAGCATGCCCTTTTTTATGTGGAGAGACTTACTGTTTGTCCTTTAGGGAACAAGGAGTGATCATTGGTTTTTGGACTTGTGATACCTTTTAGCTTTTTTGAGGTCACAATGGAAGGGAAAATTGTGACCTACCTTGTAGTTATAAGATTTGGAGTGAGTTCTTTCTTAACTCAATAGAAGATGAAGTTATTTGGTCATGCCCATTTTTTTCAAATAGTATGAACAAAATCTTCAAGATTGTGTGAGATTTCTAAATTTGTGCTTGATGTTAGAGGGATGTTTAGTTAATTTTAGGGGTGTCAATTCAGGTTGGCAGGTTGGGTTTGTCGACCGAATCATTTCGGCGGAATAGGTTTGACTGAATCCAGGCCGTTTATTAAAGCGTCAAAAACCTTAACCAGAACCTGACCTAACTTCAATCTGATTGACCCGACATGACCTGAATGATGTATTTATATATGCATTCTAGGTGAAAATCAAGTCAAAATTCAGTCAAATTTGGGTTCGTGGGTAAAATTACGTCAGTTTTGGGTTCGCAGGTCAATTTCGGGTCAAATTCGAGTTGGCGAGTCAAAATTGGGTCAATTTCGGGTTGGTGAGTCAACTCAAACTCGATCCCAAATATTAAACGGGTCAATTTCTTCGACTTGAACCCGACCCAAATATTATTCGGGTCAACCCGAACCCGGATTTTTCGAGCCGGGTTCGTGTCGGGTCAATTTTTGACACTCCTAGTTAATTGAACTTATTTAGCTCAAGGGTTATTGTTATTGTTCTTTTTGATGGAGAGAAGAATATATGATAATTGCTATGATGATAAAGTCTAAGTTTTTTGCATGATTTTTATGTTATCATCTATGTTTGGTGATATTTGTAGATCTTATCCTTTGGTTTCTTGTTGTATGAATAAAACTTTTGAGTTTGTTAGGTTGAAGAGTGATTGGAAGCTTAAGAATGACATGCAAGAATATTCAAAGTCACAAATTAACCTAGGTTAAGATTTACCTAGAACTCATGGTTAGCTAGCAAGATGTGTGGAGAGTTTTTTTTGTTGAAGAAGTTGAGATCGATTGACGTTACCTTGATCTTGAAATAATTTAATTTCAAGTTATAGAGAAGCAGAAAAAGTACTAGGAGGCTTTGATTGGTTTTTCCAAAGTACATGAGGAAGCTCTTTATTGGTTAAGGATGGACTTCTCTCAATTTGGAGCTAAAGGACTTCATTTGATGATTTCTGAGCTAGAACTCAGATTATTTCAGATGATCTATGAGATATTTTATTCTTTCTCAACTCATGCAATGGAAATGTATTTATGATCAATGAAGCATCATCACAAACTTAATGGCTAGAGGAGTTTATTTAACAAATAGTATTGAAGGAAGAGGTGGACAAGGTTGCGACCCAAGAACAAAGAAGGCTGCCATTATAGTTTTTTATAAGGAATTCAATTGGCTTGTCAAAAAATGAGAAGTTGTATTAATGATTATGATGTTGACTAAATATTGAATTTTTACCTGACCATGGGGGTAATGTAGGATGTTGACGAAGTGGGTAATTTTATCTCTTCTAAAATTGATAATAAATGCAGTTAGGAAGTTGGTAAAATAGGTTGATAGTAGTTTTTATGCTTTTCTTTCACTTTTTTTTATTATGATGTAATCTTGTGGTAACTTGTACTCTTGTATAATCATAATATTCTATTGATAATGAATTTTGATATTCATTGACTTTGTATACCTTATCTAAGAAATTAATTGAGTTGTGATATGATGTTGTTAGGGCGATAAGTTTTATATGACTACAAACATTAATGCATATTAGTAGTTGAAGTTCACCTAGATAATTGTAATGTGGAGATTGACTTGAGCTTATCCAGATTAATTGGATTTTTGTCAGTTTTTGAGGTTTGGATTGGGATTGATCTCACCATTTAAGGGTCATTGCCTTAAACTTATTTAGAGTGATTAGTCTAGCGAGGAATCGTAGGATTAAATTGTAACATAGAAGCATGAGTTGATAAACTATCATATTATCTCAAGATTGGTCTAACCCTTTCAAGGTTATACTTTGACATTGACCATGTGTGGTAGTCCAATGAGGTATTGGAAATTGAGTCACAACGCAAGATGTGTATGAGTTGATTTGGGCATTGAATCCTTCTTGCATTGATTAGAGCTTTTCAAGGGTGACATATGACCCTCCCTAGGGGTAGACATTTAGTGGGTGACTATTGAAATGAGTTGTTATAAAAGATGATTTACCATTGATAAATAAACTTCTTTAAATGTTTGTGTGACAAGGGGTTACAATTCATTAATAGTGTGAGGGAGTTTTTTGTGTTCTATGTTTGAGGGAGAATCTTGCCTATGAAATCTAGTTTGTGCATTTCAAATTTGATGATCATGATAATATATTGTAGAACATTTCCATAAATAGGTGAGCTTGCTTTAAGTGAACCTTTTCTCGTTAATTACAAGTTGTGAAGGACTTGGTCCTTTACAAAGGTAGGTCAAGGTTTATCCTTCATGCTAGTATATAGGTTGTCTTTGAAATGCCACGTTGAGTTTTTATATCTTTCATGTTTTGATATTAATTTAGATTTTGGCATATTTTACCATTTTTATTAGATGCATTGAAGTCTTGACCTTGGAGCTATTTTTCTTGATGTTAATTGGTTAATGGCTTCAACATTGAAGCATATGTGAAAAGGTGCTTCACTAGTTGGAGTTTATGTTGTTGTGGAATAAACAAGAAGAACAAGTGTTGATTCCCCGGTGCATTGCTCTAGCCTCTTTTAAGCATGTTTAAGCCCTCTCATGATAGTGCGATTGGTGATTTTAGTTTGTTTTTTTGAGGATGTGTTGCTACGTGTGTAGCAATTTGATGCGTTGCTCTAGGCAAAATTAAGTAGAGACCTCACTTGTAAACTTTGTATTATTATTTATCACAATGATTGGTAGAAGGCTAATTTTCAAGATGATATTTTCCTAAGTAAATTGTCATGCATTAATTTTTATTAGTTTAGAGAGTATCTCAACCTTGGTGAAGTTTTCAGCCATGTTTATAAATTTTTGCTTGTTAGTTGTGTAGGGAAATGATCAATGATATGGATTCCTTGTTTTGCAAATGGCTAGAGACTTTAGATGGAGGAGACTTTTACTGGTAGAATATGAGACATATTTAAATGGATTTGTTAATTTTCACATTTCTACATAAACTTGATTGAATCTCATTTTATAACAGACTTGTAGAATTCTTGCTTTAGTATCTTAAGAGGCAAGGGCTCTACCATTTTGCTGTTCATGCACCTTTCGGATCAGACATTCTGATGGTTTTATCTTGCCTTAGATGGAGATATGCACTTATGATGTGAAAAATGCTTTATTCAACATTTCATCATCAATTAGTGTCAATTTTGCTAACCTTCTATATTGTACAACAATGATGATTTGATCATCAGGCATTATACCATTTCAATAGAAACAATGAGATATATCCATAAAGGTACTTGACTAGCATTAAGTTTATTTATTTTCTAGGGGCTTTGGCTGCTAGGTAGTGGATGTGTTTGATGAGTTCCTTTTGTGTTATTCCTTGTGGGTGACGTTTTTGCTATTTAGGAATTGTGTCATTTGAAAGGTGTTGCACTTGACTAGTAAGTACTTCAATATGTCCATATATTGCATTAGCTATTCATTTCAGTCATCACCCCTGCTCTTGACCTGTGATATAGTTTACTTATTGTTAGTATGAATGGACATGCTTAAGATCTACAATCAATAGCTACTTTAAGCCTTAATATGACTACATTATACTTGATGAATTTGGTGGTGCAAAAAATTTCTAGTGCAACCTTGATTCATGTTCTAGCATGATGTTTTGTAGAGAAATAAGCAAGGGTTCAATATTGAATATGGAGTTTCTTTAGGCTTCGTTAGTGTTCATGAATTGGAATTTGAATGACTAGGTTTGACCAAGCATTCCATGATGAAGTTTGCAAGGACTTGTGATTTGATGTTAGGATGGAAGATGGAATATATTTCACATTTCCCCAATTTGTTTGGCCATTTGAGAAGTATTCTAATGGCCTTAGGCTTTTGCATGATAGATTTTTGCAGTTGTATGTAAACTATTGTAATATTAGTTTGGAATTGAGACCGTTGCTTTATGGCAGAGAGCACTAGAGTTAGGGTTATATGGCCTGTTATGGCATATTATCCCTAAGTGTTGGTGAGAATCTTTTCAATATATTATATATTGTTTGTTGGAAGTTGTTATCTTCTTTAAATACAATATAAAGCTTAGAGCTAGAAGAGAGATGACATGGTGTAAATGCAAGGCTTATTTGGTTATGGGCTTGGAAAGCAAAGAAGTTAGGTAACACCATTTGTTCGAAAGTGGACTAACATTAATCAAAATATGAAAAACTAGTTTAACAAATGCCTCTAGAATCTTGAAGGACAAATATATGTACCCTAATTCATAAGGAAGTAGGGAATAATTGTTATTTGCCACGTTAGGTGTTGTACTTTGATGTTGTAAGAAGAAATGTCTTGGATTTTTTTTTTTTGTGTGTTAGATGTTGTTTCTTGATCAGTGACTGTAAAACCTATAATTTTTCAGAAGATGACATTGTAAATTCTAATAAGAGTCTTGATGGTCTCGACTGTGCTTGATGGAGAGTGTGATCAAACATTTTGTTGATTCGCCAACCACCTTTATCCTTATTAAAGTGGGAAATTTATCTTCAGATTGGTTGTTGAGGTTTTTTGATAATAACATTGTATGCTGATTTGGAGTTGACTATCATGAATTGTATTGAATTATTTGTAGGGGTTATTTGTCATTTGTGATAAAAATGTGCTAGTGCCTTTAATGCTTGCAAAATGCTTACCAAATTTTAATAAGGCCCCAATTACCGGTGGCATCTTTTTTTAGAAAGACTAATATGATGAAAGTAAGAGTAGCGAAGGATGTCTGCAAAACTTCAATTATCGATTTAGATCCTCTTCACATTGAAGTAGGGTTCTTGAATTGTAACATTTATTACTAATTGATTTTGATGTGTGGTTTTTACCCATTTGAGATCTAGTCATTAATAAATGATAAATTATAAACTCAAGCTCTTTTTTCTAGTTCCTTAGGATTAGTAAGGATAAATGAAGGGATGAACCTTCAATAGTAGTTTCTATTTTGCATGCAATGTGTTTCTCATCCTATAGGGGTTGTGGTGTGTCACACCCTAAATGACCTCCCCTATTCTAGGGTCAGTCTGAGGTGTAACAGAATAGGATGACTCGATTAGACACAAATTCCACCAACACGTTTCAACATGTGACATTTCAGAACAAACAAGTGAAATTTGTATCTCATCAAATCCTCACAAACAAATTCATATATTTTGTTTTTCTTAATTAACAAATTCATATCACGTAGGCAGTGAGAATCTTCAAGTTTATACACAAATATAGAAGTACAAAACATCGGTGTTAAAATTTTATCGTCAAAAAAATCTTTATAATCTTCCAAAATTATACACCCAAAAAATTGTACAAATCAACAAAACTAACCTCTTCTTGAAATCTCAGGTTATCGTCATCATAAAATTTAGTGACAAATAAAGTTAAAAGCTCAAAGACGTAGAAATAAGCGTCATTATATTTGAAATTTGCGAAAATAAGAGTGATAAAATATCGCAAAAATCAACAATATTAGAAAATAGTCAGATAAATAATTTGTCATTTCATTGTCATTTCATAGGAGTCGATAATTTGTTCAGTTATTTAATGAAGCAATTTCTATTCTATATCAAATCCTTTTCCTAGAAATGTTATTTATAATTTCATAGGTTTTGACTTTCATAACATAAGGTCGTCCATCGTCACTAAAGTCAAGGTAAGGCGGTAGGTCATCTTCTTTTCTAACTCTCCCATTAATCCGGCGGTCCCAACCTCAATGTCAGTCGGAATACCAAGATCTCAAAGCCATCTCGTCGAATTTTTTCATCTGTAGATTTTATAACATAGTCTTCCTATCATAATTTCCGATATTTCTCACGCATCACATTACTTCATTTAACAATTAATAATGCATGTTTTAAAACATTTTCATATGCACAACCATATGCACAACAAGATCTTATGATATTAAGACAATTGATTAACTAACTTATAATCATTGTAAATCGGTAATATATATTAATAAGCGTTTGTATTTCTTTCTGATATGTAATATCTATATGTCATTCATACAATTAATAAAATCGGTAAGAATGTAAAACGATTGGCATACATTAGGTATAGAACCGAATTTAAATTAGAATTATGTGTCTCCCGGTTTCGTGATGTGCTTCGGCTTTTGAGTACTATAATTGAATAACTCTTATGAATACGAAATTTATAAATAAATTTAACGTAGCTTTTCCCAAGCTTAAACTTTATTCTTACTGAAGTTGATGTCCCTCATATAATCTTTCGTAACATGAGCCACAGATCTTTAACTAATGCCAATACTAATTACCTGATTAAATTAGCAAAAAAAATAAAATTAATTAAATGTAATAACATACTATAACTAAAGAAGCCATCACAATTTTTCCCATTCTAATTCACATTCCAATATCAGTCATAGTAGGAAATGAAAACAGGAAAAGTCTGCATACTCACCTAACCGCCAATATTCCTATTTACAACTTCTATCACAATTTTCGCACGAGGAAAGTCGGTAGAAGGAAATGGAATAGAAAAGAAACCTAGTCACGAACTCCCTACCCTCCTGTCGGCCAGACTTAATGCCAACCACGAGCGGTCGACTCTAAACCCTCATCTCGCGTGGATTTGCCTCACGACGTTCCAAAGAAGAGGTAGCGGTTCCGGCCAGCCGGAGCGGTTCAGCGGCCGTGATTCCTCTCGAGCTCATGCGCTGGTCGCGGGAGGCGGTCAGTTAAAGCCGAGAAGAAGGAAGGGATTAGCCGCGGCATGGAGGAGACGGACCCGCAATTCAAAATGTGCGGCTAGAGGAAATGAAATAAAAAAGGAACGGGTATACTTTTCGAGAGATCCCAGCCAAACACACGTCAAATTCCTTAATCCAGTTGCATGCGGAGGGGTTTGTCTTGAGTAACATTCTTCTGATAAAATTAGATTATTTTTTTAAAAAAATTATTAACTAAAAATTAGCTTTGGATATTACAATCTCTCCTTAAAAAAAAATTTCGTCCTCGAAATTTCTTCTCAATCATTCGAATAGGAAGGGGAACTTCTGTCTCATCTCTTGGTCAGCCTCCCAAGTAGCTTCTTTGATCGGTCTGTACTTTCATTTAATTTTAACATAAGAAATTTGTCTGTTTCTTAATTTTTTCACATCAAATTCCAAAATCTTTTTTAGCTCCAATGCATAAGTCAAATCTGTTGTATTTCAAATTTTGTGTATGGAATCTTCTGCTCTGAATCTGTGATCCATTTTCTCAACATTGAAATGTGAAAGACGTTGTGAATGTCTGCGTTCAATGGGTAAAGCAATCTAAACCTTGTCAATCCTTTCATGATTTAAAGGTCCATATGCAATTTACTTAGTGACCAAATCTAATTCTTTCAAAGGTTGACTTTCAAGAATACAAATTCTCCAACTTGAAATTCTACAGCTCGGTGTTTTAAGTCGTAATACTTCTCCCGATCACGGCTTTCTATCCCGATTAATCGATTTTCTCAGCTGATGAACTACGGACTAAGTCGTCTACTTGACCCGCCAGAGTTCTACACTTCCACCATACAGCTTTATACGGGCTCGATCTTGGGATTGTAGCTATTATTGTAAGAAACTCGATCGGAGGAATATGATCTTCCCATTCTAAAATCTAAAACACATACCTCAAAATCCTCTAAGACTTGTTCTTTCGATTGTCCATTCGAGGATTAAAAGCGTACTTAAGTGTAGCGTGTGCAGCCTCTCAATTCCATTCCATAATCCGGAAGTAAATCTACCATCTCACGAGATGATCACTTTGGAACAATGAAGTCTTCTGATTTCTTTAACATATAATCTGACAATTTATCAGTGCTGCGTTTTGTAGGTAAGAAATGGTGACTTAATCTATCCATAACAACCCAAAATCTTATCACGACCTTTGCATTTTAGAAATCCCATAACAAAATCCATTGCAATTTCTTCTCATTTTCACTCAAGTATAGGTAATGACGTACAAATCTCTTTGATGCCGCTTTAACAATCCAAACGGCGTTTAGACATATTCGTATGTCTTTCTTCATACCGCCAAAATGCTACTTTTAAATCTTTATACATTTTCAACTACCGGATAAATAATGTATCCGCCCAATGAGCCTCCAGAAATTTTTTTCTGATTCATCCTATCATGTTGTAATTCTTAGAATAACACCCTCTATATCTACAGTAAAATTCTGTTTCTTACTAGTTTGGATTTGTTCAATGAATTTTTGATATTCACGATCCAATTTCTGTGCAGCTTTGATTCTGTCAAATAAAGTTGATTGCAATGTTAATTGATATAAATGCTGATCATCATTTGAATCTTTTAACTTTTGTAAAGCGCAATTCTCTCGATTCGACTTTGAGTAATAATCCAACATTTTCCTGACTTGCAATGCATTTGCCACCACATTTTTGCGACAATATCGAATATTTAAATCATAATCTTTAATGAACTCATCTTCTTTTTCTTGATCTTCTTTTGTGTAAAGATATATTTAAGACTCGATGATTAGTAAAATTTTGCATTTCACTGCATAAGTAATGTCTAATTTTAAAGAACACAACAAATGCTAACTCTAGATAATGAATGGGATAATTTCTTTCATGAGGTTTTAATTGTCACCGATAAGAATCTCTTTTTTGTTCGCGTTAAAACACAACCCAAACCTTTAAAGATACATCACTAAATATTTGGAATCCTTGGTCCGATGGAATATAAAATTGGTGTAGTGGTCAAATCTTTTCTCTTGAAAACTTTGTTCACATTCAATTGTCCATTGAAATCTGACATCCTTTCTCATTAAATTAGATAGAGGCATTGCAATATAAGAAAATCTCTTGACAAACTTCCTGCAATAACCAGCTAAGCCCAGAAAATTGCGAACTTCTGTAACATTTTTTGGTGCAGGCCATTCCAAAATTTCCTTTACTTTGAGAGGATCAACAGAAACTCCTTCGCCACTGATAATATGACCCAGAAATGCGACACTACGTATCCAAAACTCACATTTTGAAAATTTGACATACAATTGATTCTGCCTTAACAACTCTAAAACAATACTCAGATGATTTGCATGCTTTTCATTAGTTTTATAATAAATCAGAATATCATCAATGAAGATGATAACAAACCTGAGGTTTGAAAATACGATTCATTAAATCCATAAAGCGAGCATTAGTTAAATCAAATGACATAAGAAATTCATAAATGTAAATGCGGTTCCAAAGTTTGTTTTAAAATATCGGTATCTTTAACTTCTAACGATGATATCCGGATCTCGATCAATTCAAAAATACAATAGCTCAACTAATCAAATAAATCATCAATCTTGGTAGTGGATACTTGTTGATTGTCACTTTGTTTAACTCCATGTCAATACACAATGATAGATCCATCCTTTTCTTAACAAATAGCCGACGCTCTGAGTTCTTTGGGCCTAATAAATCCTTTGTTCGTCAATTCCTGCAATTGACACTTCAATTCATGCAATTCCTTAGGAGCCATCCTGTAAGGAGATTTATGTATAGCAGTTGTACCAGGTTGTACATCAATCCCAAACTCCACTTCTCGTTTTGGTGGCAACCACGGTAATTCCTCGAAACACATCGTGAAACAACTCGAATGTTTTTTTCAAACACTTCCTTATTCACATCTAATTTGGCCGTACAATTTCACCGCTTCTTAAATATTTACTCAATTTCACTCTAATCAAAGAAGACATTCTTATCATAAGAAAAATAAAATGATTTTTCACTGCATAAAATTTCACTCTCTTCCATTCAATTGTGCAAGTATTTGATCAACCAATTCATACCTAGTATAATGTCAAAATGTCTAATTGGTCAGATAATTAATTCCGTAGGAAATTGTTTATATTCAATGTTAATGTCAACAACACATTTCCTATTTATACTACTATCACCGTAAGGCATTCTCATTCAATACGTGTATCTAATATCAACAGAACGTGGAAAAGAATCGAATTAACGAATGTGAAGCGAATCAAACAACCGAAATGATCGAAATTTTAAGCATACCGACACCACCGTTTGATTCCTTCGCTTCTGCGGTGATGGCAAAACTCGGCTTTTCTTGGAGGGTTGGTTTTACGTTCAAGTTTCTTCTTTTCAATTGAAGGTTCCATATAAACGTGTTACCGGCTTTCGGCTTCCAAAACTTTCTTTGTTGATCGCTCGATAATTGAATGATTTTATATCATTTTTCTTCTCCATGGGCAATCTGTGATGTCCAACGACCACATTGTAGCATTTCGATCCTCAAATATTGTCAAAATATCTCTTTCCACACTTATCACAAATAGGTTTTCCAATTTGTTTATTTATATCAAACTTAAATTTCTTGCTAAAATCGCTTTCTTTCAAAACTTTTTTCTTGCTGTCTGCGAATCCCAATGTTCTTGGAAAAGTTCAACTCATTTTCAATTCTCCTCTTTCAATAACACAGAACTCCGATATCAAATGATCGCATCTTGATAATTGATCTCGCAAAATCTATGACATTTCTTTTCGCATATGGATATAATGTAGCATATCTGAAAGAGAAGTGAACTCGGCTTCATACTGCATTATAGTATTTGATCCTTGAATTAGATTGAAAAATTTGTCTTGTAAAGCAAGTCTGATTGATGGTGGAATAAACTAATCTTTGAACACTTTAATATAGTCATTTCATTTGATCTGTGTAATAGGTACCATTTCAAACCTTTCCCTGTGTTGAGTCACCATCTTTTCGCTTCCCCCCAATACAAAGTAGTGTCTTACTCTTACGTTTTCGCAAATCATCCCATCCGTAATTTTTTTTAATTTTAAGCAGCCAATCTTTCGCCACTATAGGATCGCTGGCTCCCTTGAATGCTGGTGGCTTGAATGATTGAAATATCCTCAAATGCCGATTCACTTCTGAACAAAACTCAGATCTGGGCCCACTAGTCGCAGATTTTTTCATAGATGCTATCTTATCAACTACTTGGGAAATCAACTAAACTACCCCTTGCAATTCATCGGATCTACCTTCACCACTTGCTCTAGGTTGTATTTCACTCCTGTGAGAATTATCTCCGGCATGTAGTTCGGGGTCTATAGCTAGTATGGAGGATTGACCATCTAACCTCTCTGGCATTTCTTCATGCTGCATGCCAAGGGAGGGGTTTCGGTGCTACAGTAACATTGGTACAGTAACAAAATTAGATTATTTAAAAAAAATTATTAACTAGAAATTAGCTTTGGATATTACATGGTGGGCATCCTTCTTTGTCATTCTCTCTCTCTCTCTCTCTCTCTCTCAAGGCATATCAAACTTCAAATAGTGTTTTAATCTTTAAAGAATTGACCTAGTTGTCCCAACGAATGAGTATTTCTAATAATTAATTATGTTGGTTGCATACTTTTGTGGTGTGTCATGAAAGTTGAAATATTTGTTAGGAATACTAGTGATTAGTTTACTGAGGAAGGGCCATTTGACATATTTGTCATTTTGAATGCTTGCAAGATATTAGAATAGGGCATCTTTATTGGTGTAGTCTTGCTTAGGTTGTGGCTATTTTTATGGTTATTGTTGTTGATGGTTCACTAGAGGATGATTTAGAGGTTCATTTTATTTTGATGGATGTTGGATTTGTGAGAAGAATCTTAAATGCTTGTTCTATAGGCAATTAATTAGTCAACAAAGTAGGCATAGATTCTCCATTTGCATTTCCATTTAACACATGTGATGTACAGAAGGGGTAAAATTATATCTGTGCCATTTTCTATTACTTGATTAGTGGAGAGAGTGTGTATGTATGGCTTTACAATAATTGTTTTACGGAGTTATTTTTTATTTTAGTGAAGGAAAGCAAGATTCCCTCAGCATTACACATGTTGCTTTGATCATTAAGGAGATTGGGATTTTAGATATGGAATGTTCAATTCTTTGATTCTTAATAACAACAAACTTGCAATTTGTTTATATGAGTGAAAAAGTTTCCCATGAACTTGGCCAAACTATTATTTGTTGAAAATAATTTGAGGTTTTATTAGAGAACTTCAGGGCATGTCATTCATAGTGATCATTCACTTCATCACATATAGGCTAATAAAAGGTGAGTTTGCAACAAGGAATGTTTTCTCTTGGAAGTTCTAATGGCTAAGTTAATACATGGGATTGAAAGCATAGGAAATAGAGGGACAACTTATCCTTTCTTAAGAGATTAAAATAGAAAGAAATATTTTCTTGGGTTTGAAGTTATTTTTTCTCCAAAGTGGGGTGCTTATAGATATGTGGTGAAAGTTTAGGTTGATTTGTCTATATGAATGGTTGATGGAGAAAACTTTATCTTTGAGATCCATGCTGGATAGAAATGGCTATAATGGAGGGGTATTCTAGTATTTTAGTTGTTCAAAGAGTTTAGAAGTGATAAACATCATTGTTGAGATTGCTATTATATTTTTCTACCCCATTGGAATGTTGGAACATAGCCTTTAGGCTTTTATATACATGTTATTGGGACTTGAACCAAGCTGTTGAATGGCTTTCAAATTTATGTTAGACATGATCTGAAATAGGGTAGTTGTCTTGGTTGATGTCTCAACTTTGAAGTTTAATTTCATGAATTTGTTAGAAGGATTATTATACATTTTGAGGTGATTTAGAGGTTATGTTACTTTGTTGTGCCTTCATTGCACTATATTTGTTGAAGCCTGAATTTTTTTGCTACAATTTTGATGATTATGATTAGTTTATACTTCATAATTTTATAAACATACATCAATACACTTGATCACTTATGATCACCACTATTTAGAACATCATGTGGATGAATCATAATTTTTGTTATAGTAAATACCATTATCATTATAATTCATATAGTGAACATGTGAACGACTACATAGCCTCTTATCATTTATATGGCATTTGGAATCAATTTTATAGAGTTTCTCTTAGATCTCATTGTGCCTCATATTTTTATATAGTCAAAATTAAGACTCTTGATGGTAAATAGGGCTTTCATGTCCAAGCTTAGTTGCATTTCAAAATAGACATTCCTCTTCACATGCTCCATTACTCTTCTTAGTACCACAAGCTTCACCAACATAATAGTGCCATACTTTCCCATAAACTCTATTTACATCATTATCCCATCTTATCCCAAAAGTCCACCTATCTTATTATCTTTCAGTCCCAATACTATCATATATTCAAGCTATTCAACATATTAATCAATGCTTGTTATCGAGCTTGAGTGTGATGTTATACTTGAAATTAAGTTTTCATTTTGTACTTGAGATTGAGCTTAATGTTATACCTAAGTTGGAGATATTGCTGAGTTTGAGATGAACTAATGCTCGAGCATGCACATGAGATTGTGCTAGAACCTAATGTTGAGAGTGATGATTACTCCATACTCATCTATTGGTATCATTCAACTACATCTTAAGCTAGAGATACAAGATGCTACCTAGGTTCAGTCTAAAGCACCTTCAATCATTATTATCAATATGCTTAGATGGAGATACAAGATATTCCATTGTCTCCTGTCTCCCGTACAATATCCTAATCCACTACTTATTAGATGGGTGATTTTATTCTACCTTACTGCCACCACTTGATTTTCTTGTGATTCTAATTTCATTTATTGATCACATCCAAGGGCATGAAGAATTTCAATTTCTAGAATGAAAGCCCATTAAATTTTTATACATGTATCGTCTATCTCTATCACAGTTTTACAAGATGCTTATGTGCTATTTTTTCCTTTATTACCATCATGCCATCATATCTTTAGAGAAGAGTTTCTTTTAGTTCAAGTGCATTAATGCAAGATTATCATTGTCATTCCTTAATCAAATCATTACAATCTCCATATGTGTTTTTACTACTAAAAATAACTTTAAACATCTTAATATTGTTTACTTGGTACACTTCCTATCTTTCCTTATTTTACTTTAGCATCTTAAGTATGGTTATGAACCCTTGTTTATAAAAGGCATTATATAACCTTCTATACTGATCATTGAATATATTGTTAATTTGAAAGAGTGGTGATTTAAATTTTACTCTCACCCTCTCTTCGAGTTGTGTACTATTCTTTCTTCCACTTATGTTATGTACCCTTTCTCCCTTTTTTCCTCTCTCTCCTCCCTTTTTGGGTTATGATTACTCACATAAACATCAATAATCATTTTGTCATGTTTACTGAACTTCAATATTACTTGCCTCATCTTTATTGAAGCATTTCTTTTGGCTTGGGTGAATTGATGCAATATTTTTAAAGCTATCAATTCTTTGATAAAATTATGTCAAGCTCTATACACTCTTTTTAGTACTTGTAAAATAATTTTAAACATGTTTATTTTATTTTTCTTATTATTTCATATAATAAGTGCACATTATGCTTTCCCTATTAAGTTTTAGCATTTTAAGTAAGGTTTATGAACTCTTGTCCATATAAAGGGTTATATTGTGTGTGCGTGAGGGAGGGAGGGACGGAGAGCTTTAAATGTAATACTATCTTTACTAATCTACATATAAAACTATATACTCTATCTATGGACTAAACTTTACTTGAAATGCCTAATTGATAATACAGAGAATCTTAAGTATGTCAAATTAATATGAAACATGAATAAATATGCTTAAAACTTCAAATTCAGTGAACATAAACAAGGCACATGAATATATGGTGTTTGTGATCGACGAATCGATATTTCTGATGATTTTGTATCAATTCACTTGAGTTGAAATAAACTATTTTCTAAATAGTTTAAAATTGGCTACCATGATGGTGGTAGAAAAGCTGGCATTGGCATCTTGTAATGAATAAAAGTATATTATACGATTACAAAAGAATTTGGGCTCTTTAGCTTTGGATGTTGTTATTTATCACAACATCATATTTAATAGTCTAAATAATGATCAGATGATGATATGGGGGAGACAATAGTGAAACACAAAATCATTTGTAATTGGTGATGAAGCATGTAAAGATTATATGAAATTATGGAAGAACTTGAATCTTCATCTCAAGATGTTAATGAATATTAGTGACTGAAGGAACCTTGCATTGAGGTTTATTTATTTTGTTGATTTTTAACACATTATGTAGTACAACAACAACAACAACAACAACAACAACAACAATAATAACAAGAAGCCTTAATCCTACTAGGTGGGGTCGGCTACATGAATCCTTCGGCTCCATTGTGTCCTATTATGTGTCAAATTCACATTATGTAGTAGAAAAAAGTAAATAAAAAGTTAGCATAGAGCAATCTCAATGTCAAGTTTTCTCGTGATAATTTTGTTCATACTTAGATAATATCTCCTACTCCAACTTGGGCACTAAATCAAACTCAATCTCAGACACAATCAAAGGCTCTAGTTCAATCATATTATCACACTCAAGCTCATTATTGGTGATTGATCAACATCCTCAACAATTAGCATTTGTAAAGGTAGTGTAATTGATAGGGTTGATGGGATAGATGGAACTTTTTGGTTTGGATGTTTTGGTGGTGTAAGTGGAGATTATGAAGTAGATTGGGGCCATTGTGTTTGTGGAGTTTGTGGTGTTGGATAAGATAGTGGATGTGAACTTACCTGTTTTGGAATGCAAAAATTAAGCTTGTACATGAAAGGTTCATGCTTATTGTGAAGTCCTAAATTGGTTGGAATATATGTCAAAATTGAGACTCGATGAGATCAATTAAAGTGATTTATATTGTCATATAAATCATGAGAGTATGTATAATCATGTTGATTAATGACTAAGAAACCGGGATCTATAAATCATATGATTTACACATGGTAATCTGAATCTTGGTGATTTTAAGTTTAATGACAAGAATATGAAGGCATGTTGATATGTACTATTGCTAGTGTTCATCACAATGTTCATGATGGGAACTACTGATATTTATATGAATAATAAGTTTTGTGAGTCGAATAATGATTGTAATGATTATCAAAATGTTTATTATGATAATGTGAATTCATAATAAAGATTAGTAAATTAGGAATTCATTTAGGAAAATTAGATTATAATGTTTCCTAATGATGATCAGTGACTTGGAAGATATATTTTGTAGGAAGTGTTTAGTTAAGTAAGTTGATAGTAGGTTGGGGAATTCAGGGTTGGTGGCAACTAAATAGGGGGAGAAAATTGATGCGAGAATGTTGTTTTTGGCTTGGTTAGATTGTATGCATGAGAAAGTAGTTTTGTAACATGGGAGAATTTTTAAGGCTGGAATCTTCATTGCCTGCCCCATTTTTTGGGAAATTAAGATTATTAAGTTGAAAACAAAGTGGAGGGAAATCAAACAAGCCATGAAATATGTCATTGGTGTCTTAAGATTAGATGATGGAGGCTTCTCTAGGGAGAAACTAGGGATAAATAAAATTTATGGTTGCATGAGAGTGCTCAAATCAAGGAAGAAGGCTACTTTTTGTGGCTTTAGAAGAGAGTATTAAGGTTTGTCTTTTATAACAAATAATGTCCAAGTTCAGGAGCAAAAGATGAAGAAAGGATAGGAGATACGTGTAAACAAAGGTGAAGTAATTTTAAGACCCGTGTAATACTCTCAATGGAATGATTTAATTTTAATACTATATGATGAACAATTTAACGAATGAATGTTGATGGTTATGCCATTATTTTTTTGAATTGGTACATAACCTAAGATGGAGAGGAGATCAAAGAAGAAATGGGTACAGAAGCAGCAAGGAGTAGGGGGAGAGGGAAATCGGTACACAACCCCAATAGAGATATAGAGAAGAGGATTCAAGTAACTATACTACCAATACATTATCTTCAAATGATCCATATACAAGGCCATAAAACTCTTTATATGGACAAAGGTTCTTAAACCTTTTCTAAAATTCTTATTTTTGTAAATGAAATGTATAGTATGTCCTTATTACATGAAATGCACATGAAACATATATTTTTTTGACCTGCATTAAATGTGAAAACATGGAGCTTTTGATCTGATCAAAGATGAACCGATAATTATGATGATCTCGCTTCATTATCTTAATATTTTTGTGTTTTAAAACTCCACTTGATTAGTAGTGATTCATTTGTTTCTTGGCATATGAATTCGTAGAGCATAGTACTTACTGACACTTACACATAACAACCCACCTTAAATTCCCAAGTGTATTCTTATTCTTTTGCATAATTGATCTATAACATAAACAAATTACTTTTATAAATCATTTGGTCTTCCAATAATATTGATTAATAATTATCAATTTTGCATCCACTAAAATTACATACAAGCAAATATTCTTCTCTACTAAGTGGTTCTCATCTTCTAGTATATTTTTTCTTTTGTTACAAGTTCACTTTAAAAGAGGCATCACTATGAATTACAGCATTTGTAAATATCATATAACAAATTATCTCATTTTTAGTATCTTTTATAGACATCTTAATGCCCAATCCATAAGATATAGATTTAATGCTCATCATTGATATATTCTAGTATTACTGGAACTCTTTGGCTACTTAATGCATAAACATACATACATGCACGCACACACACTCTTTTCTTTTCATTTGAAATGCTTGGCTGCTGGATGATTGGATGCATGGTAGTACTTTGATAGAATATTGTATGAAGTTGAAGATAATACTGTCTGCATCAATCCTTGATCATGTTTTTGATTTGTATCGGGGAGCATATTTCAGATTAATGGAGTTGAATTCTCTTATCTGAATCTTCTGTTAGAATATCGTATGCAAATGACTGAGAAAAGCTATTCATGCATTTTATGTTCTTTCACTTGTATTGTAATGTCAGGTTCGAGGTGTCTGCAACCTTAGATGGCATTTCTCGGTTATTGCAGCACCCATTCAATAGAATTTGGGAGCCCTGTTACACTATTCTTTTACCATTTTGTTGAAAACAATTGGTTAACCACCTAATCATCACCCTTATGATATTTACCACAATCTGCCCTGTATGGTACATTGTATCAATATTTATTTTTATTCAATGACTACCTGAAACTTGGCAATTTTTAGTACTGATTATACATATATGTTGTTGTAATTTTTTCAATGAATGGTCTACCACATTAATTAACAATGTTTTTTTTGCCCACCCAAATTTGCAAGGTGGGATTTTATTTATGTAGGCAGGATTCAAACTTAAGATATTGACAACAATTTCCATGGCCCTTATCAACCGGACCCCGACTGACTGGCATCCACAATTAATAACATTCTTGAAAGCATAATTTGAATTTTTGAGTACGCATGAAATAAACTTATGGACAACATTCTTTATTTCCTGTTTTTGGTATGTCCTGAAGCAGCAGTGCAAATTGTTCAAGTTTCATTGTTATTGCAGAATTTTTTATGGTGTATCGTATATACATTTGATTTGAGGAAAAGCTTCTTCTACATATAATGTTCTTTCACTTCTATTGCTACGAATGTCAAATTTTAGATATATGGAACCTTAGCTTTACCTTCTCAACTAGACGCAATACCTATCCATTTAAAAATGAAAGCACTACGACACTATATCATATCTATCTTGATGAATTCTATTGATTGAGAATACCATTTCTGAATCTTCAAATTTTTTCCATCTGAATGTATGACATTGTGCCACTATTTTCAACGACTACATTGACTTGCAAATTCTTTTAATGCGAGTTAATGTGTGTATTCCATATATTTAATATAGGAAAAATGTTATGCGTTTCATTTTCATTTAGATTTACGGTGCGTTTGGGGTGGTGGCGTTGTGTGAAAATGCACTATAGGTGCAGTTTATAAGATTATGTTCTGGCTGAATTTTGGAGAATCTAGTGGAAAAGTTAGTGTTTTTCAACTTGACTTGGTAGAGTATGGTGGCTGCCATAAAACTCCGGTTTGATTTTTTTAAAATAAAAAAATTGTAATACCTATTGGAGCTTCTTAAATAACAACTTCTGCAATAGTTCTATCACTACGTTTTCATACTATTGCAGCTGCTCCAAATAAGCCCCTAGGTTGTCTTTGATGTAATTCTGTCTATGATTTTAAAAAACCCTTCACTTTGATCTTTGACATTTGGCTTATGTTTTACGTAAGTTCTTTCACTAGCAAAACCATCACATGAGCTTAAAATAACATAAATAACCATGTCCCTTCATTTTCTCTCTTATATTGATGAAATGTTTTCTTCTTTCTCACTCCTGATATCAGTTATCTTCATTGATCTTTGACGATTTCCTATACTCAACTAATGCCAAATGATGTTGGGTACAGTGCCTATCCCGTAGCCTCCACATACTGTATTCTTTCTTGTTTTCTTTTTTATAAGCAAGTTGACCTCATTAAAAAAAAATGATCTAACCCTACAAGAATTGACCATAATGATCATGATTTCTCCCAGACACCTCTACTTCTTTTATCATTGTTTCTTCTTTAATATTGGTGGATCGAGTAGTTAGACCTCGTTTAAAAAATATTCTAAACTTAGAGCACAAGAATTTTTAGGATGTAGGTGTGGGCTCAGAAAATTTGCCACACCTCGACAGGAGAGATAGAATGTTTGCCAAACTTTCGAAGAGATGGAATAGTAGATAAGACACTACCAGATTTCACTCATTTTATGAGGACTTTAGATCTGTTCAGGTTTCCTATAGCAAGCACCTATAGTTAATTATCAATCCCACCGAGAGAGAACTTTCGACAAGGCTAATGTTAGATCGCTAAACGCAGATAAGAAGAATACGAGTATAAAATTGTAAATTTATGAAATTCATCATTTTAACTTAAAAGTGGATGGTTGGGGGAATGATGATGTGCCTGATCAAGATCCCATGGTTCATCGCCATCGACCTAATCTACTTAATCAATGAGGTAATCAACTTGACCAAGGATCCTCACGTTGCGGCTGGCCCAAGAAAACTTTATAGACTTGGTGTGGTGTTTGCCTAAAGAGACAAGTTTAAGTCCACCATAGTTGACAGAGCACTATTAGCGCACTTTAGTTCACATCTCAAGGGCTAGAGAACATACTACTGTTCAGACCATAATATAATGATATTTATTCAAGAACCACTCAATCGAGGGTCGTCATAACAAAGATCTGGTCTAATTGACTAAACCACGCAACAGAGACATCACCACATCCTTAGAAGAGTTTTCTTAATTTATCACTTTCAACAAATAATTGCGGAAGGTGGGTTGAATTTTAGCTTTAAGTTTTCAGAATTTTCATTTAGATTGATATTTAATTTATATTAATTTGATTTGAAATTTTAAACATATTTTGATGGTAGTATCTCCCTCTGGTTGAAGTCTTCATTTAATACAATCATTATCGAGGTAAATAAGTTTGCTTAACCATTTGGTTTATTGTTCTAGATCCTGTCGACTCTATTAATTTAGTAATAAAGGATTAGATCTAGATCTATATTTTAAGATTTTTAAATTTAAAATTATTGAATATAAACATTTTGAATATTTTGATAATTATGACCCCTCTGGTTGATATCTTCAATCAACTCAACATCATTGGAGAATTATGAGATAGTATACTTATCATATTTAGCTTTCTTGAGATTTTCTAGTGGGCTATAATAACATCAGGTTTTAACTCTGACCCAATTTACTTGCCCCAACCTGAATTAACCCACGCAGTATCCTCAGACACTAAGTTTAAGCACTTATACTGTGTTGGGGTCCATGCAGGTCAGAGCATAGCTTTGTTTGATCATTGAACCTCATGTTCATATTCATTGTGTGAGCTGTCAACTATAATATGAACCTCTTTAATAGGTCTCATTTACATTAGATTTATATACTTAGAAGTTATGTTTCAATCTTACTATAAGCCTTCAATTATTCAATCAAACCTATCTTTCAAAATAGCTTGAAGTGGGACATTACAAGGTTAAATTCATGTTGTTCAGATTCACTTTAAATTCCAAGATTGAACTTTAAATTAACTTCTGTTTCTTTATTTGAAATATAATGTTCAAATCCATTTGTAAGCCACCAAGTCTCCTCCAAAATTCGTTCGCATTTGTGATCTCAAATTCAATTAGATGTTTATTGAATTTTGATACTTTAAGTAGTGTTATTTATCCTGGTTGAGCATGGTATAAGTGTAGAGTTTGGATAAAATTTTGATAACATCCCGACGTCGTCCCCACATAGGGGGTTATATCGGGTATGTTAGGCATGCCCACCATGCCAAGAAAGACATATATGAGTGGTGTAAACACTACGGCTGAATGCTTCATCCCATCATGTTAAGAAAGACATGTATGAGTCTCTGAAGCACCTGCATGAAACACATAATTTCCTGCCACACCAAGAAAGGCGTGTACGAGTATTTATATACCTGTAATGTCAGTTTAAACAGTTAATTTTAGCTTTGTAGTTATATTAAACTATTTAGGCCTCCCGTTGTTGTGAAAATGCGACGATTGACAACATCCAAAGATGCACATGGGAGGCTACTGCAGATGCAGCCGCCATCATACCAAGAAAGACATGTATGGGTGGTGTGAACATCACGACCAAATGCACCATCCTATCATGTCAAGAAAGATATATATGAGTCTTTGAAGTACTTGTATATAAAATAAATTTCTTTGCCACGTTAAGAAAGGTGTGTACGGGTACTTAAGATTTTGACATCCATTATAATTTCATTTTTTTTTACATATACATGAAGACGCAATGATTAGATTTTAAGTGTGATTGTTCTGCCAAACTACGGATTCTATCATCGCTTCACTCATTGTTTTTTTTTGAAACAGCCAAAATAAAAATTTTAAATCTCACAGGGCTTTATCCCTCATGTTTACCTCATTCCAACTTAATCTTGCAATGATTCCACTGTTTGGTAGATCTTAACAAGAAATCCAACCAAAAGCAAGCAATCCTATTGATTTTTCATCTTAACTTTACTCCATGACTCAAGTAAAGGCAAACTATCACAAAACAAACAAATGCTTGGCAATAAAACAAGGCCTAAGCCATATGACATCAGGCCTCACATTTTTTTTTTATCCCTAATTCAACCACATAGCATGCGAAAGAGGAATTCAGCAAGCCCATTTCATTCAAAAGAAACCCAAATAGCAAAATATAACTTAGGATTGAGTAGAGCCAACTTGAAAATCCGGTTGGAAGGAGGAAGGAAAGAGATAGAGGTCTGCTCAGTTTGCTCGAGGTGGACGACCGAAAGAGAGGGAGATTGGCTCGGTTCGGTTGGTCTTGCGCAGCTTCTAGTTCTTCTGAGAGGGAGGATGGGAAAGGATTCTAGAGAGAGAACCAGAGGGAGGATACTCAAGTCATGCGATGCTCGGGTTGGACGGACAGAGGGATGAGAGATGGAGTTTGGTCGCTTGGCTTGCAATAGGGACGAATGGGCTCATGTGCATAGGATTCGAACCGAGAGGGAGGGAGACAGACGTGATTTCCTACGCGCGGTTGGGCTTTGGCTGCTTGCTAACGACAGAAAAGGGAGGATCTGGAGCTCGTTCGGTTTCGGCTGGGAGGAAGAGACGAACAGAAGGGGAGAGTTTGGCCGAGTAGCGGCTGCTATTCGATCCGGAGGAAATCGAACAAAGGGAAGGGCGTGCTGCTGTTGAATGGGAATCGAGGGCTGTGGCAGTGTTATATGGACTAGGGTTGGGTAATAGGGGTATTTATAAATGACACTTTTCATTTAAGCGATTAAATCAATGCTTATTAGGATCTTTGCGACGACATAATCATAGTTAATATATATGTCAATCTTAGATTATTTTGATATTCTGAAAGCGATCGAGGCCGTTTGGTTTAAGTTGGCGTCGAATATCTATCGATTAAAATGTGCGTGCTAACGCTTGGCTCGACCTTCGTGTAGACTTCGTCAAAGCCTCGTCTTTGATAGGTTTTGGCGTTTGATGCTACGCGCGATCAATTTCACGAACGGAGGTTGTTTGGGCATTGTCGCGGCCTCCCTCCGATATGCGTTTGGCATTGGCGAGACCTCTTGATCGTCGGATTCGGAAAGATGTATATTTGGATCAATTTCGACGTTCTGAACACGATGATGAAGCCCGTTCATCGTTCGGAGGTCATTTCGGCTGATTTTGGTGGACGTCGGTGCATTTTACCGATTTTGCGACTGCGTCGAAGTCCCGAATTTGTCTTGTGCTTCGATTCGGAGCATGTATGGAGGTCAATAGTAGGTATTTTTATTATAAAACTAATTTCTTTTAAATTTACAATAAACAAAGGTTGTGTCAGTTGTATTAACATGTTAGCAAAAATGGATCTTTTTGAAGATCTTAAATGAGGTTGGGGGGATCATGGCGAATCTGGAAATGTTTTTAGGGCTAAATTAGATAGTCTTTAAAATCATGAATCAACGTAAAGCACGACAAATTTGAGGAATTTAAATGATATTTACCTTTTAATAGCTTTTAGCATATGCAAATCTTAATGTAATACTTGTTATGTTTAAAAATCTTTTACCGCTATTCAAATTGCTTAGCTACAAGATGGTCATGCATGAAACCAAATTTTTTTGATTTGCATACATGAGAGCTAAATATCCGTCCGCATCATCCGCAGGCCATGTTTTTGGTTATGGCCGAAAATCACCCACTTCAAAGCAACGATAATTTATGCTCATCACATAATATTTTGGTCGACTATTGTATTCATATGATTAGAAAACCTTTTCCTGCTTATCATCTTCTTATACTTTCTATTTTTATGCGAGTATCCACAGCCTCAGCTTCACCTTTCTGGATTCCTTGCAACAACTATCCTGTTGGAAAACAATTATTACACTGTTATCTTGTAAAACCTATTGATTCTTATTTGGCTTCACTAATGGGATGATTCCAATTGCTTGAATGCATAAACCTTAGACAAACTAGGATGTTTATAGGCATTCAATCGTAATTCCTAAACAATTAAAATGTAAGATGAATCATAACTCAATTCCAGTAAGTATCCCTTGAAATGAGCCCATCTTTCTTCCAAAGGCTGCAACCAAGCCTCCTTATCACATTTGCAAGAAGATAAACCTCCCTCATAGTACTATTCTTATGAAATGCTTGACGTTTTAGATTTTCTTTTATATGATTTTTTTTTTTAAATTTTTTGAGTGCTCGTGCACTCAAGGTTGACATGAATGGAATTATAAATATTTCTGCTATGAGCCTTCTGGATCATCATTCGATGCCAGTTTTCATACTCTATATAGCCCAGAAAATTACTGTATAGGCTCTCAAGCTTATTAATCTAATTATTGTGCCTAGCCTTTTTAACCGAGCTAAGCCACTATCTCTTAAAGTTTTGGTGCGCCACTTCAAAATGAACTTAGTTGTATTGCTGTTTGACCTTAATGAAAAGTTTCAAGCAACAAGCCACTTTAAAACATTGAAAGAAGAAGACTTTCCCGTTAGCCCATCTCGTTAAAAAAATATGAAATTTGTACGTCAGACAGTAGCTCGAAAAGAATGATAGGCCTGGTGATGAAATCCTCCACAACTGAAGGGGCTCTCCTCTCTCAGAGTGTGCGACTTTTCAGTCTGTTCTCTCTATAAATCATTTGAGAACATAATTCAGGGGATTTTTCTTTGATTTGTTGGTGGGGGGATTTGAAGAAGAAGAAGAAAAAATTATTAATGATTAGAGAAGCAATTGATTAATTACACATCAAGAATTATATACTGTCTCTCAAACTCTTCTGCTGTAGTGCAACTTCATGACATGATCAGTCGCTGGTGAGCTGGGCCCCGGCGCCTCGGCATCCCTCGCAAACCATATGTGGTCCCTCACCTCTTCCAGCGTGGCGAAGGGCATGAGCAGCTGGCTTCTGCAAGTTATCTCTACCTGGGCAAAGTTATTTTCAGAAATTAAGTCTCAGGTATGAGCTACAACATTTACTATTCTGCAGAACTGGAAGATAGTAGGAAAGATTTTACATACATACCACACAATTCTTATGTATTTATATGTTAAAGTTTGATGTTCATGAATATTAAACTTTTGCGATGTATTTTATTTTAAAAGTTAATGTTATTGATGTAATATTAAGGATTTATGTATTATTTATGTAAATATTGAAATTTAGATGTTAGATATGTAAATATATAAAAAAACATTATAGTATGTGAATGCCCATAAATAATAATCTTAATGGTTTTGTTTTTGCACATACTTTTTTTTTTTTTGATATTTTGATGCATGGTGTTGATTTTATATGAGATGTAGGGGTAAATTGCAATGTAAGGAAATTTATTGTTGAACGACCAAATCATTGAGTTTGCTTGGCGTTTAATCTTGTAATTGTAGGAAGCAATAATGGATTGTTGCCCCCACATAAAATGGGCAATAATCCGTGTATATTAATTTGTTTAATTTTCTGATTCAGCTGTCTTTTTAATTGATGCAATTTGGGTCATTTTCGTGCCCTATTTGCAATTTCCTCTCAACCTAGGGGCAATGACATGATAGTGAAACTCAAAGATAAAATATAAACAAAATTTGTTTGCTGATGAATCAAAATTGAAATCAATAGAGTAATTCAACTGCAACATGAATCAATTCAAATCATGAATTTTAAAATTTCTTGTTCTAAATCCTTTTTTTTGTCAAATTTTGATCAACTAGAAGTTAAATATTTCTTTTGATCAAAAAATTATGTTATTCTAATAAGTATAAAATTTTATAATATATATATATATATATATATATATATATATATATATATATATATATATATATATATATATATATATATATATATATTTTTATATATCTTAAAATATTTTTGATATTGATTTATGATAAAATAAATTTTTTTATATTTACATTTTGATGTGATTTAGATATTAAAGTGTAAATATAAAAAAAATAAGTGTAATATATGTAATAGATATGAATTATGAGGGATTTATGTATTTTTTTAAAATCTGTTCACAAAATAACAAATTATGAATGATTGCATTAAAATATATAAAAAATAAATTTAAATGTGGTATTTTAATTTAAATAAATAAGGATTTAAGATGTAAGAATGACATCATGAGATGGTCATCAGACTATCAGTCAGACGTTCCCTTCAGGCCATGCAATGGGATTCCCACATAGCACCAGCAGCAATATGGGGACGTGATCGCATGGCCCGCCCATCGGGACTTGATGTAGGCTGCTATTGCCCCGTGACAGCCGCACACCCACTTTCCTTAGCTTTAATCATTACTGCGTCACCTTCCCTCACTTTAATGCCAAGTGAAAAGGACTTGTCATCATACACATTTTTTTTTTATAAATATTTAAACGAATTTAATGTCAAATTCATACACAATGTGTATGTATAAAAGTTTAAATTTAGTATTTTTTAATTGAAATTAAAACTCTCAATTATTAAGTTAAGTTATTATATATATCATATAAAATTGACTCTTCTACTTTCTAAATAAAATTATATGAATAATTATTTGAGATTTATATTTTAGATTATAGGATTTTATTTTGAAGGAATATTTGATTGTAATATAAAATTTTTTCAAAGAAGATTTATATGATATATAATTCTTATATATTTATATATTAAATATATTAAGTTTAATTTATATATATATAATATCTTAATTTTTAATATCATATTAAAAATATTATAAGTATTCACTTTTTAAATGTGAAATATATTTTTTTAAGTATAAGAAAGTATTAATTAAATAAATATTTAATTTTAAATATTAGATATATAAATATATGAGAATTTTGGAATTTATGTAAGTCTTTCTTTCTTATGTGTTAATGCATGTGTGACATTCTTATTTTTTTTACATATTTATTTCTTTTATGACCTAACCCATTAACAATTTCCTCAATACAAACATTTTTTGACGTCATCCTTATGAATTAATAAAAGGATGACTATTGCATGCACACCTCCACGTTTCAAATATTTATTCCCACACGCACATTGCCTAGCTTGAAGCTAAAATAAGTCAATATTCTCCCCTACTAAATTTTCTCTTTGTTCATACTTTTCAATTCCAATACATAGTGCTCAAAAGGGCATTAGACATTGTTGAATATCATCCCATTGATGGAGACATTGGACAAACATAAATCACCTCCCACCTTCACATTAAATTGTTGTCTTCTCCACCCACTATTTCCAACTCTTTGTGATATCCCTCCATTATGAGCTAAGGAAAAGCAACCTCCCATGCATTTAAAAAGTAGATGAATTGGTCCTCATATTTGGCTATTTTCTCTAGTTCTAGATCTAGATATGTCATCATGATGCATTCCCATTTACCTAACTAGGAAATTTAGGGATGATTCTTTTGTTGGAAGAATCATCTCCATTGCACTTTCATTCTTCATAATAGCCTAGTATGTATTTTATATATTGTGGAGCATCAACACCAAAAATAAAGTGCATCATGACTTCCATAATGCTTTTTTTTTGAGAGGCCCTACCTCTAGCCATTAAAAATAGCTTGAGAAGACCCAATTAATTTTTATATTTGTCTCACAAGCATGAAAACAATATATGTATTTTTGTTGTATTTATGTAGAAGCTCTCTATTTATTATATATATATATATATATATATATATATATATATATATATATATATATATATATATATATATATATATATATATATATATATATATGGTATATATATATATATATATATATATATATGCATGTATAATGTGCAGTTTGAATAGGTAAAATGTAGCATTAACTAGTCAGTGCCTTTTATTAATCAGCCAATCTCATCCATAATTGCATTTTAGGTTTGCATCAAAAACATGACAATATCATCCATTTTATGAAATAAGTAGCTTAGAATATAAGTCTAATATATTATCAATAATTTAATTTTTAATGTGATCATCATAATTTTTGTAAGTCTAAGGCTATCATTGTCAACATATACGATTGTGATCCAAAATTTACCTAGTTTAATAAGCTCAAAAATTTATTTATGTATCATATACAATTTTCAGGAACATGTGCAAAAAATTCTGTTAGTTATAGTGGTGGAATGGGAAGAATAAGTTCATAATATAGTTTTATAATAAAAATGGTTTAAGTATGTAATAATCATTATATCATCAAGGTTTTTTTACCTTTGTATTTAAGCCTTAATAACCCAAATGTGCTCATTTTAGTTCTTAGATATTGATTACTATATCCTTTTAATGAGAAGAACTTTTATCCTCACATATCTTACATCATTTATCAATATTATTAAATGATTAATATTTAAAGTAGGATTTTGCTAATCAAATATGATAGTAGCATTGGCAAGATGTAGATGAATGATTAAAGATTAACTCTTATTTTTCTAATATATATATATGAATAATAAATTATAAACAAAGGTGGGTGAAAATTTGATACCTAGTTCAAATTTTAAGAGGCAAAAATTTCATAATATATAATCATAAACTAGTAGTTTATGAACAACAAAAAATCATATGATATGAGATATGAAAGAATTTGTTTTAATCTAAAAGAGGAGCAAGTGCCCTAGTGCATGTGTCAGGAGCGGCAGAACTAGCCTCAATTCTTAAGAGGGGCAAATTTATATGTTAAGACAATAGTAAAAGGCAACAAAAATTTGTATGAGAGGGTAAATGACTAATTTGATACCTCATATAAGAGATATTAGATATTATAAAATTCAAGAGAGGCATTGCCAAGATGTAGATGAATGATTAAAGATTAACTCTTATTTTTCTAATATATATATGAATAATAAATTATAAACAAAGGTGGGTGAAAATTTGATACCTAGTTCAAATTTTAAGAGGCAAAATTTCATAATATATAATCATAAACTAGTAGTTTATGAACAACAAAAAATCATATGATATGCGATATGAAAGAATTTGTTTTAATCTAAAAGAGGAGCAAGGGGGTGTGTATGCCCTAGTTGTGTAACAGAATTAATTCTTAAGAGGGGCAAATTTATATGTTAAGACAATAGTAAAAGGCAACAAAATTTGTATGAGAGGGTAAATGACTAATTTGATACCTCATATAAGAGATATTAGATATTATAAAATTCAAGAGAGGCATTGCCAAGATGTAGATGAATGATTAAAGATTAACTCTTATTTTTCTAATAAATATATGAATAATAAATTATAAACAAAGGTGGGTGAAAATTTGATACCTAGTTCAAATTTTAAGAGGCAAAAATTTCATAATATATAATCATAAACTAGTAGTTTATGAACAACAAAAAATCATATGATATGTAGATATGAAAGAATTTGTTTTAATCTAAAAGAGGAGCAAAGTGCATGTGTGGAAGAACTAGCCTCAATTCTTAAGAGGGGCAAATTTATATGTTAAGACAAGTAAAGGCAACAAAAATTTGTATGAGGATAAATGACTAATTTGATACCTCATATAAGAGATTAGATATTATAAAATTCAAGAGAGGCATTGCCAAGATGTAGATGAATGATTAAAGATTAACTCTAATTTTTGTAATATATATATGAATAATAAATTATAAACAAAGGTGGGTGAAAATTTGATTCCTAGTTCAAATTTTAAGAGGCAAAAATTTCATAATATATAATCATAAACTAGTAGTTTATGAACAACAAAAAATCATATGATATGCAGATATGAAAGAATTTGTTTTAATCTAAAAGAGGAGCAAGGGGGGTGTGTATGCCCTAGTGCATGTGTCAGGGGCAGAACTAGCCTCAATTCTTAAGAGGGGCAAATTTATATGTTAAGACAATAGTAAAAGGCAACAAAAATTTGTATGAGAGGGTAAATGACTAATTTGATACCTCATATAAGAGATATTAGATATTATAAAATTCAAGAGAGGCATTGCCAAGATGTAGATGAATGATTAAAGATTAACTCTTATTTTTCTAATATATATATATATGAATAATAAATTATAAACAAAGGTGGGTGAAAATTTGATACCTAGTTCAAATTTTAAGAGGCAAAAATTTCATAATATATAATCATAAACTAGTAGTTTATGAACAACAAAAATCATATGATATGATATGAAAGAATTTGTTTTAATCTAAAAGAGGAGCAAGGGGTGTGTATGCCCTAGTGTGTAGTAACTAGCCTCAATTCTTAAGAGGGCAAATTTATATGTTAAGACAATAAAAGGCAACAAAAATTTGTATGAGAGGGTAAATGACTAATTTGATACCTCATATAAGAGATATTAGATATTATAAAATTCAAGAGAGGCAATTGACCCCACCTAAATTATCAATGATTAACTATTATTAATTTTAATTAATATTTAAGATAATCTTCAGGGAGAGTGCGAGGAGTTACACCATAATGTCCTAGGATGACATATATTAATAGTGTTACTAAGATAACATACATTGCCGGTGCTATGATTCTTGAAACATCTTTGTTTTGTGCCTCTTTGATATTTAATACAAAATTTTTATAGTGAGAACTAGGTAAAATGAATATGACTAAAGATCATTCAAATAAAACTTAGTTGGTCTCTAAACTTAGTGGTTATTACTATGAAATTACCTAATACTAAATTCATTATGAAGCCTTTAAACATTAGACTAATAATTATTTCTATTATAATTCTATCCTTAAGAAACACATCCCTCAAAGGACTACCAATTTATCTTAATAATAAAATTTGACCTTATACCTCTTCTAGGTTATCTCATGATGCTTTAACATCTTTCATAAGTATAGTTCCTAACTCAAATAGAATTCATATTAAGCTCCTTTAACTCTTCCTCTTGATCTTAATGTTGTTATTAAAAATACTTTTACATGACAAGTAATAAATATTTAGAAAAGGATTGTATGTCTAATCCAGTTATAATATAAAGGTAAATCTCAAAAACTAAATATTGGAGTCATTAAGGGTTACTAACAAGTTGCTCTTATCAAGGGGAATTTAAGAGCTAGGCTGTGTGTGTGTTTGTGTGTGCATGTAGAGGAAAGAATAATATGTGCTATCCTTAGGTTATTAATGATAGTGATGATGATCATGTAGTAGGTATAGGCTAATAAGACTAATCAAAATTTTTTTCTTGAAAACTTAGCCAATAGAGACATTAAGCTTTAATTAGTGTTAATTTGCACAAATATTTTTGCCACTTCAAGTTTTTTTTTGTCTATGATTTGACTTTTTAAAGAAAAAATAAGCATTAATTTGAATTGAATTTATTTATTTAAAATTCATATTTTTTTTTAAATTTGAATTAAATTTATTCTATGATTTTATTTTATTTTCATTGAAACTAAGAATATTGTGAAAAGAGTCAACTATACACAATATTTTAGATGAGTTTTGAGGGAGACTAAGATATTATAAAATTCAAGAGAGGCAATTGACCCCCCCCTAAATTATCAATGATTATGACGACAACATGAAACTATTATTAATTTTAATTAATATTTAAGATAATCTATTTCAAAAGAGTTTTGACAAATATTTAACTATTTTTAAGACTTGTTATTATTTTAATATTGTATGTGACATCATTAATATAATGAATTGAAGATGATGAAGTCTTCTTAATTAGAAGAATAACATGTGTCAACAATTAAAAATAAAGGAAATTTGATAGACAATAGATCTTCATAAAATATTTTAAGGTAGTAAAATTCTATTAAGAAGTTGATGATGAAGACTGAGTAGTTGAGAACCATTTGAGGAGGATACATTTATTAATGTGGTAAATGATGATAAGTGAAGAATAGATAATGAGACCATATGCAATTAAATAGGTGATGAAACTAGCTGAAGAATGGTTGAACAAGCTTTTTATAATAATATAAGAAATGTGACCACCTTAATAATAATATTGATATAATAATGGCAGTCCTTCAATTTTATTGGCACTTATAGAACTTGGAATACCATGAAAATTTTTATAGTGAGTTGGTAAGTGCATAGAATCGTCTACCTTTTTTTTTTTTTTTTTATGAAAGGGTTTTGCTTTACCATAAATAAAATTAGTTTTTCAAGTCTTTCCTATATGTGAGTTTTGTTGAGTCTATCAAGCTATTACAAAATGCCTCACTAGTGAAAATTTTTATAGTGAGTTGGTAAGTGCATAGAATCATCTACCTTTTTTTTTATGAAAGGGTTTTGGTTTACCATAAATAAAATTAGTTTTTCAAGTCTTTCCTATATGTGAGTTTTGTTGAGTCTATCAAGCTATTACAAAATGCCTCACTAGTTAAAAAACACTTAAATCTTTAAGTCATCCAATATGTTTTAAAAACATAACTTGATAAAATTGAATATAGAATGAAAAAAATAATGAAGATAGAGGAATTTCTTAAGCAATCATTTTCTTTTAATTAAAATACTTCAAATTTTTTAGAGAGCCATGTTGATAAGTAAGATATACTAGAATCCTTAGTGGTACAAGCATTGAAATTCTATTGAATGAATTAAGCTTTTAGCTTTAACAAATAAAAAAGATTATGATATGAACAACCAATCTAAGCTCACATGACTATCTTGATAAGGATGAAGCTTTTATAGTGGAGTATATCTTCTTCTTCAAGGAGATGCTTCTAATACCCACATATTAAATGACCCATTGAAGTACCTTCAAATACCTTATTTCAGTAATCATTTAATTTCTTTATGAACCATATATATATATATATATATATATATATATATATATATATATATATATATATATGATTGTATTTTTCTAATAATTTTCTTATATGATTGTATAATTGATTATTTAAGTGTGGTGCTTATTCATTGAATATTGATATGATACAATTGATATATGCATATTGATTAGATTTTTTGGATTTATTTTACGTATATATCATGAATTATCCCAACTATATTGTAGCATATTTAGTACTTTATTTTATCTATGCTTTTTTTAATCTATTTTTATGTACATTATATTAAAGTGTGCATATGTTGTTAGCTTGACTTAATTTCCTTTAAATTAATACATATATTTATATAATAACTCTTCTTGGTGATTTTTGGTGCCCATTTTGTTGTTTTTTTACTAGTGTGCTGTAAAATGAATGTGATATATTATGAATATTTTTTCATGATTTCTGTAAAATCATATTTTATGATATATAAATTTTTGTGTAAATTATACATATATATATATATCAAGAAATTTTTTAAATACACCTCTTTTCTTCTATTTTTTTCTCCAAGGAGGGGTGGGGTTGGACAAAAGAAAGCTTGCTTTTAGGATTTAATGCCTTTTTAGAAACAATTCAATTATGAATCCTTTTTTATGTGAGGTCAACTACCTTAAGCTACTTTAACTATTAGAAATTTTGATTTTCATTTGTTGTTTTTGTTAGTTATTCATATGGATCTTACAAAAATTAAGATATATAGGTGCTTTAGGAGCTTTCACTATGTAGCATTGAGTATTTTGTTATTCTAGTAATTTTGCATGCGATTATTTTTTTATTTTAAATAATTTTACAATCCCATGAATTTGTACTTAAATTTAGATAGTACATATTAAGTGCAATGTCCTAAAAATTGATGCCATAATAGTTTGTGATCATATCATTTGATGTAACAAACATCACATCAATCTCACATGATATTAGGGGTTTGCATGTTAAGATACTTAAGGAGTTTTTACCTTAAACAAATTCAGATGCAATGTATGATATAACTTATTCATATTTTTGAAAATAGTCCCATCTAGTACTAGCTTTATCACACACATTGGATTCAATCTATACATTTTACTTATTTTGATTACACAGTTTAATTCATATACACTACTTGATAATGATGTGTCATATGATTTATGTGAATTATGCTAATATTTTCTATAGTATATATGTGATTTATATTATATATATGCAAAGAAAGACTAGCTAGTCTTCACTTTATTTTGGTCTATTTTGTTCAACACACATGATAATGGGATGATATGCTTTCTTTAAAATATCTAGAGGTTGGGTCCTAGCTCCATTTAGTGATGGAGGCAAGAAAAATTATCTAATTATAATATTACTTGGCAGGCTCAAGGTGATGATCATGGTATTTTATACTAAATTATTTCTAAAATCTCTCTAAAAATATAATTCTAATTATTATTTTTTTACCAAATGTTAGAAATATCTTATTTGCATTAATTTGGAGTGGTTGTAAATTTTTTTTTAAATTATTTAAATATTTTATATATCAATAATTTATTTCTTATATATTATATAACATTATATTACATACTAATAATCACGTCAAAATATTTATTCAAACTATTACCCTGAAATATACTTAATGTCATTTAATTTATAGCTGAATTCTAAAATTAATGTCATATTATTCATGCAAAGCCTATTTATTAATTTCACAGCATACATATTGTTTTCTCTTTCATACATTAGTTTTAATTATTGGTTTAATATAATTTATTTGGCTTTTTGCTTACTATAATATATTTACATGTATGCTAATTTCAAGGAAGGGTAAGACTCTAGCTCAGTGGAGTATGAATTTTGCTATTACTTGGTGAATTTTTAAATTATTATATCTTGTTTATATATCATATAATACACCAAGATTATTATGCATGGTTTTTTTGTAAGCATAACAATTGCACAATATAGTTATGGTTAACTATTAGTACTTATATTATTATCTAATGGATTATTAGTGGCATTGTATTAGTTTGTATATTGTCTAAATATTATGCAATCATTCCAAATAAAATCTAAAAGTTTGAGGAGAATTATGCTTATTTGTAATGATTATGATTGTTTTCATCTAATATGCATTAAAAGTTTGATTCTTACCATGATCTAGGCTAACAAGGCTTGCTATGCATCTAAATCACATTAGGTTAGGTCATGGTAAAGAGCATCAAAGTAATGAATTTGAATGAATTGATTAAGTACAAATCCATAGGTTGATCATTAGATGAATACTATAGATTGAATAGCTTAAATTGATGGTTTGTATACATTGTTAAAACATTTAAAATTTCTAAATATGAGAATATTGCAATGGTGTGATCATATAAAATCTTAGGATTAGCAAACAACTAATTAGCAAAATTTGGGCCAAGGATTTCCTATATAATGTATAATTGGACATATGTCATTAGATTAGGCAATGTAATTTGTTTGTTTAATAACTTAACTAATGAATGATGTGTATAGTAGTATGCCTACCAATATATTGAAAAAGGAAGGCATGCACTTGTTGCTATTTTAATGTATGAAGCTACATACTTTTAAAGGTGTATTAGAATCATAGTGGAAGAAGATTGGTTACTAAGAGTGAAAAAATATTAAAAAACATTCAATGGTTTAAGGATAGTAAGGTGCCATTATTTATGTTTTTTTATTTAAGGGGCTTTTGTGTTGCCTAAAAAAAGAATGTATAGCATTCCAGATGTAAGGAATTTTAAAAATTTTGTTGTTTGGTTGGAAGAATTTAGAATGCAATGTAAAATTTTAATGAATGCATTCCACATGCAGTCTTTTGTTCAAATTTGGTATATTTGGAATTTGTCCATTTGGGCGATTTTCAAATATACCGTTTGACACAAAGTGAGAAACACATCCTACCGTTGCCAACTATCACCTCCCATTCATTGGACACCATTGCTACTCATCACTGCCAGTCATTGTCATCACCACCTTCACCACTGGCTACCATCTGTCGACCACCAATGCCACATCCACCTCCACCCACGGGCCACCAGTTATTGATGCCACCCCCTAGCTGTCGGCCATCGCCCACTGCTTGTAGCTTGCAAGCTACCATTGCTACTATTAGTTTCCACCAACCACCATCCTTGTTGCCCACAACTATCGTCGGCCGCTGCCACCAACTGCCACCTGCACTTGTTGGCTACAGTCGTCGTTGTCACTCGCCACTATCGTTGGCCGCCGCCACTGCCAACTGCCGATTGCCGTTGAACTAAGAGATTTTATTTTTTGTTTACAATACTTTATCAAACAAGAAAAAAGAAAGCCTTTCATTTGTGTGGGTTTCAACCAAACAATTTTAAAATAATCCAAATACATTACATTTTCTTTATAATTATTTCTTTTAGACTGCATTCCTTTTTTATGCAACTAAACAACCCCTAAAGAATAGACAGAGCATTAGTGGTTAAACTAATAATAAGAGATATTTTTGAAAAATTTAATTCTATGATTGCAAGGCTAGAATTGACTAACACATTTATAATTTTTTTATTTCTCCATTAGCCATATAATAAAATTATAAGTCCTTTATAAAAGAAGAGGTAAAATACTGAAGTAATATTACATTGAATCCTTAGTTTTATTCCACATATGGTAAATACTTTGAAAGAACAGTGTTATAAATTTTTAGGATGACTCATGGTCAATCTGAGACATTCACTTCATTATAGATTAAGTATTTTATAAAATTAATGGAAGGAAATGATAGAGAATGACTGTTGTTTGATGTAACATCAATGTAAGGTTAGTAAGAAGATATTTAATGGAGAACTATTTATAAGTAGTTTTAGAAAAAAAAGTGGATTTGGATCTAATGAGTTTTCTCAGAGTCCAACTACATGGAGTGGCAATACTCTAATATGTATTAAATATAGAAGACTTTAGGAGTAGTGCAGTGGACTAAGAGGATGATGTTTTAGATGCAGTTAGATTGGCCATAGATTGATAACTTACTAATCAAATAAATTAACATAAAGATCAAAGTCTTAATTTGAGGTTCCTAAATAAGGTTGGAGTGAGAGAACAATCTTACTTAGACCCTATAGTGAGGTTATACATGTAGAAATGAAAGAAGAATTGTAACAACTAAACTCAATGGAAGTCAAAGGAGACTGTTGCCTTTGTAGTTTTTCAATTTCAATTGAGAGTTTATAATGTGGCTAAGTAAGAAGCCATATATGGAACTAATATAGTGACTTGTATAACTCTTTTTTAATCAATCTTGCATATTTTTTATTTATTTTGGTGATAATCATTTTGTTATAATTGAGAAGTTCTTATATATATATATATATATATATATATATATATATATATATATATATATATATATATATATATATATATATATATATATATATATATAGTATATGGAGAGTGATGTTATATTTGGGTTGTGAATAGATTTACTATTAAGGTATTAAAATAGTATGATAATCAATACTATCAATCATATAGTTTGGCAAATGAATACAAACTAAATCAAATATATATACATTATACAATGAAAGATATGAATATATATTTATGCTCATTAGATGAGATCTTTAATTCCTAGTGTATTTTTTAAGGATTTAGTGAACTTAATTATTACCCAATCATGGAGTTTTATATTAAGGTAACAAATGGTATAAATTCTTAAACCCTTACTTGATAATCATAATATAATATATAGAAGATTGAATGAAATCTATTAAGGATTTTTATCACCCTTACAAAATTATTGGTTATAGCATTACTTGATAATTATAATCTATTATATAGAAAGTCAATTCAAATTTATTGATTAAACTCTTTTTAATATGCAATATAGAAGTATACAACTTAACCTAAGGTTGTAAAAATAAAATATATCTAAAAAGAATCTAATCTTTTTAAGGTTTAATCCATTACCTGCTTATGACTCTAAATGTTACATAGAGATGTATAGCTGAGATTATTATATAATCTTGACATATGATATTTTGATCAAGATTCCTTACAAATATAGACAAACCTAGAACATAAAAATTTATATCACCTTAAGATTATGATCAGTATTTACCCTAAGCTAATGCTTTGATGTAAAGTGGCTAAATTAAAGTGAAATTAGAATTTTTAATTATAATTTCTTAAAATTATATCTACTAAGGGGATGTTGTGGTGGTCTGTAAACTTTATTGATGTGATATGTTATATTATTATATAAACATTTAGTCAAAATTTAATTTCATAGTGCTTCCTTTACACTGAAATAGGTTGATCATTTGGATTGTGCTACCTGACTTGAGGCAATTAAAGATGGTCTGATATTTTGATGGTGGAGACTCTACATTATTTCTCTATCTTCTTATATGAACATATCATAATATAAATGTAGACCTTGATCTCATGAATGCATTGATGACAATGAATTGAAATTTCAATAATTATATTTGATAAAATCATTTTAAGAAAGTTTATATTGCATTTTGGTTAGGTTTTAGAAAAAACAAGATAATAGCCAATATTTTTAAATGAATCAATCCCGATTTCAATAAAGACTATTTTAATATGAGCAAATCAAATAAAAAAAAATATTTCTACAAATTCCAAACATATTGGAATGAATTATACAACACAACAACAACAACAATAATAATGATGATGATGATGATGATGATGATGCCATTGAATGCCATTGGTGTATTGTTCTCATCAAATACTAGTGGGGCTTTGCTAAGCCCTACCACTTCCTAAACCCACCTATCAATTGTGTTTAAAAGCAACATGAGAAAAAAGAAGAGGTCCATTATCCTAAAAAACTAGTCAGTTTTGCTGGCTCATAGCTATTCGGGCTCTAATTCAGTGCAATGTTCCTATATTTGTTATAACTTTTGGTTTGCCTTTGTGAATAATTCTGGCTATTATTTATATCTTCAGTTCCTTGAGATTTATGCCTTATATCAAAATTTATACTATTAATATACTATTATTGAGAAGAAATGGTGCATGAATGTGACATTTCATCTGTGCACAGTAGACTTCAAAGGGATATTTCTTGAGATCATGCAATCACGTTCATTAATATACTATAGATAGGTATTAGCTGGCTAATTAGAACAGCCAGCAGAATACATTGTTTGAAGAATAAAGAATGGGAACAAACTCAAAACAATATGGTTAGCTCCTACAACGTTGTCAAGTGGACGCCAAAATTAAGAGCAACACCCAACAAATTAATTGAAATCACATTAATAATTATCAGATCCATAAACCCTTTGCTAATCAAACCAAACAATAGAAGTCAAATAAAAAGTAGTAATAATAATATGATTAAAAATAAAAGGTTGGTGCCACTGTGCATCAAAGGTCTGTTTGAGATCCATTTTACTTTATATATTTTTATTGTTTTTATGTTATTTTTAAAAGTATATTTATTTAGTATAGTTTTAAAGTATTTTATTTTAAAAAAAATCACATAATTTAAAGAAATTTCTAAATAATTATTGGGTGATTTGAGTATTTTACAAATAAAAATACTATCATTATTAAATATATTTAATTTAAAATCAAAATACAAATAAAATAAAAGTGATCTCAAATGACTCCAAATACAAGTAATAGAGGTATAAATAAATTGAGTTGAGCTCCATCTACTAATTGTTTAGACTCGAGAGCTTGATTAATTAATTAAATTTGATCTCAAACTCTAACATGATTCCACGAATTTGAGCTGGCTCATGTGTGAAATAGAGAAAATGATTCAAAACAAAGAAACTCTAGTAATAAAATGATAAACAAAGGAGTCAAATTAAAGGACTTATAATAATAAATCATAAGCTCAAATTGAAATTTCTATCAACATATTTTAAATGATACAGCTCACGAGCTCACGAGTAGAGTCAATTAGTAAAACACAAATTTAGTTCTTTAAATTATCGAGCTTAACTTATGAGTCATTCATCAAATTAAGTTCGAGTTAACTCAGGAATCAACTTGACTCTACTCAGTTGTATTATACCATTAATATATAGTCGTTTAGACATTTTCATGGATGGAATGAATTCACATGCATTAGGTATCTGGTCATTAAAGTGCTGCATGTGCATGCCTGAGTTTTTTGAGGAAAGCTTTAACACGAAATGTCTTCTTAATGTTTGGTCATATTTAATATCAAAGTATAAATCGATCGGGATGTATGATATGAATTAATAAAGTCATGCATTGTTAAATAGGTAATGTGGAAATTTATTATTTTTTATGCTGAGAAAGTACATTAAATAAACTTTCTTTTGGGACACTAAACAAAATAACCACAAAAAAATAATTAAATAAATATGGAAAATAAATGAAATTAAAGTGACATTCTAAACTAAGAAAAGGTTAAACGAAATTTTTTGAGGTCTCCTATAATTTGCTAAAAAGGAGGGTTAAAAGGCTTGTTAAATAGAAATATCTTAATTATTTGTTTATTTATTTACTTATTCATTATAATATATATATATATATATATATATATATATATATATATATATATATATATATATATATATATATATATATATATATATATCTTATAGGTGGATGAAGATTGAGAAAATGAATAGGACGACCCACCAAGAAAGGTTGGAGACCATTCCATCCATTTAAGATAGGAACATGCACTTAAACTATATGAACCATGACATATTATATGAATTACTCTAAGAACTTTTATAATAACATGCTCCTTCATTCTTCTCTTTACCATACAAATTAAACAAGACAATATAGTGTGTGATAGTGAAATTGAATTTACCCCAACGAAGATACTTTGGATGCAACTATTGTTGGAAGATGATTTGAAGAAGAGAAAGATTAAGTTTGATGCACTAGTGGTCAAACATATTTTCATCAAAACACTTAAGTTTATGAGTCGAGGTCAAATCACTTGGCATAATAAATTATTTAATATGAGACTAAACTCAATACTCTCACATGTCTTAATAATTATTTTTCTCACATTACAACTTCTATATCGATCATGGCTCCCTTTTAAATGCAAACACATCTAGTATCACACAACAAGAATGCCCTCAACTACTTGGTGGTATGAATCATGGGAGTTATTTGCTCTAAAAATTTATCTAACCATGGTGGAAGAACAACAATTATACATGTTGGCTTAAATGAATCACATAAACTTTTTATGGTACTTAATTGATTTGTTATTGTATATTTTGTTATGCTTTCTTATTGGTTAATGCTTTTAAGTTAAGTATTTTTAAAAATAGATATCAAAATAGAGATTTACAAGGAATGTGTTAAATATGCAATTTAAGAGTCAAATGTTGGATGAATTATAGTATTTTAGGATTTTTTTGTCTAATAAAGATGAATGAAGGTACTCCAGAAGCATGTTATGGATGTTTGAAATTGTGAGGAAGAAGATAAGATAACAATGGAATAAAATATTCTGTCAATCATTAATCTTCGTGCGGTGGATGAGGTCTTTATAGAGGCCTTAGAGAAAATAGTTATAAAACTTTTATAATTCAAATTAGAGTTATCATACATGACTAATTAGCTCTCAATAAACTTTATTAAACAAATACTTAAAATTACTTCATATACATAAATGTATGTTCATTAAATCGTATATAAATTGGTTCAAATATATCACTAGATATTTAAAAAATATTAATATGATTGTCGAAAAAAAAGAAACTTTTGAAGATAATTAGAATAATTAATATTGTATTGGATAGTCTATTCCCTTTTAAGTTCTACATCGTAGCTTGTACTTTAATGGTACCACTGTAATATGGAATATATGTATTGTAGGGTTCTTTCATTAATATTTTATTCATATAGTATCTTATATGATGAGATTGCATGGTTTTTATTTTTTCAAGTCTTTGAAAATTTATAGAACTTCTCAAGATTTCACACAAAGTTATGTATGATAACACATCAATAGTTTGAGGTCTAAGAGGGAGATTATTAAGTTTAAAGATCAAATTACTATTGTTAACTCTACCTATTATATTTTAAAATTTTGTTAAGCATCATGCCTAAAACTCCACCTAACCTCTTTAAAAAATTGCTAGCTACAACACTTATAATTTTACCTAAACACTTGTAAATTGAATCTATTGCCTTCTAATCAATCATTGAAAAAAGTAATGAGATAGAATGTTCTTTTTCCTTGATTTACTTCCCAATATGTAGTGAAAAGAAGATAAGAAAAATTGTGACTAATTCTCCATACAGTTAGTGGTGAGAATTTTCTTTAGAGGTGGCACCTAGTTCTTAATGAAGTCACTAGTGAGAATAGAAAAAGATTAATTAATAAGATATATTTTCTATGAAGGATTGAAGGTGGTGTCTTATAGTAGGTGCTTGTGAAAGCGTAGGTTTGAGGTTAATGTCTACTATGTTCATCTTCTTTTCCTTTTATATTTGACTTTTTTAAAATAGAGAGAGAGAGAGAGAGAGAGAGAAAATAAAAATATTGAGATATATATTTATAGTATTTAATTTATACAATATGAAGAAAACTATATAGTCATGGATATAAGCTTACTTAAAAAAATTATATAAAATTTTGTATTTTTTTGGTGCTAGATCTCTTTTATAATTACATTGTGATTCTTCATATTTGATTTTGAGTTTATACTTTCATGTTAGTCATATTTTTCTAATAATTGTATATTCTTAATATCATTCTTCTCAATAGAGATAAATAGAATCCTAAGAGCTCTAGCATAAATAGTTTGCTCCCTAGTTACAAGGGGAGATGTCCTATACTCAAGTTTGACATTCAATTTTTCTTAATTTAATATGTATTAGCTTTGCACCTAATTTTATTAGTAACTAGCCTTATTTCATCCTTATTTATTAGTATCCTTATCCTACTCATGTGTAATTGATTTTATTAATAAAATACTTGAAATATATTTATAACCTTAAAAAAAGAAAGAAATGTGATAGAAGCAATAATAAATTTAAATTTTAATAAAATTTTTGCCTTAATATATTGTATATAATTTTTGAAAGGATATTATCACAATTAATTGTAGCATATATTATAATCAAGAACTACTATAAAAATGGTTTTAAATACCACAAATAGTCTAATTCACATGCATAACATTCTTCATGGCATGGTGAGATATGCAATAATACAGATGACACAGAAAATTTGTCATGATGGGAAGGGAGAGAAGGTAGTCATATTAATAAATCAATGGCATCTAGAAGATAGTACACAGACGAAGGAGAACTATGTTTGACCTTTTGTTGTGATACATCTGACAAAGTAGAGATTCAGATATAGTTTTTAAGAAAGTAGAGATTTTTAAATTCTTTTTACCTTTTTTTTTCAAATTTTTTGTTAGTTTTTTGGTTAATATTATTAAAAATTAATGCTAACTCACAGATACTATTGCACACTCACAAAAAAACAAAAACAAAACATTATATGATTAGTTTGGGGGCCTTTCTTTTTGACATTAGAGGCTAGGCTGGAATATATATATGCTAATATGTAAAGGTGGTTGAAAATGAAGCTAGATTGCAGCAGTATAATTTTGATGATCTAATTTCGGTCGGGTATAATGCAGACTAAAGTTTATTTTGCCCCTCTTATAAATATTTTTGGTCTTCTCACATTTGGAATGCTTATTCCGTCATTACTGATAACTAACAGATAACAATAAGCACTATGAAAGAAAACCAGTAGTTGAATTGATAATTAGACTATCTATCTAACGCAATCAGCTCCAAAACCAAAGCTTAGGTGGCCATATACGTACCTTTCAGAAACTTACAGCGTACCTAATAGAAATGTTGCTAATAAAGCTAAGAATCCTACCTAAAACTAGCTATTGTTCCTTTCATGACTACTCAAAATCTACATTTTCGAAGCTATAGTAAATCAATAAACTTGGGCTTGATTATTAGAGAGAGAGAGAGAGAGAGAGAGAGAGAGTATTTCCCGTACCTCTGATTCATCTTGTAAACCAAGCTTGTTAGCTAAGTATCTCATCACCAACCTTACTGTCATCCTCCCATCCCTACAAATTAGAAGTCATCAAAAGAACTGCACATAAGTTTCATGGTGGCCTGAATCACGAGGCAAATAAAAAAGAATTTATATATTTAAAGCTTAAACATACTTTATCCTCAAGTAGCTCTTAGGCAGCTGAGGCAAGAATGGCTCGTTTACTCTGCGTTGAAACAAATAACAAAACATTAAGCAAGCCAAGCAATCATCATTAAGTTTAAAATTCATCAATTAATGGAAAGTCATTTATAATAAATTAGCAGTATGTTGAGATTGAAATGATGAGTTCCCCATTGAATATGATCACCAAATAACGAGAAACTGAGCTCCTAAACTCACTGGTTTTCAGCAGGTCGGAGTGCAATCCAAATACCGACCCGAGCCCGTTGCGGCGGGCTAACCACCCTCAAATCATCGGCGGCCGCTGGGGCAGTCCCAGCCGGCGAACCCGAACTCTCGGGCCGCCATCCCAATTGACCAATACCATAGCTCGTACTAGCTGCCGTCGAAGCTGCCGGTATTGGAAGCAGCGGTGGCGGCCTCTCGGGGAACAGCGGAAGCTCCATTGAACCTCCCCTTTCAGCACTCGAAGATGCCGAAGCACTGGCGGCGAGGCCTAGCTGGAGCCAGCCCGCTTCATAGGTTTGTACACGCTCTTCTTCTTTGGAAGCGGCGGTGCTTTCTCTTGGGCCTTCTTGCTCTTGCTCTTTTTCAATAGGTTTCTTCGATGAGCTATCACTTGGTTTCTCCTCAGCCATCAAAAGTGGTATCAACGGAGAATTAATTTGTTGATGAAATACAAAGTGGGAGTCGGGATAGCAGCCGGCACCATAGCTGTTGCAGTGCCGGAGGAGAAGGTTGCGGGCAGGGGTCATCGTGTCATCGTTGACCGGTCATTTCCACAAGTGGCGTCGTCGGTCGTTGATGCAGAAGAATTAGAGGCAAATTAACAGTAGTGATCAGAGGCTATGGAGGAGGAGGAGAGAGAGAAAGTTGCCATCTTTTTCATCTTTGCTTCTTCGATCTCTTTCCTTATTGGTGGGCTATGCGAGGAGGAAGAGGCTTTTGTTTCGAATCTCACTTCTTATTAATCCCCATGCGTTGAAAGCTTCACGAAAAAAAAAAAAGTCGGAGGAGAGAGAGAGAGAGAGAGGGGGGATATGGTGGGAGGTCACTTATTTATACATTATGATTGTGATATATATATATATATATAATGATCTTACTATATTCATATTATCTAATTCTTAAGTTATCATAATCAGCTAATTTTAAAAAAATCAACTATAATTAATTACGTAGTTTGTAGATTTAATGATCCTTTCCTAAGGTTGCACGTCCACCTCAATTCTAACTACAGGTAGTGCTTCTTTTTAAACAAATAATGGCAGTTAAATGAGTCCAGGAATTGCTTCCAAAGTTAAAAACACTGAATTTATTTCGTAAGGGAAAAAATTTATATGACTCTTTCGAGAAATATAATAAAAAATAAACTTATTAGTTCGTTGACAGAATTGATGATCATGATGTATTTTTGATTTGGAAATGGAACTTTATATATTATTTGCATCTATGCCCAAATGGAGAGGTTCACGAGGATCCACTGTACGCAGAGCTGATCGGGAGATTGGGCCAAGAGCTGAGAGAGACACCTGGCCCTCGAAAGGCCTAGTGCTTGCCGCTCGCAAGTCAGGAAAATAACTGTGAAATTTTCCTGGTAAACTTTCCGATTAGGAAGTGTATTTTCTATGATCATTTATATATATTTTTTCCTCATTATAATTTATTTTCTATTAATGTTAGAGATATTTGAACACAATATTAATTAAAATGATAAGGATTATTGTGTAAGAAAAAATTTATAAAGAGATATTTTAAATATATTTTTATGAAAGATTGTCAAGATATGTAAGACACGTTATCAAAAAAATAATAAAAATAGAAAATAATTATATTTTTTGTATAAAAGTTGAAAAGAATTCATGGGCCTTTGCTTAGTTGAGGTAATTATTTTCATTAATTGTAGGAATGAGTTTTATGATCTGCTTTGCTTTGAATTTAGAGATTACAGTAACACAATGTAAGTGAAACAAAAATTTTGTTTGTTTTGACTGTGTCCACAATATAATGAGATTGTTATTAGGATAGTTCTCCTTTAAAGAGGCGATAGATAGTAGTATATTTTGAAGGTGGTGAATAGACTTGTGCTACAAAAGAGGGAAATGATTTGAGTTATAGGTAGTATCTTAAAATAAAAAAAAGTAACAATCATTTCTAAGAGAAGAGATTGGATAATTAGTAGTCAACATATGACCAAAATTTTGTTGGTGACTAAAGTCATCAAACATCTTGAAGTCAATGGACAACTTAGAGTTAATGAACGACTTGAAGCTATTAGTTAAAATGGAGTGGATATGTAACCCATGGTTACTAGGAGTTAAGAATTGATAGGTTATATGGAGTCAAAGAGTGATTAGAGTTGATGAGCAATTTACAATCAATAGGCTACTAGAAATGGTTAGGCCAATTATTTTCTTAAGAGTAAGAGAGATTGGGTGAAACATAAGTTGCCATTGACCTAGAGATAGTGGGTGATTGGAAGTGGACAAAATAATTATTTTATTAAAAGAATTAAAGAAGACTAGATAATTGGGAGTTGACTTGTGACTTGGAGTTAGTAACCGACTAGAGTTTGCCGGTAACTTGAAGTTCGTGAGTTACTTGGAGTCAATAAACAATTTAAAGTGTACAAGTAGCTTGGAGTTAGAGGTCAGTTTAAAGTTGATCAATGAATTAAGATTACTAAGTGATTGGAGTCAATGAAGAAGCTAGAGTGAATGAGTGATTATAAGTAGTGCTTGATTAGATTCAATATATGGTTTAAATTTTAGAAACCGTTGGATACAACATGGATAGTCCTTCTCTAGAATAAGAGAGCTTAAGAGATTAGGATAAATGAAGTATGACCATAGGTGACCAGTATGTCTGTACTCCATTGAATAAAGATAAACTAAAAAGATAGGCAATAATGTATGGTGGATGATGAGATTAGTTTTTGAGTAATTACTTATATTAGAAAGTCACGTGTGTTAATTACTTCAAACTTACATATAATGATGATGAATGTTTAATGATGATAGACATTAAGAAATGACAAAAATTGCATGATGATATGCATTGGGTGATAGTAGAAACTAAGAGAAGATAGATGTTATGATATATTTGACACCGAGTAATGTTAGACATTGAGCAATAATGAAAGATGATAAGAGAAGCCATTATATTATAGATAAGTGAGACTAATAGACTTAGAATAATTAGATTATCAAAGATGGTTGGGACATACCATCAATTAAAAGGAGAAGAAAATTGAGTGACCTAAAGTCAATGAAGAAGAAAAAGTTTAGATGGGAAAAAACCAATGACAACTAGTTGGACCACTAGGTGGTAGTTAGAGCTTTACAATTATCTATATTATGAGGACTATTGCTTTTGTTCTCTCTCTTAGAGGAGGATGGAGCTAAGCATCTTAGAGTCGGTGAAGAATGTCAGATGAGAAAAACTAGAAGCAATTTTTCTTAAAATTGAGATAATAACGTTGAAAATTTTTAAGAGCTAAAGATATTTTCCTTAGTTTTAAATCCCTTAAATGTGTATAAACGCTTTACTTATAGATTTTGAGACTTGTATTATAGTCCTTATTAGCAATATAGTGAAATATTCTTTATTCTTATAAATAATGAATCTATTAGATCATGCTATCTCTTGATCTAGTAGTAATTAGATGATCCCATATGTAGACTAGCTTAATTGACATAAACAAGTCAGTGTTAGGTTTAATGGTGGTCTTGTGGTGGTTTAATGAGGGTTATTGCCAAAGAAGCTATTGATAAATGAATATTATATATCATTTCAAAGCACTTGATGTCACAAGCCCAATAGAGTTGATAAATCAAAATTTAAATGGCTAGATTGTGTAAAATAACTTTTAAATTTTAGAGATCAAAATTATGGTTAAACAAGAATGATTAAAAAAAGGCAATAATATTAATATCAAAATTTACATCTCATCATGAACAAGCCATTATTGTAAATAACATTGTTTTGTGAAAGTTGCAATAATGTGATCAAATTTAGATGGTTGCAATGCCATTGAAATCATCACTTTGAGATAATTATTTCAATTATAAGTTGGTATAAAATTAAGGGTGTTCAATCACAAGGGGTGACTAAACAATGGAATGACCTTGTCAAAATAACATAACTTAATTGGGTAAAAAGTTTGATCAAAATTAAATTAAACTTGATCTAACTGAGTGACCATATCTACAAAAAGGTATTAGTATAATCACATAAATGCAACTTTATTAAGAATAGACTAAATTATAAGAGTATGATTAACTTATAAGATTTTTGCAATCAAGCTTATCAATAAACTAAGTTATATAAGTATGATTAGTTTATGAGATTTTCTTAATTAAGCATCCATTAGAAAGAGGAAAAATGAGTACTAGTCGAAAGAATTAGACCAACATAATTAAGCTACTCAGACATAAGAATTGACTAACTGTTGGAAACTTAGTATAGAGCATAATACCATGTTATAGAATTAGGTCAAGGGAAATCAATATGAAAACCATTAAATATATCAAAGGATAATCAAAATCTTAAAATGTTGTATATGATGGTCTTAAACTATGTGTTACCCATTAGGTTGACTCACCTACTTAACAATAAACTTATGTGCACATATATAAGTGTATACAATGCTTATTAATATAATAAACCCTATAATATATTAAGTTAAAATCAAATAAATCAAATAAAAAATTATGATAATGCAATGCATTATATCTCTCCTTGTCTAATGCATGGTTGTGACAAAAAAGTACAAGCATATGGGTATAATGTAGTATTCTAATAAAATTTTTACTATAGATAAACTTTATCTCGACTAAATGACATAATAATTTAAGCTTTAAAGTGGTAAAATATATGAATAAAAATTGAATAATAATATTATAAAAGTATTTCTTTCCTTAAAAAGTTATTAGGATTATAAGTTTATGGAATTTAATATAATTTTAGTTTATTTGATTTTTTATATGAAGCATTTATCATGTTTGAACAATTTTTAAGATTTTAAAGGTATTTTATATATTTTTAATAATTATATAACTAAAAAAGTAATATTTTATTATTAAAAAATGATAAAATATATTAAATAAAATTTGATAAATTGAGTTATGTTCCAAACACTATATCACACCTCTAGAGAATACTATATGATTGTGAGCCCACGAAGAACAAAAATGATATTTTTGCAAATATGGATATTTTCACTAGCCTCTCATAATTTATTTAGATTTTTTAAAATTTATTAAAAAATATTAAAATAAAAATGGAAAAAAATATTTATTTTTAATTAATCACGTAGATCAAATAGTTTCCAATAATTCTCTTGAAATTTAAAAAAAGTAAAATGCATATTGATGGCTTTTTTTAAAATTTTTTTATTTTTTTGTATTCTTAAGTTTATTTTTATAAATTTTAAATAATAATATATTATTTATAAAACTAATAACTTTCACGCTATTATTCAAATAAGCTTAAAATTTTACTAAAAGATATAACATGTTATCATAAACCTTCTCATAGGATTTTAGAATTATAAAAATTATTTAAAATATTAAATAATTATGATAATAGAAAAGTAATTTTTTAAAATAGAATATATAAGTATTTTTTAGAAATAATATTTTTAAATTTTTAATGAGGAATTACACTTAATTTTAAAATTTCACTTAATTTGCTTAATGATTGATTTACAAAAACAAAAAAAAAAGCATACTATTAAAAATTAGTTTATGTGGATAGAATAACTATTAATAGTGATTTGGACAGTTAAAATCTATTTAATTTGATCTAATAGGCACAAAATAGTTTTTACCTTCAAATGGGCATAAGGTGAATGGGTGGGCTTGGGCCAGCATGATCAGAGCCTAATCCATTTAATTTTCTTTCATTTAAACCCCTCCCATTGAAATTTCCAAATTAAGAATCATAAGATAACTTAGAGGAATTGAATGCATAGCTTATCTAGCTTTATTGTGACCTAGACTTTCATGTAAAATAAGCTAAAGCAATGAATTTTAGGGTTTTTGAGAGCCACTTTTAGAGCTAATTTTGGCTAGTTAAATTGATCCCATAGCTTTGCCTAATTGAAGTGAGTATTTTCCTACCTTAAATGGGCTTATCTCCACATAGATTAGTGCAATGGCTTAAACTCGAGCTTCCTTGGTTAGCTATGGTAACAAAGGGTATTAGGTGAGTACAAGATTGTCGAAATTAGAGATTTGATCTGCTCTCAACTTAGTGATGGTGTTACAAATCTCCTCTTATAATGAGAGTAACTGGGGTCTTAAATAGCCACATGATTGAGAGCAATCATGGCTTTATCTTGGTTAAACTATGGTTGACACCCTCTCCCAACTAGCTGAACATTTGGAGTAGTTGTAAAGCTATTGAGTAGACCACGAGAGCTTAGTTGGAATGAAATGGCATAATTTTATTAGTCTGTTCCTAAGTTAAATGTGATTTAATCCATGGTAAGACTCTCATCTTTTAATAAATGAGCAATGAAACAGCTACTTATTTCATTAATAACATGAGAAAAATGATTTTTATGCACCAATGGGAATTTACTTAATGTCATTCACATTAATGCAACTAAATGACATGAGTTAACTTATTTGGTTAATTTGACTAACATAGAACAAATTGATTTTGGTTGAAATAAAAATGCTTTAAATATTTATGGCTAAAATTAATATCAAAGGTTCAAAGTGATTAGATTATTTATTAGGTCTGATATTTCTTAAAAAAATATGAATATTCTCATTTTGTCCCAAAAAAGATAATATTGGCCTATTTGGTCAAATGGATCACCTCAGAAGGGTCAAATTAATATGAGCCGAACTAAGTGTTTATCAATTAAATTCTTAGTTACAATCACACCGAAGAATTTGGTTTGATATCTTGAAATTCTTCACTCAATCAATCACCAAAATGGTGCAATGACTTTAATAGGTGAATTATTGACTTTGGACAATTGGGATTAATTCATAAAGTAAATTGCCTAAGGCTTGGACCATATTTAGATCACTTAAAAGAGTTTACATGTCTAATTGATCTAATCAATTTGATAATGATGACCACTTTATTCAAATTAGCATAATTGAATCAATTTGGATTAATCAGGTTAAGTTTAGCGTAACTAGCCCAAGTATAGAAGACAATGTAACATATAAACATATTTCTATTGACTTAAAATAATTAACATAAGGTTTATATAGTTTAACTACAGCTTAAGCTCATAGTTGACCTAAATTAAACTTAGTTTGACCTTCTTCGTCTTTTGGTTAACCATGCATGTGTTAGGGGATTCTAGTGATCATTTAATTAATGATGATATCATGAACATCTTAGTGTTAAATTTATGAAGTAATCTTTTATTAAACTAAGTGAAGTAATCTTCTAGTTAAGGGTCTAGATGGGTGTTGACCTCACTTTTGGAGTGAGCTCTCAACTTTCTAATTATAGATCTAGGACTCTTATAGACACTAAGAGTTGCTTAGTCTTAAGACACTTCTAGTGTTTAGGTGAACACTTAACCTAACCCTAAGGACTTAGAAGAGTTAGCCATAGGGATAGGTTGTGCCTTAGGGATTTAGGAGAGACTTGCATACCCTGTAGTCCAAACCTAATCCTTGCTTCCTTCTTTCAAACCAAACCTCAAATTCAAATTCAAATTCCAAAATTAAATCCAACTATCCAATGATTGAAATCCATCACCAAGTTCAAACTCCAAATCCCTTCCTAGGCCCTTTGATTTTATCTTATGGACTTAGCCTTAACCAAATCCAAACCAACCCCAATCCAATTGATTTTCTAAATTATCAAATTCAATCTCAAGTCAAACTATAAATCATAAATCAATTTCAAATTCCAAATGATTGAAATCCCTAATCAACTCCAAATTCTAAATTAAGACCCTTCTTAAGTCATATGGACCTACCTCCATAAACCTAACCGAAACTCCTTCAAACCAACTCAAACTTGGTTGATTTCTTTATAAATCAATCATTCCTTCATTTATGTTCACAAATATAAATGAAATCCAAATTCAAACCTTTCAAATCAAATCAAAATAAATCAAACCAAAATCAAAATCGAAGTTAGCCCTTTTAACCTACATCCCTAAGCTTAATCAAATTTGCTTCCAAATCACTCCAAATTCAAGTGATTTTCTCATGACCCATTTATATCTTTATTTATATTCACAAATATAAATGAAATACAAATTCAAATGACCAAAATGAAATTCAAATCAAATCAAATTCTTAATTTTATCCCTTTTAGTTAAACTTTTGAACTTAGTCAAATGAAACCCAAATCAATGCAAAACTCATGGATTTCTTCATGATTCAATCATTCCTTCAATCATGGATCCAAATATAAACATAAATAGCCATTATCAAACCAAAACTAAGTCAACCCAAATCAACCCCAAGTTAACCCTTATGACTTGAAATTGTCATATGAACCAAAACCCATTTGGCTCCATATCAATTACAACTAGATTTATATTTCAATCCTAAACTCATATGTGAGTTCAACCAAACTTGAATCAAGCCTCGATCAAACGAATTGACCCATTTAGGCTTACTTGACCCAAAGTGACCTAAAGACCCTTTTAAGCCAAGTTCTAATCCAACCCAAATTGGATTGAACTAAGCCCATCTAAAACCTCAATCATGATCAACAATCATCATGGGGTGATCAACCACCTTGAATTGGGTCAAACCAAGTCAAACCAAGTCAAAACTAACCTTTGACCAAGTCAACACTTAGCCCAAATAAAATCCAGACTAGCCAAAATCCACCATATGCCAAATTGATTGAAACCATTTACCCAAATCCATTCATAATAAATGATTGAACATGACCAATTCATCAATTGAACCAAACCAAGCCTAATTGGCCTCCTCACCTAAGTTGACCCAAATTAGCCTAAAAAGCCAAAATGAGTCAAATCATGATTTAATCCAAATTGATTGCAACCAATGACTCAAGTTCATTCCAAATCACTTGTTAAACTTGACCAAAGCCATGATTGAGCCCAAGTTGACCAATTGGTCAACTTGACCCAACCTAGCCCAAATTGACATAAAAGGTCAAATTGACCAGAATTCAAATTAAATCCAAATTAAACTAAACCAAAGCCTACAAATATTTTTAATTAATCAATTGAACTTAACTCAACACATAACCCAATCTAATTTGGTCAAATTGGTCAACTTGACCATTGAATCCAAATGAGTCAAATTCAAACCTAAGCCAAACCAATCCAAACTAATTGAAGTAAAACATCCCAAATCATCATATGAACCTAACCTAAGCCTTGGTTTGACCCAATTTGACCAATTGGTGAACCCAACTCAACCTAGTCCAAATGAATCCATTTTGACCAAATGAAGCCAAATCCCTCCAAACCAACTTATGGGACCCTAGGGCTTAGTCAAACCCGACCCTAGATGCCCTACTTCATTCCCAAATTAGCCTTAAAGCCAAGTAGAACCCACCAAGTGAATTAGCCATCAAACCATATGATTTAAACTGTAAACCCAGTGGATTAATGCTAAAGTTAACTTGCACATCCCCATGATAGCTCATTGACACTACATGGAACCGCCCCCCCCCTAGCTTCACTCACCTAGGTCCAGACCCTTGGGAGGTGAGTTGACTCACCTCTACCCAAACTGAGCACCCATTGGATCAAGCCCATGGGAACTTTGCACATTGGGTCCATGGCGGCTCCTCATCACTCCTCCCATCCGTAGCTTGCAGCCTGACCCTGATGGAGACAACTTTGGTGATGGTGGTGAGCCATTGCAAAATGTGTGCACGAGCCATCCGTCAATGATGGAAAATTGAGGTAATGAAATTGAGGGGTATAACCCCTCAATTCATCCTCACCTAAGCAACCTTAATTGATCTTGGGTAACTCCTTGGGTGTTCAATAACCCAAGGTGAGAGGTAATGAAATTATGATTGGCTCACATGTGTAAGAAAATCATAAGAGTAATTAAGTGAGATCCCTTAAGCTTAATTAACTATTAATCATAAGGCAATTGCATTAGGCTCCTTTCATTTCTTAGGAGCATTGCAAATTTACTTTTCATGTGGTTATATATGAAATTGGCTTATTATTAATTAATTAATTAACTTAAGGTGATATAGGTAAGGATAATTAATTCATTTAATTCATACCTTAACCTAATCAAAACATAAAATTAACTTAAATATTCTTCATTAAACCAAACTAATTCACACATGGAGAAATTGGTTAGGATTAGCAAACATTTCTCATATTTCTTAAATCAAACCAAATTCAAAGATAAAAATGTCCTTAAAGAATTTTGATTCATTTTAAATAACCTTATTTAATATGGTTGTGCTTAGAAATTAATTAGGGTGAATGAAATCATGTGTTTACATTTTTTTATTTCTTTCTAACCATGCTAAATATTATTTGCCAAATGAAATCATGCATTCAATTATTTTAAAAAATAATTAAATAATTTTTTTTCTTTTATGTCAAATTATATGTGTTGGCCAAAATTAAGAATATGAGTGGCTATTATCACTATTAAACAAAAAAAAACTATTTTTTAAAACCTATAAATCAATTATTACAAATGAAGTAATGCTAATTACAAATACTTATAAGCTTGCATGTGATGATAGTACAAGATGTGTATTATGAAGTTCTCTTTCTTTCTCTTAACATGGAATCACATAGGATTTGCAAGTGTATAGTTCATTTGAAAAGAACACAAATCTATTCCCTAAATCTTAAGACTTAGAAAGGGTTTTCATATTAAACATGTAAATCATACAACCAAATAAAACATAATTTCTTTCATGATTTCTTATCCATTTGGTTCTTTTTGTACATTCATATGTATTTAAGAAAAGTGGTATATTAGTCTGGACATCCCAGGGCTGCGAGGCTTTAAATAGTCCTAAGTAGGTCTTGTACCTTACGCCCCTGGTGTAGAAAATAATGGCATCGTACTCACTTAAAACTCTTATACATATACATGTGTGATGTGGCCAATGAATAAAGAATTAAAAATCAAATAAATAAAACATAACTTTTGCATGGATTTTCCTATCCTTATAGTTATTCATACATTTATATGTATCTAAGAAAAGTGGTATGTTAGTCTAGATATCCCGGGGCTGCGAGACTTTAAGTAGCCCTAAGTAGGTCTTGTACCTTATGCCCCTGGTGTAAAAAATAATGGCGTCGTACTCACTTATAACTTTTATGCATGTGAATGTGTATTTAGCTAATGGATGTAAAATCTCTCTTTTCTACATAACAAAGACATGCATTCATAATTCAATTAATAAATGAAATATTTAGATATCAAAATATATTTATTTGCTTTCATCATCAAAGTATGCTAAGAATAACATTGCATGTATAGGTATGCTTAAGATTATTCATATGCATGATATACTTGATGAAAAGAAATGGATGAGTGTGTGTTATGTCATAGTAATCCATCCTAATTAATCCTAAGATGCCTTTCTTATTGAATAGGGCTATTTAGAATGAATCTAAACTTAGGGTTAATTAAAACACATAATAAACCATTCACTAAAGGAAATTCATTAATCAACTTATCTTAGAAATTACTTAAGGTAAGGATAAAGGAGAGACTCTCCCTCTCTTTCTTCTCTTTATAACACTTAGTTGCTAAGTATAGGCTATATGAAATAAAAGAAAAACACTAAGTAAAAATCCCCAAATCAATTAAACCACTTAAGAAAAATCAACCTTTTATAAATTAAATCCCTCACATTTAGCAAATCATAACTCTAAAGCCTAGTTAGGACATATCACACAAGCTCTAACACATGCACATTAGGCTAAGTCACCATTTCAAGCTTTATGTTAGGGCGGTGCATGGTTTGATGAGTGTTTAGTTTTGTGATGTATTATTTTAGACTGATGCTTGGGTGTATTTGCGTAGCCTCAATGTTAGGCTGATATTAGCCTAATCATGTTTTATGCAGGGGGCTGTGCTTAAGGGGCCGTTGTAATAAAAATATAAATTCTTTTTGCTGTGCAGGTTGCTTTGACCCTAAGCATAGCCCAAGTTAGGATAGGTGGACTTGGTTACTCATGTGTGGGGCACCAAGTTCAAATTATTCCTATATCTGCTTGGGTTGTAAGGTGTGTTTAGCTAATATTAATTTTGCAGGTGTAGCTAGTTTTACTTTCCTTCCTTTTAATGTAATTTTTGCATTAGGATTAGGATAAGTGTTATGGGGTGGATTAGGATGGACATTGGTTATAAGACCATGTCTTATATACCATGTGATGCCTTTGGAGCAAGCAACATCCCAATCAAACCAAGAGAAAGAAAGAAATGGAGCAAATCAAGGTGAAGAAGCGAGAGATGAAAAGTGAAGAATTGAGGATGAAGAATGAAGTGCCCGATAACATTTATCATTTCATAATTGTAATTATTCTTTCATTATACTGGGATGTATAAGGGTAGAGCTCGCTACCCACATTTATTCTCAGGGTTTATGACGGTATCCAACCGCATCGGCCTTTCATTCTTTTACAATAATTTTATAAAATTATTTGATTTTTTGTTTTGCTTGTGCATTAGAAATAACATGCCTTTTTTATAGTTTCTTTATGATTGGTGATTGCTGTGTGGCCTGGATGTGAATAGGCTCCTAGGATAAAAATAAATTTTCTATCCCATTAATAACTCATAACTAAAATTTTAAAATAATTCAGAGCCTCACATAAAAGCCTAGGAATTAAATTAAGATAATAAAATTTTTAGCAACCCCTTAGCTGGATGATTGAATGTGCAATATCATGCATGTCATATTCTTCCGCTCTTTCTAAGAGAGGGCTTCCATCTATGATAGAGAATAAAGGCTTAACCTATAAAAACCTTTGATGGAAAGACACCTCTTTCTCTTCTGATTTAGCCCATAATCAATTTCTCATACATTTAGGCATACAAAACCCTATAGCCTGTGTAAAAATAAAAAGTCCAAAAAAAATCAAATAAAACTTGAAAAAATTTGCATTAGATTTAAGTCAATACTCATGCCGTTCATGATCTAGTCTCTTAGGGAGTGAGTTTAAGGACTTAGTTTCTTTTCTAAGTAAATAATAATCTAACCATCTTGCAAAGCATATGACTTGCCTACATGGATTTAAGCATAGGAGGAGTTAACTGGCTACCACTCCAGGCAGTAATAAGCCCAACAATCAAGTAGTTTACTATCTCTTATGGAGATAAATCATATACCCACTTTCGCCTTAAATTTAGGTTATGCTTTGGCCCTCGCCAAAACTCCCTAGATTTAAGATATGAGATCACTATTTTCTTTGTGGGCTACAAGCATAAATCCTCACCTCTTAGTCATTTTCATAATCTTGTATAGTTGAATTGTAAGTCCTAGATTTCTAATAAAATCAACTCAAAGAAATAAATCTTCTCAAATTCAAATATATAAAGCCCAACCATAGATAGATTAGAGTGCTCACTAGGCTTCCTAGTATCATGAGCACTCCCTTCCCATCTCCCTTGGTTTCGATAAGAATTCTATCATTTTGATCCCTTCCACTTGATTTTCAAAATACAATTAATCCTTTGATAGTCCTATCTTTGAATTCTTTGGAGACAACAACCGCCTACTTTAATCAAGAGAATTCTTAAGGCATTCATTTTTCCTTAAGATGTAATTAACTATGGAGGCTTGCCTCCATAGAGAACTTAACGAACCTAGTTTAAATAAATCCTACTTTACCTTTTCATGTAAAGTAGGGGAAAAATCTCTAGTATATTCAAAGACCCATCATGCCTTAGTACAAAGTGATTAGTCCATTATAGGGTAGTGACTTCTATCTCTCGAGATAGTACACTATTCCTTAATTTCATACCCAATCAACCTAATGACTACATCTATGGATCTACGTGACATCCCCTCAAATAAACACACCCAACACAAAAATAAACACCACATATTTTTCTGGCGACTCCACTGAGGATGGTTCCTCTCTCCATCTCTAGCAGATTGTCTCCAAGCATCGATAGTAGACTTGCATTTCATGTAAGCCCAAGACTATCTTTCCTTCCATTTACACTTAGCTTATTTCATTCTTAGGCAAAGGTAGCCAACATCCTTTAGGTTTTAGGACCTCACTTGTAGGTCTTGAAACCCCTATTGGGTTCCCCAATAGGTAAAAATAAAACTTATCAATGAAAAGGGAGATAATAAAACTTTAGAACCTCCTCACCACTAGCATGGTGAGGCAAGGTTCATCATAAAATTTGAAGGAAATAATTTCTTTCACAAAAAATGACACTTTTCAAAAGCACCTTTCAAGAAGCTCACACAATCAAAACCCCTCCATGATTTCTACATGGAGGTTCTTTTCAAAAGCAAATCATGTCATGTTTGATTCCTACTTAACATATCCAAATTTGTTAAGTGAAGATCTCTATTTGAATCAAACATAAAATTTAACCATCATTTAACAATTTCAATTTGTTAAGTGGGGGTCTCATCTTCAAAACATAAAATTCGACATTCACTTAACAATTTCAATTTGTTAAGTGAGGGTTTCATTTTCAAAACATAAACTTGACTTCCACTTAACAATTTTAATTTGTTAAGCGGGGTTCTCATTTTCAAAACATAAATTTGAATATCACTTAACAATTTCAATTTTTTAAGTGGGGGTCTAATTTTCAAAACATAAATTTGGCTTTCACTTAACAATTTCAATTTGTTAAGTGAGGGTCTCATTTCCAAAACATAAAATTTGACCTTCACTTAACAATTTCAATTTGTTAAGTGTGGGTCTCATTTTCTAAACATAAAATTTGATTTTCACTAAATAATTTCAAATTATTAAGTGAGGGTCTCATTTTCAAAATATAAATTAAACTTTCACTTAATAATTTTAATTTTAAGTGGGGGTCGCATTTTCAAAACATAAACTTGACTTTCACTTAATGATTTTAGTTTGTTAAGTGAGGGTCTCATGTTAAAAAAAAATAAAAAATAACATACATTTAGGTTTTCACTTAGCATATCCAATATTACTAAGTAAGAGTTTCATTGTCAAACCATATGATTGGTTCTATCTAACACATCAAATTTGTTAAGTAAGAACCACATAATCATGTGATATTCGATTCCCACTTAACATACCAAATTTGTTAAGTGAGAATCCCATTCTAAAGTCATATTATACTTTGATTTCCACTTAATACACCAAATTGTTAAGTGGGAGTCCCACTTTCAAAAACATATCAAACACATTTAGGCTTCCACTTAGCATACCAAATTTGTTAAGTGAGGGTCTCATTTCAACACACATTTGATCTCTATTTTAACATACCAAATTTGTTAAATAAAATCCAATTTTTCATATCAACCACACTTGAGATTTCATTTAACATACCAAAGTTATTAAGTGAGGGTCTCATTTTCAAAGGAAAATAAACATATCCCAAACACATTTGGGACTTTCACTTAGCATACCAAATTTGTTAAGTGGGACTCTCATATTCAAAGAAAAGCAAATCTATCTCACAATCACATTTGACTTTCACTTAACATACCAAAAAGTGAAAGTCTCATCTTCAAGCACAAATCAAACACATGTGGCCTCTACTTAACATACCAAATTTGTTAAATAATAAGCCCCTTTTTTCAAAACAAAACATCTCACAATCAAATCTTTACAAGCAAAAATATTTCAAACACACAATCACAACCCCTTCTTAGCATACCCAAATTTGCTAAGTAGAGGTCTATGGTTAATTTTTATCTTCATTCTTCATCTATCCTTTTTGAGGAAAATAAATGAAGAACAAAGATAATACTTTCTTGTGTCGGACACCACATAAATTCATAGATGTTCCTATTAGGATGATCGGGTATAACATTTAGGAATAATGTATTATCTCAGAGACATAAGTCACCATCCTACAATGGACCTAATCACCTTAATAAGGACTCCTAAAGGCTATGATTCTCCGTATGTACCAGAGATTCTTCTCCTATTTTACACGAAAAAGTAAAGCAGAGTTTATTTTAAATTGGGTTCATTAAGTTTCCTATGGAGGCAAGCTCTCATAGTTAATTACATCTTAAGGAATGAGATTCCTTAGAAATACTCTCAATTAAGATAAATGATCGTTGTCTCCAAAGACTTCAAAGATAGGACTATCAATAAATTGGTCATTTTTAGAAGATCAAGTGGGATTGATCAAAAGGAGGGAGTTATTATCGAAACCAAAAAGAGATAAGTCAGGGATGCTTATGGTGCTAAAAAGCCTAGTAAGCATCCCTAACTATCCTATGGTTGGGCATTACATTTTTGAGGTTGAGGGGAATTAATTTTTTGAGTTGAATTTTTATTAGAAATCTAGGACTTACAATTCCATGATACAAGGTCATGAAAATACCTAAGAGGTAAGGATTTATACTGTAGCTCGCAAAGGAAAATAGTAACCTTAGAACCTAAATCTAGGGACCTTTGGCGAGAGCCGAAGCATGACCTAAATCTAAGGTGAAAGTGGGCATATGGTTTACCTCCATAAGAGAGGATAAACCACTGGACTATTGGACTTACAACTGTCTGGGGGTGGCCACCAATTAACTCCTCCTATGATTTTAAATACGTGTAGGAAAGTCTTATTCTTTATAAGATAGCTAAGCTATTATTTAATTAGAAAGAGACTAAGTCTTTAAACACACTCCCTAAGAAATTAGATCATGTAGGGTATGATTAATGACTTAAGTTTAATGCAAAATTTTATTATATTTTCTTTTCACTTTTGGATAATTGATTTGACATAGACTATGAGATTCATATGCCCAATGCATGAGAAGTTTAATTATGGGACAAAATCAACAAGAAAGATGTGTATTTTTGCTATGGCTCTCAAAGGCTAAGCCAAGTTCCTTGGCAAAGGTGGAAGCCCTCCATATACAAGAGTGAAGCAAGGTATTTTTTTATTGTGAAAACATACAACATCCGGCTAAGGGGTTGCTAAATCTTTTATCTTGATTTATAACCTAGGCTTTAAGTGAGGTTATGAGTTATTAATTTTTAATTTTGAGTTGATTAATTGGATAGAAAATTTATTTTTTCTTAGGATCCTAATCACATCCAGACCATTAATCAAAGTAAGGAAGAAACTACGAAATTCATGTCATCTTAATGCACAAGGTAAATAAACATAAAAAAATTTATAAAGCTGCACAAACTCAAAAAGAAATTGGGTAGCTGAGTTTACCCTTATACAACCCAGATTACAAATGAATTAATTACAATAAAAAAGAAATTCATATTATGGGGGTCTTCATTCTTCTTTCTTCTTTCCTTCATTCTTTTGGTTGGTTGGAATGTGGATGCTCTAAAGGCTTCACATGGTACATAATACATAGTCTTATAACCAATGTTCATCCTAATCTCCCATAACATTCATTCCAAATCTTAATTATGAAGTTACATGAAAAAGGGAAAGCAAATTTAACTAAAATTTACAAAACAAAGATTAGCTAAAAAAACCACATAATCTAATTCATGTATATGAATAAATTGGACTTAGCACTCCACACATGGGTAACTAAGTCCACCTGGCCTATTTTAGATTATACTTAGAGGCATAAGCAACCTGCACAGCAAAAGCACTTATATTTTTATTACAACGCCCCTTAAGCACAATCCCCTACAGAAGATAATGATTAGACTAAGATCGTCCTATCATCCAGTCTACACACATACACGCTAACTTTCAGACTAAAACATTACCGGGTATCCAACCATGCAAAAATTAACATAGAGCTAGAAATGGTTTAGAATTTGTGAGCCATGATTTAGCTTAGCTTTAAGGTTAAGATTTTCTAAGTGTGAAATAGTTCAACTTAAAGGGTGGTTTCATTTAAATGATTTTAGTTGATTTGTTAATTTTATTTGATGATTTGATTTGGTTTAAATGAACCTACACTTAATTAGTAAGTGTTGTAAAGAGAAGAAAAGAGAAGAGAACTTCTCTTTCATTCCCACCTTAAGTAATTTCTAAGGTAGATTCATTAGTGATTTTTCTTTAGTGAATATTTTATTATGTGTTTTAATTAATCCTAAATTTAAATTTGCTCTAAATAAACTCATTCAAATAAGAAGGGCATTTTAAGATTAATTAAAGTGAATGACAATCACAAAACACACAACTCTTTATTTCTTTCAAACATGTGTATCATGCAAATGAAATGATCCTAAGCATATCTATACATGCAAGTGTAAATATTTAGCATACCTTGATGATGAATACTAAGAGATGTTGCTTAAGGAAGTTTGGATGTTTCATGATGTATGATTTTGTTGAGTAGAAAAGAGAGGGATTCTTTTATCCATTAATCAAATGCACATTTACATATTTGAAAGACATAAATGAGTATGACGTTATTTTCTTTTTGTAAGACCTACTGTACTTGTACAAGAACTAATATATACTTAAAGTCTCAACCCCGGGATGTCCAGACTAATATACCACTTTTCTTAAATACATATGCATGTACAAAAAGAAATGAATGGAAAAGAGTCATGTAAAAGGTTTATGTTTGTTTGTTTGACTTTGGTTGTTTAATTTACATATGCAATGTGAAGATTCTTCTTAAGCCATAATATAGAAATGTATAGAAATGCATTTAAGCAAGTGTTCTGTTCTTTTCAAATGAACTATACACTTTTCAAATCCTATACAAACCTATGTTATGAAAAGAAAAGAGAACCACACAACACATTTTATGTTATAATCACATGCAAGCTTATAAATTTTTATAAGTAGCATACTTTCATTTATGATCTTTGATTTATATATTTTAAAAATAATTTTTTTGATTTAGTAGTAATAATAGCCATTCATATTTTTTACTTGAGCCAAAGCATGCAATTTGACATAAAGAAAATATTTCATTTATTTTGATTTTTCAAAAGATCTGAATGCATGATTTTCATATGGTACACAATCAGTTAGCATGCTTGGAAAGAAATAAAGTGATGTAAGAATGTAACTTCATTCACCCTAATTAATTTCTAAAGACAATCCTATGAAATAAGATCATTTAAAGAGAATCAACATTTCTTAAAGAGTTTTTTATTTTTTGTTTTGAGTCTGATTTAGGAAATATGAAAAGGGTGTATGCTGATCCTAACCCATTCCCTTCATATGTGTATTATTTTAGTTTAATTTTTAGAACCATTAAGTTGATTTTATATTTTATTTAGGTTAAGGTGTGAATTAATTCAATTAATTACCTCTTACCTACACCTCCTTAACATAATTATTCAAATAATTATGAGCCAACATATTATATGCAACCACATGAAATTTAAATCAATAATGCACCTAAGAAAGAAAGGGGCCTAATGCAATTGGCTCATAATTATTGATTAGTTAAGCTAAAGGGTTTAATTAAGTACTTTCATAAGCTTCCCACATATGTGGGTTGAATTTTGATTTCCTTAAGCTTACCTTAGGCTTTTGAACACCTAAGGATCTACCCAAGAATTAAGATTATTTAGTTCTGGAATGATTTAATTTTGAATTTTGATTAATTGAATTTATTAATGAAGTGATCAAACCATTAATTATAACTTGATTAAATGTTTTCCAAATGGGGTGAACTTAGGGAGAAGAGATTAGAAAAGAAATCCTAATCTCATTCCCTAAGTCCCTTCAACATTTCAAAGTGATCAGTAAACCTAATTAATAGATTCACCACTATTTAGTAGATTAATTAACCACTTAATTAATTAAGGGAGTGATTAGGAATGAATCAAAAAATTATCCTAATTAAACCATTAATAAATTTCAAGAAAATTAGGAGAGACAGAAGTCATCCCACAAAATATATAGAAGTTTAATTAATTAATAAAATAATTAGGGAGTAATTAATATAATTGAGTGAAATATACTATTCAAAATCAATCAACATTAATTTTATATTATTTCCCCTTTAATTATCTTTAAAATGAAGTTGAGTTTGTATTTTTTAGATTTTTCTACATTTAGTTATGAATATTTGAAGTTTTAGTGATTAATAGGTCATTAAATACCCTAATTATATAACTAATCCCGCCGGTGCCACGTGGACCACTGACAAGGCACATGCTTTCCATGTGGCATGATAGGATTGGTTATTTAAGTTGTCACATCCAATACCACATCAGCCGGTGGTGCTACACGCTTTCCCTTGGACCGTCTGGTCAAAGATCGGATGGCTGAGATCAACCTCATGGTTTCTAAAGGATTAATCTTGGGATCTAATGTGTTTTAATCAGGACTGTCCATCCCATGTGTTTTAATCAGGACTGTCCATCCCATGATTCATCCCTGCCCTTGCCTATGGGAGATAGAGGCCGTCCATCCTTCATGGCTTGATCCGAGCTCACTTGAGCTCGAATTAAGCTAGGATTCAACCCACACCATTAAGAGGTGTGGGGAAGAACATCCAACAGTCAATTTCAATTGGAATTAAAGTTCACTTAACAAAGGACCAAAGAAAATTCTCCCTAGGCTCAGTTTTGAAGCATACATCGAGGCTATCACCGGTGCTCCCAAACATTGAGGTAGCTTCATCTAGTGGAGATGAAGCCCTATTGAAGGTTTGATGGTTTGAGATGGAGTGGATCTTTCTATTGGCCAAAGTGAGCTTCAATGCTTGTGGCTTTGGTCTAGCTCCTCCTTCCCATTGCTTGGTTTCTTGGAAAACACCTTGGGTGAGCTCGAGTTGCCTCATTGTTGGTGCTTGCAAGAGGAATTGGACTTCTATGGAGAATTGAGTAAGTTGGCACTCTAACTCACCTCCCTTATTTTCGGCTTAGGCAAAACCAAGAATGGAGAATTTCAATTGAACTTAGGAATCATTGGGAGAGCTTCCTCTGAGTTTTTAGGGTTCAATCGATTGCAAGTGATGTGAATTGGAATGAAATTAGGGGGAGCATATCTCCCCATACTTGGATCGGATGGCCTTGAGCTCTTTTTCCATTATGATCAAATTGATCCTGTTGAATGGGTTTGTTAGGTTGTTTAGAGCTTCACATGGTTCGATTTTGGCAGGGGAGTGTAGTGGAGGAGTTGCCCATGTGTTAAATGAGGATATGAAGTGATTCCATGTGCTCATTTTCTATTAGGTGGTCAGTTTTGGCTTTGGGTTGCCAAACACCCAAATTGCACCACATCCCTTAGTGTCCAAATGGATCACTAAGAGTCTTGAGTTGGAGTATGATCAAATTCCAAGTGAATTTGACCATATGTTTTGACCATATGTTACCCTTTGACCTAGGGGTAAAATAGTCATTTGGATTTGATTTCAATTTGGCCAGATTTGGAATAACTAAAAAATGAGTTGTGCCAATTTTCAATAAATTTGGTGTTGATTTGATATCATTTGGCTCATGTTGACTCATGTAGGTCAAAATGGGTCAACTTGCGTCAAGGTGACCAATTGGTCAAATTGGGTCAAACCAATGGTTAGGTCAAGTTTATATGACCATTTGGAGTGGTTTGGTATCATTAGTTTAGTTCAATTTGGTTTATATTTAATTTTGGTTCATTTGATTTCATTTAGGTCAAATGGGTCAAGTTGACCAATTTGACCTATTTGACGAAATTGTGTTAGGTCATAGGTTGGTTTAGGTTTGGTTGGTCATTTGAAATGTTTTGCAAGCTTTGGTTTCAATCAATTTTGGTTTAGTTTGATTTTGGCTTGATTTGACCTTTGTGGGTCAAGGGTCAATTGTGCTAGTTGGGTCAGTTGCTAATCGAGATTTGGGTCAAGTTCAACAAGTGATTTAGAATGAATTTGACCCATTGGTTGTAATCAATTTGGTTTAGATCAAGATTTGACCCATTTTGACAAGTTCAACTGGGTCAAGTGGCCAATCAGTGGGCTAGATGGCCAATTGAGGCTTGGGTCAAGTTCAACAAGTGATTTAGAATGAATTTGACCCATTGGTTGCAATCAATTTGGCTTAGATCAAGATTTGGCCTATTTTGATTTTAGGTCAAGTTGGGTCAACTTAGGTCAAGTGGCCAATTGGGCTAGGTTGGGTCTAGTTGGCCAATTGAGGCTTGGGTCAAGTTCAACAAGTGATTTATAATGAATTTGACCCATTGGTTGCAATCAATTTGGCTTAGATCAAGATTTGACCCATTTTGACTCTTTAGGTCAAGTTAGCTCAACTGTGGGCCAATTGGGCTAGTTTAGCTCAAATGATGACTTGGTTTGTCAATCATTGATCATGAATTAGTTTTGATCAATGGTTTCAATCATTTTGGCCTATGGTGGATTTTGGCTAGTTTGGGTTTCATTTGGGTTAAGTGTTCACTTGGTCAAAGACTAAGTTTGACTTGGTTTGACCTAATTTGAGTGATTGATCATCTTATGATGATTGTTTCTCACAATGTGAGGCTTAGATGGGCTTAGCTCAATCAAATTTGAGTAGGATTAGAATTTAGCTCAAAAAGGTATTTTAGGTCACTTTGGGTCAAGTTGGCCTAAGTGAGTCAATTGACTTGATCAAGGATTGATTCAAGTATGGTTGAACTCACATATGGACTTATGATTGAAATATAAATCTATTCACAAGTGATTTAGAGTCAAATGTGTTTTGATTTATTTGATAATTTCAAGTTCAAAGATTGAACATGGGTTTGAATTTCGAATTTAGTTTTTGGTTTGATGATTGAAGTTTATGTTTATATTTAGATTCATGCTTGAGGGATTGATTGAATCATGAAGAAAATCCAAAGGTTTGGATTGATTTGAGTTTGGTTTGGCTAAGTTTAAGAATTTGACTTAAAATGGTATAGGTTGGTTTTAGGTTAGATTTGGGTTTGAGTTTTGAATTTATATTTTATTTATATTTGTGAATATAAATGAGAATATAAATGGGTTATGAGAAAAATCTTTTAAATTTGAAGTGATTTGAATTGGATTTGAGCTAAGTCCTTAAAATGAAATCAAAGTGACTTAAGGAAATGTTTTAGATTTGAAGTTGATTTGAATTTGAAGTTTGACTTGAAAGAAGGAAGAAAAGAGTTGGTTAAAGCTACAGGGAAGGCAAGTTTTCTAACACCCCTAAAGCATAACCTATTCATAGTTTTAACTCTTCTAAGTCTCTAGTATTAGGTTAAGTGATCACCTAATTACTAGAAGTTTCTTAAGACTAAGGAACTCTTAGTCTTTAAGAGGAATCCTATGTATAAGATAAAGAAGTTGAAAGCTCATTCAAAAATGAGGTCAACAAAGGGTGCCCAATAGGTGTGGTGTGACTAACATGGCATACCGCGCATATTGGTGTTGACCGAGATGATCAACAACATCGAACGATCACAAGCACTAAAAAATGATCTACTACCAACCCAAGGTGTAGAAGGAATCAAGAGCTTAGTGGAATGTGACTTTACTCATGCCAACAACAGAAGAGAGTGAAGGGGAGTCCACTAGGGACTGAGTATGCAAACCTTCCACTAGGGAAAGAGGTTCAAGTCATCCATTGGGGGATGAGAGGTTTGATTTGATTTGAGTCTCGCTGGAGAGAAATTTGATTTGATTTGTTGATTTAGATTTGGTTTTCCTCTAGGGATGAAAATGTGAACTCTCCACTAGGGGAGCAAGTTCAAGTCATCCACTGAGGAAAAGAGGTTATGAAGTCCACTAAGGATTAGAATTCGAGATTTTCCAGGGAACCAAAAAGACTTGCATCTCACTAAGAAGCAAATGATTTGATTTATTTGATTATTTTGATTGTTTGATTGTTTAATTTAACTCCACTAAGGGGGGTTGATTGGATTTGTTTTAGATTTTAAAATTTTAGATTTTGAGATAGACCTTGTTGGTTTGTGATGGATCATATTGAGTAGGGGCCATGTTGGCCTAGGCCTAACTCAGATTTACTAATCCAAAGGGGTAGTCTACTAACCACATAGTAGGACTAACCAACCAAAGAGGTGCCTTTCGATTTGCAATGGTAAATTCAGGGAAGAAAGCACAGGGATTCACATCTTCCTGAATAAAAGATCGTTGGGGTGACACATTACCAAGGTAATAAGTTAACTCGACTTGGGCTGACTACTGAGTGAATGCTGCTGAGGGACTTAAATCAGCTCAAAGATAGTCAAAGTTAGTTTCATTTTTATTTATATTTTTGATGGATCTCGCCTTTAATGGATGAAATGTGTTCCCTCGATAAGAGATTTACCAAACTAAAGGGAGTAGCTTTCTGGATGAGGGGAGAACTATCCAACCAAAGGGGTGCCTTTCAGTTTGCAACGATTAATTTAGGAAAGAAAGCTCGAGGACTCACATCCTCCACTACAAAGATCACTTGGGTGACATATTAGAAAGGTAACATGTTGACCCGACCTAGGGCTGCTCGTCGATTTGTGACAATCATGCTGGAAAGAATGCGTAGTAGACTTATATCATGCAAAGTGGAATGATTATTGGGGTAAAGTATTTGTGGAAAATAGATTGAACCCGACCTAAGGGAGACTACTGAGAGAGTGCCGACCTGGGGACTTATCCCTACTCAAGAGTAGTTAGGCAATTCCTATAGGGAGTTCTGCTGACACTGCCCTAAAGATAGGATGCTTGCTTAGGAAAGGGCCCACTAGGGGCTAGAATTCCTAATCCTCAAGCGAATTAATTTGCTTATTTTGTTTGTTTATTTATCATGGACCCTGTTAGTTTACAAGGGATCATATTGAGAAGGAACTTATGTCAGCCTAGACCTATCTCAGATTTAATGAACCAAGGGAGAATTTATGCATTCACTGAATGGATTCTCCAACCATTGGGGTGGCTTCTAGGAAAGGGGGACTATCCAATCCAAAAGTAACCTAGTATCTAAATGGGGTCGTAAAGGATGTGATCCAAATAGAGTGCCTATAGGGAAAGGGGCCACTAAGGGCTTTATCCAAAACCCTAAAGAAGATAATTTTCATAGGTATTCAGTGGCCAACTCAGGGAGAAAGCATGGGGACTCACATTTGCCAACAGTGGTGTATCCACCAAGTGAGTTGCTGTCAGCATAGCAAACATCAACCCACCTAAGGTGCCCATCAGTTTGCGACAATCAGCCTAGGAAGAAAGCATTGGGGACTCACATCCTCCTATTGTAAAACTGATTGCTGGGATAGTTTGTCTTTGGCTCGACGGGTGCCATCAGACCTAGGGCGACTATTGAATGAATGCCACTAGGGGATTTATATTGGCTCAAAAATAGTCAAGAAGAAAGGGCTCTTTCGGGGACTTATCCTAAACCTCAAATATACTCAACTTAATCATTACATGATAGCTAGTTCAAAAAGAAATCTTGTAGACTTACATCTTTTTAAATAGAGTAAACATGAGGTAGCTTACTAATTGCGCAGTGAAGCCTACCCAACTAATAAGGCACTCATTGGTTTGTAATGGTCAAGTCAGGAAGAATACGTGTGGACTCACATCCATTAGACAAATGACCACTGGGGTGACACACCAGTAAGGTAGTATGTCGGCACGACCTAGAGCAACTAATGAGTGAGTGCCATAGGGGGCTTGCTCCCACATCAGAATAGCTTGAGACAAAAGATATGTGTTTGTTTTCGTGCTTGCATTAAAGGGAATAGGACGCCGCTCGGGTTCTCTTACACCTATCCTAAACACGTTGGGGAATTTGATGAAATGGTGCCATGAATGGCAGTTGTGATCCCACTAAGAAAGGATGCTGCTTGGGTTCCCTTATACCTAACTTAGTTGTGCTAGTTGAAATAGGATGCCGCTTGAGTTCTCTCACACTTATTCTAGTAGCGTCGGGGAATTGTGTTTAATTATGTTTGTGTTGTGAAAGAGGGATAGGACACTTCTTGGGTTCTCTTACACCTACCCTAAACACGTCACAGTGGATTCACAAAACAAGCAAACAACGCTTCGAAAGAAGAGAATATTTTGATGAATTGGAATAAAATTTTGTTCTTTTGATGATAATTATTTTTAAACATGATTTTATCGGTAATATTTCTTCAAACAGAGCCCATTAATTAGAAGCATCGGGTGTTCCCTTTTACAATCAATAAGTTAATAAGATCCTCCTTGATAGGCCTTCTCAATGACAAAAGGGCCTTCTCAAATGGGTTCAAACTCGCCTCCCATCTTTCGATGGGCAACAATTGGTCTCCTTAGAACTAGGACAAGTTCTCCTACTTGAAAGGTTCTAGGGCGGACCAGCTTATTGTGAGCTTGAATCATTTTGGCTTTGTATAACTCGAGGTTCTAGCATGCCCATAGGCATCTCTCCTCCAAACAGAGCTCGACATTCTGCTATATAGTAATTTGACTATCCATTGATATCCCCAGTGATGGGTGATGAACTTCTAATGGTAGAATGGCTTCAGATCCATGCACTAAAGAAAATGGGGTAGATCTAATTGGAGTCAGATGGTGCGTAAGCCCACAAAGCTTCCACTGCATTGCCATTTATTGTCACTAGTCTTTTAGTATGAGAGTTTTGTTGAATGCTTCTGCTAGGCCATTCATCTTAGGGTAGTAGATAGTGGAGTATCTCCAGTCTATACCGTATCTTCTGGCAAAGCTACTGATCTTGGTGCTCTTGAATGCAGTACCATTATCGAATATAATTTGTTGAGGCACCCCAAACCTATATATGTTATGGTTCCTAAAAAATTGGAGCACATGCTGAGCTGTGACCTCTCTGAGTGGGATTGCCTCTGCCCACTTGGAAAAGTAGTCGGTGGCAGCTAAGATGTACCGATGTCCTTTGGGAGAAGAAGGATTGATAGAACCCACAATGTTAGTACCCTAACACTTAAATGGCCATGAGGCCAATGTAAGATGTAGAATGTTGGGTGGTTGATGCAGGACCACACTGTGTACCTGACACTGATGGCATCTTCTAAATTCATCCATGCAGTCTGTAATCATCGAAGGCCAGTAGTATCTTAGTCTCTTGATCTTTTATTTAATCTTTAGATTGGATTGATGTGCTCAGATAGACCTGAATGTACCTCGATCATGATCCTATGTGCTTCATGTTTTTCTAAACAATGTAACAACATTTGATCGAAGGACCGTTGGCACAAGGTGCCATCTACAAGAGCATAAGAGAGAGCTCTCTGCTTCATCTGATGGGCTTGCAACTTCTCTTGAGGTAGTTTTTCGGTGTTCAAGTAATCTATGAATGATTGCCTCCAATCCAGCTCCTCATCTTTATTGGCAACGATAACCTCCCCTTCAAGAGAAAGTCTCTTGATGAGTTTAGCATTAATAAGGGATATGACTTGTTTGTTTTGGACCCTTATTGAAATGGACTCATCTTCCAGACATGCCAATTCCTTGGCAAATTTGGCAAAAGCATCTATACTGCATTCTCTTCTCGAGGGATCTTGTAGATGGTGACCTTAGGGATCTAGACCAACAGCTTCATGATGTACTCATAGTAGTGATGAAACTTGGTTTGAGAACCTTGTAGGATCTGACAATTTGGTTGTTGACTAACTGAGAATCCTCATAGATGTTGATGCTCTTGACATAAACAGTAATGGCTAACTCTAGATCAAATCAAAACCTCATACTTGGCTTCATTATTGGTGTAAGGATTAGAGATATAGTATGTGAATCTCATCACAATGTGGTCTAGAGTTAAGAGAACTATTCCTACCCCTTCCTTTCCTGAAAGAGTAGATCGTGGTTCTTCTCATTTATGAAAAGAAGCCACACCATCAAAATACATCTCCCAACAGTGATTGTAAACCTCCCCTAAGTTCATGATTTGTTCATCAGGGAGATCATCACTGAGCGAGGAATCAGCAGGAAGTGGGTATGCTACTAAGAAATCTGCTAATGCTTGTCCTTTTACCGCATAGAGGGGTACGAATGTGATATCAAACTGCAAGAGAATCATGGACCGACGTGCCAAATTTCTAGATAGCGTTGGCTGTGTCATGAGATACTGTAGTAGATTGATTCTTGAAATCAAGTTCACCTTATGAGAAAGCATATCACGTCGTAGCTTTTGAGATGTAAAGATTAAAGTTAGATAATATTTCTTAATAGGTGGGTAGTTCGCTTCAGTAGGGATCATATGATGGTTGAGGTAGTAGAGAGCCTTCTCCTTCCCTTCATTATTGGCTTGAGCCAACAAAGCACCAAGGGTGTCATCCAATGCAACGATATAGAGGATGAGTGGCCTACCCAGGATAGGGGCTGCTAGAACTGGTAGCTTTACTAAATACTACTTGATGTCTTCGAAGGCATGCTAGCACTTATCATCCCACTTGAACTTGGCATCCTTTTTGATAAGTGCTGAAAATGGCTTGCATCTTCTTGATAGGTTGGAGATAAAGCATCTTAGATATGCCAACTTCCCTTCGAATGATCTGAGTTGTGTTAGGCTTTTAGGTGGTGGCATTTCTAAGATAGCTTTGATCTTTTCTGGATCTATCTCTATTCCCCGGTGTTGAACAATAAACCCAAGGAATTTTTCTGAAGCTTCTCCGAATGCACACTTTAGGGGATTCATTCTGAGGTTAAATTATCTTAACCGTTCAAAAACTACTCTCAAGTCAAAGAGATGATCTTCCTTTTCTCTACTTTTGACTACTGGATCATCAACATAGCATTCAACTTGATGATGAACGAGTTCGTTGATGATCTGAGTCATGGCCCATTTGTATGTAGCACCAGCATTTTTAAGGCTGAAAGGCATGACCTTATAACAATAGATTCTGATCAGGGTTCAAAAAGTAATGTTTCTTTCATCCTCGGGTGCCATCTTGATTTGGTTGTACCCAGATGACCCATCTATTAAGGAGAATACTTCATAAGATGAGGCAATGTCCAACATTAAATCTGGTATAGGAAGAAGAAACTCATCCTTTGGACATGCCTTATTTAAGTCCCTAAAATTGACACATATGCGAATTTGGCCATTCTTTTTCTTAACTGGTATGACACTGGCTAACCAGGTAGGGTATTTTTCTTCTCTGATGAAACTAGCATCAATCAATTTGTTGACTTCAAAATGACCTATTGTTTGATTTCTAATCGCATGCGTCTAAGAGCTTGCTTGATAGGGTTAATATCAGGGTCTATTGCTAGTTTTTGGACAACTATATTAGGAGATAATCTGAGCATTTCTTTATAGATCCATGCAAAGCAATCCTTAAACTCAATCAATAGTCTAACTAAGTCATTGGTTTCTTTTTCATTCAGCAATGAGCTGATGTATGACGGGCGTGGATTTTCTTCTATCTCAAGGTTGATTTCTTTAAACTTATCGATTATTAAATAGATTTCTTCTTTGAATTCTATCGATTCCGTGAGATTAGTACAACTAAGCAAGAATCGTATATCGAATGACCTGTGCATCAATCCTAGTCCTGATCTTGATTGTGCATCCCTACCTCTATTGTTCCACATCTTTTTGAAGTATTCTAACCTATGCTTAGACCATGTATAGGGAATCAAACCTTCTTTGTTTGATTAAGAACACAAGGCGAGTACTAATCAAATAAAAATTCCATTAATTCTTTATATGAATTATGCTCAAGTTCTACATCAGCTTCTGGACTTAAGGATGATGATCCCAATAGGAATCTCTTCGGCTTGACATACATGGAAGATTGAGGGGCTTCCTTAACTACTAAACTTTCAACTTTTTGAGAGAAAAGTGAGGTTAGAGCTAGGGTTCCTAACGATAGTTTCACATAAACTTGATTAGAATACATTGGTGCTTTGCTTGGAGGCCTGGTCTTCATCTCTGTCTGGCTCGAGTGTCACCTCCAATGAAACCCGCTAAGAGGGGTTGGCTGGTATGCTAGTCACATTAGACTCATCCTCCGAGCTGGATTCTAAGTTTATGTGAATAAGGGGTACTCCTAGGAATTCGAACATAACCCTTGTTGGCTGGTGGCCAACCAGGGGGTCTTCTGCCTCTATATTTCGCCTCTCCTCACAGTGGAGGTTGAGTCATTCTACCCATATGTCCATATGATGGAATGAACTGTGGGTGGAATGTGACATGCGGCTCTACTTCTTCCTTGATATCATTTTCTCATCACTTGTATTTTCACTCTTCTTTCCTTTTTCCTTTTGTTTTTCTTTTTCTTCTTTTTTCCTTTTCTTTTGTGTTTGAATTTTGACCAAGTTCATGAGAAAAGGTGTTTTGAGGAAGGTAGTAGGTTGCATCTTCATATATCTCAATCTCTCTGATTGAAAATGGTTTTTCTTCTCCTTTGACACAGTATTCAACTCCATCCTTTTGAAACTTGATGCATTGATGAAGGGAGGATGGAATCATATTATTCTGATGTATCCAAGGCCTACAGCAGCAAAAATGAAGTATTCGAATCAATGATATAGAACTTGGCTTCAATCTTCTAATCACCTATCTCCAAGGGTAACACTATGGAACCTAAAGCCATCTCACCTTGTTCATTGAATCCGCTCAACATCATCCAATCTCCTTGGAGTGTAGAGATGATAATCCTCAAGTAGACAAAAGTCTTTAGACTCATAATATTCATCGATGCACCTAGATCAACAAAAACCCCAGAGAGTCTAAATCCCATGTCCACTGTAATGTAGAGGGGACAGTTATGCTCCATGTCCCCCAGAAGAAGGTCTTCATCTGTGAAGGTGATTCCCTAGGCTTCTCTAGAATAATGTGCCTCCTCTTAAAGCATTCATCTAAGCTAAGCATATCTCCAGATAAAAAGAGCCTTGATTAATGATTCTCTCATCTCTTTGGATAAGACAAGGGAATCATATATGCTTAGCTTAGATGACAACTTCTTTAGGTGAGAAAGGATATTGAAATCGACTCTGGGCTGATCCTCCACAAGCATATCCATTGGTGGAGCATCCTGTAAAGGGGCTTCTCAATCATCTAAACCTATTACTTGTTTCCCCTTATCTTGAGGTGCTGCCTTAGGAGGTAGAACCTTGCAACTATGGAGGTTGACTTCAGTGATCTCTTATGGCAGGCTAGTGGAAGGTTCTACCTACTGCAGCTCACCTGCCTCCTATAAGACCCTCGTAATCGATCATTCCAAATCTATCTCAAGAGTGAACAGTATTATGTGAGAAGGAAAGTCCAACTCTGAATCAGAAAGAGGAAGATTGGAGTTTTTATAATTATTATTTAGACTTGGAAAGCTTTTTGTAAGAGCAAAATTAGACAAGCCATCAGAAGTGACACATATGTAATTCGGAGTAGCTTTATTCCTTGATTTCTTAGATTTTGAAGAAGATACATAGTAGGAATATAATAAAGTAAGTGGGGTGAGGGATTTGATTCCCTCATCCACTGATACAAGATGTTACCAGAGGAAGAGCTAGCTAAAGTAGAAGTGCCAGCTAAATTAGTAGCTACAACTATGGACTAGATTATGCTACTTGGCTATCCCGGTGTGGTTGTCGCTAGCACTGAGCTCTCCCTTTTCCAAGTTGTATTTGGAAACTTGAAAACCTTCCTTGATGTTGGAGGTTTGAGCTGCCTCATGCACTTGCAAGGAAAGTTTCTTAGTTTTTGATACTATCTTTTTAGAGGTTCGGGATAAAGAGATATCCCAACCTTCTTTGGTTTTGAGAGGATCACAGTTATCCCCAAGGATTACCCTAATAGAATTAGATGGTTGTTCCACTAAGTATTCCTTTAGGATAACTATGGAACCTGTCTTGATGTTATGCTCAAGCTAGTACTTGAATGTAAAGCAATCATCTAAAATATGGCCTAGCATGTGGTGGTAGGAACAAAAGTTAGGATCATTGCTCTTGCCCACTTCCTCGAGCCTTCTAGGCTCAGGTAGCAAAAGTCAAGTTTCTTTAAGAGATTTTTAAAGATTTTCCTAACTCCCTCTTAAATGAATATGATTTGTTTAGTTTATCCATAAGAGTAGGTGGATGGTAGCTACATGGCGGCGGGTATGTGTACCACTACTGCTGTGAATGTGGCTGAGGAGGAGGTGGTGAAGGCCATGGAGGCTGCTGTGGCGGTCATAGGATGACCTTGTTGGTGGTAGAGGAGGTGGAAGTGATGATTGTGGAGCGCAAGGTCTCTCATACTGCTCTCTGGCCAGCTGCTTGTCCTTCTCTATTGTTATCACTGCCCCGAGTTTCTTCTCATAAGCTTTTTGTGGCTTCAACTTTATTGATTGATCCGAAAAAGGCAACTGTTTGGCTTCTCCTTGTAAGCTACCTGCCTTATTGATTAGCATCTTCAAATGTCTTGATGGTAAAACCTTTGAGCATGAAGGCGACCGGGCCATGAATATTCTTTAGTAGAATCTCAATGGCATGCTGTCCAGACAGTTGCGGTTCACATTTCATACTCAAATTATGCCATTTGAGAATATAATCAATGAGGGACTTACCAGGGTGTTGTTGAGCCACAACGATCGCTTCACCACGCTTTCGAGCTCCAAAGAACTTCTTAACGAAGAGTTGCTCCAACTCGAAAATGAACTTGGGGACTTCACACAATCAAAAGGCTATGCCTGCTAAGCTAGTGATAAAAAGATGGATGAGTAACACATCACTACCACCAACATTGCAATGGCCGTGAAGTGCACTATATGCTGCCGTGGGTTCCCACTGGATGACATCAAATTCCTCTAGGTAGGGTCTACCCTTTGGAAATGATGATCCTCCTCAGGCTTGCACCAACGCTTCCCTCACTTGTTGCTCAACCATGAGTTTAACGCCCTTTTCTTATATGAAGGTACTATCCACTACCTTTTTATATGAGCTTGTGCTGCCCTGCTCTACCGGAGGTAAACTCTTAGGCTGTTCCAAGACATGCAACAACTCAGGCTGACCCATTTCTGTAATAGTAGGATGCATTGTCGAGGCATGGTTCTGAAGTGCCAAATATGCTACTAGAAAATCTTCAAGCTTCTTCCCCATCTTATCGATTTGTTCATCCTTTTGCTTTAGTTGCTGAAGGAGGTGTTGGGTCGTAGTCAGATCATCGCTCGTCAGACACCTTCCAAATTCTGCTAATCATGAAGGAGAGAACCCCTGGTATCTACCATGTGCACTCTTGCTGAATCCTCCAACAGATCATTTTTATTAGGATCAAAACTTACCTTCTCCATTTCAAAGTCGGACCTATCATATCCTAAGATCTCCTTCTTCTCCACTAGATACTGTGCCACAATATCATCGAGGGAACGGTCCAATTGAACAAGTATGAAAGATCGAGGCTGGCTGGTAGTAGGATCACTATCATGAATAGAGAGACATCTAACTCCTGCTACTACTGGAGAGCTAACCCTGTGAGGGCTACGCTCACTAGAAGAAAGATGCTCCTGGGTGTCATTGGATCTGGGTGGAGTAGTACTCCTAGGAAGATCTATGGCCATGGGAATAGTGATTCTATCTCCTCCTCCCTCAGCTACTGCTATCTCCATAACCTGCCTTAGTCGGTGGTGTAGTAGAATGGGATCTCTTGTCCATAGCCAGATCACCAGTGGGGTTCTTTTCTCCCCAGATGTAGCCTTCATGGCTTTCGTTGGAACAGTGGATGATGGAACTTGTACTGGGATGGTGGGCGTGGAGTAGAGTGGTGTGAGGCACCACCGACTGTGAGCTCCTCATGGTGGTGGGTACTATTGACCTCATTTTCAAAATGAGCTCTCAACCCCTCCATCTTAGACACAGGGCTTCTCTTAGGCTTTAGGAGTTCTTAGTCTTAAGACACATCTAGTGATTGGGTGGACACTTAACCTAGCCCTAGAGACTTAGAAGAGTTAGCCATAGGAATAGGTCATGCCATAGGGGTGTTAGGAAAATTTTCCTACCCTATAGCTTGAACCACATTTCTCACTTCCTTCCTTCAAGTCAAACTCCCCATTTATATTCTCATTTATATTCACATATATAAATAAAATATAAATTTAAATATCCAAAAGCAACTCCAAAAATCAAACTCAAATTCATTCAAAATTCAACCTAATCCTTTCAAGTCAAAATCTTGAACTTAGCCAAATCAATTTCAAATCAAGCTGAACCTTTAATTTTTCATCATGATTCAATCAATCCTTCAATCATGAATCCAAATATAAATATGAACTTCAATCACTTAACCAAAACTCAATTCAAAAAGAAAAAAAAATCAAACCCAAATCAAATTCCTGTTCACCCTTTGAACTTGAAATTATAAAATGAATCAAAACCCATTTGACTTCAAACCACTTGCAAATGGATTTATATTTTAATCATAAGTCCATATGTGAGTTCAATCAAACTCAAATCAAGCTTTGATCAAGCCATTTGACCCACTTAGGCTCACTTGACCCAAAGTGACCTAAAGTATCCTTATGAGCCAAATTCTAATCCTAACCAAATTGGATTGAACTAAGCCCATCTAAGCTTCTCATCATAATCAATAATCATCATGAGATGATCAATCACTCAAATTGGGTTAAACCAAGTCAAACTTAAGAGTTGACCAAGTCAACACTTAGCCAAAATGGAATCCAACATGGCCAAAATACACCATAGGCCAAATGGATTGAAACCGTTGATCTAAGTTCATTCATGCTTAATGTTTGAACTTGACCAAGTCAACATTTGAGCCTAACCTAGCCCAATTGGCCACTTGACCCAAGTTGACCCAACTTGGCCTAAAAAGTCAAAATGTGTTGAAACTTGATCTAAGCCAAATTGATTGAAACCAATGGGTCAAGTTCATTCCAAATCACTTGTTGAACTTGACCAAAGCCTCAATTGGCCAACTAGACCCAACCTAGCCCAATTGGCCATGAACGCAACTTGACATAAAGGGTCATATTGAGCCAAACTCAAATATAAATCAAATTGATTGGAAACAAAAATACCAATCCATTTCATATGACCAACCAAACATGAACGAACCCTTGACCAAACCTAAATAGATCAAATGGGTCAATTTAGTCAACTTGACCCATTTGACCTAAATGAACTAAATTGAACCAAATTCAAAACTAAACCAAATTGAAAAAACCAAAGCCACCAAAATATTTCAAATGGTCATATGAACTTGACCAAACCCTTGGTTTGACCAATTTGACCAATTGGTCAACTTGACCCAAGTTGATCCATTTTAACCTAAATGGGTCAACATGAGCCAAATCACATCAAATCAACTCCAAATTCAATGAAACCTGTCCAAACCTATTTTATCATCATACAAAATATGCCCAAACTAAAATCTGGGTCAAATGACCATTTTACCCATAGGGCATAGGGTAAACCAAAATCAAAACTACTTGGAATTTGGTCAATTCCTTTTCATGGACACTTGGCATTCTCTTAGTGGACTAAATGGTCACTAATGGACCTAGTGGACATGACCCAATAGGCTTGGGTCAGCCAACCCAACCCAAGTGAAAAGGTGACCATGTGCTTGAAAGTGGCCTCATGGAATTCCTCCTCCACTTGATTTAGGCACATGGGAGCTTCACCATTCCACTCCTCTGGCCAAACCAATTGCATGGACACCCTAAAAAGCCTAAAAAACCCACCCAAGGTGGTCAATTAAATTAAAATGGCAATGAGGCTTATGGTTGTCTGATTACCCTTGGGGGAGATATACTCGCCCTAATTCAATTCAATCGACACTCTCCCTAATCCGATTGAGCATAGGAGCTCAGAGCAAGCCCTAGTGAGTCTTCCCAAGCTTCCTAGAGAGAGTTTAAAATCTCATCTTCTTACTTTTCATAGCTTAAAAATAGGGGAGCTCCACCAAAAACCAAACTTACTCCACACTCAAAATTAACCCAATTCCCTTTGCAAGCACCCTCGTGGAGCTATGAACTCACCCAAGTCTTCATCCAAGCTCTTGAGGCAAGGGAGGATCTACTTCAATAAAAATTGAGCTCAAGTGCAAGAGGAGTTGGCCCATAGGAGAATCTACCCAATCTCAGAGTCTCCAAACTCCAGCAAAGCTTTGTCTTCACTAGGGAAAGCTTCTCCAACAGAATCGAGCACTGGTGATCACCTTTGGAGAGGTTAGCCATTTTTTTGAGCTTAAATTCAATGTGGTTTGGAGCTTTGTGAAAGGAATTTTAATCCCATAGAATTTTAGCTATTAGATGTGCTTTCCATTGTGCCAAGATGGTGTGGGTTGAATTTCAATCCAATTCGAGCTCAATCGAGCTCAGATCTTCTCCTAGAAGATGGAAGGTGTCCATTTTTCATAGAGAAGAATAGGGAAGGATTATAGGCCATCCATCCGCACATTTTGGATGGACGACTGTGATTGAAACACATAGAATCTCATATTTAATCCCATAGATCTGGCTTTAACCTTAGCCGTCCGATCCTTGATTGGACGGGGGAGGAGAAAGCGTGTAACACATCGCTAACGCGGTGCTATGATGTGATAACTTAAATATAAAATCCTATTGCACCGCATGGAAAGTGCATGCCGCATTAGTGGTCCACGTGGTGCCAACGGGATTAAGTATTTAATTAGGCTATTAATTATTCTAATTAATCATAGAAACTTCCTTAATTCATATCTAGGCGTAAAAAATTAGAAAAATATGAAATAAATTGCATTGGATAGATAATTAAATCTAAAAATTTTAAAATTAATTTCAATAGATTTTACATAGTACTTTTCTCGAAATTTGGATTTTATTAGGAATGCTAATTTGCTAATTACTCTCTAATTACTCCACTAATTAATCCCAAAATTCTTGTGCTTAATTAGTGGAATGACCTCTACCTCCTCTAATTTTACTGGGATTTATTGTTGGCTTAATTAGAGGAACTGCTAGTTCATTCCTTAATCACTCCCTTAATTTAAGTAAGCTTAATTAAGGACATAATTAGTGGTTTAACCCTCTGATTGAGTCAATTAAACTTTGATTAAGTGAATACAGATTTAGGGAATAATTTTAGGAATAATTTCCTTAAGATATTCCTTAAACCCCTTTCTCCCTTAATCTAACCTTAATTAAGGGTTAATTCACTAATTACCCCCTTAAGTAATTTCATAAAATTCTAAGACTTTCGAGAACTCAATTAATCTATCTTGGGTAGATACTTAGGTGTTCAAAAGCCTAAGTAAAATTAAGGAAATTGAAATCGAACTCATATGTGTAAGGGGGTTATGAAATTACTTAAATTAAACCCCATAGTTTAATTAATCATTAATCATGAGTCAAATGGATTAGGCCCTTTTCTTACTAGGTGTATTACTGATTTAAATTCCTTACATGGTTTTATGTCATCTCATTGGCTCAAATTATTTGATTAAGTATGCTAAGGTGGTGTAGGTAAAGGATAATTAACACACTTAATTCATACCTTAACCTAATCAAAATATAAAATAGATCTAATCATATAAAATTTGAACTAAAATATCATACACATGTGGAAATGGATTAGGAATAGCAAACCCACCTCACATTTTTCAAATTAAATCAAACTCAAAACAAAATCAAACCTTCTTTAAAAAATAATTTAATTTGCTTTAAGCTTTCTTAATTCATAAGATTGTCTTTAGGAATTAATTAGGGTGAATGTGTTTACATGCTTTCATCACTTTAGTTCTTTTCTAACATGCTAAATGTGTATGTAATTTTAATTTCATGCATTCATGCTTTTCAAATATCAAAATTAAAATGAAATGTTACCTTTAGGTCAAATTACATGTTTTGGCTAAAGTAAAATATGAATGGCTATTATCACTACTAAATCCAAAGCTATTTTCAAAATCTATAATGAAATACCTAAAATTAAAAGTGTGCCACTTATAGTTTATTTATAAGCGTGCATGTGAGTATAAATATGAAGATGTGCATAGTGTACTTTTCCTTCTCTTTTCTTTTAGCATAGTTTTGAATAAGATTTGGCAAAGTGTATAGTTCATTTGAAAAGAACATAACACTTTCCTAACTCCATTCCTATCCATTCCTATGCTATTACTTAAAGAAGGACATCTATACTTACCCATATAAATTGCATAAATAAATCAAACAAACAAATACAAACTTTTTTGCATCCTTTCTTTTCCATTCATTTCTTTTGTACATATGCTTGTATTTAAGGAGAGTAGTATATTAGTCTGGACAACCCTGGGGTTGTGAGGCTTTAAGTAGCACTAAGTAGGTCTTATACCTTACACCCTGTAATAATAAATCAGACTCACTTATGCCTTTCATACATACAAATGTGCATGTGAAAAATGGATAAGAAAACCTCTTTTCTACTTAATGAAAATCATGCATCATAAAGCATTCAAATTTTCTTAAGTAACCCACTTAGCATTCATCATAAAGTATGCTAAATATTTCCATTTGTATGTATAGATATGTTTAGGATTCATTCATATGCATGCTATACATGTTGGAGAGAAATGAAGTGATGTGTGTTTTGTGAATTTAGTTCACTTTATTTAATCTTGAAATGCCTTTCTTTTTCAATAGATTTGTTTAGAGTTGATATAAACTTTGGATTAATTAAAGCACTTGATAAAATATTCACTAAATAAAACTAAACATGAATCTACTTTAGAAATTACTTAAGGTATGGAAGGAAAGGGAAATTCTCTTCTCTTTTCTCTCTCATTACAACACTTAGTAATTAGTTGTAGGATTCACTTAAAATAAATAAAAATACAAAATAAAATCAACCCAAATCAACTAAATACTTAAATGAAACCACCAATCTAAGCTGAGCATTTTTACACTTAGAAAATCTAAACTTTAAAGCCATAGCTAAGCGTACTACACAAACCTCTAAAATCACACACATTAGACTAAGTCACCACTTCTAGCTTTAGGTTAGGACATGCATGGTTTGATATTTGCTTTTTATTTTATGATGTTTTCTTTTAGTCTGGATGTCAGGGTGAATGGGCTTAGAATGAATGGTAGGATGATTTAGTTTAATCATTATTTTCTACAGGGGATTGTGCTTAAGGGGCGCTGTAATAAAAATATAACTACTTTTATTGTGTAGGTGCTTATACCCCTACACATAATCCAATAGGCTAGGTGGACTTAGTTACCCATTTGTAGGGTGTTAAGTCTAATATACATGCTTGGGACTTGTATGGCTTATTTAGCTAATCTCTATTTTGCAGGTGTTAGTTAGATTTACTTTTCCTTTTCATGTAATTTTGTAATTAGGATTTTGGAATGAATGTTATGGGAAATTAGGATGAGCATTGGTCATAAGATCTCATCTTATGTACCATGTGAAGCCTTTGAAGCAACCACCTTCCAACCATCCAAAAGAGAGAACCAAAAGAAGGAATCAAAAGAAGAAAGAAAAAAGAAGAAAGAAGAAATAAAGAATGAAGACCCCATAACATAAATTTCTTTGCTTGATTGTAAATTAATTCATTTGTAATCCAGGTTGTATAAGGGTAGAGCTCAGCTACCTAATTTATTTTTGGGTTTGTGTGGTGCCCAATAAATGACCTCTTATTCTTTGCGTTGGTTTTATAAAATGTTTTGATGTTTGTTTAACCTGGCATTGGCATTATGACATGTTTTCCTAGTTTCTTCCTTACTTGATATATGGCCTGGATGATGACTAGGCTCTTAGGAAAAAATAAATCTTTTACCAAATTAATCAACTCAAAATTTAAAATAAATAACTCATAACCTCACTTAAAGCCTAAGTTAAATTCAAGATAAAAGAATTAGCAACCCATTAGATAGATGAGTATTTCTTTTATAACATCTTGCACAAAAGCATCTTGTTTAACTCTTGATTGGAGGGTTTCCATCATTGCCAGAGAACTTGGCTTGACCATTGAGAGCCATGGTGGAAACACACCTCCTCCCTTCTTGCTGATTTTTGCCAAAAATCTTGCTTCTCATGCATTAGACATATGAATCCTATAAGCTTGAGTCAAATGATTGCCCAAAAATGAAAATAAAATGTAATATGAATTATATTAGATCTAAGTAATTTTTCATGTCCTTACATGACCTAGTCTCTTTGGGAGTAAGTTTAAGGACTTAGTCTCTTTCAAAATAAATAACAGGCTAGCTATCTTGCATAAAGAATATGACTTGCCTACATGAATTTAAAATCATATGAGGAGTTAGTTGGCGATCACCCCCAGGTGGTTGTAAGTCCAAGTAGTCGGGTAGTTTTCTCTCTCTTGTGGAGGTAAACCATATACCCATTTTCACCTTAGATTTAGGTTATCTTTTTGACCCTTGCCAAAGCTCCCTAGATTTAGGTTCTGAGGTTGCTTCTCCCTTTTATAGGCCATAAGCATAAATCCTCACCTCTTAGGCATTTTCATAATATTGTGCTATGTAGTCATAAGTCCTAAATTTCTATTGAAAAATTCAACTCAAACAAATTAAATCAATTTTAAAAATGTAAAACCCAATCATAGGATAGTTTGAGATGCTCGTTAGGTTTCTTTGCATCATGAGCATCTCCTACTTATCTTCCTTTGGATTCGATAATAATTCTCTCTTTGATCAATCCCATTTAATCTTCTAAAATAAACTAATCGATTGATAGTCCTACCCTATTGAAATCTCTAGAGACAATGATCATTTACCTTAATTGAGTGTATTCCTAAGGAATCCCCTTCCTTAGGATGTAATTTACTATGGGGGCTTTCCCCTGTAGGGAACTTAACGAACCTGATTTACAATAAACCCTACTTTACTTTTTCATGTAAAGTAGGGGAAGTATCTTTGGTACACATGTAGGCTCATTGTCCTTAGGAGTCCTTATTCAACTGATTTGGTCCATTGTAGGGTAGTGACTTCTATCTTTCGAGATAGTACACTTCTCCTCAATGTCATACCAGATCACCTTAATAAGAACATCTGCGGATCTACATGGTGTCCAAATGCATAAAAGAGTATATTTCTATCTTTATTTTATTCCACATAGATTTGAAGATGGAAGTATACCTCTTAGAGAAGTTAAAATTTTTCACCATAGATTTTTCTAGCGACTCCGTTGGGGAAGGTTCCTCTCTCCATCTTTAGTAAATGATCATATTTCTAAGTATCGATAGTGGGTTTATACTTTTGTATGAATCCAACATTATCTTTCTCTCTGTTATCACTTAGCTTATTTCATCCATAAGTTAAGCTAGACAACATCTTTAGGTTTTAGGGCCTCACCCTGTGTTGGTCTTAAAACCCTCGTTGGGTTCCCTAATGGGTGAAAATAAAATCTTAATCAATAAGAATCATTAAAAGACTTACTCCTTACCATTTTTATGGTAAGGAAAGGTTCATTCTAAAATAATACAGGCAAAATAAATCCTTTATAAAAATTCTTGCTTTTCAAAAATCACTCTTTCAAAAATGCACATAATAAAATATTTTCCACAAAAATTTTCCTAAATCACCCTCATTTAACAATCTTCATTATTGTTATATGTAGGATCCTCATTTTGAAAAATAAGATTCTAATATTCACATTTTTCTAAAGCACAAATGTGCTTCTTCACTCAATCCATTTTGGTGAAGATCTCATTTACAAAAATAAAATTCTAACAATCATATTTTCTAAAAGCACCAATGAGCTTCTTCACTCAATCCATTTTGGTGAAGATCTCATTTACAAAAATAAAATTCCAATAATCACTTTTCTAAAAGCACCAATGAGCTTCTTCACTCAATCCATTTTGGTGAAGATCTCATTTACAAAAATAAAATTTCAATAATCACATTTTTGAAAAGCACAAATGAGCTTCTTCACTCAATCCATTTTGGTGAAGATCTCATTTACAAAAATAAAATTCCAACAATCACATTTTCTAAAAGCACCAATGAGCTTCTTCACTCAATTCATTTTTGGTGAAAACCTCATTTTCAAAAATAAAATTTCAACAATTATGTTTTCAAAAGCAAAAGATTTGAAGATAAGTTTATCCATTCAATACATTCAAATGTGTTGAATGGATGTTACATCCTTAAGCAAATAATAATAATAATAATAAATTACAACTTTGAAATTCCATTCAACACATTCCACATGTGTTAAGTTGGAATTTTCACTCTTTCAACAAAATCAAAATAAATATTCCAAAAGCACCTATGAACATCTCCATTCAAAATACCTAAATTTATTGAATGAAGATTTCATTTCCAAATAAAATTATATTACTTTGAAATTTCACTTAACATATTCTGTATGTGATTAAGTTGAGATTTGCCCTTTCAAAAATTGATTTCCATCTCACATACCCAAAATTTGTTAAATGGAAATCTTTCTTTTCAAAATTAATAAAAAAAAATTTTTTTAAAACACATTTGGAACTTCATTCTAACATATCTCATTTGTTAAAGTGAAGTCTTCCCTTTTCAAAATCTAAAGAACAAAAATTTGAAATACCGTTGGAATTTCATTATCACACTCAAATTTGCTAAGTGAAATTTCCATTTTACAAAATTTCCAAAAAAATACATTTTGGAACTTCGCTTTTAACATACCATATTTGCTAAAACTAAGTCTCCATCTTTTTCAAAACAAAAATAATGAAACACACTTTTTGGAATTTCATTTAGCATACTCAAATTTGCTAAGTGAAATTTCCATTTCACAAAATTTCTAAAAACACTTTTGGAACTTCATTCTTTAGCATACCAAATTTGCTAAAGTGAAGCCTCCATTTTCGAATTAAAACCAAAAACACAAAAAATTTTGAACACATCTTTTGGAATTTCATTTAGCATACTAAAATTTGCTAAGTGAAATTTCCATTTCACAAAATTAAATGGAACTTCATTCTTAGCATACCATATTTGCTAAAGTGAAGTCTCCCTTTTCAAAATAAAATAAAATTTGAAACAAACCTTTGGAATTTCATTTAGCATACTCAAATTTGCTAAGTAAAATCTCCATTCCACAAAATTTTTTAAACATATTTGGGACATCAATTTAGCATACCCCATTTGCTAGAATGAAGTCACCCTTTTCCAAAAACAAAAATTTGAAACAAACCTTTGGAATTTCATTTAGCATACTCAAATTTCCGAAGTGAAATCTCCATTCCACAAAATTTTCAAAACACATTTGGGACTTCAATTTAGCATACCCCATTTGCTAGAATGAGGTCTCCCTTTTCCAAAAACAAAAATTTGAAACAAACTTTTGGAATTTCATTTAGCATACTCAAATTTGCTAAGGAAGCCTCCATTCCATAAAATCTCCAAAACACAAAAATTTTTAAACACATCTTTTGGAATTTCATTTAGCATACTCAAATTTGCTAAAGTAAAATTTCCATTTCACAAAACAAAAAGAAATACATTTGGAACTTCATTATAGTATACCACATTTGCTAAAGTGAAGTCTCCACTTTCAACCAAAAATCAAATCAAAGTAAAAAGAAACACATTAGGATTCCCTTAGCATACTTAAATTTGCTAAGGATCCTCCTTTTCAAAATCAAATCAAAATAAAAAAGAAACACATTAGGATTTTCTTAGCATATCTAAATTTTATAAGGATCCTACTTTTCAAAATCAAATCAAAACTAAAAGAAACACTTTAGGATCTTCTTAGCATTCTCAAATTTGCTAAGAATCCTATTTTCAAAATCAAAATAAAAAACAAATGAAACACATTAGGATCTTCTTAGCATACTCAAATTTGCTAAGGATCCTACTTTCAAAAAAATTTCAAAATAAAACACACTTGGGTTCTTCACTTAGCATACCCAAATTTGCTAAGTGGGAACTCCAATTTTTAAAATCACCAATAATTCACAAAGCAAAGCAACCAAAGAAAAAGAAACAATTATTTTCAAACACCTAACTTAGCATACCCAAATTTGCTAAGTGAGTGAATTCCAAAATACCAAATCAAAAACAAAACAAATTGACCCTTACTTTAACATATTCAAATTTGTTAAAGGAAAGGGTCCTCAAATCAAAATATAATTTCAAACATGAACCTATGGAAGCACCCTTCAAACAAAAATATTTGAACCCATTTTCAACATACCCAAATTTGTTGAAAGTGGATTCCATATTAAAAAATTCCTCTTTCCAATCAAATCTCTAAATCTTCCCTAAATCCATTTGAACCCCACTTAACACTTCTAAGATGTTATATGTGGGTTCAAATTTGAAATTCAAATTCATAAATCAATAAGATAGAAATATGATCCAAGTTTGTTTTCAACATTGCAGACTCTCATTCAGCATCAGTGTTTGTTGCAACTTAAGTTCAATTTTCCAGTTACAGTTGGTTGTTATGGCTTCTCAGAAGTATGTGTTTACCTTCCCTTACGGCATGGACTTGGCCCTGGATCAGGCCAGCCTTCCCCATGCTTATTATGCCCACCTCATCCATTTCAGTAGAGGTTTTGAGGGGTCGAGGATTACCTATGAGGCACCCCTCACAATGGTTAGCGGACCATAGTGGCCAGGCTGAAGTTGGTCATTCAGATTGACTTGCCATCAGACTTTGATATCCCCTCACTGAAGAGGAAAGCAGTGACAGTTTCTACAACAGTGCTAGTGTCAGTGCTAGCTTCTGTGATAGCCGGTCATTTCTCATGCTTCCCTAGTAAGGGCTAGTAGCCAATCATTAGCACCCTCGAAGGGTAAGGCTTCTCTGATCCCAGATTGTCTCCTCAGCTTTTGAGGTTGGGTCAAGTTCTTACTCAGCAGGACTCAGAGAAGCAACAAAATTATATGATTAAGTGGTACCATACACGCATCACCAGGGAGATGGAGGCTGCTACATGGTCAGTTGTGGAGGAGTTACCCACTCTGATTTCCTGGCTAGTTACAATGAACCCATTTCATCCTCTCTTGTCTGACAGAGAGGATGCTAGGAAGATCCCTACTTCACCTTGACCTGCAGTTTGATTTCAGCCCCCAGTTAGCCAAAGTAGGAGGTCGTACGCCGGGCTATGTTCAGCTCTACACCAAGTTGGTGGAGCTTACGAATGTTCTGAGTCTGGGGCTCAATTTGACTTGAGATTTGCCATCCTTCGTAGCATGGGGAAACGTCTATGCCGGGCGAGGGCCGGGAGACATGCACTATAGTTCATGCCACTAGGCGAGAGAGGTGGAGGTTTTGTCGGCAGTCAGTGGCCTATGCACTCATTGATTTTCTTGATCGGCATGCTACCCGCACTAATCACACAATCAATATTCTACATACAAGGATGACCCATCATAGGAGAAGGGTCTCTGTTCCGAGAGAGTCAGTGGTGTCTCCACCACACCGCTCTACCCTACCATCAGCTGCAAAGATCTCCGCTCCCTAAAGGCCATGAAAGACACATCCGGGAAGAAGAGGACCCCTTGGTGATCCGACTACAGCCAAAGGATCCCATTACACTGCATAATGTGGTGAGGTCGACTTCTTCTGCTTGACCTTTTTCCCTAGTTATGGTGCAGAAGGAATGGCGACCCCGAGGCATAGTGGTCGTCCCTTCACCAATATTATCGCAATAGGATCTAGAGATGGTTGCAGCAGTTGTAGAGGGAGTAGGTGACAGCCCAGTTGCACCCATGATAGTAGAGCCTCTTATGAGTATCACCCCATACAGAGTTAGTGATAGTTAGGAGTGCATTTCTTCTAATGAGTACAATCCTCACAAGATTGATTCTCAAGTAGCAGGGGAGGTCCGATGCCTCTCAGTACATGACAGTGATTACACCGGTCAGCCAAAGACATTTGTGCCTGTTCAGATTGATCATTCTTTAGAGGACAAAGTAACACATTATCTTATGGAAAAGAAAGAAATTCTAGAGTATGATTGGTCTGATGAGGAGAAGATTAGCTTTGATGCGAACGAAGATGATTTGTTGGGAGACTCAGTAGGGGTTTGCATGGTAGATACTAGAGGATCCCTCCTAGAGCAAGATATGGAAGGTGAAAGCAGAAGACCCACCGCACCAACAACACCTCCTAGCACAAATAAAGTAGAAGGATGAAAAGATACATAGGATGGAGAAGTAGCTTAAAGACTTGTTAGCAGCAGTCTCAGTACTTCAAAAATAAACACCAGCAATTCATCCTACCATAGCTCAGAGCAATCAGATAGAGTTGGCGCATGTCTTGGACCCAAGACCTTACCTTCATTAGAGCAAGGTGGCACCAGCATATATAGGAAGGTAGTGGAAAGTACCTCCATATAGGAAAAAGATATATAAGTCCATGGTTGAAAAGCAAGTGAAGGAAGCGTTGGCTCAAGCCTAGGGAGGATCATCAGTTCCAAAGGATAGACCCTACCCAGAGGAATTTGATGCAATCTAGTATCCCAAGGGTTTCATGTCACCTTCCTTCAAGAGTTTTGATGGCAGTAGAAACTCAAGGTAGCACACTGCCCATTTCAGAGCTAGTTGTTGCAACATCGGTGGCAGCGACGCTTTACTATTCTGCCACATCATCAGTAGCCTAGCAAGGATAGCTTTTGACTGGTATGCTAAACTCCCCAATTGTTTAGTAAAGACATTTGCTGAGTTGGAGCAACTCTTTATCAAGAGGTTTGCTGGAGCTTAGAAAGGGTCACTATGGGAAATCTCGTTGTAGCACAACAACACCCAGACAAGTCCCTTGTTGACTACATTCTCAGATAGCTTAACCTGAGTATGAAATGTGCCACAACTATCTGAATAGCATGCCATTGAGATTCTTCTAAAGAATATCTATGGCCCAGTCGCCTTCATGCTTAAGGGCTTCACTATCAAAACTTTTGAGAAGCTAAAACAATAAGGCGACTAGTCTATAAGGAGAGGCCAAATAGTTGCCTTTTCAAGATCAGTTGCCTAAGCCAAAGTCACAGATGGTCTATGAGAAGAAGCCAGGAATAGATACAATAGTAGATAAGGGGAAGCAACCAACTAGAGATCAGTCCGAGAGACCATGACCTTACCAGCCTTTGCTTCCACCTCCTCTACCACCATCGAGGTATCCCCTACCACCACAGCCTCCATGGAATCGCCTCCTCAACCACATCGCAGTGGTAAGCATATTTATCGCCATATAGCTATGGCCCACCTACTTTTTAGATAAGCTTAACAAGCCTTATTCATTTAAGAGGGAGTAATCAAAAGATCTTTAAGAACCTCTTAAAGAAGCCTCATTTTCACCAACCTGAACCTAGCAGATCGGAGGAAGTAAGCAAAAGCCATGATCTTAACTTTTCCCCCTACCACCATTTGCTAGGTCATGTTTTGGAAGATTGCTTCACCTTCAAGGACTGGCTTGAACACATCTTTAAGACTGGTGCTATAGTTATCCTGAAGGAATACCTTGTGGAACAACCATCCAGTTCCATTAGGATAATCCTTGGGGATACTTACAATATCTCCAAAACTAAAAAAGGTTGGGATATCTCTTTATCCAAAACCTCTAAAAAGATTATTTAGAAGATCAAGCAACTTTCCTTGCAAGTGCTTGAGCCAGCTCAAACCTCCAACATTAAGGAAGGTTTTCAAGTTGCTAGTGCCAACTCGGAAAGCGGAGCTCAAGAAGAGTAGATGATGTGCCACTGGATAGTCCAATAGGACAACCACCATCGATCCCTTCTACCATTGTAGCTAACACATCAGTGACTTCTCCTAATTTAGCTAGCTCTTCTTCTTCTACTAGTAGAACTCTTATATCGACGGATAAGGGCATAAAATTCCTTACCTCTCTTACTTTACTTGACTTATACTTTGTACCTTCTATCAAATCCAAGGAATTAAAGAATAAAACTAGCTTGAATTACATCTGTGTCACTTCTGATGGGTTGTCTACTTCTATTCCTAATGATAATTCTTCAAGTCAAAATAACTATAATAATTGATCTCCTCTTTCGAGGACTTTCTTACTCAATACTATTTGCCTCTTGAGATAGACTTAGAATCATCTTTTTGAGGGTCCCATAGAGAAGCGTAGGTGAGCGATGCGTGTAGAACCTTCCATTACCTTCTCACAAGAGATCACAAGTCAACCTCCAGAGTGGCAAGGTTCTACCTTCTGGCACACCTCAAGATGAGAAAACAAGTCATTGGTGAGGATTGAAGCCCCTCCACAGGATGCTCCACCCTTGGATATGCTTGTGGAGGATCAGCCCAAGGTGGACTACAATGTCTTCTCATCTAAGAAAGTTGCCATCTAAGATAAGCATATACGATGCCCTTATCTTATCCAAAGAGATGAGGGAATCATTAATCAAGGCTCTCCTTGATCCAGATATGCTTAACTGCTAACCGCTATTGTGAGGAGGCACATTACATTACAAAAGAAGCCCAGGGGATCATCACGTTCATAGATGAAGACCTTCTTCTAGGGGACATGGAGCACAACCATCCCCTCTACATTACAGTGGACATGGGTAGATTCAGACTTGCTAAAGTTGTTGTCGATCCAAGTGCATCGGAGAACATTATGAGTCTAAAGACCCTTGCCTATTTGAGGATCGACATCTCCACACTTCGAGGAGATCAGATGATGTTGAGAAGATTCAATGAACAAGGTGAGCATGCTTTAGGTTCTATAGTGTTACCCTTAGAGATAGGTGATTGGAAGACTGAAGCCAAATTTCACATAATTGATTCAAATACTTCTTTCACTACTTTGCTCGGTAGGCCTTGGATACATCAGAATAAGATAATTCCATCCTCCCTCCATCACTACATTAAGTTAAGAAAGGATGGGATTGAATATCATGTCAATCATGATGAAAAACCATTTTTAATTAGAGAGGTTAAGATTTATGAGGATGCGACCTACTATCTTCCTAAAAACACCATTTCTCGTGAACTTGGACAAAATTCAAATCCAAAAGAAAAAGAAAATGAAGAAAAAGAACGAGCAAAATGAAAGAAAAATTGAAGAAGAAATAGAACCGCATAACACATTCCACCCATAGTTCATCCCACCATATGGACATGTGGGTAGGATGGCTCAACCTCCACCAAGTACAGCGAGGCAAAGAGGCAATTCAGAGGTGGAAGACCCCGTTGGCCATCACCAACAGGGTTATGTTCAGTAAGAGTACCTACTATTCACATAGACTTGGAATCCAAGAGGATGAGTCTAATGTGATTAGCATACTAAACAACCCCTCTTAGCAGGTTCCATTAGAGGTGACTTTCGATCTAGACAGTGATAAAGACCAGGCCTCCAAACAAAGCAAAGTATTCAAATCAGGTTTATGTGAGACTATTAGGTAATAGCTGGGAACCTTAGCTCTAACCTTACTTTCATCTCAAAAAGTTGAAGGTTTAGTAGTTAAGGAAGGCCCAAAGTCTTCCAGTGATATGAAGCTGAAGAGATTCTTTTTGGGATCATCATCCTCAAGTCCAGAAGTTGATGTAGAACTTGAGGAGGATACATTTAAAGAATTAATGGAATTATCGTTTGACTTTTACTTGCCTTGTGTTCATAATCTTATACAGAAAGGTTTAGTTCCTCATACATAGTCCATGCATAGGTCAGAGTATTTTGAGAAGCTATGGAATAATACAGACATGAAAGCACAATGAAGAGCAAGACTAGGATTGATGCAGTGGTCGGTCAATGATGAGATTCTTGCTTAGTTGTTACCAATCATTTAGTGATAGTTCTTTTCACACAACACCAACTCTTATGAGAATGTGTGTTTAGAAATCTCGATGATCAAATGATCTCAAATCAAGATGCACCTCAGAATTTGAAGAGGAGATTCATTCAACAATTGACAAGCTTAAAGAAATCAATCTTGGGATGAAGAAAATCCACATGACATCAGTTCATTGAATGAAGAAGAAACTAATGACTTAGTTAGGCTATTGACTAAGTTTAAGGGGCGCTTTGCATGGAGTTATGAAGAGATGCTATTATCTCTAACATAGCGTCCACAAACTAGCAATAGATTCTAACCCTATCAAGCAAGCTCCTAGGCATGCGATTAGAAATTGAATAACGGTCATTTAAGTCAAGATAATCTTTGGTTTCATCGGGGAAGAAAAATATCTACAGTTGCTAGTGTCATCTAGTTAAGAAGAAGAATGGCCAAATTTCATATGCATCAATTTCAAGGACTTAAACAAGGCATGTCCTAACGATGAGTTTCTTCTTTCTATACCAGAATTAATGGTGGATATCACCTCATCTTATGCAGCATTCTCTTTTATAGATGGGTCATCTGGCTACAACCAAATCAAGATATCTCCTGAAGATGAAAGAAACACAACTTTTTGAACCCCGATTGGAATCTTTTGTTATAGGGTCATGCCTTTCGGCCTTAAAAATGCTGGTACTACATACCAATGGGCCATGACTCAGATCTTCAATGAACTCATCCACCATCAGGTTGAGTGTTACATTGATGATCTAGTAGTCAAGAGCAGAGAAAAGGAAGACCATCTCTTTGACTTGAGAGTAGTTTTCAAATTATTAAGAGAATATAACCTCAAAATGAATCCGAAGTGTGCATTGAGTAGCTTCGGAAATTCCTTGGGTTTGTTGTTGACATCGGAATAGAAATAGATCTAAAAGATCAAAGCTATCTTAGAAATGCCACCTCTAAAGTTTAACTCAACTCGGATCTTCAAGGATAATTGGCGTGTATCTAGATGCTTTATCTGTCGGGAGATGCAAGCCATTTTTAGTACTTGTCAAAAAGGATGCCAAGTTCAAGTGGGATGACAAGTGCCAGCATGCCTTTGAAGATATCAAGCAGTATTTGGTGAAGCTACCAGTTCTTGCAGCCCCTATCCTGAGCATGCCACTCATCCTCTACATTGTTGCATTGGATGACTCCCTCGGCACTTTGGTGGCCCAAGCTAATGATGAAGGAAAGGAGAGTGCTCTCCACTACATCAGCTATCATTTGATCCCTACTGAAGTGAACTACCCACATATTGAGAAACATTGCCTAACTTTGATCTTTGCTTCCCAGAAGCTACGACACTATATATTTTCTCATAAGGTGAACTTGATCTCTAGAACCAATCCACTACAGTATCTCATAACACGGGCAATGCTATCCAGACATTTGGCATGATGGTCCATGATTCTCTCACAGTTTGATATCACATTAATACTCCTCCATGTGGTAAAATGACTAGCACTGTAGATTTCTTAGCAACACACCCACTTCCTATTGATTCTCTGCTTAGTGATGATCTCTCTAATGAACAAATCATGAACTTAGAGGAGGTTGACAACTGCCAATGGGAGATGTATTTTGATGGTGCAGTTTCTTTTCATAAAAGGGAAACACCATGATTTACTCTTCCAGGAAAGGCAAGGATTGGAATAGTTCTCCTAACTCCAGACTACAATGTGATGAGATTCTCACACTATCTTTCCAACCCCTACACCAATAATGAACCTGAGTATGAAGCTTTGATTGTAGATCTAGAGTTAGCCATCATAGTTAGTGTCAAGAGCATCAACATCTTTGGAGATTTTCAGTTGGTCATCAACCAGATTGTCGGGTCCTGCAAGGTTCTTAAACCCAAGCTTTTATTACCATAAGTATACCATGAAGCTATTGGCCCAAATCCCTAAAGTTACCATCTACAAGGTTCCCTGAACAAAGAATGCAATAGCATATGCTTTGGCTAAACTCGCCAAAGAATTGGCATGTCTGGAAGATGAGTCCATTCCAATAAGGGTCTAAAATAGACAAGTCCTATCCCTTATTGATGTTGAACTCATCGAGAGACTTTCTCTTAAACGGGAGGTTGTCGTTGCCTATAAGGACAAGGAGCTGGATTAGAGGCAACTATTTATAGACTATTTGAACACCAACAAACTACCTCAAGAAAAGTCATAATCCCATCAGGTGAAATAGAGAGCTCTCTCATATGCTCTCATTGATGGCATCCTGCATTGATAGTCCTTTAACAAGATGTGGTTACATTGTTTAGATTACCATGAAGCCTGTGGCATTGTAGCAAAGGTACATGCAGGTCTATGCAGAGAACATCAATCTGGTTCAAAGATGAAGACGAAGATCAAGAGAGTAGGATACTACTGGCTTTTGATGATTATAGACTGTATGGATATAACTAGAAGATGCCATCAGTGTCAGGTGCACGGTGTGGTCCTCCACCAACCACCCAAAATTCTACACCCTACATTAGCTTCGTGGCCATTCGAGTGTTGGGGTACAAACATTGTGAGGGTCTGATCGATCCTCCTTCTTCCAAGGGTCATTGGATCATTTTAGCTGCCATCGACTACTTTTCCAAGTGGGAGGAGGCAATCCCACTTAGAGAGTCCACTACTCAACATATGCTTCAATTTTTTAGGAACCATATCATATATAAGTTTGGGGTGTCTCGATGAATTATATTCGATAATAGAACTACATTCAAAGCACAAAGATCAACAGCTTCGCCAAAAGACATGATATAGATTCGAGATACTCCACCATCTATTGACCTAGAATAAATTTCTTAGCAGAAGCATTCAATAAAACTCTCATCCAAATACTAAAGAAGACTCTTGATTATAATAAGTTATAGTGGAGTGAGAAATTGGTTGAAGCCTTGTGGGCCTACCGCACCACGTACCAAACTCCAATTCAATCTACCCCATTTTTTATTGTATGGGTCTGAAGCCATTCTACCTTTAGAAGTTTAGCTCTTATCACTAAGGATAGCATTAGGTAGCAAGATCACTACAGAGCAGAATGCAAAGTTGAAGTTAGAAGAGCTCGAAGGTTTGGAGGAGAGTCACCTATGGGCATGCCAAAACCTCGAGTTTTATAAGGCCAAAATGATTGAAACTCACAACAAGCTGGTTCTCCCTAGGTCTTTCTGAGTAGGAGAACTTGTGTTAGTCCTAAGGAGATGAATTGTTCTTTGTCGAAAGATGGGAGGAAAGTTTGAACCCACTTAGGAAGGCCGCTATGTCATAGAGAAGGCCTACCAAGGAGGATCTTATCAGCTTATTGATTGTAAAGGAGAACACCCGATGCTTCCAATTAATGGGCTCTGTTTGAAGAAATATTACCCATATCATGTTTGAAAATAATTCTATCATTCAAACAAAAAATTGATTCCATTTCATCAAAACATTCTCTTCTTATGAAGCATTGTTTGCTTATCTTGCGGATCTGCCATGATGTGTTTAGGGTAGGTGTAAGAGTCTCCCAGCGACATCCTATCCCTCTTTCATGACACAAACACAATCTCCCGACTTTATTATAATAGGTGTGAGATAACTCAAGAGGCATCCTATTTTGATTAGCTTAACTAAGTTAGGTGTAAGAGAACCCAAGCGGCATCCGTTCTTAGTGGGAATTCTCGGTTGCCATCCGTGGCACTATTTCATTAAACTCCCTAGTGTGTTTAGGATAGGTGTGAGAGAACCCAAGAGGTTCCCTATTCTTGTTAACACATGCACAAAATAAACACAAATCTTTTATCTCAGGATACTTTGATGTGGGAGCAAGCCCCTTGTGGCACTCACTCATTAGCTACTCTAGGTTGGATTTACATGCTACCTCGCTAGTATGTCAACCTAGTGATCACTTGTTTAGAAGATGTGAGTCCTTGTGCTTTCTTCCTAACTTGACCATTTCCAATGCTTTGTTAGTTTGGTGCTTCCTTGCCCATTAAGCTACCTCATGTTGACTTAAGAAGATGTGAGTCCCCATGCTTTCTTCTTGAACTATCCATCATACACTAACTAGGTTGAGTATATTTGAGGTTTAGGATAAGTCCCTGAGTTTCCTTTCCTCTTGACTAAGTTTGAGTTGATATAAGTCCTCCAACAACATTCACTCAATAGTCTCCCTAGGTCAGATAGCACCTGTCGAGCCGAAGATAGACTATCCCAACAATCAGTTCCACTATAGAAGGATGTGAGTCCCTAGCTTTCTTCTTAGACTGATTATTATAAACTGATGGGTACCTTAGGTTGGTTGATGTTCACTATGCTCACAGTGACTCACCCGGTGGATATACCACTCTTGGTAGATATGAGTCCTCACACTTTCTCCTTGAGTTGGCAATTGAATAGCTAGTTGATATATGACTAGCCATGCCATCTTCTCTAGGGTGTTGGATTAAGCCTTTAGTGTCCCCATACCCTATGGGCATTCTATTTGAATCACATCCTTTGCGACTGCATTTAGACACTTCCCTAGTTACTTTTGGATTGGACAGTCCCCCTTTCTTTGTAGCCACCCTTGTGGTTGGAAAATTTGTTTAACGGCTGCACAGATTCTCCCTTGGTTTAGTAAATTTGAGATAGGTCTAGTCTGATATAAGCTCCTTCTCAATTTGATCCCTCGCAAACCAAAAGGTTCCATGATAAAATAAACTAAACAAATAATCAAATTAATTCACTTATGGATTAGGAATTCAAGCCCCCAAAGGGCCCATTTTCCCAAGCAGGCATCCTATCTTAAGGGTAGTGTAAACTCCCTATAAGAATTTCTTGACTACCTGAGTTGAGATAAATCCCTGGGTTGGTACTCACTCCGTAGTTGCCCTTAGGTTAGGTTCAATCTATTTTGCCACAAGCAGGTTACGCTGACAGTCATTCTGCTTTGGAAGATGTAATACTATGATGCATTCTTTCTATCATGACAGTCGCATACCAAAACCTTAGGTTGGATTTGATTTGTTGTCCAAAGCAACCAATCACCCCAGTGGTCTTTTATGGTGGAAGATGAGAGTCCCCGAGCTTTGTTCCCTTGAATTGATCATTGCAAATCGAAAGGCACTCCTTTGGTCAAATAGCTCTCCCATCGGTCTAGAAGCTACACCCTTTGGGGCAGTAAATCTAAGATAAGTCTAGGCTGAAATAAGCTCCTTCTTAGTTTGATCCATCACAAACTAACTTAATCCATCAAAATAAACTAAAAAATGAAATTAATCTTTGACTATCTTTGAGTTGATTTAAGTCTCCAAGTGATATTCTCTCAATAGTCAATCTTAAGTCAGGTTTGATTTGTTTCCTAAAGCAACCGATCACCCCAGTGGTTCCTTATTTTGGAAGATGTGAGTCCTCATGCTTTTTTCCTAACTTGACCATTTCAAATTGAAAGGCACCCCTTTGGTTGGATAGTCCTACCTTGTGGTTGGTAGACTACTCCCTTTAGATTGGTAAATCTGAGTTAGGTCTAGGCCTCCATGGCCCTTACTCAGTGCAGTCCATTGTAAACTAATAGAATCCATTATAATCAAAACAAATCTAAAAAATGAAATTAATCTTATCTATCTTTGAGTTGATCTAATTCCCCCAGCGACATTCACTCAATAGTCAGCCCTAGGTTGGTTTCAATCTATTGCCTTGCCAATAGATTGCCCCAGCAACTGGTCCATACTTTGGAGGATGTAAGTCTACTATGCTTCCTTCTTAGTACAACTCCTACACAGCGAAAGGCATCCCTTTGGTTGGTTAGTCCTACTATGTGTTTGGTAGACTACCTCTTTGGATTGGTAAATCTGAGCTGGGTCTAGGCCACCATGGCTCCTACTCGGTGTGGTCCATTGCAAACCAACATGGTCCATCTCAAAACCCAAAATTGAAAGTCTGAAACAAATTTAAAAAAAAAAATCAATCAATCCAAATCAAATCTTTTGCTTCTCCTCAGTGAGATGTAAATCTTTCTGGTTCCCCAGCAGACTCAGAATTCTAATCCCTCAGCAAATTTCACAACCCCTCCCTTATGGATGACTTGAACTTGCCTCATTTATGGACAGTTCACTTTTCTTTTCCTCGTAGAGTCAAAACAAACAATAAATTAAAACAAATTCAACCTTCTTCCAATGGAACTTAATTAAACAAATCAAATTTCTCTCCCTAGTGAGACTTAAATCAAATCAAACCTCTCATCCCCTTGTGGATGGCTTGAACCTGCTTCCTTAGTGGAAGGTTCATATACTCTATCCATAGTGGATTTATCCTTCCCTCTCTTATGTCCTTGACATAAGTAGAGTCACATTGCACTAAGCTATGAATTTTTTTTACACCTTGGGTTAGGAGTAGATCGTCTCTGTTAGTGCTTGTGATCAGTCGACGTTGTTGATTATTTCAGTCAACAACAATACGTGTGGTGTATTTTGTTAGTCACACCACACCTATTGGGTGCCCTTTGTTGACCTCATTTTCAAAATGAGCTCTTAACCCCTCCATCTTAGACATAGGGCTTCTCTTAGGCTTTAGAAGTTCCTTAGTCTTAAGACAAATCTAGTGATTAGGTGGACACTTAACCTAGCCCTAGAGACTTAGAAGAGTTAGCCATAGCAATAGGTCATGCCTTAGGAGTGTTAGGAAAATTTTCCTACCCTATAGCTTGAATCACATTCCTCACTTCCTTCCTTCAAGTCAAACTCCAAATCAAATCAACATAAAACCTAAATCAATTCCAGCTTAATTGACTTTCTCCAAACTCAAATGAATTCCATATGATTGAAATCCATGATTGAAACTTATGATTGAAATTCCAAATATTTCCTAAGTTACTTTGATTCCCCTCTTATGGACTTGGCCAAAATCAATTCAAGTTCATGAAATTTTCTCATAACACATTTATATTCTCATTTATATTCACATATATAAATGAAATATAAATTCAAACATCCGAAACCAAATCCAAAAATCAAACTTAAATTCATTCAAAATTCAACCTAAGCCTTTCAAGTCAAAATCTTGAACTTTGCCAAATCAATTTCAAATCAAGCCAAACCATTGATTTTTCTTCATGATTTAATCAATCCTTCAATCATGAATCCAAATATAAATACAAACTTCAATCACTTAACCAAAACTCAATTTAAAAAAATCAAACCCAATTCAAATTCATGTTCACCCTTTGAACTTGAAATTGTAAAATGAATTAAAACCCATTTGACTTCAAACCACTTGCAAATAGATTTATATTTCAATCATAAGTCCATATGTGGGTTTAATCAAACTCAAATCAAGCTTTGACCAAGCCATTTAACCTACTTAGCCTCACCTGACCCAAGGTGACCTAAAGTACCCTTATGAGCCAAATTCTAATCCTAACAAAATTGGATTGAACTAAGCCCATATAAGCCTCTAATCATGATCAAAAATCATCCTGAGATGATAAATCACTCAAATTGGGTCAAACCAAGTCAAACCTAATGGTTGACCAAGTCAACACTTAGCCAAATGTAAAATCCACCATAGGACAAATGGATTGAAACCATTGATGTAAGTTCATTCATGATCAATGTTTGAAGTTGACCAAGTCAATGTTTGAGCCTAACCTAGACCAATTGGCCACTTGACCCAAGTTGACCCAACTTTGCCTAAAAAGTCAAAATGTGTCAAAACTTGATCTAAGCCAAATTGATTGAAACTAATTGGTCGAGTTCATTCCAAATCACTTGTGAAACTTGACCAAAGCCTCAATTGACCAACTAGACCCAACCTAGCCCAATTGACCAAAACATTTCAAATGGTCATATGAACTTGATCCAACCCTTGGTTTGACCCAATTTTACCATTTGGTCAACTTTTGACCTAAATGAGTCAACATGAGCCAAATCACATCAAACCAACTCCAAATTCATTAAAACTTTGCCAAACCTATTTTGTCATCATATTAAACATGCCCAAACTAAAATCATGTCAAATGATTCTTTTACCCTTAGGCTATAGGGTAAACCAAAATCAATACCACTTGGAATTTGGTCAATTCTTTTTTCATGGACACTTAGTATTCCCTTAGTGATGAAATGATCACTAATGGACCTAGTGCACATGACTAATAGGTTTGGGTCAGCCAAACCCAACCCAAACCAAAAATTGACCATGTGCTTGAAAGTGGCCACATGGAATTCCTCCTCCACTTGATTTAGGCACATGGGAGCTTCACCATTCTACTCCTCTAGCCAAACTGATTGCATGGTCACCCTAAACAACCTAACAAACCCACTCAAGGTGGTTAATTGGATCAAAACAACAAGGAGGATTGTGTCCATGGGAGATATACTCCTCCTAATTCAATTCAATTGACAGTCCCCATAGTTTGATTGAAGCATAAAAACTCAGAGCAAGCCTTAAAGAGTCTTCCCAAGCTTCCTAGAGAGAGTTTGAAATCTCATCTTCTTAATTTTCACAGCTTGAAAATAGGGGAGCTCCACAGAAAAGAAAACTTACTCCACACTCAAAATTAAACCAATTCCCTTTACAAGCATCCTTAGAGAGCTCGATCGAACTCACCCAAGTCTTCATCCAAGCTCTTAAGGAAAGGGAGGATCTACTTCAATCAAAACTGAGCTCAAGTGCAAGAGGAGTTGGCTCATAGGAGGATCTACCCAATCTTAGAGCCTCAAAAATTCAGGAAAGCTTCACCTCCACTAGACGAAGCTTCTCCAAAGGAATCGATCATCGGTGATCACCTCCGGCAAGGTTAGCCATTTTTTGAGCTTAAATTCAATGTGGTTTGGAGCTTTGTGAAAGGAATTTTAATCCCATAGAATTCTAGCTGTTAGATGTGCTTACCATTGTGCCTAGATGGTGTGGGTTAAATTTCAATCCAATCCGAGCTCAATCAAGCTCAGATCTTCTCTTAGAAGATGGACGGTGTCCATTCTTCACAGAGAAGAATAGGGAAGGATCATAGGCTGTCCATTCGTGCATTTTTGATGGACGTCCATGAGTAAAACATGTAGGATCTCACATTTAATCCCTTAGATCCGTAGCTTTAACCTCACTCATACGATCCTTGTTTGAACGGGTGAGGAGAAAGCATGTTGCACCACCGCTACCGTGGTGCTATGATGTGATAACTTAAATATTGAATACATACGTGATGTTGCATCGAGTCCATTACGATGATTAAGTATTTAATTAGGCTATTAAATGTTCTAATTAATAATAGAAACTTCCTAAATTCATATGTAAGCATAAAAAAATTAGAAAAATATGAAATAAATTGCATTGAATAGATAATTGAATCTAAAATATTTTAAAATTCATTTCAATGGATTTTGGATAGTACTTTTCTTGAAATTTAGGTTTTTTTAGGAATGTTATTTGCTAATTATCCTCTAATTACTTCATTGATTAATCCTAAACTTGTTGTGCTTAATTACTGGGATGACCCATTCCTCGCCTAATTTTCTTGGGATTTATTGGTGGCTTAATTAGAGGAATTGCTAGTTCATTCCTTAATCACTCTCTTAATGTAATTAAGCTTAATTAAGGGAATAATTAGTGGTTTTACCCTCTGATTGAGTCAATAAAACTTTGATTAAGTGAATATAAGATTGAGGGAATAATTTTGGGAATAAATTCCTTAAGATTTTCCTAAAACCCCTTTCTCCTTTAATCTAACCTTAATTAAGGGTTAATTCACTAATTATCCCCTTAATTAATTTTATAAAATTTTAAGACTTTCTAGAACTCAATTAATCTATCTTGGGAAGATGCTTAGATGTTCAAGAGCCTAACTACAATTAAGAAAATCAAAATCCAACTCACATGTGTGAGGGGGGTTTTCAGATTTTTGAAATAACTTAAGTTAAACCTCGTAGTATAATTAATCATTAATCATAAGCCAAATGCATTAAGCCCTTTTATTACTATGTGCATTGCTGATATAAATTCTTTGTGTTGTTTTATGTCATCTCATTAGCTTATAATTATTTGATTGAGTATGCTAAGGTGGTGTAGGTAAGGGATAATTAACACACTTAATTAATACCTTAACTTAATCAAAATATAAAATGGTTCTAATCATCTAAAAATTGAACTTAAATATCATTCACATGTGGGAATGGGTTAGGAACAGCAAACCCACCTCACATTTATTAAATTAAATCAAACTCAAAATAAAATCAAACCTTCTTTAAAAAATAATTTGATTTGCTTTAAGCTTTCTTATTTCATAAGATTATCTTTAGGAATTAATTAGGGTGAATGTGTTTACATGCTTTCATCACTTTAGTTCTTTCCTAACATGCTAAATGTGTATGTCATATGAATTTCATGCATTCATGCATTTCAAAAATCAAAATTAAAATGAAATGTTACCTTTATGTCAAATTGCATGTTTTGGCTAAAGCAACATATGAATGGCTATTTGTGGTGAAATTTTCATGATGATGAATATCTAAAGAAGTAAGGTATATACTTCCATCTTCACTCTATGCGGGATAAAAATGAAGATAGAAATATACATGTCTTCTTTTTATGCATTTTTGACACCACGTAAATTTGTAGATATCTTATTGAGGATGATCGGGTACAACATTGAGGAGAGGTGCAATATCTCGAAAGATAGAAGTCACCACCCTACAATGGACCTAATCACATTAACAATGACTCCTAAGGACAATGGGTCTGCATGTGTACAAAAGATTCTTCCCCTACTTTACATGAAAAAGTAAAGTAGGGTTTATTTTAAACTGGGTTCTTTAAGTTCTCTACAGGGGCAAGCCCCCATAGTTAATTACATACTAAGGAATGAGATCCCTTAGGAGTACTCTCTATTAAGGTAAATGATCATTGTCTCCAAAGATTTAAAAAGGTAGGACTATCAATCGATTAGTTTATTTTGGAAGATCAAATGGGGTTGATCAAAAGAGAGAGAGTTATTATCAAAAGGGAGACTTCACTTTAGCAAATGGGGCATGGTAGAATGAAGTTCCAAATATGTTTTGAAAATTTTGTTTTTTGATTGATTTTGAAAAGAGAGATTTCCATTTAACAAATTTGGTTATGTAAGATGGAAATGTTTCATTTTCCAAAGATGTATTTTTTGTGTGTGATTATTGGTTCTTTTTTTTGAAAGAGGAAATGCCAACTTAATCATATGTGGAATATGTTAAGTGGGATTTCAAAGTGATGTCATTTTATTTGAAATAAAATTTTTATTCAATAAATTTTGGTATATTGAATGGAGATATTCATTTGTGCTTTTGAAAAAATTAGTTTTGTTTGAAAATGAAACTTCCATTAAATAAGTATAGATATATTGAATGGAAAAGTTCATATGTGCTTTTCAAAGATTTATTTTTGATTTTGTTTGAAAAGGAGACCTCCACCCAATAAGTGTAGGTATATTGAATAGAGAGGTTTCATATGTGCTTTTTTTTTTGAAAATATGAAAATCCCAACCTAACATATGTTGAGTGTATTAGGTGGAAATTCAAAAAGTTATGATTTTGCTTGAAGAGGTAATATCCATTCAACACCTTTGGATGTATTGAATTGAAAGGCCTATCTTCAAATTTTATGCTTTGGAAAATATGATTGTTGGAATTTTTATTTTTGAAATTGAGGTTTTCACCAAAAATGAATTAAGTGAAGAAACTCATTTGTATTTTTAGAAAATGTAATTGTTGGAATCTTATTTTTGGAGAGATGATCTTACATATAACAATCATAAAGATTGTTAGATGAAGATGATTTAGGAAAAATTTTTGTGCAAAATATTTTATTATGTGCATTTTTTTGAAAGAGTGCTTTTTGAAAAGCACGATTTTTGATAAAGGATTTATTTTGTCTTTATTATTTTAGAATGAACCTTTCCTTACCATAGAAATGATAAGGAAGAAGTCTTTAAATGATTTCTATTTATTAGATCTTTTTTTTATTATTTTTACCCATTTGGAGAACCCAACAGAGGTTTTAAGACCAACACGGGTGAGGTCCTAAATCCTAAAGATGTTGGCTAGCTTAACTTAAGGATGAAATAAGCTAAGTGCCAATAGAATAAAAGATAATCTTAGATTCATACCGAAGTACGAACCCACTATCGATACTTAGAGACAATGATCATTTATCAAAGATGGAGAGAGGAACCTTCCATAGCGGAGTTGCCAAAAAAATCTGTGGTAAAATTTTCATGATGATGAATTTCTAAAGAATTAAGGTATATACTTCCATCTTCACTCTATGTGGGATAAAAATAAAGATAGAAATATGCATATCTTCTTTTTATGCATTTTTGATACCACATAGATCCGTAGATATTCTTCTTGAGTGTGATCAAGTATGACATTAAGGAGAGGTGCACTATCTCAAAAGATAGAAGTCACCACCCTATAATGGAGCTAATCACCTCAACAAGAACTTCTAAGGATAATGGGTCTAGATGTGTACCAAAGATTCTTCCCCTACTTTACATAGAAAAGTAAAGTAGGGTTTATTTTAAACTAGGTTCGTTAAGTTCCCTACAAGGGCAAGCCCCCATAGTTAACTATATCCTAAGGAATGAGATCCCTTAGGAATACTTTTGATTAAGGTAAATGATCATTGTTTTCAAGGTAAAACTATCAGTCGATTAGTTTATTTTGGAAGATCAAATGGGGTTGATCAAAGAGAGAGAGTTATTATCAAAACTAAAGAAAGATAAGTAGGAGATGCTCATGATGCTAGGAAACATAGCGAGCATCTCAAACTATCTTATGGTTGGGCTTTACATTTTTTTTGAAATTGATTTAATTTATTTGAGTTGAATTTTTCATTAGAAATTTAGGACTTATGATTCTAGAACACAAGATTGGGGAAATGCCTAAGAGGTGAGGATTTATACTTATGGCCTGCAAAAGGGGAAAAGTAATCTCAGAACCTAAATCTAGGGAACTTTGGCAAGGGCCAAAAGCATAACCTAAATCTTAAGGCAAAAATGGGTATTTTGTTTGTCTCTACAAGAGAGGACAAATCACCCGACTGCTTGGACTTATAACCACATGGGGGTTGCTGCCAATTAACTCCTCTTATGATTTTAAATTCATGTAGGCATGTCATATGCTTTATGCAAGATAGCTAGACTGTTATTTATTTAGAAAGAGACTAAGTCCTTAAACTCACTCCCTAAAGAGACTAGATCATGTAAGGGCATGCTTCAAATGACTTGAATCTAATGTAAATCATATTACATGTTATTTTTATTTTTGGACAATCATTTGATTCAGGCTTATAAGATTCATATGTCTAATGCATGAGAAGTAAGATTATTGGCCAAAATCAGCGAGAAGGGAGGAGGTGTGTTTCCACCATGGCTCTCAAAGGTCAAGCCAAGGTTCTCTAGCAAAGGTGGAAGCCCTCCAATCAAGAGCAAAAATAATATGCATTTGTGCATGATGTTATAAAATAAATACTCATCCAACTAAGGGGTTGCTAATTCTTTTATCTTAATTTTTAGCCTAAGCTTTATGTGAGGTCATGAGTTCTTTATTTTAATTTTGAATTGTTAAATTTGGTATAAGGTTTATTTTTCCCTAAGAGCCTAGTCCACATCCGGGCCATACATCAAGTAGGGAAGGAACTAGGAAAAGATGCCATCTTAATGCACAAGCTAAACAAATCATTAATCAATTTATAAAGCTAACGTAAAAGAATAAGAGGCCATTTGTGGTCGGGCACCACCGCACAAATCTAAAAAACAAATTGGGTAGCCAAGCTCTACCCTTATACAACCCGGATTACAAATGAATTAAGTACAATTAAGCAAGGAATTCATTGTCATGGGGATCTTCAAGCTTCCTTTCTTCATTCTTCTTTTCTTCTTTCTTCTTCTTTTCTTTCTTCTCTCTTCTGTTTGTTTCTTCTTTTGGATGGTTGGAAGGTGGTTGCTCCAAAGGCTTAACATGGTACATAAGATGTAATCTTATGACTAATGCTCATTCTAATCTCCCATAACAATCATTCCAAAATCCTAATTACAAAAATTACATGAAAAGAAAAGTAAATCTAACACACACCTGTAAAATAAAGATTAGCTAAATAAATCATAGAAATCCCAAGCATGTATATTGGACTTAGCACCACACAAATGGGTGACTAAGTCTACTTGGCCTATTGGATTATGCTTAGGGGTATAAGCACCTGCACCATAAAAGCATTTATATGTTTATTTATTATAGTGCCCCTTAAGAACAATCTCCTACAGAAAATAATGATTATATTAAATCATCCTACCATTCATTCTACATATATTCACCCTAACATCCAGTCTAAAACATATATCTCAAAATAAAAGCAAACATCAAATCATGCCTCTAACCTAAAGCTAGAAGTGATGACTTAGTCTAATGCGTGTGCTTTAGAAGGTTTGTGTGGTATGCTTAACTATGGTTTTAAGGTTTGGATTTTCTAAGTGTGAAGATGTTCAACTTAGATGGGTGGGTTCATTTAAATATTTAGTTGATTTGGGTTGATTTTATTTGATGCTTTATTTAGGTTTAATTGAATCTTACAATTAGTTACTAAGTGTTGTAAAGAGAGGGAAAAGAGAAGAGAACTTCTCTTTCCTTCCCTACCTTAAGTAATTTCTAAAATGGATTCATGTTTAATTTTGTTTAATGAATCTTTTATTATGTGTTTTAATTAATCCTAAGTTTAGATGAACTCTAAACAATTCTATTCAAAAGAAATGCATTTTAAGATTAAGTAAAGTGAATTAAATTCATAAAACACACATCACTTCATTTCTTTCCCAACATGTATAACATGCATATGAATGAGTCCTAAGAATATCTATACATATAAATGGAAATGTTTAGCACACTTTATGATGAATTCTAAGTGAGCTACTTAAGAAAATTTGAATGCTTTATGATGCATGATTTTCATTAAGTAGAAAAGGAGTTTCTTATCCAATTTTCACATGCACACATGAATGTATGAAAGGCATAAGTGAGTATGATGTCATTGTTAACTAGGGGTGTAAGGTAGAAGACCTACTTAGGACTATTTAAATCCTCACAACCCCGGGGTTGTCCAGACTAATATATCACTTTCCTTAAATACAAGCATATGTACAAAAGAAATGAATGGAAAAGAAGGATGTAAAAAGTTTATATTTGTTGATTTATTTTAGTTTATGCAATTTATATGTACAAGGGTAGATGTCCTTTATAGGAATGATTAGGAATGAGATTAGACAATTGTTGTATTCTTTTCACATGAACTATACACTTTGCCAAATCCTATTCAAAACTATAGTAAAAAAAACTACATCCATCCTTATATTTACTCACATGAAAGCTTAAAAATAAAGTAGCACACTTTTAGTTTTGGTAATTGATTCATATAATTTAAAAATAATTTGGATTTAATAGTGACAATAGCCACTCATATTTCTGTTTTAGCCAAAACATGCAATTTGACATAAAAGAAATATTTTATTTTTAATTTGATTTTAAAAGGCATGGACACATCAAATTCATATGACATACACATTTAGCATGCTAGGAAAGAATTAAAGTGATGAAAGCATGTAAACACATTCACCCTAATTAATCCCTAAAGACAATCTTATGAAATAAGAAAGCTTGAAGTAAATCAAGTTATTTTTAGAAAAGGTTTGATTTTGTTTTGAGTTTGATTTAATTTGAGAATTTTGAGGTGTGTTTTCTGTTCTTAACCCATTCCCACATGTCTATGATACTTAAGTTCAATTTTTAGATGATTAGATCTATTTTTTATATTTTTATTAGGTTAAGGTATGAATTAAGTGTATTAATTACCCCTTACCTATACCACCTTAGCATGTTTAATCAAATAATTATGAGCTAATGATATGACATAAAACCTCACAAGAAATTTAATTTTGTAATGCACCTAAGAAGAAAAAGGCCTAATGTAATTTGGCTCATGATTAATGATTAATTAAACTAAGGGGTTTAACTTAAGTAATTTGATAACCCCTCTCACACATGTGAGTTTGATTTTTATTTCTTTAATGTACTTAGACTTTAACCACCTAAGCATCTTTCCAAGATATATTAATTAAATTATGGACAATTTTAGAATTTTATGAAATTAATTAAGGAGGTAATTAGTGAATTAACCCTTAATTAAATGGATTAAGGTAGAAAAGGGGGTTTAGGAAATATCTAAAGAAAAGTATCCCAAATTATTCCCTAAACCTTATATTCACTTAATAAAAACTTAATTGACTCAATCAGAGGGTTAAACCACTAATTATTCCCTTAATTAAGCCTAATTATGTTAAATAAGTGATTAGGAATAAATACAATAATTACCCTAATTAAACCCTTATAAATCCCAAGAAAATTAGGGGAGGCAAAAGTCATCCCACTAAATACACATGGGAAGTTTGAGATTAATTAAGGGAATAATCAAAGGGTAATTAGTCTAATTAAATTTGAAATAAAACCCAAATTTAGAAAATAATACTATTTAAAATCCATCAAAACTAATTTTATAATATTCTATATTTAATTATCTTTCATATGCAATTTATTTCATATTTTTCTGATTTTTCTAAGCTTAGATATGAATTTTAGAAGTTTTCTTGATTAATTAAAGATTAAATAATCTCTAATTAAACATTTAATCCCATCGACGCCATGTGGGCCGCTGACACAGTATACTTTCCATGTGGCACGACTAGATTAGTTCTTTAACCCATGACCAAAGGGGTTAACCATGGGAGGCTACGTGTTCTAATCTCGGTTGTCCATCCAAAATATGTGGATGGATAGCCAGAGATTCATCCATACCACTCTCTATGAGCAAGGAGATCCATCCATGTTCTAGGCCATGATCCAAGCTCGATTAACTCAGATTGGGCTAAAATTTAGCCCATACCATCATCATGCAATGTAGATCATATCTAATGGCTAAAATTCCATGGGATTAAACTTTCTTTCATAAATCTCCACACTATGGCTAGATTGAGCTCAAAAAAATGGTTTACCTTACCGGAGGTGATCACCGGCACTCGATTCCCTTGGAGAAGCTTCATCTGGTTGAGATGAAGCTTTGCTGAGAGTTTGAGCTCTTGAGATTGAGTAGATGCTTCTAGATACCAACTCCCCTTTGAACTCCTTGTGACTTTGATCGAATTAGATCCTCTCTTGCCTTTAGAGCTTGGGAAAGAGCTTAGATGAACTCAACTTGGTCCGTTGATGAAGCTTGAAGAAGGAAATAGGTTGATGTTGAGTGCTGAGTAAGTTGGATTTTTAATAGAGCTCCCCTATTTTTAAGCTCTGAAACTCGAGAATGGAGATTTCAAACCCTCGCTAGGAAGCTTGGGAAAACTCTCTAAGGCTTGCTCTGAGTTTTTATGCTTCAATCGACTGAGGGAAGAGTGATGTTTGAATTGAATTAGGGGGAGTATATCTCCCACTTGAATGATTGGATGGTCGCAAGCCTCCTTGCCATTTTGATCTAATACACCTCATGCAATGAGTTGGTTAGGCTATTTTGAATTGCATGCAGTTCAGTTTTGGCCAGAGAAGGATTGGGTGAGGTGGCCATGTGCTTAAATTGAGTAGAAGGAGGATTTCCATGTGGCCATTTCAATGAGAGTGGTTGGTTTGGCCATTGGGCTAAGTTGGGCTGACCCAAACCCATTGAGTTGGGTGCACCACACTCCCTAGTGTTACTTGATTCACTAAGAGAGTGCTAAGTGGTTGCAAAGAGGATTTGACCAAATTCCAAGTGGAATTAGCCAAAATTTACCCTATTGCCTTGGGTAAAATTATCATTTGACCTTGATTTTAGTTTGGGTATATTTTGTATGATGAGAAAATAGGTTTGGCCAAGTTTCATTGAATTTGGAGTTGGTTTGATGTGATTTGGCTCATGTTGACCCATTTAGGTCAAAATGGGTCAACTTGGGTCAAGTTGACCAAATGGTTAAATTGGGTCAAACCAAGGGTTGGATCAAGTTCATATGACCATTTGAAATATTTTGGTGGCTTTGGTTTGGTTCAATTTGGTTTAGGTTTGAATTTGGTTCAATTTAGTTCATTTAGGTCAAATGGGTCAAGTTGACCAATTTAACCCATTTGACCCATTTGAGCTAGGCCATGGGTAGGTTTAGGTTTGGTTGGTCATATGAAAGGGATTGGTATCTTTGTTTCCAATCAATTTTTGTTAAGTTTGAATTTGACTCGATTTGACCCTTTAGGCCAAGTTGGGTTCATGGTCAATTGGGCGTTAGGTCGAGTTTAATTGAGGCTTTGGTCAAGTTCAACAAGTGATTTGGAATAAACTTGACCTATTGGTTTCAATCAATTTGGCTTAGATCAAGTTTTGACACATTTTGACTTTTTAGGTCAAGTTGGGTCAACTTGGGTCAAGTGGCCAATTGGGCTAGGTTAGGCTCAAATGTTGACTTGGTCAAGTTCAAACATTGGTCATGAATGAGTTTTGATCAATGGTTTCAATCAATTTGGTCCATGGTGGATTTGGCTAAGTGTTGACTTGGTCAACCCTTAGGTTTGACTTGGTTTGACCTAATTTGAGTGATTGATCATCTCATGATGATTGTGATCAGAGAGGCTTAGATGGGCGTAGTTCAATCCAATTTGGTTAGGATTATAATTTGGCTCATAAGGGTACTTTAGGTCACTTTGGGTCAAGTGAGCCTAAGTTGGTCAAATGGCTTGGTCAAAGCTTGATTTGAGTTCGGTTGAATTCAATCATTTGTAAGTGGTTTGAAGTCAAATGGGTTTTGATTCATTTGATAATTTCAAGGTCAAAGGGGTGAACATGAGTTTGACTTGGGTTTGATTTTTGGATTGAGGTTTGGTTAAGTGATTGAAATTTGGCTTGATTTGAAATTGATTTGGCTAAGTTAAAGAATTTGACTTGAAAGGCTTAGGTGGGATTTTGATTGAATTTGAGTTTGATTTTTGGAGTTGGTTTTGATTGGTTGAATTTATATTTCATTTATATATGTGAATATAAATGAGATTATAAATGGGTATGAGAAAATTTCATGACTTAGGCAAGATTTGGAATTTGGAATTTGAATTTAGGATTTAGTTTGATTGATTTGAATTTCTATTTCATTTATTTATGTGAATATAAATGAGAATATAAATGAGTTGTGATAAAATTTTATGAGTTGGAATTGATTTGAAGATGATTTAGACTAAGTCCCTAAGAGGGAGTTAAGGACTTAGGAAATATTTAGAATTTGGAATTTCAACTTGGAATTTGATTTGTTTGATTTCAATTTATATTTTATTTATATATGTGAATATAAATGAGAATACAAATGGGTTATGGGAAAAATTCATGAATTTGAATTGATTTGAACATGATTTAAGCTAAGTCCTTAAGAGGGGATTAAAGGACTTAAGAAGGATTTTGAACTTGGAATTTCAATCATGGATTTCAATCATGGGTTTGAATCATGTGGCATTGATTTGAGTTTGGAGAAAATCAATTATGCTGGAATTGGTTTAGGTTTGATGTTGAATTGATTTGGAGTTTGACTTGAAGGAAGGAAGTGAGAATGTGGTTCAAGCTATAGGGTAGGAGGATTTTCCTAACACCCCTAAGGCATGACCTATTCTTATGGCTAACTCTTCTAAGTCTCTAGGGTTAGGTTGAGTATCCACCTAATCACTAGATGTGTCTTAGGACAAAGGATCTCTTAAAGTCTAAGAGGAATCCTATGTCTAAGATGGAGGGGTTGAGAGCTCATCCTAAAAATGAGGTCAACATTATTATCACTACTAAATCCAAAATTATTTTCAAAATATATAAATCAAAAACCTAAAACTGAAAGTGTGCTACTTATAGTTTATTTATAAGCTTGCATGTGGGTATAAATATAAAGATGTGCAAAGTGTACTTTTCCTTCTCTTTTCTTTTAGCATAGTTTTGAATAGGATTTGGCAAAGTGTATAGTTCATTTAGAAAGAGCATAACACTTGCCTAATTCCATTCCAATCCATTCCTATGCTATTACTTAAAGAAGAACATCTATACTTACACATATAAATTGCATATAGAAATTAAACAAACAAATACAAACTTTTTCCATCCTTTCTTTTCTATTCATTTCTTTTGTACATATGCTTGTATTTAAGGAAAGTGGTATATTAGTATGGACAACCCTGGGGTTGCGAGACTTTAGGTATACCTAAGTAAGTCTTGTACCTTACACCCCTGGTGCTAACAATGACGCCGTACTCACTTATGCCTTTCATACATATATGTGTGCATGTGAAAAATGGATAAGAAAACCTCTTTTCTTCTTAATGAAAATCTTGCATCATAAAACATTCAAATTTTTAAGTAACCCACTTAGCATTCATCATAAAGTATGCTAAACATTTTCATTTGTATGCATAGATATGCTTAGGATTCATTCATATGCATGTTATACATGTTGGGAGAGAAATGAAGTGATTGAGTTTTGTGAATTTAGTTCACTGTACTTAATCTTAAAATGCCTTTATTTTTGAATAGGTTTGTTTAGAGTTGATCTAAACTTAAGATCAATTAAAACACAATAAAATATTTACTAAATAAAACTAAACATGAATCTACTTTAGAAATTACTTAAGGTAGGGAATGAAAGGGAAGTTCTCTTCTCTTTTCCCTCTCTTTACAATACTTAGTAATTAATTGTAGGATTCACTTAAATCAAATCAAAATACAAAATAAAATCAAACCAAATCAACTAAACACTTAAATGAAACCACCCATCTAAGTTGAACATTTTTACACTTAGAAAATATAAACTTTAAAGCCATAACTCTAATTGAGTGAAATATATTGTTCAAAGTCAATCAAAATTAATTTTATATTATTCCCCCTTTATTTATCTTTAAAATAAAGTTGAGTTTGCATTTTTTTTTGGATTTTTCTACATTTAGTTATGAATATTTAAAGTTTCAGTGATTAATAAGTCATTAAATACCCTTATTATATAACTAATCTCATCGACGTCACGTGAACTGCTGATGCGGTGTGCACTTTCTACATAGCATGATGGGATTGGTTATTTAAATTATCACATCCAATGCCGCGTTAGCCAGCGGTGCTATGCGCTTTCCCTTGGACCATCCAATCAAAGATCATACGGTTGAGATCAAGCCTACAATTTCTAAAGGATTAATTCCTGGATCTAATGTGTTTTAATCAGGATCGTCCATCCAAAACACGCAGGATGGATAGTCCATGATTCATCTCTGACCTCGCCTGCGGGAGATGGAGGCCGTCCATCCTCCATGGCTTGATCTAAGCTCACTTGAGCTCAAATTGAGCTAGGATTCAACCCACACCATCAAGAGGTGTGGGGAAGAACATCCAATAGTCAATTTCAATTAGGATTAAAAGTTCACTTCACAAAGGACCAAAGAAAATTCTTCCTAGGTTCAATTTTGAAGCATACCTCATCGGAGGCTATCACCGGCACTCCCAAACATTGAGGTAGCTTCGTATAGTGGAGATGAAGCCCTATTGAAGGTTTGAAGGCTTGAGATGGAGTGGATCTTCCTATTGGCCAAAGTGAGCTTCAATGTTTGTGGATTTGGTCTAGCCCCTCCTTCTTGTGGCTTGGTTCCTTGAAAAAAATCTTGGGTGAGCTGGACTTGCCTCCTTGATGGTGCTTGCAAGAGGAATTGGACTTTTATGGAGAATTGAGTAAGTTGGTACTCTCACTCACCTCCACTATTTTTGGCTTAGGAAAACTGAGAATTGAGAAATTCAATTGAACTTAGGAATGTTTGGGAGAGCTTAGGGAGCTTCCACTGAGTTCTTAGGGTCCAATCGATTGCAAGTGATGTGAATTAGAATGAAATTATGGGAAGTATATCTCCCCCAACTTGGATCGGATGGTCGTGAGCTCCTTTTCAATTTTGATCAAACTGATCCTATTGAATGGGTTTGTTAGGTTGTCAGGAGCTTTACATGGTTGGGTTTTGGCAGGGGAGTGTAATGAAGGAGTTGCCCATGTGTTAAATGAGGGTATGGAGTGATTCCATGTGCTCATTTTCCATTGGATGTTTGGTTTTGGCTTTGGGTTGGGTTGACCCAAACACAATGGGTCATAAGCATCACATCCCTTAGAATGAAATTATGGGAAGTATATCTCCCCCAACTTGGATCAGATGGGTGTGAGCTCCTTTTCAATTTTGATCAAACTAATCCTATTGAATGGGTTTGTTAGGTTTTCAGGAGCTATACATGGTTCAGTTTTGGCAGGGGAGTGTAGTGAAGGAGTTGCCCATGTGTTAAATGAGGGTATGGAGTGATTCCATGTGCTCATTTTCCATTGGATGTTTGGTTTTGGGTTTGGGTTGGGTTTGGCCAACCCAAACCCAATGGGTCATATGCACCACATCCCTTAGTGTCCAAATGGAAGACTAAGAGGATGCTAGTGGTCTTGATTGGAGTATGATCAAATTCTATGTGTATTTGACCATAGGTTACCCTTTGACCTAGGGGTAAAATGGTCATTTGGTTTATTTCAATTTGGGTAGATTTAGAATAACTAAAAAATGGGTTGTGTCAATTTTCAATGAATTTGATGTTGATTTGATATCATTTGGCTCATGTTGACTCATTTAGGTTAAAACTTGGGTCAAGACCAATTGGTCAAATTTGGTCAAACCAAGAGTTGGGTCAAGTTCATATGACCATTTGGAGTGATTTGGTATCATTGGTTTGGTTCAATTTGGTTTATATTTGGTTTTGGTTCATTTGATTTCATTTAGGTCAAAAGGGGCAAGTTGACCAATTTGACCCATTTGACCTAATTGTGTTAGGTCATGGGTTGGTTTAGGTTTGGTTGGTCATTTGAAATATTTTGTAAGCTTTGGTTTTAATCAATTTTGATCTGGTTTGATTTTGGCTTGATTTGATCTTTTAGGTCAAGTTGGGTTCATGGTCAATTGGGCTAGGTTGATTCTAGTTGGCCAATTGAGGCTTGGGTCAAGTTCAACAAGTGATTTAGATTGAATTTAACCCATTAGTTGCAATCAATTTGGCTTAGATCAAGATTTGACCCATTTTAACTTTTTAGGTCAAGTTGGGTCAAGTGGCCAATTGGGTTAGGTTTCAATTGAGGCTTGGGTTAAGTTCAACAAGTGATTTAGAATGAATTTGACCCATTGGTTGCAATCAATTTAGCTTAGATCAAGATTTGACCCAATTTAACTTTTTAGGTCAAGTTGGGTCAACTGGGTCAAGTGGCCAATTGAGCTAGGTTGTGTCTAGTTCACCAATTGAGGCTTGGGTCAAGTTCAACAAGTGATTTAGAATGAATTTGACCTATTGGTTGCAATCAATTTGGCTTAGATCAAGATTTGAACCATTTTGACTTTTTTAGGTCAAGTTGGGTCAACTAAAGAACAACTAGTTTGCTCAAGTGATGACTTGGTCAAGTCCAATCATTGATCATGAATTGATTTTGATCAATGGTTTTAATCAATTTGGCCTATGGTGGATTTTGGCTAGTTTGGGTTTCATTTGGGTTAAGTGTTGACTTGATCAAAGGATAGGTTTGACTTGGTTAGACCTAATTTTAGTGATTGACCATCTTATGATGATTGTTTCTCACAATATAAGGCTTAGATGGGCTTAGCTCAATCCAATTTAGGTAGGATTAGAATTTGGCTCAAAAAGGTATTTTAGGTCACTTTGGGTCAAGTGGGCTTAATAGGTCAATTGACTTGATCAAGGCTTGATTCAAGTTTTTTGAACTCATATATAGACTTATGATTGAAATATAAATCCAATCGCAAGTGATTTGGAGTCAAATGTATTTTGATTCATTTGATAATTTCAAGTTCAATGGTTGAACATGGGTTTGATTTGGATTTGAATTTTGAATTTAGTTTTAGTTTGATGATTGAAGTTTATGCTATATTTGGATTCATGATTGTAGGATTGATTGAATCATGAAGAAAATCCAAGAATTTGGATTGATTTGAGTTTGATTTGGCAAAGTTCAAGAATTTGACTTAAAAGGGTATAGGTTGGTTTTAGGTTAGATTTGGGTTTGAGTTTTGAATTTAGTTTGATTATTTGAATTTATATTTCATTTATATTTGTGAATATAAATGAGAATATAAATGGGTTATGAGAAAATCTTTTGAATTTAAAATGATTTGAATTAATTTGAGCTAAGTCCATAAGATGAAATCAAAGTGACTTAAGGAAAGGTTTTAGATTTGAAGTTAATTTGAATTTGAAGTTTGACTTGAAAGAAGGAATTAAGGAATTGGTTCAAGCTATAGGGTAGGCAAGTTTTCTTAACACCCTTAAGGCATAACATATTCTTATGGCTAACTCTTCTAAGTCTCTAGGGTTAGTTTACGTGCTCACTTAATCATTAGAAGTGTCTTAAGACTAAGAACTCCAAGTGTCTAAGAGAAATCCTATATCTAAGATGAAGAAAGCTCATTCTAAATATGAGGTCAACAAAGGGCGCCCAATAAGTGTGGTGTGATTGACAAGGCATGCCGCACGTATTTGTATTGACCAAATGATCAACAACACCGAATGATCATGAGCACTAACAGAAATGACTACTCCCAACCCAAGGTGTAGAAGGAATCAAGAGCTTAGTGGAATGTGACTCTACTCATATCAACAACATAAGAGAGTGAAGGAGGAATCTACTAAGGACTGAGTATATGAACCTTCTACAAGGGAAAGAGGTTCAAGTCATCCACTCGGGGATGAGAGGTTTGATTTGATTTGAGTCTCGCTAGGGAGAAATTTGATTTGATTTGTTGATTTAGGATTTGGTTTTCCACTAGGGGAGCAAGTTCAAGTCATCCACTGAGGAAAAGAGGTTGTGAAGTCCACTAGGGGATTAGAATTCGAGATTCGTTGGGGAACCAGAAAGATTTACATCTCATTGAGGAGAAGTAGACGATTTGGGGGGGGTGCTTAATTGGATTGTTTCAGATTTGAAATTTTTGAATTTTGAGATGGACCCTGTTGGTTTGTGATGGATCATACTGAGTATACCTAGGCCTAGATTTACCAATCCAAAGGGGCAGTTTATTAACCACATAGTAGGACTAACCAACCAAAGAGGTGCCTTTCGATTTACAATAGTTAATTCAGGGAAGAAAGCATAGAGATTCACATCTTCCTGAATAAAAGACCGTTGGAGTGACACTTTAGCAAGGTAATATGTTTACCCGACCTAGGGCTGACTACTGAGTGAATGCCGCTGGGGGACTTAAATCAGCTCAAAGATAGTCAAAGTTAGTTTCATTTTTCTTTATATTTTTGATGGATCCCATCGATTTACGATGGACTACTGAGTAGGGGCCATGTTGGCCTTGGTCTAACACAGATTTACTAATCCACAGGGAGTAGCTTCCCGACCAAGGGGAGAACTATACACCCAAAGGGGTGCCTTTCGATTTGCAATGGTTGATTCAGGGAAGAAAGCTGGGGACTCACATATTCCACTACAAAGATCACTTGGGAGACATATTAGCAAGGTAACATGTTGACCTGACCTAGGGTTGCCCATCAGTTTGTGATAGTCATGCTATACAGAATGCGTAGTAGACTTATATCTTTCAAAGTGAAATGATTGCTAGGGAAACCTGTTTATGGCAAACAGATTGAACTCGGCCTTAGGGCGAATATTGAGAGAGTGTCGACCCGGGGACTTATCTCTACTCAATAGTAGTTAGGCAATTCCTATAGGGAGTTCTACTGACACTGCCCTAAAGATAGGATGTCTACTTGGAAAAGGGGCCACTGGGAGCTTGAACTTCTAATCCATAAGCAATTAATTTGCTTATTTTGTTTGTTTATTTATCGTGGACCCTGTTAGTTTGTGAGAGATCATACTTATATCATCCTAGACCTATCTCGCATCAACTAGGGAATAGTATGCTGAACGGATTCTCCAAACTGGGGGTGGTTGCAGTGGGATTGTTCAAAAAATCCAAACTGGGAGAAGATAATTTGCATAGGTATTCGCCAAGGGAGAAAGGGGACTCACATCTTCCAAGAGTGGTGTATTCACCGGGTGAGTTGCTATCAGTATAAAGAACATCAACCAACCTAAGGTGCCTATCAATTTACGACAATCAGCCTAGGAAGAAAGCATCGGAGACTCACATCCTCCTATTACAAAATTGATTGCCGGGATAGTTTGTCTTCAGCTCCACAGATGTTATCTGACCTAGGGTGACTACTGAATGAATGCCACTGGGGGACTTATATCGGCTCTAGGGAGTGACCGATCAGATTGTGAGGGAGAAAATGTTAGCTTTGATCCAGATGAGGATGATCTTCTTGAAGATTTGGCCAAAGTTCATATGGTCGATACTGGAATTCTCTTCAAAGAGATCAACACAGTCAGGAAGGTATTGTAGTTGAAGAGGATGATATTGAACTCAAAGACCTCCTTCACCTTTTAGGCGAGGGATGATCATATTGACCAAATGGGGAAGAAGATCGAAGAGTTGATGGTAGTGGTATCAGCATTGCAGAATTTAACTCCATTTTCACAGCCATCTCGCATAGTTGCCGATAGAGCAGAGTTGGCAGACACTTTAGATCATCCTAGATGCATTCTTGTAGAGGGAGATAGTGGTAACTTGCATAGGAAGGTGGTGGATATCACCTCCATGCATAAAAAAGACATCAAATATATGGTGGAGCAACAGGTGAGGGATGCCAACCAAGGTGGCTCATCTATTCCAAAGGGTAGACCCTGCATGGAGAAATTTGATGGTGTCCAATACCCTAAAGGCTTTGTGCCTCCATCCTTCAAAATTTTTAATGGCAGTAGGAACCCTCGACAACACATAGCACATTTAAGAGTCGGATGTTGCAATATCAGTGGCAGCGTCATCAATAGCTTGACAGGCACGCATTTGATTAGTATGCTGAACTACCCAATGGTTCAATGAAGATATTTGTCAGCGAGCTCTTTATTAAGAGGTTTGTTGGAGCTCAATAAAGGGTAACTGTGGGCGATCTCGTTGTAGCTCAACAATATCCCGAAGAGTCCCTTATTGATTATATTCTTAGATGGTGCAATTTAAGTATAAAATGCAAACCACAGCTATCTGAACAGCATGCCGTTGAAATTCTACTCAAGAATATTCATGGCCCGGTCGCCTTCATGCTTAAAGGGTTCACTATTAAGACATTTGAGAAAGTAATCAATAAGGCGGCTAGTCTAAAGAGAAGAAAAATAGTTACCTTTCCAAGATTAGTTAACCAAGCCTAGATCGTAGAAGGTATTTGAGAAAAGCCGGGCATAGAGCGACAAGGGGAAGGTAAGGTTCAGGAGACACCTCGAGCCAGCCTCCTACCACCTCTTTTACCACCGCCTCGACCATCATATCGACCACCTCAGTTGCCAAAACGGCCTCCACCGCTGCCTGCTCAATAATATCTCCATCCACAGCATCAACAACAGTATTCTTATCCACCATTGGGTAATTATAACTTACCTACTTTTGCCAATAAAATGAATAAACCTTATTCACTTAAAAGGGAGGTAGTTAGGAAGATCTTTAATAACCTCTTAAAGAAGCTTGATTTTCAAACTTTTGCTAGAGGATGTGGGTAAGAGTCATGATCCAAACTTTTGCCCCTACCACTGCATGCTAGAACATGTCTCAGAAGATTTCTTTACCTTTAATGACTAGCTTGAGCATAGCTACAAGTCGGGTGTCATTGTCATCCCTAAGGAATACCTACTAGAACAACCTCTAGTTCTATTAGAGTAATCCTTGGGGATATACACAATCTTCTCAAGATAGAGGAAGGTTGGGATATCTCCCTATCTCGAACCTCCAAGAAAATAATTTCTAAGATCAGAAAGTTACCCTTATAGGTGACTGAAGCAGCTCAAACCTCCAACTCTAAGGAAGGTTTGCAAGTTGCTAAAGATAACTTGAGGGAGGTAAAAGCCCAGTAGCAGCAGTGACAGCTTCACTTGCCCAGGATTGTACATTAGTGCAACCACTGACCGAGTCCACAACACCTTCAACCAGTTCTTCTTCTAACTGCATATATCACAGAGGGGGGGGGGGTGACAAATCACTTGCTCTGCTCATTTTACTTGATTTCTACTTTGTACCTTCATCCAAATCTAAGAAATCAATGAAGAAGACTGGTTGTGCCTACATTCTCTCAACTTTTGATGATCTTGATGATTTCATTCATATAGAAATCTCTCCAAGTACTAATACTTATAATTATTTTGATCCACTCCTTTCTAATTTTGAAATGGATTATCCATTACTAAATCACCTGGGTTCACCCATTGAGATTGACTTGGAGTCATCTGACTTCGATGATCCTATAGGAGAAGCTATAGGTGAACTTGATGAGCAAGTAGAACTTTCCACTAAACCATCTCATGAAGTCATTGAAGTCAACCTTCATAGTGGCAAAGGTCTACCTCCTAGGATGCACCTCATAATAAGGGTAAAAAAGTCATTGGTTCTAGCAATCAAGAATCCCCTCCACAGGATGCTCCACCTATGGATATGCTTGTGGAGGACTACTCAGAGTTAAATACAATGTTCTCTCTCACCTAAGAAAGTTTCTTGCTAAACTAAGCATATATGATGCCCTTCTCTTGTCCAAAGAAATGGGTGAGTCATTAATCAAAGCCCTTCTTGATCCAGAAATATGCTTACCTGAGCTAATCGCTATTAGAGAGGAGGCATGTTTTTCAAGAGAAGTCTGTGAAGTTACATTCATCGATAAAGACCTTTTGGGGATAACGGAGCACAACCATTCCCTCTACATCATAGTGGATATGGACAGATTTAGACTCTCTAGGGTGTTAGTTAATCAAGGTGCATCAGTGAACATTATGAGTCTAAAAACCCTTACCTACTTGAGGATTGATATCTCTGAACTCCGAGGAGATCGGATGATGTTGAGAGGATTCAACAAATAAGGTGAGAGGGCTTTAGGCTCCATAGTGTTACCACTAGAGATAGATGACTGGAAAATAGAAGTCAAGTTCTACATAATTGATTTAGATACATATTTCACTACTTTGCTCGGTAAGCCTTGGATACATGCAAACAACATGGTTCCATCCCCTTTGCATCAGTGCATCAAATTCAGAAGAGGTGGAATCGAGTATTGTGTCAAAGGAGACTTGAATCCATTCTTAGTTAGAGGGGTTGAGATTTATGAAGATGCAGCCTACAATCTTCCTCCAAATTAAAAAATATATTCTTGTGAACTTGGTGAAAGTTCAAAATCAAAAGAAAAAGAAAAAGAAATTGAAAAAGAAAAATAAAAAAAAAGCACAAGTGAGCGAGAATTAGACACCAAGGAAGAGGTGGAGTTAGATGTTAGATTCCGCCCACAGTTCGTTCCTCCATATGAACACATGGGTAAGATGACTCGACCTCCACTAGGTAGAGCAAGAGGCAAGTTTAGAGGAAGTTATAGAGGTGGAAGACCTCCTTGCTAGTGGCCAGCCAATAGGAGCTATGTTCCAGCTCACAAGAGTAACCCCACTATCCACATAAACTTAGAGTCCAGTTCAGAGGATGAGTCTCATGCCAACCATCCCCTCTCAGCAGGTCCCTTTAGAGGTGACGTTCGAGCCAATTAGTGATGAAGACCAGGCCTCCAAGAAAAGCATGAATGTATCCAAATCATCATTATGTAGAACAATCAGGCAATAGTTGGGAACTTTAGGCCTAACCTCAATCTCTTCCCATAAAGTTGAAGGTTTGGTAGTTAAGGAGGCCTCCAAGTCATCCACATATATCAGGCCAAAGAGGTTTTTGTTGGGAGCATCATCCTCAAGTCAAGAAGTCGATGTAGAACTTGAGGATGATTCATATAAAGATTTAATACAACTACTTATTGATTGGAATTTTTCTTGTGTTATTAACTTAGCAAAGAAGGGATTAATCACATATACTTGGTCTACACATAGGTCGAACTACTTTGAAAAATTATTGGACAACCAAAGTAGACACTCTCATTCAAGATTAGGACTAGGATTCGACACAGTTGGTCCAGTCGATGGGTCCAATCGATGATGACAACCATTGCCTAGTCATCACCACTCATTTGGGGTATGATCAATTTTTCTCAAATCATGCTTTAGAAACTTCGATGACCCAAATGAGCTTGAAGTCAAAGATGCACCACCAGAGTTTGAAGAAAAAATCAGATCAACTATTGATGAACTCAAAGAAATCAACTTGGGAACAAAAGAACATCCATGCCCAACGTACATTAGTTCTTTGTTAAATGAAGAAGAAGTCAATGACTTAATTAGGCTATTAGCTAAGTTTAAGGAATACTTCGCATGGAATTATGAAGGAATGCCCAATTTATCTTCTGACATAGTAGTCCATGTTAGCAATATAACCTCAATAAGCTCCTTATCATATGCATTAAAAATTGAACAACATGTCACTTCTGAAATCAAGAAATTGATCGATGGCAGCTTTATCAGAGAAGAAAAATATCCCACCTAGTTGTCATCTCAATTAAGAAAAAGAATGACCAAATTTGCATATGTGTCAATTTTAGGGTTCTAAATAAGGCATGCCCTAAAGATGAATTTTCACTTATAATATCAGAATTGATGGTGGACATTGCCTCATCTCATGATGTATTCTCATTTATGGATGGGTCATCTAGCTACAACTAAATCAAGATGGCCCCTAAGGATGAAAGAAACACTGCTTTTTGAAACCTATTGGAATCTATTGTTATAAGGCCATGCCTTTTGGCCTTAAAAATACTAGTGCTATATATGAGCAGGCCATGACTCAGATCTTCAACGAACTCATTCATCATCAAGTTGAATGCTATGTTGATGATCTAGTAGTCAAAAGCAAAGAAAAAGAAGACCATCTCTTTGACTTGAGAGTAATTTTTGAATGGTTAAGATAATTTAACCTCAAAATGAATCTTATGAAGTGTCCATTCGGAGTAGCTTTAGGGAAATTCCTTGGGTTTGTTGTTCAGCACTAGGGAATAGAGATTGACCTAGAGAAGATCAAGGCTATCTTAGAAATGCCATCTCCTAAAAGTCTAACCCAACTTAGATCATTTCAAAGGTGGTTGGCATATCTAAGATGTTTCATATCCAACTTATCAAGAAGATGCCAGTCATTCTTAGCACTTGTCAAAAGGATGACAAGTTCAAGTGGGATGATAAGTGCCAGCATGCCTTTGAAGCATCAAACACTACGTGATGATGTCGCCAGTTCTAATAGTCCCTATCCCGGGCAAGCTATTGATATTCTATACTGCTGCATTAGACAACTCACTTAGCACTCTGTTGGCTCAAACCAATGATAAAGGGAAAGAAAATTCTCTCTACCTCAGCCGTCATCTAATTCCTATTGAGGCAAACTACCCACCTATTAAGAAGTATTACCTAGCTTTAATCTTTGCATCCCAAAAGTTATAGCAATATGTGCTTTCCCATAAGGTGAATCTGATCTCTAGAATCAACCCGTTATAATATTTCATGACACGCCAACGTTATCTGGACAGTTGGCATGATGGTCCATGATTGTATCATAGTTTGACATCACATTCATACCCCTCCGTGCTATAAAAGGACAGGCACTAGCAGATTTTTTAGCATCACACCCACTTCTTACTGATTCTTCGCTTAGTGATGGCCTCCCCAATGAACAAATCATGAACTTAGGGGATACTAGCATTCTCCATTGGGAGATGTATTTTGATGGTGTGGCTTCCTCTCAAAGAGGAGAAGTACCATGATATACTATTCTAGAAAAAGTAGGGATAGGAATAGTTCTCCTAACTCCATACCATGATGTGATAAGATTCTCATATCATCTATCCAATCCATGCACCGACAATGAAGCCAAATATGAGGCTCTATTTGCTGGTCTGGAGTTATTCATTACATTATGCGTCCAGAGCATCACCATCTTCAAGGATTCTCAGCTCATCATCAACCAAATAGCTAGGTCCTACAAAGTTTAAAACCTAAACTTCATCATTACCATAAGTACACCATGGAGTTGTTAGCCCAGATCCTAGAGGTCACTATATACAAGATTCCTCGAGGAGATAATGCTATAGTAGATGCATTGGCCAAGCTCGCCAAAGAGTTGGCATGCCTAGAAGATGAGTCCATTTCAGAAAGGGTTTAAAATAGACAAGTCTTATCCCTTATTAACGTTGAACCCATCGAAAGACTCTCTCTTGAAGGGGATGTTGTCGTTGCCAAAGAGGATGATGAGTCATATTAGAGGCAACCATTCATGGATTACCTAAACATAGGCAAACTATCTCAAGAGAAGTCATTAGCCAATCAGATGAAAGAGAGAGCTCTCTCCTATGCTCTCATGGATGGCACCTTGTATGGATGGTCATTTCATATGTGGTTACATCGTTTAGCTAAACACAAAGCCTGTAAGATTATGATTGAGGTACATTCAGGTTTATGCAGAGCTCACCAGTCCAATCCAAAGATGAAAGCCAAGATCAAAAGACTAGGATACTATTGGCCCGTGATGATTATAGACTATATGGAAGTAGCTAGGAGGTTCCACCAATGTCAGGTGCACGGTGTGGGCCTGCATCAGCCACCCAACATTCTCCATCCTACTTTGGCATCGTGGCCATTTGAGTGTTGAGTTATTGACATATATAGTGGGTCTGATCAATCATCCTTCCTCCAAGGGTCACCGGTGCATTCTAGCTATCATCGACTATATTTCTAGGTGGGCAGAGGCAATCCCACTTAGAGAGGTCATAACATAGCATGTGCTCCAATTTTTCAGGAACCATATCGTATATAGGTTTGGGGTGCCTCAACAAATTATATCCGATAATGGTACTGCATTCAAGAGCATCAAAATCAATAGCTTTGCTCAAAACACAACATAGATTGGAGATATTTTATCATCTACTACCCGGGACAAATGGTCTAGTAGAAGCATTCAACAAAAATCTCATCTAAATATTAAAGAAGACACTCGACGACAACAAGTGATGGCATCAGCAATTAGTTGAAGCCTTATAGGCCTACCGCACCACATACAAAACTCCAACTCAATCTACCCCATTCTCTTTAGTGTATTGGTTTGAAGTCATTCTACCATTAGAAGTCCAGCTCCCATCACTAAAGATAGCTGTGGGTAGCAAGATTACTATAGAAAGAATGCCAAGCTGCTGTTAGAAGAGCTCAAAGGTCTAGAGGAGAGGCACTTCTGGGCATGCTAGAACTTTGAGTTGTACAAAGCCAAAATGATTCAAGCTCACAACAAGTTGGTCCGTCCTAGAGCTTTTTCAAGTAAGAGTGCTTATTTTAGTTCTAAGAAGACCAATTGTTGCCCGTCAAAAGATGGGAGGTAAGTTTGAACCCACTTGGGAAAATCCTTTTGCCATAGAGAAGGCCTGCTAAGGAGGATCTTATCAGCTTATAAACTGTAAGGTAGAGCACCCTATGCTTCCTATCAATGGGCTCTACCTGAAGAAATACTGCCCATAAAATCTTGTTTGAAAATAATCATCAATAAAACTTCTTTTCACATCAAATTCCATCTCTTATGTATTAGAAACATCTTTTGCTTACGAATCCAGTACGATGTGTTTAGGGTAGGTGTAAGAGAATCCAAGTGACATCATATCCCTTCACAACACAAACACAAACCACATTCAATCCTCCAGTGCTACTAGGATAGGTGTAAGAGAATCAAAAGGAATCCTATTTTGACTAGCACAACTACATCAGGTGTAAGAGAACCCAAGCGACATCCTTCCTTAGTGGAGTGACATTCTTAGGTTCTTATAATAGGTGTAAGAGAACCCAAGCAGCATCCTATTTCTTCTTTCACAACACAAACAAACACATATCCTTTGTCTCGAGCTACTTTGATATGGGGTCAAACCCCATGTGGCACTCACTCATTAGCTGCTCTAGGTCGAGCTGATATACTACATCACTAGTATGTCACCCCAACAATCACTTATCTGGTGGATGTGAGTTCCTGTGCTTTCTTTTTGACTTGACCACTGCAAACCAACGAATGCCTTGTTAGTTTGGTAGGTCTTACTACGCAGTTAGTAAACTACCCAGTGTTCATTTCATTTAAAAAGATGTAAGCCTACATGCTTTCTGCTTGAACTAGCCATCATGCATTAACTAGGTCGAGTATATTTGAGGTTTAGGGTAAGTCTCCCAAAGGATCCTTTCCACCTGACTACTTCAAGGTTGGGTTTAGTCCTTACACAAAACTTCCCTCTTAATAGTCTCCCTAGGTCAGATACACCACTCTTGGTAGATGTGAGTCCCAGTGCTTTCTCCTTGAGTTGGCTACCGAATACCTATAATCTTTCTTTTACATGGTTTTGGATAATGCCCCCAGCGGCACCTCCCCTATGGGAACTCTATTTGGATCACATCCTTAGTGACCCAATTTAGACACTACCCTGGTTACTCTTAGATTGGATAGTCTCCCTTTCCAAGTAACCACCCTTATGGTTGGAGAACTTGTTCAACATGATGCGATTCTCTCTTGGTCCAGTAAGTCTAAGATAGGACTAGATTGATATAAGCTTCTTCTCAGTGTAGTCCCTGGCAAACCAACAGGGTCCACACAAACATAAAATAAATAAAATATATCTTCGCATGGATTAGGAATTCAAGCCCCTAGTGACCTCTTTCTCAAGCAGGCAACATATCTTTAGGGTAGTGTCAGCAAAACTCCCTATAGGAATTGTCTGACTATTTTGAGTTGAGATAAGTCCTCGGGTCGATGCTCTCTTAATAGTCGTCCTTAAGTCAGGTTCAACTTGTTGTGCCACCAATAAGTTACCCTGATGGTCATCTTTGCTTTGAAAGATATAAGTCTATTATGCATTCTTTCCAGCACAACTATTGTAAATCAACGGGCAGCCTTAGGTCAGATCCAATTTGTTGCATAAGTGACCGATCACCCCAATGTTCCTTATTTAGGAAGATGTGAGTCCCTGCATTTTCTTCCTAACTTAAACATTACAAACTGAAAGGCACCCCTTTGGTTGGTTAGTTCTACCCAACGACCAGTAGACTATCCCTTTGGATTGGTAAATCTAAGGCAGGTCTAGGCTGATATTAGTCCCTTTTTAGTGGATCCATCGTAAACCGAGGGGATCCATCAAAGTAAAACAAATGAAATTAAAATAAATGCAATTCAATCAAATGACATTATCTTGACTACTCGAGTTGATGTAAGTCCCCTAGAGGCATTCATTCAGTGGTCGCCCAAGGTTGGGTCCGATTTATTATGACCATAGATCACCCCAGCGGTTATCCCTTGCTTTTGGGGTGTAAGTCTACTACACTTTCTCCTTAGCATAGCCATTGTACACCGAAAGGCAACTCCTTAGGTCGGATAGTTCTACCATGTGGCTAGTGGACTACCCTTTTCGATTTGTAAATCTAAGATAGGCCTAGACCTACATCGCCCCTTCTCAGTGCGATCCATCACAAACCGACATGATTCATCTTAAAATCTAAAACTTAAATAAATAATTCTCCCCAGTGAGACATCAATCATCCTGACTTCCCTAGTGGAGTCAATCAAACCCAATTCAAACTTGCATTCCCCAGCGAGTGCACCCACAAAAGAAATCCAAATCCTCTTTATCCCTAATGGATAACTTGAACCTGCTTCCCTAATGGAAGGTTCATACATCTATCCCTGGTGGGTTATACACCATAATCCCCAGCGGATATTCTACCCAAATCATACCTTGCCTCCAAATCCAAACTTCTTATCCCTAATGGATAACTTGAACCTGCTTCTCTAGTGGAAGGTTCACATGCTTGATCCCTTGGTGGATCCCTTCTGCCTCCCTTATGCCTATAGCATGAGTGGAGTTACATTGCACTAAGATCTTGATTTCTTCTACACATTGAGTTTAGGAGTAGATCATTAATATTAGTGCTTGTGATCCTTCAGACGTTGTTGATCATCTCGGTCAACACTAATACGTGCGGTGTGCTTTATCAGTCACACCACACCTATTAGTCGCCCTTTGTTGACCTCACTTTTGGAGTGAGCTCTCAACTTCTTCATCATAGATCTAGAACTCTTATAGACACTAAGAGTTCCTTATTCTTAAGACACTTCTAGTGATTAGGTGAACACTTAACCTAACCCTAGAGATTTAGAAGAGTTAGCCATATAGATAGGTTGTGCCTTAGGGATTTAAAAGATACTTGCCTACCCTATATCCCAAACCCAATCTTTACTTCCTTCTTTCAAACCAAACCTCAAATTTAAATTTGAATTCCAAAATCAAATTCAACTATCCAATGATTGAAATCCATCACCAAGTTCAAACTCCAAATCCCTTCCTAGGCCCTTTGATTTTATCTTATGGACTTAGCTTTAACCAAATCCAAATCAACCATAATACAATTGATTTTCTCAATTATCAAATTAAATCTCAAATAAAATTTCAAATCATTAATCAATTCCAAATTCTAAATGATTGAAATCCATGATCAACTCAAAATTCTAAATTAAGACCCTTCTTAATACATATGGACCTACCTCTAGAAACCTAGCCAAAACTCCTTCAAATCAACTCAAACTTGGTTGATTTCTTTATAAATCAATTATTCCTTCATTTATGTTCATAAATATAAATGAAATCCAAATTTAAATCTTTCAAATCAAATCAAAATTCAAGTTAGCCCTTTTAACCTACATCCTAAGCTTAATCAAATTTGCTTCCAAATCACTCCAAACTCAAGTGATTTTCTCATGGCCTATTTATATCTTCATTTATATTCATAAATATAAATGAAATATAAATTCAAATAACCAAAACCAAACTCAAATCAAATCAAATTTCCAATTTTAGCCCTTTTAGCCAAACTTTTGAACTTGGCTAAATGAAACCCAAATCAACTCAAAACTTATGGATGTCTTCATGATTCAATTATTCCTTCAATCATGGATCCAATTATAAACTTAAACCATCATTATCAACCCAAAACCAAGTCCATCCAAATCAAGCCCAAGTTAACCCTTATGACTTGAAATTGTCATATGAACCAAAACATATTTGGCACCAAACCAATTGCAATTGGATTTCTATTTCAATCCTAAACTCATATGTGAGTTCAACCAAACTTGAATCAAGCCTCGATCAAGCCAATTGACCCATTTAGGCTCACTTGACCCAAAGTGGCCTAAAGGCCCTTTTTAAGACAAGTTCTAATCCAACCCAAATTGGATTGAACTAAGCCCATCTAAACCTCAATCATGATCAACAATCATCATGGGGTGATCAACCACCTTGAATTGGGTCAAACCAAGTCAAACCTAGCCTTTGACCAAGTCTACACTTAGCCCAAATAAAACCCAAACTAGTAAAAAACCATCATAAGCCAAATTGATTGAAACAATTGACCCAAATCTATTCATAATCAATGATTGAACATGACCAAGTCATCAATTGAACCAAACCAAGCCTAATTGGCTGACCTAAGTTGACCCAAATTAGCCTAAAAAGCTAAAATGAGTCAAATCATGATTTAATCTAGATTGATTGCAACCAATGGCTCAAGTTCATTCCAAATCACTTGTTGAACTTGACCAAAGCCATGATCGAGCCCAAGTTGACCAATTGGTCAACTTAAACCAACCTAGCCCAGATTGACCTGAAAGGTCAAATTGACCAAAATTTAAATTAATTCCAAATTAAACCAAATCAAAACCTACAATCTTTTTTAATCAACCAATTGAACTTGACTCAACACCTAACCAACCTAATTTGATCAAATTGGTGAAATTGGTCAACTTGACCAATTTGACACTTTTGAATCCAAATGAGTCAAATTCAAACCTAGGCCAAACCAATGCAAACTAATTGAAGCAAAATATCCCAAATCATCATATGAACCTAACCCAAGCCTTTGTTTGACCCAATTTGACCAATTGGTCAACCCAATCCAACCTAGCCCAAATGAACCCATTTTGACCAAATGAAGCCAAATCCCTCCAAACTAACTTTGGGACCCTAGGACTTAGTCAAACCCGACCCAAGCATGCCCTACTTCCTTCCCAAATAAGCCTAAATTCCAAGTGGACCCCACCAAGGGAATTAGCCATCAAATCATAAGATTTAAATATTAAACCCAATGGATCAAAGCTAAAGTGAGCTTGCCTATCCCCATGACAGCTCATTGATACTACATGGAACCTTCCCCTGACCCACCTAATTAACCTAACTCAGCCTATGTTCGCTAAGGACCCTTAGGAGGTGAGTTAACTCACCTCCAACATAAACTGAGCACCCATTAGATCAAGCCCATGAGAGCATTGCACATTGGGTCCATGACAGCTCCTCGTCACTCCTCCCACCCCTGTCGTGTGGCCTAACCCTGATGGAGATAACTTCGGCAACTGGACGGTGGTGAGCCAGTGAAAAATGTGCACACGAGCTCTCCATCAATGATGGAAAATTGAGGGGTATACCCCCTCAATTAGAACACAATTTCACACACAATCAATTCGTGTGAGTCCCAAAGCACATTCCAAACTCCCTTAGAGCAATTCTAAGGATCCCCAAGCCCTCTCCATTCAGCCATTGCCATTCTTGTGTGTAAACCAAAATAGGGCACCCTTCCCTCAAGCAATACTCCTTCTACTAAACTAAATCCAAATTTCTTGCACCCACACCATCCTCATACACAATGGAAGCCAACCAAACCAATTCCCAATCTCTCAAGTGGCTAGAGGTGTGAATTCGATCAAACCTAAGGCGAGCGCGTGCATGGATTGATCCACCGAGCACCCTAGACCAAATTGAGCTCGGACTTCTTCAACAGGGCTTCGCCTCAACTAGGTGAAGCTACCTCCAGTTTTGCACTGCCAAACATTAGCTCCAGTGAGGTAATTTTCAAAACTGTAGCTTTAGGCCTCTGTGTGTTGGTCTTTTATGAAAGAAATCTCCATGTCAAAAGATTTTAGCCATTGGATGCAATTGTATACTCCTTTAGATGGTGTAGGATCCATTTGATCCAAATCCGAGCTTGGGTGAGCTCGGATCGAACGGAGAAAGACGGACGTTGCTTATTTTTCATCACTCGTGAATGGGATAGATCACGTGTCGTTCATCTCGCATGATCGAGATGAATGGCTCGGATCAAATCTCGTAGTATATCCTTTGATTTCTCCCTTAACTTGTGGATTAAATCATGGCCGTTTGATCTTAGATCGATTGTCCATAGAGAAAGCGCATCCATTACCGCTGAGTCAGTACGCGGATGTGACTACTTAAATAGTCAATCCGTTGTGCCACATGGAAAATGCTCCGCGTCAGCAGCCACATGGCCTAATGGGATTAAGGGATTAATTATGGTTAATTACTTGGTTTACAAACCAAAAATTTCTTAAAATCATAACTAATTGTAGAAAAATATAAAAAATACAAACTTATGCTCATTTTAAAGATATTTCAGAGGAGAATCTAAGAAAATTATAATTAATCAATTTTGAATAGTGACCTTAGCTTAATTAGGGTTTTATCAATAATCTAATTAGCTTAATTACACCTTAATTAAGCACTAAATTAATCTCAATATTTAGGGGATGATCTCTGCCTCTCCTATTTTTTTGGGATTTTATTGATTGCTTAATTAAGGAAATCATTTGAGTAAGCCCTAATCACTCTTAATTCAATTAATTATAATTAAAGAATAAGCAATAACTTGATTAATCAATTGAACATAATTATCCTCGTTAAATAGTAAGATCACTTAAGGAATGTGATTGGGGATATTTTTCCTAATTCATTTCCTAAGTCATCTTTATCTTTAAAAATCAAATTAATTAATAGGTTAATGGAATGATTAATTGATTAATTAAGTGATTAAATCTTCAAAATAAGGAAATCAAAACCTAATTGAATGTTTAAATGATTCAGGGATTAGGATTGAGGCCTTGCCCTTGATCCTTTCCCCTAAGTTAATTTCATCATTCAAATTAAAACATAACCAAAACCTTTAATCAATTCATTAAAAGATTAATGAAATTAAAATTAAAAATCAATTCATCCTCATATAAGCAACCTTTAATTGGTCTTGGGTAGCTCCTTGGGTGTTCAATAACCCAAGGTAAGAGGTAATGAAATTATGATTAGCTCACATGTGTTAGAAAATCATAAGAGTAATTAAGTGAGATCCCTTAAGCTTAATTAACTATTAATCATAAGTTAATTACATTAGGCCCCTTTCATTTCTTAAGAGCACTATAAATCTACTTTTCAGGTGGTTGTATATCATATTGGCTTATTATTAATTACTTAGTTAACTTAAGGTGATATATATAAGAGATAATTAATTCATTTAATTCATACCTTAACTTAATCAAAATATAAAATCAACTTAAATCTTCTTCATTAAACCAAACTAATTCACACATAGGGAAACCTTTCTCATATTTCTTAAATCAAATCAAATTCAAAGATAAAAATGTCCTTAAAGAATTTTGATTCATTTTAAATAATCTTATTTAATATGATTATCCTTATGAATTAATTGTGGTGAATGAAATCATGTGTTTACATTCCTTTATTTCTTTCCAATCATGCTAAATATTATTTGTCATATGAAATCATGCATTCATTTCTTTCAAAAATTAATTAAATAAAATATTTTTATGTCAAATTGCATGTGTTGGCTAAAATTAAAATATGAATGATTATTATCACTATTAAACCAAAAAACTATTTTTAAAACCTATAAATCAATTATTACAAATGAAGTAATGCTAATTATAAATACTTATAAGCTTGCATGTAATGATAGTACAAGATGTGTAGTATGAAGTTCTCTTTCTTTCTCTTAACATGGATTCACATAGGATTTGCAAGTGTATAGTTCATTTGAAAAGAACACAACACTTACCTAAATCTATTCCTGTGCATCTTTATGTTAAGACTTAGAAAGGGTTTTCATATTACACATGTAAACCATACAACCAAATAAAACATAATTTCTATCATGATTTCTTATCCATTTGGTTCTTTTTGTACATTCATATGTATTTGAGAAAAAGTATATTAGTCTGGACATCCTAGGGCTACGAGGCTTTAAATAGCCCTAAGTAGGTCTTGTACCTTACGCCCCTGGTGTAGAAAATAATGGCATTGTACTCACTTAAAACTCTTATACATATGCATCTGTGATGTAGCCAATGAATAAAGAATCAAAAATAAAATAAATAAAACATAACTTTTGCATGGATTTTCCTATCCTTATAGTTATTCATACATTTACATGTATCTAAGAAAAGTGGTGTGCTAGTTTAGACATCCCGGGGCTGCAAGACTTTAAGCCTTACACCCCTGGTGTAAAAAATAATGGTGTCATACTCACTTATAACTTTTATGCATGTGAATGTGTATTTAGCTAATGGATGAAAAATTCCTCTTTTCTACATAACAAAAACATGCATTCATAATTCAATTAATAAATAAAATATTTAAATATCAAAATATATTTCTTTGCATTCATCATCAAAGTATGCTAAGATTTATGTTGCATGTATAGGTATGCTTAAGATTATTCATATGTATGATATACATGATGGAAAGAAATGGATGAGTGTGTGTTATGTCATAGTAATCCATCCTAATTAATCCTAAGATGCATTTCTTATTGAATAGGGTTATTTAGAATGAATCTAAACTTAGGGTTAATTAAAATACATATTAAACCATTCACTAAAGGAAATTCATTAATCAACTTATCTTAAAAATTACTAAAGGTGAGGATAAAGGAGAGACTCTCCCTCTCTTTCTTCTCTTTATAACACTTAGTTGCTAAGTGTAGGCTATATGAAACAAAAGAAAAATACTAAGTAAAAATCCCCAAATCAACTAAACCACTTAAAGAAAAATCAACTTTTTATAAATTAAATCCCTCACATTTAGCAAATCATAACTCTAAAGCCTAGTTAGGACATATCACACAATCTCTAACACATGCACATTAGGCAAGTCACCATTTCAAGCTTTATGTTAGGGTGTTGCATGGTTTGATGAATGTTTAGTTTTGTGATGTATTATTATAGACTAGATGCTAGGGTGTATTTGCGTAGCTTGAATGTTAGGTCAATATTAACTTAATCATGTTTTATGTAGGGGTTGTGCTTAAGGGGTCGCTATAATAAAAATATAAATATTTTTTGTTGTGCAGGTTACTTAACCCCTAAGCATAGCCCAAGTTAGGACAGGTGGACTTAGTTACCCATGTGTGGGACGCTAAGTTCAAATTATTCCTATAACTTCTTGGGTTATAAGGTGTGTTTAGCTAACATTTATTTTGCAGGTGTAGCTAGATTTACTTTCCTTCCTTTTAATATAATTTTGCATTAGGATTATGATAAGTGTTATGGGGTGGATTAGGATGGACATTGGTTATAATATCATGTCTTATATACCATGTGATGCCTTTGGAGCAAGCTACATCCCAATCAAACCAAGAGGAAGAAAGAAATGGAACAAATCAAGGTGAAGAAGTGAGAGATGAAAAGTGAAGAATTGAAGATGAAGAATGAAGACCCTCATAACATTTATCATTTCATAATTATAATTATTCTTTCATTATACCGAGATGTATAAGGGCAGAGATCGGCTACTCACATTTCTTTTCGGGCTGTACGGCGGTGCTCGACTTCACCGGCTTTCATTCTTTTGCGATAGTTTTATAAAATTATTTGAAATTTTGTTTAGCATGTACATGACAAGTAGCATACCTTTTTTATAGTTTCTTTATGATTAGTGATTGTGGCCTGGATGTGATTATGCTCCTAGAATAAAAATAAATTTTCTATCCCATTAAGAAGTCATAACTATAATTTTAAAATAATTAATAACCTCATATGAAAGCATAAGAATTAAATCAAGATAATAAAATTTTTAGCAATCCCTTAGCGGGATGATTGAATGTACATTATCATGCATGTCATATTCTTCCACTCTTGCTAAGCGAGGGCTTCCATCTAAGCCAGAAAATAAAGGCTTAACCTGTAAGAGCCTTTGATGGAAAGACACCTCTTTCTCTTCTAATTTAGCCCAAAATCAATTTCTCATTCATTTAGGCATACAAAATCTTATATCTTGTGTCAAAATAAAAATTCCAAAAAAATCAAATAAAACTTGACAAAATTTACATTAGATTTAAGTCATTACTCATGCCCTTCATGATCTAATCTTTTAGGGAGTGAGTTTAAGGACTTAGTTTTTTTTCTAATTAAATAGCAGCCTAACCATCTTGTATGACTTGCCTACATGGATTTAAAGTGTAGAAGGTGTTAGCTGGTTACCACTCTAGGCGGTAATAAGTCCAACAGTCACATGGTTTACCCTCTCTTGTAGAGGTAAACTATATACTCACTTTCTCCTTAGATTTAGGTCGTGCTTTGGCCTTGCCAAAACTCCCTAGATTTAAGACATGAGGTCATTATTTTTCTTTGCGGGCTACAAGCATAAATTTTCACATCTTAGGCATTTCCATAATCTTGTATCGTGGAATTGTAAGTCTTAGATTTCTAATAAAAATTTAACTCAAATAAAATCTTCTCCTATTTAAATATATAAAGCCCAACCATAGGATAGATTGGAGTGCACACTAAACTTCCTAGTATCATGAGCACTCCCTACCCATATCCATTGGTTTCGATAAGAACTCTTCCCTTTTGATCCCTCCCACTTGATTTTCAAAAATACAACTAATCCTTTGATAGTCCTATCTTTGAATTCTTTGGAGACAATAAGTCGCCTACTTTAATCGAGAGTATTCTTATGTCACTCATTTTTCCTTAAGATGTAATTAACTATGGAGGCTTGCCTCCATAGGAAACTTAACGAACCGGGTTTAAATAAGCCCTGCTTTACTTTTTCATATAAAGTAGAGGAAAAATCTCTAGTATATTCGAAGACCCATCATGCTTTAGGAGTCCTTATTAGGTGATTAGGTCCATTATAGGGTAGTGACTTCTATCTCTCGAGATAGTACACTATTGCTTAATGTCATACTCGATCGCTCTAATGAGTACATCTGTGGATCTACGTGGTGTCCCCTCATATAAACACACCCAACACAAAAATAAAAACCATAATGGGGTAATGATAGGTGGGTACCATTAAGTTAGCTAGAAGTTAAATATTTATATTAATTTTTAGGAAGTTCTAGTAAATTTTTTGAGTCTCTTGATTAATTAAATAATTAAGTCAATGAGATAGATTGATTACTTAAATCCAATGCTTAAATCTACTTAGAAATTATTGAGTTCAAGTAGTGAAAGATGTCTACCCTAGAGCTTTCTGGAGTCAAACCTATATTATATAAATGATTTATAAATATACCTCATACACGAGTTCTTTCTAATGGTTTACTAAGTCCAGCTTAATGGGTTACATATAGTTGGAGATTTGGTGAAAATAGTATGATATGATAGTAATAATTTTAAGACTAGTCCATATTTGACTAATTGAGTAGATTTGAAAAAAAAAATCACTTTATAAAATTACAGGTTCTAGGTGGAGTAAATAGTTGAAAAATCTTGTACTTATGATCTTGAGTAAATGGTTATATTTGGTGACTTTTATGTAGATATCAAGAAGTTGATAATAAAACTAAGTCTCATTCTTGTCTAGCTTAGCTAAGAGACTTAGGTGGAAACTTTAAGTAGATGTGGCATTTGGGTTGGGAATTAGCTAGTATTGGAGGATGAGAGATGCATACAAAGTGTGAATAAAGTTAAGGTTAGGAGCTTAGGAGAGTAACAAGTAAATATATAAAAAAGATAAAGATAATTATTTCATCTTACCTATGAAAAGCACACATTGGAGATAGAAACATAGTAAAATATAGGTGCCCAGGAAGAGAAATAAGATCATAAAAATAATAAATAAAATTTGTATTTAAAAATTCTAAATTTTGGGCTCTTTATTAGGCTTTTGATTTGGATTTTATAAGTGAACTTATTCTTTGATTTTTTTCTTCGGCTTTAGACTTAGCTTTACAGTTGGGTTTTTAAGTTATTTTTTTAATCCATATGATGTACTAAAAAAAGTGCTTGAACTAAGAGGAGTATTGTGTTGATTGAATGAATGTCTGCTTATTTAGAGTCTATTTAGGACAACTTTTTGTTGCTTTGATTTTAGAACTAATACCATACTTCAACTTATCTATTACTTTTTCTTGCTATTTTTTTCATATATTTTTGTAGTGAGAAGTAGCTTTCTACAACTAGCTCTACTAAAATATAGTAGTTGTAAAGAAAGTTTTCATTTAAATATCAAAATGATAGAGCTCTGTAATATTCATAACAATTTTCAAAAATATACATATTTTTACGACAATTCAAGTGCAGCATTTACCAACATTTGCAGCTAATCTAAATGGATCTTGAATAGTATCCACATATGTGATTATTCTATTTGAAAAGAACAATGAGAAATGACAAGGGTCAGATACTCATAACATGATAGGTTTAAACATCCAGAATCCAATAGCATAGATGCATGCAAGTCAATAATATTATGTACATTGTAAATTATTGTGTATTATATATTATATATAATATATATATTGTATATATATATATATATATATATATATATATATATATGCTATTGAAGTCTGGATATAGAAGCTACATTCGGATTCCACACGTAATAATTTCTCTTATAAAATATAAGATATTATGAACTTAGATAACAAGGCAAAGAAATTATTTAAAATATTTTTATGCAACCTAAATACAATTTATGACTGTCATTATCCATGAGACAATATAAAAGAACGATTATTTGAAGACAAAACATGATAATAAAAGCAAATTCCCTTTCATCTTTCATCCTCTTATAGATCTATTACACCAAATCCTTTAACCACTATCTTCGTTTGTTAGATAAAGGACCCTAGTATGCTATTACAGATCTAACCGTGTGATTTAGAAAATTTTCTACTTGCATCAATCTGAATTTGAGCACACTAACATATTAATTTTTTTTAAAAAAAAGACTCTCTCTAAATAGGAACCCATCAGAGGAAAATAACGAAGGTACAGACCTATGAAATGGTGAAGCCTGAACAGTTCTATTTCCAAATCAATATATCAAGTGATGTGACTTGACCTCCTTGGTTTTTTTGGTTCGTTTATCAAAACCCTCTTTATTACCCTATGGAGTATTTCCAATGTACTTAAAAAATATATAAAGTTGTATCACTGTTTGTTTGTTTGATTCCTCATGATCTAGCTTGATTTTAGCGCAAGGCTATCATGATAGCATATAATTGCCTGCACATATTCTCTCTGCACTCAACAAACATGCAGAAAGCTCCAACTCGAAGCATGCAACAAAAACCATTACCTGCGTTGCATGCTTGCTTACAAAATACTACGGTGCCTTTTTTTAGAAAATTAAATTTATAACTAGCGTTTAATGACATTAGTTTTCTTCTAAAACTGTGTTTCCAGCACATAACGGTCATTTTTTATGATTTGACTAGTCAGGTTTTCATTCTTATATTAAGTTGATTTATTATTTTTTTTTTTTTAATAATGGATAGTATAAATAAGTTTTTATTAATTAAAAGAAGAATACATGATCAACAATATAAAGTAATGAGCCTATACTGTCTGAGCTGAAGCTTGCTGGTGTTACTGGTGTATCTAATTGCTCTTGTTGATGTTTTGTATATATGGAAGAGCAAATCAACAATTATAATTACAAAAAATAGGCATAAATATGAGTCTGCCTCAACCAAAAAATAAAAATCCTCAAGAACATTTGATAACTTAAAAAGCTAACTGCAAAAAAATACACAATGGCTCATCATGTTTCTGGAACGCAAGATTTTCTTTCTGAGCTACTTGATCAAGCAAGCTCTGGCTTCCACTTAGTGTTACTGTGCTCGCCACCATTGAAAAGGTCTCTGCCTTCTTTCCTAGCTTAACATATTAAACTGCTCAGCATGTGGCCTCCCACATCAAAGCACACACTGAGCCAATTTTACAGAGAGTACAAAAGGAAGGCATGATGACAATGTGTTTGAGGTCGATGAAAGTAATTAATTATCAAATTCATGACTATGAGGGAAGAAGGATCATTGTAGATCTTGACTTATTTATTTATTCAATTATGCTTTCTTCGGAGTGGTTAAATAAACTAAGCCTTAATAAATTATTAGTTAGAAGTATGTGACTTGAACTCATAATTTAAAAAAAAAAAAAATTTCCAGCAACTGAGCCATATGTCCTCACAAAAGTTCATATATGTTTCAATTAATGACTTCTCTGCTCTGCTTTTTGTATTTTAGCTGTCTTGTGGACACAGCTACGATAACAAGGAAACCACTCTTGAAACCAAATGCATTAAGTACTTCACTTAGAGCTTCCTAACCACTTCATACTTTGGCTTATTATTTTACTGGTTTGTCTTCATAATTCTCTTTCTTATCACTCTAGTGTTCTTTTTTTAAAAAATATATATATATATATATTTTGGGAACATTTGGAGCAGCTGATATATCTGCGAGCTACATTAATGGCTCCTATTATTCAGATGCATGGGCTAGATTTGTTGATAGGTACTTGCCTGAGTTGCCTGAAAGGAAGTTAGTCTGAACATGATTTTTATTTACTCAATTCTTAGCGTAAGGACACAGAGAACATCAAAATATTTGCTTGTATTTGGGGGCATTCTGAAAGCTTTTGGATCAAAATATGCCTTCTCAGTTCAGTAGATACTGCCAAATTGAGCATCTATGATGCTGCCATATTAAGTATGAGGACAAAGAAAAAATTATATTATTTTTCAAAAAAAAAAAAAATTTTTGCCGACTTCTTATCAGTATGGGTCGCATAAATGACAATATCTTGCAGTTAAAAAAGATAGAAAGATGTTGAAGATGTATTAAATTTTGAAAAAAATAGAACAAAATTGTTAAAAATTATTATAGACAGGATTATAATGTCTTTCTCTCTCTAGATATCATATAATACATAAATTAGAAAAAAATATATCATTTTTCAACAAAAAAAAAAAACCTATCTTAATTACTTATGCCGTTGAAGCTTTCTTCATTCATTGTGATAGTTCACGTGAAGATGTTCTACCTGTACTATATCACGGTTAAAAGGATCTTTTCAAATTACATTATTATATGATTTCTAGAGAGAGAAAAACATTAATCCTTTCTATAATATAACATATTTGTATATATATATATATATATATATATATATATATATATATATATATATATATATATTAAATTTAATGCATCTTCAACTAATTTCATTATATCTTTAATTTCCTATTATTAACATCTTTATCAGGCCCATACTGATAAAAAAGTCTGATATTATAATAATAATAATAATAATAATCATAATAATCAAAAAAATAATATAAATGCTCCAGGTTATTGGGTCTATAATGCAGATGGTATGTCACTTCAAACTCCCTTTGTTTTCACGTATTTGGCAGAGGACAAGATAGGCTAAAAAGAAGAGAGGAGCCAGAGGAACAATAGAATTAAAGCCTAGACAAATATAAAATTAAATATCATGATCTATTATCTCTTCTAATCTTAAGGCAACTATTAGAATAAAAAGTTTTAGATAGGAGTGTCATCAGTCAGTTCAAATTAAAAAATTGGATCAGATCGATATTATTTGATCAATTTAATTCAATTTGTAAACTCAAGATTTAGTTTTTAATTATAAAAATTAAGTTATTTTATTTTTGATTTTCGATTCAATTTAAATAAATGTTAAACCAAATAAATAAAAGAAATAAAAAATAAACATGTAATTTTGGTTATAAATGCTTAGTTATTTATATAAATTGATAGATTTTTATTTGTCTAAAAAAATTTTAATATATAAAAGTTATTAGATTGTATTTTAATTATTCAGTTTATAAAAAAATTAAAAATTTAATTTTATCTATATATTATTTGGTTTAATTGAAAACTGAGTTGAATAAATTGAATTATAGTTTGATTTTATACATTGTTTAGACAGTTTGGTTATTTTATGTTATTTAGATCAGTTTAATCGATTTCATAAAAAATTCGATCAAATCGATTGAACCGACTAAATGCTTGCCCCATATCTTTGGGGGTATAAAAATATCAAAAAATATGAATTATATTTCTCAACTTTTATAAGCAACTGTACACGTGAATTTATACACATATTTTGGATTGCATATAGCAAGTGTTTTGAAGGGAAATCAAATAAGGTATATCACTTATTGTGAAATATTACTGATTAATTACAAGATATAAATGGAAATGATATTTGATATTAATGGAATTTGAATTGATTTAATTGCTTTCCTTAATATGCCCCCACAAGATGTGGCTTTCATTGAAGACACCAATCTTGGATCGAAGGAATTGGATTTTGTGAGGATGTCAACTAGTGATCATATCTAGAGGCATGAGAGACAATTAGAGAGCCATCAGCTACTTTTTCTCGGATGAAGTGGTAGTCAAGCTTAATGTGCTTCATTTTGGAGTGAAAGACTAGATTTGCAAAAACATAAGTGGATCCTTGGTTGTCATATAGAAGATGAGGAGCTTTTGGTATAGGTATGTGTAATTCTAAAAGATGATTAACTAACCAAAATAATCACATGATATTTAGCCTCGGTTGATGATTGAGCAATGATTTTTTATTTCTTAGAGAACCAGGAGGTTGAATTTTCACCAAAAAAATATTGGATATATGTTGAAATAGATGTGAAGTCATCTTGATTACATGCTTAATCGGCATCAGAATGCACAGTTAGTGTGAGTGAGGAGGACCTTCAAAGTAAGAATCCATGTGTGATAATATGATTCAGGGATTGTAGTAGCTGTTTGGTTGTAGTTCAATGTACCAGTGAGGGTGATTAAAGAAATTGAGCTAGCTTATTTGATGTGTATGCTATGTCTAGTCAGGTGAGTGAGAGATATTGTAAGTTACCGATCAATTTTCTATAAGTTTTGGGTTTGGTTTCTTCAATGCCATCCTAGAGTTGTAAAGTGGTAGTTAAGCTAATAAGCATTGTTATCTCTTTGGTTCCATCTATTTGGAAGCATTCAAGGATGTCATGGACATAAGAATGTTGTGAGAGGAAGAGCCCATGGGCAGTGTTTATTGCTTCGACCCCAAGAAGAAATGCAGGTGGCCGAGATCTTTGAAGGAGAAGAGTCGAGCAAGGTAGCAATTATATGTTGTACTTCCACTAATGAGTTTCCTGTAATTAGTAGATCATCTACATATATTGATAAGTGTATAACTACAATTTTTTGTTGTATACTAATAGTGAAGGGTCAGAGGTTGTATTGATGAAGCCTAGCAAAAGAGCAAATTGTTTGAGTTGAATAAACTAGGCACGTGGTGCTTGTTTCAGTCCATAGAGTGATCGATGAAGTTTGCATGCGTGGGTGATTTGTCCACAAAGCTAGGTGGTTAGGTCTTGAAGACCTCTTCAATTAAAATTTCATGAAGAAATGCATTGTTAACATCAAGTTGATGAACCAGCCATTATTTTGTGGTTGCAATTGTGAGCCCCATTTGGATGGTTGTGGCCATAATGATTGGACTGAATGTTTCAATGTAATTTATACTCAGACATTGATGATATCCTTTAGCCACTAAATGAGCTTTGTATCAGTGTATACATGACTATATTATATGAAAATTCTTATTATATTTTATGCCTATATTATGCTTAAAAAGTGTGAAAAATATACTTTTGTAGTTTCTTTTTGTGTTGAAACAGAAAATATCAAATTATAGAAAAAATTATAAAAATTGGACATATCATCATGGCATTATAAACAATGCCTAGGCGTTAGATCAAACCCAGTTCAAAGACCAAAATAGAGGACTCTGTGTCGCAACATTGGGGACTTAGAAAATTTTGGCATGGAGACAGCAAGCAGAGTGCTTAAGCATTGGAAAACTAGCCTTGCAGCGCTATAAGAAGACCAAAATGAAGACTCAAAACTAAAAAGATAACGCCATGGCGCCAGATTTGTAACACTGAGGCACCAGACATAGCGCTACAACTCTGTATTGGAGTGGCAAGGCCCTAGCATTAATAATTTAAAGCAAAAAAAAAAAATCAAAGAACACAACACCTAGTTGCTACGAAACCAGTGTCGCAGCGCCATCACCCAAACACAACAATTTTAGTAGGTCTAGAAAATGGATTGAGCAATTTTTAGACTAATTTTCAAGGGGGAACTGACCAATAACTATGCAAGGGATTTAAGAGCTATAAATAAGAGTGATATCTCGATGTAAAAAAGTTTTATGGTAGTGTTTGAGTCTAGAGTGACAATGACACTTGGAGAGTGATACTTCAAGTATTGTGTGTTGTAGAGTGTGTTAGTGTGTGTGTGTTGTAGTGAGTTCTAAAGTAGTGTAAGGTGTGTTTGTTTCTATTGAAGTTAAGGAGAAGGTCCAAGATGGAGTTTGCATGCTGAATTTATTGTGGTTCTCCACTGAGATGCAAAAGGAGGCAGTCAAGAGTGAATTTAGAAGAATTACTCTGTTAATTCTTCCCTTTTCTTTGCTTGTCCCTTTGGTTTGGTTCATTAGTCTATTTTCTTATATTATGAGTATCTAACTTAATTGTGCTATGATTTATGTGGATTTTAAGTGTTATTCTATATTAAACTTTATTTTTAAAATACTAATATAAGAAAATTATTATGCTATCAATGTTTATTATATTTTGATTTTTCTTGAGCGTCATTTACTTACAATCTGGCCAATTATAATGCTAAAACTAGTTGTGATCCAGAGTCATCGAGAGAGTCCTAGAATAATAGTAGGAAAAAATAAACGTGTGTAGTATTAGGTGACAGTTTGATATACTTAATTTTCTGGATTTGCAGCCATTTCAAGAGAGATAAAGGGAAAAATGACATTTCAAAATTTAATCGGCACTAAGTAGAAAATTGGTCGAAGGGATTGATTTAATTATATTGGTATAGAGATAGAAAATATAGTATATATATACTCATGGTTGACACTATATTTTTACCATTGTGGCATTGTGTCCAATATAGTTTAGTTTAATCTAAATTGCATCCAAATTACACAAAATCATAACACTAATTTTACTTATTAAAAATAACACCCCTACCGATAATTAAAAATATAAAAATTTACTATTTTTTATACTAAAAAGAGACTATGCTTATATTATTACTTAGTAGGATAAAAAGTATAACTTAGATGACTAGTGATTAACTTAAAAATTTGGCACTCAATCATCATGGGAACGATACTCTACTTATCAATATATTGTATAATTCGACACGTGCACTTGTGTATACCTTTAGCTAGGTCAAATTTTTGGCATCATTGTCGGGGATTGAGGTGATTAAAAGTAAGTTAATATTAGTTTATCTAAGTAATTTTTAAATCAACTGCTTGTGTTTATTTTTTTAGTATTTTGTGTTTACTTTTTATTGCCCAATTTAAATCTTATGTTTTAATGTTAGTGTATGCGTAGTGACAAAATGTTAAAATTTTTCCATAGAATTTAAAAATAGAAAAACTTTGTAAGATTTTTTGAAAAGAGCGTAGGATTCAACGTAGAGAATTATCATTGACAAATCAACCAGTAGGAGGAGAATATGCCAGACTTCTTAGGGATTATACTACACATTTGATAGATGGGATAAATCTAAGTATAGCTAAGCTAATAATTTAAGTTAATAATTTTGTATTGAAACCTTAAATAATTCAAATGGTACAAAATTCATAATTTAGGGGTAGAAGATCCTAATATGCATATTACAATTTTTTTGAAAAAATTGTGCAACATTCAAATATATTGAAGCTAGTGATGATGTAATTAGACTTAGGTTATTTATTTTCTGGCTTAGGGATAATGCTAAAATGTGGTTGAATTCACTACTTCAAGGATCTATAGAAACTTGGAGTGAATTAGCTCATAAATTCCTAGCTAAATAATTTTCACCATCTAAAACTGCTAAACTAAGAAATGATATTACATCTTTCATTTAATTAGATAATGAATCAATATATGAGCCTTGGGATAGATATAAAAATTTATTAAGAAAATATCTTCATCATTCCTTACTTGATTGATTGAATTTTCAATCATTTTATAATGACTTAGCAGGATCACTTAGAAAATTATTGATACATCGACAGAGAGTAGACTTATGTCCAAACCATTTGATAAAGCATGCCTTAATTGAATAAATGATAACTAATAATTTCTATTGGTTATCTAATAGATTAAATCCTAAGAAAATAGCTAGTGTCCATAATACAGATGTGATTGCAATGTTAACTTCACAAGTAGCATCATTATCTAAAAAATTGAAAAGTATTGAGATTAATAAAAATCAGAGTAATAAAAATTAATTAGGAATAATAATGAAGTGTTTTCTAGAGAAGATTAAAATAATCAAGAAATACAAATGTTGAACTATGTCACTAATAAACCTAATGATCCCTATTCAAATGCATTTAACCCAGGATTAATGAATCACCCTAATTTTTTTTATGGAACAATAATGCAAATTATAATCAAAATGGAAATGTAGGGAATTGAAATAATAAGAACTATAATAGCCAAAATAAAAAACATAGACCAATTATTCCACCTAGATATCCTTTACAAAATCAACTTAAGATAAAAAATTAACTTTGAAAAATTAGTATTGCAAATGGAAACAAAACTGCAAAGCTAAGCAATTTCATTTAGGAACTTAGAAATCTAATTAGGGTAATTAGCTACTAATACTGCAACAAGACCTCAAGATAACTTATCTAGCAATATTGAAGTAAATTCTTAAGACAAGGATAAGGAGCAATGTAAAGCAATTGAATTAAGAAGTGAAATGAAATTAAAAGAAGTAGGAATAGAGAATAAAAACTTAGAAAATGAAAAAGAAGAAGCTCAAAAAGAAAATGATGATTTTGAAAAAAAGAAAAAAGAATAAGATAAACCACAATAATAAGACAAAATGATCAACAAATATAACATAATAAGATAAACCATTCATTGAGCGAATTGGGGATGGCCCCCAAACATCCGAGTATAATAGATCAAGGGGTCTATGACTTACTAGACTTGATGTATGAAAAGGTAATTTGTGAATTTTTTTTGCATTGACATGAGTCATAGGATGATACATTCGATGAGTTTGGGTTGATAGGGAATTTATTTGTAGTGATGATGTGTTGTAGAATTTTCTCAAAGGGGTGGCCAAGTAAATCATGTCATAATGCAAGATTCAATTTCAGGCTAACACAGTCTTGTTTGAGTTGAGATGGAGTCTCCTTGATGCTTGACCACTCATACACATTATTCTGGCTCTGTTAGCATGCTAAATTAAAGGTACCCCCGTAATAAGATCCTTGATACAAAAAGAATTAAAGTTAAAATCAATTGATGTATTATTAATAGTGTTGAATTGCCAAACAAAAATTAGATTTTGTTTCATATTCGGAGCACATAAAATATTATCAAGAAGAAACAAATTAAGGGGAATGGAGAGAGAAGTCTTCCTAGTGTGTGTAATTTGAACACTTGTTCCATTTCTAATGACAATGCTATTGGAACCTTCATATGGTTTGCATAGGGAGAGTTTACTTAAGTCTATTGTGGCATCGCTATTCTTTGCTATTTGTAATGGTATGATGCGCCTTGGGTGGAATAGGTAATCCCATCATACGTTTGGTGGTGTAACATTATTTTATAGTGTGTTCGTGTTTGTCATAGAATTGGCATATCAGCTTTGTGTCTTTTGATCGGTGTAGTGATGACAATGGATTTTGGTTTAAGTTTGTATTTTCTTGAAATCTTCCACCTTTATTTTGGCTAAAGTTATGTTTTTGAGTGGTGTTTATCACGATTGTAAGGAGATTATCATTGGCCAATCATTTCAAAAAGTCTTTGTATTCAACAAGCTTGTTGTGGAGATCTTCAAACGAGATGGGTTGTTCCCTGGCTAGAATCACTCCACTTATCTCTTTGAACTCGGGTCCGACTTCGTCTAAGCAGTGAAGAATGAGTCATCTTCCTATAATGGGGCACTAAAGAGTGCTAATTGGTCTCTAAGTGTTTTGATTGTCTGAAGATATTCAGTGATCTAGTTCTTTCCTTTGCATCATTGAGATAATTTTTATTATAGAAAGAGAATGTGTGATCGTGACAAATTAGCACACATTCAAATGTTCAATTGAGTTTTTCACACACGTCTCAGGCTGAAGTAGCGAATGAGATATAAGTCTTGAGCAGTTTAGATAATGAAGCAAACAAGTCGTGAAGGAGAAGTTGGTCTTGGTTAACCCATATAATATAATATGGGTTTGTTGTTTGAAGATCTCCTTGTACAACAGTGGGTGGAGGCTGCGGATTATCATCGTTGATGTAGTCGAGAAGGTTGTGGCCTTGAAGTAGTGATTATATTTGAGCTCACCACGAAGAATAGTTGTTGGGTGTTAGTTTGAGAGGAAGTTGAGCGGATGATTTTATGAAAACCAGTGGGGGGTGAGCGGCAGGGGATGTAGTGAAATTGCTAGCCATGAAGTTGAGACTGGGGATCAACTTGTTAAAGTTTCTAGGCTTTGATACCATATAAAAATATCGAAAAATATGAATTGTATTTCTCAACTTTTATAAGCAGGTGTACAAGTGAATTTATGCACTGATTTTGAACTGCATATAGCAAGTGTTTTTGAGGGAAATTAAATAAGGTATATCACTTAATCTGATATATTGGTGATTAATTACAGGATAGAAACGGAAATGATTTTTGATATTAATGAAATTTGAACTGATTTAATCAGTTTCCTTGATAGGGGGACTGGGCTTTTTTTGCTGTTTTTTACAATCAAATTTTTTTATGCTGTTTTGTGTTGTCAAAAACTAATTTTTGAGGCAATTTGAAAAATAGCCATTTAATTTTCTTAACTCAAATGATATATATTTTCTTTATGTTAATTTATCCAACTAAAACGCGTTAAGCTACCTATAATGATAATTTGGCTAGTTTGAATAAAAAGCATAGCTAGAGCAATAAAACTGTTATTAAAAAGATCAAGATTGGCATAAAATTATATATACATCCGTGTCTCTAACCATCGTAGGAACAATTGTCTTTACTGAAATAATTTTTCAAACAAAAATAAGAAGAATATAAAGACCAGATATATATAGTTTACCATAATTTATATGTACATAATTCTCACTTTTAACCCCTCCTCCCAACTCCTACAGTGAGATTTCACTTCATTCTGATTACAGAATTTAGTTTTTGATTTCCTTTTTGTATATAATATCATAACTAAAACAGTGTTTAATAAGGATTAAATAAAACCAAGGTTTATATATATAAGAATTTCTAAGTTTTAAAAAATAATTTTGATAAAGGATCAAAGATATGTAATGGCACACAAAACAAAACGCAGAAGAGGCTGTGGAAAAGGATGTTTCTTTGACTTGATTTATTATTTCAAGGCGAACGTGAAGGGTTTCACGTACGGCCCATATCTAATGCATGCATGTGAGAATCTATTGCAACTTTGATTTCAGAGAGAGAGAGAGAGAGCGTGAATTGCTTTTCATAGTCACTCGCTGAACGGTCGATACTTTTAGTGCCTATAGGAAGCATTTGGCAGAGTTGCATATATATAAAGTTCATCACTGACTCAATAGTTTAGAAAGCTGACTCAATGGCAACATCATGAACAGTTCAATCCATCATATTGCAGATGTGTTCGTGCTGACTTGCATTTATATTATATTATTATAACACAGATGCTTGAATTGTCTAGTTTGCAAACTCTTCTGCTTCTCGCATGTGGAAAAAGCTAAAGGCACGTAAAAACGAATACTGAAGACTAGTGCGATACAAGCATGCGCTAAGAGAGTGAGTGGAAGAAGATTAATTTTGCAAGCTGTATATTGATCCAGTTAAATTCAAAAAGATATTCAACAACAAAGCATAAATAGAAACTTTCATATATTCGTCAGTATGTGATTAAAACATTTAAGTTTACTGTCAATACAAGTGAAGAAGAGACACAAATAGAGAGAGAGAGAGAGAGAGAGATAGAGAATACAAATTAAATTCCTTGCTGGCAATCACACGCCATGCACATTAAAATTTTAGGATCGAAATCCACTAAATTCATCATTTGTTAATGAAAACACAGAAATTTTGCAGACTATATATCCTGTCCCTCCTACAGACGGCAGGTAGAGTCATACCCTCCTATTATTTAAGGCCAAAATGGCCCACTAGTTATTATTTAAGGCCAAAATGGCCGACTACTTAATTCTAGGTAAAGGCAGGCCACTAAAATCCTCCCAGAAACTTGATATATTAAAAATCATCCTATAAATAGCAAAAATTTTAAAATAAGTACATTATAAAATATAATTAACTATTTAAGTTTAATTATAAAAAAATTAGAAATAAATATACTTGTCAGTTTAATAGAAAATTGGCTTGCCACATCAGAGCACAGTTGGCCGTGCTAGTCACTTGTTTAATAGGAGGGCATGAAATAGAGCTAACATACCCCATTTTCCCCTTATTTGCCGTCGCTTTCTCCTCTTGGCTTTATCCTTCTTTACAAATCAGAGCTCGCCCCGCCCCATTAGACGTCGCCTAGCCCCATCCTTCGTTCACACCAGCCCCATTATTCGCTCACCCGGCCCTATTCATCACTCACTCAGTTCCATTCTTCAGAATTTACAATTTGTTCAACCCCATTCTTCTCTCTAATCTTCCGCCGAGTGTTTTCTAAGTTGGTGCATTTTTTTCTAGTAGTTAGGCAAGTGATATTTACGGTTTAGGATGAGTATGTATACAATGGGGTTTGTGGATGTTAGTAGGATATTTATGGTTAAAAATGAAAAGGAGAGTGTGCTAGCTTTCTTGATAAATACCTAAAAAATGTTATATATATGGACCCAAATTTATCAAGGTAAACATATTTGATGGAGATTTGTGTATATATGTGTTGCGTGCTTGAAAACTTGTAGTAGTACAATAAAATTTCACGCCTTAGTTTTATATGGAAAGCCGACACACACACAAATAGTTGAAAAGAGAATAAAGCTTCATAATTTTACGTGAAAAATCCGGGAATAGGGTAAAACATCAGGCTGCAGAAAGATCTTCATATATATGAGTCTGAAGTTTGAATCTTCCCGATAGCGGGATTATAAGGTTATATGTGAGTAATCCTGATAATGGGAATTAGAATCGTTCTGACAAGTATACTGGTAGTTAGAGTAACGGTTGGTGGCGTCGGCGATGATAATAGGATCGGCATACAAGCGGTGATCGAACTTAATTCTCTCTCTCAGCTTTCTCTCAAGTTCGCTTCTAGCTCCTCCCTTTCTCCATTCATGACAAGAATGAGATCCCATTTATAGAATTTTGAGAGGGACATTTTAGTTATTGTAGCCAAATTCTCAAAACACTCCATCGGATGATGTAATTGATCTATTGATCATAGATAGTATTTTGGTGATTTCACCATCCAAACGATCTTGATTTGAGATCTTGGGTTCATTTATTGCCATTCGCCGATTATATAAGCGTATGAATTTGAAAGTCTGATCATCTAGTTAGTTCTTCGAAGTTTTCATATATACTTTTGAACTTAATTTGAGCATTTGCATCTCTCTTTTAGCGTTGTTGAGCTGAATTTTATTTAATTTGATTGTATATATGCTTTAATTTAAGATTTGTGTTTTATTTATAAATTTTAGAGGGATATATCATTTGTCCTCCTATTTTTGGATGATAAAACTTATTTCATCCAAACATAAAATCACTTTAACTAAAAATTATTAGGATTAGTTATTAATATTTATTTATTTTATTGTATTAAATTTTTCTATATATAAAGTAATATTTTTTATAAACATATAAATTATTTTATCATTTTATATTATTATATATATTTTTGGGTGGCTATTTGATTTGAAAGAAAAGGGTCGTGGTCCCCTCCATATTATTTTTTATTTTTTATTTTTAATTTCACTGTGAGAAAAAGAGAGAGAGATTGAAAGAGAGAAGGTAGTAGGCTCCACCTTCTTTTTTCATGTCGTGGTGAGAAAGAGAGAGAGAGATTGAAAGATGGGAGGTAATGGGCCCCATATTTTTTTCATGTTGGGGTGTGAGAGAGACAGAGAGAGAAGAAAAAGACTATTTTTTTATTATTATGTTTTTTATTATTATTTTTTATGAAGAATATAAAGAGTTTTTTTTTTCTTCTTCTTCTCTTTTTTTTAATGAGGTATATGAAAAGATTTTTTTAAATGAGGAATATGAATAGTTTTTTTCGTTAAAATATCAATAATTCTCTCTTTCTCTCTCTCTCTCTCTCTCTCTCTTTAGAAGAAAAAAAATATTTTTAATGAGGTATATAAAGAATTTTCTTCATTTTTTAAAAAAAAAAAATTTGAAGAGTCATTTTTTCTAGTATAAATACCCCTAAAAGGGTAAGGGAAAACTCATGCCTTTACCGTGTAGAGTTTAGGAGGCGTAGTTCATCGGTGAGACTCAGATTTTCCCTCGAAAGACTTATCCCGTGGAGGCCGGGTTTGGAAGCGATCAGGCAGTAGTTCATCTGGCGATCTTGATTTTCCCTCGAAGAGTGTATTCTCGTCGGACCAAGGGTTTGGGCGTCAACATAGTTCAGATGATGCTCGTTATTTCTCGAGATGCATCATGTCTCGTCGGATCGGCCGGGTTTGGAGGTGATCAGTCGTAGTTCATGTGGCTCGGTTTTCCCTCGAATGGCGTCAGCTATCCTCGTCGGATTGGCCAGGGTTTGAGGCTATCAGGCCATAGTTCATATGGCGATCGATTTTCCCTCGAGAGAGGCGTCAGTTGTCCTCGTCGTGGGGATTGGAGGTGATCAGGCGTAGTTCATACGCCGGACTCAATTTTCCCTCAAAGGTGTTGCGTCTCGGATCGATTGGGTTTGGAGGCTATCAAGGCCCGTAGTTCATATAGCGAGGCTCCAGTGTGCTTCTGCTTTCTTCTCTTTGGAAGCCTCCACTAACTTATATAATGGTGTTGACCTCTCGCAAGCTCCAGTTCTCCCCGATCTCAGGTTTCAAACTGACTTGGTTAGGAGGTGCGCATCCCGAATTTAGTTTCTAGTGTGATTCCAAACTTGAAAAATAGAGACTATCTTCATGGGTGAGCATCCTTCCATAGATATCCTAATGTCTAAAGATTCTCGAGTAAATCTTGCACAAGATGATGGGTTACGGAAGCATCAGGAGATGACGAGATTTGATGATGTGATGTCAACTATCAACAGTGATACTTCGATAATCTTTTGAAAGAAGTTTCATTTTTCAAATGATTTGGTGGCTATTCCTCATAAAAGATCGTAATGAGCTTATCCTCCTCAGGTCGAGGCACACGAAGCTTTTGCGCTTTTGAGATTTGTGATGTCGTGTACATTATAGGCTTTTGCTTTTGAGGTTTTGATGTACTGTACCTTAGAGGCTTTACTTTCTTGATATTTTGATGTACATGTACCTTGAGGGCTTTTACTGATTGAGATTTTAATGTACATGCCTTACGAAGCTTTCACTTGAGTTTGATGTATGTATGCGAGGGCTTTCGTCTGAAGTTTTAATGTACATATACCGAGCTTTCCTCTGAGATTTTGATGTCTGTCTTGAGATTTTTTGCCTTAAAGTTTTTGAATTACCTTTTGAGGCTTTTCTTTGACTTTTGATGGGGGAACCACGTCACTTGCTCCTTTGGAGTCTTTCTAGTGAGGACCTTGTCAATTACTAGCTTCCCATCAAGGCTTCCTCAGGAGCATGCCTTCTAGGGGTTATTAGTGGAGGCTTTGTCTACCACTTGCCTTCTTGAGGTATTTCTAGTGAGTACATTATCCAGTATCAGCTTCCCATAAACGGCACCAAATTATTGTGTGGTAGAAAATTTATAGCGGTAAAATAAACTTTCAAGCCTTAGCTTTATATGGAAAGCCAACATGGACACAGATAGTTGAAAAGAGAATAAGAAACTCTATATTTTTTATGAGAAAGAATCCCAGGAAGAGGGTAAAAAATCACGGGGCCTAACCCAGTAAAGATACTTCACTATATATCAACTTTGGAGTACAAAGTTTGAATCTTCCCGATAACGGGATTATAAGGTTATATGTGAGAAATTCTGATAATAAGAATTTCAGAATCAGGTTACAACAACTATACAGTGGTAGTTAGACTATAACAGTTGTTGGTGGCACTCGGTGATGATAATTGGTGGCGTTCGGCGACAACGACGGTGATGACGAACTTCGAACTTCTAGTTCTCTCTCAGCTTTCTCCCAAGTTCGCTTCTAGCTCCTCCCTTTCTCCCTTCATGACAAGAATGGGATTCTATTTATAGGATTCTGAGAGAGGCATTTTAGTCATTGTCACCAAAATCCCAAAACACTCCATCGGACGGTGTATATTGATCCATTTGATCATAGATAGTTTTTTGGTGATTTGACCATCCAAATGATCTTCGATTTAAGTTATTTTAGGCTCGTTAGATTCCTCACATCGAGCCGCTTGATTCGACTATAAGTACATCAAATTTGAAAGTCATTTGATCATCCAGTTAGTTACTCAAAGTTTTTATATGTTATTTTTGAGCTTGATTTGAGCTCATTTGGGCTCGATCTGACCCTTAGCATTGTTGAACTTGTCTCACTGAGTCATTTAATTTGATTGTATATATGCTTTAATTTGAGATTTGTGCTTCATTTATAAATTTTAGAGGGATATATCAATATGTTTGTTAGAAATATCTAATATTATTTAATTATATTTAGATTATTACAAATATTAATTCAAAAATGTTGGTAATATCGTTGGAATGAATTTTATCTTGCTCGCACTACTAGTTCTAGATGCATTTATGATATCCTTAGTAAAATTTCAGTTTAGTTATTTAAGCATTCTAAGATTTATTCAAAGTGCTTGAAATAAGTTATTAGTTGAATTCTGATGCAATTATTCTAATGTAGATGAAGTTATCATCCTAGTTTTAGTATAAAGTCTTATTTACTTCTACAATGAGTTGAGAGTTAATTTTGTTGATCTTATTCTATGATAAACAACTAAGTGTTGATCTCTTTATTCATACATATATTGAAGAAAAAAATCATCCATGACACGTGAAATTGGACAATTTGAAGCACAAAATTTTAAGGTCAATACACATTGATCCAAAAAGTAACACAGTTAATCTTACATGTTTACTGATTGGCACCGATTTTATAGCATCACTCATTTTTGATGATGAAGTTGATGATGTCATGTTGAAGCTTTTCGTTAGACATTAGTGTTTTACGTAGAAGTGAAACCTTCTTATATTGCTTGCTTGGGATCCAACACTTTTGAAATGTAATAAAATATTTCATCCAATTATGTGCAAGACTTTATTTTTCCTGTAACAACTGAAATGTAACGAATCTATGAGAATTTGGATCCATGATTAGTTGTTTTTTTTTTAAATTAACTTTGTTAGTTTGTAAGTTATGTCTACACATGTTATTAATCACGTAAAAGATTAATTTACAAATCAACAATGAATGTTGATTTTCATTCATACGAACAAACCATGATACTTTCTTGTGCACTTGATGATGACTATGAAACAATGAATAATGACTCAAGTGGTGGATATGAGAATAATGTTAGTGAGAATGACTTTACAACTGGACAACCTAGCCCTAATGAGAACATTACAAGCCATGATTTTATTAAAAAAATCATTCTTTCAAAAATTATGAATAGGAAAGTCAAATGATTTGTAGTAATGACTATGTACGTATTTGTCAAACAATAGAAAAATGGGATGAGAAGGTTATTTTTGATGGGCCAATTGACAACACCTTATTTTTCAAATGATGTTGACATTCTAGAAAAACTTATTGAAGGCACATATTTTTCAAGCAAAAAAAAAAACATTCAATTTGCAGTCAGTGGTTGGTCGATGCTTAATAATGTTCAGGTTAAAATAGTTATCTCAAACCAAAAGAACTTAATAGTTATTTATGCACAACACAATAACCTTGATAAATTATGTTAATGATGTTTGCATTGTAGCTGCAACAAATAGTTGTGAGGCACTTGGAGAGTATAAATGATTTGTGTTGCACATACATACATGCATATATACAATAATGAGCAATGGACAACATTAATGCACTCTAAATCATCACTTATTTTATATTACCTAGGATAAGACATCAAATAGATTTAAAACCAAGAGAGACTATTGATCAAATTGAAACAAAATTTAATATCAAGGTATCCTAAATGAAGGCATGGGATGTGAGGCATAATGTTATTAATACCATTTTTGGTAGTTGGGAAGAGTTGTATAGGTTGCTCAATTTGTTTATGGAATCAATGAGTTTTGTAATACAATGAATAATTTATATAATACAACAAACAACTTCACATCAATTTCAAAAAATTTCTTAGTCTCTTGAACCATTAAGTTCAGGTTGGGGGTTTTGTCGCCCAATATTAAGCTTTGATGATAATTGCTTGCTTGGAAAATACCGAGGAACTTTATTGACTATTGTAGAAATTGATGTTATCAATGGATTATTTTCATTAGCTTTTGTTGTTGTGGAGTTCTAATTAAATGAATCATGGATATAGTTTCTAATTTGCATTCATGAAATGATTCCAATTGTCTCTTGATGGCGTGATTTGTGTATAATTTTTAAAAAAATATGTAGGATTAATGCAGGGATTTAGAGGCATATTCCCATGAGCTTTTCATTATCACTATTTAATACATTTAAGAGAGAACTTCAAAAAAAATCCATTTGAAAAATGGGGATAAGTGATGTTAAATTCTTATATTAGAAGATGATGGCTGGCAATACCGATGATGTCTGGACCTTCAACTACTGCATAATTTGACATTAAGAATGTGAAGGCTGAGGTGCATTAATGGCTAGTCGATTGTGATGTCATTAAGTGGCCCTTAGTGCATGATTGTGGGATGCGCTATGAGCCTATCATAATAAATGCATCAGAATATTTCAATGGAGTTTTAAAGTAAGCAAGGGGATTGTCATTTCAAACCATCATCACTGTCATTTACTCTAACATTATGGTCCTATTTCTAAAGAAAGCCAAAAGTGTAACTCACCAAGAGGAGTCAAATGAGCCTATGTTCGCACAACAGACACAAAGTCTATTACTACCCCCAAAGTACCTGGAAAGCAAGCATATGTGAGTTATTACCATTATCATATTTTGATGAATTATTCCCTTTAAGAAATTGAGTATAACATCTTCTCTTCTGGTGAATGCAGCCAGAGTACTTCTTAGCATATGAAGAGATTTTTTCAACATTTTTTAACTGTTCATAAGACTCTAAATTACAATTCACAGTAAATAAATTTAAGAAGCTTCGCATGGATATGAGGTTGTGGATACATATTAGTGACACTTGCTGTTGATCCATGTCAACAAAGGGTATATCTCAGGGGGAGGTTTCTGCCTTAATAACACAGCTATCAGACATGGTTGCAAGGCCATCTACATATGTTGACCCTAAACCACCCACTTATAAGTATAGTTCTCAATCTTAGCTCTATACACATATTACTCCCTTTTTAATATGTGTTTTCTCCACCATTTTAGATGTCACTTGGAGAATCATAGCATTATCATAGTCAGACTTTTATACCATCATCAGCATGTTACATCTCCTCCATCGTATCTGTGGTTTTTTTAATTTGGAGCCATTGTGGACACCACAAATATCTTAGGAAGTACTTATTGAAGTGATCGGGTATGATATTAAGGTATGATGTACCATCTCGAAAGATAAAAACATCACTCTACAATAGACCTAATCACATAATAAGGACTCCTAAGGTAGATGGGTCTTTGTATATACCAAAGATCTTTCCCCTACTTTACATAGAAAAGTAAAGCATGGTTTATTTTATGCCGGGTTCTTTAGTTTCCTATGGAAGCAAGCTTCCATAGTTAATTACATCATAAGAAATGAGAATTTTCTAAGAAAACTCTCAATTAAAGTAGTCAATCATATATCTAAAGATTTCAAGGCTAGATTATAGAGGAATTGGGTATTTTTGAAAAATCAAGAGGGAATATTCAATTTGGAAAGACTTATTTTCATATTCTAAAGGAGGATAAGTAGGAAGCACTCATGACACTAGGAAGCCTAGTAAGTGCCCCATTCTATCCTATAATGAGGCTTTATATATTTGAAAGAGAGGATTTGTTTTGATTTGATTGAAATTTTATTAGAATGCTAGAGCTTAAAGTCCATCAATACAAGATTATGGAAATGCCTCAGATGTGAGGACCTATACCCGTAGCCTGAATGAAATAGGCAACCTCAAATCCGAAATCTAGGATGCTTTAGCACAAGCTAAAAGCACGACCTAAATCTAAGCGGAAAGGGGGTGAAGTAGTTTACCTCCACATGAGAGGATAAACTCATCCAACTCTTTTGGACTTACAATCGCCTAGAGTGGTCGCCAGCTAACACCTCCTATGATTCAATGTAGACCTATCTTATGAAATTGCAAGATAACTAGGTTGATATTTAATTAGAAAGAGACTAGAGTCCGAAACTCACTACCTAAGAGACTAGATCATGACTAGCATGAATATATGACTTAGACTAAATGCAAAATTTTATAAATTTTTATATAATTTTTACACATTTATTTGGACGAAGGCTTAGGACAATTATGCATAAATGCATGATGAAATTTAGTTATTGGCTAAACCAGTGGGATGAGGTGTTCTCCACTACAAGGGATGCCCTCATAGGTTAAGCATTCCCCTATCATGCAAGAGTTGAGACCCTCCCTATTCAAGAGTGAAGCAATATGTTATGCAAGATGTAAGAACATTCAATATTCAACTAAGCGGTTACTAAATCTTTCAATTATCTTAATTACAACCTAGGCTTTAAGGTGAGGTTATGAATTATTTTAAAATTTGGTTATGAGTTAATAATTGGGGTAGAAAAATTAATTTTACCCTAAAGAGCTTACCGAATCCAAGCCACACATTCAAGCATCAAACTTAAGAAACTTATGAAAATCATGTTATTTTTATTACACAATTTAAACACAACAATTAAATATTCATATATTTTTTGAAAGAATAAGAGGCCGGTGCAGTCGAGTACCATCGTACACCCCAAAAAAGAAAAAAATTGGGTAGCTGAGCTCTACCCTTATACAACCCATATTATAATAAAATTTTACAATTGAAATTAAACAAAATGCTATGTGGGTCTTCATTCTTCTTTCTTTTTTATTTGTTTGAATTGCTCCAAGCTTCACAGGGCCTCCCAGGACTTTGCCTTCTAGCCATTGCTCATCCTAAATTTTATAGCACTAATCATAATTCCTATTACAAAATTATATGTTTATGAAAAAGTAAAATCTAACTACACATGCAAGATAGATGTTAGATCAACATACATACAAACCCAAGCAGTTATATTTCATAATTGGGACTTAGCACCCTAGACATGGGTAACCATGCTCACCTATCTTAATGTGGATTATGCAAAGGGGTATAAGCAACCTGCAAGCAAATGTATTTATATTTATATTTATTTTAGCAACCCCTTTAGCATAATCCTTTACAGAAAAACATCATTAGGCTAATAATAACCTAACATTCAATCTAAAATATTACATCACAAAGCAAAACATAACATCATATCATACATCATCCTAACTTAGAGCTAGAAGTGGTGGCTTAGCATTCTAATGTGTGTGCTTAGGCTTAGTGTGGTATGTCTTAACTAGGCTTTAAAATTATAATTATCAAAGTTTGGTATTATTTAAATTAACCATGAATGATGGTTTCACTTTAAATTGTTAAAAGTTTAGTGGATTTTTATTTATATCTTCTTTTATTTCATTTGATATTTACTTAGCATCTAAGTATTGTAAAGAGAAGAATGAGGCTTAACCTCCTCCATCCCTATCATAAGTTATTTTCTAAAGGCGTGTTATTATGATTTGGTTTCTTTTAGTGAATAATTTATTAAATTTTTTATTAATCCTAAGTTTGGGTTAATCTTAAAGAATCCTATCCAACATGAAAGACATCTTAAGATTAAGTACGTGCATTTGTTAACCAGGGAAGTGAGGTAATCTAAGACCATTATGGGGCTACTTAAAGCCTCATATTCTCAAGATGTTCATCTATATACTTATTAATATTCAAACATATGTAAACACATACATTAATTATAAAGATAAAATAATACTTTGACATTTTTAGGTTATAAGCACATGTAAATCATTTGTAATATTCATAGCTAATATCAATTTAACTTTTCATCATTGGTTTATAGTTTTGAAAAATTTTTTTTTGAAATTTATTAGTGATAATATCCACTCCATATAATAGGATTAATTCAACACATGCAACTTTACATGCATATGTATATTAATTTGATTACTTGAATTGAAAACATTATTACATTATACAAATGACATACAAAATGTATGCTGATTAAAAAGAAATAATTGAACACTTCCACATAATTCATTCAACTACATTAAATAAAATTATTTAAGATCATCCAAAGTTGTTATTAATTTTAATCTTTGGATTAAAGTCATTGAAATAAAAGAGGGGAAATAATATTTGATGTTTTTGCCCCATCCCATATTAGCGACTTAACATATTTAAGGAAATAAAATTAAGTAGGTTTTATGGATTGATTAAGTTCAAGTCTTTAAGCAAATAATTTATTATCCCTTTCCTATGTTTCTTTAATTCAATTAATCATTTAATTATGAGCCCCCACTGATATGCAAATGAGAAATTAAAATTGCAATGCACTTAGAGACCTAATGCAATCAAGCTCATAATTAAATTTTAGTTAAGTTAAATAAGAATCTAATTAAGTATTTATATGCTTTTCTCACACCCATGGGCTAATCATAACTTCCATAGGGGTCTTTATGCTATTGAACACATAAAGAGGAACCATGAATTCAATTTAGATTATCTGAAGAAATTAACATTTTTTAATTTAATTACATTCCATCATTAATTACTTAACTAGGTCTTAATTAATTCATGCATTAATTAACTCTCGCATGGAAAGATACTTAGGCAAATGATCAAGGAAGAGGCCTTGACCATTCACCCCCATCATTCCCAATATTAACAATGATAAATAATCATTACCAATCAGAATTTTACTATTTAATAATTTTAATAATTATTAAACTAATTAGGGAGGGTAATTAAGATTAAAATTTCAAATTCCCCTAATTATCTAGCCAATAAATTATGGGAGGCAGAGTACATCCCAAGGAATCAACACATCCAATTTGAGATTAATTTGCCAAGTAATTAAGGCTTAATTGAGGTAATTAGAAAAAACTATAAATCTTAATTAAGTATTGTTCATTAATTAAACCTTAAGTATTTTATTTTTATTAAATTTCCCTCTATTTTCCCTTTCTAAAATGGGTTTACTCATATTTTTAGGGTTTTTATAATTAATTATGAATTTTTGAATTTTAGGGTGATTAATGGCATTTTTAAGCTTAATTAACCCCTAATCCCGTCGGCACCATGCGGGAGCTGACGTGGCAATGCTTTCCACATGGCACCATGGGATAGGCCACTTAAATGATCTGACATGGCGTACTGAGTCAACAGCGGCGAACACGCTTTTGCCCCCGTCGCCCAATCTCAGATCAAACGATGGAGATTAATCCCTTGGATCTTAACAAATTAATCATGGCCACCCATTCTAATCATGTGGAACAGATGGTGGATGATCCTTCATCATTCGAGCGCCAAAAGATAGACACCGTCCGCCCTCCTCTGCCTGATCTGAGATCGCCAGAGCTCGTGAGGCATTGGGATCGACTCCAAAATGTTCGGGAAGAGATCTAAGAAGATCTTACGGTGGAAATTACATGCAATCAAATTTTCTTTCACAAAACACTAACACCTAAGAGGATTTCTATAGTTTTCCAGAAAATTACCTCGTAAGAGCTCAAGACCAATGATCCAATGATTGAGGTAGCTTCATCTTGAAGAGACGAAGCTCTATTGAGAAGCCCATGAGTTACATCCCTGCTCAAGGCTCTGTGGACAAAATGCCACCATAAAATTCTCTGGAGTTGCTCAAGGAGTGGTCTCTGATGCTCGAATCGATCTGGAACTGATTCATTTTGACTCGTCAGAGCTTGGGGAAGGTGTGGAGAAGTTAATTAAATTTTGGTGATGTTTGAGTGTGGTTGGATGGATAGGGGGCTCAGTTTTGCTCGGGTTAGGTCTCACCGGCGATGGGGAGCACAGGGATTATAGAAAGCTCTAGGGATGCTCGTAATCACTCACTGAAACTCTTTATGTCATTTGAATTGGATGGGGAGGAGTATAGCCTCCTCCCCAATTGATTCGATGGTTGGGATCAATCAAATTTTGGAAGTCGTCTGGCCGGTGTAGGGAGTAGGGGATGGTAGAGAGGGGCTGAGGTGGATGGTCTTGAGTGGATGGAAAAATGGCAGGGGCTGAGGTGGTGTGTACCTCCTCCCCCAAGTGCTCTGATGGGAAGGCTTGGGTTAACTCACCCTCTCTTGACCCATGGCTGACCCAATTAGCTTTGGGTCAGGTGAGCCAGTGGTCTATATGTCCAAAATGGATTAAAGGTGGTCCAAGGTTTACTGGGTAGGTATGACCATCCAAATGGGGATTTTATCCCATTTGGAGGGGTTTACCAATGATTTTTAGCCTAATTTGGGTTCAACATGGGTTGGGTTCATTTTGGCTAACCCATGGTGAACCGAGGATGGGTCATGCCAAGTTTGGTTGGGTTTGGATTTAGTTTGAATGGATTTGGCTCAATTTGACCCATATATGTCAAATTGGATTCATTCAGGATAGGTTGACCAATTGGTCATTGGATCAACCCAAGAGTTTGAACATGTTTAAATGATCATTTGGGATGTTTTGGTTCAATTGGTTTGCTTTAATTTGAAGTGGATTTGGATTTTTCTCATATGGGTTCATATGGGTCAAATGAGTTGTTGACCAATTTGGTCAAATTGGTGAAATTAGTTTGAGTGGATGGTTAGTTTAGGTTCAAATGATCATTTAAGAATGATTGTAAATGTTGATTTGAATTGATTTGGATTTGTGAATGATTTAGCTCAATTTGACCCTTTAGGTCAATTTGGGCTAAATTGGTCAATTGGATTGGTTTGGTCAAATTAGATTTAATTGAAACTTGGATCATGTTCAACAATCAATTTGTGATCGATTAGAGGCATTTATTTCAATCAATTTGATTTAAGATTTGATTTGTCCTAATTTGGCCCTTTAGGTCAACTTGGGTCAAGAGCCCAAGTGGCTTGGTTTGGCTTGAATGATGGTTCAGTTATGCTGAATAGTTATTTTATGATTGATTGAAGGCATTGGTTTCAATCAATTAAGTTTAGAATGAAGTTTGGTTCAATTTGATTCATATAGGATAATTAGGTCAACTTGGGTCAAGTGATCAAATTAGCTTGGTTTAACCCAATTAATTGCAATTGGACAATCAAGGGAGATCAACAATCATTGTATAGGAGATTGGAAGGGTTGGTTCAATCCAATTTGGGTTGGATTAGTGTTTGGATCAAATGTGTCCTTTAGGTCACTTTGGATCAGGTGAACCAAATGGGCTAATTGAGTTGAATTGTGTTGAAATAGGTTGGGTTGAGTTTGATGATTGATTTAGGATTGATTGATGGCTTTGATTGTAATTGATTTGGATTTAATTGGATTTTGGCTCATTTGGACCATTTTGGTCAAGTGGACTAATTTTATTTGATTGGTTTGATTTTATTGTAGTTCTTGGAAGGGTTTAAAATAAAGATTTGAATAGTTGGAGTGCTTTTGTGAAGTTTAACTAGATTTGGTTTCAATTGAATTGGCTTTGGTCATAGGATCATGGGATGATTATAGAGTTGATTTAGGTTAAGGGTTAAGTTAATTTGGCTTGGAGGTTGGATATAAAATAAGATTCAATTAGATTCGATTGTATTGATTTGAGGTTAGATTTACATAGGTGGATAAGCATAGGTCTTGGTCTAGGCCATAGGATAGGTAGGTCCTCTTTGTCCCAAGGTATAGCCTAAACTTATGGTATATCTTTTTAAGTCTATAGGCTTGGGTTTAGTGTTTACCAAACCACTAGAAGTGTCCTATGACTAAGAAGATTCTAGTGTCTAGGAGAGTCCTAAGTCTAGGATGAGAAAGATGACTCCTCACTCCAAAAGTGAGGTCAAGAGTATCCGCCAGCAAGACAAGACAGAGGTTGTGAGGCACATGTTGAGGAAGAACATGCATTCAAAAACCAACATCACTTACGTGATTATCCACTATGTGCACCTGATCACTACACACCTGGAAGTGGTCATGATTTTGTATAAACACCTTAATTAGTGATAGCTTTGGAAGATGAGCATATTGTGTTATTTCTATATTTTGGACTATCTCATTTTACTTAAATGTGTGTAGATTTTATTTGCATTTTTTTTTGTTAAATTGAGCATCTTTGTTACAAATTGTGTTATTATAATGATTCATGCTTGGTTGAGATGTTTATACACATGTTTGGTTTTCATTTTCAATTTTAAGTTGATTACAAATATATCTCTCAAATGCACTTATTTTTGCTTCTTATTTGATTGTACAAATTGGCTCGATTATTTAGATAGTTTCAAAGTTGTGGTTATGATTATAAGCCATGTACTCATTGTATTTTATATGTGTGTGAAGCTTAAAGTATAACAACACACATCGTTTGCTCATTTATAAAAAAAGCTCTGGAGGCAAGTTGACTATTAATCAAGTGATTGGCACTTGCAAGCTGGTAGCCTAATAATTGGGGGATTGGTGCCAGCTAAACACTAACACTACAAGCCAGTCGATCACCCGTTAAATGAGTGACTATACTTATTTTTAAATTTTATATAATTATACTTAAACATTAATTATTTTTATAAGGTGCTTATTTTAAAATTTTTGCTCCTATGAATTTAGCAAATGCTCATAGAACAAGTATAAAATGGTTCTTATCTGAGTGTTGACCTCACTTTTGGAGTGAGGATTCAATCTCCTCTTCTTAGATTTAGGAGTCTTCTAGATACTAAGACTTCCTTAGTCATAAGACATACATAGCAATTAGGTGAACAGTTAACCCAAGCCTACAGATTTAGAAGGGTTGATCATAGATTAGGCTATGTTTTAGGACTTAGAGAGATTTACCTACCTTATAGCCTAAACCCAATCTATGCCTACATCTTTGGCCTAAACTAAACCTCAAATTCAATTCAATCAAATTAACCAAATCAAAATCCAAAACCAAATCCAAACCCATCTTAAGCCATATGATTTGACCCTATGGACTTAGCCAAAACTCCATTCAAATCAAATCAAATTCAATTTATTTTCTCATGAATCAATTATTTCTTCAAACATCTTCCCAAATATAAATGAAACCTATAATCAAATCAACCAAACCAAAATCCAAAACCAAATTCAAACCCATCTTAATCCATATGATTTGACTCTATGGACTTAGTCAGAACTCCATCCAAATCAAATCAAACTCAATTGATTTTCTCATGAATCAATTATTTCTTCAATCATCTTCCCAAATATAAATGAAATTTACAATCATTAAGCCAAAATCAAGCCCAACTTAGCTTATTTGACTTGAAATATCCAAATGAACCAAGATCCATTTGAACCCAAATCAATTGCAATCAAAGCTATAAATCAATCTTAAATCCATATACAAATTCAACTAAACTCAATTCAACCCAAAATCGACTCAACTAAACTCAATAGGCTTACTTGACCCAAAGTGACCTAAAGGACATATTTGAGCCAAATTCTAATCCAACCCAAATTGGATTGAACCAAGCATACCAAAATCTCTTATGATGACTGTTGATCACCCTAGGTTGATCAATTATTATTAATTGGGTGAAACCAAGTCAACTTGGTCATCTGACCAAGTTAACACTCTTAACCTACATAAGCCAAACTAACCAAATCTGAACCCAAGCCAAATTAATTGAAACCATTGATTCACACCAACCTATGATCAATTATTGAACATGACTTGACCACCAATTGAGCCAAACCTAACCCAATTAGCCCTTTGACCCAAGTTGACCCAATTTGACCTAAAAGACCAAATTGGGTCATATCATAATACAACCCAAATTGATTTAACTAATGGCTCAGGTTCATTCCAAATTGATTGTTAAACTTGACCAAAGCCATAATTGAACCCAATTTGGCCAATTGAAACAAATTGACCCATTTAGCCCAAATTGACCTAAAGGGCCAAAATAGCCTAAATCCAAATATAATCTAAATTAATTCAAACCAACACTTGTAATCATCTTCAATTAACCAACTGAACATGAATCAACCCATAACGCAAGCCAACTTGGCCAATTTGGTCAAATTGGTCAACTTGACCCATTTGACCTACATGAATCCAAATGAGCCAAAACTAAATCCAAGCCAAATTGACTCAAACCAATTGAACCAATACATCCCAAATACTCATTTGAACATGACTCAACCCTTGGTTTGACCCAATTTGATCAATTGGTCAACCTAACCTAACCTAGCCTAATTTGACCTATAAGAGTCAAATTGAGCCAAACCCACTTAAGCCAACCAATACCCAATGAAACCTAACCCAACCCATCATAAACTGGTCTTGGATCAGCCCCAAACTAGCCCAACTTGCTATTGTGTCCCATCCAAAGCTTTACCTATGAGATTTTCCTCCCCACATAGAATCAAACCCAAAAACGGTAAGTCAACCCTCCTTCTCTTTCCTTACTAGCCTTCCCTTACCCAAATGGAAATCTGACCTACATGCCTAGCCCAACCAAAGTGGGCTAGGTCAGCCATGGACCAAGGGGAGGTGAGTTAACTCACCTCCCCACACCTAGCTAAAACTCATTGGGTCCAATAATAGAGGAAATTCCTTGAGCCACCCCCCAAGCTCTCTAGCCAGCCAAGTCGAGCCACCTAAGACTGACCTTGACAACTCCGGCACTTGAACGATGGCTAACTTGCCTAAATTTAAGCTCTAATCCCGTTTGTTCGATCTAAGAAATGGGGGATATACCCCCCTCATTTCAATCCAAAACAACACCATTCGGGCTCAGAGAGCTTCGAAAGGTCATTTCAAAATCCCCAGAGCTCTCCCTAGGCCTCCCAATCTTCCCCATTATCGAAAAACTCCAAACCAAAATAGGGCAGCCCCATTCTCATTCCTACTCCATTGATACTCAACCAAACTTAAATTAATTTTACCCACACCTTCCCCACACTCCGTCAAGCAAGAACAAATCGCCTCCCGAGACCTTCAACCATCGAAAGTTCGAGTTCAATCAACGTCGGCTTACAGTGATGGTTCATGGTCCTCCGAGTGAACGATAAGGAATCCTCATGTGTGTTAATCAGTAAGGCTCATCTCCACTAGATGAAGCTTCCTCAATCAATTTTACCGTCGATCTTGAGCTCCTGTGAGATGATTCCATGAAACTGAGCTTTTGGTGAAAAATGTTTGGGCCTTTTCGAAGAAAATTATTATGTCGCATAAATCCAACCAGTAGATCCCTTCAGATCTACCTTGTGAAGGAGTGGGTTGAATCCTGACTTGATCCGAGCTTGGGTGAGCTCAAATCAAGCGACGAAAGGCGGACGATGTCCGTCTCTCGTCGTTCGGGAGATGATGGATCATGCACCGTCAATTCCATGTGATCAGAACGGAGGGTCGTGATTAATCTATTTTTATTTCTTAAGAACCACGAGTTTGATCTGCACCGCCCGATCTTAGATTGAATTGCAAAGATGAAAGTGCATCCGTCGCCAGCCACATAGGCGTTGAGTCGGACGGGTTTAAGTAGCCAATCCTATGGCACCACATGGAAAGTGTGCCACGTTAGTAGTCCACATGGCATGAACAGGATTAGGCTTAATTAGTTAGTTTTAATGGCTGAACCTTTGAAAACTCATATTAATATGTATATATACACTTAAGATTAAATCATATGCATGCTACATGTGATGGAAAGGACTGAGTTAGTACACTTCATGTGATAGTAATTCAATTAGACTATTCTTAAGAAGCCTTTCATATTGGATAAGGTCATTTAAAGTCAACCTAAACTTAGGATTAATTAAAATATATAATAAGTCATTCATTAAAGAGAGCTAAATCAAATTAATATGCTTTAGAAAGTGGCTTAAGGTAGGGATGAAAGAGGGCAATCCTCTTTCCTCTCTTTATAACACTTAGATGCTAAGTGTAAATCACATGAAACAAAATAAAAATATAAATTAAAATTCACAAATCAATTAAACAACTTTAAATGAAACCCACCACCATGTTAACTTGAACAATTTTCAAACTTAGAAAAAAATATAACTCAAATGCTTAGTTAAGACATACCACACAAAACCTTAACACACACATATTGGAATTAATTTACCACTTCTAACTTTATGTTAGGATGGTGTATGATGTGATGTATATTTTATTTTGTGATGTAATGTTCTAGACTAGATGTTAGGGTGTATGCTTCATAGACTAGATGTTAGGCCACTCTTAGCCTAATCATATTTTTTGCAGGGGATTGAGCTTAAGGGGATGTTCAAAAATAAATATAAATTCTCTCTTTGCATGTTGCTTAAACCCTTAAGCATAATCTAAGTTAGAATAGGTGGGCTTGGTTACCCATGTGTAGGCTGCTAAGCCTAAATTATATATATATAACTACTTAAGATTGTATGTATGTTTAGCTAACCTCTATTTTATAGGTGCAATTAGATATATTTTTCATACATAAAATATAATTTTTTCAATAGGAATTAGGATTATTGTTATGGGGATTAGCATGAGCATTAATTTAAATCAAGGCCCTATGATGCCTTTGAACCAAATCAAATGAAATGGAGATATGAAGAATGAAGATCCCTATATCATGTATTCATTCTAAATTATAATTATTATTTCATATTCTGGGTTGTATAAGGGTAGAGCTTAGCTACTCATATTTTCTTTTTTGGGTTGTACGGTAGAGCCCGACCACACCGGCCTCTTATTCTTTTACATTAATTTATAAAATTGATTGATGTTATGTTTAAATTATGCATTAGGATGGCATGTTTTTCATAGTTTCTTATAATTGATGCTTTAATGTGTGTCTTGGATGTGGTAGGCTCTTAGGATAAAAAAATAAATTTTTTATCCAACTGATCACTCATAATTAAATTCTCAATAATTCATAACCTCGTCATAAGCCTAGGACATAAGTAAAATAATTAAAAGATTTAGCAATCCCTTAACTATATGGTTGTATGTCTCACATCATGCATATCATTTTGAGTCACTCTTGCAAAAATGAGGGCCTCTATCCTTACACACATAGGGAAAATGTGAGCAATAGATGGAGTTTCATTCTCTCTTTTGATTTGGTACTTCATCATGCATTTAGGCACATAAAAATCCCAAAGGCTTTGTCTAAACGATGTGTTAAAAATAAAATAAAAATTGAAAAGATTTTTTTTGCATTTCTAGATTAAGACATATGCTTATCACTCATGCTCTAATCTCTTAGAGAATGGGTTTAGGTCTTTAGTCTCTTTCTAATTAAATAATTACCCTAATTATCTTACAATTCATAAAACTAGACTACATGGTTTTAAAATCATAGGTGTTAGTTGGTGACCACTGCTTATAAGTCCTAGATTTATCCTCTCTTGTGAGGTAAACCCATGTCCATATATTAGATTTAGGTCCTTTGCTTCATTTTAAAATCCCTATATTTAGGATCTGAGGTAGATGCTTCCTTTGGGCTACAAGCATAAATCTTCATCTCTTAGGCATTTTTATAATCTCCTGTTGTTGGATTATTGTGGTTTTTAATTTTTTGTTTGGTGTTCTTTGTGTGTATATGTGAGGGGACACCACACAGATCCATAGATGTACATATTAGGGTGATCGAGTATGACATTAAGGAATAGTGTACTATCTCAAGAGATAGAAGTCACTACCCTATAATGGACTAATCACCTAATAAAGGCTCCTAAGGCATGTTGGGTCTTCGAATATACTAGAGATTTTTTCCTACTTTACATGAAAGGTAAAATAGAATTTATATAAATCAGATTCATTAAGTTACTTATGGAGGCAAGCCTCCATAGTTAATTACATCTTAAGAAAAGTGAATCCCTTAAGAATACTTTCGATTAAAGTAGGCGACTGTTGTCTCCAAAGATTTTAAAGATCGGACTATCAAAGGATTAGTTATATTTTAGAAAATTAAATGGGAGAGATCAAAAAGGGAGAGTTATTATCAAAATAAGGGGATGAGTAGGGAGTGCTCATGATACTAGGAAGCCTACTGAGCACTCCAACCTATCCTATGGTTGGGCTTTATATATTTGAATTTGAAGAAATTTATTTGTTTGAGTGGAAATTTTATTATAAATCTAGGACTTATAATTTCATAATACAATATTATGGAAATGCCTAAGAAGTGAGGATTTATGCTTGTATCCTGCAAAGGGAAATAATGACCTCAGATCCTAAATCTAGGGAGCTTTGGCGAGGGCTAAAATATGACTTAAATCTATGATGAAAGTGGGTATAAGATTTACCTCCATAAGAGAGAATAAATAACCCGACTGCTGGGCTTATTATCACCTAGAGTGGCAGTCAGCTAATTCCTTATGCTTTAAATCCATGTAGGTAAGTCATATGCTTTGCAAGATGGTTAGGTTGTTATTTACTTAGAAGAGAAATTAAGTCCTTAAACTCACTCTCTAAGAGACTAGATCATGAAGGGCATGAATAATGACTTAATCTAATGCAAAATTTTAACAAGTTTTATTTGATTTTTGGACTTTTTAGTTTTGACACAGGCTATAGGATTTTATATGTCTAAATATATGAGAAATTGATTATGGGCCAAATCAAAAGAGATAGAGGTGTTTTTTCATCAAAGGCTCTTACAGGTTAATCCTTCATTCTTTGGCACAGATGGAGGCCCTCTCTTAACAAGAGTGGAAGAATATGACATGCATGATATTATACAAACAATCATCCAGCTAAGGGGTTGCTAAAAATTTATTATTATCTTGATTTAATTCCAAGGCTTTTATGTGAGTTTATGAGTTATTTTAAAATTTTTGTTATGAGTTGTTAGTGGGATAGAAAATTTATTTTTATCCTAAGAGCCTAATCATCCAGCCACACAAATCACCAATCATAAAGAAACTATGAAAAGGCGTTATTTCTAATGCATAAGCTAAACAAAATATCAAACAATTTTATAAAGATATAAAAAGAATAAGAGGTCGGTCGTGCATATAAACCAAAGAAATGTGGGCGAGCTCTACCCTTATACATCTCGGTATAATGAAAGAATAATTACAATTATAAAATGATAAGTGTTATGGCAGTCTTCATTCTTCATCCTCCATTCTTCACTCTTCATCTTTCATTTCTTCATTTTTTTTTACTTGCTCCATTTCTTTCTTTCTTTTGGCTTTATTGGGTTGTTGTTTGCTCTAAAGGCATCACATGGTATATAAGACATGGTCTTATAACCAATGCTCCCCATAACACTTATCCTAATCCTAATGCAAAATTACATTAAAGGAAGGAAAGTAAATCTAGCTACACCGCACAAATGTTAGCTAAACACCATACAAGCAATTATAGAATAATTTGGACTTAACACCCCATACATGGGTAACCAAGTCCACCTATCCTAACTTAGGCTATGCTTAGGCTAACACATAACAAAAAAACATTTATATTTTATTATAAGCTTAAGCACAACCCCATAAAACATGATTAGTCTAATGTCACTTTAGACTACACACATACCCAACATCATAAAATAATACATCATAAAACCAAACATTCATCAAGTCATGCTCCGCCCTAACATAAAGCTAGAAATGGTGGCTTAGTCTAATGTGCATGTGTTAAAGCTTGTATGGTATTTCCTAACTAGGCTTTAGAGTTATGCTTTACTAAGTGTAACGGATTTAATTATAAAGGGTTGATTTCTCTTTAAGTGGTTTAATTTATTTGAAGATTTTTACTTAATATTTTCTTTTGTTTCATATAGCCTACACTTAGCAACTAAGTGCTATAAAGAAAAGAAAGAGAGGGAATCCCTCTTTTATCCCTTCCTTAAGTCATTTCTAAGGTAAGTTAATTAGCTTAGTTCTCTTTAATGAATGGTTTATTATGTGTTTTAATTAACACTATGTTTAGGTTCACCCTAAATAACCCTATTCAATAAGAAAGGCAGTATAAGATTAATTAGAATGGATTACTATCACATAACACACATTCATTTATTTCATTTTCATCATATATATCATGCACATGAATAATCCTAAGCATACCTATGCATGCAATGTAAATCTTAGCATACTTTGATGATGAATGCAAAGAAATGTATCTTGAATTTAAATATTCCATTTGTTGATTGAATTTTAAATGCAAGTTTTTATTATGTAGAAAAGAGGAATTTTTCATCCATTAGCTTAGCACACATCCACATGTATAGAAGTTTTAAGTGAGTATGGTGCCATTATTTTCTACACCAGGGGTGTAAGGTACATGACCTACTTAGGGCTACTTAAAGCCTCGTAGCCCCAGGATGTCCACACTAATATACCACTTTTCTTAGATACATGTAAATGTATGAATAATTACAAGGATAGGAAGATCCATGCAAAAGGTTGTACTTGCTTTATTTGATTTGTGATTTTTTATTCATTAACCAATCATACATGCATATGTGTAAGAGTTTTAAGTGAGTACAATGCCATTGTTTTCTACACAGGGGCGTAAGGTACAAGACATACTTAGGGCTACTTAAAACCTCGCTCTGATGTCCTAATATACCACTTTTCTCAAATATATATGAATGTACAAAAGAACCAAATGGATAGAAATCAAGAAATTATTTTATTTGGTTGTATGATTTACATGTGTAATATGAAATTCTTCCTAAGTCTTAACATGGAGATGCATAGGAATAGATTTAGGCAAGTGTTGTTTTCTTTTCAAATGAACTATACACTTGCAAATCCTACATGAATCCATGTTAAGGTAGGGAAAGAGAACTTCACATTACACATCTTATACTAACATCACATGCAAGCTTATAAATATTTGTAATTAGCATTACTTCATTTATGATAATTTATTTATTGGTTTTGAAGATAATTTTTGGTTTAATAGTGATAATAGCCACTCATATTCTTAATTTAAGTCAACACATGCAATTTGACATAAAAAAATATTTTATTTAATTAATTTTCAAAAGAAATGAATGCATGATTTCATATGACAAATAATATTTAGCATGATTGGAAAGAAATAAAGGAATGTAAACACATGATTTCATTCATCCCAATTAATTTCTAAGGATCAATCATTAAAATATTTAAAATGAACCAAAATTCTTTAAGACATTTTATCTTTGAATTTGATTTGATTTAGGAAATATGAGAGGTTTGCTAACCCATTTCCCTTGTGAATTAGTTTGGTTTAATGAATAATATTTAAGTTGATTTTATGTTTGATGAGGTTATTGAATTAAATGAATTAATTACTTACCTATTTCACCTTAAGTTAATTAACTAATTAATAATAAGCCAATATGATATGCAACCACATGAAAAGTAAATTTGAAATGCTCCTAAGAAATGAAAGGGGCCTAATATAATTGGCTTATGATTAATAGTTAATTAAGCTTAAGGGATCTCACTTAATTACTTTTATGATTTTCTCACACATGTGAGCCAATCATAATTTCATTATCTCTCATCTTGGGTTATTGAACAACCAAGGAGCTACCCAATATCAATTAAAGGTTGTTTAGGTGTGGGTGAATTATTTTTTAATTTTAATTTTATTAAGCTTTTAATGAATTGATTGTATATTTTGGTTATGTTTTAATTTGAATGATGAAACTAACTTAGGGGAAAAGATCAAGGGTAAGGCCTCAATCCTAATCCATAAATCATTTAAACATTCAATTAAGTTTTGATTTCCTTATTTTGAAGATTGATCACTTAATTAATCAATTAATCATTCCATTAACCCATTAATTAATTTGATTTTTAAAGGTGAAGAAGACTTAGGAAATGAATTGGGAAAAATATCCTCAATCACATTCCCTAAGTAATCCTACTATTCAATAGAAATAATTATGTTTAAATGATTAATCAAGTTACTGTTCATTCCTTAACTAAAATTAATTAGATTAAGAGAGTGATTAGGGCTTACTCAAATGATTTTTCTAATTAAGCAATCAATAAAATCCCAGAAAAATAGAGAAGGCAAAGGTCATCCCGTAAACATCCATAAAAAATTTGAGATTAGTTGAGTTATTAATTAAGGTGTAATTAAGCTAATTATATTTTTAATAAAATATTAATTAAGCCAAAATCACGATTAAAAATTAATTAATTATTTTTCTAGATTCTCCTCTGAAATATCTTCAAAATGAGCATAAGTTTGTATTTTTTTGAATTTTTTCACAATTAGTTATAATTTTAGGAAGTTTCAAGATTAAAAATTAATTAATTAGCCCTAATAAAAGCCTTAATCCCATCGCCATGGCGGCGGCACATTTTACCGCATGGCGTGATGGGATTATTTAAGTAGTCATCCGCGACTTATGGCGGCCTCTTTTCTCATGGGTCCGATTGGATGGTCGGATCGATCCAGTTTAGGAAGAATCGAGGCTCTACCACAGGATTTGAGGAGTCGCTCATCTCAATCATGTGGATGGGCTCATGATCTATCCCATTTTTGAGCGATGAAAGGGGGATGTGTCATCTTCCTCACTGATCCGAGCTCACCGAGCTCAATTATCTCAAATTCTTCCCACACCTTGGAAGGGAGACACATCCAACGGCAATTTTGCATGAGCTTCAAATTTTCTTCAAAAGACCAACCACTTTTCCTATAGCTACTATTTTGAGAATTACCTCACCGAGCTAATGTCGCGTGCAATGGAGGTAGCTTAGTTGGTGAGGCCCTATTGATGAGCATTGAGCTTGATTTGGTGTGGGAGGCTCGATTGACCAATCCATGCATGTGAAAGCTTCAACTTTGATCGAACTCAGTCTTCCCTTGGCTTGGAAGCTTGGGAATTGGTTAAGTTATGCTCGATGACATGTGGTGATGGTGTGGCTAAGAGGAATTTGGATTTAATTGAGAAATGGGGGAGTATTGCTCAGAATGGTGGTGTCCTATTTCAGCCTTGCTCAGGAATGGGCAATGGCGATCGAGGAGGCTTGGGGATCCTTGGAAACACTCTGAGGGGTTTCGGAATCCACCTAGGAGAGCTCATGATGCAAGTGTGTGCATTTTCGTGTTTGAATTGAGGGGATATACCCCTCAATTTCCCATCATTACTGGATAGTAGGGTGTGCACATTTTGCACTGGCTCACCACCCTCCGGTAGTCAGAGTTGTCTCCATCAAGGTCAGGTCACACTCCAAGAATGGGAAGAGTGATGGGGAGCTGTCATGGACCCAATGTGCAAGGATGCCATGGTCTTGATCCAATGGGTGCTCGATTCGGGTTAGAGGTGAGTCAACTCACCTCCCAAAGGTCCTTGGCCAACCTAAGGTGGGCTAGGTGAGTCATGGGAAGGTTATTTTGAGTGAAAAGGGGCTACCATGGGGATGGGAGAGTTGACTTGGCTTGGATCCATTAGTTTTAAGGTTTAAATCCCATGGTTTGATGGCTAATCCCCTTGGTGGGGTCCACTTGGCTTTTGGGCTGATTTGGGAATGAAGTAGGGTGTGTTTGGATCGGGTTTGACTAAGTCTTAGGGTCCCATAAGTTGGTTTGAAGGGATTTGGCATCATTTTGTCAAATGGGTTCCATTTGGGCTAGGTTGTGTTGGGTTGACCAATTGGTCAAATTAGATCAAACCAAGGCTTAGGTTAGGTTCATATGATGATTTTGGATGTTTTGGTTCAATTAATTTAGTTGGTTTAGCCTAGGTTTGGTTTTGACTTATTTGGATTCAAAAGATTCAAGACCAATTTAACCAATTTGACCAAATTGGGTTGAGTTAGGTGTTGAGTCAAGCTCAATTGGTTGATTGAAACTGATGGTAGGCTTTTGTTTGGTTTAATTTAGAATTAATTTGAATTTTGGTCAATTTGGGCTAGGTTAGGTCAAGTTGACCAATTGGTCAACTTGGGCTCAATCATGGCTTTGGTCAAGTTCAACAAGTGATTTGAAATGAACTTGAGCCATTAGTTGTAATCAATTTGGGTTAAATCATGATTTGATATATTTTAGCTTTATAGACCAATTTGGGTCAACTTTGGTCAAGTGGCCAATTAGGCTTGGTTTGGCTCAATTGATGACTTGGTTATGTTCAATCATTGATTATGAATGAGTTTGATTCATTGGTTTCAATCAATTTGGCATATGGTGGATTTTGGCTAGTTTGGGTTTCATTTGGGCTAAATATTGACTTGGTCAAAGGCTAGGTTTGACTTGATTTGACCCAATTCAAGGTGATTGATCACCCCATGATGATTGTTGATCATGATTGAGGTTTATATGGGCTTAGTTCAATCCAATTTGGGTTGGATTAGAACTTGGCTCAAAAAGGGTCTCTTAGGTCACTTTAGGTCAAGTGAGCCTAAGTGAGCCAATTGGCTTGATCAAGGTTTGATTCAAGTTTAGTTGAACTCACATATGAGCTTAGGATTGAAATATAAATCCAACTGCAATTGGTTTGGAGTTAAATGGGTTTTGGTTCATATAACAATTTCAAGTTAAAGGGGTAAACTTGGGCTTAATTTAGTTTGATTTAGATTTGGTTTGATTATGGTGGTTTAAATTTAGATTTGATTTATATTTATGAATATAAATGAAGGAATGATTGATTTATAAAGAAATCTACCAAGTTTGAGATGGTTTAAAGGAGCTTTTGGCTAAGTATATGAAGGTGGTTCATATGGCTTAAGGAAATATTTTAGAATTTGGATTTAATTATGGGTTTCAATCATTTAGAGTTTGGAATTGATTCATGATTTGGAATTTGATTTGAGAAAATTAATTGGATTGGGGTTGATTTGGATTTGATTAAGGCTAAGTCCATAAGATAAAATCAAAGGGCTTAGGAAGGAATTTGGAGTTTGAATTTAATGATGGATTTCAATCATTGGATGGTTGGATTTGATTTTGGAATTTGAGGTTTGGTTTGAAAGAAGGAAACAAGAATTGGGTTTGGGCTATAGGGTAGGCAAGTCCTCCTAAATCCCTAAGGCACAACCTATTCCTATGGCTAAATTTTCTAAGTCTCTAAGGTTAGGTTAAGTGTTCACCTAATCACTAGAAATATCTTAAGACTAAGGAACTCTTAGTGTCTATAAGAGTCCTAGACCTATGATGGGGGGAGTTGAGCGCTCACTCTAAAAGTGGAATCAACAATTATAAGCCCGAGTAATCTAATAAAATTTTAACTCAAATGAATAACATCTCTTCACTTTTAAATATATAAAGCCCAATCATAGGGTAGATTGGAATGTCTACTAGGTCTCCTAGTATCATGAGCATTCCCTACTTATTTCCTTTGAATTCCAAAATAAGTCTTCTCCTTGAACCTTCCCAATTGACTTTCCAAATATAACTAATCCTTTGATAGTCTAACCTTGAAATCTTTAGAGATGATAATTTTATACTTTAATCGAGAATATTCTTGGAGAATTTCATTCCCTAAGATGTAATTAACTATGGAGGCTTACCTCCATTGGGAACTTAAGAACCCAGTTTAATATAAACCCTGCTTATTCATCCATGTAAAATAGGAAAAAAATCTCTAGTACATTCGAAGACCCATCATGCCTTAGGAGTCCTAATTAAGTGACTAAGTCCATTGAAGGGTGATGCCTCTATCTTTCGAGATAATACATCATACCTCAATATCGTACCCGATCTCTTCAATATGTATCCTCTACAATCTGCGTGGTGTCCCACCACATCCAAAAATAAACACCGCACTAAGATTCAATGGATTGATATTTATCTAAAAGTTCAAATATTGAAATTAATCTTTTATTTATTTAATTTAAAATCAATCAAAGTTCAAAATTAAAATTAAAAATATTTACAACATAGATTGAAATCAGAAAGAAAAAAAACTTGAATCCTAAAAGCAACTAAATTTTTTAAGCAAGACATAGACTAAATTAATATTAAGATTAAGAAAATCTTAGTTTAAAGTCAAGTTATCAAGTTATAATATTACTCTCTGCAAACAAAAAATGAGGTAGAAGGATTTTTTACATTTAATAAAGTCACCTTAGTAGCTAACTTAAAGCACAAGTCTCATTTGAGAAGTTCATAAATTTTGATGAATTAAGCAAAATAACAATCTTAAATGCTTGTCAACTTTTCTACTACTAAATTATTACTTTTAAAAAACCACAATATTATAGATTTCTCTTGAATTTGAAACATATGGCACACTTAGATCTTTGTTTATATCATATTTTATACAAAATGTTTTTTTCTAGATTAAACAACATGCAAATAAATAAATAAATACGCTAAATGGAGTCATGAGAATATAGTGATAAAAAATTAGATAGCATATATGCCTGAGTTAGCAGTTCAACATTTTTGACGTATCTTATAAAAGTGTAAAGTAATTGGGTAATAGTTATAGACCTAGTGTCTGCAAGAAAAAATATCTTTATGTTAATATAAAAAGGTAACTACAATAATTACATGCTAATGAACTATCACAAGTTAAAACACTAAGTTATAAGCTATTGTTGACCTCTCTTTTGAGTGAGGTTGATGACCATCTCCATAAATGAAGGATTCAATCTAGGCACTAAGAACTCCTTATAACTAAGACACTTATAGTTGCTAAGTGAACACCAACCCTAAGCATAGAAGACTCATAAGGTTGAACCTTAGGATTAGACCATAGCTATTAAACTATAACATATAGAATTAATCCTCCAAACCAAACCAATTGATTACAAGTCAAATCTTAACCAAGACTAAATGATTTTAATCCCAATATGACTTATTAGGGTTTAATTTGGTCAGTTGGTTGGGTTGACCTGATTTGATCTATTAAAAGGTATAAATCCAACATTAATCAAATATGATTGGAATTGAACTCACCCAAACTTATTTTAAACTTAATTGAACTTGAGTGAAGCTTAATTGTGATATAATTAAATAAAATAGAACCAATTTGGTCTTCAACCCCAGTCTACCAAATAGAACTTTATGGAGCCAAAATCCAATCCAATTTGACTTAAGTCAAATTGAACCAATCTAAACCTCATGATCATTCCAAACACTTAATTGAACATTCCAATTGACACCAATCAATTCAATTTGATCGATCAATCTACTTAACCTAAGTTGACCCAACTTGGCCTAAAATTCTAATTTGAGTGAAAACTCAATCTAATCCAAATTAAAACCAATCAAAGCCACCAATTACTTTCAAATTGATTTTGATCATGTCTCAACTTTCAATTGGTCCCAATTGACCCAATCAACTCAATTAACCCATTTGACCCAATTTGGTCTAAAAGGTCAAAATTCAGTCAAATCTTGATTCAACAAAAATTGAACCAACCTAAACCATTCAATCAATTACCAAGTGATTAATAATCTTGATCAATCACTTAATTGTAACCAATTGAACCCAATTTATCCAATTTATCCATTTTACCCAATTTGACCCACCTAATTTGACCTAAAGGGTCAAATTGAGCCAAAACTGGATCTAAGCAAAATTGGATTGAACAAATGCCTAAAATCAATACTAAATTGATTATTGAATAATTCTCAATCACCAATTAAAGCCAATTTGATCAACCCAACCCAATTGACCCATTTAGCCCAATTTGACATAAAAGGTCAAATTGAACCAAAACCTATTCTAAACCAAATTAATTCAAATAAAACCTCCAATCACTTTTAAATGATCAATCAAACATGACTTAGCCTTCTAGTTAACTCAATTTGGCCAATTTGATCAAATTGGTCAACTTAGAATATTTTACCCATATGAGTCAAATTCAAATCTAATCTAAATTAAATCAAATTAATTACACCAATAAGTTCAAAATCATCAATTGAACCTAACCCAATTATCCTCTTAATCTAATTTGGTCAATTGGTCAACCTAACCCATTTGAACCTAAATTGAACTATATGGATCAAATTGAGCCAAACCCAACTAAAATAAGTTCAAATCCCACCAAACTTGACTTGACTCACCCTTAGGTCGTACTTGACCTCCTCAAGTGGGCCCAATCCATGGTGAATTATGTTTGACCCAAATTAACTGAGCCAAGCCACCCAAAAAGGATAAAAACCAAAAATAGGAAGGTCTAACCCCTCCATTTATCTTGGGCAGCCACCTTAGCAAGCCTTCAGCTTTCCCATACTAACTAGATTTAGCCCAAAGCTGTTGAGCTCAACCATTGACCCTCACCTTGGCTGATCCTTGGTCCAACCCCCATGGGATGTCCACTTCATGATAGGCCACCAAACTCCTCTAGCCATTAGGGAACCTCCACCTCATTAGTTCTTTACAGTTTATGGCCACCCCCTTTGGCCGGCCAACTATCACGATCGGAACCAACTCCTTTAGTCTGTTCACATGGGGAGGAGAGTATAAACATTTTCCCCATTCAAACTTCATAGATACACTCCTCACATCATGACCTTCAATACCCTAAGATCCTAGAACCTCTCGAGCATCTCATCACCGATGAGACCAACACCACCTCAAACTAGAGCACCCCTCACATCCAACTCTATCAAATCCTCACTAAATCCTACTTAACTCTTCCCACATCTTCTCCTAGCCTCATCGAATAAGATCAAATTGAAACTTATTTGATTTGATCACCATAACATTGATTTTGATCAAATATTGGCGAGCGATGGTGGAGCTTGGTCTCGAGAGCATTTAGTGTGGAGGCATGGGAGGTACTTCTCAACAAGGCTTCACCTCTTTAAGATGAAGTTACCTCAATTGACAGATTGTCTGTCTTTAGCTCTGATGAGGTAATTATCTCAAACCATAGCCATGGTCATTTAGGTGTTGGTCTTTTGTAAAAGAAAATGTGATTTGATGTGAATCCAACCATAAGATCTCCTTAGAATGTCGCTTGATCATTTTGGATGTATTTCTTCCATCAAATGAGCTCTAGTGAGCTTGGATCGTGTGATAAAAGATAAACGATGTTGTTGTCTCATTATAGGTTGACAAAAGATCATTAGTCATCTGTTTTGCATGATTAGAATGGATGATCATGATTAGTCACATTAGAAATCTTGATTTAATCCATGGGATTAATCTCAACTGTTCAATTTGTGATAGAACGATCAAAATAAAATCTCATTCGCCACCACTGAGTTATCTACCATGCAGAACATTTTAAATAGCGAACCGCACGATGACATGTCAAAAGTGTTCACGCGTTAGTGCCAACACGGCACTAACTGTGTAATCAATTAAATAGGTTTAAAATTTTATTTAAATAGTGAAACTTCAAAAATGTTTAACTATTTATAAAAAATCTTTGAAATATAAATAACCCCATTTTGGAAAGCTTGGATGGAGGATAATCTAGAAAAAAAGCTTTAATTTTATTAAGTGTACAATGATTGATTAGAGTTTAAAATATTTTTAATTAATGTAATTAAATTCTAATTACTTGAATAATTGACTTAAAACTTTGGTTGATTGTCCCATAAGATGACATCTACCTCTCATAATTATTTCAGGTCAATTTGTTGACCAATTTGGGAAACCCAAATTTTCAAACCCAAAATGATCATTTTATACATTTAATAAATAAAAAAAATTAGGAAAATTATGAAATTAATTCAAAGTCTAATATTTGTTTAAATAGTAAAGATAATCGGAGAAATTAATTAGGCCTTTATTCTTAATTATTTCTCAAAATCACTTAAAGGGGCTTTTATTTAATTAATTAAATCATTGATTATCCTAGAGCTTAGAAAATTTATAGTAATTAGCATAGTTCTAAAAAAAAATTTGATCCAAGCCCTTTTTGTGCTCAGCTAACAAAGAGGTTTTCAATGAAATTAAAATCTTCAATTGGTTTGGGGTATTTTGAGTGTAATTGATGATTTTGTGTGTTCCTCATTTCTTTAATTAACCCTTAATTATTATCCCAATTGCATTAGAACATTTAAGACATGTTTATTTCTTATTTATTCATCTTCAATAATTTTCTCATAATTTTTGGACCTATATTTAGGGTCTAATTAGAGTTTTGGGCTATTTTTGGGCATAATTAGCTAAATAATTAATTAACATTAATTAATTCATAAAAATCACCTAAATAACTTTTAAGTCATTTAATGAACAAAAGTGGGTCAAGCGTTATTCTTAAATTTTTTTCTCTCCTCATTAGGATTAAATAACTCAAAATTCAAAATTAACCCTTAATGAACTTGATTAGGCTTAAATGTGATTATATTCATTGAATTATCTTGAGAGTTAATGATTACAAATAAGTTATTTAGTGATGTTTAATTGCTTTACTTTAATCATTTATAAATTTAAATTATAAATATTTCTTGCATTCATATTTTATAAATAAATGAAAGATTTTATTTAATTGCATGATTTGAATTAATAGTGTGACTATTATCACTAGTAAATCTCAAATTATTTTGTTTAATAGATTAAAAATATTTATTAGTATAAATATAAATTAATCTAAATAATTAAAATCTGGATTTAAATCTTATATGTATGAGCTACAATTTTGAAAGGTATATAGTCTGAAAAACTGAAGCTGGAGGACTACTAGTTCGAATGAGGTATTGATACCTCGAACCTTTGGTATAATAATGACACGTACCTTGAGATTTATAGTGAAATACATAGTAAGGTTAAATTATTTTTACTTATATATCTAAGCATCTTAAAATCTTAATAATTTCATCTTTATATCTATATATGCAGATATGTATATAAATTAATAAGTATATATTCCGAACATCCAAAGAGTGTGATACTTAAATAGTCACAAAAGAGTCTCTAGTCATCTAACTTCCTTGGTTCAACAATGGCACATTCTTATACAAATTCAGTACACTAAGTGTGTGTGTGTGTGTGTGTGTGTGTGTATACATATAAGGAATAATAAATTACCTTTTCTACAAAATTCATGCACCATATGGCTATATAAATAAATGTAATACATTAATCTATTCATGCATCAAAGTGTGAAATATTCAAATGATGTATATGTACTTACTAAATTTAGTTACTTTATTAAATATATCATTTAATTAGATGAATATTAAGAATTGATCAAGCAAAGCTAAGGAGATAATACCAAATTAATGATAATTTGAATTTATTAATCTTGTATTGTATTTTGTATTTAAAAAAATAGTTAAGTCAAATCCAAATATATAACATAATAGAAAAATCTATAACACTTCATTAAAATGATTAAAAGCCATAAAATTTATCTCTAGATTCAACCTAAGGTTGGGGATTAAGGTTAATCTCACTCATCCTTTCTCTCTTTAAAATTCAAAATTCAAATGAAATTAAATTTAAATTTAAATTTTACTTTCAATCATTAATCACTTATAATCATCCTTTAATAAGGAATTTAATTATTAATTCTTAGATAAATTCAAACATTAAAGCCTAGCACATGACATACCACACCAAGCCATAGCACATGCATTAGAATGCAAAGTCATTGACCCTATATTTAAGTTAAACTAGTGCTTTATTGTGGATTTATGTTTTATTTTGTAATGTAATTCTTTAGATTAAATTTTAGGATTGTTTGTGCATAATCCGGATGTTAGGGTGACATTAGACTAATAAAATTTTCTACAAGGGATTGTGCTAAAGAGACTTGTTGTAATAAAAATTATAGATATTTCTTACTGCAGGTGTTTCTTAAATCACTAACCATAATCCATTAGGACAGGTGGGCATAGTGACCCAAGGCATGGTGTCAAGTCCAATTATATGACATATATAGCTACTTAGTTTGGATGTATTATGGTGTTTATTTTCAGATCGTGGGTAGACACCACGCATATCATAGGGGATACTTATTGAAGTGATAAGGTGTAACATTAAGGTATGATATACAATCTCAAAAGATAGAAACATTACCTTACAACAGACCTAATCACTAATAAGGACTATAAAGGCATGATGGGTCTTCGAATATACCAGAGATTCTTCCCCTACTTTACATGAAAAAGTAAAGCAGGGTTTATTTTATGTCGGGTTCTTAAGTTCCCTATGAATGCAAGCCTCCATAGTTAATTACATCCTAGTTGATAGGATTTCTTAAGATCACTCTTGATTAAAGTATTCAATTATTATCTCCAAAGATTTCAAAGTTAAGACTATCAATAAATTGGATATTATAGAAAATCGAACAGATAGTTCAGTTAAAAAAGCTTATTTTGGAATCCAAAGGAAATGTGGTGTTTATTTTTTGATATGGATATGAGGGACACCACACAGATCTAAGGGAGTACTTATTGAAATGATCAGATATGATATTGAGGTATGATGTACTATCTTGAAAGATAGATACATCACCCTTCAATGGACCTAATCACCTAATAAGGGCTCCTAAGGTATGATGGGTCTTCGAATATACCAAAGATTTTTCCCCTACCTTACATGGATGAATAAAGTTGGGTTTATATTAAATTGGGTTCTAAAGTTCCTTATGGGGCAAGCCCCAAAATTACATCCTAAGGAAGCTGAGCTCCTTAGGAATACTCTCAATTAAAGTAGACAATTATTGTCTTCAAAGATTTCAAGGGTAAGACTATCAATGAATTGACTATATTGGAAAATCAAATGGGATGGATAAAAATGAGAGAGAGTTATTATCGAAGCCAAATGAGATGAGTCAGGAATGCTCATGATACTAGGAAACCTAGTGAGCATTCCAATCTACCCTATGGGCTTTATATGTTTAAAATTGAGGAGAATTATTTATTTGAGTTAGAATTTTATTAGATTCCTAGGGCTTATAATCTAACAATACAAGATTGTGGAAATGCCTAAGAGGTGAGGATTTATGCTTGTAGCCTGAAGGAAATAGCCACCTCGGATCCTAAATCTAGAGAGCTTTAGAAAAAGCTAAAGCACGACCTAAATCTAAGCGAAGCTGAGTTTATGGTTTACCTCCACAAGAGAGAGTAAACCACCCGATTGCTGAACTTATAACTGCCTGGAGTGGCAGCCAGCTAACTCCTCCTATGCTTTAAAACCATGTAGGTAAGTCATATAATTTTGCAAGATAGTTGGGTTTTTACTATTTAGAAAGAAACCAAAATCCTTAAACCCACTCCCTAAGAGACTAGAGCATGAGTGGTATGAGCAATGACTTAATCTAACGTAAATCTTTTCAAATTTTATTTGATTTTGGACTTTTTATTTTGACAAAGGCCATATGATTTTCATATGTCTAAATGCATGTTTAAATGAGTTACGGACTAAAATCAAAGAGAAAGAGGCATTTTCTACCACAGAGGAGACCCTCAAAGGTCAAATCTTCCCTTATCATGCAAGGATGGAAACGCTCTCTTTACAAGGGTGAAGAAATATGAATGCATGATATTAAACATGCAACATTCAGCTAAGGGTTGTTAAATCTTTTAATTATCTTGATTTAATGCCTAGGCTTTATGTGAGATTATGAGTTATTTAGAAAATTTAGTTATGAGTTACAGTTGAGGTAGAAAAATTAATTTTCTCCTAAGAGCCTAATCAAATCTAGGACACATATTAAATAATCATTCATAAAGAAACTAGAAAGAGGCATGTTATTTCTATTGTGCAATTTAAACATAACATCAAACATTTTTATAAATCCAATGCAAAAGAATAAAAGGTCGGTGCGTCGGTGTGCATACAACCCAAAAGAGAAAATGGGTAAGAAGCTCTACCCCTCTATATAATATAAAAGAATAATTATAATTTATAAATGCATAAATACTATGGGGGTCTTCTTATCTTCATTCTTCATATCTCTTTCATTTCTTCATTTGGATGTGCTTACTTCAAAGGCATCACAGGGCTTCCCAAGATAAAGCCTTCTAGCCGCTACTCATCCTAATTCCCCATAACACTAATCCTAATCCCTAATTCAAAATTACATTAAAAATAGGAAAAGTAAATCTAACTACACCTGCAAAATAAGTGTTAGCTAAATACACCATACAACCCAAGCAGTTATATGAATAATTTAGACTTAGCACCCTACACATGGGTAACCAAGCCCACCTGTCCTAGTTTAGATTATGCTTAGGGGTTAAACAACCTGCAAAAGAGAGAGTTGATATTTATTTTAAGCACCCCTTAAGCATAATCTTCTGCAAAAATATGATTAGGCTAATCACAACCTACAATCCAGTTTACAAAACATCCCATCAAGTCTATAATAATACATCATAAAATCAAACATCTATCACTCCATGCACCGTCCTAACATAAAGCTAGAAGTGGTGACTTACTTCTAAAGTGTATGTATTAAGGCTTGTGTGGTATGCCTTAACTAAGCTTTGTTATGCTTTCCTAAGTATGAAAGGATTTAATTATAAGAGTTAGTTTCACTTTAAGTGGTTTAATTGATTTGATAATTTTACTTAATGTTTTTTTCATTTCACTTACACCTAACAACTAAGTGTTATAAAGAGAAGAAAAGAGAGGAATACCCTTTTTTATCTCTACCTTAAGTCACTTCTAAAGCATATTAATTAATCAATTCTCTTTAGTGAATGGATTATTATATGTTTTAATTATCCTTATGTCTAGGTTCACTTTAAATGAGTTCATTCAATATGAAAGGCATCTTAAGATAAATTAGAGTTAATTACTATTACATAACACATGTTCATTCATTTCTTTCCATCATATGTGACATGCACATGATTAAATCCTAAGCATACATATACATGCAATATGTTTTAGCACACTTAAATGATGGATGTGAACATGTACTTTTGAAATTTAGATGTGTCATTTGATTGAATCATTTTATCATATTAATTTAAAGTTGTATCTATTCTTATATAAAAATACATAGGAATGAAATTAAATAGGTATATTGCCATTGTTAAACTAGGGAAGTGAGGTAATCAAATGACCTCCTTAGGGCTAGCTAAAGCCTCATGTTCATGTGATGTCCAAACTATATACCCATTACATTCAAACATATGTAAGTTTATACACATGAATATAAGAAAGAAATCTTTAAACCATGTTATCAATTGATTCAATCATTTGAACAAATATGAAGGCATATCTTTCTTAGTAGATAAATGGGATTTTCATTCATTGGCTAAATACACATTCAAATGTATAAAAGTTTTAAGCAGGTATTTCACCATTGTTAAACTAGGGGAGTAAGGTAAAGACCTCCTTGGGGTTACTTAAAGCCTTGCATCCCCGGAATGTCTAGACTAGATATACTCTTAAATACACATGAATGTACAAACAACTACAATAATGGAAAAATCATCCTAAGGTTATATTTTTGAAAATATTTATGCGTATGGAATAAAGTCATATCTAAATTCTAGTATTAAAGTATGTAAAAAAATGAAATCAAATAGAGTATGTGTCATTGTTAAACTAGGGAAGTGAGGTAATCAAATGACCTCCTTAGGGCTAACTAAAGCCTCATATTCCCGAGATGTCTAAGCTATATACCTATTAACATTCTTACTTACATAAATCAATACATGAATGAAAGAAAAGAAACTTCACTTCATACACTTAAGCTATAATCACATACGTTTGCTATGTATTTATAACTAGCATTCATAGCATATATAATCAATCATTTATAAGTTTTGGAAAATAGATTTGGATTTAATAATGATAATAGCCACACATATATTAATTTAAATTAACACATGCAAGCTTGACATAAAAGAAACCATTTAATTTAATTAATTTTGCAAGAGATGAATGCATGAATCAAGTGACATACAACATTTGATGTGATTGGAAAGAAATGAAGGGACATAAGCACATGATTTTATTCAACCCAATTAATTCTTAAGGACGATCATATTAAATAAGCTCATTTAAAATAAACCAAAATTTCTTAATATCATTTTCAATTTCATGTTTGGTTATTTAAGAAATGTGAGAAGAGGTTTGCTAATCCTAATCTCATTCCCCATGTGTGAGTTAATTTAATTTAATGAAAAGAAATTAGAATGGTTTTATGAATTAATTAGCTTAAGGTGTGAATTAAATCGATTAATTAACCCTTACCTATGTAACTTTAAGATAATTAATTAAATGATTATGAGCCAATGTAATATGCAAATGAATTGAAAAGTAAATAGAAATGCTCCTATGAAATGAAAGGGGCCTAATACAATTAGCTCATAATCATTAATTAATTAAGCTTAAGGAACTCACTTAATTACTTTTATAGTTTTCTTACACATGTGAGCTAACCATAATTTCATTAACTCTCTTTAGGTTATTGAACACCTAAAGCTCTTCCCATGGATCAATTAAGAAAAATCAAATGCAATTACCCTTTTAATTAGGTTAATCAAGTCATTAATCCATTAATCCATTCCTCTTCTTAATTACTAATTTTAATTGATTACCCTTTGAAATGAAATGGGCTTAAGGGGGGAAAGGATGGGAAAGAGGTCCCAACCTAATTTCATAACCCCTCTCATTCAATCAAACATGATTTGGCATGATTTGGGTTTCAATTAAATTAATTAAGTCATTAATTAGTTAATTAATCTTTAATTAGCATTTCTTGTTGAAAAAGAGAAGAAAACTTAGGGGAAAGATTAAGAGGGAGGCTCTAATCCAATTCCCTAAATCTCCCCACTGTTCAACAGTGATTAAGAGGTCTAATTTATTGATTAATTACTATTCACATGCTTAATTATCACTTAATTAAGATAAAAGAGTAATTAGGGATTAAGAAATTAATTTCTCTAATTAATCAACCAATAAATTTCAAGAAAAATAGGGGAGGTAGAGGTCATCCCCCTAAACATTCTCAAAAAGTTTAAAATTGATTGGTTAATTAATTAGGGAGTAATTAAGCTAATTAAATTTTTAATTAAACCCTAATTAAGCCAAAATTACTATTCAAAATTAAGGATAATTTTAATAGATTCTCCTCTGAAATACCTTTAAAATGAGTCATTATTTATATTTTTTTAGATTTTTTTACAATTAGTTATGAGTTATTGAAGTTCCAACCTTAAAAACACATTAATAAGCCTTAATTAAGCCTAATCCTGTCGGTGCCACGTGGTGCTCTGATGCGGCATGCGTTCCATGTGGCAGTGTGGGATTGGCTATTTAAGTTGTCACATCTACGCGCTGAGTCAGCCAGTGGCGGATGTGGCATTTATCTCCGTCGTTCGAACTCAGATCAGACAGTGCAGATCAATCCTACGGCATAAAGGTAGAAAATAGATGGATCTAGCATAATCTGATCAAAGTCATCCATTTTAATCATGTGGAATGGACGGCCCATGATCCTCCTTCCCATGAGCGATGAACGACGAAGGCCCTCCTCCATGGATCACTCGATCCGAGCTCACCCGAGCTTAGATTCACTCCAAAATCAACCCATACCTTTGCACGAGGGATCCATAAGGATCCAACAGCTAGCATGGGCTCACATGCAAATTCTTTTCACAAAGGACCAACCAAAATTTCTTATATCTACGATTTTGAGAAATTACCTCACCAGAGCTCAAGACCAGCGATGGGATCAATGCAGGTAGCTTCATCTAGTAGAGACAAGGCCCTATTGAGTAGCACACAAACCAATTCTCCTTGGTTCGCTCAATGGATCAACTTTCATCACTGTGGAGCTCGATGGAGATCAAGTCCTCCGATGGCTTGGCAGCTTGAGAAATAACTTGGGTGGCTTTGACAGTGTGCGTGGAAGGTGTGTGTAAGAGGAATTTGAATGAGATAGAGTATTGGTGAAGTTAGTATCAAGATTAGAGTGTCATGTTTCAATTTCACACAAGGAGAAGAAATGCTAAAGGATGGGAGCTTGGAATCACTATGGGGATTGCAAGGAGGCTTGAATTCTCCCATGGAAGCTCTCACAATTTAAATTGATGGATTTCCCATACGAATTGAGGGTATACCCCTCAGTTTGCTAAGGTGGATGGACGGCATGGCTTCCCATTTTTCGGCCAGCCGACCACCACCAGAGCACCGGAGTGCCTACCATCAAGTCCATGTGGCTCGTCTAGATTATGAGAAGCCATGACAAGAGGCTCCAAGGTTGATTTGACTAGATTATCTTTCCTTGATATTTTGGGTGCTCAGTTTGCATGAGAGGTGAGTTAGCTCACCTCCCTTTGGTCCATGGCCAACCTAACATGGGTTAGGTGGCTTAGGTGATGCCTCATTTGGATGAGTGAGGGTTGCCAAAGTGAAATGAAGAGTGAGCTTTGCCATATGAGGAAATAATCCAATGTGGGAGAGGATCTATGTAGAATTTGCATTGAACTTGGCTCCAAATGGGTTTGGGCTGATTTTAGGTTGGCCCAAGATGTGTTTGGGTTGGGTTTGGTCAGCCTCCAATGGGCCATGGGTTGGTTTCATAAGTTTTGGCTTCATTTGGTCAAATGGGTTAATATTGGGTCATGTTGGGTTGGGTTGATGAATTGGTCAAATTGGGTCAAATCAAGGCTTGGGTTAGGTTCAAATGATGATTTAAAGAGATTTGTTTCAAGTGGTTTCAATTAATTTAGCTTAGGTTTGATTTTGGATCATTTGGATTCATATAGGTCAAATGGGCTAAGTTGACCAAATTGGCCAAATTGGCTTGGGTTGGGTGTTGGTTCATATTCAATTGGTTAATTGAAAGTGATTGTAGGCTTTGGTTAGAATCAATTAGGATTTAATTTTTATTTTGGCCAATTTAATCCTTTAGGTCAATTTGGGCTAGGTTGGGTCAAGTTGACCAATTGGTCAAATTGGGCTCAATTATGGCTTTGGTCAAGTTCAATAATCAATTTGGAATGAACTTGAGCCATTGGTTGTAATCAATTTAGGTTAGATTATGATTTGACCCATTTTGGCCTTTTAGGCCAATTTGGGTCAACTTGGGTCAAATGGACAATTGGGCTTAGTTTGGCTCAATTGGAGTTCAAGTCATGTTCAATCATTGATCATGAGTTTGTGTGAATCAATGGTTTCAGTCAATTTGTGTAGGATGAGTTTTTGCTAGTATGGGTTTCATTTGGGCTAAGGGTTGACTTGATCAAAGGACCAAGTTGACTTGGTTTGACCCAATTCAAGGTGATTGATCATCCTAGGGTGATTGTTGATCATGATATGAGGCTTGGATGGGCTTGGTTCAATCCAATTTGGGCTGGATTAGAACTTGGTTCAAAAAGATCCTTTCGGCCACTTTGAGTCAAGTGGACCTAAATGGGTCAATTGGCTTGGTTTTGGCTTGATTCATGTTTAGTTGAACTTATATATGTGCCTAGGATTGAAATATAAATTCAACTGCAATCAATTTGGAGTCTAATGGATTTTGGCTCATTTGAAGTTTTCAAGCTAAAAGGGCTAACTTGGGCTTGACTTGGGTTGACTTGAGTTTGGTTTGATGATTGCAGGTTTCATTTATATTTGGATAGATGATTGAGGGAATGACTGATGCAAGAGAAAATCTATTTGTTTTGGCTTGGTTTAGGTGGATTTGGTTAAGTCTAAGAAATTAGCTTAAAGGTATAAATTGGATTTTGGTTTGATTTTGGATTTGGTTTTGACTATTTGGATTTATATTTCATTTATATTTGGGAATATAAATGAAGATATAAATGACCCATGAGAAAATCACTTGAGTTTGGAGTGATTTGGAAGCAAATTTGACCAAGCTTATGGGTGTAGGTCAAGAGGCCTAAGAAGAAAATCAATTTAGTTTGATTTATTTTTGGTCATTGGAAGGTGGGTTTCTTTTATATTTATATAAATGAAGGAATAATTGATTTATAAGAAAATCAATCAAGTTTGGGATAACTTAGGTGGAGATTTGGCTAAGCTTATGAGAAGGGGTCATATGGCTTAGGAAGGAATTTTGGAAGTTGAATTTGATTTTGGGATTGAATTATTTGAAGTTGGATTTGAATTTAAATTTGATATTTTAATTGAAGAATTGAATTGATATTTGAGAAAATCAAATGAATTGAGATTTATTTGAATTCAGTTAATTCTAAGTCCATAAGATGAAATCAAAGGGCTTAGAAAGGGTTTTGAATTCAATCATAAGGTTCATGGAGAATTTTGAGCTTGAATTTGATCATGGGATTGATTATGAGTCTGGGAAATTTGGTTTAGATTTGGCATGAATTTGATATTTGGTTTGGGAAGGAAAGCATGGATTTAATTTAGGCTATAGGGTAAGGAAGTCTCCCTAAGTCCCTAAGGCATGACCAATCCCTATGGCTAACCCTTCTAAGGCTCTAGGCTTAGGTTAAGTGTTCACCTAATCATTAGAAGTATCTTAAGACTAAAGAACTCTTAGTCTCTATAAGATTCCTAGATCTATGATGAGGAAGTTGAGAACTCCCTCAAAAAGTGAGATCAATAAAAGACCTCCAATATGTGTGGTGTAATTGACAAGGCACACCACAGGTATTGGCGTTAACTAAGATGATCAACAATTCCCAAAGGATCATAAGCACTAACAAAAATGATCTATCCCTAAACCCAAGATGTAGACAGAATCATGATCTTAGTGAAATGTAACTCAACGTATGCCAAGGGCATAAGAGAGGGAGGAGGAATCCACTAAGGGATTGAGTATGTGAACCTTCCACTAGAGAAGTAGGTTCAGGTCATCCATAGAGGATAAGGGTTTAAATTTGATTACAATTATGATTTGGGGAGAAGATCCATTGGAGATTAGGATATATAATCTGCTGGGATGGGTGCATTAACCTTCCACTATAAAAATAGGTTCCGATTTGTTTGGGGATGTATCCACTAGAGATAAGAATTTGATTTAATTTGAAAGATTCATTTGAGTAAGTATCCACTGGGGATAATAATTTGGTTTGGTTTGATTTGATTTGTGATTATGGAGCTCCACTAGGGAGAGGATATAATTTGGTTTAAGGTGCAGTTGAGAGTATATCTATTAGAGATATGAGCTCGGATCCGCTGGGGAATAAGGTGGACTTGATTTAATGTGTTTTTTTTCTTGGGGAAGTATCTCTCGGGATAAGAATTGATTTAATATATAGATACTATCAGTGTGCGATGGATCTACTGAGAAAGGGCTACATTGGCCTTGACCTATCTCAGATTTATAGATCTAAAGGGAAAGTCTATCAGCCATCAGATAGGACTATCCAACCTAAGGGTGACTACTGAGAGAGTTCCACTAGTGACTTACCTCAACTCAAAAATAGTTAGAAATATCATTTTGATTTAAGTGGACCCTGTCGATGTGAGATGGATTCACTAAGAAGGGGCCATATCATCCTTGGCCTATCGCAGATTTACAAATCCAAAGGGATAGTCTACCGGCTGTGGGGTAGAGCTAACCAACCTAAGGGGTGTCTTTCGATGTGCAACGGCTATGCTAGGAAGAAATCATGTAGAGTTACATCTTCCAAAGTGGGGAGCAGCCACTGGGGTGATCGAGCAACAAATTGAACGACCTAAAGGCTACACTGTACAGCATGGTGCTAGATGAGAATGCATAATAGAATTACATCTTCCAAAGCAAGGACGATCGTCGGAGTGACCTATTGGTGGCACAATAAGTCAAACCTGGCCTAAGGACAACTATTGAGAGGGTGACACTTGGGACTTATTTTAACTCATGAGTAGTCAGAAGATTCCTATAGGGAGTTTTGCTGACACCGCCCTAAAGTTAGGATGCTTGCTTGGGAAAAGGTATTATTGGGGGTGTCCTCCTAATCCACATGCAAAAATATATTTTTTGTTTATATATTTGCATAAACCCTGTTGGTGTGCGAGGGACCACACTGAGAAGGGGCTTATATTAGCCTAGTCCTATCTCAGACTTGTTGGACCAAGGGAGAATCTGCATATCCATAAGACAAGTTCTCCAACCACATATGTGGCTACTAGGAAAGGGGGATTGTCCAATCCAAGAGTAACTCGGGTAGTATCTAAATGGGGTCACTAAAGAAGTGATCCAAATAGAGTGCCCACAAGGGAGGTGCTGCTAGGGGCTTTATCCTGGACCCTATAAAAGAAAGCCTATAGGTATACGGTGGCCAACTCCGAGAGAAAGCTTGTAGACTTATAGCTGTCATGAGTGGGGTATCTGTCGGGTGAGACGCTGTCAGCATAGTGAGAACCAACCAACCTAAGGTGCTAGTTAGTGTGCGACGATCAATTTAAGAAGAAGGCTTGTAGACTTACATCTTCATAGATGGAAATGATCACCGGTATAGTTTGTCATCGGCAGGACAGATGCTATCCAACCTAAGGTGATTATTAAGAGAGGAGTCTTGTGTAAGGACTAAACCTAGACTTGAAGTAGTAAAAAGTAAAGGAGCCACTGGGGGACTTACCCTAAACCTCAAATATACTCAACCCAGTTAGTGCACGATGGCTAGTACAAGAAGAAAGCATGTAGGCTTACATCCTCTTAAACAAAGTCAACATAAGGTAGCTTATGCAGTAAGGCCTACCAAACTAACATGGTGCTCGTCAGTTTGTAATGGTCAAGTTAAGAAGAAAGATTGTAGACTTACATCCTCTAAACAAGGAAGCACTAGGGTGACACACTAGGTAGGTAGTTGTCAGCCCGACCTAGAGCAGTTAATGAGTGAGTGCCACAGGGGGCTTTATCCCACATCTAAGTATCCTGAGATAAAATATATGTGTTTGTTTTATATGTGGTTGTGAGTAGTTTGTGTTGGTGTTGTGTTGACAAAGGATAGGACTCTACTTGGGTTCCTTACACCTACCCTAAACACATCATGGCGGATCCGCAAATAGAGATGTTCTCAAAATATGAAGAGATGGGATTTAAGATGAAAGGAAGTTTTATTGATAATTATTTTGAATAACATTTATTGATAATATTTCTTTAGGTAGAGCCCGTTGATTGGAAGCATAGGGCACTCTCCCTTACAATTTATAAGCTGATCAGATCCTCCTTGGTAGGCCTTTCCTCTGGCAAAAAGACCTTCCCAAGTGGGTTCAAACTTGCCTCCCATCTTTCGACACGCAACAATTGGCCTCTTTAGAACTAAAACAAGCTCTCCTACTTGAAAAGCTCTAGGATAGACCAACTTGTTATGAGCTTAAATCATTTTGGATTTGTACAATTCAAGGTTCTAGCATGCCCGTAGGTGTCTCTCCTCTAAATCTTTGAGCTCTTCTAATCGCAACTTGGTGTTCTACTCCATCATGATCTTGCTACCCACACCTATACTTAGTGATGGGAGTTGGACTTCTAATGGTAGGACTACTTCGGACCCATACACTAAGGAGAAAGGGGTAGATTGAGTTAGAGTTTTGTATATGGTGCGGTAAGCCCACAAGGCTTCAACTAACTGCTCATGCCACTGTCGCTTGTTATCATCGAGTGTCTTATTTAATATTGGATGAGAGTTTTGTTGAAGGCTTCTAAGCCATTTTCCCTAGGATAATATATGGTAGAATATCTCCAATCTATGATATGTCTCTAGGAAAAGCTATTGATTTTGGTGCTCTTGAATGCAGTACCATTATCGAATATAATTCATTAAGGCACCCTAAACCTATGTACAATATGGTTCCTAAAAAACTAGAGCACATGCTGAGTTGTGACCTCTCTGAGTGGGATTGCCTCCGCCCACTTAGAAAAGTAGTCGGAGATAGCTAAAATAAACTGATGACCCTTGGAAGAAGGAGAATCAATCAAACCCACAATGTCGATCCCCCCAACACTCAAATGGCCATGAGGCCAATGTAGGATGTAGAATGTTGGGTGACTGGTGTAAGACCACACCGTACACCTAACATTGGTGGCATCTCCTAGGTACGTCCATACAGTCTGTGATCATCAAAGGCCAGTAGTATCCTAATCTCTTGATCTTAGCTTTCATCTTCAAATTGGATTGATGCGCTCAGCATAAACTTGAGTGTACCTTGGTCACGATCTTATGAGCTTCATATTTTTCCAAACAACATAACCACATGTGATCAAACAACCACTGGTACAAGGTGTCATTCACAAGAATGTAGGAAAGGGCTCTCTACTTCACCTGATGTGCTAGTGACTTCTCTTGAGGTAGTTTGCCTATATTTAGATAATCTATGAATGGTTGCCTCCAATCTAACTCACGTCCTTTTTAGCAACAGTAACCTCCCCTTCAAGAGAGAGTCTCTCGATGAGTTCAGCATCAACAAGGGATAAGACATGTCTATTTTGGACCCTTATTGGTATAGACTCATCTTCCGGACATGCCAACTCTTTGGCAAGCTTGGCTAATGCATCTACTACTGTATTTTCTCCTCTAGGAATCTTGTAAATAGTAACCTGGGATTTGGGCTAATAACTCTATAGTGTACCTGTGGTAGTGATATAGCTTAGGCTTTAAAACTTTGTAAGACACATCAATTTGGTTGATGACTAATTGAGAATCCCTGAAGATGTTGATATCATGGATGCATAGTGTAATGACTAACTCCATACTGATAATCAAAGCCTCATATTTGGCTTTTGTTGGTGCATGGATTGGATAGAAGATATGAGAATCTCATCACATCGCAGTATGGAGTAAGGAGAACTATTCCTGCCCATGCCTTCCCTGGAAGAGTAGATCATGGTTCTTCTCTCTTTTGAAAGGAAGCTGTACCATCAAAGTACATCTCCCAGTAATGAATGCTAGTGTCCCCTATGTTCATGATTTGTTCATAGAGGAGGTCATCACTAAGTAGGGAGTCAGCATGAAGTGGGTGTGATGCTAAGAAATCTGCTAGTACTTGTCCTTTCACTGCACTAAGGGGTGCGAAAGTGATATCAAACTGTAACAAAATCATGGACCAATATCAACCATCCGGATAGCATCGACCGTGTCATGACATAATATAGTGGATTGATCCTAGAGATCAAGTTCACCTTATGAGAAAGCATGTAATGTCGTAGCTTTTGGGATGCAAAGATTAAAGCTAGGCAGTACTTTTCAATGGGTTGATAATTTTCCTTAGTAGGGATTAGACGATGATTGAGATAGTATAGTGCATTCTCTTTCCCTTCATCATTGGCTTGGGCCATCAAAGTGCAAAGGGAGTTATCTAATGTAGTAGTATATAGTATCAGTGGCTTGCCTAAAAAAAGGGGCCGCTAAAATTAGCGGCGCCATCAGGTAGTGCTTAATGTCTTCGAAGGCATGTTGGCACTTATCATCCCATTTAAACTTGGTGTCATTTCTGATAAGTGCTAAAAATGGTTGGCATCTTCCTGACAGGTTAGAAATGAAGCATCTTAAATACGCCAACCACGGTTGGAATGATCTGAGTTGAGTTAGACTTTTAGGGGGTGACATTTCTAATATCATTGTGATCTTCTCTAGATCAATTTATATTCCACGGTGCCAGACAACAAACCCAATGAATTTTCCTGAAGCTATTCCGAATGCACACTTCAGGGGATTCATTTTAAGGTTAAATTATCTTAACCATTCAAAAACTACTCTCAAGTCAAAGTGGTGGTCTTCCTTTCCTTTACTTTTGACTACGAGATCATCGACATAACATTCGACTTGATGATGAATGAGTTCATTGAAGATCCGAGTCATGGCCCACTGGTATGTAGCTCCGATATTTTTAAGGCCGAAATGCATGACCCTATCACAAAAGATTCTGATCGGGGTTTGAAATACAATGTTTCTTTCATTTTTAGGGGGCATCTTTATTTAGTTATATCTAAATGAGCCATCCATAAAAGAGAAGATTGAATGAGATCAGGCAATGTCCACCATCAATTTTGGTATTGGTAGTGGAAATTTGTCTTTTGGACATGCCTTATTTAGATCCCCAAAATTGATGCATATGTGAAATTGATCATTATTTTTCTTAATTGGAATGACACTGGACAACCAGGTAGGATATTTTTCTTCTATGATGAAGCTAGCATTGATCAGTTTCTTGACTTAAGAAATGACCTATTGTTCAATATCTAATTGCATTTTCTAGGACCTTGCTTAAAAGGGTTAGCACTATGCTCTATTGCTAGTTTATGGACTACTATGTTAGAGGATAAATTGGGCATCTCTTCATAACTCCATGCGAAGCAAACCTTAAACTCAGTCAACAGCCTAACTAAGTCATTGGTTTTAGTATCATTCAATAAAGAATTGATGTATGTCGTACACAGATTATCTTCAGTTCCTAAAGTGCCTTGAGCTCTTCAATGGTTGATTTGATATCCTCTTTGAACTCTGCCAGTGCATCTTTGACTTCAAAGTCATTTGGATCATCTGAAGTTTCTAAACACACCTCCTCATATAAGTTAGCATGATTTGAAAAGAACCTATCAGATTCCAAATGATTAGTGATGACTAGGCAATAATCATCATCATTGATTGGGCCCACTATATCAAATCCTAGTCTTGGTCTTGATTGAGGATGTTTGCTTTGGTTGTCCCATAACCTTTCAAAGTAGTCTAACCTGTATTTAAACCAAGTATGTGGAATTAATCCCTTCTTTACTAGATTAAGAATACAAGGTGAGTACCACTCAAAAGACAATTGTATTAAATCTTTAATAAATCATCCTTAAGTTCTACATCAGCTTCCTGACATGAGGATGATGCTCCCAAAAAGAATCTCTAAGTCTTCCCATCTGTGGATGACTTAGGGGCTTCCTTAACTACCAAACCTTCAACTTTTGTGAGGAAAGTGGGGTTAGAACTAAGGTTCCCAACTGATGCCTAATCATTTCATATGCAAACTTGGATACATTTATGCTTTTCTTTATAGCCCGACCTTTATCACTATCCTACTCAAGTGTCACCTTGAAAGGGATCTGCTATTGAGAAGAGCTGGCTGGTGTGCTAATCACATAAGACTCATCCAATGAATTGGATTCTAATTCTATGTGGATAGCAGGTGTACTTCTGGTGGCTGGGACATACCTCCTATTGGGTGGCCAATAGGGAGACTTTCCACCTTGAGGGTTGCCTCTGAATTGTCCTCTTCCTTTGCCTGGTGGAGGTCGAGTCATCCTACCCATATGTTCGAATGGAGTAATGAACTGTGGGTGTAATCTAATGTCAGACTCTATATCTTCCCCTGAGTCCATGTCTCGCTCTCTTTTATTTTATTTCTTCTTTCTCTTCTTTCTTTTCTTTTTCTATTTCTCTTTCTTTTTCTTTTCTTTCTTTTTATCCCACATGGGGATCTTGACTAGATTAGCAAGAATGCACTTGATGGTTTTGGGGAAGAAAATAGGTTGTATCTTCATATATTTTGACCTTATGAACTATGAAGGGTTTGAGATCTCCATTGATGCAGTACTCAATCTCACCTCTAATAAATTTTATGCACTGATGTAGAGAGAATGGAATTATGTTATTTTTATGTATCCACGATCTCCTAAGCAAAGCATTGAATGATGTATCCAAGTCTATGATATGAAACATGGCTTCAGTCTTTCAATCATCTATCTCCAATGGAAACACTATAGAGCCTAAGGCCCTCGTGCCTTATTCATTGAATCCTCTCAGCATCATCCTCTCTTTTTGGAGTTTGGAGATGTCGATCCTCAAGTAGGCAAGGGTTCTTAGACTCATAATGTTGGCTGATGCACCTTGGTCAACCAGAACTCTTGATAACCTGTATCTTCCAACATCCACTGTAATGTAAAGAGGGTGGTTGTGCTTGGTCATCCCTAGAAGCAAGTCTTCATCACTGAATGAAACTCCTAAGATGTCCTTTGAGCTATGTGCCTCCTCTTTAGTAGCGATCAGCTGAGCTAAGTATATCTTTAGATCAAGAAGAGCCTTGATTAGAGATTCTCTCATTTCTTTAGATAAGACAAGGGTACCATAAATGCTTAACTTAGCTGACAACTTTTTAAGATGCACTCGGACATTGTAATCAACTTTGACTTGGTCCTCCACAAGCATATCCATATGTGGAGCATCTTGTGGAGGGTTATCTGCTCACTGGAACTAATAACTTGTTTACCCTTATCCTAAGGTGCTACCCAAGGAGGTAGAACTTTGCCACTATGTAGGTTGACTTCATTCACTTCTTGAAATGATGAACTTGTGAAAAGTTCTACCTTCTTATCAAGTATGCCTACAACTTCTCCTATGGGATCCTTGAAGTTAGTTGACTTTAAGTTAATCTTAAGAGGTGAACCCGATTGATTCAGAAAAGGAAAGTCCGATTTTGAATCAGAAGAGAGGGAATTGGAATGACTAGAGCTATTATTATTTTTTTAGACTTGGAGAGTTTTCAAGAGGAATAAAATCTAGAGTATCATAAGTGGACAAGATGAAAGTAAAATTTTTTCATCATTAATTTCTTTTTGGGTGGAGGTACATGATAGAAATCCAACAAATTAAGCAGATTAAGGGAGTTAGTGCCCATGTCTGCGGATACAATGCTCCTACTGGTAGAAGAGCTAGTAGAGGAAGAGATAGTAGCTGTAACGGTGGATGGAGTGCTAGACTCATATGGTGGTTACGCTACTGAACTATCCCGGGCAAGTAAGGTGAGCTGCTGCTAGGTTGTCACCTTCTTCAAGTTGTCTTTCATAACTTGCAAACCTTCCTTGATGTTGGAGGTTTGAGCTACCTCAGGCACCTTTAAAGAGAGTTTCTTGATCTTAGAAACTACTTTTTAGAGGTTCGGGATAAAGTAATATCCCAACCTTCTTTTGTCTTAAGAGGATCGTAAGTATCCCCAAGAATTATCCTAATAGAACTGGATGGTTGTTCTAATAAGTATTTCTTAGGGATAACTATAGTGCCTAACTTGTAGTTACGCTCAAGCCAGTCCTTAAAAATAATACAATCCTCTAAGTCATGACTAATCATGTAGTGGTAGGGGAAATAGTTAGGAGCATTACTCTTGCTCACTTCATCCGGCCTCTTGAGCTCTGGTAATTGAAAGTCAGATTTCTTTAAGAGATTCTTAAAGATTTTCCTAACTACCTCCCTCTTGAATAAATATGGATTTAATCTATTGACAAGAGTAGGTGGGTAATAGCTACCTAGTGGTGAATAAGAGTACCGCTACTGGGTATGCTGCTAAAGTGGTAGGAATGGTCATTATGGCTGATAGCCAATATGATGGCCGAGGTGGTGGCAGAGGAGGTGGAAAAGGAGGCTACTAACTCGGGGTCTCTCATACTGGACTCTGGCTAGCTACTTCCCTCTATCCACTGACATAACTGTCTCTGGCTTCTTCTCGAACACCTTCTACGGCTTTCGCTTAGATGATTGGTTGGGAAAGGGAAACTGTTTGGCTTTATCTTGCAGGCTAGCCTTCTTTTTGATTAGTTTCTCAGATGTCCAGATGGTAAATCCCTTAAGATGAAGGCAACTAGGCCATGAATATTCTTGAGAAGAATCTCAATGGCATGTTGTTCAGACAACTGCGGCTTGTATTTTATGCTCAGGTTGCACCACTTGAGAATATAATCAATAAGGGACTCATTGGAAACTTGCTTCGCTACAACGAGGTTGCCTATAGTCACTCTTTGTTGAGCTCTAGCAAACCTCTTGATGAAGAGGTGCTCCAACTCAGCAAAAGTCCTAACGAAATTGTTGGGCAGTTCGGCATACCAATCAAATGCAATCTCTATTAGGCTACTGACAAAGAGTCTAAATAAGAGTGTGTCACTGCCACTGGCATTGCAAAAGTTAGCTCTAAAATGTGCAATATCCTGAAGCAGGTTCTCACTGCCATCAAAGATCTTGTAGGAAGGCAGCACAAAACCCTTGGGTATTAAACTACATCGAATTTCTCCGGGTATGGTCTACCCTTTGGAATGGATGAACTCCCCTAGCTTGTGCCATCACTTCCCTCACCTACTTCTCTACCATATGCTTGATATCATGCATGGAGGTGCCATCTATAACCTTCCTATGCAAGCTACCAGCATCATCCTCTACTAGGAGTACACCTAGGATGGTCTAAAGTATGTACCAACTCTAGTCTATTAGCTACCATGGGAGAAGGCTGTGAAACTAGGGCTGAGGTCTGCAATGCTAAAACCACTGCCATCAACTACTCTACTTTCTTCTCCATCTTGTCAATGTGATCATCCCTCTGTTTGAGCTGGTAAAGGAGGTATTGAGTCGAGTGAGAATGTCACCTTCCTCGAGCATGAAACCTTCTTGTCTAAGATGATCCTGCTATAAGGATCCCAATGTGTCAACCATGTGGACCTCAGCTGTGTCATCCAACATGTCATTCTCATCAGGGTCAAAGCAAACTCTATCCTTCTCCTGATCTGAATGGTCACTCCAGAGAATTTATCTTTTCTTGGCAAAGTAGTCTGCTAATATGTCATCTATTGATTGATCTACTATGTCTGGCTGGACCGGTATGAACACCCACTGACGGCTAACCGTAGGGCTGCTCATCTACCTCTATGCACCGAATGTTGCCTACTTTCAGGACTTCCTCACTGGGAGGGTCAACTGTCATGGGGACCATGTCTATATCCCCTCCCCTCTCTCCTTCTGTCTATGGTGGTGGTGATGCGATAACGATGCTCTTGGGTCACCACTCCTTCCTAACCACAGCTGAGGTAGAGGGTCGAGTGGGGGAGCTCGATCTCACCTCAACAGGTGGAGAGGATGGTGTCTTCTGAAGCTTGGCTAGAGTGGTGGATGTTGTGGCAACATGTGATGGTGCGAGAGCGGTGTGATGGCAACCTGACGCCTCTCAACGGAGATCTCTCCTCTCATTGGTGTGCTAAGAATAATATTGTCAATGATCGGCCCAATAGAACAGCGATCAAAGAAATACTCAGACAGGGCAGTAGCATACCTCCATCTCTCTCTCTCTCTCTCTTGCTCATCTGGGCTTATACTCAAGCCTCCATGGCTCTCTCCCTATGGATCTGACCCCTAACACTCCTAGGGATCATGGACCTCAAATCAAGTAATATATCAAAATCCAAGCATTTGTAAGCTCTGTTGACCTGACAAAGAATAATCCTAAGTCTAGCATAGGGCCTCCTATGCTCCGTAGCTAGTAAAAGTATGCTGGTGGTGGAGGTGATGCGATCCTTTTGTAATCCTCCTCTTCATCTTAGGCCAAGAGGGGTGAAACCTACTACCACTCAAAAGTGGTGAGGTCTCATGGGGAGAACCCTCCTTGGCTATATGGGAAGCAACATCGAGCTCCCTAGCTACTCGCTCATGGTCCCGCTTGACCTTCCTATTTTTGTTGTGACATTGGGTGTGGGTGAGCAAAGCAGAGTGAGAATTGGAACCTACCTCGAAGGAAGGGGAGACTATCTCGGAGGCCAAGATAGCCTTACCCTTTGGGGTAACCAAAGAGGAGGTAGCAGCTCTAACTTGAGCTAAGGTAGGGGCAATTAACTAAACCCATGCTGAAGCAACTAGTACTAACACTGACATTGAACGGGGTGTGGGAACCACCGCAGTCTTCCTCTTCAACAAGAGGAACTCGGAGTCAAATGGCATGTCAAAGAGGATAATTGGCGTATGTCTATCCACCTCCTCCCTACTAATAGTTGTGAGTACTGTCTCCTCATAAGTAATCCAGACTCCCTCTAAACCATTGGATAAAGTTAATTAGATGTGTGGCAGCAGTCAGGGTAAGATTGTCCTAATCTAAGGCTAGATCCACACCGAAGGAAAAATAAATAAAAGCCATGATCATTACATTGGTAGGATGAAAAGGCGTGCTAAAATCGCATTTGTTTGAAATATGGCGAGTCGACCCTTGATTTATCTTTAATCATTGACTTCTAAACTTAATTTTGAATTTGAACCCACACTTAACAAATTTATGTATTGTGGTGTTTATTTTTATTTTATGTATGTGTGTGGGGGGGGACACCACGCAGATCTGAGGGTGTACTTCTTGAGGTGATCGGGTACGACATTAAGGAATAGTACACTTTCTCGAAAGATAGAAATCACTACCCTACGATGAACTTAATCACCTAATAAGGATTCCTAAGGCGTGATGGGTCTTCGAATGTACCAAAGATTTTTTCTTTACTTTACATGGATGAATAAAGTAGGGTTTATTTAAATCGGGTTCTAAAGTTCCTTATGGGGGAAAGCCCCCATAGTTAATTACATTCTAAGTTGAGTTCCTTAAGAATACTCTAGATTAAAGTAGGCAATTATTATCTCTAAAGATTTCAAAGATAGGACTATTAATAAATTTGCTATGTTTAGAAAATCAAGTGTGATAGATCAAAAGAAGAGACTTACTTATCGAAGCCAAAGGAGATGAGTAGGGAACACTCATGATACTAGGACAGCCTAGTGAGCATTCTAATCTATCTTATGGTTGGGCTTTATATAATTAAAATTGAGGAGAATTATGTATTTGTGTTGAAATTTATTAGAAAGTTAGGACTTATAATCCCACAACATAAGATTATGAAAATGCCTAAGAGGTGAGGATTTATTCTTATAGCCCAAGGGAAAATAGCAACCTTAGATCTTAAATCTAGGGAGCTTTAGCGAGTGCCAAAGCACATCCTAAATCTAAGGTGAAAATGGGTATCTTATTTACCTCCATAAGGGAGGGTAAATCACCCGACTGCTGGACTTATTACCGCCTTGAGTGGCAGTCAACTAATTCCTCCTACATTTTAAAACCATGTGGTCAGGTCATATGTTTTGCAAGATGGTCAAGATGTTATTATTTAGAAAAAAAACTAAAGTCCTTAAACCCACTCCCTAAGAAACTAGAACATTAGTGGTATGAATGATGACTTAGTCTAATGCAAATTTTATCAAATTTTATTTAATTTTGGACTCTTCATTTTGACAAAGGCTATAGGATTTTTATATGTCTAAATGCATGATGAAATAGGGTTATTAGCCAAATCAAGAGAGAAAAATAATAGGTCGGTGTGGTCGAGTATGGTCGTACAACCCAAAAAAAGAAATGGGTGTCTTCATAATTAGAAAAATTAATAAATGTTATGGGGGTGTCTTCATATCTTCATATCTCCTCCATTTCTTCATTTGGATTTTCTTGCTTCAAAAGCATCACGGGGTCTCCCAGACAAAATTCTAGCCAGCTCTGTTACATCAAAATAGAAAAAGTATATCTAACTACACTTGAAAAATAAGTGTTAGCTAAACACACCATACAACCCAAGCGGTTATATATATAATTTAGACTTAGCACCATGCACATGGGTAACCAAGTCCATATATCATAATTTAGATTATGCTTAGGAGTTAAGCAACATGCAAAAGAGAGCATTTATATTTACTTTAAGTGTCATTTAAGCATAATATCCTACATAAAATATGATTAGGCTAATCACAGCCTAGCAACTAGTCTACAGAGCATACACCTTAACATCCAGTCTACAATAATACATCATAAAATAAACATATATCAAAGCATGCACCACCCTAACATAAAGCTATAAATGGTGAATTAATCTAACGTGTGAGTTTTAAGGCTTGTGTGGTATGTTCTAACTAGGATTTAGAGTTTTCATTCTTTAAGTGTGAAGGACATTTAATTATAAAAGGTGGTTTCACTCTAAGTGGTTTAATTGATTTATAAATTTTACTTAGTGTAACCTTTTGTTTCATTTAATTTACACTTAACAACTAAGTGTTATAAAGAGAAGAAAAGAGAGGATCACTCTCTTTCATCCCTACCTTAAGTCACATCTAAAGCCAATTAATTAATCAACTCTCTTTAGTGAATGGCTTATTACATATTTTAATTAGTCCTAGGTTTAGGTTCACTTTAAATAATATCATTCATTAAGAAATTCATCTTAAGATAGTTGGAATAAACTATTATCACACATGTTTATTCATTTATTTCCATTATATATATAGTATGCATATGATTAAGTCCTAAACATACATATACATGAAATTTGTATCTTAACATACTAAATGATGAAAGTAAGCACATGTACTTGGAATTGATGTTTCATTTGGTTGAATTATTTTATTATATTGATTGAAAGCTCTATCTGAATTCTTACACAAAAGCATAAGAGTAGAACTCCAAATCATATGACTAAATAATCCAACAACTTGAAAAAATATGAATGCGTGTATTTTTAATAGAAAGAGGGGGTTTTCATTCATTAGCTAAGTACACATTCAAATGTATGAAAGTTTTAAGCAAGTACGCTGCCATTGTTCTGCACCAGGGGAGTGAGGTAGGAACCTCCTTGGGGCTACTTAAATCCATGCATCCCCGGGATGTCCAGACTAATATACCCGCTATTCTTAAATGCATATGGATGTATAAATAACTATAAGTATAGGAAAACCATGCAAAAGTAGAGTTTGATTTATTAAATCTATTTTTGTAAATGAATTAAAGTTGTATCTAAATTCTAATATCAAAGTGCATAAGAATGAAATCAAACAGGTACATCACCATTATTCTGCTCTAGGGGAGTGAGGTAGGAACCTCCTTGGGGCTACTTAAAGCCTCACATCCCCAGGATGTCCAAATTAATTTACCCATTAAAATTCAAACTTATGCAAGTTAACATATGAATGTTAGAAAGAGACTTTACTTCATACACTAAGCTTATATTCACATGCATCTCCTTTGTATGTGTAATTAAAGTCACATATATATATATATTATTATTCATTAATAAGCTTTTAAAAATACATTTGAGATTTAATAGTGATAATAGCCACACATATTTCTAATTAAGTCGACACATGCATATTTGACATAAAGGAAATCATTTTATTTAATTAATTTTTGAAAGAAATGAATACATGACCACAAGTGGCACACAACAGTTTAACATGATTGAAAATAAATAAAGCAACACAAGCATGAAATTTCATTCAACCCAACTAATTCCTAAGGATAATCATATTAAATAAGCTTAAAATAAACTAAAGTTTCTTAAAGCCATTTTTGATCTTCGTGTTTGTTTTGATTTAAGAGATATGAAAGAGGTTTGTTAATCCTAATCCCATTCCCCATGTGTGAGTTAATGTAATTTAATGAAAAGTAAGTATATTGATTTTATGGCTTAATTAGGTTGAGCTTTGGATTAAATCAATTAATTAAACCCTTACCTATATCACCTTAAGTTAATTAACTAATTAATGATGAGCCAACATGATATGCAACCACATGAAAAGTAAATTAGCAATGCTTCTAAGAAATGAAAGGGGCCTAATGCAATTGGCTCATAATTAATAGTTAATTAAGCTTAAATAACTCACTTAATTACTTTTATGCTTTTATCACACATATGAGCTGACCATAATTTCATTAACTCTCTCTTTAAGTTATTGAACACCCAAAGAGCTACCCAAGAATTAACTAGGAAAAATAGGTTTAATTAAGTTAATTAAGTTCAATAATTATCTAATTAAATCCTAATTATCCTTAATCAAAAATATGAAATGGACTTAGGGAAAGAGACAAAGAAGGAAGCCTAACTCTCAATCCCTAAATCTTTTCAATTATTAATTAAAGTTCAGATGTAATTTGGGTTTTGATTGATTTAATTAATTAAATAATGAGTCTTAATTAATTAATTTTAATGAGGGAATGAAGAAGACTTAAGGAAAAGATTGGAAGAGGGGTCCCAATCCATTTCCTAAGTTTCTCCACTGTTAACAAAGGCTAATGAACTTAATTAATGGATCAATTTACTATTCATTTTATTAATTATCATTAATTAATGTAGAAGAATAATTAAGGCTTAATCAATCAATTTCTCTAATTACTGATCTAATAAATTCCAAGAAAAATAGGGGAGGCAGAGGTCATCCCCCTAAACATATCTAAAAAGTTTGAAATTAATTGGATAATTAATCAAAGAGTAAATAGGCTAATTAAATTTTTAATTAAATCTTAATTAAGTAGAAATTATTATTCAAAATTAGTTAATAATTGGATTCTCCTCTGAAATACCTTTAAAATGAGTCCTCATTTTCAATTTATAGATTTTTTAGGATTAATTATGAATATTAGAAGTTTCAGCCTTAAAAATAGATTAATTAAGCCTGATTAACTCCCTAATCCCATCACGCCATGTGGTGGCTAATGCGGTGTGCTTTCCCCGTGGCGCGATGGGATAGGCAATTTAAGTTGTCAAATCGGGATCTTTGACTCATTAGTGGATGTGCTTTCCATGGACCCGATCTAAGATCGGGTGATCAAATCCGTTAAGGATTAACTCTGGATCTAATGTGACATTATCCACTCCAATCATGCGGAATAGATGACTCGTGATCTGTCTCCTTTGTGAATGGCAAAAGATGGATATTGTCCATCTTTCTCCATTCGATCTGAGCTCACCAAAGCTCGGATTTGGATCAAATTGATCCCACACCATCAGGAGAAGAAAACAAACACATCCAATAGTCAAGATCGACCCACATGAAAATTTTCTTCATAAAGGCCCATAGAAAATTCACCTAAACTATCGTTTTGAGGAATTACCTCAACAGAGCTAATGTCTGGCAATGGGATCGACGAAGGTAGCTTCGCCTAGTTGAGGCAAAGCTCTATTGAGAAGCTTATACCTCAATTTGAAGTGAGCCATTAGGATGATCAATCCATGCATGTAGGAGCTTCGGCTCTGATCGAACTCAAACCTTCGTGGCTTGGAAGCTTGGGAAATGACTTAGTATTGCTCGACGAGGTGTGGTGATGGTGTGTGGAAAGTTGATTGAGCTTTGGAGAAGGATTGAGATAAGGGGACTTCAGATTGGCCTCTCCTATTTTGACTGAGCATGGGAGAAAGAAATGCGAGCTTGGGAGGCTTTGGAATGCTCTGAGGAGGGTAGTGGGATTTTGTTTCTCACTTGTGGGCTCAGCGTGTTTGAATGGTGCCAAATCTCATTTGAATTAAAGGGGTAAACCCCTCAATTGGCAAGGAAGGATGGATGGGATGGTCTTGCTCCTTTCGGCCGGCAGCCACTGTTAGGGCTCCAGAGAGGTCACACTCATGTCCACGTGGCTCGGCATGAGTGGAGGAGGTAATGGGAGGCTGCCCAAGGGTTGGTGTGCAATGGTTTCTTGGCTTGAATCCATGGGGTGCTTAGTTTGCATGGGAGGTGAGTCAACTCACCTCCCATTGGTCCATGGCCAACCTAGGGTGGGTTAAGTGAGCTAGGTGGGTCATGTGGAGCCTCACTTGAGTGTTTTGAGGGCTGTCGTGGTGATGGGGGAGTTGACCTTACTTTTTAAAGGGAGAATCCAATGGAAAGAGGGCTTGTCCAATGGTTAATCCCCTTGAGTGGGGTCCACTTTACTTTGGGCTGATTTAGGAGTGATCTAGGACTAGTTTGGGTTAGGTTTGACCAGATCCTAGGGTCCCATGGGTTGGTTTTGGGTGCTTTAGCTTCGATTGGTCAAATGGGTTCATGTTAGATTTGGTTAACCAATTGGTAAAATTGGGTCAAACTAAGGCTTGGGTTAGGTTCAAATGATAATTTGAAGAGTTTTGGTTCAAGTGGTTTTGATTAATTTGGCTTAGGTTTAATTTGGCTCATTTGGTTTCAAATAGGTCAAATGGGCTAAGTTCACCAATTTCAATTTGACCAAATTGGGTTGGGTTAGGTGTTGGTTTATGTTCAATTGGCTAATTGAAATTGATTGTAGGCTTTGGTTTGGTTTAATTTTGGTTTAATTTAGATTTTGGCCAATTTGACCTTTTAGGTTAATTTGGGAAAGGTTGTGTCAAGTTGACCAATTAGTCAAATTGAGCTCAATCATGGCTTTGGTCAAGTTCAATAAATGATTTGGAATGAACTTGAGCCATTGGTTGCAATCAATTTGGATTAAATCATGATTTTACCCATTTTGGATTTTTAGGCCAATTTGGGTCAACGTAGGTCAAATGGCTAATTGGACTTGGTTTGGCTCAATTGAGGGTTTGATCATATTCAATCATTAATTATGAATTAGTTTGAATCAATGGTTTTAATCAATTTGGTATATGGTGGGATTTGGCTAGTTTGGGTTTCATTTGGGCTAAAGGTTGACTTGGTAAAAGGACCAAGTTGACTTGGTTTGACCCAATTCAAGATAGTTGAACACCTATTGACCTCACTTTTGGAGTGAACTTTAAACTTCTCCATCTTAGACATAGGACTCCTCAAGACACTAAGAGTTCCTTATTCTTATGACACTTCTAGTGATTAGGTGAACACTTAACCTAATCTTAGAGACTTAGAAGAGTTAGTCATAGGAATAGGTTAATGCCTTAGAGATTTAGGAGGACTTGCCTACCCTATAGCTTAAACCTAATCCTTGCTTTCTTCTTTCAAATCAAACTTCAAATCCAAACCTCAAATTCAAATCCAAATGCAAATCAAATTCCAAAATTCAAATCATGAATCAAATCCAAATCAAATGATTGAAACCCATGATTGAATTCAAAATCCCAAAATCTTTCCTAAGCCCTTTGATTTCATCTTATGGACTTAGCTCAAACCAAATCCAAATCACTCCAAACTCAAATGATTTTCTTATAACCCATTTATATCTTCATTTATATTCACAAATATAAATGAAGTATAAATTCAAATAACCAAAACTAAACCAAAAATTAAGACAAAATTCAATTTATACCCTTTCAAGCCAAATCCTTGAACTTAGCCAAATCATTCTCAAATAAATCCAAACCCTTGGATTTTCTCTTCAAAAAATCATTCCTTCAATCACATACCCAAATATAAACATAAACTACAATCACCAAACCAAAATCAAACTAACCCAAGTCAAACCCATGTTCATCCTTTTGACTTGAAAGTGTCAAATGAATCAAAACCTATTTGACTCCAAACCACTTGCAATTGGATTTATATTTCCCATAAGTCCATATGTGAGTTCTACCAAACTTGAATCAAGCCTTGATCAAGCCAATTAACACATTTAGGCTAACTTGACCCAAAGTGACCTAAAGGACCTTTTTGAGCCAAATTCTAATCCAACCCAAATTGGATTGAACTAAGCCCATCGAAGCCTCACATTGTGATAAACAATCATCCTAGGATGATCAATCACTCAAATTGCATCAAACCAAGTCAAACCTAGCCTTTCACCAAGTCAACACTTAGCCCAAATGAAACCCAAATTAGCCAAAATTCACTATAAGCTAAATTGATTGAAACCATTGATCTAAACCAATCCATAATCAATGATTGAACATGATCAAGCCATCAATTGAGCCAAACCAAGCCTAATTGGCTACTTGACCTAAGTTGACCCAAATTGACCTAAAAAGTCAAAATGGGTCAAATCTTGATCTAAGACAAATTAATTGCAATCAAATGATCAAATTCATTCCAAATCACTTATTGAACTTGATCAAAGCTTCAATTGACCAATTATACCCAACCTAGCCCAATTGACCATGAACCCAACTTAACCTAAAAGGCCAAATCAACTTGAAACCAAATCAAATCAAAATTGATTGAAACCAAAGCTTGAATACATTTCAAATGATCAACCAAGCCTAAACCAACCCATGACCTAACCCAATTGGGTCAAATGGGTCAAATTGGTCAACTTGACCCGTATGACCTAAATGAACCTAAATGAACCAAAAACCATATCTAAACTAAGTTGAACCAAACCAATGATACCCATAAGCTCCAAATGATCATTTGAACTTGATCTAACCCATGATTTGACCCAATTTGACCAATTGGTCAACTTAACCCAACTTAACCTAAATGGGTCAAGTTGAGCCAAATCAAATCAAATAAACTCCAAATCACTTAAAAATTGGCCCAACCCATTTTTGAATCATTTCAAATCTATCCAAATCAAAATCATGGCCAAATAACCACTTTTCTCTTATGTCAAAGGGTATCCTATGACCAAATTCACTTAGAATTTGGTCATTTCTCTCTCAAAACCACTTGGCATCCTTCCATTGGTCCACATGGGCACCAAGGGAGGTGGTGAACATGGCCCAATGAGCTTGGGTCAGCCATGACCCAAGGCAATGCCAAACTGACCTCCCCAATGGCATTTCAACACTTGGATTGCCAAATGCACTCACCTAGCACATGGGCATCCACTCTCCTTCACTCCACTACCAAAAATGACCCATGTGGGGTATTTTGCAGCTCAAACTGTGCCTCCAATCCATGTCATTGATCAAAAATGGCAAAATATCCTCTCACCATCCGATCCAAGGAGGGGGAGATATACCCCCTCTCATTCCCACCCAAACCATAAGCAATCATTTCCTCAGAGCTAGAGAGGTTGAATCGAAGCCTCCCCAAGCTTTTCCAAGCCATTCCTGAGCTCCCCCATTTCTCATTCTCAGTTTTACTCAAAGCAAAAATATGGGTGGTGAGCTCAAATTCCAACTCATCCAATTCTCAACCAAAATCAAATTAACTTTGCACACACCATCAGTGGACTTCGTCGAACTCAATCAAGTAATTTCCCAAGTCTCCAAGCCACGGGAAGCACCACTTCGATCAAGGTCGATCACCATTTGAAGGGGAGCTTGGTCAACCGAGCAATCTACTTCAAATCAAGGCTGAATTCCTTCAACAGGGCTCCATCGCTACTAGATGAAGCTACCTCCTCCGTTGGAAGTGCTAGTAATAGCCTCCAACGAGGTAATTGCTTGAAATCGTAGCCATAGAAAAATTTGATTGGTCCTTTTTGAAGGAAATTATCACCCCTTGAAATCTTGACCGTTGGATGTGCATCCCCCCTCCTTCTGAAGGTGTGGGATCATTTTGATCATAATCCGAGCTCGGGTGAACTCAAATTTAACGAAGAGAGACAAACGGTGTTCGTCTCTCATCGCTCGTGAAGGAGAAGGATCACACGTCATCCATTCGGTGTGATTAGAATGGACGGTTGTGATAAGATCATGCTAGATCCCCTCTGATTTATTCCTAAATTGTGAGATTAATCTCAGCCATCCGATCTTAGATCAAATCGACCCATAGAGAAGATGCGTCCGCCGCCAACTGACTCGGTCGACTGATGTGATAACTTAAATAACTTATCCTATCGTGCCACATGGAAAGTGTATCACATCAGCACACCGCGTCAGCTGCCACGTGGCCCAATGGGATTAGGGGGTTAATTAGGCTTAATTAATCTAATTTTAATGGTGAAACTTCCAAAATTCATAACTAATTATGAAAATCTCAAAAATAAAAATAAACACTCATTTTAAAGATAATTTTGAGGATAATAATATAAAATTAAAATTAATTAATTTTGAATAGTGATTTTAACTCAATATGGGTTTTATTAGAAATATAATTAAGCTAATTACTCTCTAATTAATCCAGCAATTAATCCTAAACTTTTTGAGATTAATTAGTGGGATGACTCTGCCTCCTATAATTTTCTTAGAATTTATTGCTTGATTAATTATGATAATTACTTATTTCATCCTTAATCACTCTCTTAATTAATTAAATGATTAATTAACATATTAAATAGTGATACATTTATTAATTAAATGATTAATTAACATATTAAATAGTGATAAATTTATTAATTAATCTTGCTAATCATCATGAAACAATGAATGGACATAAGGAATGAGATTAGGACCTCTTTTCCAATCTTTTCCCCTAAGTCTATTCTATTTGGATAGACACTTAATCATTTGCAATTAATTAATGGCTTAATCACTTCATTAAATAATTAATTAATCAAACTCAAAACCAAATCATTCTAGACTTAATCACTCAATTCTTGGGTAGATTCTTAGGTGTTTAATAACCTAAGAAAATTCCAAAAGAAATTATCATCAAACTACATATGTAGGAGGATTATAAAAGTACTTAATTAAATCCTTTAGCTTAATTAACCAATAATTTTGAGCCAATTGCATTAGGCCCCTTTATTTTTTAGATGCATTATTGGTTTAATTTTCAAGTGGTTGCATATCATATGTTGGCTCATAATTACTTGGATAATTATGTTAAAGTGGTATAGGTAAGGATAATTAATGGATTTAATTCATACATTAACCTAATAAAAACCTAAAATCAACCTATTTATTCTAAATTAAACTAGATCAATTTATTCATGGGGAACTGGGTTAGGATTAGCAAACCTTTCTCACATTTCCTAAGTCAAATCAAATTCAAAAAAATAAAAATCTCCTTAAAGAATTTTGATTCATTTTAAATGATCTTATTTTATAGGATTGTCCTTATGAATTAATTAGGGTAAATGAAGTCATGTGTTTACATTCCTTTATTTCTTTCCAACCATGTTAAATATTGTTTGTCATATGAAATCATGCATTCATTTCTTTAAAAAAAATAATTAAAGAAAATATTTCCTTTTGTGTTAAATTGCATGTGCTAGCTAAAATTAAGAATATGAGTGGCTATTATCACTATTAAACTAAAAATTATTTTTCAAAACTTATAAATCAAAGATTATAAATGAAGTGATGCTATTTATAAATATTTAAAAGCATGCATGTAATGATAGAATAAGATGTGTATTATGAAGTTCTCTTTCCTTCTCTTAATATGGATTCACATAGGATTTGCAAGTGTATATTTCATTTGAAAAGAACACAACACTTTCCTAAATCTATTCCTATGCATCTCTATGTTTAGACTTAGGAAGCACCTTCTTATTACATATGTAAATCTTACAACCAACTCAAACTATAATCTCTTGCAAGATTCTTTATCCATTTGATTCTTTTTGTACATCTACATGTATAAAAGTGTTATATCGGTCACGGACATCCCGATGCTTTAAGTAGCCCCAAGTAGGTATTGTACCTTGCACCCCTAGTGTAGAAAATAATGGCGACGTACTCACTTATAACTTTTATACATATGGATGTGCATTTAGCTAATGGATAAAAGAATCCCTCTTTTCTACTTAACAAAGGCATGCATTAATGGAATATTCAGATTTTCAAACCACATCTCTTTGCATTCATCATCAAGGTGTGTTAAGATTTGCATTGCACGTATAGGTATGCTTAGGATTATTCATATGCATGATATACATGGTGGAAAGAAATGAATGGGTGTGTGTTATGTGATTGTAATCCACCCTAACTAATCTTAAGAGGCCTTTTTTATTGAATAGTACTATTTAGAAAGAATCTAAACTTAGGGTTAATTAAAAATACATAATAAATTATTCACTAAAGGAAATTCATTAATGAATCTACCTAAGAAATGCTTTAAGGTATGGATGAAAGATAGCTCTCTTCTCTTTTCTTCTCTTCATAACATTTAGTTGCTATGTGTAGGTTCATTCAAACCAAATCAAATCACCAACTAAAATTGACAAACCAACTAAATCACTTAAAATAAAACCACCATCTAAATTAAACCTCTCACACTTAGAAAATTCCTACCTAAAAGCGTAGATAACACATGCCACACAAACCTTAAATGGCACACATATTAGGCTAAGTCACCACTTTTAGCTCTATGTTAGGGCGGTGCATGATTTGATGTATGATTTTATTTTATGGTGTAATGTTTTTGATTGGATGTTAGGGTGTATATGCAGTAGACTAGATGATAGGGCGATCTTAGCCTAATCATATCTTCTATAGAATATTGTGCTTAAAGGGTGCTGTAATAAAAAAATATAAATACTTTTGGCTTATACCCCTAAGCATAATCCAAACTAGGAAAGGTGGGCTTGGTTACCCATGTGTGGGGTGCTAAGTCCAAAATTATTCCTATAACTGCTTAGGTTGTATGGTGTGTTTAGCTAATATTTGTTTTAAAGGTGTAGCTAGATTTACTTTCCTCCATTTTAATGCAATTTTTGCATTAGGATTAGGATAAGTGTTATGGAGACTAAGGTGAACATTGGTTATAAGACCATGTCTTATATACCATGTGAATCCTTGGAGCAAACTACATCCCAAGTCAAACTAAAAGAAAGAAAGAAATGGAGCCAATCAAAAATAAAGAAATGAAGGGCAAGGAGTGAAGAATGGAGGATGAAGACCCCCATAACACTTATCATTTCATTATTGTAATTATTCTTTTGTAATCCAGGTTGTATAAGGGTAGAGCTCGGCTACCCAATTTTCTTTTCGGGTTGTGCGGTGGAACCCGACTATATCAGGCCTCTTATTCTTTTGTGCTAATTTTATAAATTGATTGATATTTTATTTATGATTGTGCAATTAGGATGGCATGATTTCTCTATTTTATTAATTATTTGATGGTTGTTGAATGGCCTGGATGCGATTAGGCTCTTAGAGAAAAATAAATCTTCTATCTAATTAATCAACTCAAAATTAAACTAAATAATTCATAACCTCACCTAAAGTCTAGGACATAAATCAAGATAATAAAAGAATTAACATTCCCTTAGCTCGATGTTGTATGTCTCATATGATGCATAAATCATATTGTCTCACTCTTGCTAATGGAGGGCTTCCACCTTTGCCAGAGAGAATGGCTTGATCTTTGAGAGCCATGGTGGAAACACACCTCTCTCTCTTTCTGATTTTGGCCCAAAACTGATTTTTTCATGCATTAGGCATATAAAATCCCATAACCTATGTCAAATGAAAGTGTCCAAAAATTTAAAAAAAAAAACTTGACAAAATTTGCATTAGATTAAGTCATGAATTCATGCCCTTCATGATCTAGTCTCTCAAGGAGTGAGTTTAAGGACTTAGTCTCCTTTCTAAATAAATAACAACTTAGCCATCTTGTAAAGTATAAGACTTGCCTACATGTATTTAAAATCATAGGAGGAGTTAGTTGGCGACCACCGGCAAGAAGTCAATGGTTCATCCTCTTTTGTGGAGATAAACCATATACCCATTTTTCACCTTAGATTTAAGTCGTGCTTTGGCCCTCACCAAAGCTCCCTAGATTTAGGATCTGAGGTTGTTATTTCTCTTTGTGGGCTACAAGCATAAATACTCACTTCTTAGGCATTTCTATAATCTTGTGTTGTGGAATTGTAAGTCCTAGATTTCTAATAAAAATTCAACTCAAACATATAATTCTCCTCAATTATAAAAATATAAAGCCATACAATAGGATAATTTGGGATGCTCACTAGGCTTCCTAGTATCATGAACATCCCCTACTCATCTTCTTTAGATTTGATAATAACTCCCTCCTTTTGCTCAATCCCACTTGATTTTTTAAGAAAATAGTCAATTGATTGATAGTCCTATCTTTGAAATCTTTGGAGACAATGATCATTTACCTTAATCGAGAGTATTCCTAAGGAATCTCATACTTTAGGATGTAATTAACTATGGGGGCTTACCTCCATAGGGAACTTAACAAACCCAGCTTAAAATAAACTCTGCTTTACTTTTCCATATAAAGTAGAGGAAAGATCTCTAGTACATTCGAAAACCCATTAGCCTTAGGGGTCCTTATTAGGTGATTAGGTCCATTGTAGGATGGTGACTTCTATCTCTCGAGATAGTACATCATTCCTTAATGTCATACTCGATCACCCTAATGAGTACATATGAATCTACGTGATGTCACACATTCATTCACTCCAAAATAAAACACCACATCACCATAAGATGATTATTGATCATGATATGAGGTTTGGATGGGCTTAGTTCAATCCAATTTGGGTTTAATTAGAACTTGGCTCAAAAAGGTTCTTTAGGTCACTTTGGGTCAAGTGGACCTAAATGGGTCAATTGGTTTTGTTTTAGCTTAGTTCAAGTTTAGTTGAACTTAAAAATGAGCCAAGGATTGAAATATAAATCCAACTACAACAAATTTAGAGTCTAATGGATTTTAGCTCATATGATAATTTCAAGTTAAAAGTGGTCAACATGGGATTGACTTGAGTTCACTTAGATTTGATTTGTTAATTATATTTTATATTTATATTTGGATAAGTGATTGAAGGAATGATTTATTCATGAAGAAATGCATGGGTTTTGAGTTAATTTGGATATCATTTGGCCAAGTTCAATAAATTTGCTAAAAAGGATAAAATTGGAGATTTAATTTGGGTTTGGTTTTGGCTATTTAGATTTATATTTCATTTATATTTTTGAATATAAATGAAGATATAAATGATTCATGGAAAAATCACTTGAGTTTGGAGTGACTTGGAAGCAAATTTGACCAAATTTAAGGATGAAGGTCAAAAGGGCTTAAGTAGGGAATTAATTTATTTTAATTTATTTTTGGTCATTGGAGGGTCGATTTTTATTATATTTGTGAATATAAATGAAGGAAAAATTGATTTATGAAGAAATTAATTGATTTTGGGTTGATTTAGGTTGAGATTTGATTAAGGTTGTGGAGGTAGGTCCATATGGCTTATGAAAAGTCTTGATCTTGTTTTATTTAGTTTGATTTGATTTGGCTCATCTGAATTTGGATTTCATTTATATTTGTGATTATAAATGAAAGAATGATTGATTTATAAATAAATCAACCAAGTTTGATTTAGTTTAAAGGGAGTTTTGGCTAATCATATGAAGGTGGTTCATATGGCTTAGGAAGGGATTTTAGAATTTGAATTTGATTTTGGGTTCTGGTCATTTGATTTGGAATTTTGGTTGGAATTTGATTTGAGATTGAATTTGATATTTGAGAAAATCAATTGAATTGTGGTTGAGGCTATGTCCATAAGATAAAATCAAAGGGCTTAGGAAAGGTTTTAGAGTTTGAATTTGATCATAGGTTTCAATCATTTGATTTGGAATTGATTTATGATTTGGATTATAATTTGAGGTTTGGTTTGAGGAAGGAAGCATGGATTGGGTTTAAGGCTATAGGATAGGCCTGTTTACCTAAATCCCTAAGGCATGACCTATTCCCATGGCTAATCCTTCTAAGTCTCTAGGGTTAGGTTAAGTGTTCACCTAATCACTAGAAGTGTCTTAAAATTAAGAAAATCTTAGTATCTACAAGAGTCCAAGGTCTATTATGAGAAAGTTCAGAACTCACTATAAAAGTGAGGTCAACAAGTGGGCGCCCAATAGGTTTGTTGTAACTAACGAGGTGCACCGCATATATTGGTGTTGACCGAGATGATCAACAACGTCAGAAGGATCATAAGCACTAAAAGAAATGATCTACTCCTAAACCCAAGATGTAGAAGGAATCAAAATCTTAGTGCAATGCAACTCAACTTATGCCAAGGGCATAAGAGAGGAAGAAATGATCCACTAAGGGATCAAGCAAGTGAACCTTCCACTAGGAAAGCAGGTCCAGGTTATCCACTAGGGATAGGAATTTGATTTGATTTGATCTTGTGGGGGATCCACTGGGGAAAGGATATGATTTGCAACTCACTAGGGAGAAATTTGATTTAATTTGGGGGAAAAAAGATCCACTGGGGATTAAGATTCACAACCCATCAGGGATGAGTGCGTGAACCTTCCACTAGGGAAGCAGATTCAAATTATCCACTAGGGATGGGAACTTCATTTGTTTAGATTTGGGACTCCACTGGAGAGAGGATGTGACTTTGATTCTGAGGGCACATCTGCTAAAGATATGAACTCAGATCCCCTGACGATAAGACAGGTTTAATATATGAATTTCTTTGGTGAAGGATGGTGGATTTAATAAAATGGACCCTGTCGGTGTGCGTTGGATCCACTAAGAAGGGGCTAATATCAGGCTAGGCCTATCTTAAATTTACAAATCTAAAGGAAAAGTCTATCATCCATCAGGTAGAACTAACCAACCTAAGGGGTGCCTTTCGATGTGCAATGGTCAAGTTAGGAATAAAGCTTCTAGACTTATAACTCCCTAAACAAGAAACCACTAAGTTGATCGGTTGATAGCACAACAAATCGAACCTAACCTAAGGCGACTATTGAGTGAATGTTATTGTAGACTCATATGGACTCAAGAATAGTCAGAGTTAATTTTATTTTAGATGGACCCTGTCGGTGTGCGATGGATCCACTAAGAAGGGGCTAATATCAGCCTAGTCCTATCTTAGATTTATAAATCCAAAGGGATAGTCTACCGGCCGCAGGGTAAAGCTAACCAACCTAAGGGGTGTCTTTTGGTGTGTAATGGTTAAGTTAGGCAAAAAGCTTATAAACTTACATCCTCTTAAACAAGGAACCACTGGGGAGATCGATTGATAGCACAACAAATTGAACCCAACCTAAAGCGACTATTGAGTGAATGCCACTGTGGACTCATATTGACTCAAAAATAGTCAGGGTTAATTTCATTTTAGATGGACCCTATCATTGTGTGATGGATCCACTAAGAAGGAGCTAATATCAGCCTAGTCCTATCTTAGATTTATAAATCCAAAGGGATAGTCTATCGATTGTGGGGTAGAGCTAACCAACCTAAAGGGTGCCTTTCGGTTTGCAATGGTTAAGTTAGGAAGAAATCTTGTAGACTTACATCCTCCTAAATAAAGAACCACATGGGTGATCAGTTGATAGCACAATAAATCAAACCCAACCTAAGTCTACATGTTGGTGTGCAATAGTAATGCTGGAGAGAATGCGTAATAGACTTACATCTCCCAAAGCAAGGATGACTACCGGGGTGACTCGTTGATGGCACAGCAAGTCAAACCCGACCTAAGATGACTACTGAGAGAGTGCCGACCCGGGGGCTTATCTCAACTCAAAAGTAGTCATGCGATTCCTATAGGGAGTTTTGCTGACACTACCCTAAAGATGGGATGTCTGCTTGGGAAAAGGTACCGCTTGGGGTTTTGCTCCTAATCCATAAGTGAAGATATATATTTTGTTTGGTTTATATGTTTGCATGGATCTTGATGGTGTGAGGGACCATATTGAGAAGGAGCACATATCAACCTAGTCCTATCTCAGACTTATTGGACCAAGGGAAGATATGCATATCTGCAAGACAAATTCTCCAACCACAGAGGTGGCTACTAAGAAAGGGAGACTATCCAATCCAAGAGTAACCGGGGTAGTGTCTAAATGGGATTGCTATGGACATGATCCAAATAGAGTGCCCACATAGAAGGTGTCGCAAGGGGATTTATCCATGACCCTGTAAAAGAAAGCCTATATGTATGTGGCCAACTCTGAGAGAAAGCTTGTAGACATACATTTACCATGAGTGGTGTATACATCGGGTGGGTCGTTGTCAGCATAGTGATAACCAACCAACCTAAGGTGCCTGTTGAATTACGATGATCAATCTAAGAAGAAGTCTTGTAGACTTACATCTTCACAGACAAAAATGATTATCGGGATAGTCTGTCATCAACAAGATAGATGTTATCTAACCTAGGGAGACTACCAAGTCGGGAGTTTTGTGTAAGGACTAGACCATATCTTGAAGTAGTCAAGAGAAAAGGAGTCACTGGAGGACTTATCCTATGCCTTAAATATACCCGACCTAATCAATGCATGATGGCCAGTTCAAGAAGAAAGCATGTAGGCTTACTTCCTCTTAAACAAAGTCAACATGGGGTTGTTTACTGGCTGTGCAGTAAGGCCTACAAAACTAACAAGGCGCTCATCGATTAGCATTGGTCAAGTTATGAAAAAAGCTTGTAGACTTATATCCTCCAGACAAGTAATCACTAAGGTGACACACTAACAAGGTAACATGTCAGCCCGACCTAGAGCAACTAATGAGTGAGTGCCACAAGGGGCTTTATCCCACATCAAAATAGCTCGAGATAAAAGATAGTGTTTATTTTATATGTGGTGGTGTATGGATTGTGTTGGTATTGTGTTACTAAAGGATAGGACGTCGCTTGGGTTCCTTACACCTATACTAAACTCATCATGGCATTCATAAGAAAAGATAGTTCTAAACATAAAAGAGATAGAATTTGAGATGAAAGAAATTTTATTGATGATTATTTTCAAATAAGATTTATGGATAGTATTTCTTTAGGTGGAGCCCATTGATTGGAAGAATATGGTGCTTTCCCTTACAATTTATAAGTTGATAAGATCCTCCTTGGAAGAATATGGTTCAAACTTACCTCCCATCTTTCGACAGGCAACAATTAGTCTCCTTAAAACTAAAATAAGTTCTCCTACTTAAAAATCTCTAGGACAAACCAACTTGTTATGAGCTTGAATCATTTTGGCTTTATACAACTCGAGGTTCTAGCATGCCCGGAGGCATCTCTCCTCCAAACCTTCGAGCTCTTCTAACCATAACTTGGCATTTTGCTCCATTATGATTTTACTATCCATAGTTATCCTTAATGATGAGAGTTGAACTTCTAACGGTAGAACTATTTCAGACCCATACACTAAGGTGAATAGGGTAGATTGAGTTGGATTCATGTATGTTGTGCGGTAAGCCCATAAGGCTTTAACTAACTACTCATGTCACTGCTGCTTATTGTCATTGAATGTCTTCTTTAATATCTAGATGTGAGTTTTATTGAAGGCTTCTGCCAAGCCATTTGACTTTGGGTAGTAGATGGTAGAATATCTCCAATCTATGCTTTATCTTTGGGAAAAGCTATTGATTTTAGTGCTCATGAATGCAGTACCATTATTGGATAAAATTCATCGAGGCACCCCGAACCTATATACGATATGATTCCTGGAAAATTAGAGCACATGCTGAGATGTGACCTCTTTGAGTGGGATTATCTCCACCCACTTGGAAAAGTAGTCGATGGCAGCTAGAATAAATTGATCACTCATGGAAGAAGGAGGATCGATCGGGCCCACTATGGCAGTACCACTACACTCAAATGGCCATAAATCTAAGGTAAGATGTAGAATGTTGGGTGGTTGGTGTAAAACCATACCGTGCACCTAACATTGGTGGCATCTCCTAGCTATATCCATGCAATCTGTGGTCATCGAAGGTTAGTATTATCTTAGTCTCTTGATCTTGGCTTTCATCTTTGGACCGGATTGATGCACTCCACATAAACTTGAGTGTACCTCGATCACAATCTTATTGGCTTCATGTTTGTCTAAACAACGTAACCACATCTGATCAAAGGACCGTTGGTATAAGGTGTCATCCATGAGAGAGTAGGAAAGGGCTCTCTGCTTCACCTGATGGGCTAGTGACTTCTCTTGAGGTAGTTTACCCATATTTAGGTAATCCATGGTTGGTTGCCTCCAATTTGACTCATCGTCCCTTTTGGCAATGATAACCTCCCCTTCAAGAGAGAGTATCTCAATGAGTTTAGCATCAACAAGGGATAAGACTTGTCTATTTTAGACTCTTATTAGTATGGACTCATTTTTCGTATATGCCAACTCTTTGGCAAGCTTAGCTAATGCATCTACTACTGTGTTTTCTCCTTGAGGAATCTTATAAATGATAACCTCTAGGATTTGAGCCAACTTCTCCATGGTGTACCCATGGTAGTGATGGAGGGCTTTACGACTTTCTAAGACCCGATAATTTGGTTGATAACAAATTAAGAATCCCCAAAGATGTTGACACTCTAGATGCATAGTGTAATGACTAACTCTAGACTGGCAATCAGAGCCTCATATTCAGCTACATTATTGGTGCATGGATTGGACATATGATATAAGAATCTCATCACATCGCGGTCTGGAGTTAGGAGAACTATTCCTACCCCTGCCTCCCCTGGAAGAGTAGATCGTGGTTCTTCTCCCTTTTGAAAGGAAGTCGTACCATCAAAATACATCTCCCAGCTGTGAACGTCCCTAAGTTCATGATTTATTCATCAGGGAGGCTGTCATTACGTGAAGAAACAGTAGGAAGTGGATATGTAGCAAGAAATCCAGGTGCTTTCCTTTCCTTTATAGGGTTCAAAAGTGATGTTAAACTATGATAAAATCATGGACCAATGAGCCAACCATCCAGATAACGTCAATCATGTCATGAGATATTGTAGTGGATTGATCCAAGAAATCATATTCACCTTATGAGAAAGCATGTAATGTCGTAGCTTTTGGGATGCAAAGATTAAAGCTAGGCAATACTTTCAATAGGTGGATAATTTGCCTCAGTAGGGATTAGACGATGACTGAGATAGTATAATGCATTATATTTCCCTTCGTCATTGGCTTGGGCCAACAAAGTGTCAAGGGAGTCATCTAATGCAGTAATATATAGTATCAGTGGCTTGCCCGGGACAGGAGCTGCTAGAACTAGTGGCATCATCAAGTAGTGCTTGATGTCTTCAAAAGCATGCTAGCACTTATCATCCCACTTGAACTTAGCATCCTTTTTGACAAGTGTTGAGAATGGTTGGCATCTCCCTGATAGGTTGGAAATGAAGCATCTTAGATACACCAACTGCCCTTGGAATGATCTGAGTTGAGTTAGACTTTTAGGGGGTGGCATTTCTAATATTGTCTTGATCTTCTCCAGATCAATTTCTATTCCACGATGTCGGACAACAAACCCAAGGAATTTCCCTGAAGCTAATTTGAATGCAAACTTCAAGAGATTCATTTTAAGGTTAAATTGTCTTAACTATTTGAAAACTACTCTTAAGAAAAAGAGTTTATTTCCTCAAATATTTCATGAACCTTGCCTCACCAAGCTAGTGGTAAAGAGGTTCTAAATTATAGTCATCTCTGTTCATTAGTTAATTTCATCTTTCACCTATTGAGGGACCCAATAGGGGCTTCAAGGCCAACAAGCAGTGAGCTCCTAAAACCTAGAGGATGTTGGCTACCTTTGCTTAAGAATAAAATAAACTAAGTACCAACATAAGGAGAGATAGTCTCAAATTTATATGAAATACAAGTCCACTATCTATGCTTGGAGACAATAATTATCTACTAGAGATGGAGAGAGGAACCATCCCTAGTGGAGTCGCTAGAAAAATCTGTGGTGTTTATTTTTGGATATGGATATAAGGGGCACCATGCAGATCTGAGGGTGTACTTATTGAAGTGATCAAGTACAACATTGAGGTATAATGTATTATCTCAAAGATAGAGGCATCACCCTTCAATGGACCTAATCACCTAATAAGGACTCCTAAGGCATGACGGGTCTTCAAATATACTAGAGATTTTTCTCTTACTTTATATGGATGAAGAAAGTAGGATTTATATTAAATCGGGTTCTAAAGTTTCCTATGGGGGCAAGCCCCCATAGTTAATTATATCATAAGGAAGGTGAGTTCCTTAGGAATACTCTCAATTAAAGTGGGCAATTATTGTGTCCAAAGATTTCAAGGGTAAGACTATCAATGAATTGATTATATTAGAAAATTAAATGGACTAGATCAAAAGGAGAGAGACTTATTATTGAAGCTAAAGGAGATAAGTAGAGAATGCTCATGATACTAGGAAACCTAGTGAGCATTCCAATCTACCCAATATTCTGGGCTTTATATGTTAGAAATTGAGGAAAATTATTTATTTGAGTTGGAATTTCATTAGATTGTTAGGGCTTATAATCGAATAATACAAGATTGTGAAAATGACTAAGAAGTGAGGATTTATTCTTGTTGCCCAAGGAAACGGCCACCTCGGATCCTAAATCTAGGGGAGCTTTAGCAAGGGCTAAAGAATGACCTAAATATAAGTGAGATGAGTATATGGTTTACCTCCACAAGAGAGAGTAAAACACCCGATTGCTAGACTTATAATTGTCTGGAGAGGTAGCCAGCTAACTCCTCCTATGCTTTAAAATCATGTAGGCAAGTCATATGATTTTGCAAGATAGTTGGGTTAAAAGTATTTAGAAAGAAACTAAAATCTTTAAACCCACTCCCTAAGAGACTAGAGCATGAGTGGTATGAGCAATGACCTAATCTAATGCACATCTTTTCAAATTTTATTTGATTTTGGACTCTTCATTTGACAAAGGCCATAGGATTTTCATATGTCTAAATGCATGTTTAAATGAGTTATGGGCTAAAATCAGAGAGAAAGAGGTGTTTTTCACCACAGAGGAGACCCTCAAAGGTCAAGTCATCCCATATCGTGCAAGGATGGAAACCCTCTCTTTGCAAGAGTGAAGCAATATGAATGCATGATATTAAACATACAACATTAAGGTAAGGGGTTGCTAAATCTTTTGATTATCTTGATTTAATGCCTAGACTTTATGTGAGGTTATGAGTTATTTAGAAAATTTAGTTATAAGTTCTAGTTGGGGTAGAAAATTTAATTTTTCCCTAAGAGGCTAATCTGATCCAAGCCACACATTAAATCAACATTCATAAAGAAATCAGAAAGAGGCATGTTGTTTCTATTGCGCAATTTAAGCATAACATCAAATATTTTTTAAATCCAATGTAAAAAAATAAAAGGCCGGTGCGATCGGGTGCTATCGTACAACCCAAAAAGAGAAAATGGGTAGCCGAGCTCCACCCTTATACAACCCATAATATGAAAGAATATTTATAATTTACAAATGCATAAATGCTATGGGAGTCTTCTTATCTTCATTCTTTATATCTCCTTCATTTATTCATTTGGATGAGCTTACTTCAAAGGCATCACAGGGCCTCCCAGGACAAAGCCTTCTAGCCACTGTTTATCCTAATCCCCCATAACACTAATCTTAATCCCTAATACAAAATTACATTAAAAATATGAAAAGTAAATCTAACTACACCTACAAAATAAGTATTAGCTAAACACGCCATACAACCCAAGCAATTATATGAATAATTTAGCACCCTGCACATGGGTAACCAAGCCCACATGTCCTAATTTATATTATGCTTGGTTAAGCAACCTGCGAAAGAGAGCATTGATATTTATTTTAAGTACTTCTTAGGCACAATCTCCTACAAAAATATGATTAGGCTAATCACGGCCTACCATCCAATCTACGAAACATACACCTTAACATCCAGTCTACAATAATACATCATAAAACCAAACATCACTCCATGCACTAACATAAAGCTAGAAGTGGTGACTAACTCTAAAGTGTGTGTATTAAGGCTTATGTGGTATTGTAACTAAGCTTTGATATGATTTTCTAAGAATGAAAGGATTTAATTATAAGAGATGGTTTCACTTTAAGTGGTTTAATTGATTTGAGAATTTTACTTAGTGTTTTCTTTTGTTTCATTTGACTTACACCTAATAAGTGTTGTAAAGAGAAGAAAAAGAGATTACTCTCTTTTATCTCTACCTTAAGTCACTTCTAAAGCATATTAATTAATCAATTCTCTTTAGTGAATGGCTTATTATATGTTTTAATTAATCCTAGGCTTATGTTCACTTTAAATGACCTCATTCGATAAGAAAGGCATCTTAATATTAATTGGAGTTAATTACTATCACGTAACACATGTTCATTCATTTCTTTCCATCATATGTAGCATGTACATGATTAAATCCTAAGCATACCTATACATGCAATATGTTTTAGCACACTTAAATGATGGATGTAAACATGTACTTTTGAAATTTAGATATTTCATTTGATTGAATCATTTTATCATATTAATTTAAAGCTCTATCTAAATTCTTATATAAAAAGACATAGGAATGAAATTAAATAGGTACGTATCATTATTAAATTGGGGAAGTGAGGTAATAAAATGACCTCCTTGGGGCTAGTTAAAGCCTCATGTTCTCAGGATATCTAAACTATAAATCCATTACATTCAAACATATGTAAGTTTATACACATGAATATAAGAAAGAAAGCTTTAAACCATGTGATCAATTGATTCAATCATTTGAACAAATATGAATCCTTGTCTTTCTTAGTAGAAAAAGGGATTTTCATTCATTATATAAATACACATTCAAATGTATAAAATTTTAAGCAGGTACTTTGCCATTGTTAAACTAGGGGAGTGAGGTAAAGACCTCCTTGGGGCTACTTAAAGCCTTGCATCCTTAGAATGTCCAGACTAGATATACCCTCTACTCTTAAATACACATGAATGTATAAACAACTACAAGAATGGAAAAATCATGCTAAGGTTATATTTTTTAAAATATTTATGCATATGGAACAAAGTCTTATCTAAATTTTAGTATTGAAGTATGTAAGAAAAAGAAATCAAATGGAGTATGTTCCATTGTTAAACCTGGAAAGTGAGGTAATCAAATGACCTCCTTGGGGCTAACTAAAGCCTCGCATTCTTGGGATGTCCAAGCTATATATCTATTAACATTCTTACTTACATAAATCAATACATGAATAAAAGAAAAGAAACTTCACTTCATACACTTAAGCTATAATCACATACATCTCTTATATATTTATAACTAGCATTCATAGCATATATAATCATTCATTTTTAAGTTTTGGAAAATAGATTTGGATTTAATAATGATAATAGCCACACATATATTAATTTAAATCAACACATGCAAGCTTGACATAAAATAAACCATTTAATTTAATTAATTTTGCAAAAGATGAATGCATGAATCAAGTGATATACAACATTTTATATGATTGGAAAGAAATGAAGGGACATAAGCACATGATTTCTTTCAATCTAATTAATTCTTAAGAACAATCATATTAAATAAGCCCATTTAAAATAAACTAAAATTTCTTAATATCATTTTCAATTTCATGTTTGGTTTGATTTAAGAAATGTGATAAGAGGTTTGTTAATCCTAATCCCATTCCCCATGTGTGAGTTAATTTGATTTAATGAAAAGCAATTAGATTGATTTTATGAATTAATTAGGTTAAGGTGTGAGTTAAATCAATTAATTAACTCTTACCTATGTTACCTTAAGATAACTAATTAAATGATTATGAGCTAATGTAATATGCAAATGAATTGAAAATTAAATAGTAATGCTTCTATGAAATGAAATGGGTCTAATGCAATTAGCTCATAATCATTAATTAATTAAGCTTAAGGAACTCACTTAATTACTTTTATGGTTTTCTCACACATTTGAGCTAACCATAATTTCATTAACTCTCTTTAGGTTATTGAACACCTAAAGCTCTACCCATGGTTCAATTAAGGGAAATCAGATGCAACTACCCTTTAATTAGGTTAATCAAGTCATTAATCCATTAATCCTTTCCTCTTACTTAATTACTAATTTTAATTGATTACCCTTTGAAATGAAATTGGTTTAAGGGGGAAAAGGTTGGGAAAGAGGTCCCAACCTAATTTCGTAAGCCCTCTCATTCAATCAGAGGTCACCCTCCTAAACATTCTCAGAAAGTTTGAAATTGATTGGTTAATTAATTAGGGAGTAATTAGGCTAATTAAATTTTTAATTAAATCTTAATTAAGCCAAAATTACTATTTAAAATTAATTAAGAATAATTTTAATAGATTTCCCTCTGAAATATCTTTAAAATGAGCCATTATTTATATATTTTTTGAATTTTTCTACAATTAGTTATGAATTATTGATGTTTCAGCCTTAAAAATACATTAATTAGCCTTAATTAAGATAAATCTCCTCAGTGACACATGGCGCACTGACGTGGCACGCTTTCCACATGGCATCATGGGATTGGATATTTAAGTTATCAAATTTGCGACTGAGGCAGCCGACAGCAGACGAAGTATTGATCTCTGTTGTTCGATATTGGATCGGACGGCACATATCAATCCCGCAGTGTAAAGGGCAAAAATAGATGGATCAAGCGCAATATGAACAGAGCCATCCATTACAATCATGTGGAATGGACGTCCATGATCCTCCTTCCATGGCGATGAAGCTGGAGATCTTCCACCATGGATCACTCGATCCAAGCTCACTAGAGCTCAGATTCACTCCAAAATCTACACACCTGCACGGGATCCCAGGATCCAGCGGCTATGATGAGCTCACATGCAAACTCTCATCACAAAGGACTAACCAAAAATTTCTTATATCTATGATTTTGAGAAATTACCTCACCATAGCTCAAGATCAGTCCTGGGATCGATGGAGGAAGCTTAGTTTAGTAGAGATGAGGCCTGTTAGAGCAAGCCAATTCCCTTGGTTTGCTCGTGGATCAACTTTCATCACTATGGAGCTTGATGGTGATTGAAATCCATTCTTGGCTTGGGAGCTTGGGAAACAACTTGGGTGGCTTCAATGATGTTCATGGAAGGTGTGTATAAGAGTAATTTGAGATGGAGTATGGAGAGTTAGAATTGAGATTGGAGTGTCTGTTTTGTGAGGAGGAAAAATCAAGGATGGAAACTTGGAATCACTTTGGGATTGCAAGGAAGCTTGAATTCTCCTTGGAAGCTCTCACATTGATGGATTTCCGTGCGGGTGAGGCATATACCCCTGATTTCTGAGTGGCAGATGGGATGGCGTCCCATTTTTTGGCTCGCAACCTGCAGCTAGAACAACGGTCACCATCAAGTCCACATGGCTCGTAGATTGGAGAAGCCGTGGCGGGGAGGCTCCAAGGTTGATTTGGCTGATTGTCATTCCTGATCCTTTGGGTGCTCGATTTGTATGGGAGGTGAGTTTACTCACCTCCCTTTGGCACATAGCCCAGTTAGGTGGCTTAGGTGGCTTAGGTGATGCTCATTTGGATGAGTGATGGCCAAGGTGAAATGAAGAGTGGACTTTTCCATTTGAGGAAAGAATCTAATGTGGGAGATGATCCATGGAGGATTTGCATTAGACTTGGCTCTAAATGGGTTTGGGCTGATTTTAGGTTGACCCAAGATAGGTTTGGGTCGGGTTTGGTCAACCACCAATGGGTCATGGCTTGGTTTTATGGGTTTTGGCTTCATTTGGTCAAATGGGTTAATATTGGGTCATGTTGGGTTGGGTTAACCAATTGATCAAATTAGGTCAAACCAAGATTGTGGTTAGGTTCAAATGATGATTTGAAGAGTTTTGTTCAAGTGGTTTCAATTAAATTGGCCTAGGTTTGATTTTGGCTCATTTGGATTCATATAAGTCAAATGGCTAAGTTGACCTATTTGACCAAATTGGCCAAATTGGCTTGGGTTGGGTGTTGGTTCATGTTCGTTAATTTGAAAGTGATTGTAGGCTTTAGTTTGAATCAATTAGGATTTAATTTTTTTTTGGTCAATTTAACCTTTAGGTCAATTTGTGGGTTGGATCAAGTTAACCAATTTGTCAAATTGGGCTCAATTATGGTTTTGGTTAAGTTCAATAATCAATTTGGAATGAACTTGACCATTGGTTGCAATCAATTTGGGTTAGATTATGATTTGACCCATTTTGGCCTTTTAGGCCAATTTGGGTCAACTTGGGTCAAATGGCCAATTGGGCTTGGTTTGGCTCAATTGAGGGTCAAGTCATGTTCAATCATTGATCATGAGTTGGTATGAATCAATGGTTTCAATCAATTTGGTGCATGATGAGTTTTGGCTAGTTTGGGTTTCATTTAGGCTAAGGGTTGACTTGATCAAAGGACCAAGTTGACTTAGTTTGACCCAATTCAAGGTGATTGATCATCCTAGGGTGATTTTTGAACATGATATGAGGCTTGGATGGGCTTGGTTCAATCAAATTTGGGTTAGATTAGAACTTGGCTCAAAAAGGCCCTTTAGGCCACTTTGGGTCAAGTGGAACTAAATGGGTCAATTGGCTTGGTTTTGGCTTGATTCAAGTTTAGTTGAACTATATGAGCTAATTGAAATATAAATTTGGTAATTAATTTAGAGCCCAATGGATTTTGGCTTATTTAAAATTTTTAAGCTAAAAGGGCTAACTTGGGCTTGACTGGGGTTGACTTGAGTTTTATTTGATGATTATAGGTTTCATTTATATTTGGATGGATGACTAAAGGAATGATTGGTTTAAAGAAAATCTATTGGTTTTGGCTTGGTTTAGGTGGATTTTGGTTAAGTCCAAGAAATTGGCTTAAAGGGTATAAATTAGATTTTGGTTTGATTTTGGATTTGGTTTTGGCTATTTAGATCTATATTTCATTTATATTTGGGAATATAAATGAAGAAATAAATGACCCATGAGAAAATCACTTGAGTTTGGAGATTTGGAAGCAAATTTGACCAAGTTTATGGATGTAGGTCAAAAGGGCTAAGAAGGAAATTAATTTATTTTGATTTATTTTTGGTCATTGGAAGGTGGGTTTCATTTATATTTGTGAATATAAATAAAATAATAATTGATTTATAAAAAAAATCAAAAGTTTGGGATAACTTAGGTGGAGATTTGGCTAAACTTATGAGAATGGATCATATGGCTTAGGAAGGAATTTTGGAACTTGATTTGATTTTGGGATTGAATTATTTGAAGTTGGATTTGAATTGGAATTTGATAGTTTAATTGAAGGATTGAATTGATATTTGAGAAAATCAAATGAATTGGGATTGATTTAAATTTTGTTAAGGTTAAGTCCATAAGATGAATTCAAAGGGGTTAGAAAGGGTTTTGAATTCAATCATAAGGTTCATGGAGAATTTTGAGCTTGAATTTGATCATGGGATTGATTATGAGTCTTGGAAATTTGGTTTGGATTTGGCATGAATTTGAGGTTTGGTTTGGGAAGGAAAGCATGGATTGGGTTTAGACTATAGGGTAAGGAAGTCAACTTAAGTCCCTAAGGCATGACCTATCCCCTTGGCTAACCCTTCTAAGTCTCTAGACTTAGGTTAAGTGTTCACCTAATCATTAGAAGTGTCTTAAGACTAAGGATCTCTTGTCTATAAGAGTCCAAGATCTATGATGAGAAAGTTGAGAACTCACTCAAAAGTGAGGTCAACATCAAAATAAGTAGGAAATGCTCATAATACTAGGAAGCCTAGTAAGCACTCCAATATATCCTATTGTAAGGCTTTATATGTTTGAAAGAGAATTTATTTTTGTTTGAGTTGAATTTCATTAAAATACTGAGGCATATGATCCACCAACATGAGATTGTAAAAATGCCTAAGAGGTGAGGATTTATGCTCATAGCCCAATGAAAATAAATAATCTTGGATCCTAAATCTAGGGAGCTTTAGTGCAAGCTAGAGCATAACATAAATCTAAGCAAAAAGGTTGATATAAAGGTTCACCTCCATAAAAGAGAATAAACCATTGGACTCTTCTGGACTTACAACCACTTGGAGTGGCCGCCAGTTAACTCCTCCTATGATTCAAAATCATGTAGGCCGGTCTTATAAAATTATACGGTGCTTTAAGCTATTTTTAATTTTGAAAGAGACTAGAGTCCTAACCTCACTTCCTAAGAGACTAGAGCATGACTGGCATAAGCATATGACTTAGTCTAAATGTAAAAAAACTTTTCAAATTTTATAATATTTTGATGCAATATTTTGGACAAAGGCTTTGGGATTTCTTATGCCTAAATGCATGATGAAATTTAGTTGTTGGCCAAATCAAAAGAGAAAAGAGGGTGAATCTCCACCATAAGTTGTTCCTCTCATAAGTCAACCGGTCCCTAAAATGCAAGAGTGGAGGCCCTCATTTTGCAAAAGTGACTCAATATGATATGCATGTTGTGAAACATACAACATACGCTAAAGGATTGCTAAATCTTTTAATTATCTTGATTATGACCTAAGCTTTAAAATGAGGTTGTGAGTTGTTTAAAATTTAGTTATGAGTTTTTTTTGCGTACAAAATTAATTTTATCCTAAGAGCTTACCACATCCATACACATTCAAACATCAATCATTAAAAACTATGAAAATCATGTTGTTCTATTGCATAATATACACACAACATCAATCATTTTAGACCATGAAAGAATAAGATGTTGATGCGTTGGATGCATACACCCCAAAAAGAAAAAAATTTGGATAGTGAGATCTACCCTTATACAACCCAGAATGTAAAAAAATAATTATAATTGAAATTGAATACATGCTATGGGGGTCTTCACTCCTTTATTTCTTCTTTCTTCTTTCTTCTTTCTTCTTTGATTTGACTTGCTTCAAGGCATCACAGGGCCTCCCAGGACTAAGCCTTCTAGCCACTACTCATCCTAATCCCCATAGCACTAATCCTAATTCCTATTACAAAATTATATTTTTAGAAAAGTAAATCTAACTACACCTGCAAAATAGAGGTTAGCTAAATATACATAAAAACCCAAGCAGTATAGTTCATAATTTAGACTTAGCACCCTGCACATAGGAAACCAAGCCCACCGTCCTAACTTGGATTATCTTAAAGGGGCTTAAGAAACCTACAAAGAGAATATTTATATTTATTTTTAAGTGGCCCCTTATGCACAATCCCCTACATAAGACATCATTAGACTAACAATGACCCATCTAGTCTATGAGCCATACCACCTAACATCCAACATCCAATCTAAAATATTACATCACAAAATAAAACAAAACATCACACATACACTATCTAACTTAGGACTAGAAATGGTGGCTTAATTCTAATGTGTGTTAAGGCTTCATATGGTATGTCTTAGCTAAGAATTAGAGTTATGATTTTCTAAATTTGGAGTTATTTAATTTAGCATGAGGGTTCATTTCATTTTAAGTTTTTTAGATGACTTGTATGTTATAGTTATATTTTTTTACTTGATTTATGCTTAGCATCTACGTGTTATAAAGAGAGAAGAAGAGATTTACTCTCTTTTATCCCTACCTTAAATCACTTTCTAAAGTACATTATTATGATTTAGTCTTCTTTAGTGAATGGCTTATTAAATATCTTATTAATCTTATGTTTGGGTTAACTTTAAAAAAACATTTTCAATATGAAAGGCATCTTAAGATTAATGTCGTTGAATTATAATCACTTAGCATATGTTGAACCGTTCCTTTTCATCACCTATAACATGCATATGATTTAACACTTAGCATACCTATACATACAATATATTTTGGCATACTTAAATGATGAATGAATGCATATATTTGGTGATTATATTTTGCTTGATTGAGTTATTTATACTTATAAATTAAAGTTCTATACAAATTCTCAAATACACATAGGTATGAAATTAAATAAGTACGTGCTTTTGTTATCCCAGAAAGTGAGATAATCAAATGGCATCCTCAAGGCTACTTAAAGCCTCATATTCCTTGGATGTCTGGACTATATACTTATTAGTATTCAAACATATGTAGATTTATATATATGTACATAGGAAATAAAGCTTTATATTCACATGCTATACATTTTTGTGACTTAAGTGGCTATGGATGCATGTGTTTTTAATAGAAAAGAAAATTCTCATTATTTAATTAAATACACATACACATATATAAAAGATGTAAGCAAGTATGTGCCATTATTTAAATCAAGGAAGTGAGATAATCAAATGACCTCCTTGGGGGCTACTTAAAGCCTCGTATTCCCAGGATGTACAAACTATATACTTGATATCTTAAATACATATATATATATACATAATTAAAAGAATGAAAACATGCAAAAGATTGTATTTTGTTTGATTGAATTATTTATACATGTAAATTAAAGCTCTATTCAAATTCTAATACAAATATACATATGAATGAAATTAAATAAGTGCGTGCCTTTGTTAACTAGGGAACTAAGATAACCAAATAACCTCCTTGGGGCTACTTAAAGTCTCGTATTCCTGGGATGTCCAGACTATATACTTATTAGCATTCAAACATATGTAAATCTATATGTGAATATAAAGAAAGAGAGCTTCACATCCACATGCTTAAGCTATAAACACATGCAAGTCATATGTATTTATAACTACTATCACTCCAAATATTGTTATCCATTTATAAACTTTGGAAAATAAATTTGAATTTATTTGTGATAATAGCCACACATATAATTAAGCCAACACATGCAAGCTTACATAAATAAATTTTAATTGATTCATTTGAATTTGAAAACATGAATGCATGGGATCACATGGCATACAATATTTAAAGTGGTTGAAAAGGAATAGCTAAACACAATCATATGATTCATTCAACTACACTAATTCCTCAGGACAATCACATTAAATAGAATTATTTTAAAGGAAACCAAAGCTTTGTATTAATTTTTTTATTTTTTTTTTTTTGATTAAGCTCAAAAAGGATAGATCATTTGTTGTTTTAACCCCATTCCTATGTTGGTGATATTAATTTGTTTAAGGAAAGACAATTATGTAATTTTATGATTTAATTAAGTTGAATCATTAAAAAATCATTCAATTACCCTTTCTTATGCTTCTTTAATTTGATTAATCATTTAGTCATGAGCTACAAATGATTGGACATGAGGAAAATAAAGGTGCAATGCTTCTAAAGTACCTAATGCAATTTTACCTTAAGAATTAATTAAGTTAAAAATCTAATTAAGTACTTTTATGATTTTTTCACACTTATGGGTTAATCATAATTACCTTAAGGGTCTTTATGTTGTTGAACACATAAAACAGAACCCTTAATTTCATTGTTGATTATCTGGTGTGATTACCACTTTAGTTTGATTTGATTTCACCATTAATTAATTGATTAATTTTCTAATTGATTAATGATTTAAATAACTCTCTTTTAATGGAATGAATTTGGCAAAGTAATTAAGAAATAGATCCTAAACACTCTCCCTCATCATCTCACTATTGATTAGTGATTAATGAGCTTAAATTAATTAATTTTACTATTTAGAATTTTAATTAATGATTAATTTGATTAAGAGATTAATTAAGATTTGAATTTCCAATTTTCTTAATTACATAGATAATAAATCCCAAGAAAATCATAAGAGACAGAGATCATCCCATTAAATCATCCTCCCAAACTTGGGATTAATTGACAAAGTAATTAAGGAATAATTAAGTTGATTAGAAAAATATTCAAACCTTAATTAAGCCTTAATCACCATTTAAAATGAAATGGAAATATTTTTAATGAAATCTCCTCTATTTTACCTTTCCAAAAAGTTTTTATTTGCATTTTTTAGATTTTTCTGCAATTAGTTATGATTTTATGAAATTTTGGCCATTAAAATAAATTATTATGCCTAATTAACACTGAATCCTATCGATGCCACACGGATCGCTGACATGGTAGTGCTTTCCACGTGGCACCATGTGATTGGTTATTTAAACTCGTTTGACGTAGCACTGACATGGCGGTGAATGCGCTTTCATCCTCGTCGTACAATCCAAGATCGTATGGTGGGGATTAATCCTGCATTTTCTATAAGATTAAAATTGAATTAATCTAGCGGATTAATCACGGTCATATGTTCTAATCACATGAAATGGACGGTGGATGATCTGTCGTCCCCCGACTGACAGAAGATGGACACCGTCCACCTTCCTCCACTCAATCGAAGCTTGTCAGAGCTCGTGAGACGTCGGAATCGATCCCAAAATGATCATAGATGGGATCTAGAGGGATCCTACAGTGGAATTCACACACAATCACAATTTTTTCACAAAATCCTAAGAAAAATTATAAAAGATCAGTTTTCCAAAATTTATCTCGTTGGAGCTCAGGACCGGCAACTAACTGACCAAGGTAGCTTCGTCTTGAAGAGAAGAAGCTCTGCTATGAAGATGGCACCTTGACTCCTCGTCGACAGCTCTATCGACCAACCTCGCCAGAAAACTCATCATAGTTAGGCTTGGAATGGTCTTCGATGCTCGAATTGCTCGAGAGAAGATTCGTTTCGCTCGCCGGAACTTGGTGAATGTACGGGTGAAGTTAATTTAAAATTGGTTGAGGTTTGGTGGAGTTGGATAGATTTAGGCCTTGTCCTATTTCAGGTTTGGTGTTTCTACCAAGGGGGAGGCTTAGGGAGCTTGGGAAATCAATAGGGAGAGTCGTCTCAAGGTGCTCGAGCTCTGAGAATACTCAATGTGTTGATTCAAATGGAATGAGGGGGAGTATACCCCCTCCTCCCTCAAATCAGATTGTTTGGGTTGAATCTGGCTTGGGCAATCATCCTGCCACCGCCAGAGGTGGCAGGAGGAAGCTGAGGTGGCTAGGTTTGGTTGGCCAAGTGTCTCAAGCAGCTGTCATGGCCAATCCCTATCTCCGCTTAGTGAGCCAATAAGGGGAGGTGGGTTAACTCACCTCCCTTGACCTAGGGTTGTCCCAACCATCCTTGGGTCAGGCTAGCCATAGATCCAATGGTCCAAACTAAGCTTTGGGTGGCTGACAAGTGGAAAGGCAGATGTTTAACCACCCAAAAATAGATTTTATCCTATGTGGAGGGATTTTATCTAATGGGTAATGGTTCAATTTAGGTTCAAGTTGGGTTGGGCTAGATTTGGGCTACCCAAGGTGACCCAAGGATAGGTCATGCCAAGTTTCAATGGGTTTGGGCTTAGTTTGAATGGGTTTGGCTCAATTTGACCCATGTATGTCAAATTAGGCTAGGTTGGGTCAAGTTGACCAATTGGTCAAATTAGGTCAAACCAAGGCCTGGGTCAAGTTCAAATGAGTATTTGGGATGTTTTAGTTTAATTGGCTTGGTATAATTTGGCTTGGATTTTACTTTGACCCATTTGGATTCATATGGGTTAAATGGGCTAAATTGACCAATTTGGTCAAATTTACCAAATTGACTTGAGTAACCATTTGTTTATGTTCAATTGGTCATTTGAAGATGGTTGTAGCCTTTGATTTCAATTAATTTGGATTTATGAATGATTTAGGCCAAATTGACCCTTTATGTCAATTTGGGCTAAATGAGTCAATTTGGTCCAATCGTGGGTTCAATCAAGGCTTTGATCAAGTTCAATAATCAATTTGAAATGAATTTGAATCATTGGTTGTAATCAATTTGGATTGATTTTGATTTGACCCAATTTGGCCTTTTGGGTCAAATTGGGTCAACTTGGGTCAAAGGGCCAACTGGGTTTGGTTTGGCTCAATTGATGGTCAAGTCATGTTCAAGGATTGATTTTAGGTTAGTATGAATCACTGGTTTCAATTAATTTGATTTAGGATGATATTTGACTCATTTGACTCATGTAGAATAATTGGGTCAATTTGGTCAAATGACCAAATTAGCTTGGTTTGGCTCAATTGATAGCAATTGATCAATCAAAGGTGATCAACAATCACTATTGAAGGTTTTGGATGGTTTGGTTCAATCCAATTTAGGTTGGATTGGAGTTTGGTTCAAAAGGGTCCTTTAGGTCACTTTGGGTCAAGTGAGCCTAATGGGTCAATTGAATCGATTTTAGGTTGAATTATGCTAAGCTGAGTTTGATATTTTATTTTGTATTGATTGATAGCTTTGATTGCAATTGATTTAGGTATAATTGGATTTTAGCTCACTTGGACTTTTTGGTTTCAAATGGGTTATAGGATGATTGAATTGATTTTGGTTCTATTAGTTTTATTGAAGTTTTTGGTATGGTTTGGAATGATGATTGAAGGATTGATTTGCTTATGAGAAAATTAATTGGGTTAGGTTTGATTGAAGGAATTTTTGGCTGAGTCCATAGGATTTAATTATGGGCTTAGGTGGGTTTTAGATCATGATGGATTTGATTTTGGTTTGGGTTTTGGATATGAATTGGGATTCAATTGAATTTTGGTTATATTGATTTGGAGTTTGGTTTTGGCTAAGGAGGTATGAAAGAGTTTAGTTTAGGCTATAGGATAGGTAGGTTACCTTAGACCCTAAGACATGATCTAATCCCCAAGGCTAATCCTCCTAAGTTTCTAGGTTTAGGTTAAGTGTTCACTTAGCCACTAAGAGTGTCTTATGACTAAGGAGCTCTTAGTGTCTAGAAGACTCCTAGATTTATGATAAGAAGATTGGATCCTTACTCTAAAAGTGAGGTCAACATTTATGTTAAGCTAACTTTTATCTTACAAGTGTAATTTGATTTTCATTTCATCAAATGTAATTTTTATAATAGGCTTAGGATTAGAGCTATGGGGTTTAGGATGAGCAATGACTAGAAGGCTTAGAGGGAGGCCCTGTAATTCCAGTGCCTAAATCCATGAAGTGAATAAAGATAAAGACCCTCCATAACTTTATTTTCATTTATAATTTAATTATAATCTGGGTTGTCGCCTAGCTACCCAAATTTTTTTTTTTTAGAGTGTATAGGGGTACCCAATCACACCAATCTTTTATTCTTTAATCGATAATAATTTTCTTAGTTTGTTTACTTTGATTGTAAAATATAAATGACATATTTTTCATAAGTTTTTTAAAAATTGATTGTTTATTGTATGACTTGGAGGAGGTATGCTCTTTAGGAACTTATTTTTTCTACTCCAATTAATCAACCTTAATTAAATTTTAACAATTCATGACCTAATTTTAAAGCCTTGGTGTTTAATCAAAGAAATAAAAGATTTAGTAACGCTTAGTTATAATGTTGTATGTTACAACATCATGCTTGCATCTTATTTCTCCATTCAAATAGGGTATGACCTATGAGAACCTTTATAGTGGAGAACACATATTCTCTCTAATAAATTCCCTTATTGTGGGAATTTATCTTAGAAGCGGAAGAACAATTGAAGCTTTGTGAAACTCTCACAAAAGTTTATGTACAAAGAACAAAAAAATCGGGTTATATCCAAAGATATGGAAAGAGATGTTTTTATGTCTGCAACAAAATCCCAAGCTCATGGCATCGTTGCAATTATAGCAGTCAAAAATGAAAAGACTGTGGGAATATTTATCCGACTTATAAGATAAATCTAGTGACAGGGGCTCCGGGGCAGTGAGCAAGTGACAAATTCGAGATTACTAAAGATTGTGTTTACAAAAAATGAGGATTGTAGCTCTCTTGGGGGCTTGGTTGTCACCGTTATTGAGATTCCCAAGCTTCTTGTCCTGAGAACAACTAACATCAGTAAGAAATTGATTTTTTTGTAACTCAACATCATAAGAACTGAGATCTCGAGGGCCGTCGATTGGTAGTCATGCATGTAGGCATAAATCTTCCCCTTGAATCTAAAATAATGAGTTAAAATGAAACAAATCTTTATAAAATTTTGTTTCATTAGTCTAAGACATTATTCTCATACTAGTCATAATCTAGTCTCTTAGGGAGTGAGTTTAGGACTTTAGATTTATTCCTAATAAATAGTATACTAGTTATCTTGCATTTACATAAGATTAGCTTACATAATTTTGAATCATAAGAGGTGTTAGCTGGCAGTTACTCTAGGTGGTTGTAAATCTAGAAGAGTTAGGATCTGTTCATTCTCTCTAGTAGAAGTGAACTAATATGTCCCACTTTTCCAGAGTATATTTAAATCGAGCTCTTATCTTATGCTAGAGCACTCTAGATATAGGTTCATAGGATGCTTGTTTTTTATTTGCTATGAGTGTGAGTCCTCACCTCTTAGGTATTTTCACAATCTTGTGTTGTTGAAATCAAATTCCTAGCCTTTTAATAAAATATCAACTCAAATAAACATAATTTTCTTCTTCAAATTTATAAACTCTCACTATATGATAGACTGAAGTGCTCACCAGGCATCTAGTATCGTGAGGTCTTCCTAATTATCCTTCTTTGGAATCTACTATGAACTCTCTGCATTTAAACTTTCTCATTTAATTTCTAATAATTATCAATCCTTTAATATCAAAACTTTGAAATCTTTGAAAGTAATAATTGACTACTTTAATCGAGAGTATTCTTAGAAAATATCTATTTTTTAGGATGTAATTAACTATGGGGGCTTGCCTCCATATGAAACTGAAGAACATGACATAAAATAAACCTTATTTTACTTTATCCATATAAAGTAAGAGAAAAATCTCTTATATACGTAGACTTATTTGCCTTAGGAGTCTTTATTAAATGATTGAGTTCATTATAGAGTGATGTTTCTATCTTTTAAGATAGTACATCATTTCTTAAATTATGTACTTGATCATTTCAATAAGCACCCCATAAAGTTTTTGTGGTGTTACTATGATTCAAAATACAAACACCACTGTTGCACATTAAAAGGAGCTTTTAGCACAACATCGACATAGCTATACCATGGTCATATGCTAAAATACTAAGAAATTGTGACCTATCACATAACTGCTTGAAAAATTATAGGTAGCAAGAGTTGACTTAAATGACTCTCTGAGGCTACCAAGCTAGCTTATTTTAAATTATTTAATCACACTAAATCACCTTATTTAAAAATATTTTTAAAAAGGTGGAATTCTTTAATTTATTTATATTTCTTGAGTATTTATATGATATCTAATTATGATAGAGTAATGTTCATATATTAGATAGAGGTACTCCTTAATAATAATTACTTATCATTGATATGTAAAACATTAACATTAAAGGGATTATCCCCACCTAATTTATATTGACTAACTTCAAGCATGTGTAAATACTTCAATATGAGAGGAGACTTGAAAATATGAACTACCAATATAAAAATTCAAGTATCCATAAGTTATATAAACACTTGAATGATAAAAAGATTTTTTACACTTAGAAAGAACTCTAAATGTCCTGAGTGTAGGACATGTCTAATTAGAGACTATTTATCAAAAGAAGAAAAGAAGAATTTAAGTACATGTATATTTTCAAAACTAAAATGGTCAACTATAAGGTGTAGTCAAACAACAAAATGGAGTTTTAAAGTTTTTGACCAAGTTAGGATAAATTTAACCAAATATAATATAGTTGAACTCAAATGAATCTCTATATGGAAGGCTACTAAAATAGAGATAGCATGATCGAAAGGGCATGATCCTACTTGGATTGACTTAGTTAATAGAATATGGCCAAGTAGGTTTCCTTTGGTCATAAGGGTGCGATCAAGAGAAAAAATATAGTATGATTAAAAGAGAACGACCAAAGGGCTGCTTGGATGGTTGAATTTGAAATGCAGTGTAAAGTAAAAGTAATGTATTTGAAATAATTTTAGGTTGTTTGGATGAAAACTCTACAAAAACATGATTTTATTTTTTTTTATTTGATAAAATCAAAGTAATATAAAGTATTTCTTGAAGTTGCAATGATACAATAGATAGCGCGGCTAGCGGTGGCGAGTCGCGATGTTCAGCAGATAGGAATATGGTGGTGGTGGTGGTCACAGCAACGAACCACAATGGTGACTTGGCCAGTAGCGTAGCGGTCGGGCGGTGGGGGGTTGTGGCTGACGACAATAGGTGGCGGTAGCAACGGAGGATGGCGAGCTGCTGAGATAATGGGTGGTCTCAATTTAAATCGAATGGTGTATTTAAATTCACACAAATTAAGTGAATTTCAAATACATCAAAACCAAGCAAGTGAATTTCAAATTCACTTAAAAAATTCATAACATTTTAAATGCAACCAATCAAATAATAGAATTTCTAAAAATGCATGCATTTGATTTACAATACACTACATTTACTTCTAACCAAATAGCCCCTAAGAAAAAAAAAAGTATTTAATATACTAAAAATAGCATGACTATACTAAAGATGAATTTTCCCAAATGAGCATAACCAAATTCAAGATATTCCTAGTCAAAGACCAAGATAAGGATAATAATAGTATACCCAAAAGAATGTGACTATATTGTAGATAAATGAATCGAAAGAGCATAATCAAATCTAAAATATTCTTTGATCAAAAGGGTGTGATTAGAGAGGATGAAAGTATAACCAAAAAAATGATGGTCATATTAGAGATAAACTTAATTAAAAGAGCATGAGTAGGCTCAAAGTGTTTTTTAGCCAAAAGTCCATGGCTAATATATTATATTTATGTACTCGAAAGGGCGTGGCTAAAATAGGGATAAATTTCCTTAAAAGAACAGGATTAAGGCTAGGAGATTTCTCGTCTAAGAGGATATGATTAAATGAATATAAAGTACATTCAAAATGGTTTGACAGCACTAGAAGTAGGTTAAATCAAAATCTAGTATTAAATTAAAAGTGTATGATTAAATAAGATCAAATAAACTACTTAAGCAATGTAGCTAAGCTTACATTAAAGTAATTGTTTCAATAGGGAGGACTACTAAAACTAACATAAAGAAGATCAAATTAAGATGCATGCTAAGACGATTAAGATTAGATCAAATCATCAAATCTAGCTTAAGATCAAGTCAAATCAAATTAAGATTGGGATCAAGTTAAGTTAAAATGATCAAGATCAAATTAAGTCAAGCTAAATGGAACTGAAGAGAGAGAGAGACTCAGAGAGAGAGAGAGAGAGAGACACAAATTAAATTCCTTGTTGGCCATCACACACCAAGCACTTTAATATTGAAATCCACTAAACTCATATTTGTTAAACACAACATAGAATCTTTTTTCACACTCTATATACATTGGCCTCATACACATGATGGGTAGAGTCATACCCTCGTATTATTTAAGGCCAAAATGGCCCACTAAATTATAAGTAAAGGCATGTCACTCAAATCCCCTCAGATGGTTGATATATTTAAATTCATTCTATAAATTCAGCAAACAGTCACAAAACTAGCATAAAAGACTTTTGATCTACTATTCAACAAATTGAGATTTATCTAAACGTTCAAATATTGAAGTTAATCTTTCATCTATTTGATTTAAAATTGATCAAATTTAGAATTCAAAATATTTACAACATAAATTTAAATTAGAAAGAAAAAACTTAAATCCTAAAAGCAACTAAATTAATTAAGCAAGATATAGACTAGATTATTATTAAGATTAGAATAATCTTAATTTAAAGTCAAGGTTTCAAATTATAAGATTACTCTCTATAAAAAAAAAATATGAGGTAGAAGGATTATTTACGTTTAATAAAGTTGCCCTAATAGTTAACTTAAAGCATGTGTCTCATTTCAGGAATTAGTAGATTTTGATGAACCAAATAAAATAATAATCTTAGATACTCACCTATTGCTTTTCAAAAATCATAATAATATAGATTTCTTTCAAGTTTGAAGCGTATGGCACACTTAAGGAGTGATTTAGTGTGCTTTTAAAAGATTTCTAAAATATAAATTTATATATTTTTTATTAAAATAAAATCTATTATTGAAACTAAAGCTTATCTTAGGATAATAATACTTATCTACTAGGTACTAGAAAATGGTACACTTCAATTTGGACCTTCAATTGGTTGAAGATCTTTATTTATATCTTATTTTATACATAAAATTTTCATAGACTAAATAATGTGCAAAAATAAATAAATATGTTGAATAGAGTCAAAACAATATAGTGAAAGAAAATTTGTTAACATATTACACCATAGAAAACATATATGTTTGAGTTATAAGCTGCATATTAAAAGGAGTTTCTAGCAAAATGTCGATGGCTATACCATAGTATGCTAAACAACTAAAAAAGTTGATCTATCACATAAGTTTTTTTTGCAACATTGTAGGGATTGCAAGAGTCAACTTAAATGACTTTGTTCTACTATTAAGCGAGCTTATTTTAAATGATCTTATCACACTAAGACCTATCACCTTATCGAAATATATTTTTTAAAAAAGGTGGCATGATTTAATTTATTTAAATTTCATGAGCATTTATATGATATCTAATTATGATATAGTGATTTTCATCTACCAGGTAGAGAGCCACTCAATAATAAAATTATCTTATCATAAATAAGTTAAATCTTAAAATTAAATGAATTATCCCCACCTAATTTGTATTGACTGACTTCATGCAAATGTAAATGCCTCAATATGAGAGGAGAGTCAAAATATGAACCACCAAACTAAAATTTCAAGTATTAATAAGTTATATAAACACTTGAATGATAAAATAATCTTTGACATTTAGAAAATTTATAATGTTTAAAGTGTAGGACATGTCTAATTAGAGACAATTTATTAAAAAAATAGAAGAAGGATTTGAGTATATGGATATCTTCAAAACTAAAATGATCAACTATAGAGTGTAGTCAAATAACAGAATGAAGTAGTCTAAAGTATTAGATCAAGTCAAGATAAATTTAACCAAATAGGATATAGATGAACTCAAATGAATCGCTATAAGAAAGGCTATTAAAATAAATATAGTATGACCAAAAGGGCATGATCGTACTTGAAATCAACTTAGCTAATAGAATATGGCCATGTAGGTTTCTTTTAGTCAAATGGGCATGATTAGGAGAGAAAAAATTAAGTATGAGTAAAAAGCATGACTAAGAGAAAGGCATTCAATATAGTGAAAATAGCGTGATTATAGTAAAGATGAATTTGGCCAAAAGAGCATAACAAATTCTTTCAGAATAAAATCCAAAATATTCATTGATCAAATGGGTAAGATTAGGGAGTATGAAAGGATAACCCAAAAAAAAAAAACCTGATGGCTAAATTAGAGGTAAACTTAGTTAAAAGATCATGAGTTGTGTTCTAGCCAAAAGACCATGGCTAAGATGTTATATGTTTGTACTCATAAGGGTATGGCTACAATAGGGATAAATTCGATTAAAAGATCATGACTAAGCTCAAGAGATTTCTCATCCAAGAGGATATGATTAATAGAATATAAAGTACAATCAAAATGGCTTGACAATACTTTATAGGTTAACTTAATAATCTAGTGTTAAATTGAAAGAGCATGTGATTAGATAAGATTGAATAAATTACTTAAGCAATGTAGCTAAGCCTACATCAATTTAATTATCTCTATAGGGAGGACTACTAAGAGCAACATAACGTAGATATCAAATTAAGATCCATGCTAAGAAGATTAAGATTAGATAAAAGCATCAAATCTAGCTTAAGATCGAGTCAAATCAATGTAAGATTGGGATCAAGCTAAGTCAAAATGATCGAGATCAAATTATGTCAAGCTAGAAGTCAAATCAAGTTGGATGGTTGAAGTGGAGGAATGCATCTGGCCTATTATGTGATAGAAAAGTTCCACTTAAACTTAAGGAAAAATTTTATAAGATGATGGTAAGACCTGCAATGACTTATGGTGCAGAATGTTGGCCAATAAAAGAGAAGCATAAGACTAAGTTAAGTGTTACAGATGAGGATGCTTAGGTGGATGAGTGGATTTACTCTTATGATAGAATGCAAAATGAGTATATTCGGAAAAGTTGGAGTAGCTCTAGTGATAGATAAGATTAGGGAGAGCCTTAGATGGTTTGGCCACATAAAGCGTCGCCTAATGACAATTAGGAGAGTAGATGCATTAGATTTGCCTTATGTTAAGAAAGGTAGAGGTGGACCTAAAAGACTTGGTTAAGATGTATAAAAATTGATCTTAGTACTTGATTTAAATGAGAATTTGATACATAATAGGACACAATGAAGAGGATTCATGTAGCAACCACCTAGTAGGATTAAGGCTTGTTGTTGTTATTGTTGTTGTAAAAGTCAAATCAAGAGTAAAATAAAATTGAAATTACATCAAGTTAATTAAATTAAAATTAAATTAGGATTTCAATCAAATGAAATGTATGCAAGTGATGCAAAAAAAAGTCAAATTTTAATGCTCTCCAAAATTGTTTTAAAAGTTCATTGTGACTTGGAATGCCATCATGATCATGCATATGAAATGAACCTCTTATATTTTTCAAAATTTTAAAAAAATTATTTAATATTTTTATAATTATGATAAAACTTATCATAATTAAAAAAAATTAAATAAATTAAGAAAATTCAATTAACCCGTTATATATGAAATCATAATGTAATGTTTGAATTCAAAAAGCATGCATTTGCTCAAGGTGAAGATGCAATATAATTAATTTTCTTTTAAATTCTCTATTTTTCAACGTTATAAAATTAATACTTTCAAATGAAAATTTTATTTTTAGCCTCAATAACTTCAAAGGAAGCCATTAATGCACTCAATAAGGTGATGCATCATACTTAAGTAACCCAAAAATTTTAGGGTATTTAACATTTTTTTATATTTATATAATTAAAAGAATTTCTTTTAATTATTAGAAATTAAAATTTATCTCAACTAAATCCTAATAAATCAGACTATATTTAAGTTAGTGTAATGCATGACTGAAGTTTGTCATTATAATGGGCTTATTAATAGGTAAAATGAAAATTTTAAAATAATACATTTTCAAGGAAAATGCATATACTATGTAGGTGATCAAATTAAATATTAAAAAATTTAGAGTTGTATATTCAAAGTTAAAGAATAGTCTTTTTTTAATTATTTATTTTAACATACTTAAAAAAAAATATTAATCACTATTTTCTTAAAAAAAAAAAACCTCTTAAATAGTATCCAAAAGTCTTATAAAATGTCATGGTAGCATAAAAATATGCAAGAAATATTTCTTAAACTTTTCAAAAACATTTAAAATTAAATTCCAATTATTACAATTTTAGAGTTGATTTAATACTTTCAAAATCATCACATGTTATGTAGGCTTCATAATGTAATGAAATAATTTAAGAGGTTCATAGGATGTAAATAACATCCCATATAAGTGTGGAAACTTTTCAAATTTTTTTGATGCATTTAATAAATAAAATAGAAATTAATAAATTTTCTCAAATCAAAAAATTAAAAAAAAATTTAGCATGCAACTACTTTTCCCAAATATGTGATGCTTTAACATACTTAGGGTTAAATTTTTATAAAACTTGACTCAAAGAAGAGCTCATAACAAAATTAAAATAACTTAAATATTCTCAAATATGAACTACAACTTGGCTCAATATAAGTTAAACAAATTTTATTTAAATAGGATCTAAGGTCCAGTGTGTCATCTTCATCCTCGTGTCGGGTTAAACTGTTTGGGTGCAGGGTGAGCTTAACTCGGCTACTGCATTCTCTTAACAAAGAGGCCCTCAAGTAAATTTGCTCATTATGATCTTAGAGAAGGCTAAATGTTTCAAGGATATAGGTTTAGCTTGATTAATTATGACATGATTTCAACTTACAAGTAACTACAATTTGAAATTATCGCATGTATGAGCAATGAACCTCAAAACTAATGAACATTTCATCTTTGTTGGGGTGAGAACTATCAAAACTCAATATTAGTTGAGAGTGCTTGAATTTCTAGTAAGCCATGAGCTCAGCTCAAGCAATTAGCCTCTCAAGGTGGCTAATCTCTCTCTCTCTCTCAACAATCCCTCTACTTTTTTAATGACATCCCATGGCTAAGCTCAAAATAATGATGTTCATAGAAACATATAGCTACCTAGCTGGATCATAAGGTTTAAAGATCTTGGGTGATTCAAGAAGGTAATGAGAGAGAATTAGTCATTAACTTTAGAGAATTTTGAATAATTAAGAGGGCTAATATCAATCCATTTTACAAAACTTTAGTATATGGTTAACCATGGATCAAGTGATTTTCTTAAGGTAATTTTATCAAGAGAAGTTAACATTAACATTCATTATTAACTATTGCATAAAGCAATTAGTTGCACTTAATTTCTTTTTAAATGAGTTTAAATATACTTGTTCTAAATGGGTTGCTTTCACCAATTTGAGTAATTATGATCAATGCAATAGGTAAATTGATTTAGGTTGGATTCGATGATTTTCCCAATATCCTTCACAAGTTTTACACCCAAGGATTTAACTTAATTTATTGATTTGAATGAATTAAAGTCAATTGTGATGTGATAACTTAATGGGTCAATTTGATCCATTTGACCAATTATGATCAAAATCCAATGGATAAATTGACTTGATCTCAATGAGATTGAGTATGCATTCCCTAAGTAAACTTCAATATCAAATAACTAGATTTAATTTAATCATTTAGATGGGTTGAAGTTCATATAACTCCAAATGGATTTTAATGCCATCATGTTAGCCCATTTGACTCAAGACTTATTTCATAGGGTAAATGATATTATACAATAATGCTAGCTTCCCATTGCCCTAGAAAAGTTTTATACAAAAGAATGAGATAACTTGATCATTTGATTTGATGAAACCCTAAATGGAAAGCCCATGTTCCTTTAATAAATCAAATTAAACTATTTGATTTAAACTAACCTAAATAATGGTCAAACAACATTGATCATAATAGGCTAATGTTAAAGACATCTTGAGGAAACCTCATGCTCATTTGATTAGATTAACTTAATGTTAAAAATCAATTCAACTCAATAAACCCATTTGAGTTTGATGAGTCAAATTGGGCTAATTAAACCCAGATTTCTAACCATTCAATTAATTAATCAATGACCTTCATCAATTCAAATGAAATTAGTGCGATAAATCCTATGGATCTATTTGAATTAAGACTAAGAGCCTCTAAGAACAAATTAAATGCTTAAAACCACTTTATTTGAGATTTTAATGTCAATCCTAACTATTCATTCCAATTATAACTTAGTTCAACCCTACCCAATATTCAATTGATGCAATTTAGATCTATTTAGTTATCTCCTAATCCAAAAAAATATTGCTGATGACGAACAGAACATTTAATGGGCATAATTTTTAATCTTTAAGAGATTTTTGTCTATAGAAGTAATTCTACCTACACTGAAGATCAAAAAATAATATAACAGATATTTAGGTTTTTTAAATGATTGTGAACCATCATTACAAAGTCATGTTGGTCTCCACTTCATTAAACAAGCACAAAGCCAAAGAAAACTATCCCCTGGCCCAAGAAGGCTTTCATTTTAAGCAAGGTGTTGACATAGTAGTAGGAAGTAACAGCGAGAATGACACACTAAAGATAGAGCACCCTGTTACTAACCAAACTATATTGTATTACACCAACTTACATTTAACCAAAAATAAAAACAAATATAAAAAACAACTGAGGAAGCACAAAAACTATCGACTGCCAAAAGAGTTCCTTTCTATTACAATAATTTTCCCCCAAAACATAATTAGAATAACATCAGCAGTAGTTTCAGCTCTGCAGCATTTCATTAGGATAGATTAAACCTTCTGGAGTTCAATAAACATGCATAAGTTGCAGTAGAATAAACAAGATGAAAGAACAAAAAGTTGATTACAGAGTTCAATCTTACCTGGATGGGGAGATAAAGTTTGAATTCTGGAGGAAGTTCTTCCTCCAGTAGAGGCGTCGGAGAAGTAGATTCTCCTCAAGCGGCAGTTTGCATGCACCTGCACTCGGAGAGTCTCAAGTTTGTGCCATATGCTCTTCTGGTTAAATCAGTAGGTTTAGCTGAATGTTGTTCCATCCATCTTCCAACCTAAGCGGCATGGTGCAGATGAAAGGCTTCACACGTGTAATCGCCTGTAAATGTGACCATGTAGAGCTTAGAAGAAATCATCTACAGGATACAATTATGAAATTAATATCAAATTTATCGCATCAGTTGTCAAGTGAAGAAATTTATATATTGGGAATGATTCCTGTTTCAACATTCCTTAACAAAAGTTATGGAAGTAGGAGGTTAATGGTGTGAAGAAAAGGATAAATTGGGTAATTTGATGTCCAACATAAACTAAACTATTCATTTTTTAACACCAAAAACAAATTGTAATCAGATCATCTGAATCCACAAATTAAGTTTCATATAAAGCATATACTTCAGTGGAGGAGCATACATTAATTTTAAAGTTTAAAGTTTCTATGAAATGAGCGAGTGCATAATATATTAATTTTAACTAAGAACTGACAATAATGCTTACAGTGAGATGAATCCTGTGAAACCTGAATGTTATTGCAAAAGTTGCAGTCGCTTAGCCAAACAAGACCCAGTTACAAAGAAGTGTGGTTTCAAAATAATATCCAATATGCAATATTCCATAGTCAAAAATCCCTAAAATAATTAAGTAGGACAAACTTCTATGAATATTAAAGCAATTTGTGCAACTTTAACAAACTGTATTAAGTCATTAGAATTAGTACACGAAGAGTACTTAAGAATGGAAATATGATGAAAAATGATCAGAAGAAAAAAACTCAATGAGTTCAGTAAATTAATGCTACAAACCATTCCTTCGATTTTAAGTTTTAAGCAAAATATTCTGCCAATAAAAGCGCTAAAAAAATCCATGGAACCAAAGTTCTAAAGTCATGCGATCATCCAAAACCTTATCTCTTATTAATGTACCATCACAGTTAATTTTTCCTATAAGATGCTTTAAATGCTTTATTCAACTAAAGTTGCCATCAATTTGAGACTACAAGTTGTAAAGGGCTCCAGGATCACAAATGATCCCTTCAGACTATTTAGCCAAAACACACTTATGTCATCTATTTTTGTCTCTTATTTGTTCAATATCAGCTCTCAACTAAGCGTTGGAAAATTTTTTTAATGAACATCAGAAACCACATACAAATTCCACATCAAGTGCAAACTTATATATCCATGACAATAAGTCGCCAGAGACATCACGTAGCTTTATTCATAATAGTTAAAATGAAATGAAAGAGGGGAAAAAACAAAATTTTAAATAACTAGCCAAGTTTCCTTCCTCCTTGGTCATATTTAGGTGTTTAGAGTGAAAGGGTGTGTGAAGTTTTTGTTTTCTTTTTCAACTGTTCCTTTATGGGGGAAGTGTCTTGGTTGTTTAGCATGCCAATTCTGACTTAATTTGTTAAATGCAAAAATCCTCCCTAATATAACACTCAATGATAAAAATAATAGCAAATATTTTAAATACAACTCAACAACCCAATCTACTAAGATGGTAAATTCTGCAGTAATGTTCTTCAAATCATGGAAAATGAAAGAAATCGGTCATGAGCCCATCAAACATTACAAATTTTAGCTTTCCTTTCTATGCGATTCTAAAACGATCATTCATATAGGTGTATTGATGAAGAAAAGGTCAAACACACACACTTGATAATTGGATCCAGCACCTGTATCCAGCACCTGTATCTCAAAGGTGAAATATTTTTCAAATTCTTTACAATCAAGACAAAATGGAAGCTTTATGCCAAGTGTTGCTGCAGCTGGATCAGCTGGACAAGTTATGTTGACTGAATATTTGATCCAACTATTTCAAGAACGCTAGATTGAATATCTTCATCATGAGGTCGTTTGATTTGTCCATTAACCACTGCAATGACTCAAAAAAAATGGGTTATGTTATAAATCCCAGAGAATACTTATAGAATTAGATGCCAGCAATGAAGTAGCAGAAATATCAAAATATCAAAACTGGAAATATTTAGATATTCATTACAAGGTTCAAGGAAAACAACTTTGTTAAAAGTTTTTGATTAAACATTACTATGGGTGTAAACGAGTCAAGTCGAGCTTGAGTCATACCTAACTCAAGCTCCGCTTGCCTCCCTACGTGCTAGTTTGAACTCTAGCTCAAGTCGAACTCAAAGGTTAAGCTCATAGCAATAACAAGAGCTTGTCAGCTCAAGCCCCCAAGTCGCCATAGGAGCTCACCAGAAAATGCATTGATGTGATCAGTGGTCACAAGAGCTCACTGGAGAAGCTTGGTGCGACAAACGAAGAAGGCACATGGGTGAAGTCATCAGAATGACCAGTGAAGGTATGCATTGAAAAAAATGATAAAAATTTGGAGGGAAGAATTTAATGCTGAGAGAAAAATATTAATATTTTATTCATATTTAATATTTTTAGGAAGAAAAATACAACTTTATTAAAAAAAAACTATCAGCATGATCAGCTTTATTTAATCATTTGGGGTTAATTCTCATAGGAAGTCATGTGACAAGTGAAATTAAATTCTATTAAATAAAATAACTATGCACTGCCCTTTTTTTTTATTTGCAGCTGCGTTCTTAAAAAAAAATTCAGCTGTTTTTTTTTTTTTTAAGTTGAGGCAGCAATTGTCAGCGTAATTATTATGGATTATTTTTTTTAACAATAGTTTTTTTTATTACAGCAGTTATAAACACATTTTAATAAAACAATCTCGTGAGCCAACGAGTCAAGTCTAATCTAGCTCAAACTCGACTTGCTTAATATAGGAGCTCAAACTCGAGCTTGTTTAATATCTGAGCTCAAATTTGAGCTTGAGTTCAACTGGCTCTATAAACTTGACTTGCAGCTCATTAACGAGTTGAGTTTGGACCGCTCACAGCTCACTTATACCTCTAAACATTACAATTCAATAAAGAATTCAGCATTTTTCATGCTTTTTCCAGAGGGCATGAGTCAACTTTTCAAGTTAGAGAACATAAGCTGTAGAATGCTGCAGGTCTAAGTTAACGACATATACCATAAGAGTCAAAATCAAGACTTAGGTTCAAAACTAAAAAAATGTAAACATAAGGTGTGTATCGTTGGCATGATTAAAAAGTCAAAACTCATAGAGGTAATCAAATTAGTAGCAACCTGTAAATAGAAATCAATTGCTACATGCATAAATTCTCTAAAGTATTAATAGAATTCTCAATTCAGATTAAAAATATATAAATAAATAAATAACAGGTCATGGAAATCATGAAATCTTGTAACAGTTATCCTGATTGAGGGACAATCTGACAGAAGAAAAAGTGCAAACAAAATCAGGTATGCTGCAATTTGAATACCTTCTTTATCCCATATCTGCAAAGGTTTACTCCTGTTGAGCAAAAAGACCAAGAGATCAGAAAATCATCCACTTGATCAGACAACAACAAATTTTACAGTAAATACAATCTAGTCAAAGGATTGCATACCCGAGACTGTAAAGGATAGACAAGAAACCAGACTGAAATGTGTTCTTAAACATAATTGCACAGCCAATTTCCTGAAGCTGCATAAAAAAATAAATAAATCCAAAATTCACAATGATAAAAGGACACTTCTCAACAAACCAAAAACCAGATTCTCCACTTCATAAATAAATATAGGAGGTGGTCTGCTTACTTCAACCAAGACAATCTGAGGGTATAGGTTTCCATGTACTAGTATCAATAAATTCCCTCACTCCACTACAATTTTACAACAGTCAAAATTGATCATGTAGCCAGAAATTCATTTTTCTTCTTTAAAAACTACAACTAAAATCTCAAGGAGAAATTTGAGTCAAATGCCAACAATCAATTTGTTCGGATGGCACTACAAATACATCTAAGAAAAAGTAGCCACGAGGTCCATAAGCGTGTGTGATGTGGATGAAGGAGAACAATGATTTCGTAGAGCCAAAGATCATTCAAATGAAAAGACAAGAAAGAACCCTAACCTAGAAAAAAATGCCAGAAGAAAAAACCATATTCTTATTAAATCAAATATAAACATGATCTGACCGATAGGGTGATATACAGCAATTTGAATCGAGAACTCCAAAATTTGAGAGGAAGAACATGGAAAAATAAAGAATAATTGAGTAAAAGGGCTAAAATATTTCATTGAAACCAATTCCCCCCTAAATGGGAGAATTTATATACTTATAAGGACACGCTATGATATATTAACTACCTATTGACCACTAACCTAACACAATCTACTTATTACAATACAACAATAGGATATCTATATCAATATATCTAAAGTTGTATATAATGATAGAAATTCGACACTTGGCATCTTCTCAACTAACAAGAGAAACAATAAAATTACTATGTTGCAATTCAAATTTTAAATTAAAGTTACAACTTAAATGTAATCAGCCACTAATAGCTAGCAATAAAGGAAAATTAATGCAGCCAAGCTAACACTCTAAATCAATACAGGGCATTAAGGTAATTGGCAACATTTTACCTTTTTCTTGCACACTTAACATCAAAATAGCCTTCATTTCATCCAGTCAAAACAAAACAAACCAAGAAGAAACAACAACAATTAACCCATCCCCCCTCCTCTTCCTCCTCCAAAAGTTGTTCTCCTCCATCGTTTCCACCAACATCTCTTCTTTCCATGAAGAGACATGCCAAAACCTACATTGCTTCTCTCTCAGTACTATCACAAAAAATACAATGCCAAAGGTCAAGGCCCTCCATCTTCAGCGCCAATTTAACCCAAGAGAACTACACCCACAATATGAACATAACTGAAACTATGCTTGTTGCAAGAGACATGGTAGACAAGGTGTAGACTATGTTGGAAGAATGTCATCATGACATATGAAGCACGGTTAAAGGACCTACAAGTCGAAATTAGATATATAAAGTCTGGGAGATTTGAGACTGTTGGTGTGTGAGGAGCTTAGGAATGGACAACATTAGTTGATAACTAAGGAGGGATAGAGGAAAGTGACAATTGATAGCCAAGGGGAATTCAGATCTTGCTCTTAAGATGATCATTACGAAGAGCATAAATCCAAGAAAGAATATTTTTTACTTGAGCTTCCTAAATTTATCTTATCATCATATATTTTATGTTATGGTTTTAAAGTAAATATTTATCAATACATGTCTCACTGTGAACATAAAAGTGATAATAAATTGCTTATATGAATTTCAACAAGCCCTTCAAAACTTAGTAGCACTAGAAGTAACAATTATCATGTATATAAACCTCCAACCATTTTGGTTTACAACATACCACCGCCATAACATTACCATCTCCACTTGCATGTCAAAATCATTTCAATTTATTGTCTTCTAATTTGATATAATCATTTCAATTCATCTTTAATTATCATCAGCACAATGTTTTATTAATTTTGTCAATTATTACTTTGATGTAACCTTTAAAATCATTATCATGTGTCACCTCATCTACAATACAACTCACCTTCCTGATTCATAAGTCTTGTTATTATACTCTCATTATTTGTAAATTAAATTAGAAGCTTTATATATTTTCATAGTCACTTCTATCTACTATAACTTGATATTGAATTTGAAACAGCTAGAGCTTTTGGACAAAATAGTTGCAGAGTTGTCATGAAAAAAACAACTTTCTTGAAAGCCATCAGGGTTATTATAATTTTTTAATTTTGAAAAAAATAAACACTAAATTTTTTATAGCTATCATACTCTAATAGATCTAGTTGTAAAAAGAAACTTCTTACCATAGAAATTTCTAAGAAATAATAAGAAAATCATAGCCAAACAAAAGTGTGGCAATGATTTAAAGCGCAAAACAGTGAAAAATTATTTCAAATAGACCCTAACTTTTCTGGCTTCAGCATTTTTCACTTAACATATACTTATCAACATTGTGAGACTACAGGCAACTGTTGCATTAAAATGAGATATAGCTAACATTGAGCCTCATTCTTAACTTTTCTTAATTTCTTCATAAGCTTAACATGAATCATACGTGAAACATAGAGCACTATTACTCACTATTAACTTATAAGATCATCAATGTAACATAGACTGATTTTTTATATTTCTTTTGATTTCATGTTTATTTTGAACCTTTTAGTTCTAATGTAGCTTTAGATACACAAGTAGAGTTCTATGACATATTTAAGACATTTAACTTTCCTTTAATGGCCTTTGGATTAGGCTTCCTTTATGGTCATTGATAACTATAAAATTTACATAATTTTTCCTGCCTTAAACTATGATTTTACCACTTGTATTTACTTGTTTTTAAGAATTTCTCAACACTTATCATTGGAATTTAAAATTTTTGTAGCTCTGCAATGAAAAAAAAAAATTTCATCATTAATCAGCAAAATCATGCCTAGGATCATCTGGATCCAAATTTGAGAGAGAACAAAGCGATCCAAGGTTCATTAATGCAAACTCCTAGCTGTAGGAACCAAACAGAGTAGCCGACACCTAGGCACCGACCCCTGACACCTAGGCACCATAACTCAATTCCAAATGCAATCCAAGACAAAGATCCCAACGCCTAGACACCCAATCTTAATGCCTAGGTGATAAACCCAAAAGTTCTTAGTACATGCAAGACAAAGAGCATGGCTCCTAGACATGAGTTTCAAGGCTACTACAAATTCCCCTAATCTTCATGAATTTCTTGCCTTTTTGGAGAGATTTAATGCAACCCTATTTAAGCAAATCACAAAGACGAATATGAGGAGTTCTCCAACTACTATTCTAGGGCTTTTTCCAAGTCCTTGGAGGGTCCAAAAGAGGATTTTTTAGAGGTCTTTCCAAGCTTTTTGGAGAAGTTATTAAAGAGATCTTACAAGCAAGAAGATAAAACAACGAAGAAGGCATTCTGACATTCTTCACCTGTGTTTTTCATTTCTTCCTCCCTTTCTATTTATAATAATCTTGTTCATGCACCAATCCCTAATGTTTTTCTTTCCTTTCACCATGAACTAAACTCTCTATCTAGGGTTTATGTGTAACCACATTATATTTGTGTTTATTTTAATTTTAATAAAAGTTTGGAGATTATTTTATTAATTACCGTGTATTTTATTCTAAGATTTACTAATTAATAAATTGATAGGCCATTGTTTTCAAAAGTTTAGAAGGTTCATTTAGAACCGAGAGGTAGAAGACAAATTTATCGTGGACAAAATACCACAATGATATCATAAGTTAGAGATAACTGCGATAAAATCATGTACTCTTTTTTGAGATCCAAAAGATTTTAACAGATTTTCTTGTATTAAATTTATCAACAAAAGGTAGATAGGTTGTGCAAGAAAAAATGAAGACCCTAAGCTTTCGAGAGAAAGGTAACAACCAACTTGACCAAACTTCGATAAAAATCAACTTTTTGACCTTGATAAAATTGTAACTACACAAATCAACAATTGCGAAACTCAAACATCGAGTTTAATTGCATTAAGATCACCCACATAGATTGTTATTTTTGTTAGTTTGTTAGCCATTGTTTGTAATTTTAGGATTAGTTGCAATTTTTACCTCAACATCTCCTTGTCAACATCCAAATAACATACAATCAACCCAATTTTGATGCTTCGAGTTTGATCGTGGGAATGATAATATACTCGCACTTTATTAATTGATGCAACAGTGTAATTTTAACAAGACAGTTTATCCTACACTACATCAAATTTTTCGCACCATTGTTGGGGATTGCAACATCAATATTGATACTACATTAATTTATATTTCTTTGGACACTTTATTTTTTACTCAAATTGATTTAGTTTTTTCTCTTTGTTTACTCTATTTTGCAAGTTGATTATTGTGTATGCACCGATCTAATGATGGACCTTTATTATCTGAGGATCTAGAAATTGAAAGAATGCTGCAAAGAGACTCAAAGAGAGAAGACAAGCAGACCAAACTATAGCAAAATAAATGGCTAACTCAGAGGATGGAAAAGGCATGGCCATGGGGGAGAAGACACTATGAAGCTATGCACTTCCCGCTGTGTATGGCATCCCCCAGGTGATCATCAAGCCAAAAGTGTAGGCTAACAACTTTGAGATCAAACCTGTCAATTTAGAGCTCCTCCCAATTTAAGGGTCTATCCACTAAGAACCCAATGTCTAAATCACAAACTTTTTAGAGATTTGTGAAGCACAATTGAGTTTCTTATGACGCCATCAAATTGAGGCTGTTTTAACTTAAGGACTGAGCCAAAAGTTAACTCAATTCACAAACTTTTGTCCAAGTACTTCCCACCAACCAAGATAGTAAGGATTCGAATAGAAATATCAAATTTTGTGCAGATGGAAGGTGAGATGCTATATGATGCATGAAAGAAATTCAAGAACCTCCTACAGAGATGCCCACAATAAAGCCTACCCAAATAGATGCAGGTGCAGACCTTCTACAATGGGTCAGCTAGGCTGACGAGGGCGTTGATTGATGTCGCATCTAGCAACACATTTATGAACAAGGCTCACAAGGCGGATTATAACTTGCTAGAGATGACCATGGATAACTACCAGTGGCAAATAAAAACATTTATGTTGATGCGCCACTGGCTACAACACAGGAGACGAATTCCACTACAACCCTCACCATGCAGGTTGCTTCGTTCGCAAAACAACTTAATCCTCTCACAACACCTAGAAAGCATGCACATGTTTATTGTTGTGATCATTATGGAGGAGGCCACAACTGCATTAACTATCAAAACAACAATTCCTTCATGTAGCCATATTTGGAGTATGTAAAGTTCATGAGAACTCAACAACCCAATAACCTTACTTCAACACATACAATCCTAGGGGAGAAGCGACCTCAATTTCTCTGAGAACACTCAGGCAAAGCAGCAGCCAAGTGGCTACCAACAACCACTTAGTTTTCATCATTAAGGAGGCTACTAGCCACCTACCTTCACTTCACAACCAAGGCCGCTACAGCAGAAAGTAGAAAAACCATTATTGAAGTGGGCCTTGGAGTAGCTAATTGTGACCACCACTCAATTCATGGCCCATACAAATGCCACACTTCAAAGGCATGATGCCTCAGTTCATGGCATGTACAAATGCCATACTTTAGAGGTGTGACACCTCAATTTAGAGATAAAATATAGCCATTAAAAATATTAAAGTTCCAGATTGACCAACTTTCACACAACTGTCCAACCATCAACCAAGAGACCTCTAAACCCTAGAGAGCATGTCAAGGTTGTATCACTAAGTGGGAGACAATAAGAGGATCATGTGGGCTAGAAGAGGCCCAAACCCAAGAAGCCAGATGAAGAAATTACATGCCAGGAGAGGCCCAAAGGAGAAGAACAAAGCTCAACAAAAAGGAGTGAAGAGAAAAAAGAGCTACCCAAATCAAAATTATTTCTAGACAACCAACTGCCATATAAGCCACCTCTTCCTTACCCTCAAAGATTCAAAAGAAAAAGCTAGATTAACAATTTTCAAAATTTTGGAGGTCTTTAAAAAGCTTGATACTAACAACCCTTTTGCTAATGAATTAAAACAAAGTCCTAGTTATGTAAAATTTATGAAGGAAATCCTGTTCAAAAAAAGGAGATTAAAAGATCATGAAATTGTAGCTCTTGCTAAAGGTTGCAATGCAATGTTGAAATAGAAGCCGTCCACAAAGAGAAAAGAACAAGATAGTTTACTATCCCTTGTGCCATAGGAGAGGAGCTTTTGCGAATGCACTTTGTGACCTTAGAGCCAGTATAAAATTGATGTTGTTTTCAATATTTAAGAAGTTAGGACTATGGGAGGTGAAGTCCACCACAATATCCTTATTGCTCGCTAAAGAAACTATGGAGGATGTACTGATAAAGGTCGATAAATTCATTTTCTCTGTTGATTATTTTATCCTTGATATGAATGAAGATGAGATTATTTTGGGAAGAACATTCTTAGTTAAAAGCCAGGTAAATAAATGTCCAAATGGGATAATTGCAGCTCGGAGATAGAGAACAAGAGACATATCTTTAAGTGCATGAAGGCCACAAGAAATTGCCTGAAAAAGAGCTACAATGTCTTAGCCACAAATAAACAAGAATAAGCAAATCCAACAACTAAAGTAGAGAAAAGCAGCTCAATTGAAGCAAAAGGAGATGAGTTTGCGAAGTAAAAGAGGCCACGCAAGGCCTCCAAAAAAATAAATAAATAAAATCCCTCACCAAAGGCGATCAAGTAAAATTCATACAAGTGTGAATGGCAAGATCGTTCCTAAAAGAGTATTTGATGGAAGCATCAGCAGATTTATATTAGTTGCAACAACATTTACAGCTCGACAACAATTGAAAAGAGCAAAACAAGAGTTCAGCTAAGGCATTTAACCTAGCGCTTATTAGAAGACAACTCAATTTTCTTTCCTTGATTTTCCTTCCATTTAATTTTCCTTCCTTTGTTCTCCTTTACTTTGCCTTAGGTCATTCATAAAAAAAAAAATTAAATTAAATATAAGGTAAGGTTGGCGCATACGCACTAGCCTTGTTCGCACCTACATGTGCCTGATTCTCCTCTTTTTGACCACTTTTTGCTTGTCATCTAGGAGTCAACCTACTGACTAATTAATGCTTCATTGTTTTATACAAAAAATAGGATTTGACATCATTCTTGAAGGTGGACTAGAGGGAAAATAATTGAGATGCTAAAGCAGAACAAGCCGAGAAGATAAAATCACTCTCACATTATAATGGGACCCACATGCTTCTTAGGAGAAATTATAAATATGGAGGAAGAGAAGGGTCCTCAAACCATTCCCAACCTCCCTAGCTTCTCCATAGCTCTCCCTTCTCCTGTGCCCCCCTCAAAAGCTATTAGCAGTAAAATGTCGGAAAAAAAAGCCAAGAATGCACCCTCCTTTACCACATCCTCTAGAGCTTATGATGAGAAAAAATTTTGATCACATATTGCAATAAAATGAATCGACAAATTCTTTTACAAAAGCCTTGCATCCTAGAATGAGACTTTAATGCACTTGGTAATCATATTAAGAAGAAACTAGCTACAAGAGACGGCAAATTTGTGCTATACTGCCCAACTCTGCCTTCATTCTAGTAGTTTGAGAGCTCTATGCCAATGCTCTAAAACATGTGGACAACAAGCGCTTCATCTGAAATAAACATGTATTTTTTAGCAGCAATTAAATTAATGTATTTTATGGTTTAACAGACACCCTAGACATGTACTCCAACTTCTTGGTGAATGGACATAACTATGACAAAATCATTCACTTCCTAGTACTGGGCACCCAGTGGAAAGATGTGATCGACACAATGAGCTTTTCTGTATCAGGCCTCACTGTTGAATGTCGAGCTTGCAAACCTTTATTAGCAACTATATGAGTGATGTAAACAAAAAAAATGTATGATGAACTTCGCTATTCAACACAATATGATGATTGATGTCGGCGCACTCATCCCTCCAACATCCTACATACAGTAAGATCCATGACCACCAAAGGTTTAGGTTGTCATTCCCTTCCTTATTCATGGATTAAGTACAAATGGGAGTACCAATGAATGCATGGAGGTGGTTGACCACAAATGCTCATTAAGCAAAAGTAAGATCGTTGAAATGGTGGCTTGAGATAGGTAACATCAGCCTGACTTTGAGGAAGAGGAGATGCCTCAAGTAGAAGGGGCTCCACAACAAGAACCAAAGAGATATTCAATTTCAGGAGCTTAAGACTATGAGACTTGCTTTGTGGGGCTCAGTAGTAGAATGAACAAGGTCGAGCTATGAAGCACGGGCACAGCGACACGACATGACACGGACAAGACGAGACAACAATTTTACAAAAAGTAGGACACGACACGTCTTGGACATGCTATAAAAATTTTATTTTTTGTACTCTCAAAATAAAAATAACAAAATAAAATAAACAATATAGAGAATAATAATAAATACTTCTCATAAAACATCAATATCACTATTATTTATACAAAGTCAAAATATATTCAAAAGAGTACATAACACCCACTTCAAAATTAAACAACCAAAAATTGATTTGATAACCATAACTAATTAGAGTTTACGCATTCAAAGCTTTGGTTCTCCATGACACTTGTAATTGCGCCCTCTTCATTAACTACATCGCATTCATCTTGAAAAAATACAAGTTCTAAGCATGCCTCATTAAGAGATAGATTAGTAATTTCTAGCATTCCAAAATCATCAATTGTGTTTAATGTGTCCCCACAATGTCCCACAACTGTCTCTCCATGGGTGTATTATGAACTCTTTCTAGATAAAAGTCGAAGATTAGTGTGCACAAATAACAAATCTTCATCTCGTTGTGGAGTGATTTTATTCCTCTTGAGTGAGTTAATAAAGGAGTATGTGCTCCAATTTCTTCAACAACAAGAAGATGAACATGGTTGAGATAATATTTTTAAAGCTAAAGTTTACAATCTTGAAGCGCTAGCACCATAAATCATCCACCAAGCTTTTCCATCCATAGTAGCTCTATAAGCTATAGAGTCATGATCAGCAAAAACACCACTAAATTTAAAAAAAATATCAAACTCTAAATTAATCAATGACCTTTCTTCAATGCTTGGAAACAATTTCTTAAGACACTTATTCCATTCATTTGATATCTTCACATATTTATGTGGAGCAATACGATTAGGGGATTCATTTAACCAAGCATAATTGTAGTACCTAGAATTAAGAATAAATAATAAGTAAGATTATCAAAATAATAATTACTAAATATGATAAATTAAGATAAATAAATAAAAATTAAATGTCACCTTGGATTAAGAGAATGTGCTAAACAATGTAGAGGCGTTGCTTTTATTCCATCTTTAAATAAGTATTTCATAAACTACCTTACAAAAAGTGGAATCATCATCCTCTCTTTTCCTTCATGCCAATATATAAATTCTTTTACTTTCTCAATCATAGAATCCCACATGTCATACACGAGGTGAAGGGTGTGCTTATCTGTATCGGCTATTCTTAACATGTCATATATTGGCTCAAAAAGCAATAATATACTCCACTTTATCCTACCACATATCATCCAAAAGTTTCTCTTTCACAAACTTAGCCTTCTCTACATCATGTTCTCTATACATGCTCCATCTATCAATGATCACCATGGCTTGTAACTCGTGTTTAATTACTTTGAATCGTTTAAGTATGATGATAGTTGATGCAAAGCCTGTCTCAGCTACAGCCAACATCTTCAACTTAACAAATTCATTAAAAATTGATAATCTCATTGAATGATTTGTTATGAATGTTTTTATAGAACTTGCATCTCCAGCAAATCTTGTGTCAACTACATTCAGCATAAGTAATCTCATTACTTTCTATATTTTTTGAAGAGTAAATATTCTTCAATGTAAGATTTTAAGTATGAACAACACAAGATGTCCAAAAAATATGAGGAAATTGTGACTCAATCAGAATCTCTGTAGCTCTACAAACTGGTGCATTATCAGTGATGACTTGAACAACTTTATCTGACCTTACCACCATAATCATGTCTTTGATTTGATTTGCAATATAAAATTTATCTTTATTTACTCATTCACAATTTATAGCCTTTAGGTCGGACTCTATAATAGCCATGAAATTGATAATAGGCCTATGTTATACGTCAGTGCATCCATCACAAACAATAGTGACTCCCTTTTCATTCCATGTCTCCTTTATTGGCTCAAGCATTCTTTCCATATTAGCTATTTCATTTTGAAGAAGTGTTGTTCTCAAAAGATTATATCCAGAAGAGATATATCCACTAATATTATTATTTGTTGCATATGAAAAAGTGCTAAAGTAATATGAATTCCTTGCTAGATGAAAAGGAAGAGCTAGTAGAACATTCTAGCAATTTCCTCATGCAAGTGCTCTCTTGCCTGCAAATTAAATGCTATTTCAATAGCATTTGATCCTGAAATTTTCTTTTTTGGATCATAACACTTAGTTTTAAATAATGACCACTTATTTGTTGATTAGTACTACTTCGCTCGAAAGGAGGAAGAGAAATTTTGTTTTAAAACTAAACACTTCTTTTTTATTCAGCCTCAAAATCAAGTTTTCAAATTCTTGGAGTTGACTTGAAGTAATCTTGACATGGACTAATGCCTAACCCAAGTAGCCTAAGCAAGTGTGCTCTCACTCTAGAATAAGTTCCCATAAATTTTCTCATGCAAAAAAGGCATTGAAATTCCACATTTCCTCCAGCTCCAATGGCCCCTACTTTTTCTAATTTTATAACATATTTTCATAAAGGCTTTGTTACATCTTCTACAAGGTCAACATTTTCAGCACCCGCTTCAGACGTCATTTTCCAATCACCTAGTAAATAATATAGACACACACATACACATATAGGTCTTAAAAATAAAATCCAATAATGATAAAATATAAAAACAACCAAAAATATGAAAATCGAGAATAAGTATCTACATTATATAAAACAAATTATATAAAGACAACTTTATCTAAAATCGGGCTAGAATATATTTAACTCAAATTTGATTTATTTATTATACAAATTATTCAACATTTCCTTCGATTAGAGCTTCCTCGCGGAATGGCAGGGCACGACTTCGTCAAGTGTACAGGACCCGTAGATTAGGGATTCCTCGGTGAATACCTACGTCCCCTGCGCAGCTTCATCCACTCCACAAGACCAGTCGATTAGGGCTTCGTCGACCATAACAAGGTCGACGGCTATGTGCTACGACATTGACGATTAGGGCTTCGTTGATTGCCCGTGCCACTTCGTCGATGTAAAAACAGAGAATGGCGCTTATAAGGCTTCGAAATAGGTAATATACGCGTGGGACGTGTCCCGTGGTTTAGAAATTGTCGTTTCCTTCCCGAGTGACGCCGGTTCATTCACTTCATGGACACCATGTCGAGCGTGATGAGGCCGCGGTCCGTCCAACACGTGCACGATGAGTATATAGGCATGTCCATGCTTCATAGAGGTCGAGAGGTGGTAACAACAAATGCAACAAAAGATGAATACAAATTTGGAGTGTATTTAATGGAGAGCAGTATGATGCATTACAACTATGAGGAGAGATTCAACACTTCCCAAACATAAGTTCTCAAGTTGGCACCTGAATATTAGACAAATCAATGACACTTTTTCACCTAAGCCACAATTCGTGGCATCACTTGTCCATGAAGAGAAGGAAGATGAAGAAGGAAGAAGAATATGAGAATGACAACGAGTAGCTCCACCCCATTAGAAAGTTTTGCACCCTAGTTTTACTTTGAATGATTTGTTTCTATCTGCTCTTGTGATCATGCATAAGGGACAATGCATGATTTAAGTATAGGGGATAGCTTAGTTGCTTTATGAGTTCTAATTGTACTCCCAATTAACTTATGTTGTAGTTTTCCTTGTAAATTGGTATGAATGAGCTTAAATAAAAAAAAGTCTACTAGGGCCCAAAATCAATATGGGTTGGACCCAAACAGTATGAACTTAGCCTAGAAGTTTGCAAGGCAAGTTCAACGTTCAATTTCAGCATGAATTTCTTCTAAGTTTGCATGATAACTAAAATCTGAATAAAATAAGCATCAAACATAATTTAGACATTCTTAAATAATCCTAGGAAAAAGTTATTAAATATATTTTCTTATTAATATTATCTTTTTTTTTTCTTCCTTGGACTTTCAAGAAGATCTTAAATTCTAAAAATATCATGCAACTTTATGCCCTCGAGAGTCCATGAAAGTCAATATTTGTTAATATTTTGATAGTTTATCTGTTACATTTAAGATTTATCTTTACTAGTGTTAATATTAAATTATCTATGTTTAGGAACCCTCTCATGAGTGTATTATTCTTATTTTTGAATTGCAATTATTGTTAAGTATTGTGAAACTTAATTTGTTTCCTTTAAAAAAGTATATTACTTGGATTTATTCGTGAGTCAAGGTCTAAAATGAATCAAATGGGGGAGAGAAGCCCTCCTTCTAATTGTTCCAGTGTGAAGCAACTAAAAATTATCTAATGTTCATAGTTATTTAAAGGCATTTTGAACTACATTTTTTTTTTTTCATAGAAGAGTGAGTTTGAAAGGAAGGGAGGGGGGTTATTTTATGCTTTTATTAGAGAAATTATGGTTATATGTTCTTTGCAATCAAATTGTAGTAAACTCTATAATGACATCACTACAAGAAAAATATACTTTAGCAGCATTTTTTAACTTTCAGCAGTGGTTTTAACTACCACAAAAACTAGTATAGTGGTTTAAAAACTGTTGCAAAATCTCCATATCTGCTTTCCACTGATAAGCCTTTTCACAATAGTTTTTTAACCATTGGGGAAGAAAGAGTCAAGGCTATAACAATAATTTTAACCGTCACAATTCTGAAATCATGAAAGGATTAAAACCATCAATGGCTAAACCAAGTCAAATGTTTAGTGAATTTGAAGCAAAATCAAAATAGCAACAGCAAAATGATTTTCATGCTTCTCCATCAACTGGGTGCTACAAGCCATCTTTGTCCTCTATACTTATGACACCAAATCATCTCTTCTATGGTTTTTTTTTTTTTTTTTGAATAACCTCTTTAATCATTAAATCAGTAGAAAATATCACAGGGTTCTTGGCTGACTTTGCATGAAATTTTTTCCTTCAACTTATTTAGTCTTTTGAGAAGTAGCCTATCTCAATGATCCACGAGTCTAACATAACCTCAGCATCAACTTTATCTCCACATAACAATCATTTGGACATGCATCTATCTTTATGTAACCCAAATCAAATGCTTTCATAATCTTTTTTTACCTCATATGTGTTCTTATCTAACACTATACTCTCTAGAAAGGTATCAACTAGTGGCTCTAATAACATATTGAAAGATCTTGTTGTCCAAGAATTTAAGCACTTGAACAAAGTAAATAAAATATAAAAGATAGTCTCGAGTATGGCTTACACCCAAGATACAATCCTACCCCTACATCAACTAATAACTTTAAGAATTCCTCAGCATCATTTGATCGATCTATATTAGGATTTTTACATTCACTCGTTAAATTCACAAGGTCATTATTAGGACCAATTGCATCCCTCAATAATTCATGTATATTATATAAGCTAGAATGATCATCATGAAGTGGCAAATGTTCAAAATCAGATGACACATTGGTTGCTTCATTTCTCACACCTTCAACATTCATACTATGATCCCTCCCCGTGTCATCTCCATACATCTTATCCAAAAAAAACTTCCCTTTGAAATTAAGTGCTCTCTGACATCTTTTGTTGTATGAAAATATATGTTAATGCATAATGTACAAGGATATAATTTTATTTCCAATGAATTCTTGATCTGACTAGCAAACTCTAGAAAGCTCTCAACTCCTTGTAGGTATTCACTATGGCTGTCAAAAAAGCTCGTTGTTAGGAAAATTTGTTTAGTTAAGCGGAATACAAACAAATATTTCAAGCTCGATTTATAAATGAGTGAATACGAACAAGTTCGTGTTGTTATGATTTAAATAAATAAAATATTATATTATATATATATATACACACACACACACACACACACACACACATATCACATGCGTACAGTGATTGGAACTTTTATCATGCAAAAGAATGGTCAGTTTCAAATCTTTCCTTCTGATTTTTCCGATTATTATTTTTCTATTTTCCATCTTTTCAACAATTCAAGCAAAACACAAACACCGAAATCTTTTCAACACGAAATTTAACATAAACAGTAATTTTCAAACGCGTCGAACATAATAGGTTCTCTCGCTCAAGCTCTCGTTACACCCCCAGTATTCACAACTCCAATTAGGCTTGGGCATCCATATCTTATCCATATCAAGTGTGGAGAGAAAATGCAAAATCTAGATCCAAAGATGAGATAAAAATCATCAAATTCATTGTATTCCCTTGTGAGAAGTTGATGTTAAATGACAGGATATCCACTTATAGGAAGGCGATAACAATATTAAACTGAAGTCATCCAAACTACAAAAAGCTACTACCACAACCAAACACTATTTGTGATTAACTAATATAATAAATTTTATTCTATCATAAACATTATCGAGTAAGGTTTTCTCTCTGCAAAGCATTACAAGTATACTCATGCAAAGTTGACTATGAGGAGATGTGATCATAATTGAATATTACCTTGAAATAGAGTTGATCGTTGTAATATATATATATGTATTTATGTATGTATATGTATGTATATATATGTAAATATATATAGATATATTATTTATCTATATGTATGTGTGTATGTATGTATGCACAATCATAAATGTCCTTGCAAAATATATATGCACCATCATAAATGTACTTAATTTAGACTTTCTTTTTAAAATAAAGTATCTAATTCTTCAAATATCATACACCTCAATCTAGCATGATGAAATTCAAATGGATTTAAAATTAAAAATTGATCAAAATATTTAATTTCAAGAATTTTATATCAAGTCATAATAGTTAATAGTATGAGTAGATATCGATTAAAAAATTTCTTAGCTTAACTTCACTTTTAAATCATGCATAAAAACAATCTTACTTATAATATCATGAATATTTTCTGTGAAGCTTTATAAACTGATTCTCCTTTGAGAGACATTATAAGCTTATAAGAATAATTAAAAAAAATATTTCAGACTCAGTTTACTGGCCACCTAAAAAAAGCAATACTTTATGAGCAGCAAATTAGCCTCTTTGAAGTTCCTAATAACAAAATAAAGTGAAACCTGCTCAAAAATCTAGACCATCTACAGAAAATTTGGGGGACTAAGCACGAAAAACTTAAAGAATTTGCAAAACACTGCTTTAATGCACTGACATGAATCTTCAGAGCTGGATAAAAAAAATTCTCACATCAATTGATCACTACTTAAGCTTTCTGATAAAGTAATTGGATTATTGCAATGGAACTGCAGAAGATCAATTAAACTTCCAATAACTTCGAGCAAACAGGAAATTCTACATTTGGTCAAACTAAAATAGTATAAGCTAACATGAAGAAACCTGCTTTTCAACAAAGTTAAAATAAAAGTAATAATACCAAAATGATATACATTGCAGCTATAGAAAAGAAAAGGGAACAATCTACCTCGACAAGGTCAAGACCAAGCTTCCCTGCCAGATGAAGTGCCTCCTTTATTGATACAACTATATGTCCCGCAAGCTACATCACATTATGAAACATTCCAATCCTTAACAAACAACAAACTCCTATTTGAAATTCATGTTTTCACAAAGTAAGGAGCTTCAGAATCCTAAAATCCGAATGAACGCAAATTATGCAATTAAGAGATAACTACCACATGTCCAATAATCTCAGAAAGGGTATGATCAAATAGCAGATTTTATGTACCTAAATACTATACCAGGAAAATTAAATGGGAAAAACCTTTTTAAGGCACCACAAAGTAAATTCAATGGACCTATGCTTAGATTAAAGCCTCAAATAACTGGAACGTCTCATGAGAATTAATAATGCTCGAGAAAAGGTAGCCGTTAATATGTTAAGAAAGACAACATAAGTTGTTTCCATGTAGACATCAACAACTAAACATAAAGACACATTCATCAACCCTTCCAGCAAGTCCTTGTGGCAACTAGTGAGATCCATGTCATAATTAGAAATGAACTACATACCTACAGCAGAATCATCCCACAGGAGACATGCACATAATCAATAAGCAGAAATTGGAGGCGGAGTCAACGACGAAGTCGCCGGCAGAGTCGACAACGGTATCAGCGGCGGAGGCTAAGAGATGGTCACAGGTGAAAGCTCGCAGGGGGAGATCATGGCGGGAGGGCACAACGAAGCGGCGAGAGGCTACGGCACAACGAAGCTGAAGCAAATGAAACCAAAAGCAGCGATCGAAGAACGGCAGGGGCGTGTGGCTAGGGCACGACGAAGGGGTGGGAGTGTGCGCGGCTGGGGCACAACGAAGGGGCCGGAGAGGTGGCTAGGGCATGCACAACAAAAGCTAGGAACATATATCGAAGAAGGAAATAGATAAAAGGGTCGGCTCAGTTTGATTTGGTTTAGTAGGAGGAATTTCCGTCGGCGGATCGAACCGCTGCCAGATAAAACATAAATTAGCCGTTCGAACTGCTACATGGAGGGTTTTTCACTGCGCGTGAATAGAAAATAGCCACCAACTGAGTGAATTTCTATAAAATTATTATATTTTTTTTGTGTGCAAATCATTTTTCAAGTTTGATCACAATTTATAATATATATATATTTTTTTTTATTTATTTATTTATTTCCTACTTCAGCCTAATACATAGAAATATTCAGTAACAAAATATCATATATAATTTTTAAAAATAGAGAAAAAATAAGATTTAGCTCATAAAAATATTCAGCATACACACAGATAAAGATAAAATAAAATTTTTACATAGAAAATTCAATAAGAGAAAATCGATCGGATGAACCATAAGAGAGAGAGACAAGTTTAAGCTTCAAAGATTCGATCAGGTTGAATCGGGATTAAAATGGAATATTTAATTAATAATAAAACTATTAAATATTAATTTAATTAATAGATAAAATAATATAAATATATAAGAAAAATAAATAAAATAAATATATAAATAATATTTTTAATAATTATTAATTTTAAGATTGATATAACTATAATATAATTATATCTATATTATGAATTTAACTAAGTATATATTTGATATGACCAAAATTCTCTACAAGACGAATCTTGATCTTAAAGAAGTGATCAAATCAACCTGCGGATCAATCTTAAAATATCATTTGAAACTTTGAGAATTCCCAAAAGCTCTCAAATATGGAGTGTTTATACAACCGAATCTCGACGAGCTCCAACAAGCCAAAGATCTTACAATTTCATTTGAGCATTCAAATATTTAAAATACATTAAATGATCAAAGGGATCATTGTGTCATCCGAAGTAAAGTGACGGGTTTTGCATGTATTTACGTAGATGTCCTCTTCAATCTATAAATAGCCTCATTCCTCATAAGGAGGAGGCAAAGAAGAGAGAGGAAAGAGCTCTAAAGATCCTCCAATTGTGCCGCCACTGACTCATCAACCACCGCCGCCGTACCGCCATCGTTAATCACCGCCATCAATCTCTCGTCTCCATCATGAGAACTTACCGATTGTCGCGTTCATGATTGTTCCTGCATTGCAGTAATTATTCCCCGCATTTCATCGATTGCTCGTACGTTCACCATCATTCTACTACTAAGAATCGTTACAACTGATCGTTGTCACATATTGTTTTCTTTCTATACAATTCGTAATCCAGACGGAAGATCTTGTACTCAAAACAGACATAGTGGAAGCTTTTTGGAAAGCGTGATTTTCCTCTTTTGAGATTTTTCACAAAAATGTGAGTTTTATTGTTCACTCTTTAAATACGTGTGTGATGGATTTCACAACAAAGCTAAGGGGAATATTTTTACTCTACCGAATGGTTTTCAGCACGCAGTTGGCGTCGTGGGATTCGATTCACATTATATCATCTTGTATGGTGACCAAGTTTCCCAACAAGATCAAAACCACCATCGAGATGTAACATTTCGAGCTTTTAAGGAGCGCAAGCGAAGAATGATGATTCATGGATAATATAAAAGTTTAAATAAAATGGAAATGCTAGGAACAAAAGCTATGTGACTTATCAAAAGTCATGATCACAACTAAAGATAGTCACATCGAAATAGTAAAAAATCAATCTAAGTTGTTGTTTTTTCAAATTTCTTCCCTTCTAATTGGTAACTTAACGAGTTCTACTATCAACAATGCTTATGATGCACTTGCATCTTCTTCAACTTGATTTAACGGATTTTTGCATGTAGTTCTGTGGTGTCCCCATAGGCCACACCTGCTACATTTATGAACATTTCGTGCTTTTTGGCTATTTCTTTCTAAAAAGTTCTTGAATCTATTCTTTTTTGGTCTCCCGCGTGGCCTTAATGTTTTGGGAGCCTGAATATAATATTCACGGCCCACTTTTTCATTGATCTTTTCTAAAAGAGTTGATATTGCTTGCATGCCATTCTACCTACAATTAGTTAAATTTGCTTAACACACTTGAAACAAATATGTACAAAAGAAGGATATTAAAATCATACCTATGAACATGGTAAATGTCATCAACATATGCCACGAGGGTGCTCCTTACTCCTACTGCTGCATGAATGCACGGTAAACCAATCATCTGCCATTGTCTACAGGTACAACATTTATTTTCAAGGTCTACTTCATGTCTATCATAACGCCCCTCTACCTCAACCCTCTGTGATGTTGATTGCCTGATGATAAAGTATTCCTTTCGAGTTGTAATTTCTCTGATGTACTCCTCAATATGGGGAACTAACTCACTGTGTCATCTTGTAGCGTCGATTTTTCTCTCAGCTCTTTGTTCCATGATCATTCTGCCAATCATGTCAACAAGATCTACAATCGTTTATCTCTCACGTCCAATCCAAGAATTGAAGGATTACGCCATGTTGTTTGTATTATAACAATTCTTTATTTCATTTAAAACATACTTTTAGACCACTTATAAGGCAATGAATGTAAGTCGAATAAATTTGTGGGCTAATATTATATAGTCAAAGAACTTTGGAATTGAACTCATGCTCGTGTATGTATTCGCATGGACACAAGGCTACGCAATTTATGACTATCTGACGGAAAATATTTTTAAGGTTCTTCCACAAATGACGGATACAAACCCTATGCTCTGCAGAAACAGAGTTTGATTGCCTCACCTAGTCCTTTCTCCATATCTCGATATGAATGTTTGTGCATATAAGTCGTAACCAAGACTTTCAAATAAGTTTTCCGAAACCATTGCCACGATGTCTTAACTCACTCACCGCAAATGCCGGGTAAACAACCCATTGTTGCCATCAGGGAGTTTGCGACAAGAACACCCCTAAGTATTTCATCAAGTGACAAGCATCAAGCCCTATTATGTCTGCATCCCGAAAACCATCAATGCAAACCTTGAAGCTCACATATAAATGCAATGACCAAATCATCACTATCGTAGTATAAATGATGCGAGAACCGGGTTTCTATCAATAAGCTCTGCGCGAAGGCACTAATCAGAATTATCATCGATTGACCCAAATGCAATTTTTTACTTCTAGATCGCCATAACTTCATATATGGTAGTGATAACCCAAAAGTCGACTCCAAGCTATTTTTGATATGTTTTGGAGGAATATTTGGTTGCTTCTTCACAATATCTTGTATCTCTTGGGCAACCCAAGAGGAAGTTGTCAATCATTCCGCTTCTATTAATACCGGGACATGTATGCTGTAGTATATTTCTTAACCTCAAATGTTTGGCCAAGACAACCGATGCTCTAATTCTCCATGGACAATCTTTGTATGAGCAAGTAGCAATAACACGGGTTTTATCACTAGCTTTGATCTTAATCCCAAAATTATTTTAATTGCGTTCGTAAGGCTTGTTTGAAAGTTGTTGAATCTTGAAAATATGCAGATGTTGTTTTACGCATCGTTAACTTCATCAAGTAAAGAGTTAGAAACATCAATATTGTTGGGATAGGAATGATTGCACTCAAGCATGTCACTATGAAAAGAAACATCTCTATCTGACAAAGTGTTATTTGCATTATTTTCGTCAGGTAAAACCACCACCTCAACCTGATACTTGCAAAATACTCCTCAATCATTTGCAAAACTTCAACATCACTTTCAATAAGTCTATATTCCTTTGGAGATGTCTCAAAATATGATAATATAACTTAAATCCATATCCTTGTAGCCATGGGCAAATTCCTTCCACATTTTCTTTAAGCACAATAAAATTGATTAGGTCTTTCTCAAGCTTAAGTTTATTTTCCGCTTCATATTTACTTCTATTTGTTCTCTTGACTTCAACCCAATGTCCACCAAATTTGAAGATTACATAAATGACTCATATCTCGCTTTTAAATTAAAATTTAGTCAACTTCACCGATAGGTAAGCAGAAATAATTTCTCGATTCCATATAAACGAAAATCCAATATAATTAACAAAAGAAGCATTATTTATTTTCAAATACTAAGAGAATAGTATTGAACCATGATTCAAATAGTATTCAAATTATTTAATCTATTGTAATTTAATCAGTATTCAAATTCTTAATAAGTAAATTGAAATCTAATAACGAGAGTTTAGAATTTATAGCCTATTTACAATCCTAAATGTCAAAGATAAAAACTAAACTATTCTTTAAAAATGAACAGAGAAACACTATCGTATACAACTCCGCAAAGAAGTAAGGGATGAATCAACAGATGTTGGAGATATCTAGTTTTCTAAACGAAATGAAATCGAGAACACAACAAAAAAAATTACAAAGAATAAAAAGTGGATTCACAAAACAATAGCATATTTTATATGAATCATTCAAACCGCATATCGTTGTGGTTTAGCTAGAGGAGATATTTCAACCGGATAGTGAGAACAAATGTTGGTTGCAAAAGCTTAGAACAATGATCTCAAAACTGAATGAATCACTTGAAACTATTATATGAAGTAAATTATAATGAAACTTTTAATAATAATATTATCCTTCACAAGTCTTATACCAAACGTATTACCTTGCAATCCCGTTTTCGCTAGGACAGACGAAGCTTATTGAAGAAGATAAATGGCTGGAAAATGCGAGAGCAAGACGTTAATCTTCAATCAAACCCCATTTTCCTTGCCCGGGGGACATTAAGCAGAAGAAGATCGCGATGGCTACGGGAAAATGCGGAAGAGAAGACGTTAATCTTCAATCAAACCCAGCCACTCCGAAGAACTTTCTCAATCCTTAGCCTCGCATAACGGGAACGCCTCAACACCGCTGCTTACGGAGCTCGAGGGAAGACCAAGAACGCCTTCTCAATCCCTTAGCCATATCAAGGGAAGCCTCCAACACCCAAAGTCGAAGAACGATTTAGCAAGGTGTAACTATATGAAGCCATGGGAGAACAGTGGTAATTTTGTTGTGTTAGAATGTTTTAGGTGCTAAAATTATAAATTGATAAGTTTAGGTGTTAAATTTATAAATATTAATGTTTAACGCATATGTAAATCCTATATTTTTTTGTGTGCAAATCATTTTTAAGATTGATCACAATTTATAATATATATATATATATATATATATATATATATATATATATATATATATATATATATATATATATATATATATATATATATATATATATTTATTTATTTATTTATTTCCTACTTCAGCCTAATACATAGAAATATTCAGTAACAAAATATCATATATAATTTTTAAAAATAGAGAAAAAATAAGATTTAGCTCATAAAAATATTCAGCATACACACAGATAAAGATAAAATAAAATTTTTACATAAAAATTCAATAAGAGAAAATCGGATCGGACGTAGAACCATAAGAGAGAGGAGTTTAAGCTTCAAAGATTTGATCGAGCTTGAACCGGGATTAAACCGGATTATTTAATTAATAATAAAACTATTAAATATTAATTTAATTAATAGATAAAATAATATAAATATATAAGAAAAATAAATAAAATAAATATATAAATAATATTTTTAATAATTATTAATTTTAAGATTGATATAACATTTAATATAATATAATTATATCTATATTATGAATTTAACTAAGTATATATTTGATATGACTAAAAAATTCAAAGTGACGAATCTTGATAAAGTATCGAAATCAAACTATTTTATCAAATCATATCATGAAACTTTGAGACATCGCTAAATTCTCAAAAGCTCTCAAATATAGAGTGTTTATAATAAATCATCGAGTTCCAACAAGCCAAAGATCTTACATGACTTCATTTGAGCATTCAAATATTTAAAATACATTAAATGATCAAAGGGATTATTGTGTGTCATCCGAGAGTAGTTTTGCCATGTATTTATAGAGTCACTCCTTCAATCTATAAATCTCATTCCTCATATATGAGAGGAGAAGAGAGAGGAAAGAGCTCTAAAGATCCTCCAAGACAATTGTGCCGCACTCGACGTATCAACCACCCGTGCCGCCGCCGTTGATCCTTGTCCATCAATCTGCCGGTCCCATTATGAGGACTCTACTAGTGATTGTTCTGCTTTCCGCCGATTGTTCCTGCATTTCTGCAGTAATTGTTCCCTGATTTATCGGTGATTGCTCGCATAGCTTCACCATCATCTCTGCTACTAGATCGTTATCACGTACATTGTTGTTTCTCATATACAATTGTAATCCGACGGAAGATCTTGTCTCAAAGCATACATAGTGGAAGCTTTTCTTTGAGCCGGTTTTTTCCTCTTGAGGTTTTTCACGTAAAAAAATTGAGTTTTATTGTTCACTCTTTAAATACGTGTGTGCTTTGGATTTCAAAACAAAGCTAAAATACTTTTACTCTACATGGTTTCTAGACGCTCAGATGCCGTGGGATCGATTCCCATTCATCTTGTATGGTGACAAAGTTTCCCAACAAGATCAAAACCACCATCGAGATGTAACATTTCGAGCTTTTAAGGAGCGCAAGCGAAGAATTATGATTCATCAAACTTCGTTCCTTCAGATTTTATCAGAAACTGGGGGGTAAATCTTAATCTCAAAAGATTATCCAAATCGATATTCTTGATATCTAATTGATTATCAGTTCGAGAAACAAGTCAAAGTTGGAGGATATTTCAACATTGAGAAGGGATATAGCTTTGCAAATTATGACTTTCCAATCATACTCATGGAAAAACAAGACCAAGATAAATGAGCAACTTTGGCTACAACCACGAACGGATGTTTTGATTCGACCTCTTCCATACAGGTTAACGTCATCGAGCAAACACTCTGACAAACAACCTAGGATAGGTCAAAAGGTCCTTGGTGGACTTCTCACCTCTTCCATACAGTTAACGCCATCTAACTGACAAACAACCTCGGATAGTCAAAATCCATTCAATTCGACCTCTTCCATATAGGTTAATGTAACTAACGATAAACAACCTCGATAGGTCAAAATTAGATTATGGCCTCTTCCATAGTTAACGCCATCGTAACACTCGACAAACAACCTCGATAGGTCAAAATCAGATTCAATTCAACCTCTTCCACACAAGTTAACGCGTCATCGGTAAAGACTCGACAAACAACCCGGATAAGTCAAAAATCCGGATTCAATTCGACCTCTTCCATAGGTTAGCCATCTGGGTAACAAAACAACCTCGAATATGTCAAAATCCCACGGATTCAAGCCTCTTCCATAGTTAACGCCATCGGGTAACACCCGACAAAAAATCTCCGGATAAGTCAAAATCCCGATTTAATTCAACCTCTTCCACGGTTAGCCATCGAGCAAAGACTCTAACAAACAACCATATAGTCAAAATCCTTAGCGGATTCAATTCGACCTCTTTCATACGTGTTAACGCCATCGGTAACACCGACAAACAACCCGGATAGGTCAAAATTCCAGAATTCAACCTCTTCCACACAAGTTAACATCATCGGTAAAGACTCGACAAACAACCTGGATAGGTCAAAAATCCTAGGATTCAATTTGACCTCTTCCATACGTTAACGCCATCGGTAACACCGACAAACAACCTGGAAAGGTCAAAATCCTAGCGGATAACTCGCCTCTTCCATGTTAACGCCATCGGGTAACACCAATAAATAACCTCGGATAGGTCAAAATCCTCGGCCGATTCAATTTAACCTATTCACAAAGTTAACGCCATCGAGCAAAGACTTCGACAAACAACCGGATAGGTCAAAATCTCCGGCCGATTCAATTGACCTCTTCCATGCGTTAACGCCATAACACCACAAACAACGGATAGGTCAAAATCCGCGGATTCAATTCGACCTCTTCCATACGCCATCGTAACACCGACAAACAACCTCGGATAGGTCAAAAAATTCCGGTGGATTCAATTCAACCTCTTCTATACAGCACATCATTGCAACACCGACAAACAATCTCGGATAGGTCAAAATCTCGATTAATGACCTCTTCATAGTTAACTTCATCGGGTAACACTGACAAACAACCTCGAATATTCCTCAGATATTATTCAACCTCTTCCACACATCGCTATCGGTAAAGACTCGATAAACAACCTCGGATATGTCAAAATCTCGATTCATTCAATCTCTTCCACGACAAATAACCGGATAGGTCAAAATCTCGCCGGAAATTTAACCTCTTCCACGTTAACATCAGGTAACACTCTAACAAACATCCTCAGATAGGTTAAAAATCCTCATCGTAGCCGGTCATCCCCACCGACTACCGACGCATTTCCTGCGACTACTGCGCATTGATTTCGACCACCGTCCGCTAACCATCAGTGGCCACCGCTGGCTGACCACTGCTGCCATTATCGCCACCATCGCCGGCATCTTCGCCGGTCATCTCGCCGCCATTCTTGACGCATCGACGCAGCGCCACTATCGACATTTCTGAAGCGGCGACATCGGCCGCAACCACCGTCGTCCACCGCCGCTGATCTGAAGTACTACCATGCTGACTACTATCGCTTTCGCCGCTGACCATCTGCCGGGCCGCTAACCATCAGCGGTCGCTGGACCATCGCCGCAGCCGGCTACCACATCGCCGCTGGTCATCTCGCTGACCAGACGCGACCGCGGACCACCCTGCGGCCGAATCATACCGAAATACGCCGAATTGCGGCCATCTCGCCGGACCACTATCGCCGCTGATCACCGCCACCATCGCCGATCTTCGCTGCCACCACCATCCACCGATCATCTCGCAATATCGCCGCACCATTATCGGCATCGCTCAACCCTCCAGTTATTATGCGCTTCAAACCCGACGGTCCGACGAGCAGTTGACGCTTTTCGTGGAAAATCGAACGGCAGATATGCTTCGATCGCCCGACGGCGTCCGACGAGTAGAATGCCTCTTTCGAGGAAAATCAGAACACGATGTATGTACCACGGGCCTTGATCTCCTCCAAACCCGGATGGTCCGACGAGGCCGGTTGACGCCTCTTTAAGGGGAAAACCGGAACAATGAGGTAAGTACCGCGGGCCTTGATGGCCTCCAAACCCAGACGGTCCGACGAGGCCGGTTGACGCCTCTTTCGAGAGAAAATCGGAACGACGTAAGTACCGCGGGCCTTGATCGCCTCCAAATGACCTTCTCTCAAGAAGAAGAGAAGGTGCCTTCTCCCTTGGCCCTGGTTTTATAGACCCTTCAAAAGGGTAAAAATCGTTAAAACGTCAACCGCCAAAAGCGCCAAACCGCTAAAACCGGCCAAAAGTTAAACAAGACACGCCAACCGTACTGGCCCACCTTGCGCCGTAGCTGCCGCCTTCGACGTTTCCCTGGGACGACCATCGGCCGCGATCCGTCCGCTGACTCGAGGCCGTCCGCGACTCGCCTGCCCATGACGCACGCCAGCTCGCGGACTCCCGCGCATACGACCTCGAGCGGGCGCACTTAGCGCCGCTGCCGCTTCATCGCTGCTGCGACGCATATTGGCACGCTCGCTTCCCAGGAAGGCCTGCTCGTTCGGATGGGTCCGTAACCTCAAATTTCGCCACACATACCATACATATTTTTGCGCGTACTTCCGTAGTCGTAACCTTGTGCTTACATGAAAATCCGTTCTCAAAATGTGTTAATGGACCGCATATTTTGTTGAAGACTATTTTGAAGATTGACACATATATTTGTTGATGATTGAGATAATATCATCCAAAAATAGGGGGCAACTGATATGACACTAAAAATTCCTCTAATTGAAGCACGAATCTTGATGCCGAAAGCAAGCTGATCAGAAATTGAAACTGGTCGAGATCAAGCACTTAAAATATCATTGAAAAATTTGAGACATCAGTTAAATTCCTAAAAACTCTCAAATATTGAGTGTTTATAGTCAAATCGGCCTCGACGAGGCCCAACAAGCCAAAGATCTTGAAATTTCATTTGAGCATTCAAATATTTAAAATACATCAAATGATCAAAGAGATCATTGTGTGTCGTCATGAAGTGGAGTGGACGGGTTTTGTATGTATTTCTGAGACGCCACTCAATCTATAAATAGCCTCATTCCTCATATGAGGGGAGACCAAAAGAGAGAGAGAGAGCTCTAAAGATCCTCGCACACCGCGTTGCCACTGACTCATCAACCACCTCCGCCGCCGCCGCTGATCCTCGTTGTCGTCAATCTGTTGGTCTCCATCATGAGGACTTCTACCGATTGTTCTGCGTTCCGCTTGTTTGATGCGCATTGTTTCGCATTTCGATTGCTCGCAGTTCACCATCATCTACTACTACTAGAATCGTGTCTCGATCGTTGTCACATAGTTGTTTCTTTCTCATATAATTTCATGTAATCCCGATCGGAAGATCTTGTACTTTGAAACATACATAGTGGAAGCTTTTCTTTGAGTTTTTTCCTCTTTGAGATTTTCATAAAAAATTTTGGAGTTTTATTGTTCATTCTTTAAATACCTACGGATTTACAAGCTAAAGGCTGAATACTTTTACTCTACCGCAACTTATTTTCTAGCACGCAACAATATTCAATATATTTAAAATCTTAAAAAATGATAATATGAATTTATAAATACAAATATAATTTATCATAAGAATATAATTTATTAAAATTATAGTTTATAATGAAAATATAAAATTTAGAATAAAAAATTATTTTAAAAGCCTTGTTAAATATAAATAATATAAAAATATAATATATAAAATGTTTAAGCATATTATTATAAATCATGATATACGTATATTAAAAAGATTGAAAATTTAAAAATTTTGATATTGTAAGTTTATGAATATAAATATAATTTATAATTTAAAAATATAAAACTATAATATAAAAAAGTATATTGAAAATTTTATAAAATATTTATAAAATAATACTATGAATTTATATTCTTTAAAAAATATATATATTATAAATTATAATTTATAATGAAAATTTAAAATTAATAATTAAAATATTATATTTTTATTCTTACATTTTAAAGCTCATTTTTTCTCTTACCAAAAATTTCTTTATATTCAATTATTTTAATCACATATCATAAAGAGAAGATGGTGTTGCACTATTTATATTAAAAAAATAAAGTTCATGAGTTTATAATATAATTAGAATAATCTGGTGGACATATTATTTATTTAATTCAAACTCATTTATAATTATAAAATTAGTTTTAAAATTATATAATTTTATCTAAAAATTATTTAAAAATATATTTCATTAAGTTTAATATTTAAATATAATATTTATATAATTTAATTAAACTGTCCCATTTTTCAAAACCGATTCATCAGTTGAACCACCTGGTCCGGTCCGATTTTTAAAACATAGAAAACGGAAGTCTATTTATAATATTTTAGAGAAAGGCATTTTGATAAATCTTGCTAAATTTCAAAACACTCCATTAGATAGTTTTTGTTGATTCTTTTGATCATAAATCTTTCTTACAGTATTTAAGTATCTAAATGATTTTAAGATTAAGTAACCTATGCGTCCAAGACCATTCTTGGCGTGAAAGTTCTGCCAAACTTTGTTGATTAGTCCAAAGCGCACATCTGAGGTATTTAAAGTGGCGAGAACTCGGAAGTTTTAACGTGGAAAACCTCGAAAAGAGGAAACCTGGCAAATAAAATGTTCCACTATGTATATAACTCGAAATCAGAATCTTCCAGATAGGATTACTGAGATGTTACTGAAAGGAACATACTTGATGTTGTAATAGTTGAAGCGGCGTGATGTGTGCGTGAAGCTTGGTGGAAATCACGGGAACAATTCTTCGCATATAAACAGCGAGAAATGAAAGAGCGATTAGTGATTGATGGCGAGGGTGCTGTGGCGTGGTGGTTGACGATCGTCAGGCGGTGGTCGATCTTTCGAGGGAATCTTTGAGCTTTCTCTTGCCTCCAAAGTATCCTTTCATAGAATATGAGATTTATAGATTGGCGAGTGGCGTCTGTAAATACATGAAAATCCAAACCACTCCCTCCACGGTTCGGGCGATTCCTTGATCATTTGATGTATTTGAACATTTGGATGCTCAAATGAGGATTGTGAATCTTAGGGTTGTTAGATTGATTCGTCGAGATGCTTTCGATTGACTATAAATACTATATTTGATGATCATTCGAGGTTTAATTGTTCCAAAGTTTAATGATGTTTTGCTTGATCTTGATTGATTTGACTTGGGATCGACTTGCCTTTTGCTTAAGATTCATCGCCATTGGGGGAATTTTGAATGTCATATCACTTACGATTATTAGATTCCTCTAGTTGAACCATTTGATTTAACTAAAAATATGTTAGATTAAGAGATCGATTGATCTTTCAATTAATACTTAAAAACTTCTATTATACTTCAATTCCACTATAAATTTGTTAAAATTGGCATTCTAAAAATCACAAATTTATTTTTTGAATATCTTATTGCATATATTGTCTATAGATTATTACTTAATTTGTAGATTTTTGCATGAAATATCATTTATCTCATATTTTGAGATGTTACATTCACATTATTTTAAAATATTTTTAATTTGCATTAAATTTACATAAAATTACAACTTTTTTCTTTTAAATACATATTTATTTTACTATTTATTTATTTTTATTATGTATATAATAATATTACTATTTTTTATATTTATTATATAATAAATATATATATTTAATAAAAAAACTATATATATATAATCTTTTTAGCCTCGTTGTTAAGTTAAATAAACTTTTATATTTTTTTATATATATTGTGCTTTTTTAGTGGTTATTTTGTTTGATTACTTTGAGTGTAAAATAAAGTAAATTAAGGAGATTTAACTTTTTATTTATTTAGCATGATACAACTAGGCTTGTCAAAAAAGCTCTTGTTCGGCTCAAACAAGCGACAATATTTCAATTTCAAATTATAAATGTCTTTGAACATTATAATTATTTTTCGATGGTTTTCTCAATTTAACTGGAAATAAAATATTATATTATATTATATTATATTACAATTATTATTTTTATTTATTACTATTATTATTATTAGTATATATACGAGCACATATACATTTCATAAATGTAAGCGTAATTATTAAATTTTTTGTTACTGATTGGCAAGTTAGAATCCTCATTTTATCTGATTTTTAGATTATTGCATTTAGTTATTTGAATATGAGTAGAACACCGACAAAGTAATTTTCAAAAGACAACAGGAATAGTGAAATTTTGGTATTTCAACAGAGAATCTGAATAAAGCGATTTTCAAATGAGCCAAACACAGTTACTCGTTTACACTCTAGGTGTATAAAATTTCAAAATAATGGGTTAAATATCACGATATAAAGTGTTATATTAAAAAATTAGAAAATTTTAAAAAATTTAAAAAATTCATATTTTCTCATAACCACCTTGTCCCCTTTTCAAACACAAGTACTCCATGGAGGGGGAAATTCATTCATCTCCTTTCAATCTTCTTTCCGTAAGTTAGGATTTTTTCTTAGAGAGGTTCTCCACTATCTTATATAAGTGGTGGGTGATTCCTCCTTTGCAGGCTTGAGTACTACTTAAAAGAGGATTAATACTATCTTGAATAGGCCGTGCGCATTCCCCTTTTAGGCTGTAGTGCTCCTTTTATGCATTTTTGGGCTTTGGCCCTCAGCATGAAGATTATTTTTGGATGATAATATGCATTTTTTTATGTCTTTGAAGGCTTTTTATCACGGAGCTTTTAAGTCACCTTTACTTCTTCTGGCCTTTAACTTCCATAATCACAGGATAAAAGCACTGAAAACTTTTTTAGAGAGGAGAGATTAGAGTAGATAAAATACTTCACTAAGCAAAAGAATTTTACAATGTAAGATTGCTTAGAACCTTGGATGGTTCCAAATGGGAGAGGAGGTCCCATATTTATAGTCTCTCTAATTACAGAACATTCTGAGTCTAAAATATCATAATTAAGAGATTCTACCTCTCTTGAGCGTTCATCTTAGGCTGACTTTGGTAGGCTTTATGGAGCTCTCCAGGTTCTTCCTTTTTCTATATTCCTCTAAAAGTTTTCCTCATTATATATAATTAAAGGAGCACGACTGATTTTTCTTTATTTAGCTCCGTAATATTTTGCTCACTAATCAGAGCATTGTTTTATGTACTATATATATAGGCTTATGCCTTTGGAGAACTTTGATATTCATGTACCAATAAGGCTTATTAAATGCATGATAAGAAGATAAGAGGCTTATTATTATTATTATTTGCTGTTCTAGCTGTTTTTTTTCTATTCGTCTATTTGCTCTCTAGCTTTCCTATTTTTTGCCATTTATCTGTCATTGGCTGTATTTGTAGCTGTTGATAGTAGACATTTTTGTATTTTTGTATTGTTTTTTAATATATTGAGCCAACGTTTTCCAAATAAAATAGAATAGTTCAAATCAGTAATCTTGTCAAAGGATCAAACTTAAAATAGTCTCATCTTATCTTACAGGTCATTGATTGATGCCTTCAAGTTTCAGAAAATATATATTAACTTATCTATTATCCAAGGCCACTATATAAAATAAAAAAAAGTATCAATTAGTCAAAGGATTAATTTTATTTTTCATTTTTTTTTTGTTTTTATGTTATTTTCAAAATTATGTTTATTTAATATTTTTTTAAGTAATTTAAAAATAAATAATATTATTTTTTAGAAATACTAAAAATATTTTTATATTTTTTGAATATTTTTAAAAATAATCATTATCATTAGGGGTGTGTTCGAAATTTCTAGGTAGATCTCGAAATCTCGAATTGAATTACTCGAGCTCAGTGGTGGCTCAAATTTCGAGTTCGAGTCGGATCGATCGAGCTCGAGCTCGATCATCGAATGAAAGCGAGCCATCGGCTGATCTTGGCCGTGCGGTTAATCAATCGAGCGCTCGAAATGAAGCAACGGCTCGTTTGGCTCGAAAATGAAAGAATTTTTAATAGCAAATTTTGGCATATGTAATAATATAAATGCAATTAATAATAATAGCAAACTATAATTTTATAAATTACAAATACAAATCTAGCAAATGATACAATTTTGCATAAATTTCTCATCAAGATCATAGCCACTTTAGCACAAATACTTGTGATTGATGCTATAACTATTATCAATTTTTTTAATAATGAAACTTAATTTGAATTTATCATTTTAGAGATATAATCTTTTCATTGAACTAATTAGCAAGAGATAATCACTATGAATTTACTAAATCTCTAACCAACTCCTTTTATGATATCATTTACTATAGCATTTTGCCATAATTAAGCATTTCATAAAATAAAAAAAAAATTATAATACATCTAAACATTGAGTTTAAAATACAAATCTAGAAAAAAAAACAAAAATATGAAAATGTCTTTTGTTTGTGGGACTCAGAGTCAGAGAAAGTAATATCCATCTTCAAATTCATGATTAGCGAAAATTTGTAATTTTATATTTTACTTCAATAATTGAATGCTCCTCTAGGTTCGCCATCCATTAGAGCCTTAAAGATAGAAAAATAAATCCCTTGCAAAAGTGACAAAACCTCACAAATCAAAATATCATGCATTAATATAGTAGAGTCGAAAAGCGGAATAAAGGCTACAGGTTGCTTCATCCAATGAGAGGCTTGTTAGCCAAATAATGAAGCAAAAAATAAATGAATTTACCCAAATTATAAATATATTCTCTTCTCATCATCGAAAAAAAATTAAAAAAGCAAAAATTCTTCATGATAAACCCACTAGATCTCATATCCTCCACGGCTCCACCACCACCAACAAGGCAACAAAATAACAAATAAAACCACCCAGGCCAACGACATGCGCCAGACAGCAAGGATGAGCAGAGCTGCAGAAGAAGCCAAAGCTAAGAGCATATCAGAAGTTCAGAACCCCAAAATTCATAGCGGCAATACGACCACCAATAACCCATACCATCAAATTCCAAAATAGCCAACCAAGTGAACCAATCAACCAACACCAAAATAACCAGTCCAACACAAAAAATCCAACACGGTTACACTGCCAATAAATCCACCATAATAATAGCGTGGCCCGTGACAGGCCCAAAAGGAACAAGAACAAGGTTAGAGCTGAGGCAAACAAAACTCTTCAAATTCCCAAAGTGAAAGAAATTTGAAGCGGTCGGTATCACTACAAAGGGAAAATGCAAAGACAACAAATGTAAGAATGTAGAAATCTCCAAGCCAAACCGGAAGAGAATAACAAATTAACAACCACCAAAAAAATTCAATTTGAAAAAGGCCACCAAAAATAAGACAACCACATATGATCGAAAGATATGATACCTGCATGGGAAGCTCAACATAATCTTGAATGAAACTTGGCTAAATCATTTGCTACAATAGTCTCTTCTCAAGAAATCTTATAAATGGTAACCTCTACGACTTGTGCCCTCAAAAAAAGTTGAGTTCTTTATTTTTAGGGTGACTAACTAAGCAAGCAAAATGCCAAAATAAGGCTCCAATCATGTAAGAATGTAGAATGCATTAGTACATAAAAATATAGTAAGAATGTAAGTTTGTAACTATGTAAGATGACAAGATGAAGCAAATAGGTTTGTAAAGTCAAAATAAAATTGCAAACCAAAATTTTTATATTATTACATGCATCGAGATAAAATATAGTAAGAATGTAAGATGAAACAATATGTTTATAATGTCAAACAAAATTTCAAATCTAGGTGAAACTTACATACAATATCAACTATCAAGTAATATCTAATATAATAGCCGATGAAATGGCCTCAAAGTTAGATCATCGACCAAAATCACTATTAGTATAAAAAATTAATCGAAAGCCTCCATTAATCAATCTCGGTTCAATTTTATCATTGGGCATCATATAGCCATCGCCCTATCATAAAATATTAAAGCACAAAAAAAAAAAAAATATAATGTGATGCTACATAGCTTTACATTCTTTGAAAGAAAATAGTCTCCAAAAATATATACAAACCTATAGTCACATAAAATGATCAAATAGTCTAGAAAAGTCTCCAAAAATAAAGAGAGCATAGCGAAATGATATCACGATTTTCATATTTCGGATTGGATAAACTTTCGGTACATTTATAACCAAGTTCTCTTCCAAAGATCAGAAATTGCAATGGGTAAAATGAAACTCATAAATGAATAGAAGAGACTAGAGAATTGTACTATAAAATAAAAAAAGTAAGATAATATTACCAATGGATCTTTTGATGATTTATATGCATCGAATCCAGTTTCACTACACCTAAAGCATCTAATGTTCTTGGTGAAATTGAACTTCTATAATAAACAGTACCACCAACACTAAAAGGCGATTGAAGCGGTGGTTCTTGGGATGGTAAAAATATCTTTGGCCATCTTTGAGAGAGTCTTATATTTCATTGGACATTTTCCACCATTCCAAAATGTCAAATTCGAATGGGCATTTCACACATGCTTCATCAAGGTATATCTCCGGATCGGACTTACGTACTTGAGGCCGTAGAATCTATGAAGTCATACAAACCCGCCAAATCATCATGTGAAGCATTACCACCTTCAATTGTGTTTCTTTCAGATTGAGAGGTGGATGCTTCAGTAGTTTCTTTGCGTAATATATAGAGTAATAAGAGTATAGCTCAAAAGTTTTTTTATTTTGATTGCCCTTCTTCTCATTCACAATGTGAACATCATAAATTTGTGGGTAGTAGTAATTGATAGCAAAAGTTTCATTCTAGGATCTAAAATGCAAGCAAATCAAAATAATGAACACTCGATTACTTATCAAATTTAGTCTTCATGCTACTTGCCATGTTTGAAATAAAAAAGCGTATTAGATGAGCATTCTCGATCCAATATTCTCTTGATCGAACTAGATTGGGAAGCAATCTATTCGTAGATAGGATGAACTGAAAAAATTTGATGTCGATGAAAAATCAGGCGACTCTCTTACTTTCTCAAAATTAACCCAATCTTCTTGAGAGGGCAACCATATATAATTCGGATCCATAAAGCATATTCAGAAACACATTCTTATAATAAAAGCGACTCTAACATCTTGTATGTGGAGTTCAGAGTTAGACATCAATGCAAAGTGCCTTTGATGTGGATAAACTGTCTGCTATCTCTCCAAATTTATGTAGCGACACGAGATCTTTTATAAATAAAATAGACTCTCTTACCCTTTCATTATTGAGGATTTCTTCGATCCATCCGCACCATTAAGTTTAAAATATGAGCTCGAACATGAAAGAAATCACCCATCAATAGAAAACCATCTTAATGAATAAAGCTTTCAGTTACATTTTGCATCATTAGATGATGCATTGTCCAAAGTTATGGTACTAACTTTGTTTGTAGACCATTGCAACAAACTTTGAAATTGCCTCAAATCACACTATGAGGAGGATCCAAATCAATGAAACTAATTATCCTAGATTGTAATTTCCAATCACTAATGTAATGCGGTAAGACACATATAATCAATTGTTTGATTTGATGTGATCACTAGTAATCGAAACTCTCTCAACAACTTTCAAACTTTTTTCAACTTATCTTTTTTAGCTTCATAAACTTTCATACACTCCTCTTTGATGCCAAATCTTGAAATTTTATGATAATTTGGATTCATCGATTTCATCAGAATATTGAACCATAAATGTTCAACTATCATAAATGGATATTCATGAACAATAATCATCTTAGCCACAATATTCTTTATTCTAGAATGATCATAGGTAGACGAAACACATAAACTAGATATTGAACCAGTTTCCTCTAAATCCTCTACTACTGGATCAAATAGTTTTTGCTTCTTTCCCTTGTTATCAACCTTGCTATAGTGATTTGATTTGAAGTGTCTACTTAAGCGAGATGTGGTTCCAATTTTTTGTTTCACATATGATTTAACACAACTTTGCACCATTTTTCCCATCTACGTAATTTCCGAAGTGTTGCCAAACTTGGATCGTTGTCTCTTACCCTTGATCTTAGCGCTTCATTTATTTCACCCACTCTCATTTTGAGTTGTTGCATTATCATCAATAGGTAGCAGTCACTTGAAAAACTAATAGATTTACTTTGAGAAGGACTTGTCATTGTGTCTATAAGAAATGAAACAAAAGCAATGCATAGAATCACTCAAAACCAACCAAGAAATCTGCTTAAAGACTAGATTATACATAAAAGATCTCCATATATTTACAACCAAGAAATCAGATCTATCAACATGACAACATCTACCAATCAACAGAACAACAAGTTACTGGAAAGGCATGTGAACATCATAACATGTCCCATGAATGCACAACAGCACCAGAAACAAGTAAACAACCTTTATAGCACCAAATAACCTCCAACAGGCATGAGACAATAGCAATCAGCAAAGCCAAGTACCTACTAGCCAGTCGGTAGAGGCACGACATTCAACGAGGAGATGCGCACGAGTGAAACAAATACAATTAGGAAATGAAATAATGGCCAATGTGGAAGTATTTCTAATCGAATTATAAAGTTTAAGTCACTAAGTCGAACCGAAGACAGGCAATTAGGCAAAGCGCTAGTCAGAGGGCATTGGCAAAATTACAGATTATTGAAGTTACAAAGCAGTAATGAGATCAAAATAACATCATCCGCAGCGCAAGTTTGCAGCTGACATTCAACAACCATGAGCCAGCAACAATCGTTACAAACCAGACGGGCGACAAAACAACCCCAGACAACATGCTAACATAAAATCGTTACAAACCCAAATTGCAAGTACCCGGGTCCCAACCGCAAAAAACATAGATGCATGATTGGCATGAATGATTAAAGAACCAAACATCCCATCAATCCAACCTCAAATAATGGAATAACAATTGAAATAACCAACATCATGATTCCATGAAATACTTACAGAATCGGAAATGAAACATCGAAAAGTATTTAGTAAGGAAGCAAACCAAACACAGTGTCTGACCTCCCGTCGAAATCGCAAACCAAACACTAACGATCGGCCGGTCGGCGATATCAGCGGCCGCGACGCCATGATCGAACACAGCGGAAAAGTGACGGGAGGAGAAGCGGAGAAGAGAAGAGAAGCGAAGTGAGAAGTGAGAGAAGAGTCGAGCCTCGAGATTAGTCAATAGAAATTAGAATAGGGATTTTAGATGCTGTCAGTGTCGGACGGCTATCTCATGACACTTGGGTGCCGATCCTTCATGAGCCCATGGCCACGTTCGGCTCAGTTGGCTCGAAATAAATTGAGCTGATTGCTCGAAAATGCTCCTTTGCTTGGTGATCTCGGTCGAGCCCATTCAGTCGACTTTCGAGCGAGTCACGATTTTCGAGCTAATTTCTCAGCCCTAATTATCATCAAATATGTTTTGATTTGAAACTAAGCATAGACAAAATAAAATAAAAATAAGAAATAATAAATAATAAATAAAAGTGATCCCAACAACCCCTATGATAATGGATTTGAAATGATTTGTTTGAGATTTATAAATGCACTTCTTTCTAAAATATCTATTAGATGGATTTTTTTTATTACAAAAGTGCTAAATAGGACTAAAGCCACAAGTCGTCAAAAATAGATTAATGAATGCCTATTTCGAGGTTGGTTGAGACATATAAACAATTTATAGAATACATTCAATAATTAATAAATAGCTCAAAAATTAATTCAAGTTCATGAAGGTCCATAACTATTTGTAGAAACATAAAATCCTCTTAGAAATTTAAATTTATGTTTTTATTAGTACTTAACATTTCCGCATAATTTTTTTTTGGTTAAATTACATGCATAAATTTGAAATATTTGTTAATTACTTGCATAAGTATATTGAAAATATATATTTAAATTTACATAGAAATATTTTTTTTGTTAATTTACTTTTGTTTAATATCTATTTTATTTTTATTTTATATATGAAGAATAAATAAATATTTCTATTCTAAGTGTAGACTTCACAATTAAAATTAAAGTAATTTTTAACCTAATTTTTTATTCTGTTTGTTATCATCAAAATTGTATTTATACGATAACTTTATAAGATCAATAATCTTTCACTTTTTGATGATGTAAGTTTGCTTTCAATTACATAAAAATAGAATTAAGGTTAAACTAACCTCTTTCTTGAGCTATAGTGTGAGTATTATATTTGTAGTAAAAGTTTAATACCATAAAAATAAATTCATGCTAAAAGTAGTATTGAAATCTCTAATTATCTTACTTTCTCTCAAATTTTCTCTCTTTGTCATCCAATAAAGAAAAATCAAGGATAAGAGAACTAAAGTTCATAGAATAGTTACTGAGAACAATAAATAAATTATAAGCAAGTGAAAAAAATGGGTTATCATCACTATTGTCATTGACCTAATAAAAACATGATTTTATGGCGATCGTTTATGGTTTGGTTACTGCTCGATCATCCAATTTTATTACTATTTTTTTAAACAACTCTGTAAATTTTATTAACATATTAATGCACACAAATTAATATAAATATAAAAAATTAATGTGAGAAGTCTTATTGTGATATGACATTTGATAACATTTTATTTCATTAAAAGGTTAGATATTATAGTATTTTTAGAAAAGAAGTAAGAGTCAAACTATTAGGGAAAAACAACTAAAGAAAATTACTAGGAAAAGAACCACTTAACTTTATCAAATGCATTAATCATAGAAGTAGACATATTTGACTATGTAAAGCTATCTTAGCTCAGTTGGTGAGTAAGCCTGAAACCCCGACCAGTTCAATCCTCTCTCCAGGAGGCGCCTACAAGGTGGGGAAAGTAAGTTGGGACTCGACACATGTGGGTGATGAATATGGCGCTAGGCCCCCGTGGGATTAGTCACAACGACATCCCCACCCACAAGATGGGTGGGGTGTTGGGTGGATACCCATTAAAAAAATAAAAAAAATAAAATCAGCTAAATTATTAACTTCACATTTAATGCTCACAAAGACTCTCATTGCTAGGGTATGCTTTTGTCCCATCCAATTATAAAATGCTACATAGGGTTGGTCACCCAAAAGAATATGTTTGGGCATTCTACTTCATCATAAATGGTCAAAAACCCTCATCAACTTCATTAATCTTATTAAATACATTAGTGAACTAGGTACTTTCTATCTGATTTGATTAGTCATCTACTAATAGAGTTGAATGCTCCCTAATTTGTTGAAATTTCACTCAAATCCAAATGATATAAGGCTAATATTGTCAACAATGTGTCAAAATTTAGTTATTATATATCAATAGCAAAATGCAAGTAATTCTCGAGGCAAAAGATTTCAAGTTATTCAAGAAGATCCATTATAGTATGCTTGCATATGGAAAGGAGAACTCAGAGAATTGTTAGAAAAGGCCAAATAGTTAAATATGCTAACTAGTGCATGAAAGTAAAAGGAGAGTAAGAGTTCCCTTATTTATAATTATTTATGGAAGCAAATTAGGAAGCCATGATACTAGAAGATTTTGTCATCAAAGAAGAGCACGTGTGCAAGGCACTTTAGCCTAGTGGTTGATAGCTTTGAATTTCAACCAAGAGGTCTTGGGTTCAAATCCTCGCACATGCATTGTGTGTGTGAGTTTGCGATTAAATTCACTCAAATATCCCAAAAAAAGAAGAGCATGTGACTTTTACATTAAAATTGATTATTTTTTTGAAATTAATAGTTGATAATAGGTCAATTGCAATTTTTATACATCTTAGTCTAGGTTGTATTAATAATTCATAGACTTTAATCATCCTAAATCTTAATCTTAGGGTACTTGGTTGAGTTGAATGAAAGAGAATATCATTATTTATTGATTAATAAAATTATAAAAATACCAAATAAAATCAAGATTCTAGGGACTTGGTTAGGTTAGTGTTGACCCTTAAACTTGATGTAAAACTAACTTAGTCCTTAACCAATTATCATCATCAAGAAAGGCTAAACTTCAAACAAGCTAGTAATTGATTGGGTGAAAGATTAAATTGCTTGATTTGTAAGTCACATAGCATGGAGTAATTTATACTCTAAACATGCTTTAGTAATTTGTATCAAATATGCATGAGCTATTTTTGAGAGATTTGAGAATACATGAAATCAACTAGAATCATCCTACCTTATTACGATTAGATTAAATTGCCATGATCTAGAATTTCCGTTAAGTTAATAAAAGGGGTTGAGAAAGCTCCTATAAGGTCATTATGGACTAAGAGTGATCCTAGATAACTAAGTTGTTCTTCTCAAATTATTTTATGAGGTCAATCGAGATGAAGAGAACTAAGTACAAAATAGAATGCTCCATATATTGCTTGATAGTCGATAGAGGGTGCATAATGGAAGATCCATATGAAGGAGACCACCCCTAAATAATAGAGTTGAGGTAGAACAATGAAGGAAGATGACAAATTGAGTATGGGGAGGCTGGTGGCAACTACAAGCAATGGGGTTGTTACATCTTTAGAAGCTCTAGATCATTTAATCATTATTTTGATGGATTAAAATTTTCTAAATAGATGGCTCTAAATGCGGGAAGAAGATAGCAGCAGTAGTTAGCCATCTATAAGATCACACAAGACAAATAGTTCAGATCTTAAACTGACTTAAAATAAACGCTCAACTATACTTAATTTGAAACATGTGAAGTAGCACAACTTTGTTTAAAAAAGACTTGAGAATGACAGAAACAACATAGCTCCAACAGAAGTTTAGAAGGACACATGGTGTCACCTATAGCTAGCAGCATTGAACCACCATCTACATTTAACACCTGACGGTCTTATTTATTCGATACTCAACATTATGACACCTTCATGCTCTCTAGGAGCTCAGCTGGTGAACGACAAGGCAGCTAAGACCTTCTTGCTGGTCGGGCGGAAGAGATGGCATCCCACCAGGCCTTCACATGAGGACGGGAGTGGATGAGGAGAGCCATGCGGCGTACTGGTGATCAAGTAGTGGCTATAGCTCAAGTGATGGAGGTCAGCCAGGCTGTAAAAAGTCACCAGCAAGGAACTTTGTCTTTGAAAGCTTGGCCTCATAAACATCCAGCACCTTACCCAGCTTCTCCACCTCCGTTGCCACCACCTTCTCGTCAGTACTGCCTCCGAAGAAGAGTGGAAGGAAGAGATGCTGGAAGACGAGAGTGGAGATGGGTCCATTGAAGTGCTGTGACTCCACCTCCATCCACTGATCCACCGCTACTGAGTCAACAAAGCTTTCTTCTTTCAGGAGATCAGTTCCCTTGCCATATTTTCGCACCAAGTACCGAGTTATCACTCGAGATTCTGCAATTAAAAAGAAGCATTTAGCCAGGCAACTCACACAATCCAGTATCACCTTTTGAAACGATATAGAAGCGAAATGAATCTATGCAATAAACTTAGGCGAACCCTCACCAAATAGAACAAGATCGCCGTCCTGGAGTGCAGGGATCTGACCAAAGGGCTGCACGCATAACAGAAATCATATAAATACAGGCGCAAGAGAATCAAATCAACCCTAACGCTCGGAGTAAAATGAAAAAAAAAAAAAAGAATTAATCCCATCATTTATTAGCTGACTGGGAAAACAAAATGGATACATTTCTGTCGGTGTGAGGCGGCCTCCTGTGCTCGCCGGTGCTTAAGTCGATGGGGATTAGCTCGTAATCCAAGCCGAGCTCTTCGATGCAAACCAGCACGTGTCCCGTGCACGTCGAAAAAGGGGTACCGAACACCTTAAGCACCATCTCTCCTCTTGTTCTTCTTCTCAACCTCTTGATGAAGGTTGCTCCTTTGAAGAAGGCCTCGACTGTCCATCTGCTTATATAGCAGCTGCTACCAACTTCTATCGTGCAACTTTCTTTATTCCATGTTCGAGTCCTGATCAGATGATTTTTTTTGGAAAATTTTGAGGGCTTGCACCCAATTCATTCCAAAATGTAAAAAAAGTAGTTGCAATGTGATACAAAAGTAAAACTCTACTGAAAAAGACACATCTAAGGAGCTGGGATTAGCTTGCCAGACAACTACCCAAAGGACACAGTAAATCCATATGGATCAAAAAGAGACAACTAACAAAAGCAAGTACTAAAAACAATCAAAATACGTAAAATTTGATTCATAATCTGGACTCAGACTTATATGCTGTATGGACTGCATACCAAGGAGCATTTGATTGAGGAAGAAAACACTTGCAGTTCCCTACACTGCCGTCCAATGGATGATGGGATAAAAAAACCTCTACCAGGTTGCAGGAAGGGCCTCCAAGCAGATGTCGATATTGTAAACTTACAAGGTGCACAAGGCATCGTCATCATCGTCCAGAAATACCCACAGCCACCGACCCGAGATGAAGAGAGTAGAAAAGCGACCTGAACCACGGTTCCCATTCCTACCCTCCATGGATGAGGATAAAACACCTCCCAGTTGCAAAGGACCACCCAAGCAGGTATGAAGATTGCACAATATAATAAGGAGCACGAAGGCATCATCATCCTTTTCCAGAAAAACCCACAGCCACCAAAAACATATAAGATTGAATCGAGAATACTCCACTATCAAGTAAAAGAAAAGGCACTTCCGACCAACAAAATGCAAAAACGAGAAAACGCCATATGTAAAGATCTCCAAGGCACCCAAATTAAAAAAGGCAAAATTGAACCACCTCCGACTAAAGACATACTTTACCAAAGACAAGAAAATCAATCCCAATAGTTATCATATTAATTAAGTGCAAATTCGGGAGGGAATAGATATCATCACCCAAAGACAAATGAATACTTTTCCATTTCGAATAACATTCCGCAGGAGGAGGCCATGAATGCTTAACTTTCCAAGTCTTTGTATTTTTTAGCACCTAGCGAATCATTAAGGAGAATAGAAGAGTAGCAGTGGAAGAGAAGAGTCTATTATTTCTTTCCCTCCATAAGGAGTAAACCAAAACTGCAGTGATCAGAAAATGTAATCTCCTAATCATCTTATGCATGCTATCATCAACAAAGTTAAGTGTTTGTGGTAAAGAGCTTTGTAACAGCAACCTTTCCCCATTTGGAACTAATGCTCTAAGCAATTTCATTGAAAAAGGGCATTCAAAGAACGATGATTATGTGTTTTAGGAGTAACAAAAGCAGCTTTGAGGGTCCCTATACCCCTTCTAACCAGAATATCAGATGTTTTAAGGTCATTCTTATATGCCAACCAACAATATAATGCGTAATTAATTGCAAAACCTTTAAACCAGATTTCCTTATCCCAAGCAACGTTAGGATGAGATTCAAAAATTGCTTCTCTGAAATCCACATTTGAAGGAGCTCTCTTGTTATCCCACGATATGAAATCTGTACCCCCATGGATGGGGGTTTTAAGCAAGAGCTTAGAGCATCTAGGGAAAAGCAGTAAATAGGATGGAATATGCCACAAACCTTGATTAATGAAGGAGCACACCTTATCTTTTGAGATTCCCAGGTTTGTACCCCTCTTTGGCCAATCATGTTATAAAGAGATGATCCTTCACACCATGGGTCATAAAGGAGGGAAAAGGATCTACCACCCCAATAACATAAGAAAATTTATGTTTATATTTATTGGCTATAGTAATGAGAGATTTCCACAAGGGAGAGCGGGTTAAGGTAGGATTCCAAATAGAAGTATGTTTTCTTTGCACCGAGCAAAAGAGAGCTTCCGAATATAGATTCCATAGCACTTTGAGTTTACAAATCGATTAGAGAAGAAGCTAAATTAATCCAATTCCTCCCTTGTTTTTTTGGAAGAGTGGTGCGCTCCCAAGCAATAGTATGAAGTTTCTTATCCTCACCAGAATGGTAGAAGAACTTTGCAGTTAGGAAGCAAATTCTTTTAATAATACCATTTGGAATAGCCATAGATCTGAACCAATATGAGAGGTAACTATTAAGCGTAGACAATTAATTGCAACCTCCCACCCAGAGAAAGAAATTTGCTTTTCCATCCAGCCATCCAACCAAACAATCGATCAAAAAGTGGATTGAAATGAGTTAATTTGATAGGACCTTTAGTTAGAGGTAAGCCCAAATACTTCACGAAATCTTCCATGATTAATACCAAGGTTATTTAAGATGTGCACCTCACGATTTCCAAATTTGGAGAAACAAATTGAGGATTTCGACCGGTTTACCTCCAACCCAATGTAGGATCTTAAGGAAGTGAGAGTGTTGTCTAAGACTCAAATGTGGATAGAGAAGCTTCACCCAATACCAATAAATCATGCATATAATAAATGAGATATCTGCAGAAGAGAAAGGAGTGTAACGTCTAAGGTTAACTTCCATATCCATCATACAAGAGAAGGTATCCATGGTCATTGTGAATAGAAAGGGGAGAGAGGACGCCTTGCCTTTGGAAGATGTAAAATATCCTTGAGAGTTACCATTCATCACAATAGAGAAGGGGACATTGGTTATACAAGCCTCCACCCACTTAATGAATTTACCAGGAAAGCCTTTGCAAAGAAGTCTATGAAGGAGGGATTGCCTATTGACATTATCAAATGCCTTTTAAGATCAAATTTATGAAAAGATGATCGAATTTGAAGAAGAAAATTCATTACATGCCTCAAATGCCATAGCCAAATTATTATATCCGTCCTTTAATGAAAAGGAGCTTGATTCACAAGTTCGTGAAGATATTTCTTCAATCTAGAAGCCAAAATTTTGCCACCACCTTATAAAAGGTATTACAAAGAGATATCTGAAAATCCTCAATTCTATTGGAATGTTTAACTTTAGGAATGAGAGTAATCAATGTGTGCTTAAACCCAACGGCATCTTTGAGGTAGCAAAGAAGTGTTTATTTGATTTAAGAATGTTTTACCGGTGATTTCCCATGATGTAAAAAATTTTGAGTTGAAACCGTCGTCGGAGATTTGTTTTAAAATGCTATTTAATGCGGTGAGAATTTCACGATCATTAATATCCGCTTCAATTTCGATCCATAGAAAGACTTGAGCCCAAAGGAAGATTAACATCGGGGATAACAAGAGAGCATTTAAAAGATTAGAATAATACTTACAAAATTCTTAAATAAGATTTTGATGATCACAATGCGATTGTTTACTTGAATTTCCCTAATCATATTAGCATTCTTTCTTTCCTTAAAATTGTAGAGGAACTTATCATCATCGATTTACGAGCGGTGTGCTTTTTACGTTGCTTAATCCATATATTTTCTTTAACAAGAAGATCAGTATATCTATCTTTGATATCCCTCGCCTCATGTAATAAGGAGATGTTACAAGAATCCGATTCTAGCTTTTCTAGGATCAAAGCCTGTTCAATCCTAAGAGAGCTAATTAAATTCTTAAGAGGTGTCATCTCCTTGTTTTTCCTCCTAAGAAGAAACTTAGCTTGATGTAGCTTTTTAGATAGAATGTATTGTGGATCCCCATGATAGAATGTACCCCAGGCCTCAACAATGACCTCCTTAAACCAAGATCCAACAGTCCAGTAGTTCTTGAAAAGGAACCGATGTGACAAGGGGAGGTGGGTGTGAAGGAATGTAACAAGTGGAGAATGATCAGAAGATAGTGGAGGAAGTACTTTGTAAAACGAAGAAGGAAAAAACTCCAGCCAAAGAGAATTGCAAAAAACTCGATCAAGTTTTGAGAAGATCGTGGTCGACTTGGTTGGTTCGACCAAGTATAAAACAGCCCCGTATTAGAGAGATCAAGGAGGCTACAGTCATTAATACAATCTTTGAACTCTAATGAGTTATTGAGAGAAACCGGATTACCACCTTTTTTATCTACACTATTCAGTGGGCAATTGAAGTCTCCCATGATGATCCATGGAAGAGAGGATGATAAATCGGCAAGATCACGAAGAGAGTTCCATAAATTGCTTCTGAGCTTAGCATCATTCTCAGCATATATACAAGTAAGAAAAAAGGTCAAATTACCTTGGCGTGATCTTACCATGAATAAGTGGGGTTCATAGATAAGTGCTCAAAGTGTAACCGTCCTTGTTCCATTTGATCCATATTCGCCTCCGGAGAGCATGTAAAGTTAGAAACACTAGCGGAAAGAACATGAGAAAGTATTGTAGGGGAGGATATGGAGCGGATGAAGTTTAGTTTCCAAAGACAGTAGGTCAAGGTGAGAGTCCTTGATAAGCTTGAACAATCGAAGCTTCCTACCAGCGAGAGCCCCAACATTCCAAGCCAAGAGAGGCGATTCATTGAGATGAAGAAGGAGCGGGCTTCTTGCCCTTTTTTTTATTTCCCTTTAGAGGAGTTTGGGACAGAATAAGATTGGATTTAGAAGAATCTCCTTCCAACAGCATTTTACCCTGTAATTTATTATTCTTCTCGGTGAACTTTTGAGAAATCTCACGCGATGGAGACAATGCAGTCGATCGAGTTAAAACACCCACAGTAGAATGACCACCTTCAGGAACCGGGAGGTGATTCTCCTCAAGAACCGTATTAGGAGAAATTTCACCAACCAAATCCAGCTGCTCTTCCATAGGAGGGATTGTATAAATGGTTGAGGTCCGTAATTGTTTTGGAGGAAGAAAGAGGTGCTTAAATTACACGGAGGCTCTTCATTTGGTCTAGAATCATTATCCGAGAAGGAGAGTCAGGGGAGATTTGTCTTCCCTTACAGGGACCGCAAGGTTAGAGATAGAGGCCGGAGTAGCTTTTGGGACTCTACTCCTTCCCGTATTGATCGTGGATTAAGAGGCGGGAATGCGTGAGAGAAAGTATTACAGAGAGCCGGCAAACACCCTCCCGTAAACTTCTTTCCGTTGATTGATGCTAATAGAATGAGAGGGAGGATGTATTTATTTGAACACAAATCCTTTAGGTAATTCTAGCTTTAGAGGTTGTCGACCAAAGGAATCCCTATACATGCAACCTTAGAGAAGGTCTCATTCAGCGGATAAGGGGAAATTCGGAAGCTTTATCCAAAGAGGAAGGAAACCGGTTGCTTTTGGCCGGAAGTCCCATGCCCCTTGTTGGAAGACAAAGCCTGTTAAGCATGGTCCATTATCCCAGACTAAGCTATAATCCCGAGACAGGAGAATTTGAAGAGAAAGAAATCACCCTAGGGTTAGAGATCTAAGCTCCCTTTGAACCTCCATTTTTTCTCAGCGACAAGGAGAGAGCCGTAGTAGGATGGCATGCATGGCATTAGGGATAAATTCCATTCCTTCTTCCCGACAATTCTTCTTGAGAGAAAGAAATTTCCGTCGGGAGGAATATAGGAGAGGGAATAGTTTGGCTCTTTTTTATTTTGAGCCAAAAGGAGATCCTTCCAGATGCTTTGATTACTTTGGGGAGGGAGGCCGAGGTGAAGGATGAGGAGAGGTTGAAGATAGAGGGGGAAAGGAGGAGAGGTTGGGGAGACCAGACTCCATATTGTACCGAAGCTGACCTCCGGACCCGCCGGAGGCCAGAGGCAGCTTGCAAGAGAGCCGATCAAATGGCGACGGCAGCGCCCCGAGGGGTTAGGGCACCTAGCATTTTCTCTGACTGGGATTTCAATGTATATTCAGGTTGGCCGAATGTCCTGATCAGATGATTAAGTTCGGTTGAATGAAACGACAAGTTCCGTTGGATGAGGAGTTTTATTATTATTATTTTATTAATTATATTTAAACTTATTTCTAATGTACAGCCTGGGTGATGCCCGCTTATTTGAATGAAACCTAAAGTCTAGAAGTTTTTGATTTCGGATGTAAAATAAATTTTAGTTAAAAATAAAATAGCTAATTCAAACGGAGCCTCAAGTTGATTCAAATTAAATTTATTAATTTTATATTTTTTATTTATAAATCAAAATTATAAGTACACATGGTATTTACTTTAAAAAAATTATAGTTATTTTTATTATTATGTTGTAAGAATTTTTATATCAGCGAATATCATCAACTTCATTCAAGATTAGTAAGTTGGTGAAATGAATCCATATTTTCCTAGCATATTATTTAATAATTTAATATGAAAACTTGATTTAATGCCCCCCAGTAACAATTTTATTTTGAAATTAAATGGGCCCTATATTTATAATCATATTCATTGTAATTAGGGATGTCAAAAGAGTTGTTCAAAACATTTATGTTGACTGCTCGTTAAGCAAGCAACACTAACAAATATTTTAAAAAGATTTATAAATGAAGTGACGTGACAATCATTTGTTCGATGTGTTGATTGCTAAATAAAATATTATATTAGTAGCGTGGTTTAGTGGTTTGAAACTTTTAAATGAAAGAATGACCATTTTGAGTTTTCAGTTATTCTTTTATTTTGAGCTTATAGAGTCATTTTAATCTGGCCAACACAAACAAAATAACTTTCATGTAAATATGAGAACAGACTCATTTACACTATTTGTAATGTTACGCTCCTCTACATGATTATGGAGTATTAGAGAGGCCTTACTCAGGGAAAAAATAATTGAGTTACTATTACAATTAATTTGGCTAATATTTTTCTTTTCAAATATCTTAAAAAGAGAACACTATTACAATTAGTATCATTATAACTATTATTATTAAAATATTTAAAATAGAATTATAATTCCATTTAAATTAGAGGAAAACTTAAAATAAAAAATTATTTTATTCACAAGGGCACATTAAAATAAATTATAATTTAATTTACTTGATTTGTATTAAATGACTAAATCATTTTAACAAAATTTGAACGCAATGCTTATTCAAAATTAATGATTATAATATAAATTAATTAAAATTAATACATTAAATTAATATTATTTCAATAGATATTTTTATAATAAAATCAGAAAATATAAAGAGTATATAGAACTTTTGATGATTTTATTAATACCATTATCCAATTAAATCCATATTAAAAAATTAGTTATATATGGTCACCTCCTCCGGTGAGTATGGTCTCCATTTGCTTAAGCAGGCTCGTTAACCGCATCTTCCTTCTTCCATCGCTGCATCCATCCTTCTTTTAGGTTGTGTAAATCCCATAAATCCACCATCCAGGATTTACTAAATCGGGATTTATGAGATTTAGAGGATTCTAAATCCCTTTACTTAAATTGAGTAAATCATTAAACATCCCCTTAGAAAAAGTGTATGTGTATGTAATGAAAGTCATCCACAGCTGGTCTTATTTTGGAATGAAGTAAAATATTTTCTTGGATTTAAATTCATTTAAATCAAAATAATTGAAATCTAAATTGGTCAAAGATTCTTAATAATTTTAATAAATCACATAAGTAATATTAAAATTTAATCAAATTTAAATTGGCTTTGAACAATTCATTAATCCATTGAATTTTTTTATTGAAATGATCTAATCAAAATCATAATCAAATTAATATAAATATCATTAATGATATTAAATAGATAAAAACCAAATTTGAGTAAAAATTCAACCCAACAAATTCACAAGTCATCTTGACCTATCAAAGTTCATTTTAGGGATCACTTATATTAATATTAATATTAACCAAATTAAATTGAATCCGATATTCATTAAGCTTGGTTAAAATCTTCCGTAAGGATTTACTTCAACATTTAAATCAAGCAACTTGAGATTAATTGAAGTTGAATAATGGCTATTAACTTCTTAATTTCGAGAATTATAACTTTAATTTTACTTATTATGTAGCTCAACAAAAATGCACCAAAAAAGATTAATCCAAGAATTTAAAATTCTTGCTGATAAAATTAGTTTTTCTTTTGCCTATTTGGAACCTGCATTCCATAGCTTTACTTATTTGAAGTTTCATTAAAACCAAAATACAACAAAACAATTGGCCAACCCTAAAGACTTAAACTACAATTGTATTATAAAGGCAATCAGACAAAATTTTCTTGAATTTAATTTAGCCATAACCGATGCCTTATTGTCCTCGCCACCTCCTACACACATCTCTTGCCATTCCACTTGTTGCGTCTTTAGAAATGATTCGCGGTAGATTAAAATTTTTAAACTTTGAAATCCAAACATATATAAAAGTGTGAACAATAAAACTCAATTTTTCGTGGAAACCTCAAAAGAGGAAAAATCACGCTACTTCGAAAAAAGCCTAATGTATACGTTTTGGTCTGAATCTTAGATCTAGGGATTACGTAATTATGAAAGGAATGACAATTCTTGTAATAGGCGATGTTGACGATGTTCGATGATCGTGATTGGTGGTGATGATGGCCGGCATAGTGGTCAAGGCGAGGGTCGGTGGCGGCGGCGGTGGTTGGCCGTCAGTGGCGACGATTGTCTTGGAAGATCTTTAAACCTCTCTCTCTCTGCCTCTCTCTATGAGGAATGAGGCTATTTCGTGGAGAGTGATGTCTCAATACATCAAAACCCGTAAACTCACTTCGGATGTCACGATGATCTTTGATCATTTGATGTATTTTAAATATTTGAATGCTCAATGAAGTGAATTGTAAGATCTTTTGGAAGGCTCGTCGAGGCCTTCGATTTACTCCATATTTGAACTTTTTTAGAATTTAGCGATGTCCAAAGTTTTTGATGATATTTTAAGTCTTGATCTGGTTTGATTTGATCATCTCTTTTGTCATTAGTGGCGATTAGAGGAATTTTTAGGGTCATATCACCACTACCGACAAGCACTCGAGGGACATTCAAAACCGATCATAGCCATTCATCCATAACAAACTGAGGGCTAGATCATCATTACATAGTCTAAAATTAGTTAGAATAGCTATCACATAGTGAATTATACATAGAAAGCTCTCCAATTCTGATTGAAAGAAATTATTCCACTAGAAATCTTTTTGAAAGCTCAATATGCAGAACCAAAAAAACCTTTTACTCATAAATGAATATATTCTGATGAACTATAATGGCAAATTGGTCAATTAAGCAATCGACGAGAAGGACAAAGACAGAGCTTTCAAGATCAATAAATTCACTAAGCACTAACTCCAGCAAGGTAAGTTTTTAAAAAACTTTAAAGAAGTCATAGGTTCTCACACTTTGTGAAGTGGATTTGCAATTCGATAGGATCCAATCGTACAAAATCTTGCAATTTTTTTTTTATTTCTCCTTTTCTGTGTGAAACATTTCACATAGCATGCTTCTTCGGCATGGATCATGGAAGGTTAGGTGGACGTTCATGATTTCATTCTGGAGCTTGCATTTATATTTGTATATAAATTTTGTGACTGTTTGAAGTTCTATACATAATTTTGAAATAGCATTTAATTACTTACAAAAGTATATTAATAAAAAAATTAATTTTTATAAAATAATTACTTTTGCTAATTTAAATTTCTTGTATTGCTTCAATATCTATTTTGTATCTCTTATGTATGAAGAATAAAAAAAAAAAAACACTCCTGTTCATTGAATAGAATTCGCATGTGGGAGCATTCAGACATTATGGCTTTCTTTGTAAATTTCTATGAACATTCAGACATTATGGCTTTCAGAAACGAAGAAAACACAGTAACAAAAATAAAGGAGTACAGATATCTGAATTGTGTATAAGTTTCTATTATCCTTCACCTTTTATTATAGTACTATTCAGAGATATAAAGAAATTGTACATATAGGGTATTATGTATTTATACACACTTTTGTTAGGATCCTATGATCCTGTTGTATTTTGTTATGGATGAATGGTCCTAAGGATTCAAAGGAACCGAGCTGAGCGTTTACTTGCTGGGTTTAAGCTTGTTTACCATTATCTCGGGCTTGGCTTGATCTCTATTCTGGCTTTTAGAATGATGTTCAAGCTTGAGCTCATTTTAAAAAATTCAGTTTAAGCTCATCTTAAGTTCTTTCACAAGCTTAATTCAAATTGAGATTATTGAGCAAATAAACTAGCATCTCGTTTAATGGATAAATGAGCTTTAATCTATCCTTAATTGAGCTTATTTGCAAGCATGAGGTGTAGTAATTAAAGCTTATTAAGCTTAAAAATAAAAATTTAAATAATACTATTCATAAACAAGCCTAGATTATTAAATGCCAATAGCAAAGACTAATTATTCTTAAGGTAATGATATTTTAAGTAATTCAAAAAGAGCCATTATAGTATGCTTGCTTATGGAAAGGCAGATACTACTGTTAGGAATAGTACCAAGGAGAACTCTATAAATTGCTAGAGAAGGCCAAATAGGTAAATATGACAACTACTACTTTGAAGTAAAAGAAGAATTAGAGTTCTCTTATTTATAATTATTTGTAAAAGAAAACTAGGTTATAAAGGAGTCATGATACATGAGGATCTTGTCATCAAAGAAGAGTATTTGTTATCTTTAAATTATAATTGATTAGAATTTAATAATTGATAAAATGTTGATTGTAATTTGTTTTGCAGCTTATTGTAGGTTGTATTAGTAAATCTTAGACCTTTAATCATCCTTAAACGAACTCTTAGGCTACTTGATTGTGTTGAATGTAAGAGAATATCTCTATTTATTGGTTAATAAAGTTATGAAAAGTCCAAATAAAATTGAGATTCTAGGGATTTGACTAGGTTAGTTTTGACCACCAAACATAAGTGATAAGTATCAGTAGATCGCCTCATATGACGCTCCATAGAGGATACATATGGAATACCCATACGGAGGAGATCACCCTTAAGCAACAGAGATGAGGTAGAACAGTGAAGGAAGATCATGAATATGAGGAAGGGGAGACTGGAGAGCGACTGGTGGCAACTACAATCAATAGTATTATTATATCTTTAGAAGCTCTAGATCATTCAATCATTATTTTGATGAATTAAAATTTTCTTAATAAATAGCTCTGATTGTCACAAGAAATTTGCAGCAGTAATATTTTTTTTTTGACATTTTAGTGAATTTAATCATAAATTCACACACATAATATTTATATAAGGATTTGAACTCAAGTCCTCTTGATTGAAAGTTAAAGCTCCAATTATTGAGCTGATGCAGGAGTAATAATTTATCATCTATAAAATCACGCAAAACATACTTATCTGCAAGAGGTCAAATCTTAAACTGACTTAAAAATAAACGCTGAACGTATACTTCATTTGAAACACGGTAAGTAGCACAACTCTGTTTAAAAAGACTCAAGCATGACCAAAACAATATAGCTCCAACAGAAGAGACTAAAAGGGCGCATGGTGCCACCCATAGATGGCAGTAGTGAATCACCATCTACAGTTAACACGTCGCGGTCTTATTCATTAGACATTTAACATTATGACACCAGCATGATCTCTAGGAGCTCAATTAGTGAATGACAAGGCAGCTAAGACCTTCTTGCTGGCCGGGCGAGTAGAGATGGCATCCCACCAGGCCTTCACATGAGGACGGGAGTGGAAGAGGGAGCCATGCGGCGTGCTAGTGATCAGGTAGTGGCCATAGCTGAGGTGATGGAGGTCAGCGAGGCTGTAAAAGTCACCTGCAAGGAACTTTGTCTTTGAAAGCTTGGCCTCATAAACATCCAGCACCTTACCCAACTTCTCCACCTCCGCTGCCACCACCTTCTCGTCAGTGTTGCCGCCGAAGAAGAGTGGAAGGAACAGATGCTGGAAGACGATGTTTGAGGTGGGTCCATTGAAGTGTTGTGTCTCCACCTCGATCCATTGATCCACAGCCACTGAGTCAATAAAGCTTTCTTCTTTCAGGAGATCAGTTTTCTTGCCATATCTTCGCACCAAGTACCGAGTTATCACCCGAGATTCTGCAATAAAAAAAAGAAGCATTCAGCCAGGCAACTGATACAATCCAGTATTTATAAAAAAATTATCTTTTTGAAACAATGTATAACCGAAATGAATCTATGCAATAAACTTAGGCAAACAGAGAAATCCCTCACCAAATAGAACAAGATCGCCGTCCTGGAGTGCGGGGATCTGACCAAAGGGCTGCACGCATAACATAAATCAAATAAATGCAGGCGTAAGAGAATCAAATCAACCCCTAAGGCTTCGAGTAAAAATGCAAAAAGATGGATTAAAGCCGTTATTTATTAGCGGAAGGGAAAAAGAAAATGGATACATTTCTGTCGGTGTGAGGCGGCCTCTTGTGCTCGCCGGTGTTTAAGTCGATGGGGACGAGCTCGTAATCCAAGCCGAGCTCTTCGATGCATGCCAGCACGCGTCCCGTGCAGGTCGAAACAGGGGTACCGAACACCTTAAGCCCCATCTCGCCTCTTTCTCTTCTTGTCAAGTTCTTTCTCAACTTCTTGAAGATGGTTTTTGCTTTGAAGGAGGCCTCGGCTGTCCATCTGCTTAAATAGCATCTGCTACCGTGTTGGTATTGCTTTCTTTATTCCATGTTCGAATCCTGATTATATGGTAAGTTCTGTTGAATGAATCAGAAAGTTCGGTTGGGGAGCGCATGAGAACCTCAGGAGTTAGAATCTCTTTGAGGCAGACGCATCTAAAGTGAGAAAAGTAGTGGAGAGCGTGTGGGTGATGAATGTGGCATTGTGGGATTAGTGTGATGATATCCTTACCTATAAGATGAGTAGGGTATTAGGTGTATACTCATTACAAAAAAAAATCAGAAAATTCAGTTGGATGACGAGTTTTATTATTATTTTATTAATTCTAGTGACAAATCAATAAATTAAAGATTGAATATGTGAATTTATTTCAAATGTACAGCCTGGTGATGCCAGCTTATTTGAACAAAGTCTAAATTCTAGAAGTTTTTTGATTTCGCCTATAAAATAAGTTTTAGTTAAGTTGAAATAAAATTGCTAATTCAAACGGAGCCACACATTGATTCCATAAAAAAATTGAGCTACTATTACAATTTGTTTAATATTTTTTCAAATATCTTAAAATAAGAAAGAATATTACAAATATTGTCATTATAATTATTATTGAAGTATATAAAAGTAAAATTATCATATGAGATCAATTAAAAATAAATATTTATTCTATTTATTTTTAGTTAATAAAAGACATATTTGAAGTGAATGAATGTTTATCTTTCTAACTATAATGTAATATTTAGGAGATCAAATTTAATATTATGATTTTGAAAGTCGAATAAGACTGATCTGTCCAATCAACTCAATTATGAGTAAGTCATCTTGCTGATTTGATCTCATTTCAAAACTACTTTCGCACATAATTATCTTGAATTTATAGGAACTAATGGTTGAATTGATTGATCTAATATTGAATCAAGTTTATTTTTATTTGATCAAACAAATTTCAAGTGAGTCAATTTTGTGAGGAGGTAAACTAATTTTTATTTTAAGCCCATTGGATTTCAAGTGATTATTGAGTGAGATATTTCAAATATAACTAAAAACCCTAAGTGCTAATAATTTAGTATAAATTTAGTGTTAATTATCTAATAAAATGAATCAAATTAAAAATGATATGCTATTTCATTAACTAAAAAAAAATTCTTACCCAAAATATCAATACATTTTTTACTCATAGCATTTATATCATACTAAATATCAGAAGGGTGCAATATATGAAGAAATGTTAGGGTCAACATCACTATATATATATATATATATATATAGAGGAGAAGGATGTTAGAGATTTTTTGTTGCGTATCACCTGCTTTGGATGAACTACTTTGTTCATTTCCTCCCTTATCGTCATGAAATGGCCATTCCCTGTTGCGTAAAGCTTGATAGGGTTATAAGTCCCATTCTTATTATTTATGCGGGATAATTCTTGGTAGTGGTTTATCTTCCCGTCTTCGTCGCAAATGGCCGTAAATCCCTATTGCGTGATGCTTGAAAGGGTTGTGAGTCCTGTTTCTTGTTGACATGCCTGGGAAGATAATTCTCTCATGGAGGTTTATACTTAGTTTGTTTTATCCTTATGTGGTGATTTGTTCCAAATTCTCTGCATCATCTTCTCTCTCCCTTTTCCCCTTTTAGTTATATGGCTTCTACTTCTTACGAGTAGCTTCTAATCTAACGATTAGGAAAAATAATACTTTAATCAAGAACTCAAATGGCGAGTTCCCATTGAATGAAGAGACCTAAATAGATGGTCTCTCCCAATTGATAAAACTATCATTTATCAATTTGGAACTTTTGATTTTAAGGAAAATCTTGATTGAAACGTAGAACAAACCATTACTGTTGATCAAATGGATAAAACTATTTATCTACTAACGTTTGAAGATCTGTATAAATATATGCCAGATTTTAAATATATTCATATAGGGATGATACAGATATCATTCAAACCTTTAACCCTTAAAGGTCTAAATGCTTCTATTTTAGCAAGCTTAAGAGATGGTAGATGCCTTCACTGGGCTCAATCCCTAATGAGTGTTATTGAGACTAGCCTATGTCACGGGCAGGTTTATTTCAACACCTTTCCTAATCTAAGTTTATCTCTTTCTGATATAAACCTTTTGAAGCTTTAAAATTACATTTACAGCTTTATGGTTATGATTTCCTTAGGGTTACGGATTGCTTTAATTTTCAATTCATTTTCAGTTTTAAATACTCTAAATCCAAGAGTTGGAAAGGCTGTTAGCGAGCGAACCACTCGATCGAAACAAATCATTGCATCCCATGCTACTACTGAGTGATTAAATGGAATGAGGTGGAATTTCCGATCATGGACCATACCATCGGTGCACCAAGACCTTTTATTAATCAAGATGTAGATCGGATAATTCAAAGCGGTGATGGCGATGTTGAAGTCGATTCAACCCTCATCCATCACACTTTCAGGGTTTCTATCCCTTAAACCTCGAGAAGTCTAGATCGGATGGTTTCACACTCACGAACCATCGGTTGAGGCCTTATGCCTCAATAGAAATCATATATATCATCGGTGAGAGAAAATCAATCTCCCACTCCATCCAATGAACTTTAGTCTTAATGAGCTATCTGATAGGTTAAGACTAGAGATTGTTAAAGGAATACTTCCAACCAAAGTATGATAACTTTTGTACTTGGTATAGAAGTTTATTTCTAGAACGTCTCAAATAAATGATTTATATTTGACAAAATGAGAGAAAGAAATAAGCAAAAGCAACTATTCCTTTGTAGCATGGTTCTTGATTCTTATGCTTCAAATTGCTATTTTAACTACCAAAAATGGCAACAGCAAGGAAAAATAATTGAAGTATCTTATCCTCCATTCGTTGTAAAAATTGTGGATGATAAATCTTTAGAATTAGCAGCCTTCGAAAAAATAAGTTCTGATCCTCAAATTCTAAAGGAATTTATTACTGTAATTAAACAACTTAATTATAGTAATAGTATACTTCAAATAATCATCGATCATCTTTTTAGAGTCTAAAATTGATCGGATGCTTAAACAAAAGGTTTTAGTTAAAACTAGAAAGCTTGGAAAAGCTTCTTAGTATAAACCCATTTGTGAAACCTTTTATTCAACCTCTAAAGCGGCTCTTAAGTTGGGACCCTCTTACGAAGACATTGATTTGATTCTAAACTTAAGTGAAAAGTATGTAGGAGCTCGGAAGAGATCGATGAAGATGAAGATTGAATGAATCCTCAGCGAAAGCGTCTTGATCAACTAATAATTGAAAAAGTTCAAACCCTTTTTCAAGAATTACAAGATCCGCATCCTCCTTTTGATATCCAAAAACTTTCTTATCCCAAGAAAAATTTGGAAAAACATTATTATAAAAAACCCACTCCTCCTGATTTATTATTTGAGGAAGATACTCATTTTGTGGGTAATTCCTATGATGGAGATTCTCTCTATGAATGGAATATTGATGGACTCTCTGAACATCAAATCATTCATACCCTTCATCGGATGCTTATGTTTCTTCTTCTATTCGGTCAAACATCAAGCAAAACCGCTATTATTTCGAGCCATCATTTGAGATTCTCTGGAACTCGAAAGGATGGTGGGATAAATACTCTTGTTCCTCAAAAGGAAGACCTCCTTAGTAAATTGACTTAAGTACGGATCTTCCAAAAGAACAAAAAAACCAAATGAAAATTTGGTCTATAATATTATTCAAACTATAGATCATTTCTTTGGATCCATTGGAGATCAAGGGAAAAAACTCGCTCCTTACTCCAAAATTAAGATGTCCTTAACCCATTTTTGATGGTATAAGGATATCTTTCTAAAGCGTCATGACACTTTATAATGCAAATAGCCTTCACCGGAAGCAAAATTCATTGAAGGCCTTCCCAATCTATTCTTTGAAAAGGTTAAGGTTTCTCTTAGTCATCTGATGGAACCATCCCATATGAAACCCTAACATATGGAAACCTTATTTTGCATGTATTAAAAGCGGTTTAGCAATGCTCGATCTAAAATTAAAGATCAAATGAAAAGAGCGTACTTGGCGTCACCTTGGCATGAATTGAACGGTTATTTCATGATCTCAGTGTCCTTTATATTCCAAACATAAAGGAAAAACACGAAAAACTATTTTTCCTAAGCATGAAAAATGCGTCATAAAAAACAAACAAATTCAACATAAACACTCTCATCCCTCGGATCTAAAACCAAAGAGACAAGAGAAATAAAATGTTACGGATGTGGTGTGTCATTATGCTAACAATGTTTGTCGAAGAAGTTAAATGAACTTGTGAAAGGGTTAAAACAAACCCTGATGAAAATTCTACTTACATCCTCTGATTCTGAAATAGAATCAGAAGGTGAAGAAGAACATATTTCATCTTCATCCTCATCAGATTCTGATAAATCTGATAAATCTAACTATTGCAAGTTCTGTCAATAGCTAGATTATTATAAAAAATAATAAATATACAGTCTATCGCTCACGAGCAAAAGGACCAATTAATTAAACTTTTAGCACAAGTTGAAGATGATTCAACTCGTGATAAAATTATCGATCTTTTAATGATAAGAAGAAAGATAAACTAGAAAAGTTTAATTACAAGCCTCCATATACTCCTTATCGAGTATAAGAAAAAATGAGGCAAGTTCATCATCTTCTAATTACTTCTTTAGCGAATTAAAGAAATTAAAATTAAGTTAGAATTAAAGCGACCAAGAGCAAATGAATGGTCTCTATGGATTTAAAGTTAATCGACGCAATTTATTTGAAAACATAGAAGCCGATTCTAATCAAGAACCAGGTTTCTTACAAAATATTCAAAAGGCAATATACCAGAAATGATATATTTCTATTAAATTAATTATAAATAAAGAATTTATTTTACCAAATTTAACTTCTCTAGTTGATAGTGGAGCAGATTTAAATTGTATACAAGAAGGAATAATTCCTTCTAAATATTTTGAAAAAACCAACGGTTAAAGGCAGCCGACGGTGAATCCTTACAAATTAAATATAAATTATCATCATTGTGTCAAGATGATATTTGATATTTTTATTTTAGTCAAAATTTGACACAACACATTATTTTAGAACTCTTTTCCTTCTTAAAATAATGCTATCACTAGAATTGATGATGAATTGATATTTTCTTTGGGATAAAGAAATCACATTCCGTTTATCACCAATCTAAGAGATTATCATAAATGAAATAAATAGACTTAATAATAAGTCTATGCATATAAATTATTACAAGAAAAAATTGCTAGTTTAACTTTTAAACAGCAAATTTCTTCCCCAAAATTAAAAGAAAAAATTCAAAATTGTCACCAAAATTCCAAAGGAAGTTTGTGGTGACAATACTTTCGGGAAAGAAAGACTCATGTAGTGGATCTCCCATACATTGATAATTTCAATGAACGGGACATTCCTACTAAAGCTCGTCCTTGTCAGGATGAGCACTATCTTTATGCAAAATGAAATTGCGATTTATTAGAAAAAGAATAATTCAATCTACTCCTCTTGGAGGCATCGCATTCTATGTTATGAATTTGGAGAAAAGAAAGAGGAAGACATGTAATTACAATTAAACAAAGTTTTAAAATGGATAAGATATCCAATTCTAAAAAGGGATTTATTAAATAGATTACATAATGAAAAAATATTTTCAAAATTCGATTTAAAATCAGGATATTGGCAAATCCAGATAAAAGAATCGGATCGCTATAAAACAGCATTTACAGTGCCCTTTGGACATTACGAATGAAACATAATGCCTTTTGGTTTAAAAAATGCACCTTAAATTTCAGCATATCATGAATAATATATTTGAAAATTATTTTAATATATTTTGTCTATATTGATGATGTTCTTGTGTTCTCAACTATTGACGAACTTTAACCATCTAAAAACTTTTAAATGGTTAATTTTAAAAAATGGATTAGTTATTTGAGCCAAAATCAAATTATTTCAAAAAATAAGATTTTTAAATAACATATCAATGCTTCTATTATACCAATTAATAGGAGTATTGAATTTAAATAAATTTCGATATCATTAGATAAAACCATTATAGCGGTTCTTGGGTCTTAACTATGTAGGCGATTTCAAAATCTTGCCAAAGATGCATTACTCTTTGTGATTAAAAGAATCCCCATGATGCGATACATACCATGGCGTCATAAAATTAAAGAAAGGGTTCAAAACCTTCCTTGTCTTAATCTTGCGGACCCCAATAGTTTCAAAATTGTTGAAACTGATGCCTTTGATAAGGGCTTTGGAGGTATCCTAAAGCAGCGAACAAATTCTAAAGAAGAATTAGTCTTTGTTTTACGGTAGATGGAATCCTTTCGGAAAGTATTCCATTATCAAAAGAAATGCTTTATGTGATTAAGTGCATCTCAAATTCCAAGATGATTTACTTAATCAACATTTTCTCCTTCGTATTGACTGTTCCTCAGTCAAATACATCATTGAACAAGATGTCAAAAATTTAGTTGTAAAATAAATTTTTGCATCATGACAATCACAGCTCTCGGTTTTTGACTTTGACATCGAATTCATTAAAGGTAATGAAAATTCTCTTCACGATTTTTCATTTCGTGAATTCTTGCGGGGGCGATCGGTGGATAACCCCACATGGAAGAATGACCACTTGAGGAAGTCCTTCTTTTCCGGAGGTCGAGGCGCTTTAATGAAAAGATCCGATTCTAAAGAAATCAAGCGAATATTATTGAAATTAATCCCTCGATTATTCAATAAATAATCGTAGCTCTATTTGAAAGATATTTGGGAAACAATCCTTTCCCATTTGAATCTACTCTCAAGAGAGAATTATGGAAAAATCTTAATCTGATTAAAATGTATTGAGATTAATCATATTCGTGATCAGGAACCATACAATTTTGTATAGCAAATCGTTATACAAAAGATTTTCATCAAAGTGAATGGGGTTTAACTCCATTCCAAGAAAAAAATGTATTTTATCCCCACTAATTTACAATATAAAATTGGTAATTATTGGTGCTATGTAGTATGATGAAGGCTTCTTCCTTCTGACAATGAAGGCATTCATGGATGTTCATCATGAACAAGGATCTCATCAATAAGAACTTTCGGCATGGTTCTTGGGTGGAACTATTTTGAGCGATTGAATATTCTTCCGAGATCAAGGAGGTTTTGATATGGATGGCTACCCCAAAATGAGGTAATCCCAAAAAATGATTGAGGAGAATCTTGCTCATTTCTTCCCGGTGCCAAATCCCATGGATTTGGGCTGGAACGTTATACTTAGGACCCTTTCAATGTTAGTCCTTCAAAGACAATTTCTACTAAAATGGTGGAACTCAATCAACCTTGAGGATAAACTCAAGTAAAGCCATTATTAAAGCTTATTTAAATTCATCCTCAAAAACTACTTTTGAGATATCGTAGATGAAGTACTACAAGCATCAAACGACGTTATCCTCATGAGGCAATTCAACATAAGGAACGTCTCAAAAAAATCTATGAAAATCATGAGGTGTTTAATCACCCGATATATCTGCGACGATTGGCAGTCTTGGCGTCGTGGAATCCTGGAAAATTAATTAATAAAGCGGGAAAATAATTCTGTCCAAAGCGTGGCAAACTTATCTTCATCGGCGTGGAACTAACTTTACAACTCATAAAGTGGGCCCCACCAAATTAATTACTACTTTCCAAAAAGCCATCTTATCGATGCTTAACCTCTAAGTATCTTTTATTTAAATAGTAGTTTTTGCGCAAAGTCTCTTTAATAATTATATATGTTGCTTGCTTCAAACGCGTTTCTTTTTGTTTAATTATTGTAACTTTGCTTCTAAGCAAAGTCCCTTGTATGTCACCCTATGGGCATCATTATAAGGTCACATTTACCTTCATATATTATTAATATTTATATGAAATAATTTAAGAATTTATAAAAATAACTAAAATGTCCTTTAATACCTATAAATAAACATAAATTTCTTTTATTTATTACATTTAAAGATGCAAGCATTTTAGAGATTCAAAGCAATATAAATCACATTGGAGTTAAGGGAGTTGCTAGAAGTCCAAATAGTTTGGGTTCTCTTAAGGTTAGTTGTAATCTTAGAAATGACTAAATTTCAAAAAGTCACCTAAATCTTCAAGGGGATATGGGCTAAACAAAGTGCAATAAAGAGAGTTATGTTAAGACCAACTCATTAGCTACTATCACACTGGGTAAAGGTATTTTAAACTAGACTAAGAAGACAAGGTTGTTTTCCTATGGAATTTGAAAATAAACCAAGATAGGCCTATTGGTCAATTTAAGTTTGGTTAAGAGGAGCTAAAGTCAAAGTATTAAGCATCTTATAAAGGGCTAAGAAATATTTAGATTAAGCACTATTTAGTGAGACATGGGACTAATTATGATAAAAAACTAGTCTAAATCAACCATAGATAGAATTAAATATATAAAAGTAGAATAAGGTGAAATATGTAGAATAGAATTAATGGAGATTCCAACAAAATCGATATTGCTAATTAATGTTAAACATTTAAGGTCAATATATGGTAACTCATCAAGATCACTAGGGCCCATCTAAGGTGAAAAAATATTCTATTATTTCTTGAGGATGGATTGACCACCCTTTGTATTTACTTAAAGAGATGTGGATAACTTAGAGTTCACTTAAGATTGTATAAAGTCATCTTTGATCAACTTAAACTTCTAAGGCTACCCAAGCCTCGTTTAGGATACCATATACCATCTAAGGTTTACTTAGTGCTCTCTAAGGTTGATTGGAGTTTATTGATGCACTTAGATCACCTAAGATAAACCAAAAAGCGCTAGGTTTTATTAGGATTCAAATAGGGATTAAGGTTTAATCAACTCCAATGTTCATTAGATTGGTAATAGAGGTCCATCTAAGCATAATAACTAATTGCACAAATTTTTTAAATATCATTCATACATTTTTATTTAAAGTTATTTAAATTCTTAAAGAAAATATAAATGTAGTAAATAGTTATTAAGTGCATTTTATATTATTTTTAATGACTTGCTTTTAAAATTTTAAGAAAAACTTATGCTATTTTTCTTATAATTTTTTGATTTTATAATGAGTTATGCATTTTAAAAAACTTACTTGATTAATCAAAATTAATTTTAATGCACTATAATTAGTAGATGTTGGTTGTGTTATGCTTTACACGCATTGATTAAATGAGTTGTAATATGACGTAGCCAACTAAGTACTTAAGATCATATGACTTAAGGTTTGATGCATAAATTACTTGAGGGTTGTTGGGTCAAATTAAATAAAATTCAATAACCCAAGCATAAAAAATTATCATCATGATTGCAAAAAAGAATAACTACATTATAATAAAAATATATCGATAAACAAACATGTAACCTCTATCTCTAATCAACATGTTCCCTACTCTTTCTCTTACTTGAAATTAACACATATAGATAAAATAGGGATGAGTATCAACACTCAGTAGATTACACAAATTCTACCCTAATTTTCAATGCATAAAAGCAAGAAGTGTGTATGCTAATTTATTGTCACATCATAATAAGTAAAATATTTTATAATAAACTAAAATTTTATAATAGTATAATGATATTAAATGCAATGGCTTTATATATATATATATATATATATTATTTATGTCAAGTATAGTGTGTTAGTACAAATCTAGTATTGAAATCATATGCTAAAAATTATAATATATGATTTATATTTAGCATGACATTTAAATCGTAATAAAAACATAAAATAAACAACATCATTAAACACATTATATTAATTATTCTCTTAGGATTTGTAAATACAACATAATAATAAAAATTATAGGATTTAATAGTGTGTTTAATTTAATGTACATAAATCACTAATCATGGCAACAAATAATCTTTAGTATTATGATCATCTTGATATATTATATATATTCTAAATAATTTTAGAAGCTAACCAAGATACCTGAAATATCATACAATCTGAAATACTTGGTGAAAATATAATATAATTATGCTAATATATGTAAAATGAATAGAGTAACAATATATCAAAAGTTACTCATTGAAATTTTTTGGATAATTAGAAATCTTAATTTTTATAGAATTTTTTCAAATAAATCACCAAAAATTTACAAAAAAGCAAAATTGTTGAAATTGAAGTATGATAATGATGGCAAAATCAACTCTCAGACCTCACTTTGTCTCTCCTTTCCCTCCTTTTTTCACTCCCTTTCTCTTTAGTAAGTCATGAAAATATGGAAAAATGAATCCATTATGGTAGAATAGGATATTTATGCATCACAAATATTTTTATAAATAAATTAATTAATTAAAGGGATATAATTAGTATTATTAAGAATATTTTACTTTCATTTCATTTTTAATATATACTTATTCAAATCTTCAAATCTATAACTCTCAGAATTATAGATAATGATCATTAAGTAGTAAGATATATCTAGAATGCTTTAGGAAAAAAAATAGTTTCTGAAATTGATACTAAATAGCACAAAAAAATTTTTATTTGTACAAATGCATGCAAATTTCTTAAAGAGTTTAAATCAAATAAACAACTTCTTATTTTATATTGATTGAACTTTCATAAAATATAGTTTTAAATGCTCTAAAATATGGTAAATATAGATTAAAAATTAGATAAATAAATTTAGAAAATACCTTATTCATAGTCCTTAGAAAATATTTTTGCATAATTATTTGGAACTTAAATTATAAGAATATATACTTTAAGAGATATTTTAGAATACCTTATTCATCAAACATGGATATATAAAAACAAACTCAGAGTAAATAAGCATTCAAGGTTATTATGATAATTTTTTAATATAACTCTACTTGTGTGTATTACATAGGTCACTTTAGGTTAGTCTAAAATTAAGTCTAATTAGTGCATTTGTAGGTAGATTAAGTTAATATATATAAGATTAAGACCACCTATTCAATATTAAAAGTATTATATATCGAGTTAATTAATACTTGAGTTCCAATTAGGATAGCTTAATGGTCAAATATTGGTCACAACTTTTTTATGGTGTCAGAAGTGATTAGATCAATCCAAGATATCTATATTAAACTTAATTTCATTGAGCTTGATCAAAGGATGATCTATGATTTCTTAAGGATAAATTAATCTAGATTAAATAAAATTTTGAGATATTGAACCTGTTGATTGAAGCTAAGGATAAGTTCGTAGTCATTTAAATTCATGCTAAGCTAAGAGTTTAAAAAAAGATCTAATTTAATAGGGACAATAGTGAGCTTTGGTCCACCATGACTAGAGGAGAACTAAGAATACCTAGTGTTAAGATATGTCAGCTTAAGAGAATTCCACCTAATGGTACTTAAGAATGCTTCAATCCTCTAAGAAAATGACAAGGGAAAGCTCATGCTAAGCCTATCAAGAATTAAATCAAGTTAAACTCATTATAAAAAGAGGTCGATAAAAGAGCCTCAAATAGGTGTGGTGAACTTATTAAAGTATATTAGACATATTTTTTGACCTAGTTGATCGGATAAAAGGAAAAATTATAAAAGATATATAGAGAATGTGATGAAATTGTGAAGAGTTAATTTAAAATAAACAAATAAAAGCTAACTAGTGAACATTAAAATGGCATAATAAAACCATGTGGCTATTTTAAAGCTAAAGGTTCAAATGGTTCAAGTTAAAGAGAATCTATGATCCCTTAGGAATAAGTTAGGTTAAATCAAATAAGACTAATATATGGTGCCTATAAAAAACTTCACACAAATCAAAGGTCGAGAGATTATATTATTCTAGATGTGCTTATAAGCTCAACTATATTTTGTCTAAAAGTTTAAAGTAGTAGAGAACAATCAAGTGATGTTCATGAGGCTTCACTTCACCAAGAAGTCTTGGTCAAGAAAATAGATTTATTGAAGCTTATAACTAAATAATGATCTAAATAAGACTAATCTATGGGTGCATCCACCTAAAACTAAATGTCAAAAGATAGATTTAAAATACCTTAAAATTAAGTTGAATTAAATCTAAGAGACTAATCTATTTTTAGCTAGTAAGATGAAAGACATAAAAAATATTTTAAATATTAATTATTATTTTAGAGCCAATAATACCTCTAGTAGTTGAGGAGTTATTACAAGAGTAGGAGGTTTATATGAATTTTTTTATTTATTGTAAGTAACAATAACATTTGAGAATTAAATAAAAAAATTAACGGTTTAGATGACAATTTTTTTAGATTAATAATATATACTCTTAAAATAATCCAAATATAATTTTAAATTATGTTATGGAAGTTTTAATTGATTTTGATAAAATAAAAAAATTGAAAATATCTGTTTAAGAGATAAGTGTGGCAGTTGAAAAACAATTAAAAATTATATTATTATTTGACAGAGACCTGTCATCTAATCCTGTCATTTTCTATTTATTTGTATCTTCTAGAAATTTCACCATTGCATCATAAAGTTTTATATTAAATTCAAAATTTTAAATTTCTCCATTTCTAATATTTATAAATAGATAAGACTATTTAAAAATAATAATCTGACAAAGCCCAAAAATACCAAACAAAAAATCTTAAGTCACAAAAAATAAAAAAACCAATGCTAAATTTATCTAAAATTGACAATATGTTTTAATTATAGAAGTTCAATGCAATTATCCTAACATATTGTAGGAGAAATTAGATTTCTACTTGAGAAATTATGAGTTTGAGATCTTATATTTTTGCTTTTGCAAATTTATTATTAAATTCGTTAAATATTTTTAAAATAAAAATTGCAGAAGAGTCCAAGTCAATAAAAGTGTCGGCTATAATTAATGACGGATTAGAAGTCGGTCAAGTCTAAATTAGGGTGCGCGGAGTTTGATTGTTTCAGTCGAAGGGGAGAGATCAGGCTTGCATGCTGGAAAGCCGGAAACGGAAAAATTGAACCGCTTCCACATAGTTCGGTGGCGGTTCGACCGTTCGATCCAACCCAAATGAATCTCGGTGGCGCACCGACAATTTGTGAGAACACGGTTGAAGGAATGATCTAGAAGGGGAGAAACGTGAACGAGACTCAAATCTTGAACCTAATCTAAAATCTACAGAGATAATTATTTTTAGATTGTTGAAGGATTCTGATAATATTAATTAGAAATATTTGGAGCAAATATTTAGTATGATTAGAATTTGATAGAATGCATATCACTTCTTTCAGAAATGCTACTTTTTTATTTTTGAATTAACAATTAAAAAAATTGGACTAACTTAATCAAATTATAATTTAATCTTTGATTAAACTGAATAATATTTAAAAAAAATAAAAAATTAAGTTTTTATGAACTAATTAACCGAAATGAAATGTCATATATTTGATATATTAAATTTTCTTTAGATAAATAGAAATATATCTATTTTATAAAAATAGTTTAATATTTATAACTAAAATGATTTATTTATATTTAATTTATTAACTATTTTGATTTATTAAATTTAATATTTTTAAAATAGAAACGAAAATTGAATATAAAATAATTTAGCATTTTCAGTTGAAAATTAAACTATGAGTATACACTCATTAAATAATTAAGTATTTTTTTTCTTTAAAGTTGCTAGTGAACACCTCTAACCTCTATTAATAAATTTAAAAAAAAAAATAAAATCTTAAGCTATTTTAAAATTCAACGGCGAATTATCTCTTCTAATCGGGGCAGCAATTGCTATATAAGCACATTGATAGCCGAGGCTTTCTTCATTCAAGAGCAACCATCATCTAAAGGGAGTTTCAGAAGAGCAATCGGAAGAGAAATGGTGCTTAAGGTGTTCGGTACGCCCGTTTCGACCTGCACGGGACGGGTGCTGGCTTGTATCGAAGAGCTCGGCTTAAAATACGAGCTCATCCCCGTCGACTTGAACACCGGCGAGCACAAGAGGCCGCCTCACACCGACAGAAATGTATACATTTTCTTTTTCCCTTCCGCTAATAAATGATAATCCATATTCTTTTTTGTTTCATAAGTTCTCGAAGCCTTAGGGGAGATTTGATTCTCGTACGCCTGTATTTATTTGATTTCTGTTATGCGTGCAGCCCTTTGGTCAGATTCCTGCACTCCAGGACGGCGATCTTGTTCTATTCGGTGAGGGATTTCTCTGTTCTTCTAAATTTAAGATTATTGCATAGATGAGCTTCACTTGTCTTTTATTTTTATTTTTTTTTTTGGATTCGTAGGCGTAGATTTTATATATCCTCTAAACAAGAAAGATGACTTATTTAATTCATTGAATACCTAGTATGTTTACATGAGTAACCAGCAGAAAATATTTCTAGATTGTTAGAACAATTAATTAAAAGAAAAAAAGGTCGTAATTTTCTTGAATGGACAACCGAAAATGATTTTCGATTAGATCGAGCAACAAGAAGCCAATCACGTTGTAATTTACAGATTATTGCTATCTTGGAACTATTTATTCTCCTATGGAAAGTGAAGAAGGAAGCAAGAAATGATGGTTCATTTTAAATGTCCACTGTAGCTTTTGTATTAGGCATGCAAATCTTTTTGTCGATGGTTGCATCTATTTTATTCTGTTGTAGTTTAATATTTTAGGAACAGACTTTAAAGTAGCTGATTGATTGTTAGTCGATTCTTGGTTCTTAACATTCCAGATCATTATAATGGATTGATTATTGATTCTTGCTACGGGCACAAAAGAAATGGCCTGGAATACATACTCTTCAATTGCATTTATAAATATTTGTTTTGAAGGTGCTCTTTCTGAGTATTGAACTATGATATATTGGTTTGTAGAACTCTGGAACTTCCGAATCATGCTAAAATTTGACTAGCTTCCTGATTCCATCCACTGGGTATTTATCGTAGTTTATAAATTATCTCTAAACGATTAACTACTCTTATTTAGTCTGTTTTGAATGCTTCATCGGGGAGCTATGTATTAACTCCGCTGTATATAAATTGTAAGAAAAAAATTTGATTGATTTGTTTCATGCTGCCACATAATTACAATTCTTAGCTGATGGTTTAATAGATATTAAGATCAGATTTGTCAAGAACATGCCCATGTCACCCAATCAATCTTTTTATATCTTTTCTAAAAGAGATTGCCCTGTGATGCATATTAATTATTTTTCTTGATTGCAGAATCTCGGGTGATTACTCGGTACTTGGTGCGGAAATATGGCAGAAGTGATCTCCTGAAAGATCATAGCTTTATTGACTCTGTAGCAGTGGATCAGTGGATTGAGGTAGAGGCACAGCACTTCAATGGACCTACCTCAGCCCTTGTCTTTCAGCATCTTTTCCTTCCAGTCTTCTTTGGAGGCAGCACTGACGAGAAGGTGGTGGCTGCGGAGGTCGAGAAGCTCGGTAAGGTGCTGGATGTTTATGAGGCCAAGCTTTCAAAGACGAAATTCCTTGCAGGAGACTTCTACAGCCTCGCTGATCTTCATCACCTCACCTATGGCCACTACTTAATCACCAGCACACCACAAGGCTCCCTCATTAGCTCCCGTCCTCATGTAAAGGCCTGGTGGGATGCCATCTCTTCCCGTCCGGCCAGCAAGAAGGTCTTAGCTGCCATGTCGTTTTCCAGTTGAGCTGATAGAGAGTATGCAAGTGTCTTGGTGATGAGTGTCTAATGAATAAGACCACCTTTGTTATTTATAGAGATGGTGGTTGACTGTTGCTAGCTATAGCTAGCACCATGCGTCCTTTTCTTCGTCTGTTTGAACTATGTTGTTTTCCTAATTCTCGAGTCTTTTAAAACAGAGTTGTGCTAGCTACTTACGTTGTTTTGGATGAAATAAAGTTGGGAGTTTATTTTATGTTTCTTTGATAAGTCTGTCTTGTGTTATCTAGAAGATGAGTAACCACTTTTACTAGTTTCTTTTGGCACTAGTGATACTAATAAATGATCTAATTTGACCACCCGCTAAGAACTTGACTTGAAAATTTTGTTAGGGCTCTCATATTTACTTTTTTATGCTAAGTTTGGGCTAAAATTTATCCAAATAATTCAAAATCAATTTAAATATGGTCAGATTATTATTCAGGAAGTTAGATAACTTTGGGTTTAGTTAATCATGATAAAAAGATCATATTCAAGTTAATTCGGTCATAAATTGATTAGATGGGTTGAGTTCAAGTATTTTGACTCGTGCAATAAATAGTTTAGATTTAGATCAAATATATTTGAATTTTATTAACTTCACTTGACCTTCCAATTTAGATTGACATTATCTAATAATATGGCATAGCGTGGGAGTTTTTCCTTTCATTTGTCCTATTAAATAGGAAGAATAATGAAATTAGTCATAGATGATGTTTTCAGTGTTAAGGTAATATGAGGTGAGAAAATCATTTCTATGTTAATCATTTATTTATGAGCACTTCTTAACAAGTAATATGTTATATTTGGTGAGAGAAGTACTATAATGATGTTTATGTATTAGCAATTATTAAGGTAGTATGTTATATTTGGTGGGAGAATCATTAACATGTTAGGCATTTATGAGCATTTTTTAATGTATTGTGTTTTTAGGTAATTTGGTGATGCAAAAATATTTCCCTCTATTCCCTCTATTCTTTAGCACTGCGTAAATTCTGCAGAAAATGTGGCGGCGTAAATCCGCGTCTGGGTGTGAAAGCGGTGCGAATAAGCGAAATTCATCATCGGGCCGGGCATTTCTCTACTCTCCTGTTGGTCAGCGCCGACTGCGGCCGACGCGCAGATTTCCAGCGTTTGCATTATCTGCCGCGTGCAGGCGATGCGGCGTAAATCCAGCGTACCGGTGGCAGTGCGGAATAGAAATTCATATCGGAACGAAGCAGTTTCTCGACTCTCCTGTTGGTCGAGCAGCCCGGGCGGGCAGCAGATTTCCCGCATTCGTGTATGCAGCCGGAACGATTTCCATGGGACCTCGCTGAAAATCAAAGCTAACTCACAAATCACAATATAAAGAAATTCTTTTTCAATGTACTCCAAATTAATCATAATAAAGCAAATTCAATGTAAGCAATATCACTAAAATCCGCGTTATGACCTTATTGTGGCAAACCCTCATGAGACCGCTAAGACAGACTGCCCCATGCACATTCCTCCATGCCTGCAACAACCAGGACCTACCTAGTGTTTGGGACTTACCTGCAACAACTCGGTATGTCTAAGCTATAGAACTGATTTCCATTTATAGCCAATCAAACACAAAAAATAAAAAATTTGAATTTTATGTATTTGTTTTATAATCAACCAATCAATCAAGAACTCGAATATAGCGTTTGTAATTTCTGATTGCATTTAAAATATGAAAATTTGAGGTATCCTAAATACTTACAAGACTCACTTGAATTTGGAGGTATGGCCAAAATTATAATAAATAAATAAAACTTGTGCAAAAATAAATAGACCGTGAAAAGCCTGTACGGGACAATATTGCGATAAATAAAGAATAAAGAACAAACAACGGTAAAATGCCCATAGAGATACACGTGGTGGCGAATTTACGAATACAGCCATCTTTAGGCAAAATCAGATAATTGATTGATAGCCTCACAATATGAGACGACAACAACATTGAAGCTATTTCCAATAGGGAGCTAATAGCATCATCATAAATTCTCTCATATCATGTAAAGCTCCATCCTCATATCAAAGTTAATAGCATCATCATAGTAGTGGTAGAAAGCATGTTATAAGGGGATTTATTCCTTAACCAATGAACTAATGTGTTGTTCATAATAAATAATGGTGAATATTGCATCATAACACAAAGGTCTTATGAAATCTTAACATATAGTGCATGGAGTAACACACAATTTGAAGTTTACCATAAAATATTTAAAAAAATTGAATAAAGATGCTTTTAAATATGATGAAAAGTTATGGAAGACAATTAAATTTAAATGGTTTAGGTGAGGTAAATGCAAGTAAAACTAATGCTGGGGACCTAATTTTATCCATTAAACTACATATTAGCATTAGAGACCCTTGGCTAAGATATATTACATTAATTATAATGTCGAAACTTAGGATTACATAGATATAGTGTAATGAACAATTTATCCATAATGCACAATTAACTCTTTCATGCCTTGCAGGCACGTTGCTCTATTATGATCACTATTTTTACATAAACTACAAGTTCGATTACTTCTTGTGGTATTTTCATCCATAGTATTTCTGAATCGCAATGAACGTGGTCGACCTGACTTCCTCTTGATATTTGGTGGGGTGTACTGGAAGTTCCACGGTGATGTGTTACGCCACTCGCAGCGATCGGGGATGACATGAAAGCGTTCCCTCGTATGTTTTCGTAGTAGTCCAAGGTGTAGTAGGCGTCGTGCGAGCATTCTTATATGTTGCCGCCTAAAGCGAATGCGAGGACATGGCATGTGATAAGCTTGTTGCATGTATGCAGACATATGATTCTCATCTGACTCCACCTTGTATGTTACATTGTTGGAAGCCAAAACTTGATACTCATTATTGTTAATTCGTATCGGATCAGGAAATCTCCTTGCCTCGTGTTCACTACTTTGCAAATTTACCTTAGTACGGGGAGAGAACATGGAGTCGTGTTGGTTCATTCGATGTTCTTTGAGTCCAGGCGTTTCATGAACATAGCGACTATGTTATAATATATTGCAGAGACCGTGCACGAATTGCAAGCCCGTGCTCTCTTAAGTACACAGTTAAAGTATTCAGCTGCATTTATAGTCATGGTGCCATACCTGTACCCATCATCATGGGTTAGAGACCAGATGTACATCCCTTCTGAGCCAATCGTAGGCTTCATTTTATGTTCTTGATATCGTCCATACACAAAATATATCATCAGTATTACCCGCCACGTACATTTTTTGGCATATGAATTCAACGTCTCTGATCCCAAGTTGTCCCTTTTTTTGAAGTTTTCGCAAATGTCTTAGGCAAAAGTGATGTAAACCCCATTATAGCTCCCCTGCGCACCAACCCGTCGGTCGAAATGATGCACAAATCACCTTTATGCAGTCGGTGGAACCATCTCACGTAGTGTCCATATAAACCAACACCACGCGACTTACGATTCTACTTCGAGGCAAGTGGAAATAATCCGTTGTTGGCATCAATTCATTGATTAGTAGTCCCCACTTACCAGTCCCATCCGGACATAAAAGCGGCGACGATGCCAACCAGAATTGAAGGCTCGAAGGACGAATAATCGTTGAAATCGGTATGACTCGGCCATGTATGACCGATCTAGCATTCGAGCATATAACGACATGAATATCTCCAACGATCGGTAAGATTTCTCCCAATTTCGAAAATAACCTTTAGTGCCTTGCGTGCATCCCAAGCTTTCATATACGACTTCGTATGTTAAATTTTGACTTAATACGGCCAATAATCTCCCTGGGCTTTAAATCTAGATGACGCTTAATAGCAGGTTGAATGAAATAACTGATAAACTGTGCTGTACATTGCTTGTGTCTGGCACTAAGAACTGAATGACTACATGTATGTCGTGTATTTAAAGCTCCTTCTCCATGCACCTCTTACTTGAACTTGCATGTAAGCCACCACAGGTGTATCAGTTCGCATATTGAGTGCACAATATGGTAAACTTGGATTTATTTGAGGCATAGATCACATACTCGGCGTTGTTTATGATAGACCAACCGAACGCAAACAACTGCTTCTTATCAATAAAGCACATTCCTTCATGCGGTTCATCAGAATGCAACTTTCAAGTACAAAGTTGACTCATCAAGGCCCATCAAATGTTTGCTCTTCATCCCATTCTGGTTGTTTGAGCATGTGAACATACTCATTGTTGTTAGATAGCAAGTACTCTCTGTTTGGCTTGTTCTGGCGGGTAGTCCTAATAAGCTCTCGACCTTGCTAGATGGATATTTTCCCCTTAAAGAAGATTCATCATCACTATCATATCCCATCATCATCATGGTACTTGTTGCATAAGGCATAGTTTCATACCCATCACCACGTCACCCTCACATCACGCTTTAATTGCGAGAACTTGTACTACATTACAACCACGCGACCATGTACGCTTCTGGGCGGTTTCATGCAAATCAAGTGTGATGAATTCATCACTAATTGAAGCTGATGCTCCGTAATGGCAACATCTCTTTCCTCACTTTAACTTCCCATAAATTATTACGGTTGCACGCTGCGTTGAGTGGATTCACATACCGTCGTCAATAATATGTGTAGCGATAAATCCGACCAATAGGAAACCGACTATAAGATTAACACATGACTTATGGTCTTCAATGATCTCATGATTCACTTTTGTAACCCCAATTTAGTCCTTCGTAGGATATACATTGATCGATTTTTCCACCAATGTAGGTTGGAAAGAAATTATCAACAACATTCGTTAGCCATCATAAAGAACTATCGCAGTTTCGAACTCATATTCAACTAACAACAACTCCATGAGAATTCTTCCTCTCCCTGCGGGAGAAAACATTTCAAGATATAATACAATTCGCATTGTAGTTTTGCGATATTTTGCAAACTCATAATTCTCCTTAATTTACCTACTATTTTTAGTAACTAGAGATTTATTGATAGTTAAATCATAAAATACATAATTATTCATCTTACGTGTAAAATCCACAACTAATTCAAATCAAAACATAAAAATAAAAACTAAAATTCAGAGAACCAAATTAAAATCTACAATCATAAAATATAAAATTAAAATTAAATAATTAATACTTTAATTACCATAATTAAATCATCTTTATTATAAAATAAAATATATAAAATTTAAATTATATCCAAATAACTCATAAATTTAATAGATATTTCTACAAGGCTATAGTAACCCTTGGGAAAATTTATATAAAATATTAATTACATTGGTATATATTTTAAAATAAATTTTGTAAAAATATCTATAATATTTTCCTTACTATCCTTAGATGAAATATTTAGTCATTATTACAATTATTTTGAAATTAATTTAATTGTTTCTTAGAAAATAATTAACTAAAATATACCAAATAATAATTAATTCTTAAAAATTCTCCAAAATTTCATGAAATTTCCTTAAGGTCCTTCCTGATCTTAAGAAATAATTTCATGAAGTTTAGAATTGATTAGGTCTCTTGATTGAATTTCAAATAAAGATTTTATTTATATTTAATATAATATTCAATTAATTTACTCTTTAATTCAAATGTAAACTTTTTTTATTATTTTGACATTCTTAAAATTAATTTGAATTATTTTTTTGACTTGTTTAGCTTTATATATATATATATATATATATATATATATATATATATATATAATATATATATATAGTAACTTAACTGGTTAAATATCATCTCTCACATGAAAACTCTCCATTATATGAAAGTCGATCCAATTCAGCTAAACAAATTGAACAAGTTCATTATGAACTATATGAGCTAAACATGAATAATAAATTTTCTAATAAAAGGTCAAATTTCAATTCACAAATTTCACAAATTTTACAAAGACAACTCATTTACACAACTATTATTATTATTCTTTTAAATATATATAACGCTTCAAAATGATCAAAAAGATAAGTGCCATTCAGAGAAGAAATACAAATGTAGCTAAATAACTCAAGGGATTTTGCTAGATCTATCACAAAAGCAAGATCTATCACGGGTTGCGAAAAAATTACCTTAATCGGCGAAATATCCGTTCCGTGGCGACTCGACGGATGGCGGAGCTCTCCATTGGCCGCAATGACCTCCTTAGCGCGGCGCTTGTCGAAATCCGAGGAGAGTGAGTAGCCGACGGTTGGGAGGAAAAGACAAATAAAATCGCTACTGGTTTGTTTGCGAAATAGGCGACCTCTCCTTATGGCGACGGCTCCTCCGGTGGTGCTTCTTTGAGATCTCGCGGCCGGAGCGATGGGTGGAACGGAGCAGCGAGCGACGGGAATAGGAAAGAAAAGGAAAGTAGATCGGGAGCTCACGGGTTTTTGCCATAAAGGTGAGATGAGTCGTCTCAAAACGACGACCGCTCAGAATCCGTCCGTGGTGACGACTAGACCTATTTTGCTAAAAAAATTTTTTTTGTGCCAAAACGCCTAATTAAGATTAACACTAAGCCTATTTTAAAAATAATCCCTTTGTTTTTTTTTGTTTAGTAGAATATATGTAATGTAAAATATTTTTGATGTTGGAGTGTGGTACAGGTAGGGGAAAAGTTGTTGCCGCAGGTGGGTGGTGGAAGGTAGACTAGTGGTGACGATAAGACTTTCACTATCCGGTGTATTTGGAATATGCCCAAATCGGGCAAATTCCAAATACACCAAAATGACCATGTCAATGTATTCTACACACTTCACTTTACTTTGAAATTTTACGTACCATACCAAACACACAAAAAGGTTAAAATTCACTGCATTCACTTTACTTCATTTTACTCTCAAATCAAATAACCCCTAAATGTAATGTGAGATTTTAATTAAAGGATCAAGTGAAATAACCTAAAGGTTCATAAGAGAGCTAAATAATATAATTAATAAAATGACATCAACCTAGAAGGTCTTCATGAAGTGGAATATATATGGAGAACAACATGATCCAAAATGCCTGTTAGAGTGGATTTTTATTTTAGCAAAAGTCTACAATGAAATTTGTAGGTGCGTACTTGACAATAATTAATTGTTGCATATAGAACTAAAAAGATTCGAAGAGATTTTGATGATAATGTTACTTGCAATCTAGTTTATATGTTGAGTAATAACTTATGAAATTAATTTTTGGTAGTTTGTCATGTGTATGATTCTAATAAAGGTGTGGGAAATTAAATATCAAAGACAAAAAGAAGAACAACATGCACAAATTATTTAGAATCCCAAGGTCAAAGATTGCTTTGAGCTCACATATTTGTAAAGTTTTTTGCTTTGCAAGGACCTTTCTCTATCTTTGTGATGCTCTATAATTTGGTTATTTATCTTTTGTATATCTGTGTTCACTAGTTCTAGAAGGATGTTGGAGCCAATAGTATTTGTGAAAAGATAACATATTCCTACAAGAATGAGTGAATCAAGCTTATATAGTAGAAGAGAAGACACAATGACTATGTTCCAAAATTTTTTTAATTAAAGTGTTCTATGGAGTACCGTATTTAATATCTTAGAGAAGGATAATTCAAACTAGGCTGTACAATATATTGGAGAGAGAGAGAGAGAGAGAGAGAGAGAGATTTTTAGGAGTATCTTATAGAGTATAAGAGAGTTCAATAGGATAAAGGTTCACCCCAAAGTCCAAGATTGCATTACGCATGTGCTTGACTAATTTCTATTTATAATTAATAGCCAAGGTCAACATTATAAAATCAAATACACAATGAAATTACATAAAAAATATATGACTAACCTAGTGTTGTTGGTTATATAACAGGCAAATTTGATTTATAGTTTGTTTATGTTAGGAGTTGTGATTGAGTTCTTGATTGTGGGCGAGTACTAATGAATAATTATTATGAGAATCAATAGTCAGTTGGTGAGTTTTTATGCAACTAGTAGTCCCTTAGATGAATAACCTTCAAGAATTCTAATTTGCATGCTATTCAAGTCCATTCATTTTCAATGACTTATTCTCAGTTAACCTAACCTAGGTGAATTTGTAAGAATAACATTAGTTCCACAAAAGAAGCATGATTTGTTTTCTTCACAAACACATGACAAATACCATTTATCACAATTATAACATAACTGATGACAAAATGTCATAATGTCCTCATATAAATCTTTTCCTGACAAACTAAACGGATATCGCAAAGATTGCAACTTGTACAATCCGCTTAATTTGGAAAGGTTTTAATAAATATGACTAAAACCGCTTACTTTTATGACAAGAAAAACAAAGGCAGCACAATGCCTGAGAAACAACTATCTAATTTACACAAGACAGTTTTATTCAAGAAAGACATTTTCCTTCCACAATCAACATGGTGACACTATGCCTTCACATTATTAAGGACGAGAGCTCTTAATTTGCGGCTGATCTTGTTAACGACATGGCTGTTGTAACCTTCTTGCTGGCCGGACGAGAGTAGATGGAATCCCACCATGCCTTCACATGAGGGCGAGAGCTGATGAGGGAGCCATGCGGCGTGCCTGTGACCAAGTAGTAGCCATAGGTGAGGTGATGGAGGTCCGCTAAGCTATAAAAGTCACCTGCGAGGAACTTCGTCTTTGAAAGCTTGGCCTCATAAACATCAAGCACCTTCTCCAGTTTCTCCACCTCTGCTGCCACCACCTGCTCGTCAGCGGTGCTTCCGTAGAAGGTTGGAAGGATTAGGTGCTGGAATACAAGTGCAGAGGTGGGTCCATTGAATTGCTGAGTCTCCACCTCCATCCACTGATCTATGGCTACTGCATCAGCGAGGCTGCCTTCTTTCAGGAGATCAGTTCCCTGCCATATTTTCTCAATAAGTACCGATTTATCACCCGAGATTCTGCCATACAAGAAAAGCATTTGACTCAAAACATTGCATTGTCTGGCTTTGAAGAAAGTTTCTTTTTGAAAAATTTGATCTCTACGCCGATAAAGGTTTACAGTAAGAAAATAATGATGCCATTTTCATTTGAGAATACGGCAGTGTTTAATTACAATTTATCGCATAAAAAACTTAAATTTAGCTGAAGAGGAATTCCTCACCAAATAGAACAAGCTCCTCATCCTGGAGAGCAGGGATTTTACCGAATGGCTGCACACATAACAGAACGATTAATAAAGCACAGGTTTAAGAGAACGAGATCACCCTAAATATTTGGATGAATGATTCGAGTAAATTTGAAATGATAGATTAATAACAAAAAGGGATACATTTCTTTCGATATGAGGCGGCCTCTTGTGCTCGCCGGCGGGTAAGTCAACGGGGATGAGCTCGTATTCCAAGCCAATCTCCTCGAGGCAAGCCAGCACGCGGCCTGTACAGGTCGAGAAGGGCAAACCGAACACCTTAAGGACCATCTCTCCCGTTGCTCTTCTTCTTAACTCCTTCCTCACCTGCCCATATATTTATAAGGTATAAGTGTTCATCTAATCCATCCATCGTTTGCACTTGGGTGAATAATAAAATATTTTACAAGTTTATTAATTGAAACCGCGCTTTGTTGAATAATCGAATTCAACTCAAAAAGTTTGAATTGTATTCAAATATATAGACCATAAGTGATTTTTTCCCTTGTTGAGATTCAAATCATAGACTTCAGATTAAAAGGAATAGAAAAAAAAAAAGAGTTTCATTCAACCAAGAGATTGAAGTTGGACTTTCTTGAACGAAGGAGCTTGCTCTTTTGATGCCATAAGTTTTTAATTCTCCAGTCTCAAGCTGCATCTATTCTTCCCCTTCATTTTTTTCTTGATCTCTTATTCTTGGCTCTTCTCTACTCTCTCTCCCTCTCTCTTTTTTTGGCTCTCCCATTTTATCTTTCCATTCATCTCTCTCTCTCATCCTTTGAAATTATTTGGCATAGGCCCAACCGACATGATAAAAGTATAAAGCATTTTCATTTTCAAAATAACTGCGAGAATAAAAATTCCTAAATTTAGTATTATGGAACTTGCACCGCTTCATCTTCCTATAGCGATCTTTCTCACTCCATTTCATGTTCTTTCCTGATCATCTTCCAACGTCTTCGCACAGATAGCTTCCTATGGAAATATTTTAACCTTATTTGTGGAGACGCATAATTTTTTCTATAATTGAGTATATTGTTTAGTGCAAACATGAGTTTGATTTGAATGATACATTTTATCTTTTTGAGTTTTTTATTTGAAAGGTGTTTTTTATTTGTTCACAGATATGGTCCATAAATTTATTTGTACAAATGCTGGGTATATGTTTTTTGTTGGTGTAAGTTAGCATGTATAGTTTACATTTTGACATATGTACATATGTTGTGTACTTGTGATTTTTAGTTATATTTGGGGTTTTTATATGTAGTGTGTACATGTACATGGTTTATCCTTGTACATAGACTATGTACAAGTATATTTAAGCTATGCTAAGTTCTAGAATTAACAATCATTGTCTTTTCAGAGATGGAGTACATAAATCTATCTACACATATGTTATGTATATGCCTTTTTGTGTTAGTTTATTGGTGCATATCATGTGCACTTCTTTACATATGTACTTATGTTGTGGTTTTTATATGTAGTTAGGCAGATGCCATATGGATGTTTTTGATTAATCAATTTGATAGAATAGCTAAAAAAATTGATGAGGATAAACCTCATAGTTAAATGAGTGGCTTTATCACTCTCATGCTAAGTTTGTATTGCTTATTCTTTTAGAAAGTAAATAACTTAATATTGTGCTTTCATAATATATTTTGTTTATATTAATTGTTGCTACCAAAATGAGAGACTCAAAATCTCATTTTTGAAGGTGGCTAAAGACTATTTTTTATTACTTTACAATGCTTTGAGGCTTTTTCTGAATTAAAAAATAATCATGTCTACAATTTTCATTAATGTTGGGAACTAAAAGTTTAGTTTGCATGTATACTTGTAACTAATAAGTTAAAAGTCGTGCAAATTTTTGATTCTTTCAAAAAAAAAATATAGGAAAAAGAATATATGCTTTCCAATACATTAGTCTTATATCATTCTCCACAACCACAATCACAACTAAGTGCTCCTTGGCCACAGTTTACTAGAACTCATGCAAAATCACCTCATTCTTCTCATTCTCTACCTCATTTTCATCACTTCACATCTAGTCCTCCCAATCAGCCTCATGGGAGAGATATTGCCAGTGCCCTTATAAGTTAACATGATGTGAACATGTTTGAACAAATGCACAAGATGGACTGCAAGCTCATATAGTTTGAAGCATATTTTAATATTTAGAGTTGGTCAACTTGAAATTAAAGCGTGATGATTGAAGAAATAATATCTGTATATAGCAATACTTTGGTAAGTGAAGTGACAAGTTTAGATAGCATTCCTAAGAGCTAAGTTGAACCACCAACCTAATCAACTCTTGTTGAGGTTTGACTTTGAATGACTAAAATGTGTTTCTCTTATGATTTATAGAAAATTTTAAACAATTGAAAATTTGCAATCCCAGACCCCCATAACTTAACTTACAATAGGTAGTAATGTCTGAGGTGTAAAACAAATGCGTAGTATGAAGAGCAAGCACGTAAGAAAACTTTTCATATATGAGGAAGAAAGAAAAAGAGGAATGAAAAGCCAAAAAAAAAAAAAGAGGAAGAGAAGCTTGCAGTGGCTCAAGTTATATCACAAGATGTCATAACCGTTGAGTTATTTTTTGATAAGGTAATGTTAGAATGTCTGATTTTCTTGAGATATTGAGTTAATTCTTTCAAGAGAAAAAAATATAAAAATATGCTTTATTTTTCAGATCATTCTAAGAAGTAAAGTTTTGGAGTTCCAAGAAACAGAGTTACTAATGTAAAAAAAATGAAGCATTTCATGAATAGTTGCTTCACCTGGTATTTTGATAAGTCAGCTTTATTGGCTTAAATGTGTAATTGTATAGCAAATATCATTAAGTCTCTTTCTTATAAATTAATTTTTTACTATATTAATAGGAGTGATATCATATTTATAGCTAATAATGTCTCAATAAGTAGGAGTCAATCAAATGACTTTTCACAAATGAATACTTAAGTGACTTACACATTGATGCTTTTGCTTATTTATTAGTAGAGAAGAGCAAGCTTTACCGTGCCCTATTTGTATATTTCATTTTTGTATTGGGTAAGTAGCTTATGACTATGCTAAATTGTTAGTCAAAATTTAGTGATACTTGTATTTGCTCTAAACTAAGTTTGGTATGCTAATAGAGTATGCATAATATTGTCTAAAAAAGAAAGTAAAGTGATTGTGAAACATATCAATAAGAATACCATACGACAAGTAGAATTTATCATAATTCCAGTTATCAATAGATAGTATTGAACACTCCTTTTAAGAAAAAGATGTGGCATTTCTATGATTTACTACTTAGTCCCAACCATAAAGATATTTTGTCTAACATAGTGAGTTTAGTAGGAGTAATAAAATCATAAAAGCAAGAATTGAATTTAAATGAATAGCTAATAAATATAAACTTTTGCATTTGCAGATAAAGCTTCTGCATAAAAACAAGAAGGATCATTTGACATTAATATAAGAGAGTGGCCCATTGATACATTGATTGGTATACCCACTTGAAAAAAATAGCATTGATTATGGAATGCTTGTTTGTTAATATATGGAGATTGTTGTCACTTCAAAGACTCTAAATTGGGGACATATAATATGCCTATTTTTAAAGCTAAACTTTCTTATGTCTTATTTGGCTCAACAATTTAGTGAAGTATTTATCCGGTCTTAAATTATGGAATATATATCATGTATTTTTTGTAAATATCTTCATAAATCTTTGTAAACATTGGTGTATGATGTAATCATGTTATTATCATTAATGTGTTTATATTTATTGCATAAATCCTGGTGCATATTATGATTTATATTAGTAGATATTATGTATGCATACTATGTACATATTCAAAATACTAAGTTTCATATTTTGTACATCAATAGATAACATGGACATATGCAATGTATATCTAGAGAACTACATGTACATATATTATATATATTTTCAAAATAATAAGTTACACATTATTGACCTCACTTTTAGACTGAGGTTGACTACCCAATTATTAGACCTAGGATTCATCTATGCACTAAGACATCCCTAGTGTTAAGACACTTTTAGTGGTTAGGAGAACATTAATCCTAAGCCTAAGGACTCATAAGATTTAACCCTAAGAATAGACATTGACTTAGGATAGATAGGGTCCCAACTACCCAAAATCAAATCAAACCCCATTTCAAACTAATTTCTCAAACCTAAACCAAATGACGACAAACCAAACCCCAATCAATATCATTTTATCTTATGCTTAATGTGACTCATCATGGTTCAATTTGGTTAGGTGATCAAGTTGACATAACTTAACCCATTTGGATTCTATAGGACCAAACCTAGAATCAACATCAATCCAATTGAAACCCAACTCAACCAAATTCACTTAAACTTAATTGAGCTTGATTCAACCTTAAATTTAACCTAATTGAACTGAACCAAGCCAAGTTGGTCTTTAACCCAAATTGCCCCATTTGAACTCCATAGGGACAAAACCAAATTCAATTTGAATAAAGTCTCATGACTGTCCAAACATCCAAACAAGCATTCCAATTCACTCAAACCCATCCAATCAAGATAATTGATTCATTTAACTCGAGTTGATCCATTTGACCTAAAGGGTTCAAATGAGTCAAAATTCAATTTAACTCAAATTGATTGAAATCAAGGCCATCAATAAACTCTAAATTCATCATTGAACACTCTTAATATTCAATTGGACCCAATTGAATCCAATCAAGCTAATTGGTTCGCCTAACCCAATTTGACCTAAAAGATCAAACTTGTTCAAACTTCAATCCAACCCAAATTTGACCAAATAAATCCACCTAAAATCTTTGAAAATGATTGTTGATCATCATTGAAGATCCAATTGCAACCAATTGAGCCTAACCAAGCCAATTTGACTAGTTAACCCAAGTTGACCTAAAGGGCCAAATTGGGCCAAACCTCATTTTAATTCAAATTCAATGCAACTAATGTCTCTAATAAATCATAAATTGATTATTGAATACACTCCAATTATCAAATGAAGCCAATTGATTAAAACCAACTCACTGACTCCATTTAGGCCAATTTGACATAAAGGGTCAAATTGAGCTAAAACTTATCCTAATCTAAATCAAATCAAATCAAAACCTCTAATCACTCTCAAATGATTAATCAAATATGAATCAACCTCTCAGTCAACCCAATTTAGTCAATTTGACCAATTTGGTCAATTTAACCAATTTAGCCCAAATAAACGCATATGAACCAAATCCAAATTCACTTCAAATTGAGTCAAATCAATTACACCAATGCATCCCAAATTATTATAAAAACATAATCTAATAGCCCTCTTGACCTAATTTGATTGGTCAACCCATTTGAACTCAAATTGATCTATATAGGTGCAAGTGAACCAAACATTCCAAATAGGACAAAATCTCTATTTAGAATGCTACCCACTTTACCCCTTGGTAAGCCCACCGACCTAACCCAAAGGCTTCAATCTTTGACCAAGTGGAGGGCTCCCCCTTGATTGGTCTAACTCAAAAGTGGTGGACACCCAATGGCAGACCACCAAACTCTTCAAGCCACTTAAGCCATCCACCTCAGTAGTCCCCTACCATCTCGACTACCTACGCTGACTGGATGGCTGCAAAAGGTTAAACCAATCCCATGACTTGGTTCACTTGGGGAGAAAAGTATACCCCTCTTCTCCCATTCAAACTCAACACACAAATGATCATTAGAGCCTCATTGGTCCCAGAGCTTCGAGCGATTGAAGCACCTATCACCTCGGCAGACACATCCAAATTGAACACCCTCTTTGTCCAACTAAAACCCACCAAAACTAAATTAAACTCCCCATGCCTTCCCCTCAATCTGACGGGTTGAAACAGATCATGAAACACTCGATTCAAGCACCGAAAGTCACTCTAAGACCAACTCTGACAAGCTTCACAGAGACTCTTAGTCCAGAGGACAACCGACAGGGATGAAGTTTGTGATCTTCTCATCAGGACTTCTCCTCTTGAAGGCGAAGATACCTCAGTCAACGAACCGCCGGTCTTTAGCACTGATGAGATAATTCCAGCCAATCATAGAATATCATAGGATTTTGTTCTTTTATGAAGTGAATATGTATTTCATGTGAAATCCATCGTAAGTTCCCTTTAAAGATACTCCTTAATCATTTTGGAGTTGAATCCACCATTGAATGAGCTCTGGTGAGTCGGATCGAGTGACCAAAGGAGGATTGTGTTCATCTTTTTCCTTGGGTAGACGATGGATAATCGGTCGCCCATTCTACATGATTATAATAAGATTAATGATTAATTATATTTATTTGATTTAACCTTCAAAATTGCAAGATTAATATTGCCATTTGATCCGTGATTGAATGACGAGGAAAAAGCACGCGTCCACCATTGAGTTAGCGTCACAATTTAACCACAACCATGTGGAAAGCATGTGCCGTTAGCGACCACACATCTCTGGATATTAAGGATCAAAATGTATTTTAATTAGTCATAACTTTAAAAAAATCATAATTAATTATTCAAAAATAAAGAAAATACAAATAAACAAATTTTGGAAAGCTTAGACAGAGAAGAATAGGAGAAAAATAAAATCTCCAAGTTTTGTTCAATGAATAGTGACTAATTAAGATTTAAAATTTTATATAATTATCTCAATTAAGCTTTAAATACTTGGCTAATTAACTTGAAATTTTGTGTGATCAATCTTTAGGATGATCTCTACCTCCTATTATTTTCTTAAGTTGGATTTAATAATTATTAAAAATCAAGAAAATTTTAAAATTAATTATAGAGGATTAATTAAGATGTTAAGAATGACAAAAAAATAAGTAAGATCTATGATTCTAATTATTCTTCAAAATTACTCTTAAGGGTGCTTAATTAATTAAACCACTTAATCAACTTTAGACTTAAAAGAAATTACAATAATTTGATTAATCAATTCAAATTTTATTTATCTAAAATCCTTTATGTGCTTAGATAACTGTTGACCTCACTTTTTGAGTGAGGATTAATTACTTCAATCCTAGGTCTAAGATTCTTCTAGACACTTAGATTTCTTTTGTGCTAGGACACTTATATTGATTAAGGAAACACTAAACCCAGGACTAGAGACTTGTAGGGCATAACCTTAGCTTATCTTAGGGGCGGAGCTTCACTACCCAGGCCTAACACTCATACCCATAAATTACTCTAAATTGAATCCAAATGATTGAAACCTCATCCCCAAACCAATCAATTGACCTTGATTTTCCAATCCAAATTCCAAACAAACAACCTTAACTACTTCAATCCTATAACTCAATTCAAACCAACCCAAACTAACCAAACTTAATATAATTCTCTCAATTATTCTAATTGTCTAATGTATCATTTCAAACTATTCCAACACTTGCAATCAAGCCAACTAAATCAATTATACTTAATTAATCCAAGTTAGCCCATTTGACCTAAAGGGTTTAAATGAGTCAAAACCCAATCGAACCCAAATCAATTACAGTAAAAGCCAACAATAAACTTCAAATTCATCTTTGAATATACTTCAACCATCTATAACCTTAATTAATCTAAATTGACTTGACTAAACCACTTAACCCAAAGTGACCCAAAAGGTCTTAGGCTAAACTTTAATCAAATCCCCATTAGATCAAATCAAGCTATCCAATCTCTTCATTAATGATTGCAGGTCACCATTGAACACTCCACTACAATTAATTGGACCTAGCCCAGCTAATTTGTCCCTTTACCCAAGTTGACCCAAAGTGACCTAAAATGCCAAATTGGGCCACATCATGTTCTAAGCCAAATTAATTGCAATCAATGACTCTCATCAACCACAAATTGAATATTGAACATAACTCAACCACCAATTGAAGCCAATTGAACCTAGCTAGGTCAATTTGGCTTCTTGACCCTAGTTGGCCTAATTTGACCTAAAGGGCCAAGTTGGGCCAATTCAAATCCTAAACAAAATTAATTGAAGAAAATGCTTGTAACCAAATCACTAATTGAATATTGGACATGATCCAATCTTCAATTAGACTTCATTATCCTACTTAGCCCAATTTGATGTGAATAGTCAAATTGAACTAAATCACTCCATAATTCAAATCAACTCTTCAAATTAATCACTAATGACCAATTGAACATAGAACTAACTCTTGCTTAAGATAATTTGACCAGTTTGGTCAAATTGGTCAACATGATCCATTTAACTCAAATGAAACCATATGAATCAAATCCAAATCTAACTCAATTTGGACCAAATCAATTGCACTAATTCATTTTAAATGACTAATTGAACTTAACCAAACTCTCACTTTGACCCAATTTGGTCAAAATGATCAACTTAGCCCAATTGAGCCCATTTGATCTGAGACAAATTGAGGCAAACCCAACCAAACTAAAACCAAACTTGGCATGACTCATCCTTGGGTCACCAAGGGCCTGCTCAAGTGAGCCTAATCCATGGTGAACCTAAGTTGGGTCAAACCCATTGAACCAAACCCTTCAAATGAGATAAAATCCTTATTTGGATGGGTTCTCCAACTCCCCACCCCTTGGCAGCCATTTTTGGCCCTTCTTGGACAGAGGACCATTAACCCAACCTAACCCAAGGCTATTGAGTTCAGCCTTTGGCCAAGAGAGGGTGAGTTCACTCATGGATAACTATTGGTCCACCTAAGAAGGAGTGTACACTCCATGGAAACACATTACACTCTTTCAGCCTCTCACACACATGCACCTCAGTAGTGCCTTACTACCTCCGGCCACCCACTCCGGTCGAATGACTACCAAAGGTTGAGCCAATCTCAGCCCTTGGTTCAATTGGGGAGGAGAGTATACTCTTTCCCATCCACTCAAACTCATCACACACATTCCTTAGAGCATTCCGATCAGTCCTAGAGCATTCCCTGAGCTCCTCGTTCACCTTATCACTGGTGAGAACAAGCTCCACTCAAACTTGAGAGCCCCATCCATTCAACCTCACCAAACTTCCACCGAAGCTAAATTAACTTTCCCCATAACTTCACCACACTTCAGTGGCCCAACAAGAATCGATTCCCGATCGATTCAACCACCGAAAGGAATCCCTAGAATAACTCCAGTGACTTCCACGATGGCATTTAGTCTACAGACAGATCAGCTGGGAGGTAGCTCAAGATCATCTCAAAATGACTTTCTCTCTTCAAGACTAGGCTACCTCTATCGATGGACTACCATTCTTTAGCTTGGACAAGGTAAAAATTTGACAACCGTAGATTTGGCCCCTAGGTGTTTATTTTTTTTCAAAATGAATTGTATTTTCATGTGATTTATATCATAAGATTTTCTTAGATCTCTTCCTTGATCATTTTGGAGTCAATTTCACCATCAAACGAGCTCCAACGAGCTTCGGATCAAGCGGTAAGGTGTGTCTAGTCTTTTGGCGATGGGATGACGGATCATTAGTCTCCATTGCATGATTAGAATGGATGATCGTGATTAATCACACTAGAAATCTTGATTTAATCCTTTCATGATTACATGATTAATCTCGACCGTCCGATCCGAGATTGGATGGTCGGGATGATATTGCATCTGTCGCCATGAGTAAGCATCCATGTCGGATGTTTTAAATAGCCAATACCATGACACCATGTGGAAAGCACTACTGCATCAGTGCCCACATGGCGTCGACGGTTTAAAATGATTAATTAGGTTTAAAAATTTAATTTAAATAGCTAGAACTCCAAAAAATTATAATGAATTATAGAAAAATCCAAAAAATGCAAATAAACCAGCTTTAAAAATCTTAGATAGAGGAGAATTTAATAAAAATAAAATCTATAATTAATGTCTAATAAATGGTGCTTAATTAAGATTTAAAGCTTAGGCTAATTACTTTAATTAAGGCCAAATAAATTGGCTAATTAATTCCAAATTTAACATATTGATTTTATGGGATGTTCTCTGCCTCTCATATCTTTCTTGGAATTATTTGCCATGTAATTTGGGAAATTATAAATTTTTATTCATAATTACTCCTTTTAAGTGATTTAATAATTATTAAAATCAATTAATAGTAAAATTGAGTAATTAAGGATAATTAATTAATGAAAATAGTGAGGATAATATGGGAATTAATTAGCACTCCCTCTCTTAATTAATCCCAAATGTATTTCCTTAATGAATTTAATTAGCATGTTTTGTAATTAAGGATAAATTAAGAAAATTAATAATGAAATTAATTCAAATAACTAAAGTGCTAACCCATTAATCCCTTTATGTGTTTAATAACATAAAGTCATTAAAGAAATTATGATTCTCCCATTGGTGTGGGGAAATCATAAGAGTATTTAGCTCGAATATTTTCCCTCTTTAATTGAATTAACTCTTAAGAATGAGCCTAATTACATTAGATCTCTTTAGGTGCATTGCCAAATTTTTTTTCCCAAAGTATATCATTGAAGGCTCATTCTTAAGTGATTAATTAAACTAAAGAAGCTTGAGAAGGGTAATCAAATTGATATAATTAATGGGTTGAACCTAATCAATTCATAAAACATATCTACTTTCTTTCTTTCAATATATTCAACAACCAATATGGGATGGAGTGAATTGTAAGTATCATTTCTCCTCTTTAAATTTTAATAACTTGAACCTTAAAATCAAACCTCAAAGAAGCTTTTGTTAGGCTTAAGGGATATTTATTTAACTTGATTGTCCTTAAGGTTTAATAAATTCAAGTATATTATGTGGTAATATTTAATTACATCTTTTCAATTATCATAAATGTGTTTGTCATGTGCTTCATGTAATCATATTTTAAAATTAAGCACATTGGTTGAATAAATGGTATTATATGGTGTGGCTAATATCAATAATAAATCTCAAGCTATTTTGAAACTATATGTTAATTATGAATTGTGGTGAAATTTTCATCCTTCATCTACCTTTTTGAGAGAAAAATAAATGAATAACAAAAATAATAAACACTTCTTGTGTTGGACACCATATCCATAGATGTTCTTATTAGGGTGATCGGGTATGACATTGAGGAATGATGTACTATCTCAAGAGACAGAAGTCACCATCCTACAATGGACTAATCACCTTAATATAAAGACTGGGATGGGTCTTGAATGTACTAGATTCTTCCTTTTATATGAAAAAGTAAAGCGGGGTTTATTTTAAATTGGTTAAGTTCTCTATGGAGGCAAGCCCCCATAGTTAATTACATCCTAAGGAATGAGATTCCTTAGGAATACTCTCGATTAAGGTAAATGATCATTGTATTTAATGATTTTAAAGATATGACTATCAATCAATTGGTTTATTTTTAGAAGATCAAGTGGGATTGATCAAGAGGAATGAGTTATTATCGAAACTAAAGGAAGATAAGTAGGGGATGCTTATGATACTAGGAAGCCTAGTAAGCATCCCAAACTATCTATGGTTGGGCTTTATATTTTGAAATTAAGTGATTTATTTATTTGAGTTGAATTTTGTTAGAAATCTAGGACTTATTCCATGACACATGGTCATGAAAATGCCTAAGAGGTGAGAATTTATGCATATAGCCTACAAGGGAGTAGCAACCTCGAACTAAATCTAGAGAGCTTTGGCGGAGCATAACCTAAATCTAAGGTGAAAATGAGTATTTGGTTTACCTCCACAGAGAGGATAAACCACCCCATTGGACTTACAACTGCCTGAGGGGTGGCTGCCAACTAACTCCTCCTATGATTTTAAATACATGTAGGCAAGTCATATGCTTTTGCAAGATAGCTAGGCTGTTATTTATTTAGAAAGAGACTGAGTCCTTAAACACACTTCCTAAGAGACTAGATCATGTAGGGCATGATTAATGACTTAAATCTAATACAAATTTTTGTTATATTTTATTTTCATTTTTGGAAAATTGATTTGACACAAGCTATGTGCTTCATATGCTTAATGCATGAGAAATTAGATTATGGGCCACAATCAGCAAAAAAGGAGGTGTGTTTTCACCATGGTTTTCAAAGGTCAAACTAAGTTCCTTGGCAAAGGTGGAAGTCCTCCATAATAAAAGTAAAACAAGATGCTTTTTATGCATGATGTGAAAATATACAACCTCCAGCTAAGAGGTTGCTAAATCTTTTATCTTATTTTACAACCTAGGTTTTAGGTGAGGTTATGAGTTGTTAATTTTTAGTTTTGAGTTGATTAGTTGGATAGAAAATTTATTTTTCTAAGAGCCTAATATCATCTAGGTCATTCATCAAAGCAAGGAAGAAACTAGGAAAACATGCCATCTTAATGCATAAGCTAAATAAACATCAAACAATTTATAATGCTAGCGCAGAAGAATAAGAGCCCTTTTATTATCGGGCTCCATCATACAAACCCAAAACCAAATTGGGTAGCCGAGCTCTACCATTATACAACCCAGATTACAAATGAATTAATTATAATCAAGAAGGAATTCATATTATGGGGGTCTTCATTCTTCATTCTCCATTTCTTCTTTCTTCTTTCTTCATTCTTCTTTTAGTTGGTTGGAATGTGATTTCTTCAAAGGCTTCACATGGTACATAAGACATAGTCTTATGACCAATGTTCATCCTAATACCCTTATACAACCCATGTTTATTTTTGTTTGTTTGATTTGTTGGTTGTTTAATTTATATGTGCAAATGTGAAGGTCCTTCTTATATGATAACATAGGAATGGATAGGAATAGATTTAAGCAAGTGTTGTGTTCTTTTCAAATGAACTATTCACTTTGCAAATCCTATTCAAAACTATGTCAAAAGAGAAGAGAAGGAAAAGTCACATAATGCACATCTTATATTCTACTCACATGCAAGCTTATAAGTAATTATAAGTAGCATACCTTTCATTTGTAATATTTGATTTATAGGTTTTCAAAATAATTTTGGATTTAGTAGTGATAATAGCCATTCATATTCTTACTTTAGCCAAAATATGCAATTTGACATAAAGGAAATATTTCATTTATTTTATTTTTCAAAAGACATGAATGCATGATTTTATATGACATACACTATTTAACATGCTAGGAAAAAAATAAAGTGATGCAAGCATGTAACTTCATTCACCCTAATTAATTTTTAAAGACAATCCTATTGAATAAGATCATTTAAAGTGAATCAAAGTTGTTTAAAGAAATTTTTTGCTTTATTTTGAGTTTGATTTGAATTTAGGAAATGTGAAAAGGTTTGTTGGTCCTAACCCATCTCCCACATGTGTGTGTTGTTTTAGTTTAATTTTTAGAACCATTAGATTGATTTTATGTTTTGTTTAGATTAAGGTGTAGATTAAGTTCATTAATTACCTCTTAACTACACCTCCTTAACATAATTATTCAAACAATTGTGAGCCAACATATGATATACAACTACATTGAATTTATACCAGCAACGCACCCTAAGAAAGAAAGGGCCTAATGCAATTGGCTCACAATTATTGATTAATTAAGCTAAAGGGTTTAATTAAGCACTTTCATAACCTTTCCTACACATGTAGGTTGGATTTGAGTTCTTTAAGCTTATTTAGGTTATTGAACACCTAAGTATCTACCCAAGAAAGGATATATTAAGTGATTAAGTTTCTGGATTAATTTTTGATTTTGAGTTTGGTTAATTAAGCTATTTAATGAAATGATTAAATCATTAATTAATTTGTAAATTAATTAAGTTCTCATTCAATTGAAATATACTTTGGGGAAAAGATTTGGAAAAGGCATCCTAATCTCATTCCCTTAGTCTATCCACTATTCCAAGATGATTTATAAATTTAATTAATAAATTTATCATCATTTAATAGGTTAATTAATCATTTAATTGATTAAGGGGGGTGTTTAGAGATGAAATAAGTAATTACCTAAATTAATCCAATAATAAATTCCAAGAAAAGCATGGGAGGCAGGTCCAACCCAATTAATCCCTGGGAATTTGGAATTAAATATTGGAATAATTAAGAAGTAATTAACATAATTACATCCCTAATAAAACTCAAATTAAGAAAATGTCACTTTTCAAAATCAATTAAAATTAATTTTATATTATTCCCCTTTGAATTATTTTTGAGTTTTCTTTTTTTTTGGATCTTTCTACATTTAGTTATGTATTTTTGAAGTCTATGATTAAAGAATAATTAAATAGCCTAATTATATAACTAATCTCATCGACGCCACATGGACCACTGATGCGGTTGTGCACTTTCCATATGGTGCGATGAGATTGGTTATTTAAGTTGTCAAATCGGCTGCACAGTCAGCTGGCGTCGCTACGCATTTTCTCCTTGGATCGTCCGATCAAAGATCAGACGGTCAGGATCAAACCTGTGGATCTTAAGGGATTAAAATGTGGGATCTAATCAGATTAATCAGGACCATCCATCCATGATTCAACCCTATCCTCGTCTACGAGAGATGGAGGCCGTCCATCCTCCATGGCTTGATCCGAGCTCACTTGAGCTCAAATTGAATAGGAATTCAACCTACACCATCAAGAGGCAATAAGGAAGACATCCAACGGTCAAATTCACTTGGGATGAAAGATCCCTTCACAAAGGACCAAAGAAAATATAGCCTAAGCTCGGTTTTGAGGCATACATCATCGGAGGCTGTCACTGGTGCTCCCAAATGTTGAGGTAGCTTCATTTAGTGGAGATGAAGACCTATTGAAGGTTTGAAGTCTTGACGTGTAGTGGATTTTCCTATTGGCCAAACTCCTCTTCAAAGGTTTGTGGCTTTGGTCTAGCTCCTCCTTCCCGTGGCTTGATTGCTTGGGATTTGATTTGGGTGAGCTTGATTGGGTCCTGTGATGGTGCTTGCAAGAGGAATTGGAGTTTGGTGGTGAATTGAGCAAAGTGGAATTTCTTCCTACCTCCCCTATTTTTGGCTTAAGGAAATCGAGAATGGAGAATTAGGAAGAGCTTGGGGATTGCTTGAGACAGCTTAGGGAGCTTGCCTTAGGCCTCTCTGGTTCAATCGAGTGCAAGTGATGTCAAATGAGATGGAATCAGGGGGAGTATATCTCCCCCACAAAGATCAAACTGCCATGAGCTATCCTTTTATTTGGATCAATTTGATCACATGAAATGGGTTTGTTAGGCTGTTAGAGGTCCCATGTGATTCGATTTTGTCAGAGGGATGTAGTGGAAGAGTTTTCCATGTGATAAATGAGTGTGGGAGTGATTCCATTTAGAGAATTTTCCATTGGGTGGTCAATTTGGCCATGGGTTAGGTCAAGGCTGACCAAAACCCATTGGGTCATGTGCACCACTCTTATTAGGCTCCATTTGGTCCACTAAGAGGGTGCCAAGTGGGCATGAAAAGGATATGATGAAATTCTAAGTGGAATTGGCCGTAGGTTACCCCTTGACCTAGGGGTAAAATGGTCATTTGGCTCTGATTTTAATTTAGGCAGATTTGGAATAGTTTGAAATTGGGTTGTGTCAATTTTCAAGGAATTTGGAGTTGATTTGATATCATTTGGCTCATGTTGACCCATTTAGGTCAAAATGGGTCAACTTGGGTCAAGTTGATCAATTGGTCAAATTAGGTCAAACTAATGGTTGGGTCAAGTTCATATGAACATTTTGAAATATTTTGGTATCATTGGTTTGGTTCAATTTGATTTGTATTTGGTTTTGGTTCATTTGAATTCACTTAAGTCAAATGGGTCAAATTGACCAATTTGACCCATTTGACCCAATTGGGTTAGGTCAAGGGTTGGTTTAGGCTTGGTTGGTCATTTGAAATGTTTTGTAAGCTTTAGTTTCAATTTATTTTGGTTTGGTTTGATTTTGGCTTGATTTGACCTTTTGGTCAAGTTCAATCAATCGAACTAGGTTGGGTCTAGCTAAATCAAACTTTGGTCAACTTCAACAAGTGATTTAGATTGAACTTGACCCATTGGTTTCAATCAATTTGGCTTAGATCAAGATTTGACACATTTTGACTTTTAGGTCAAGTTCAACTTGGGTCAAGTGGCCAATTGAGCTAGGTTAGCATAAATGATGACTTGTCAAGTTCAAACATTGATCATGGATTGGTTTTGATCAATGATTTCAATCAATTTGGCATGGTGATTTTAGTTTATTTGATTGACTTGGTCAAAGTCTATGTTTGACTTGGTTTGACAATTGAGTGATTGATCATCTTATGATGATTGTTGCTTTTAGAAATTAGCAAGATCTGGTCGCCAAAGTCGACTCAACTTCAATCGAGATCGACAAGCAACAAGTGATTTGAGCAAAGGCTCATTATTTCAAGCCGAATTTGAGAATCTTCACTTTGCTGAGATTTTTTGGCATTTTGGTTGAAGGCAAAACAAATCAGTCAGATTAGGAGATTAATTCTAACGAGATGAGCTCATTTGCATTTTTTGAGAACGACTTTTGCATTTCGATCATGGATTTTTTGATTTCGAGGTTTAGCTATGAGCTGCTCGATTCGATATGCTTGATCAAACTTTGAGCTTACTGAGCTCAAGTCACATTTTGAGCTATTTGGCTCTTTGCTCATCAATGATCTATTGCTCACAATGTGAGGCTTAGATGGGCTTAGTTCAATCCAATTTATGTAGGATTAGAATTTGGCTCAAAAGGGTACTTTAGGTCACTTTAGGTCAAGTGAATCTAAGTGGGTCAATTGACTTGATTAAGGCTTGAATCAAGTTTGGTTGAACTCACATATGGATTTATGATTGAAATATAGATCCATTCGCAATTGATTTGAAATCAAATGAGTTTTGATTCATTTGACAATTTCAAGTTCAAAGGATGAACATGGGTTTGATTTTTGAATTTAGTTTTGGTTTGATGATTGAAGTTTGTGTTTATATTTGGTTTCATGACTGAAGGATTGATTGAATCATGAAGAAAATCCAAGGGTTTGGATTGATTTGAGATTAATTTGGCTAAGTTCAAGAATTTGACCTGAAAGAGTTTAGGTTGGATTTTAATTAGATTTGGATTTGAGTTTTGAATTTGGTTTTGGGTATATGAATTTATATTTTATTCATATTTGTGAATATAAATGAAAATATAAATGGGTTATGAAAAAATCTTTTGAATTTGAAGTGATTTAAATTTGATTTGAGCTAAGTCCATAAGATGAAATCAAAGGGCATAGGAAAGATTTTAGATTTGGAATTCAATCATGAGTTTCAATCATTTGGAATTGATTCATGATTTGAGAAAATCCATTGGAATTGATTTAAGGTTTGAGAAAATCAATTAAGTTGGAATTGATTTGTGTTTGAAGTTGGGTTGGATTTTGAAATTTGACTTGAAGGAAGGAAGTAAAGATTTGGTGCAAGCTATAGGGTAGGCAAGTTTTCCTAACACCCCTAAAGCATGACCTATTCCTATAGCTAACTCTTCTAAGTCTCTAGGGTTAGGTTAAGTATTCACCTACTCACTAGAAGTGTCTTAAGACTAAGGAAACTCTTAGTGTCTAAGAGGAGTCCTATGTCTAAGATGGACAGGTTGAGTGCTCATTCTAAAAAATGTGGTCAACATGAATTAAATGATTTGAAGCTTAAATCAATGCTTATTATAAATAATTAATGAAATGTTCATTTATTTGTAATTAAAAGATGGCAATTGATGATTTTATTCTTATGTTCTATGATTATGCTTACATGTATTTGAATTAGCAGGTATATAGTCTGGACATCTTGGGAACATGAAGCTTTAAGTAGCCCCAAGGAGGTCTTAGATAATCTCACTTCCCTGGTTTATCAATGGCACACACTTGCTTAGTTTCATTTATTTGTATGCATATAATAAAATATAAGGTGAAATCCCTTTCTTTATGCCATGTAACTTTACATAAATAAATGACATTTATATATAGCCTTTGCATTATTTTATTTCTATGCTTATGTGTATTTGAATTGGAAAGTATATAGTCTATACATCCCAGGAACATGAGGCTTTAAGTAGCTTCAATGAGGTATTAGATATTCTCACTTTCCTAGTTTAACAATGGCACGCACTTGCTTAAATTTCTTATACATATTTGTATATGATTAAATATGAAATGAAATCTCCCTTTTCTATCAACCTCATGCATCAACATTCATTAAGTGTGCAAAAATATGGGAATATTACATGTATATGTACATACTAAATCAAGTATTGGAGAAATTAAAAATGAAAGAATGTGGATATTATTGATAATGAAAAGAGGTAGTGGAGTATTACTAATGTGATTGTGACTTAATTTCATTAATCTTAAGAAGCATTTTATATTTGAATAAGATTCATGTGGTGTTTATTTTTGGATGTGGGGTGGACACCACGTAGATTGTAGGGGATACTTATTGAAGTGATCAGGTACGACATTGAGGTAGGATGTACTATCTCGAAAGATAGAGACAACACCCTACAATGGACCTAATCACCTAACAAGGACTCCTAAGGCATGACGGGTCTTCAAATATACCAGATTTTTCTCCTACTTTACATGGAAAAGTAAAGTAGAGTTTATTTTAAGTCAGGTTCTTAAGTTCCCTATGGAGGCAAGCCTCCATAGTTAATTACATCTTAAGAAATATGGATTCCTTCAGAATAATCTCGATTAAAGTAGGAAATTATTTTTTCCAAGGTTAGACTATCAAAGAATTGGTTATTCTAAAAAATCGATTGGGAATGACTCAATTGGATAGACTTATTTTGGAATCCAAAAGAAAATGAGTAGGAAGTGTTCATGACACTAAGAAGCCTAGTGAGCACTCCAACTTATCCTATGGTGAGGCTTTATATATTTGAAAATGAGAGGATTTTTTTTTTTGTTTGAGTAGAAATATTATTAGATTGCTAGGGCTTATAATCCATCAACACCAGATTGTGGAAATGCCTAAGAGGTGAGAATTTATGCTCATAACCTAAAGGAAATAGGAAACCTTAGATCCTAAATCTAGGGAGCTTTAACACAAGTTAAAAGTGTGACCTAAATTTAAGCGAAAGAAGACATAAGGATCTATTCTACAAGAGAAGATAGACCCGGCTTCTTTCTGGAGTTATAACTACCTGGAGTGGTTACCAGCTAACAACTCCTATGATTCAAAACCATGTGATCCAGTCTCATGAAATTGCAAGATGGTTAAACTTATTATTTAATTGGAAAGAGACTAAAGTCCTAAACCCACTTCGTAAGAGACTAGAGCATGAGTGGTATGAGCATATGACTTATTCTAAAATGCAAAAAAATTATAATTATTTTGACACATTCATTTAGACAAGAGCTTTAGGATATTTATGCCTAAATGCATGATAAAATTAGATCATTGGCTAAATCAGTGGGAGGAGGTGTTCCCCACTAGAAGGGATTCCCTCATAGGTCAAGCATTGTCCTATCGTGCAAGAATGGAGACCCTCCCTATTCAAGAGTGAGATAATATGTTATGCATGATGTGAAAAATATAATATATAACTAAGGGGTTGCTAAATCTTTTAGTTATCTTATTTAGTGCCTAAGCTTTATGGCAAGGTTATGAATTGCTTTAAAACATAGCTATGGGTTATTAGTTGTGTAGAAAAATTAGTTTGGTCCTAAGAGCTTACGGCATCCAGGCCACACTTTAAATCATCAAACATGAAGGAACTATAAAAAAGATATAATGCTATTGCACAAGATAAAAATAACATCAAATAATTTTTATAAGCTACCGTTAAAGAATAAGAGGTCTAGATTCACCACATCAAAAGAGAAAATTGGGTAGCCGAGCTCTACCTTTATACAACTAAAAATATGAAAGAATAAATATAATTAGAAATGAATACATGCTATAGGGGTCTTCACTTCCTCACTTCTTCATTTCTTCATTTCTTCATATCTTCTTTCTCCTTCTTTAGTTTGATTTTCTCCAAAGGCATCAAGGCACCTGTGAGGGTACCAATGCCTTTCATCTAATCCCCCATATCACTAATTCTCATACTTATTTGCAAAAATTACATTTATATAGGGAAAATAAACCTAACTACTCTTGTAAAGTAGAGATTAGCTAAACATACATTCAATTACAAGTAGTTATATTCATAATTTGGACTTAGCACCCAATAAATGGGTAACCAAGCCCACCTGTCCTAACTTGGATTATGCTTAGGGGCTTAAACATCCTATAAAGAGAACATTTTTATTTATTTTAAAGTGATCCCTTAAGCATAATCCCCATAGAAGATATGATTAGGCTAAGAGCGGTCTAACATCCAGTCTACCAAAAATATATCCTAACATCCAGTCTAAAATAATACATCACAAAATAAAACATACATCACACATACACTGTCTTAACTTAAGACTAGAAGTGGTGGCTTAATTCTAATGTGTGTGCTAAGGTTTTGTGTAGTATGTCTTAACTAAACATTAAAGTTATGATTTTCTAAGTATAAAAGAATTTAATTTAACATAAAGGTTTGTTCTACTTCAAGTTGTTTAGTTGATTCGTTGATTTTTAATTTATGTTTTATTTCATTTCATTTGATCTATACTTAGCATCTAAGTATTATAAAGAGAGGAAGAGGCTTACCCCTTTTTTCATCTACCTACCATTTTAAGCATATTTTTATGATTTAGTTCTCTTTAGTGAATAGCTTACTAAATATTTTGTATTCCTAAGTTTAGATTAACTTTAAATAATCCTATTCAATATGAAAGGCATCTAAGATTAATATAATTGAATTACTACCACATGACATATATTAAGTCATTCTCTTCCATTATATGTAACATGCACATGATTTAACACTAACATATCTATACATACAACATATTTTGGCACACTTAAATGATGATGAATACATATGTTTGGAATTTGTATTTTATTTAATTGAATTATTAGTACATGTATATTAAAGCTCTATCTAAATTCTAATACCAAAATACATAAGAGTGAAATCAAATAAGTACGTGTCATTGTTAACCAGGGAAGTGAGGTAATCAAGTGATCTCTTTGGGGCTACTTAAAGCCTTGTATTCTGGGATGTCTATATACTTATTAGCATTCAAACTTATGTAAATCTATATATCAATCATAAGAAATAGAGCACTAACTTACACATAATGTATGCCAATTACTTAGGTGATTATGGATGCATGTATTTTTAATAGCAAAAGGGGATTTTAATCATTTAATTAAGCACACATACACATGTATAAAAGATGTAAGCAAATATGTGCCATTATTAATCAGGGAAGTGAGATAATCAAATGACCTCCTTAGGATAACTTAAAGCCTCGTATTTTCATGATGTTCAAACTAAACAATTGCTATCTTAAATACACATGAATGCATACATAATTGTAAAGATGAATATCATGCAAAGATTGTATTTTTCATTGGTTGAATCATTTATGCACATGAATTAAAGCTTTATCCAAATTCTAATACCAAAAATAGATAAGAATGAAATCAAATGGGTAGGTTCCCTTTGTTAACCAAGGAAGTGAGTTAATCAAATGACCTCCTTAGGGCTACTTAAAGCCTTATATTCCTAGGATGTCCAGACTATATACCCTTTAACATTCAAACTTATGTAAATCTATACATGAATTTAATAAAGAGAGAGCTTCATATTTACATAACTAAGTCCTATATGAGTTTATAACTATCATCTATGAGTTTATAACTATCATAATTCTATATGTTACTATCAATTTATATACTTTGAAAAATAGATTTGAATTTATTAGTGATAATAGCCACACATATCATTAAGTTAAGCCAACACATACAAGCTTACATAAATAAAATCTATTTGATTCATTTAGATTTGAAAGTATGAATGCATGGAATCATATGACACGCAACATTTAAAATGATTGGAAATGAATAACTAAACATAAGCATATGGTTCATTCAAATACATTAGTTCCTAAGGACAATCAAATTAAATAAAATTTTTTAAAGAAAACCAAAGCTTATTATTAATTTGATTTTGTATTTGAGTTAATTTAAAGAAGAGGGAAACTATTTTCTATTTTAACCGCATTCCCATGTTGGTAATTCTTATTAGTTCAAGGAAAGATAATTAAATGAATTTTAAGGATTAGTTAAGTTGAATCATTAATTAAATCACTTAATTACCCTTTCCTATGCTTCTTTATTTTGATCAATCATTTAATCATGAGCCACAAATAATATGAACATGTGAGAAAAGTAAAATTGCAATTATTAAAGGACCGAAAGCAATTGGCTCATAATTAAAGATTAATTCATTTAAAAAATCTAATTTAGTATCCCACACTGATGGGTTAATCATAATTTTCTTATGGGGTCTTTATGTTATTAAACACATAAAGAGGAACCCTTAATTTCATTATTAATTATCGATGTAATTTGCATTTCAATTTAATTTAACCATTTGATTAATTAAATAAATAATTAATTAAGTACCATCTTAATTAATCCTCTTTAAAAAAAAAATGAATTTGGGAAAGAGGCTAGGAATGAAGTCCCAATCATCCCTCATCCATTTACCATTAAGAGGACTAATAAGCATTAATTAATTATTTTTGTTATTTTGAATGTTAATTAGTCATTAGAAAATTAAAGGTAATTATGGTTTGAAACATCAATTTCCCTAACTACCTAAGCACTAAATTCCAAGAAAATCATGAGAGGTAGAAGTCATCCCATTAAATAAATTCTCCAAATTTGGAATTAATTACCCAAGTAATTAGAGCTTAATTAAGTTAATTAAGTGGACATTCAAATCCTAATTAAGCCTTAATTACTACTCAAAATCAAATGAAAATAATTTTAATTAAATCTCCTCTATTTTACCTTTAAAATGAGTATCTATTTATATTTTTTATGGATTTTTTTACAATTAGTTATGATTTTTTAAAGTTTTAGTGATTAAAATGACTAATTGAGCCTAATCCCGTTGGCACCACATGGGCTGCTGACGTGGTGCAATTTTCACATGGTGCTATGGGATTGATTATTTAAAAGTTATTCGACTCAGCGCTGATGTGGCAGAGGTGGACACGCTTTTGTCCCTGCTATCTAATCTAAAATTGGACGGTGGAGATTAATCCTGTTGTTCCCTTAGGATAAATTAAGATTAAATCTAATGGGAGATCAAGGATGTACATTCCAATCACATGAAATGGATGGCAGATGATCTATCATCCCTCGTTGATGAAGATCACCGCCTTCCTCCACCCAAATTGAGCTCATCATGGGAGGCTCGTGATCGATACACCTTCGTGGGAGTGATCTACAAGGATCGATTGGATTCACACATTCACAAAAGGCCTAAAAAATTGGAAAGCACTTGGTTTGTTGAAAAATACTGAGCTTTGGATGGTGAACGACTAAGGTAGCTTCACTTGAAGAGGTGAAGTGAGAAGATGGCACCTTGATTCCGCCAAAGGCTCTGGATCAACGTCCGAATCCTCATGGAGTTATAGGAGGGTTTTCTGTGCTCAAATCTCCAGGGGGAAGGTTATTTGAAATCACCAGAGTTCAGTGAATGTATGGAGTTGAGTTTTGGTGGAGTTGGATAGATATGGAGGTTATTCTATTTTGGGTTGGTGTTTCTTGGGAAGGAGGAAGCTCAGGAAGAGGCTCTGGTGGCTCATCTTGAGTTACTAGGGCTTTGGGGATGTTCTTTCTATCGAATTGAATCAAAATGAGAGGGCCCCTTCTCCCTTTGATTGAATGGTGTGAAGGACTCTATCAACAGTGGTCAATAGTATTTGGTTCTGGATGAGTTGGCCAAGAGAGAGGAGTGGGAGTCCCTAGTTCCTAAGAGTTCTAATGGGTGGAGAGGGGTGAACTCACCTCCACTTGGCTCATGGCTGACCCAATCACCTTTAGGTCAGGTGAGCCAGTGTCTCTCTTTCTTAGGTGGAGGCTTAAGAGGTAGCCATGTGGAGGAGAGTGGGTTTGACCATTCAAATGGGGTATTTGTCTCATTTAGCAAGCTTAACCCATTGGGTTTTGGGTCAATTTGGGCCAACTATGGATTTTGTTAGATTTGGGCTGACCCAAGGTGAGCCAAGGATGGGTCATGCTAAGTTTCAATGGGTTTGTACTTAGTTTGAATGGGTTTGGCTCAATTTGACCCATGTAGGTCAAATTGGGCTAGGATGAGTCAAGCTATCCAATTTGTCAAATTGGGTCAAACCAAGGCTTGGGTCAAGTTCAAATGTGTATTTGGAGTATTTTAGTGCAATTAGTTTGGTTCAATTTGACTTTGATTTGATTTTGTCTCATTTGAGTTCAAATGGGTCAAATAGGTTAAGTTGACCAATTTGGCCAAACTGGCCAAATTGCCTTGGGTTAGACATTGGTTTATGTTTGATTGATCAATTGAAGATGATTGTGCTTTGGTTTAAATCAATTTAGATTTAATTGGGTTCAATCAAGGCTTTGATTATGTCCATTAATCAATTTGGAATGAACTTTATCTATTAGTTACAATCAATTTGGGTTAGATTTTGATTTGACCCAATTTGATCTTTTATGTCAAATTAGATCAACTTTGGTCAAAGGGCCAATTGGGCTTGGTTTGGCTCATGTACTAGTCAAGTCATGTTTAAAGATTGATTTTAGGTTGATGTGGATCATTGGCTTCAATTAATTTAGCTTAGGATGAGATTTGGTTCATCTAGGTAGGTTAAATGGGTTGACTTGGTCAAATGGATAAGTTAACTTTGTTTGACCCAATTGATGACAATTGATCAATCAAGGATGTTCAACAATTATCATAGGAGGTATTGGATGGTTTGATTTAATCCAATTTGGGTTGGATTGAAAGTTGGTTCAAATATGCCCTTTAGGTCACTTTAGGTCAAGTAAGCCTAAATAGGTCAATTGGCTTAATTGTAGTTAGGCCATCCAAGATGATCAACAATCATCATGAAGAAGATTTGAAGGGTTGACTCAATCTAATTTGGGTTTGATTAGAGTTTAGTTTAATTTGGCCCTTTGGGTCACTTTGGGTCAAGTGAGCCTAATGGGTCAATTGGATCAATTTTGGGTTGAATTGAGTTTAGTTGAGTTTGGATATTGATTTGGAATTAGTTTATGGCTTTATTTTCAATGGATTTGGGTTTAATTGGATTTTGGCTTATTTGAATATTTGAAGTCAAATGGGTTAGGTTAGGTTTGATTGGAAAGATTTTGGCTTGGTTGATTTGATTGTAGACTTGGTTTGGTTTGGAATAATAATTGAAGGATTGATTGATTTATGAGAAAATAAATTGAATTTGATTTGGATTGAAGAGAAATTTGGCTAAGTCCATAGGATCAAATCAAAGGCTTAGGTTTGGGTTATGGTGGGTTTTGGCTTGGAGATTTAAATTAGGATTGAAATTCAGTTGGATTGTATTGTAATTGATTTGAGGTTGGAATTTGGCTAAGAGATAAGCATAGGTTTGATTAGGCTATAGGCTAAGTAGATTTCCCTAGGTCCTAAGGCATAGCATAATCCTAGGGCTAATCTTTCTAAGTCTCTAGGGTCAGGTTAAGTATCCACTTAGCCATTAGAAGTGTCTTATGACTAAGGAGCTCTTAGTGTCTAGAAGATCCCTAAACCTATGATGGGAAGATTGAATTCTCACTCTAAAAGTTAGGTCAACAATTCATTAGGCTAAATAAAATTTATAAGTAGTTTATTAAGAGAATTAAAACCATAATCATCTATCTTTAGAAATCAACTTAGGTTAGGGATGAAAGAGTCAAGCCTCTTTCTTCTCTTTATCATGATTAGATCTTAAGTAAGTGGTGAACAAAATAAAAACACATAAATTAAAATCCAGTCAAGCTACTAAAAGACTTAAAGTGAAACCATCATTAATGAGTAATTTAAATGATCTTTAAATAATCATAATTCTAAAGCTTAATCAAGACATACTACACTAAACTTTAGCACACAAATTAGAATACTAAGTCATCAACCTTACTATTAGGTTAGGCCAGTGTATTTTGTGATGATATGTTTTATTTTATGATGTAATATTTTAGAATGAATGTTAGGATTGTTTATGCGTAGACTGGATGTTAGGTCGTTATTAGCCTAATGATATCTTATGTAGGGTGTTGTGCTTCGGGGGCTGCTATAATAATAAATAAATATAAATGATCTTGCTTATAGGTGTTGCTTATGCCCCTAAGCATAATCCAATTAGGACAAGTGGGCTTGGTTATTGAAGAGTAGGGTGCTAAGTCCAAATATGTGAAATATAATTACTTGGTTTGTATGTTTGTTTAGCAAAACATCTATTTTGCAAGTGTAGTTAGATTTCATTTTTTATAAAGATGTAATTTTTGTAATAAGGATTAGATTAGTGCTATGAGATTTAGGATGGACAGTGGCTAGAAGCCAAAGACCTCGGAGGCACTATGAAGCCCGGAGTAAACTAATCCAAAGAAGAAAAGAAAAATAAAGATTGAAGACCCCCTATGGTGTTTATTTTTGGATGTATGAGGGGACACCACATAGATCGTAGGGGGGTACTTATTGAAGTAATCGGGTATGACATTGAGGTATAATGTACTATCTTGAAATATAGAGATGTCACTCTTCAATGGACCTAATCATCTAATAAGGACTCCTAAGGCATGATGGGTCTTTGAATATACTCGAGATTTTTCCCCTGCTTTATATTGATGAATAAAGTAGGGTTTATATTAAATTGAGTTCTTAAGTTCCCTGTGGAGGCAAGCCTACATAGTTAATTACATCCTAAGGAATGAAATTCTTAAGAATACTCTCGATTAAAGTAGACAAAAATCATCTCCAAAGACTTTAAAGTTAGACTATCAAGGATTGGTTGTATTTGGAAAATTAATTGGGAAAGTTCAAGGAGAAGAATTATTTTTAGAATCCAAAGGGAGGAAGTAGAAAATACTCATGATACTAAGAAGCCTAGTGAGCATTCCAATCAATCCTATGATTGGGCTTTATATATTTGAAAATGAAGAGATTCATTTGTTAGAGTTGAATTTTATTGGATTGCTATGGCTTGTAATCCAATAACACAAGGTTGCAAAAATGCATAAGAAGTGAGGATTTATGCTTGTTAATCAAAGGAAATAGCTACCTCGAATCCTAAATCTAGGGAGCTTTAGTTGAGCTAAAGCATGACCTAAATCTAAGCAGTGGACATAGTTTACCTTCCACAAGAGAGAATAAACCCGTCCGACTTCTTACTTATAAGCTGAGTCGCTACTAACTTCTCCTACACTGTAAGTCCATGTGTCTCGGTCTTATGAATTACAAGATAGCTAGGGTAGTTATTTAATTTGAAAGAGACTTAGTCCTTAATCCCACTCCCTAGAAGGCTAGAGCATGAGTGGTATAAGTAATGACTTAAACAACAAATGCAAAATCTTTTAAAATTTTATTAAAATTTTGACACTTCATTTAGATAAAGGCTATCTTATGACTAAATGCATGATGAAAATAGGTTATGAGCCAAATCAGCTAGAAGAAGGTATTCTCCACCAAGGGATGCCCTCACATGTCAAGCATTCTCTATCGTGCAAGGATGGAGATCCTTCATATTCAAGAGAGAAAGAATATGCATGCATGTGAAACATCAACCATTCAGCTAAGGGGATGCTAAATCTTTTAATTATTTTATTTAAGACCTAGGCTTTATGGTGAGGTTATGAGTTGTAAAAAATTTTAGTTACGAGTGATTAGTTGGGTAGAAATTTATTTTATCCTAGGAGCCTAATCGTATCTAGGCCAAAAATTAAAGCATCAATCATTAAGAACCAAAAAAAAAGATGCAATTTCTAATGCATAATTTAAACAAATCATCAATCAATTTTATAACTATCGTGAAAGTATAAGAGGTGCGGTTGGTGCCACCATACAATCTGAAAAGAAAAGATGGGTAGCCGAGCTCTCCCCTACCCTTATACAACCCGATATATAAAAGAATAATTATAATTTTATTAAATACTATGGGGGTCTTCTTTCCTTCATTTCTTCATATTTACTTTCTTCCTTCTCTTGATTTGGATGTGCTTGCTTCAAAGGCATCGCAGGGCACCCCAGGATAAAGCCTTCTAGCCACTGCTCATCTTAATCCCCTATAGCATTAATCCTAATTCCTATTACAAAACTATATTAAAAATAGGGAAAGTAAATCTAACTATACCTACAAAATAGAGGTTAGTTAAAGACATATATAATCCCAAGCAGTTATATGTATAATTTGGACTTAACACCCTGCACATGGGTAACCAAGCCCAACTGTCTTAACTTAGATTATACTTAGGGGGTATAAGCAACCTGCAAGTATAACATTTATATTTATTTTACAGCAGCCCCTTAAGAACAATCCCCTGTAGAAGACATGATTAGCTAATAACGGCCTAACATCTATCTATGAAACATACATCCTAATATCCAGTCTAAAATATTACATCACAAACAAAACATATGCCATACATACATCATCCTAACTTAGGACTAGAAGTTGTGGCTTAATTTCTAATGTGTGCGCTTAGGATTTGTGTGGTGTGTCTTAACTAAGCATTAGAGTTATGATTTTCTAAATGTAGAAATGTTTAATTTCACATAAAGGTTGGTTTCATTTCAAGTTATTTAATTGATTTGAAAGTTTTAATTTGTAATTTATTTTGTTTTATATGATTTACACTTAACATCTAAGTGTTATAAAGAGAAGAAAGAGGATTGCCCTCTTTCATCCTTACCTTAAGCCACTTTCTAAAGCATATTTATGATTTAGTTTTTTTAATGAATGACTTATTACATATTTTTATTAATCCTAAGTTTATGTTAACTTTAAATAATCACATTCAATATGAAAGACATCTTAGGATTAATTGAATTAAATTACTATCACATGACATATATCAAATCATTCCTTTCCATCACATTTAAAATGCATATGATTCAATCCTTAGTGTATCTATAGATACAACATATTTTAGCACACTTGAATGATGAATTATATTTAGAAATTATATTTCTTTTGATTGAATTATTTAATACATGTAAATCTAAAGCTCTATCCAAATTCTTATACAAAAATACATAGGAGTGAAATCAAATAAGTATGTTTTTTTGTTAATGTGGAAGTCAAATGACCTTTTTGTAACTTAAAGCCTCATATTCCTGATGTCTATATACTTAACATATTCAAACACATGTAGATTTGTACACATGAATATAGAAAAGAAAGCTCTAAATCACATGATTAATTAATTCAACCCCTTAGTCAATTATGAATGCATGAAATTTTAATATAAAAGGGGGATTTTCATTCATTAATTACATATACATACACTTGTATAAAGACATAAAAAAGTACGTGCCATTATTAAACCAATGAAGTGAGGTAATCAAATGACCTCATTGGGGATAGCTAAAGCCTTATTTTCCTAGGATGTCCGGACTATATACTTGCTTTTCTTAAATACACATATATGTATACATAAATAAAGGAAAGAAAACCATCCAAAGATTATATTTTTATTTGATTGAAATTTATGTATGTGAATTAAAGCTCTCTCTGAATTTTAATGTTGAAATACATATGAATGAAATCAAATGGGTATGTGTCATTGTTAAACTAGGGAAGTGAGGTAATCAAATGACCTCCTTGGGGCTATCTAAAGCCTTGTATTCCCTGGATGTCCAGACTATATACCCATTACCATTTAATCTTATATAAATGACATATGAATAGAGGAAAAACTCAACATCCACACACTTAAGCCATAAGCACATGCATTCCTTATGTATTTATAACTAGCATCATAACACATATTATTATTCATTTATAAGCTTTTCAAAAATATATTTGTGTTTAATAGTGATAATAGGCACACATATATTAATTTAAATCAACACATGCAAGCTTACATAAAGGAAATCCATTTTACTTTACTTGATTTTGAAAAGATGGATGCATGAATTCAAATGACATACCAAATTTAAGATGATTGGAAAGAGAGCAATCAAATATAAGCATGTGATTCATTCAACCAAACTAGTTCATAAGGACAACCATATTAAATAAAACTATTTAAACTAAACCAAAACTTTCTTAATGCCATTTTAATTTCATATTTTGATTTGATTTAAGGATGTAAGAAAAGGTTTGCTGGTCCTAACCCATTCCCATGTTTGTTAATTCATTTGGTTTAATGAAATGTGATTAAGTTGATTTTATGGGTGAATTAAGTTATAATATGCATTAAATATATTAATTAACCCTTTCTTATGTTACCTTAACATGATTACCCAAATAATTATGAGCCAACATGATATGCACATGCATTGAAAATTAAATTAGCAATGATCCTAAGAAATGAAAGGTGCCTAATGCAATTGGCTCATGATTAAAGGTTAATTAAGTGAAGGAACTTTAATAAGTACTCTTATGGTTTTCCCGCACATGTGGGTTAATCATAATTTTCTTAAGACCTCTTTAAGTTATTGAACAACTGATGGCCTACCCAATATTTACTTAATTAAAATTTGATATGATTATGATTTCAATTTATTTAATTAAGTAGTTTAATCAATTAGTTAAGCCTTAAATGATTTAATTAATGAAATGAACTTAGGAGAATAGATTAGGAAGGAGACCCTAACTTTATCCCATTGGTTCATTCACTGTTGAACAATCATTAACAACTTAATTAATTAATTTTATTATTCATGGGATTAAATAATGATTAATTAACTTAAGAGAGTAATTAAAGCTTGATGAGTCAATTTTTTTAATTAATTAAGCAATAAATCCCAAAAAAATCATGGGAGGCAAAGGTCATCCCATTAAATTAACCCACAAAGTTTGGGGTTAATTACTTAAGTAATTAAGAAATTATTAAGCTAACTAATTTTGTAATTAAACCCTAATTAAGTCTTAATTACTATTCAAAATTAAATAAAAATATTTTAAGAAAATGCTTCTCTAAAATACCTTTAAAATGAGTATTTATTTATATTTTTCTAATTTTTCTACAATTAGTTATGATTTTTACAAAATTTTAGCCCTTAAAATAAATCAATTAAGCCTAATTAACCCTTAATCCCATTACCACGTATGCTTTTTCCAGGCACCATTGGTTAAAAAATAATCCTAGTAAATGCTTGCATGGCGGTGAAGAAATGCGCTTTCTCGTGCACTGTCCGATCTAAGATCAGATGACCACGATTAATCCTATGGCTTAATATGATTAAATCATATCAATCTATCGGATGTAATCATGGCCGTCAGTTTAGATCACACAGAATGGATGGTACATGATCTATCGTCAGGCGAGTGAGGGAGAACAGAATCCACCCGCCATTACTCATGTGATCGAGCTCACCCGAGCTCATCGACAGATCCTACACCTTCACGCCGAAGGATCCAAGGGATCCAATAACGAGATCACACGGTGCAAGTTTTCTTCAAAAAGCTCTAACTCACTTTTCACCCAAGGTCAATTTTAATGATATTGTTGCTCACACTTTTGGAGTGAGCTCTCAGCTTCCTCATCATAGATCTAGGACTCTTAAAGACACTAAGAGTTCCTTAGTCTTAAGACACTTCTAGTGATTAGGTGAACACTTAACCTAACCTTAGAGACTTAGAAGAGTTAGCCGTTGGAATAGGTTGTGCTTTAGGGATTTAGGAAGACTTGCCTACCCTATAGCCCAAACCCAATCCTTTCTTCTTTCTTTCAAATCAAACCTCAAATTCAAAATCAAATCCCAAAATCAAGTCCAACTATCCAATGAATGAAATCCATCACTAAATTCAATCTCTAAATCCCTTCGTAAGCCCTTTGATTTTATCTTATTGACTTAGCCTTAATCAAATCCAAATCAACCCCAATCCAATTGATTTTTTAAATTTTCAAATTCAATTCTAAATCAAATTCCAAATCAAAAAAATCAATTTCAAACTCTAAATGATTGAAACCCATCATTAAATTCAAACTCCAAAACCCCTTCCTATGAGCACCTTTGTATGCTTAGTCAAAACTCCTTCAAACTAACTCAAACTTAGTTGATTTCTTTATAAATCAATCATTCCTTTATTTATATTCATGAATATAAATGAAACCCACTCCAATGACAAAAAATAAATCAAACCAATTCAAAATCCAAGTTAGCCTCTTTTGACCCATATCCCTTAATTTGGTCAAATTTGCTTCCAAATCACTCCAAACTCAAGTGATTTTCCCATAACCCTTTTATATCTTCATTTATATTCATAAATATAAATGAAATACAAATCTCAAAATCAAATCAAATTTCCAATTTTAGTACTTTTAGCCAAACTTTTGAACTTGACTAAATGAAACCCAAATCAACTCAAAACTCATGGATTTCTTCTTGATTCAATCATTCCTACAATCATTGATCCAAATATAAACATAAACCACCATTATCAAACAAAATCCAAGTCAACCCAAGTCATGCCCAAGTTGACCCTTTGACTTGAAATTATCATATGAACCAAAACCCATTTGGCTCCAAACCAATTGCAATTGGATTTATATTTCAATTAAGCTCATATGTGAGTTCAACTAAACTTGAATCAAACCTTGATCAAGTTAATTGACCCATTTCTCACTTGACCCAAAGTGACTAAAGGATCTTTTGAGCCAAGTTCTAATCCAACCCAAATTGGATTGAACTAAGTCCATATAAACCTCAATCATGATCAACAATCATCATGGGTGATCAACTACCTTGAAAAACTAAGTCAAACCTAGCTCCAAGTCAACATTTAGCCCAAATGAAACCCAAACTAACCAAAAAATCTATGCCAAATTGATTGAAACCATTGACTCAAACCCATCCATAACCAATGAAACTTGACCAAACCTTCAACTGAGCCAAACCAATCCTAATTAGTCACTTGACCTAAGTTGACTCAAATTGGCCTAAAAAGTCAAAATGGGTTAAATCATGATTTAATCCAAATCGATTGCTACCAATGGTTCAAGTTCATTCCAAATCACTTATTGAACTTGACCAAAGCCATGATTGAGCCCAAGTTGACCAATTGGTCAACTTGACCCAACCTAGCCCAAATTTATAAAAATCCAAATTAATTCCTAATTAAACCAAAACAAAGCCTAAAAACACATTCAATTAACCAATTGAACTTGACTCAATACCTAACCCAACCTAATTTGGTCAAACTGGTCTGATCAATTTGACCCTTTTGAATCCAAATGAGTCAAATCCAAACCTAGGCCAAACCAATCCAAATTAATTGAACCAAAACATTCCAAATCATCATATAAATCCAACCCAACCTTTGGTTTGACCTAATTTGACCAATTAGTCAACCCAACCCAACATATACCAAATGAAACCCAATTGACCAATCCAAGCCAAATCATTCCAAACCAACTTATGGGACCCTAGGACTTAGCCAAACCCACCCAAACATGTCTAATTCATCCAGCAAAAGCCAAGTGGAACCCACTGGGGGTAGCCATCAAACCATAGGATTTAAACCTTAAAACCATTGGATCCAAGCCACGCCATCCCCATGATAGCTCATTAGCACTCCATAGAACCTTCACCCAGCTAACCTAACTCACTCTAGGTCGGCCAAGGACCTTTGGAAGGTGAGTTGACTCACATCCAACCCAAACTGAGTACCCATTGGATCAAGACCTTTGCATCCTTTCACATTGGATCTATGGCAGCTTCCCATCATTCCTCCCATCCCTGGCTTGCCTCTATGACTTGATGGAGACAAGTCATGAGGACGGCAAGCCAAAATTAAAAATGCAGCATCGTCATATCCATGATGGAAATTTGAGGGGTATACCCCCTCAATTCAAGAATGATTTCACACAAACTTGCATCATGAGCTCTCCTAAGCCATTTTGAAATCCGACAGAGTGATTCCAAGCCTTCCCGAATGCTCCAAAATTTGGATTTACCAATCCCGTGCGATGCCAAAATAGGGGAGGAAAATCTCGAGCAATACTTCCTCATTTCAAAATCAAACTTCAATTCCTCTTATCCACACCATCACTATACCCAATCAAAGCCAACCGAATGAATTCCCAAGCTTCCAAGCCACGGGAGGATCGAGTTCGATCGGAGTCAAGCCCATTGCATGCGTGGACTGGTCAACCGAGCATCCCACACAAAATCAAGCTTAAACCTCTTCAAGGCCTCCCTCCAAAGCTACCTCCGTTGTACGGACATTAGCTCGAGGTAATTTCATAAACTGAGCCTTGTATGCAAAAGTGGGTTGGTCCTTTGTGAAGAAAATTTGAATTTCATGTAAAATTGATTGTTAGATGCATGCCTCCCTTCCTTGAAGGTGTAGAAAGAATTTGGAGATAATCCAAGCTTGGGTGAGCTCAGATCGAATGAGGGAAGACAGATGAAATCCGCCTTCCGTTGTTCGTGTCTCACATGATCGAGATGAATGGCTTTGATCAAATCCCATGGTAGAGCCCTCTGATTCCTTTCCAAACTGATGGTCCACGAGAAAAGCGCAGACCGCCGTGAGTCAGATGCGGATGTGACTACTTGTAGCCAATCCCGCCATGTGGAAAGCATGTCGCAGCCACCATGGTCATGAGATTAAGACTTAATTAGGGATAATTTATTGGTTTTTCATTATGAAATTTCCTAAAATCATAATTGATTGCAGAAAATTCCACAAAATAAAAACTTATCCTCATTTTGAAGATATTTCAGAGTAGAGTCTAGGAAAATTATCATTAATTAATTTTGAGCAGTGATTTTAACTTAATTATAGTTTTATAAAAAATCTAATTAGCCTAATTACACCTTAATTAAGCACTCAATTAATCACAATTTTTTTGTGGATGTTTAGAGGGATGACCTCTACCTCCCTTATTTTTTTGGATTTTATTAATTGCTTAATTAAGGAAATCACTTGGTTAAGCCCTAATCAATCTCTTAATATAATTAATCATAATTAATGAATGAATAGTAACTTAATTAATCATTTAAACATAATCACCTCTATTGAACAATAAGATGACTTAGGGGATGTGGTTGGGGATACTTTTCCTAATCCATTTCCTAAGTTTTCCTTACCTTTAAAAACCAAAATAATTAATGGCTAATGGAATTATTAATTTATTAATTAAGTGATTAGTTTTCAAAAATAAAGAAATTAGAATCTAATTAAATGTTTAAATTATTTAGGCATTAGGATTAGGGTCTTGCCCTTGATCCTCTCCCCTAAGTTAATTTTATCATTCAAATTAAAACATAACCAAAATGTTTAATCAATTAATTAAAGGTAATAAAATTAAAAGTAAAATTAACTCATCTACACTTAAAAAACCCTTAATTAATCTTGGGTAGCTCATTGGATGTTTAATAACCCAAGGTGAGATATAATGAAATTATGGCTAGCTCACATATATGAGAAAATCATAAAAGTAATTAAGTGAGATCCTTTAAGTTTAATTAACTATTAATCATAAGCCAATTTCATTAGACCCCTTTCATTTCTTAGGAGCATTATATATTTAGTTTTCATGTGGTTGCATGTAATATTGGCTTATTATTAATAAGTTAATTAACTTAAGGTGATATAGGTAAGGGTTAATTAATTCACTTAATTCATACCTTAACCAAATTAAAACATAAAATCAACTTAAATATTCTTCATTAAACTAAAGTAATTACACATTGGGGATTGATTAGATTAGCAAACCTCTTTCATATTCCTAAATCAAACTCAAATTTAAAAATATCTTTAAAGAATTTTGGTTCATTTTAAATAGCCTTATTTAATTTGATTGTCCTTAGGATTTAATTGGGATGAATGAAATCATGTGTTTACATTCCTTTATTTCTTTCCAATCATGCTAAATATTGCTTGCCATATGAAATCATGCATTCATTTCTTTTAAAATTAATTAAATGAAATATTTTCTTTTATGTCAAATTGCATGTGACTTAAATTAAGAGTGGCTATTATCACTATTAAATCAAAACTATTTTCAAAACCTATAAATCAATTATCAAAATGAAGTGATGCTAATTACAAGTATCTATAAGCTTGCATGTGATAATAATATAAATTATACAATATGAAGTTTTCTTTCCTTATCTTATATGGATTTACATAGGATTTGCAAGTGTATAGTTCATTTGAAAACATAACACTTGACTAAATTTACTTTATACATAATCAAATCAAACAATTGAGAATTTCATTCACACAGAAAAAGTATAAATTCAACACAACTTGTATGATCTATGTCTTGTACTTACTTAGAAAATAATGGTTCCGTAGTGTGATGTGGCCAATTAATGAAGAATCATAAATAAAATAAATCAAATATAACCTTTTGCATGGATTTTTCTATCCTTATAGTTGTTCATACATCTACATGTATCTAAGAAAAGTGATATTAGACATCCCGGGATGAGGTTTAAGTAGCCCTAAGTAGGTCTTGTACCTTACGCCCTTGGTGTAGAAAATAATGGCATCGTACTCACTTAATACTTTGATACATGTGAATGTGTATTTAGCTAATGGATGAAAAAAAAATCCATTTTTTATATAATAAAAACATGCATTCATAATTCAATAAAAATGAATTATTTAAAATCCAAATACACTTCTTTGCATTCATCATCAAAGTGTGCTAAGATTTACATTGCATGTATAGGTATGCTTAGGATTATTCATATGCATGATATACATGATGGAAAGAAATGAAATGAATGCGTTATGTGATAGTAATCCATTTGAATTAATCTTAAGATGCCTTTCTTGTTGAATAGGGCTATTTCGAGTGAATCTAAACTTAGGGTTAATTAAAACACATAATAAATCATTCACTAAAGGAAATTCATTATTTAACTTATTTTAAAAAATGATAAGGTAGATAGACTTTCTTCTCTTCATAACACTTAGTTGCTAAGTGTAGGCTATATGAAATAAAAGAAAACACTAAGTAAAATCTTCAAATCAATTAAAGCACTTAAAGAGAAATCAACCCTTTATAAATGAAATCCATCACACTTAGAAAATTATAACCCTAAAGCTTAGTTAGGATATACCGCACAAGCCTTAACACATACATATTAGATTAAGTCACCATTACTAGCTTTACGTTAGGGCGGTGCATGGTTTGATAAATGTTTGGTTTTGTGATGTATTATTTTAGACTGGATGTTAGGGTGTATGTGCGTAGTATAGATGTTAGGCTGATATTAGCCTAATCATGCTTTTTGCAGTAAGGGGTGCTATAATAAAAATATAAATACATTTTGCTATGCAGGTTGCCTATACCCCTAAGCATAGCCCAAGTTAGGATAGGTGGGCTTGGTTACCCATGTGTGGAGTGCTAAGTCCAAATTATTCATATAATTGCTTGGATTGTATGATGTGTTTAGCTAACATTTATGTTGTAGGTATATCTAGATTTACTTTCCACTCTCTTAATATAATTTTGCATTAGGATTAGGATAAGTGTTATGGGGATTAAGGGTGAGCATTAGTTATAAGACCATATCTTATATACCATGTGATACTACATACCAATTTGAAATAAAGAAATGGAGTAAATCAAAAAGAAAGAAAGAAATGGAGCAAATCAAGATGAAGGAATGAAAGATGAAGAGTGAAGAATGGATGATGGAGAATGAAGACCCCCATAACACTTATCATTTTATAATTATAATTATTCTTTCATTACACCGAGATGTATAAGGGTAGAGCTCAGATAACCACATTTTTTTTGGATTGTACGATGGTACCCAACCACACCGGCCTCTTATTCTTTTGTGATAGGTTTATAAAATTATTTGATGTTTTGTTTAGCTTGTGCATTAGAAATAACATGCCTTTTCATACTTAATTTATGATTGGTGATTGTTGTGTGGCCTGAATCCGTTTAGGCTCCTAGGATAAAAATAAATTTTTTATCCCGCTAACAACTCATAACTAAATTTTAAAATAACTCACAACCTCATACAAAAGCCTATGAATTAAATCAAGATAATAAAATATTTAGTAATCCCTCAGTTGGATGATTGTATGTATAATATCATGCATGTCATATTCTTTCACTTTTATTAAGAGAGGGATTCCATCTGTGCTAGAGATTAAAGGCTTAACCTATAAAAGTCTTTGATGGAAAGACACATCTTCTCTTTTGATTTGGCCAACAACCAATTTCTCATGCATTTATGCATACAAAATCATATAGCCCTTGTCAAAATAAAAAGTCCAAAACTCAAATAAAACTTGATAAAATTTGCATTAAATTAAGTCATTATTCATGCCCCTCATGATCTAGTCTCTTAGGGAGTGGGTTTAAGGACTTAATTTGCTCTTGTAAATAAATAACAGCCTAACCATCTCGCAAAACATATGAATTTCCTACATGGATTTAAAGCATAGGAGAAGTTAGCTGGCTGCCACTCCAAGCGGTAATAAGTCCAGCAGTCGGGTGGTTTACTCTCTCTTGTGGAGGTAAACCATATATCCATTTTTGCCTTAGATTAATTTGTGCTTTGGCTCACCAAAGCTCCCTTAATTTAGGATATGAGGTTGTTGTTTCCCTTTGTGGGCTCCAAGCATAAATCCTCACCTCTTAGGCATTTCCATAACCTTGTATTATGGAATTATAAGTCCTAGATTTCTAATAAAATTTCAACTCAAATAAATAAATCCCCTCAATTTTGAATACATAAAGCTACCATAGATAGATTAGGCTTCCTAATATTATGAGCACTCCCTACTCATCTCATTTGGTTTCGATAACAACTCTCCCCTTTCTGATCTATCCCACTTGATTTCCAAAAATACAACTAATTTATTGATAGTCCTATCTTTGATCTTTGAAGACAATAATCACCTACTTTAATCGAGAGTATTCTTAAGGAACTAAGATTCTTTAGGATGTAATTAATGAAACTTAACTAACCTGATTTAAATAAACCCTACTTTACTTTTCCATGTAAAGTAGGGAAAAATCTTTAGTATATTCGAAGACCCATCATGCCTTAAGAGTCCTTATTAGGTGATTAGGTCCATTATAAGGTAGTGACTTCTATCTCATGAGATAGTACACTATTCCTTAATGTCATACCCGATTATCCTAATAATCACATCTGTGGATCTATGTGGTGTCCCCTCACATATACACACAACATGAAACCAAAAATAAACACCACAGATTTTTCTAGCGACTTTGCTGGGGATGGTTCCTCTCTCCATATCTAGTAAACGATTATTGTTTTCAAGCATTGATAGTGGACTTGCATTTCATGTGAGCCCAAGACTATCTTTTCTTCCGTTGGCATTTAGGTTATTTCATTCTTAAGCAAAGTAAGCCAACATCCTTTAGGTTTTAGGACCTCACTCCGTGCAGGTCTTGAAACCCCTATTGGGTTCCCCAATAGGTGAGAACTTAATTTATCAACGAGAGGAGATAATAAAATTTAGAACCTCCTCACCACTAGCTTGGTGAGGCAAGGTTCATCATAAAATTTAAAGAAAATAATATCTTTCACAAAATGACACTTTCCAAAAGCACCTTTCATAAATTCACAAAATCAAAACTCCTTCATTTAACAATCCTTATGATTGCTATATGGAGGTTCTTTTCAAAAGCACATTCTTCAAAAATAACCATGCCCATTCAACATACTCAAAATTATTGAATGAGGAATCCATTTTTTAAATAAAATTGAAGCTCCACTCAATATATTTCACATATGTCGAGTGGAAGCTTTCTCATTTTGATTCCCACTTAACATATCCAAACTTGTTAGAATCCTATTTGAATCAAACATAAAAATGACTTTCACTTAATAATTTTAATTTATTAAGTGGGGTCTCATTTTCAAAACATAAAATTTCACTTAATAATTTTAATTTGTTAAGTGGGGGTCTCATTTTCAAAACATAAAATTTGACCTTCACTTAATAATTTCAATTTGTTAAGTGGGGTTCTCATTTTCAAAACATAAAAATTTGACCTTCACTTAACAATTTCAATTTGTTAAGTGGAGGTCTCATTTTCAAAAATATAAATTTTAGCTTCACTTAATAATTTCAATTTGTTATGTGGGGGTCTCATTTTCAAAACATAAAATTTGACTTTCACTTAACAATTTCAATTTATTAAGTGGGGTTCTCATTTTCAAAACTTAAAATTGACTTTCACTTAACAATTTAAATTTGTTAAGTGGGGGTCTCATTTTCAAAATATAAAATTTAACTTTCACTTAACGATTTCAATTTGCTATGTGAGGGACTTATTTTTTAATATATATATATATATATATATATATATATATGACTTTCTCTTAATGATTTCAATTTGTTAAGTGGGAGTTTCATTTCAAAATCATAAAATTTGACTTTAGCTTAACATATTCAATTTGTTAAGTGAAGGTTTCATTTTCAAAACATACATTTAGGCTTTCACTCAGCATATCCAATTTGCTAAGTGAGTCTTCACTTTTAAAGCATATATTTGGTTCTACTTAAACACATCAAAGTTCTTAAATAAGAATCACATAATCATGCCATATTAGATTCTCATAAATTTTTTTAAGTGAGAATCCCATTATCAAGTCATATAATACTTTGATTTCCACTTAAACTCCAAATTGTTAAGTGGGAATCCCATTTTCAAAAGCATGTCAAACACATTTAGGCTTTCACTTAACATACCAAATTTGTTAAGTGAGGGTCTCTTTTCAACACATATTTGATCCTTATTTAACATACAAAACTTGTTAAGTAAGGATCCAATTTTTCATATCCAAACACACTTGAGCTTTCACTTGACATACCAAATTTGTTAAGTGAGAGTCTCATCTTCAAAGAAAAACAAACATATCTCAGACACATTTGGAGCTTTCACTTAACATACCAAATTTGTTAAGTGGGACTCCATCTTCAAAAAGCAAATGTATCTCAATCACATTTTTTTCACTTAACATACCAAATTTGTTAAATGAAAGTCTCATCTTCAATCAAAATCACATGTGGCCTCTACTTAACATACCAAATTTGTTAAGTAAGAGGCCCTTTTTTCAAATCAAAATATCACACAATCAAATCTTCACAAGCAAAAAAATATTTCAAACACACAATCATGACCTCTTCTTAGCATACTCAAATTTTCTAAGTAGAGGTTCTTTCAAACTATCCATATTTTCAAACAAGAAATATAAAATGCAAACAAATCTCCCAAAAAGAAATCTCTCCTAAAAATTTTGAACCCCACCCAACCTACCTAAATTGGTTGAGTATGGGTTCTAAAATCAAAGATCAAATGGAAAAAGTCTCTCCTCCAAACATCCAAATCTCTCCAATGAACCCCACTTAACATATATGAATTCTTGAGTGTGGGTTCTAAATTCCAAACTCCCGTTACTTGCATGGACCAAATATCAAGAGAGAAATCTGATACAAGTTATATTTCAATAAATGCAGACATACAAGCTCAGATCAGTCAATGCAGTCTTTTGCAGTCAGTAGATATGGCCTCTTAGAGGTTCATTTTCACCTTTTCGTTTGGGATGGATTTGGCCCTGGATTAGGCTAGCCTCCCTCAGACTGACTCCACCCATCTAGTATTCTTTGGTTGAGGATTTGAGGGAGCCCTCATCACCTGGGGGGGGGCGCGACCCTCACTACTATTGGCTGGGATGAGGTGGTTGGGTAGAAGCCAATCATCCACATCGACCTACCTTCTAACACTAAGTATCCTTCCTTGAAGGAAGTCAGGTTGAGGTTTCGTCATCAGTTCCACTCAACAATTGCTCCCCATGGCCGGGTGTGTCTAGCAGCTCCTCATTGGTCCCTGTTGACCTCACTTTTGGAGTGAACTTTCAACTTCTTTATCTTAGACATAGGACTCCTATAGTCACTAAGAGTTCCTTAGTCTTAAGATGCTTCTAGTGATTAGGTGAACACTTAACCTAACTTTAGAGACTTAGAAGAGTTAGCCATAGGAATAGGTTATGCCTTAGGGGCATTAGGAAGATTTTCCTACCCTATAACATCAACCCAATCCTTGCTTCCTTCTTTCAAACCAAACTTCAAACTCAAATCTTAAATTAATTCCAACTCAATTGATTTTCTCAAATCATAAATCAATTTGAAAACTCAAATCATGAATCAATTCCAAATGATTAAAACCCATGATCAATTCCAAAACCAAAATCTTTTCTAAGCCCTTTGATTTCATCTTATGGACTTAGCTTAAATCAAACCTTAAATCAATTCCAACTCAATTGATTTTCTTGAATCATCAAATCAATTCTAAATCAAATGATTGAAACCCATGATCAATTCCAAAACCAAAATCTTTCCTAAGCCCTTTTGATTTAATCTTATAGACTTAGCTCAAATCAAATCCAAATCACCCCAAACTCAAAAGATTTTCTCATAACCCATTAATATTCTAATTTATATTCACAAATATAAATGAAATATAAATTCAAATAAATAAAACTAAATTCAAAACATCCAAATCTAACCTAAATCCAACCTATACCTTTTCAGGTTAAATTCTTGAACTTAGCCAAATCATTCTCAAATCAATCCAAACATTTGGATTTTCTCTTCAAACAATCATTCTTTCAATTACATGCCCAAATATAAACATAAACTTCAATCATCAAACCAAAATCAAATTAACCCAAATCAAACCCATGTTCATCCTTTGAACTTAGAATTATCAAATGAATCGAAACTTGTTTGACTTCAAATCACTTGCAATTGGATTCATATCTCAATCATAAGTCCATATGTGAGTTCAACCAAACTTGAATCAAGCCTTGATCAAGTTAATTGACCCAAGGCTCATGACCCAAAGTGACCTAAAAGACCTTTTGAGCTAAATTCTAATCCAACCCAAATTGGATTGAACTAAGCCCATCTAAGCCTCACATTGTGAGCAACAATCATCCTAGGATGATCAATCACTCAAATTGGGTCAAACCAAATCAAACCAAGCCTTTGACCATGTCAACATTTAACCTAAATGAAACTTAAACTAGCCAAAATCCATCATATGCTAAATTGATTGAAACCATTGATCTAAACCAATTCATAATTAATGATTGAACTTGACCAAGCCATCAATTGAGCCAAACCAAGCCCAATTGGCCACTTGACCTAAGTTGATCCAAGTTGACCTAAAGTCAAAATGGGTCAAATCTTGATCTAAGCCAAATTGATTGCAACTAATGGGTCAAATTCATTATAAATTGATTATTGAACTTGACCAAAGCTTTAATTGGCCAACTAGACCCAAGCTAGCCCAATTGACCATGAACCCAACTTGACCTAAAAGGTCAAATCAACTTAAAATCAAACCAAACCAAAATTGATTGAAATCAAAGCTTGCAATACATTTCAAATGATCAACCAAGCCTAAACCAACCCATGACCTAACCCAATTAGGTCAAATTGGTCAACTTGACCCATTTGACCTAAATGAACCTAAATGAACCAAAACCAAATATAAACCAAATTGAACCAAACTAATGATACCCATAGGCTCCAAATAATCATTTGAACTTGACCTAATTCATGGTTTGCACCAATTTGACCAATTGGTCAACCTAATCCAATTGACCCATTTTAACCTAAATGGGTCAAATTGAACCAAACCAAATGAACTCCAAATCACTTGAAATTTGGCCCCACCCATTTTTGAATCATTTCAAACCTGTTCAAATCAAAATCAAGGCCAAATGACCATTTTACCCTTAGGTCAAAGGGTATCACCAAATTCACTTGGAATTTGGCAAATTCTTTTGGCCACTTAACAATGGTACCAACACCAATCAGGTTGAACCATCCACCAAATTTAAGCAAAACCCATACACTCTTGAGGCACTCCCTCTCCTCCACTCCCAAATCACTTGGGTGCAGCTACAAATCAATCAGCTGATAGCTTCAAGGAAGCCAGCTTTTCAATGCCTTCCATTCATTCCTTCCCTAGGATTCAAAGCCAAACCAGGAGATCCAAATCAACTCAAACTCAAATAATTCTCCACTAAACCCAAATTAAACTTGCAAGCACCATCAAGGCACCTCATCGAGCTCAATCAAGTTGTTCCCTGAGTCACCAAGCCATGGGAGGGAGGACTTCGAGCAAAGCTGATTTCCATTGAAGGGGAGCTTGGTCAACCGAACCATCCACTTCAAATCAAAGCTTAATACCTTCAACAAAGCTTTGTCTCTACTAGACGAAGCTACCTCCTCTGTTGGAAGCGTCGGTGATAGCCTCTGGCAAGGTATTGCTCAAAATCGTAGGCATAGGAATTTTTGCTTGGTCCTTTGAGAAGGGAGTTGTAATCCCATTAGATCTTGGCCGTTTGATTCATTGCTTGTGCCCCTCCGAAGGTGTGGGGTTTGAACTCCATCCGCTTGGGTGAGCTTGGATCGGCGATGATCGGGTGACATCATTTCTCACCACTCGGAGAGATGATCAAATCCATTCCACATGGGAGCGACGGTTGTGATTAAATTCTAGATCTTCCTCGATTTAAGCCTGCGTGTGATAATCTTGACCATCCAATCTTGATTGGATGGCTCATGGCTTAAGCGTGTGTCACCGGTGACTTGGTGTGACAACTTAAATAACCTATCCCATCACGCCACATGGACGTTAGCCACGCGTTGCTCGATGGGATTAGGGGGTTTAATTAGCTCTAATTAATCAAATTTTAATCATGGAACTTCCAAAATTCATAACTAATTGTAGAAAAATTCAAAAAATATAAACTCAACTTCATTTTAAAGATAATTCAGTAAGGAATATTATAAAATTGAAATCAATTGATTTTGAATTGTAGCTTTACTCAATTTGAGTTTTATTGGAAATGTAATTAGGCTAATTATTCCTTAATTACTTCAGTGATTAATTTCAAACTTTCTAAGGTTGATTAGTGGGATGACCTCTGCCTCTCATGATTTTCTTGGAATTTATCATTGGATTAATTAGGAGAATTGCTTGTTTCATCTCTAATCACTTCCCTAATTTATTAACTAATTAAATAGTGGTAAACTCATTAGTTAAGCTTGTTAATCATCTTGAAATAGTAAATTACCTTAGGGAATGAGATTAGGATTTCTCTCTAATCTTTTCCCCTAAGTTTATTTCATTTGGATAAAGACTTAATTAATTTGCAGATTGATTAATGACTTAATCACATCATTAAATGGCTTAATTAATTAAACTCAAAACCAAATTATTCCGAACTTAGTCACTTAATCTTGGGTAGATTCTTAGGTGTTCAATAACCTAAGAAACTTCAAAGGAAATTATAATCAAACTACATGTGTAGGATGGTTATGAAAGTACTTAATTAAACCCTTTAGCTTAATTAATCAATAATTGTGAGCCAATTGCATTAGGCCCCTTTATTTCTTAAGTGCATTGCTAATTTAAATTTCATGTGGTTGCATATCATATGTTGGCTCATAATTATTTGGTGAATTATGTTAAAGTGGTGTAGGTAAGGGGTAATTATTGAATTTTAACTCACACCTTAACCTAAACAAATCATAAAATTAACCTAATTGTTCCAAAATTAAACTAAACCAATTCACACATGGGGGAAATGAGTTAGGACCAGCAAACTCTTTTGACATTTCCTAAGTCAAATCAAATTCAAAAATAAAAATCTCTTTAAAGAATTTTGATTCACTTTAAATGATCTTATTTTATAGGATTGTCTTTAAGATTAATTAGGTGAATGAAGTCATATGCTTACATCACTTTATTTCTTTCCAAGCATGCTAAATGTTATTTCCATATGAAATCATGCATTCATATCTTTTGAAAAATCAATTAAATAAAATATTTCCTTTATGTCAAGTTGCATGTTTTGGCTAAAGTAAGAAGAATATGAGGCTATTATCACTATTAAACCAATATTTTTTCAAAACCTATAAATCAAAGATTATGAATGAAGTGATGCTACTTATAAATACTTATAAGATTGCATGTGATTATAGCATAAGATGTGTTTTTTATGTTATTTCCTTCTCTTCTCTTAACATGGACATGTATAGAATTTGCAAAGTGTATAGTTCATTTGAAAAGAACATAACACTTGCTTAAATATATTCCTAAGTATTTCTATATTATGACTTAAGAAGGATCCTCACATTATACATGTAAATTATACAACCAAATCAAACAAACAAAAATATTTTGCATGATTTTTCATCCATTTATTTCTTTTTGTACATCTACATGTATTTAAGAAAGTGGTATAGTAGTCTGGACATCCCGGGGCTGCGAGGCTTTAAGTAGCCCTAAGTAGATTTTGAACCTTACACCCCTGATGTAGAAAATAATGGCACCGTACTCACTTATGTCTTTTATACATATGGATGTGCATTATGTTAAAGGATGAAGAATCCCTCTTTTCTACATAATAAAAATATGCATCAATGGAACTTCCAAATTCTCAAATCATATCTCTTAGCATTCATCATCAAAGTGTGCTAAAAATTGTATTGCATGTATAGCTATGCTTAGGATCATTCATATGCTTGGTATACACGGTGGAAAGAAATAAATTATTGTGTCATGTGATAGTAATTCACCTTAACTAATCCTAAGATGCCTTTCTTATTAAATAGGGCTATTTAGAGTAAATATAAACTTAGGGTTAATTAAAACACATAATAAAATGTTAACTAAAGAAAAATCACTAATGAATCTACCTTAGAAATTACTTAAGGTAGGGATGAAAGAGGAGTTCACTTCTCTTTTCTTCTCTTCACAACTTTAGTATCTAAGTTCATTCAAACCAAATCAAATCATCAATAAAATTGATAAATCAATTAAATCACTTAAAATGAAACCACCCTCTAGGTTGAATCCTTCACACTTAGAAAATTTCAACCCTAAATCCTAGCTAAGACATGACACACAACCCTTAAATGGCACACACATTAGGCTAACTCACCATTTCTAGCTCTATGTTAGGGCAATGTATGGTTTGATGCCTAATTTTATTTTATGGTGTAATATTTTTAGATTGGATGTTAGGGTGCATGAGCGTAGTCTGGATGATAGGGCGATCTTAGCCTAATCATGTTTTCTATAGTGGGTTGGGCTTAAGGGAGCAAAAAATATAAGTACTTTGTCAGGTTCTCAGATACCCCAAGCATTAACCCAAATTAGGACTGGTGGACTTGGTTACCTATGTGTGGGGTGCTAAGTCTAAATTATTTCTATAATTACTTATATTGTGTGGTATGTTTAGCTAATCTCTATTTTACAAATTTAGTTAGATTTATCTTTCCCATTTTGATGTAAATTTTCCAATTGAAATTTAGAATGAATGTTATGGGGGAATTAAGGTGAACATTGGTCATAAGACCATGTCTTATGTACCATGTGAAGCCTTGGAGCAAACCACATCTCAAGTCAAATCAAAAGGAATAAAGAAATGAAGGAAGAAAGAAATAAAGAAATGAAAAATGAACCACCCCCCCCAAACATGAATTCCTTTTAATTGTAATTATTTATTTGTAATCTGGGTTGCATAAGGGTAGAGCTCAGCTACCCATTTTTCTTTTCAGGTTTGTGCATTGGAGGACGACCACATCGGCCTGTTATTCTTTTATGCTAGTTTTATAAAATTATTTGATGTTTGTTTAGCTTATGCATTAGAAATGACATGATTTTCCAAGTATCGTAATTGCTTGATGGTTGTTGAATGGCTTGAATGCGATTGGACTCTTAGAAAAAAATAAATTTTCTATCTAATTAAAAAACACAAAATTAAATTAACCAACTCATAACCTCACCTAAAAAAATCTTAAGACATAAATCAAGATAATAAAAGATTTAGCACTCCCTTAGCTGGATATTGTATGTTTCACATCATGCATAAAAATATATTGTTTCACTCTGCTAATGGAGGGCTTCCACCTTGCCGTGAGAAAATGCTTGACCTTTGAGAGCCATGGTGGAAAACATCTTCTTTCTTATTTTGGCCCATAATCAATCTTCTCATGCATTAGGCATATGAAATCCCATAGCCCGTGTCAAATCAAAATGTCCAAAAATTAAAACTTAACAAAAAATTGCATTAGATTAAGTCATTATTCATGCCCTTCATGATCTAGTCTCTTAGGGAGTGTGTTTAAGGATTTAGTTTCCTTTCAAAATAAATAATAGCCCAACTATCTTGAAAAGCATAAAGACTTTCCTACATGAATTTAAAATCATAGGAGGAGTTAGTTGGCAGCCACTCCCAGGAGGTTGTAAGTTCAACAGTCGGGTGGTTTATCCTCTCTTGTGGAGGTAAACCATATACCCATTTTTTGCCTTAGATTTAGGTCATGCCTTGGCCCTCGCCAAAGCACCCTAGATTTAGGATCCAAGGATGTTATTTCTCTTTGTAGGCTACAAGCATAAATTCTCACCTCTTAGGCATTTTCATGATCGTGTGTTGTGGAATTATAAGCCTTAGATTTCTAATTAAAAATTCAACTCAAACATATAAATCCTCTACAAATTTCAAAAATATAAAGCCCAACCATAGATAGTTTGGGATGCTCACTAGGTTTTCCTAGCATCATAAGCATCCCTACTCATCTCTTTTAGTTTCGAGTAATAAGTCTAGCAATACGTAACCGATTGATTTTCCAAAAATAACCAATTTATTGATAGTCCTATCTTTGAAATCTTTTTGAGGATCATTTACCTTAATCGAGAGTATTCTTACGGAATCTCATTCCTTAGGATGTAATTAACTATGGGGGCTTGCCTCCATAGGAAACTTAATGAACCCGATTTAAAATAAACCCTACTTTACTTTTCCATGTAAAGTAGGGGAAAGATCTTTGGTACATTCGAAGACCCATTGTCCTTAGAAGTCTTTTTTAGGTGGTTAGGTCCATTGTAGGATGATGAGTTCTATCACTCGAGATAGTACATCATTCCTTAATGTCGCACCCAATCACCCTAATGAGTACATCTGTGGATCTATGTGGTGTCACAATATACAACATTTATTTTTCAAATTCCCAAAGTTTGAGAAATAAACACCACAATCCCCTCTAAGGGGAAGGCTATCCTAGCTTCATAGATAGCCTCCCCTACCTTTGAGGTAGGATCTAGCTCACACCGCCTTGCCGCATACTGCACAAAGGACGTAATAGAGTCGCAAGATCAACAAGACCATGATGCCTGAGATGGATGGATACATCACATTGAGAAAGGCTCCCAGGTTTCCATTGCTATTAGCAACTGCTTCCACACCCTCTTAGTATCAGACGGAGAGAAAGACTATCAGAGGATAGCTACATTGCCTCCACCTCTTACATACCATGAGGTTTTGACTAGGGATAGGAGGAAGTCCTATTTATAGATGGTATTACGGTAAGTAGGCAGAGTACATGGACGTTTAAAGTTTGATAAATTATTTGACTTGAGGTCGATCATCCCCAGGAGTGTTACCAGGCACATTCACAATGATAGAGCATCAGAGGCCCGGGTAATAGTTAAGTCAAGGCGGGAGCAATGAGGTTCATTTCGGCAAATAGCTCTAGTTGATTTTCTCATCGGCCACTAGTGGGGTACAAAGATCGATAGATAGTCGACACCACATAAAACCGAAGGTAGAACGTTGTCTCCACCACAGATCCTTTCCTCATCCAGTCACCGTCATCCATCCACCTACAAAGGCACGTAAGAGATATCTAGGAGAAGAAAGCCCCCTTGGTGATCTGGCTATGACCAAAAGATCCCACTTCATTTATTCCATCGACTGAGGTGAGGGTGAGTTCCCCTACTTGACCTCCCGCTTCAATCTTGGTGAAGAAGGAGTGATGACCCAGATCGGTCTATCACCACCACCACCATCATAAGCCGGATAAAAGCAATGGAAAGGGATGGGGTTAGTAATGGATCTCCCTAGGGAAATTACTCCACCCATGCGCAGTCATGAGCACATCTCTTCCAGTGAGCATGACCCTCCTGTGAAAGACTCTGTGCAAAGTGTGCATCTCTTTTAGTGAGCAAAGCCTCTATTCAAGGTAATTATACCACTATTAGATCATTCCCTAGATGGGATTTTAGCATAATACTTTATAAAGAAGAGAGAACTTCTAGGGAGTGATCAGTCAGATTGTGAGGAGAGAAAGGTCAGATTTGATTCAGATGAGAATGATCTCCTTTAGGATTTGACGTCATATGGTCATATTAGTTCCCTTCACGAGACTAGCATAGGGAAGGGTATTGTAGTTGAAGAAGATGATGTTGTCCATTCAACTCAACACCTCCCTTTTAGACAAAAAAGGATGATCATATTGATCAAATAGGGAAGAAGATTGAAGAAATGATGGCGTGTCAACATTGTAATTCAACCTTTCTGTAGTGCAAGAATGAGAGTTGTCACACACTTTAGATCATCCTAGATGTATTCCTATGGAGAGAGACATTGGTAGATTGCATAGGAAGGTGGTGGATAGCACCTCCATGCATGAAAGAGACATGAAACACATGGTGGACCGACAAGTGAGGGATGCGTTGGTGCAAGCCCGAGGTGGCTCAGCTGTTCCGAAGGGTAGACCCTCCTGAAAGAATTTGATGGTGTCCAATACCCTAATGGATTTGTGCCTCCATACTTTAAAATTTTCAATGGCAGTGGGAACCCCCGATAGCATATAGCATATTTCAGAGCTAGATGTTGCAATGCTGGTGGCAGCGATGCACTCTTGTTATGCCTCTTCATCACCAGCTTGACAGACATATCATTTGACTAGTACACTAAACTATCCAATGGTTTAGTGAAGACATTTACTGAGTTAAAGCAGCTATTAAGAGATTTATTGGAGCTCAACAAAGGGTAACTGTGGGTGATCTCATTGTAGCTCAACAACACCCCGGTGAGTCCCTTGTTGATTACATTCTTAGATGACATAATTTAAGTATGAAATACAAATCATAACTATCTGAACAACATGCCATTGAAATTATACTCAAGAATATTCAGGTCTGGTTGCCTTCATGCTTAAAGGGTTTACTATTAAGATATTTGGGAAATTAATCAACAAAGCAGCTAGTCTACAAGGAGAGGTCAAACAGGTACCTTTCCAAGATTAGTCAGCCAAGCCTAGACCATAGAAGTCATTTGAGAAAAGGCCAGGGGTAATTTTGATAGTTGATAAGGGGAAGCAGCCAGACAAGGTTCAGTCAAACAGACCTTGAGCTCAACATCTTGCTCTACCACCTCCTTTACCACCACCTCGCCCACCATATCACCTTAGTTGCTACAATAGCCTCCACCGCCACAAAGATCCCCATCCATAGCAACAATTCCTATCCACCACCAGGTAGTTATCACTTACCTACTCTTGTCAAAAAATTGAATAAACCCTATTCATTCAACAGAGAGGTAGTCAGGAAGATCTTTAAGAACCTCTTAAAGAAGCCTAATTTTCAGTTACGAGAGCCTAAGAGGCTGTAAGATGTGGGCAAGGGTCTTGATCAAAACTTTTGCCCCTACCACTGCATTCTAGGTCATGTCTTGGAAGATTTCTTTACCTTTAAGGACTGTCTTCAGCATGCTACAAGTCGGTGCCATTGTCATCCCTAAGGAATACTTACTAGAACAACCCTCTAGTTTTGTTAGGATAATCCTTGGGGATACACGCGATCTTATCAGGACGAAGGAAAGTTTGGATATCTCCATATCTAGAACCTTTAAGAAAATCATTTTTAAGATTAGAAAGTTACCCTTACAGGCGCTTGAAGCAGCTCAAACCTCCAACTCTAAGGAAGGTTTGCAAGTTGCTAAGGATAACTTGTGGGAGGTAGAAGCCCAGCAACAACAATGATAGCTTCCACTTGCTCAGGATAGTACATTAGCGCAACTACTATTTTAGTCCAACACTTTTTCCATAGTTACGCCTCCTTCAACCCATTCTCCTTCAAGCAACATCAGATGGGATGGTGGGTTGCTAAATCCTCACTCCACTTACTTTAATTGATTTCTATTTTGTACCTTCATCCAAATCTAAGAAATTAATGAAGAAGAAGACTAGTTCTGCTTACATCCTCTATACTTTTGATGATCTTGATGATTTTATTCCTATAGAAAGCTCTCCATGTACTGATAATTATACTAATTCTGATCCAATCTTTCCAATTTTTGAAATAGATTACCCATTTCTAAATCACTCGAGTTCACCCATTGAGATAGATTTGGAGTCATCTAACTCGATGATCCCATAGGAGAAGTTGTAGGTGAACTCATGATGTTTCTTTCCATTAAATCATCTCATAAAGTCACTGAAGTCAACTTTCGTAGTGGCAAAGTTCTACCTCATAGGGTAGCACCTCAGGATAAGGGTAAGCAAGTCATTGGTTCTAGCAGTCAAGAAGGCCCTCCACAGGGTACTCCACCAATGGATATGCTTATGGAGGACCAACCCAGAGTTGTCTACAATGCCTAGCTCACCTAAGAAAGTTTCCAACTAAACTAAGCATATATGATGCCCTTGTCTTATCTAAAGATATAAGGGAATCATTGATCAAAACTCTTCTTGATCCGAAAATATGCTTAGCTCAGCTGACCGCTATTAGAGAAGAGGCATGTTTTTCAAGAGAAGCTTGTAGAGTTACATTCACCAATGAAGACCTTCTTTTGAGGACAACAGCACAACCTTCCCATACATCAGGGGATATGGGAGGGGTTGCTAAATTCCTCACTCCACTTACTTTACTTGAATTTTATTTTGTACCTTCATCCAAATCTAAGAAATTAATGAAGAAGAAGACTGGTTCTGCTTACATCCTCTATACTTTTGATGATCTTGATGATTTTATTCCTATATAAAGCTCTCCATGTACTAATAATTATAATAATTCTGATCCAATCCTTTCAATTTTTGAAATAGATTACCCATTTCTAAATCACTCGGGTTCACCCATTGAGATAGATTTGGAGTCATCTAACTCTGATGATCCTATAGAAGAAGTTGTAGGTGAACCAGATGAGCATGTAGAACTTTCCATTAAATCATCTCATGAAGTCACTGAAGTCAACTTTCGTAGTGGCAAAGTTCTACCTCATGGGTAGCACCTCGATAAGGGGTAAAGTCATTGTTTAGAGGAAGGCCCTCCAGGTACTCCACCTATGGATATACTTATGGAGGACCAACCCAGAGTTATCTACAATGTCTAGCTCACCTAAGAAAGTTTCTAACTAAACTAAGCATATATGATGCCCTTGTCTTATCCAAAGAGATAAGGGAATCATTGATCAAAAATCTTCTTGATCCAAAAATATGCTTAGCTCAGCTGAACGCTATTAGAGAGGAGGCATGTTTTTCAAGAGAAGCCTGTGGAGTTACATTCACCAATGAAGACCTTCTTTAGAGGACAATGGAGCATAACCTTCCCCTATACATCACAAGGGATATGGACAGATTCATACTCTCTAGGGTGTTAGTTGATCAAGGTGCATCAATGAACATTATGAGTCTAAAAACCCTTGCCTACTTGAGGATCAACATCTCTGAACTTTGAGGAGACCAGATGATGTTGAGAGGATTTAATGAACAAGGTGAGTGGGCTTTAGGCTCCATAGTATTACCACTAAAGATAGATGACTGGAAGATAAAAGCCAACTTTTATATAATTGACTTAGGTACATCTTTCACTACTTTGCTCGGTAGGCCTTAGATAGATGAAAACAACATGGTTCCATCCTCTTTACATTAGTGCATCAAATTCTAAAGAGGTGGAATCGAGTATTGTGTCAAAGGAGACTTGAAGCCATTCTCAGTTAGAGAGATTGAGATTTATGATGATGCAGCCTACTACCTTCCTCTTAATCAAAAAGTCTATTCTCATAAACTTGGTAAAAGTTCAAAATCAAAAGAAAATGAAAAAAAAAAAGAAATTGAAAAAGAAAAAGAAAATACAAGTGAACAAGAATCAGACACTGAGGAAGAGGTAGAACAGATGTTAGATACCGCCCATAGTTTGTTCCTCCATATGAACACATGAGTAGGACGACTCGACGTCCACTAGGTAGAGGAAGATGCAAGTTGAGAGGTAGTTATAGAGGTGGAAGACCTCCTTTCTGGTGGCCAGCCAGTAGGAGTTATGTTCCAGCTCACAGGAGTACCCCCGCTATCCACATGGACTTGGAGTCCAATTCGGAGGATGAGTCTCATGTGATTAGAACACCGACCAACCCCTCTCAACAAGTCCCTTTGGAGGTGACGTTCGAGCCAGAAAGTGATGAAGACCAGGCCTCCAAGCAAAGCATGAATGTATCCAATCATCATTATGTAGAATAGTCAGGCAGCAGTTGAGAACTTTAGCTCTAACCTCACTTTCTTCTCTAAATCAACAATCATCTTTTCCAAAAAAGCACATATTTGAAAATGAACATCCTCTTTCAATATACCCAAATTTAGTGAAAGAAGATTTCATTTCAAAATAAAATCATATCATAATATTGAAATTCCATTTCAACATATCTCACATATGTAGAAGTTAGAATTTCTTTCTTTTCAAAAAGTACAAATTTGAAAATAAGCCCCTTCATTTAATATATCCAAATATGTTGGATGGAGGTTTTATTTTATAATAAAATTACACCATTTGAAATGCCACTAAACACATCCCACATGTGTTAAGTTAGAATTTCCTCCTTTTCAGATAATCACACACAAAACAAAATTTCATCTTTGAAAAATGAAACATAAGTGACTCCCATTTGACATACCCAAATTTGTCAAATGAGAGTTTCACATTCCAAAATAAATTTGGATTCTTTATTTAGCATACCCAAATTTGCTAAATAAATACCCCTCTTTTCAAAAATCAAAACATCAAAATCAAAAACACATTTGAACTTTATTTAGTATACACAAATTTGCTAAGTAAAGTTCTCATTTTTCAAAAATCAAAACATCAAAATCAAACTTATTTGAATTTTATTTAGCATATAGAAATTTGCTAAGTAAAGTTCTCATTTTTTAAAAATCCCAAAAATCAAACACATTTGAATCCTGTATTTAGCATACCCAAATTTGCTAAGTGAAGGTTTCATTTTTCAAAATAAAATCAAAGCACATTTGGATTCTTTATTTAGCATACCCAAATTTGATAAGTGAAGATTATCATTTCAAAATCACAAAAATTAAACACACTTGGATCCTTCATTTAGCATACTCAAATTTGCTAAGTAAATATTCTCTTTTCAAAATCAAAATCCAAAAAATCATACACTTTTGAATCCTTTATTTAGCATACCCAATTTGCTAAGTAAAGGTTTCATTTTTTAAAATCAAAAATCAAAACATATTTGAATTCTTTATTTAGCATATCCAAATTTGCTAAGTGAAGATCCTCTTTTCAAAAAAAAATATAGAAAAAAATAAAAAAATAAAAAAAAATCAAACAGACTTGGATTCTTTATTTAGCATACCCAAATATGCTAAGTTAAGATCCTATTTTCAAAAATCAAAATAAAAGAAAATATTTGGATTTTATTTAGCATACACAAATTTGCTGAGTAAAGATTCCACTTTCAAATTCACTCATGATTCATAAACAAGCAAAAGAAGAAGAAAATTATTTTCAAATAACTCATTTAGCATTCCAAACTTGCTAAATGAGTAAATCCTAAACAAAAATCAATTGACCCTTTAATTTAGCATCTCAAATTTGTTTAATAATGGGTCCCCAAACAATCAAAAATCAAATTCAAATATGAACCAATGTATGCATCAATCTCTTCAAAATATTTGAATCCATTTTCAACATACACAAATTTGTTGATAATGCATTCTAAATTCAAAAATTTCCTTTCTAATTCAAAATTCTAAATCTATCTCTCCGAAAATCAAAGAGCCCCTCTTAACATATTCAAATTGTTGAGTGTGGGTTCAAATTCTAAAAATAAATTGAAGTAGAAATTTGATTTGAGTTTGTTTTTAAACTTTGTAAAATTTTAACCCAGTTTCAGTTAATTTGTCTCAAGTTCAGTTCAGTTCTAATGGATGCCCAGAACGTGTTTAGTTTTCCTTTTAGAATGGATTTGGCCTTGGATCGGGCCAGCCTCCGAAAGACTGACTTTGCCCATATTATTCATTTTAGCTAACGTTTCGAGGGGGCTAGGATCACTTGTGAGGGGAGCACCCTCATAATCGTCAGCAGAAGTGTGGTGACCGGGCAGAAGCCGATCATCCGTGTTGAGATGCTGTTAGATTCAAAGTTTATCTCACTGAAGAGGAAGGCTATGGTAGTTCCTACAACAATTATAGTTTCAGTGCTAGTGTGTTCAATGGTTCCCATTTCTGCCCTAGTACGAGTTAGCACCCACTCATTGGCTTCTTCCAAGGGGAAGGCTCCCCTATCTTTAGGAATAGTCTTCCCTACCTACGAGGTAGGGTCTAGTTCCCATACTGCTCCTCCCATCAAGACCCAACGCCATAACAGATGCCGCAAGATCAAGCGACATCATGTGCATATAGCCAAGGAGATGGAGGCAGTTTCTCAGTTTGCACCATAGGAGACACCCAAGATAGTTTCCCCTTGACCTACACAGAATAAGTTTCACCCCCTCCCTAGATCTGATGGAGAGGAAGATATTAGGAGGATCTCAGTGTCACCTCCACCATTGAAGGCTCCTATCGAGATAAGAGGAGGTCCCATGGCCTGTGACGCATTGTTAGGCTTCGGACAATCGTGAGTCCAAAGCCCAATTTGATTTATGATCATTCCTCGCAGCAGTGTGAGCACATTAGACAGAGGGCGGGAGACCCGCACGTAAGATATGACTTGCAGGGAGAGATGAAGGTATGCTAGACAGTTAGATGCCTCCACCCTCATGGATTTCCCTGATTAATGAGCTACCCGTGTTGGTTATACTAACAACATTGTATTGACAGGTACTACCCACCATAGGAGAGGAGTTCTTGCACAAAGAGAATCGGTGGTGTCTCCGCCATACCGCTTTACTCCACATCCACCATCTCCAGTATAAGTTTTATCTAAAGCCATGATTGCAAAAGATCCGGGAAAAGAGAGCTCCACCGCCTTACGACTAGAGATCCCATTCCATCTACACGTGAGTAAGGCCAAGTTCACTACTACCTCTTACCTCAATTATGGTGAAGAGAATTAGGCTCATGGGGCATCGTAGTCATGCCATCACATTAGATCTTGGAGATAGCATTAGGGAGACAAGAGTTGTCCCCATGGCGAGATCCTGTGAGTAGCACTCCACTAGAAATATGGGTATCTATCCTCCAGTGAGCATAGTCCTCACAAGATTATCTCTCCAATAGTTGGGGAGGTTATATGTATCTCTATACATGAGCACGATCCTACCACTGGTCAGCCACGTGTTTTTGTATCTGCATAATTGGACTGCTCCCTAGATGATATTGTAGCACCATATCTTATTGAGAAGAAGGAAATTCTAGGGTATGTATGGTCTGATCTAGAGGAAGACAAGGTTAGTTTTGATCCCAATGAAGATAATTTGTTGAAAGACTCAGTCGAGGTGCATATGGTAGACACCAGGGGTGGGTTCGCTCCTACAAGATCAATAGAGTTTGGAAGGTATTGCAACCAAACAGGATGACACAGCTCATTCGACCTAACACCTCCTTCAACAACTTAAACAAAAGGATGAACAAATTGACAAGATGGGAAAGAGGCTTGAAGATTTGCTAACAGTAGTTTTGGTGCTTCAGAATCAAGCCCCAACATTGCATCCTACTATTACAGAGATTGGCCAGCTTGAGTTGTTGCATGTTTTGGATCGAGCCAAGACTTCACCTCTAGTAGAGCAGGGCAGCACTAGCTTGTATAGGATCATAGTGGATGGTACCTACGTACAAGAAAAGGATATTAAATCCATGGTTGAGCAATAAGTGAGAGAAGCATTGACGCAAGCCTGAGGAGGATCATCGATTCCAAAGGGTAGACCCTACCTAGAGGAATTCGATGATATCCAGTATCCTAAGGGTTTTTGTGCACATTCTTTCAAGAGCTTTGATGGTAGTGGAAACCCATGCCAGCACATAGCGCACTTCAAGGCCAGTTGTTGCAACGTTGGTGGCAGTGATGCATTACTATTCTAACTTTTTGTCAGCAGTTTAGCAGACATAGTCTTTAATGTTGAACTCCCTAATAGTTTAGTGAGAACTTTTGTTGAGTTGGAGCAACTCTTCATCAAGAGGTTTTTGGAGCAAGAAGGGTGATTGTGGGTGATCTAATTGTAGCATAACTACACATCGATGAGTTTTTTGTTGACTATATTCTCAAATGGCACAATTTCAGTATGGAATACGAACCACAACTGTCTGAACAACATGCCATTGAAATTCCACTAAAGAATATTCATGGCCGGTCATCTTCATGCTCAAAGGTTTTACCATCAAGACATTTGAGGAGCTCATCAACAAGGTAGTTAGTCTACAAGGAGAGGCAAAATAGTTGCCATTTCAAGATCATTCAACAAAACCAAAGTCAGAAACCCTTATGAAGAAGAAGCATTGGATAAAGGGAAGCAACCGCCAGGATCAAGATGAGAGACCTCGAGCTCCACATGCCACTTCCACCTCCTCTACCACCACCCATCCCCTGCCACCAACAACCTCCACCTCCTCCACATCCATATTCACAGAAGACACATACCGCCATACCATCCACTCTTTTGGATAAACTAAACAAACTTTATTCATTTAAGAGGGAGGTAGTCAGGAAAAATATTTAAGAATCTCTTAAAGAAACTTGATTTTTAGCTACCTAAGCTTAGGAAGTTGGAGGAAGTGGGCAGGAGTAATGATCCTAACTTTTGCCCCGACCATAGCATGCTAGGCCATATTTCAAAGGATTACTTTACATTCAAGGACTGGCTTGAGCATAGCTATAAGGCAAACATCATAGTTCTCCCAAATGAATACATAGTGAAACAACCATCCAGTTCTGTTAGAGTAATTCTTGGGGATACATGTGATCCTCTCAAAATAAATGAAGGTTGAAATATCTCCTTATCCCAAACCTCTAAAAAGATTATTTCAAAAATGAAGAAACTTTTCTTGTAGGTGCCTGAGGTAGCTCAAACCTCCAACATCAAGGAAGGTTTGCAAGTTGCCAAAGATAACTTCAGGAAAGTGGGAGCTCAGCAGTAGTAGCAGCAGCCTACACTTGCTCGGGATAGCCAAGTAGCGCAACCACTGACTGAGCCTAGCCTCCATTCCACCATTGCAGCTACTACTTCAGCTGACACTTTTACTTCAACTAGCTCTTCTTCTATTAAACATCTTGTATCGGCAAATAAGTGCATCAAATCCCTCACCCCACTTACTTTACTAGATTTCTACTATGTACCTCCTTCTAAATCCTAAAAATTGAGGAATAAAGCTAGTTTGAATTACATCTGTGTCACATCCGATGGATTGTCTAGCTCGACACTTTTAGAAAACTCTTCAAGTCTAAATAATAAATATAACAACTTTGATCAACTTCTTTCTGATTCAAAAATGGACTTTCATTTTCTGAATACTACAGGTTCACCTCTTGAGATAGACTTGAAATCATCGACGAGGGTCCTATAGGAGAAAGGTGGTAGAATCTTACCATAAGAGAGATCACCGAAATCAACCTCCATAGTGGCAAGGTTCTACCTCTTAGGGTAGCACCTCAAGATAAGGGGAAACAAGTCATTGGTACTAATGAGTAAGAAGCCCCTCCATAAGATGTTCCACCCATGGTTATACTTGTAGAGGATCAGCCCAGAGTTGATTACAATATCCTCGCTCACCTAAGAAAGCATATATGATGCCCTTATCCAAAGAGATGAGGGAATCATTAATCAAGGCTCTTCTTGATCTAGAGATATGCTTAGCTCAGACTCTTGGAGAGAGGAGGCACATTATTCAAGAGAAGCCTGTGGAGTGACATTCACTAAGACCTTCTTGGGGACATGGAGCACAACCGCTACATTAAAGTGGATATAGATAGATTCAAACTTTCTAAAGATTGATCCATCGATGAACATTATGAGTCTACCATTGCCTTGAGGATTGACACATCTCTACACTCAAGAGATCGATGATGTTGAGAGGATTCAATGAAGTGGGGATTTAGGTTCCATAGTGGAAATAGGTCACTGGAAGATTGAAGCCAAGTTCTATATAATTGATTCAAATACTTCATTCATTGCTTTTCTCGGTAGGCCTTGAATACATCAAAAGAAGATGATTCCATCCTCTTTTCATTAGTTCATCAAGTTCAAAAGGGATAGAATTAAATACTGTGTCAAAGGAGATGAAAAGTCATTTTTAGCTAGAGAGGTTGAGATATATGAAGATGCAACCTACCTTCTATCTTTCTCTCAAAGTAATTTTTCCCACAAAAATTCAAACACAACACAAAAGAAAAAAAGAAAAGAAGAAAAAGAAAAAGAAAAAAGAAAATAAAGTGAGCGAAAAGGACATCAAGGAAGAAGTATATGTCACATTCCACCCACACCATTCATCCAAACATATGGGTAGATGACTCAACCTCCACCAAGAGTGGTGAGGTAAACAGAGGTAGTTCAGAGGTGGAAGACCCAGTTGGCACCACCAAGGGGTTATGTTCCAGTTCAGAGTACCCCTACTATTCACATAGACTTGGAATCGGAGGATGAGTCTCATGTGATTAGCATACCACCAACCCCTGGGTTTCATTGGAGGTGACACTGAGCCCAAAGGATGAAGACCAGCCTCCAAGCAAAGCAATGTATTCAATCAAGTTTATGTAAATGTTGGGAACCTTTAGCTCTAACCTCACTTTCCTCTCAAAAGTTGAAGGTTTAGTAGTTAAGGAAGCCCCTAAGTCTTCCATGAATGTCAAGCCAAAGAGATTCCTATTGGGATCATCATCCTCAAGTCAAGAAGATGTAGAACTTGAGGATAATTCATATAAAGATTTAATGGAATTACCTTTGATTGGTACTCACCTTGTGTTCTTAATCTTGCAAAGAAGGGTTTGATTCCTTATACATGGTCCAAGAAGAGGTTAGAGTACTTTGAGAAGCTGTGGAACAATAGAGGTAAGGATACACAATAAAGATCAATAGGGATTCGATAAGTGGGTCCATGATGATGATGATTACTACTTTGTCACCAATCATCTGAGTCGATATTCTTCTCAAACCACACTCTTATGAGAAGTGTTTAGAAATTTTATGATCCAGATGATCTTCAAATCAAAGATGCACCTCCAAAATTTGAAGAGAAATCCATTCAATATTGACAAGCTCAAAGAAATCAACCTCGGGATGGAAGAAAATCCATGCATACAGTTCTTACTAAATGAAGAAGAAACCAATGACTTAGTTAGGCTATTGATTGAGTTTAAGGACTTTTGCATGGAGCTATGAAGAGATGCCCTTATCTTTTGATGTACCCACAAACTAGCAATAGACCTAACGCTAACCCTATCAAGCAAGCTCCTAGACATGCGATTAGAAATCGAACAATAAGTCATTTCAAGTCAAGAAATTGATCGATTTTCATCGGAAGAAAATACCTATTTGTAGCCATCATAAGTTAAGAAAAGAATGGCCAAATTTGCATATGATTTAGGGACTTAAATAAGGCATGTCCTAAGGATGAATTTTTATATACCGAATTAATGGTGGACATCACCTCATCTCATGCAATTTATTCTCCTTCATGGATGGGTCATCTTGCTACAACCAAATCAAGATGGCCCCGAGGATGAAAGAAACATTACTTTTGAACCCACGAATCTATTATTATTAGGTCATGCCTTTGCCTTAAAATGCGGTGCTACATACCAATGGGCCATGACTCGATCTTCAATGAACTCATTCATCATCAAGTTGAATGCTATGTTGATGATCTAGTAGTCAAAAGCAAAGAAAAGGAAGACCATCTCTTTGACTTGAGAGTAGTTTTGAATGGTTAAGATAATTAACCTCAAAATGAACTCAAGTGTGCATTCGTGAGTAGCTTAGGAAAATTCCTTGGGTTTGTTGTCTAACACTGGGGAATAGAGATAGATCAAGAAAGGATCAAAGCTATCTTAGAAATGCCACCACCTAAAAGTCTAACTCAACTCAGATCTTTCCTAGGGCGGTTGGCATATCTAAGACACTTTATCTCCAATCTATTAAGAAGATGCAAGCCATTTTTAGCACTTGTAAAAAAGGATGCCAAGTTCAAGTGGGATGATAAGTGCCGATGCCTTTGAAGATATCAAGATTTGGTGAAGCCGCCAGTTCTAGTCCCTATCCCTAGCCACTTATCCTCTACACTGCATTGGATGACTCCTTGCTTTTGGCTGCCAACAATGAAGGAAAGGAGAATGCTCTTTACTACCTCAGCCATCATCTGATCTACCCACCTATTGAGAAACAATGCCTGGCTTTAATCTTTGCATCCTAAAATCTACGCCACTATATGCTTTCTCATAAGGTGAACTTGATTTCAAGAATCAATCCATTGTAGTATCTCATGACATGCCAACATTATCCGGAGTTGGCATGGTCCATGATTCATAGTTTGATATTACATTCGCATTCCTCGCATGAAAGGACAAAGCACTAGTGAATTTCTTAGAAGACACCCACCGATTCCGCTTAGTGATGATCTCCCTGATAAACAAATCATGAACTTAGGGAAGGTTGACAATTACCATTGGGAGATGTATTTTGATGGTGCGGCTTCCTTTCATAAAGGAGAAGAACCATGATCTACTCTTCCAGGAAAGGCAGGGGGAATCCTCTTAACTCCAATCGATGTGATGAGATTCTCATACTATCTCCAATCCATGCACCAACAATGAAGCAAGTATGAGGCTTTGATTCGCCAGAGTTACTATTAGTGTGTCAAAAGCATCAACATCTATGGGATTCTCGGTCATCAACCATTGTTGGTCCTATAAGTTCTAAACCTAAGCTTCATCATTACCATGAGTACACCATGAAGTTGTTGGCCCAAATCCCTAAGGTCACCATCTACAAGGTCCCTTGAGGAGATAACAGAGTAGCAGATGCTTTGGCCAAACTTGCCAAGGAATTTGCATGTACAAAAGTTGAGTCCATTCTAATGAGGGTCCGAAATAGACAAGTCCTATCCCTTATTAATGTTGAACTCATCGAGAGACTTTCTATTGAAGGGGAAGTTGCCATTGCTAATAAAGATGAGGAGCTGGATTGGAGGCAACCATTCATACTGAACACGAAACTATCTCAAGAGAAGTCACAAGCCCATCAGATGAAGTAGAGAGCTCTCTTCTATACTCTCATGGATGGCACCTTGTATCGACGATCTTTCGATCAGATGTGGTTACGCTATTTAATAAACATGAAGCCCGTAAGATCATGATCGAGTACATGTGATGGAGCATCAATCGGTCAAAGATGAAAGCAAAGATCAAGAGACTAGATACTACTATTTGATGATTATGACCGCATGAACGTAGAGATGCCATCAATGTCGTACACGGTGTGGTCCTACATCAACCACCCAACATTCTACATCCTACATTGGCCTCATGGCCATTTGAGTGTTGTACCACATTGTGGTCCATCGATCCTCTTCTTCCAAGGGTCATCGATTCATCTACCGCTACTACTTTTCCAAGTAAGAATCCCACTAGAGGTCACAACTCAAAGATGTGCTCAATTTTAGAACCATATCATATTGGGGTGCCTCGATGAATTATATTCGATAATGGTATCATTCAAGAGCACCAAGATCAATTTTAGAAGATATATAGATTGGAGATACTACCATCTACTACCCAAAATGGCCTAGAAGCATTCAACAAACTCTCATCCAGATACTAAATAAGAAGACATGATACAAATGATAGTGGCATGAGTTGAAGCTTGTGGGCATACCGCACCCACATAACTCCAACTCAATCTTCCCCATTCTCTTAGTGTGGGTCAAGATTTCTACCATTAGAAGTTCAACTCCATCACTAAGGATAGCAATGGGTAGTAAAATCACTATATAACATAATGCCAAGTTGGTTAGAAGAGCTCAAGGTTTGAGGAGAGATGCCTACGCGCATGCAGAACCTCGAAGTTATACAAAGCCAAAATGATTCAAGCTCACAACAAGCTGGTCCTAGCTTTTCAAGTAGGAGACTTGTTAGTTCTAAGGAGACCAATTATTGTCCAAAAAGATGGGAGGCAAGTTTGAACCCACTTGGGAAGGCCCTTTGTCATAGAGAAGGCCTACCAAGGAGGATCTTATCTTATTATTGTAAAGGGGAACACCGATGCTTCCAATTAATGGGCTCTATTTGAAGAAATATTACCCATAAAATCATGTTTGAAAATAATTATCATCAAAAGAACAAAATTTCATTCTAAGTCATCAAAATCTTCCCTTCTTTTGAAGCATTGTTTGCTTGTTTACTAATCCACCGCGATGTATTTAGGGTAGGTGTAAGAGAATCTGAAAGGCATCATATCCCTCTTTCACAACATGAACACAATTCAACATAATTCCCCAGGCGCTACTAGAATATGTGTGAGAGAACCCAAGAGGCATCCTATTTTGACTAACATAACTAAGTTAGGTGTGAGAGAACCAAGCAATCCTTTCTTGGTGGATCACAACTTCCATTCATGGCACCATTTCATCAATGTTTTTAGATGTAAGAGAACCCAGGCATCCTATTCCTTTAACACAAACACAAATAAAAATAAAAATAAACACATATCTTTTATCTCTAGCTATTTTTATGTGGGAGCAAGCCCCATGTGGCACTCACTCATTAGCTGCTCTAGGTCGGTCTAGCATGCTACCTTGCTAGTCTGTCACCCCAGTAGTCACTTGCTTAGGAGATGTGAGTCCCCACACTTTCTTTCTGACTTGACCACTGCAAACCAACAAGTGCCTTATTAGTTTGGTAGGCTTCACTGCACAGTTAGTAAGCTACCTCATGTTGACTTTGTTCAGGAAGATGTGAGTCCCCACACTTTCTTATTGAACTATCATGCATAACTAGGTTGAGTATATTTGAGGTTTAGGATAAGTCCAGTGGCTCCTTTCCTTGACTACACTTTTGAGTTGATATAAGTCCCCAAGGCATTCACTCAAGTCACCCCTAGGTCGGATAGCACATCGAGTCAAGATGACTATCCAATCCGTTCATATAGAGGATGTGAGTCCCCATGCTTTCTTCCTAGGATTTTGCAAACGATGGGCACTTAGTTGGTTGATGTTTTGCTATGTGACAAGCAACTCACCTGGATACACCACTCTTGGTAGATGTGAGTCCCTGCTTTCTCCTTGAGTTGGCCACCAAATACCTATAGATATTATCTTCCGTGGTTTTGGATAAAGCCCTTAGCCCTCTCCTGGGACACTCTATTGGATCACATCCTTATGACCCCATTTAGACACTACCCTGTTACTCTTGGATTGGACAGCCCCTTTCCTAGAACCACCCCTGTGGTTGAGAATTTATTCAGGGATGCAGATTCTCCCTTGGTTCAGTAAATTTGAGATAGGTCTAGGCTAATATAAGCTCCTTCTCAATATGATTCCTCACAAACCAACAGGGTCCATGATATACAAACAAACAAAACAAATAAACAAATTATTTGCTTTTGGATTAGGAATTCAAGCCCCTAGTGGCCCCTTTCCCAAACAGGCATCCTATATTTTTGGTCGCAGAACTCCCTATAGAATTGACTGAGTTGAGAGAAGTCCCTGACTCTCTCTAGTCACCCTTAGTGAGTTCAATTTTTTCCATAAACAACCCGTAGCCATTTCACTTTGGAAGATGTAAGTTCACTACACATTCTTTCTAGCATGACTCGCAAATCGAGCCCTAGGTCGTTGACATGTTACCTTGCTAATGTGTCTCCCCAGTGATCTTTTATTTAGGAAAGATGTGAGTCCCTGTGCTTTCTTTCCTGAATTAACCACTGCAAATAGAAAGGCACCCCTATGGTTGGAGAGTTTTCCCCGATCGGAAGCTACTACCCCTTGGTAAGTAGATCAAGGCAATATGGCCCCTACTCAAGTGTCCATCAAACCGAATCCATAAAAAATAATTAAAAAAATGAAATTGACTTTGACTATCTTTAAGCTGATATAAGTCCCCTAATGGTATTCACTCAATAGTCAGCACTAGGTCGGATTCGATTTATTGCATAAGCAAATTATAATCCTGTTGACCTAACTTTTGGGGTGAGCTCTCAACTTCTTTATCTTAGACATAAGACTCCTCTTAGACATTAAGAGTTCCTTAGTCTTAATACACTTCTAGTTAGGTGAACACCAAATCTAACCCTAGAGACTTAGAAGAGTTAGCCATAGGAATAGGTTATGCCTTAGGGGTATTAGGAAACCTTGCCTACCCTTTACTTAAACCAAATCCTTACTTCTTCCATTCAAGGCAAACTTTAAATTCAAATCAACTTCAAATTAAAATCAACTTCAAATTCAAATTAACATCAAATTCAAATCAACTTTAAACCCAAAACCTTTCTAAGCCATTTGATTTCATCTTATGGACTCAATTCAATCAAATCAATTCAATCCAATTCCAACATTGATTTTTATCAAATTCAAATCATCAAAAATCCAAATCATGAATCAATTCCAAATGATTGAAATCCATGATCAATTCTAAATCAATTCTTAAATCAAACACAACTTCTTTCCTAAGCCTTTGATTTCATCTTATGGACTTAGCTCAAATCAAGTTCAAATCACTTCAAACTCAAAAGATGTTCTCATAACCAATTTATATTCTCATTTATATCCACAAATATAAATGTAATATAAATTCAAATAACCAAAATCAATCCAAAACTCAAATCCAAATCTAATCAAAATCCAACCTAAACTCTTTCAAGTCAAATCCTTGAACTCAGCCAAATCAAATTCAAATCACTCAAAATTCAAAAGATTTTCTCATAGCCTATTTATATTCTCATTTATATTGACAAATATAAATGAAATATAAATTCAAATAACCAAAACCAAATTTAAAACTCAAGCCCAAATCTAACCAAAATTCAACCTTTACCCTTTCAAGTCAAATTCTTGAACTTAACCAAATCATTCTCAAATCAATTCAAACCTTTGGATTCTCTCTCCAAACAATCAATCCTTTAGTCACAAACTAATCAAAAACACGAACTTCAATCATCAAACCAAAATAAAATAAAATCAAATCAAACCCATGTTCACCCTTTTGATTTTGGAATTATCAAGTGAATCAAAATGCATTTGACTCCAAATCACTTACAATTGGATTTATATTTCAATCATAAGTTCATATGTGAGTTCAACCAAATTTAAATCAAGCCTTGATCAACCAATTGACTCACTTGACCCAAAGTGACCTAAAGTACCTTTTGAGCCAAATACAAACCTTGGATTGAACTATCTAAGCCTCACATTGTGAACAACAATCATCATAGGATGATCAATCAGTCAAATTAGGTGTCAAGCCAAGTCAAACTTAGCCTTTGACCAAGTCAATATTTAACCCAAATGAAACCCAAACTAGCTAAAATTCACCATAGTCCAAATTGATTGAAATCATTGATCTAAACCAATTCATGATTAATAATTGGACTTGACCAAGTCACAGCCCAATCGGCCACTTGACTCAAGTTGACCTAAAAAGTCAAAATGTATCAAATCTTGATCTAAAACAAATTGATTGCAACCAATGGCTCAAATTCAAATTCATCCTACTTGTTGAACTTGACCAAAAGCCTGCCAACCCCAATTGACCATGGAACCCAACTTGACCTAAATATCAAATCAACTTGAAATCAAACCAAACCAAATTGAATGAAACCAAAGCTTGCAAAACATTTCAAATGATCAACCAAGGCTTAACCCATGACCTAGCAATTGGGTCAAATGGGTCATATTGATCAACTTGAGTGAACTCAAATGAACTAAAACCAAATATAAATCAAATTGAACCAAACCAATGATACCAAACCACTCCAAATAGTCATATGAATTTGATCTAAACCATGGTTTGACCCATTTTGACCAATTGTTCAACTTGACCCAAGTTGACCCATTTTGACCTAAATGGGTCAACTTGAGCAAAAGCATATCAAATCAACTCCAAATTCATTGAAATTTGGTTCAACCTAATGTTAAAACATCTCAAATCTGTCCAAATAAAAATAAAGGCCAAATGACTATTTTACCCTTGGGTCAAAGGGTAACCTATGGACAAATTCACTTGGAATTTGGTCAATTCCTTCTCATGGCCACTTGGCATCCTCCTAGTGGACCACACGGACACTAAGGAGGGTGGTGTGAATGGGTTTGGGTCATGAACCATGGCTAAAACCAACAAACCAACCCCTCAAAATTGTCCACTTTGGATCACCTCCAACACTCATTTAACACATGTGCACCTCACTCCTGCCAAAAATCGAAGGCACCCTAACAGCAAAACAAATCATTCAACCGGCCATATGATCCAAGTAGGGGGAGATATACTCCCCCCTCATTTCCACTCAAACCATCTTCCTTGCATTCGATTGAGCTTAGAGGATCAAAGGCAAGCTTCTCCATGTTTCCCAAGCATTCTCAAGCTCTTTCTAATTTCCCTCTCTCAGTTTTTCTTAAGCTAAAATAAGGGAGGTGAGGGAAATTTCCAACTTACTCAGTACTCAATCAAAGTTCAATTCACTTGGTAAGAACCATCAAAGAGGCAAGTCGAGCTCACCCAAAGCATTTCCCAAGCATCCAAGCCATAGGAAGGGGGACTTAGACCAAAGTTACAAGCCATTGGAGGGAGCCTTGGTTAATTGGAAGATCCACTTCATCTCAAAGCTTGAAACCTTAAACAAGGCTTCGTCTCTACTAGAAGATGCTACCTCCACCATTGGAAGCATCGACGATAGCCTCCGGTGAGGTATGACTCAAAATTGACCTTAATTTAAAAAAATGCTTGGTCCTTTGTGAAGGGAATTATAATCCCATTGAAATTCAATCATTGGATGTTCTTCCCTATACTTCTTGATGGTGTGGGTTGAATATCAGCCTAATCTGAGCTCAAGTGAGCTCAGATCAAGCCATGGAGGATGGACAGTCTCCATCTCCTGCAGGCTAAGGCAGGGATGAATCATGGGCCTTCCATCCCACCTGTGTTGGATGGGCAGTTCTGATTAAAATGTGTAGATCCATTGATTTAATCCTTCATAACCATGGGTTTATCCCTAATCATCTGATCATTGATCGGATGGTCGAGAAAGTCGCGAGGCCGTATATGCGATGACTTAAATAACCAATCCCATCATACCATGTGGAAAGTGCACGCCACGTCAGCGGTCCATGTGGCATCGATGGAATTACTTGATTAATTAGGGCTATTAAATTACCCTTTAATCATAAAAACTTCATAAAATTATAATTAAATGTAAAAAAAATCAGATAAATACAAACTCAAGTTTCTTTTAAAGATAATTTAGAGGGGAATCCAACAAAATTATTTTTAATTGATTTAGAACAGTGGATTTTCTTAATTAGGGTTTAATTGAAAATTTTAATAACCTTAATTACTCCCTGATTACTTAATTAATTCCAAATTTCTTAGACATATTTAGGGGGATGACTTCTACCTCCCCTAATTTTCTTGGAATTTCTTAATAAGTTAATTAGAAAAATTAATTAATGAACCCCCAATCACCCTCTTAATGTAAATAAGAGTAATTAAGCATGTGAATAATGGTTTAATCATTTATTTAAGATAATTAAATATTATTTAAGTAAGGGGGAGGTTTATGGAATGGGTTTGGGATATTTTCCCTAAGGTGTTCCCTAAACCCCCTTTCTTCCTTAATCCAAACATAATTAATGATTAACCCACTAATGATCTACTTAATTCCAACTCACATGTGTGGGAAGGTTATGAAAGTACTTAATGAAAATCCTTTAGCTTAATTAATCAATAATTGTGAGCCAACTCTTAGCTGCATTGCTGATTTAATTTCCATGTGTTTGCGTATCATATGTTGGCTCATAATTGTTAGGTTAATTATGTTAAAGTGGTGTAGGTAAGGGGTAATTAATGGACTTAATTCACACCTTAACCTAAACAAAAAACATAAAATCAATCTAATTTTCCTAAAATTAATCTAAATTGATTAACACATGGTGAAATGGGTTAGGACTAGCAAACTCTTTCTCACAAAACACTTTCAAATCGAATTCAAAATAAAAATAAAAATCTCTTTAAATAATTTTGATTCACTTTAAATGATCTTATTTCATAGGATTGTCTTTACGAATTAATTAGGGTGAATGAAGCCATATTCTTACATCACTTTATCTCTTTCCAAGCATGCTAAATGTTGTGTGCCATATGAAATCATGCATTCATATCTTTTAAAAAATCAAAATAAATGAAATGTTTCCTTTATGTCAAATTGCATGCTTGGCTAAAGTAAGAATATGAATGGCTATTATCATTTCTAAATAAAAAATTATTTTCAAAATCTCTAAATCAAAGATCAAATGAAAGTATGCTACTCATAGGTACTTATAAGCTTGCATGTGATTATAGCATAAAATGTGTTATGTGATTTTTCTTTTCTTTCTTAACATGGATTTGTATAGGATTTGTAAAGTGTATAGTTCATTTGAAAAGAACATAACACTTACTTAAATCTATTCCTATACACTTCTATGTCATGACTTAAGAAGGATCCTCACATTGCACATCTAAATGATACAACCAAAATCAAACAAACAAACAAAAATCTTTTGCATGATTCTTCATCCATTTATTTTCTTTTTGTACATGCACATGTATTTAAGAAAAGTGGTATATTAGTATGGACATCCTGGGGTTGTGAGGCTTTAAGTAGCCCCAAGAAGGTCTTGTACCTTATACCCTCGGTGTATAAAATAATGGCGCCATACTCACTTATGTCTTTCACACTTGTGGATGTGCATTTGATTAATGGATAAAAGAATCCCTCTCTTTTCTATTTAACAAATTCATGAGTCATGGAATATCTAAATTTTTTGAAAGAACATCTTTTTGCATTCATCATTAGGGTGTGCTAAGATTTGAATTTACATGAATAGCTATGCTTAGGATCATTTCATATGCATGGTATACATGTTAGAAAGAAATAAATGGTTGTGTGTTTTGTGATAACAATTCAACTTAATTAATCTTAAAATGCCTTTCTTATTGATTTGGTTTATTTAGAGCAAATCTAAACTTAGGATTAATTAAAACACATAATAAATCATTCACTAAAAAAAAAAATCATTAATGAATCTACCTTAAAAATTGCTTAGGATTGGGATGAAAGAGAAGTTCTCTTCTCTTTTCTTCTCTTTACAACACTTAGTAATTAAAGAGAAGTTCTCTTCTCTTTTCTTCTCTTTACAACACTTAGTAATTAAGTGTAGGCTCATTCAAACAAAATAAAATCATGAAATAAAATTAACAAATCAACTAAATCACTTAAATGAAACCACCCTCTATGTTGAATCCTTCACACTTAGAAAATTCTAACCTTAAAAGCCTAGCTAAGGCATGCCACACAAGCCTTAAATGGCACACACATTAGGCTAAGTCACCATTTCTAGCTCTATGTTAGGGCGGTGCATGGTTTGATGCCTGATTTTATTTTGTGATGTTATGTTTTAAACTGGATGTTAGGGTGCATGTGCGTAGGTTGGAGGATAGGATGATCTTAGTCTAATCATGTCTTCTACAGGGGATTATATTTAAGGGGTGCTATAATAAAAATATAAATACTTTTGCTGTGCAGGTTGCTTACACCTCTAAGCATAATCCAAATTAGGATAGGTGGACTTGGTTACCCATGTGTGAGATTCTAAGTCCAATTTATTCCTATAACTGCTTGGGATTGTGTGGTATGTTCAGCTAATCTCTGTTTTGCAGGTTTAGTTAGATTTACATTTCACATTTTCATATAATTTTGAAATTAAGATATTGAATGAATGTAATGGGGGATTAGGATGAACATTAGTCATAAGACTATGTCTTATGTACCATGTGAAGCCTTGAGCAAACTACATCCCAAGTCCAAATGACGAAAGAAGAAAGACAGAAAGTAATGAAGAAATGAAGAAAAGAAGAAATGAAGAATGAAGAATGAAGACCCCCATACATGAATTCTTTCTAAATTGTAATTATTCATTTGTAATTCATGTTGTATAAGGGTAGAGCTCGGCTACCCACATTTCTTTGGGTTGGGGCGACATCGGCATTTTATTCTCTTTTATAAAATTGTTTGATGTTTGTTTATCTTGTGCATTAAGATGGCATGATTTTTCTAGTTTCTTCATTGATTGATGAATGGCATGGATGCAATTAGACTCTTAGAAAAAAAATAAATTTTCTATTAAATTAATTAACTCAAAATTAAAGATTAACAACTCATAACCTCACCTAAAGCCTAGGACATAAATCTAGAAATAAAAGATTTAGCAACCCCTTAGCTGGATGTCATATGTTCTCGCATCATGCATAAAAGTAAATTGCTTCATTCTTGCTAATGAAGGTCTTCCACCTTTGCTAGAGAAAATGAGTTGACCTTTGAGAGCCATGGTAGAAATACACCTTCTTCTTACTGATTTTGGCCCATAACCAATTTCTCATGCATTAAGCATATGAATCTCATAGCCTGTGTCAAATAAATTGTCTAAAAATAAAAAAAATAAAACTTAACAAAATTTGCACTAAATTTAAGTCATTATTCATACCCTATATGATCTGGTCTCTTAGGGAGTGTGTTTAAGGATTTAATCTCTTTTTAAATAAACAACAACTTAGATATCTTGCAAAAGCATAAGCCTTGCCTACATGTATTTAAAATTATCAGAGTTAGTTGGCAACCACCTTCTGAATATAAGTGGTTTTCCTCTCTTGTGGAATAGTTTTTCCTCTCTTGTGGAGGTTAGATTTAGGTCGTACTCGACCATTGCCAAAGCTCCCTAGATTTAGGTTCTAAGGTGGTTGTTTCCCTTTAGCTACAAGCATAAATCCTCACCTCTTAGGCAATTCCATGATCTTGTATTATGGAATTGTATGCCCTAGGTTTCTAATAAAAATTCATCTCAAACAATAAACTCTCTTCAAATTTCAAAAATATAAAGCCCAACCATAGGATAGTTTGGGATGCTCACTAAGTTTCCTAGCATCGTGAGCACCCCCTACTTATCTCCCTTTGGTTTTGATAATAAATCCCTCCTTTTGATCAATCCCACTTGAACTTCCAAAAATACCAATTTATTGATAATCTTATCTTTGAAATCTTTTGAGACAATAATCATTTACCTTAATCGAGAGTATTCATAAGGATTCTCATTCCTTAAGATTTAATCAACTATGGGGGCTTGCCTCCATAAGGAACTTAATAAACCCGATTTAAAATAATCCTACTTTACTTTTCCATATAAAGTAGGGGAAGAATCTCTGGTACATCCGAAGACCCATTGTCCTTCGGAGTCTTTATTAGATGATTAGGTCCATTGTAGGATGATGACTTCTATCTCTCGAGATAGTACATCATTCCTCAATGTCATACCCGGTCACCTTAATAAGAATATATGCAGATCTATGTGGTGTCCAACAAGTGTGTATTTTTGTCTCCATTTATTTATTTTTCAAAAGAAAGATGAAGATGAAAATATTTCACCACAAATCCTAAAGCTTAGTTAAGACATACCACACAAGCCTTAACACATACGCATTATATTAAGTCACCATTACTAGGTTTATGTTTGTACGGTGCATGGTTTGATGAATATTTAATTTTGTGATATTTTTTTAGACTATATGTTAGGGTGTATGTGCATAGTCTAGATGTTAGGCTGATATTAGCCTAATCATGCTAGGGGTTTGAGCTTTAGTAAGTATTGTAGTTACTTATTGTGTAGGTTACTATACTCTTAAATAGCCAGGGGATAAGTAGGCTTGGTTAACCATGTGTGGGGTTCTAAGTCTAAATTATTCATATAATTGCTTGGGCTATATGGTGTGTTTAGCTAATACTTATTTTGTAGGTGTAGCTAGATTTACTTTTCTTTCTCTTAATATAATTTTGAATTAAGATTAGGATAAGTGTTATGGCTTGAAGATTGGTTATAATACCATGTCTTATATAACATGTGATACCTTTGGAGCAAGCTACATCCCAATCAAGCTAAAAGAAAGAAAGAAAGAAATAGAGCAAATCAAAGCTAAAAGAGCAAAAGAAATGGAGCAAATCAAGATGAAGGAATGAAAGATGAAGAGTGAAAAATGGAGGATGAAGAATGAAGACCCCATAACACTTATCATTTTATAATTATAATTATTATTTCATTATACCGAGATGTATAAGGGTAGAGCTCGACTACCCACATTTCTGGGTTATCGCATCTGACCTCTTATTCTTTTATGATAGCTTTATAAAATTGTTTGATGTTTTGTTTAGTTTATGCATTAGATGAAGCATGCCTTTTCATAATTTTTTATGATTGGTGATTGCTGTGTGGCCTGGATCCATTTAGTCTCCTAGGATAAAAATAAATTTTCTATCCCACTAATAACTCATAAATAAAATTTTAAAATAACTCACAACCTCATACAAAATCCTAGGAATTAAATCAAGATAATAAAATATTTAGTAACCCCTTAGTTAGATGATTGTATGTATATTATCATGCATGTCATATTCTTCCACTCTTGCTAAGAGAGGGCTTCCATTTGTGCTAGAGAATAAAGGCTTAACCTGTAAGAGCCTTTGATAGAGACACCTCTTTCTCTTTTGATTTGGCCCACAACCAATTTCTCATGCATTTAGGCATACAAAATCTTATAGCCTGTGTCAAAATAAAAAGTCCAAAACTCAAATAAAACTTAATAAAATTTGTAGTAGATTAAGTCATTATTCATGCCCCTCATGATCTAGTCTCTTAGGGAGTGGGTTTAAGGACTTAGTTTCCTCTTCTAAATAAATAACATCCTAACCATCTTATAAAGCATATGACTTGCCTACATAGATTTAAAGAGTAGGAGGAGTTAGCTGACTACCACTCCAGGTGGTAATAAGTCCAACAGTCTGGTGGTTTACTCTCTCTTATGGAGGTAAACTATATACCCACTTTAACCTTAGATTTAGGTTATGATTTGGCCGTCGCCAAAGCTTCCTAGATTTAGGATCTGAGATTGCTATTTTTCTTTGTGGGCTATAAGCATAAATTCTCACCTCTTAGGCAGTTCCACAACCTTGTAATGTGAAATTATAAGTCCTAGATTTCTAATAAAACTTCAACTCAAACAAATAAATCCCTCAATTTTGAATACATAAAGCCCAATCATATGATATATTGGAGTGCTCTAGTAACATGAGCACTCCCTACTCATCTCCTTTGGTTTTGATAATTAATCTCCCCTTTTTGATCTATTCCACTTGATTTTCAAAAATACAACTAATTTATTGGTAGTCCTATCTTTAAAATCTTTGGAGACAACAATCACCTATTTTAATTATGAGTATTCTTAAGGAACTCACATTCCTTAGGATGTAATTATGAAGGCTTGCCTCTATAGGGAATTTAATGAACCCGGTTTAAATAAACCCTACTTTACTTTTCCATGTAAAGTAGGGGAAAAATATTTGGTATATTCGAAGACCCATCATGCCTTAAGAGTCCTTATTAGGTGATTAGGTCCATTATAGGGTTGTGACTTCTATCTCTCAAGATAGTATACTATTCCTTAATGGCATGCCCAATCACCCTAATAAGCACATCTACTCGTCCTCACATACACAACACCAAACCAAAAGTAAACACCACAAGCATACCTCGTCGGAGCTCAAGAGTAGTGGAAAATTTGATTGAGGAAGCTTCATCTTGTGGAGATGAGGCTCTGTTGATTAGCACGATCTCCAATTTGTCATAGCTTGCTCAGAAGACTAAAACCTGAAGTTTGGGAGGCCAGTAATGATCAAAGTCCACCCTCCGATCATCGGGAAGCTTGGGGGATGATTCATTCTTGCTCGATTGACTATAGAGATGGTGTGTGCAAAGTTAATTGCACTTTATTTGCAGTTTGAGAAAATGGGAATTGAAGGAAGGGTGCCCATTTTAATGGGGATGGGAATGGTGTGAACAAGCTTAGGAGCTTAGGAAATGGCTTTGGCAGCTCGTCTTAGGTAGCTAGGCCTATGAGGAATGATTTTGTGTGTGTTTGAGTGGAAATGATGGGGTGTATAGCCCCCCCACCCCTCCTCTTGATCTAACGGCTCGACCTAGTTTGGGATCAGGATCGCCCCGTCACACCCTCGTGGAGTCAGTATGTGGAGGAGTGGATGAGGTGGCTCCTTTTAGTTGGGTAATGGTGTGGGAGTGGCTGCCAAGGGAGCAAATGGGTGTCCTTGAGCTTTCCAAATACACTAATGGGGGAGGTAAGGTAATTTCACCTCCCATGGGTCATGGCTGACCAAACCACCCCTTAGGTGCTGCAAGTGTCCCTAGGTGCCTAGACCATCGGGAGAGTGCACAAGGAATGGAAATGATCATTTACATGGCCATTGGTCTAATGTGACATCCTTAGCCCATGGATATCTTTGTCGCATGATTTGATTTGATTTAAAATGAGTCAAAGTCTAGAAATTTCAAGTGATTTAGAGTTCATTTGGTTAGGTTTGGCTCAATTTAGCTCAAATAGGTCAAACTGGGTTAGGTTGGGTCAAGTTGATCAATTGGTCAAATTGAGTCAAACCAAGGGTTGGGTCAAGTTCATATGATCATTTGGAATGCATTGGTGTGACTAGTTTGGTTTAATTTGGCTTAGATTTGATTTTGACTCATTTGAGTTCAAATGGGTTGTGATCAGTTGACCAAATTAGCCAAATTGCTAAGTTAGGTGTTATTGACCAATTGAAAATGATTGTAGGCTTTGGTTTCAATTAATTTGGATTTGATTTTGATTTAGGCCAATTTGACCCTTTAGGTAAATTTAGGCTAAGTAGGTCAATTGGGTCTAATCATGGCTTTGGTAAAGTTCAACAAGCAATTTGGAATGAACTTGAGCCATTGGTTGCAATCAATTTGGTTCATATTTTGATTTGACCCAATTTGGCATTTTAGGTTAATTTGGGTTAACTTGGGTAAAGAGGGCTAATTGGGTTTAGTTTGGCTCAATTGATGGTCAAGTCATGTTCAAATATTGATTTCGAGTTGGTATGAATCATTGGTTTCAAGGGATTTTGGCTTAGTTGCAATTTGGCTAGTTTGGGTTCATATGGGTTAAGAGAGTTGACTTGGTCAAAGGATGAAGTTGACTTGGTTTGACCTAATTTGTGATAATTAATCAACCCAGTGTAATCAACAATCATGGTGGGAGGTTTCGATAGGCTTGGTTCAATCCAATTTGGGTAGGATTGGAACTTGGCTCAAATAGGTCAAATTGGCTACTTTGGGTCACGTGAACCAATTGGGTTTAGTTGGCTTGATTTTGGGTTGAGTTTGATTTAGTTGAGTTTATATATGGATTTTGGATTGATATATAAATTTAATTGCAATTGGATTGGGTTCAAATGGGTTTTGGTTCACTTGAGAATTTCAAGTCAAATAGGCTATGTTTGGTTTGACTTGGGTTGGTTTTGGTTTGGCTTGATGATTGTAGATTTCATTTATATTTGTGAATATGATTGATGATTGATTCATGAGAAAATTAAATGAATTTGGGTTTTAGAATGAAGGAATTTGGCTAAGTCCCTGGAGTTGGGGCATGTGGCTTAGGTTTGGATTTTGATTTAGTTTTGATGATTTAAATGTATATTTCATTTATATTTATGAAGATTATTGCATATATGAATTGATATGAGAAAATCAATTGAGTTTGGATTGACTTGGATTAAGATTTGGCTAAGTCCATGAAGGTAAGTCATAGGACTTAGGGAAGGGTTTTGACTTAATTTGATTTAGTTTGACTTAAACTGACTTAGTTTTGATCATTTGAATATAGATTTGATTTATGTTTAGGAAGATGATTGAAGCTATAAATTGATTATGAGAACATCAATTGATTTTGGATTGATTTAAAGTGGATTTTGGCTAAGTTCATGAAATTGATTTAAAAGACTTAGGAAAGATTTGGTATGATTGCAGATTTTGGGAAATTGGATTTGGAATTTAGTTTGATTATAAGTTTGATAAATTGATTGAAAGTTTGAATGGATATTTGAGAAAATCACTCAAGTTTGGATTAATTTGAATTTGCCTAAGGTTAAGTCCATAAGATAAAATCATAGGGCTTAGGTTGATTTTGAATTTGGATTTGATCATGAGCTTCAATCATTTTGCTTGGAATTTGGATTTGGATTTTGATTTGGTGTTTGAATATAATTTAAGGTTTGGCCATGGCTTAAGAAGGTGAACATGGATTGGGTTTAGGCTATAGTATAGGTGAGTTTTCCTAAGTCCTAAGGCATAGCCTAATCTTATGATTAACCCTTCTAAATCTCTAAGCTTAGGTTAAGGGTTCACCTAAGTGCTAGAAGTGTCTTATGACTAAGGAAGTCTTACTATCTAGAAGACTCCTAAGTCTTGCAATCTAGAAGACTCCTAAGTAATTATAATTCGGGTTGTATAAGGGTAGAGCTCGGCTACCAAACTCTTTCACTTTTTTTAGGTGTATGATGGTACCCGACAACATCAACCTTTTATTCTTTTACAGAATTTAAATACTTGATTATTGTGTTTAATTTGTGCAATAATAATGGTATTCTTTTTTTAGGTTTCTTAAAGTTTGATGATTTGATGTGTGACCTGGATGCGATAGGCTCTTTAGGATAAAATTAAATTTTTTACCATCACTAAATAACTCAGAACAAGTTCTAATGCAATTCATAACATCATCTTAAAAATTAGGATTTTAATCAAGATAACAAAATATTTAGCAACCCATTAGCTGAATGATTGATTGCCATAACAACATGCATATCATATTGTCTTACTTTTGAATAGAAAGGATCTCCACTCTTGCACGATAAGGGATAAGCTTAACCTTTGAGAGAGATCCCTTGTAGTGGAGAACACCTCTTCTTGTGGATTTAGCCCACATCACAATTTCATGATGCATTTTGGCATAATTATTTAAAGCTTTAGTCCAAATTAATGTGTCAAAATGATCTCAAAAATTTATAAAGTTTTAACATTAGTCTAAGTCACGTTTACATACCAAACATTATCTAGTCTCTTAGAGTATGAGTTTATGATACTAGCTTCCTCCTAATTAAGTAATAACCTAACTATCTTTCATCTACATAAGATCATCCTACATGATTTTAAAGTGTAGAAGGTGTTAGCTGTTGGCCACTTTAGGCAGTGTAAGTACAAAAGAGTTGGGATGTGTTCATACTCTCTTATGGAGTTGAACCATTATAACATATTTTCCCTAAATAGAATTAGGTTGAGCTCTTAAATTATGCTAGATCACTATAGGAGGTGGCTTGTTTCTTTTTCTATGAGTATAAGTCCTTACCTCTTAGGGGTTTTTTGGTTACCTGAAAAAGGAATGCAGGGTATTTAGATTACTTTAGGTTGTTTTGTTGAAAATTCTACAAATACATGAGTTTGTTATTATTAACCTCATTTTTAGAATGAGCTCTCAACCCCTCCATCTTAGGCATAGGATTTCTCTTAGACTTTAAGAGTTTCTTAGTATTAAGACACATCTAGGGATTAGGTGGACACTCAACCTAGCCCTAGAGACTTAGAAGAGTTAGCCATAGAATTGCTTTGGGGTGTTATAAAATTTGCCTACCCTATAACTTGAACCAAATCTCACTTCCTTCTTTTCAAACTCCAAACTCATATAATTGCAATCATCAACTAATCAATTCAATGGATTTTCTCAAATCATAAATCAAATCCACATGATTGGAATCTATGATTGGAACCGATGATTGAAACCCAAAAATCAAATCCAAAGTCTATAATCAAATTTCAAATCTTTCCTAAGTCATTTGATCCCCTCTTATGGTTTTAGCCCAAATAAACTTCAAATCACCTCAAATTCACCTGTTGACCTCCTTTTTAGAATAAGCCCTCAACCCCTTCATCTTAGACATAGGACTTCTCTTAGATTTTAAGAGTTCCTTAGTCTTAAAACACATCTGGTGATTAGGTGGACAGTCCAACCTAGCCTTAGAAGACTTAGAAGAGTTAGCCATAGGAATAGGTCATGCCTTAGGAGTGTTAGGAAAATTTCCTACCCTTAGCCTAAACCATTCCTTACTTTCCCTCCTTCAAGTTAAACTCCAAATAAATTCTATTTGATTTTCTCCAAAATCAATTCAATTCCATGAATCAATTCCATGATTGAAATCCATGATTGAAAACCCATGATTAAAATCCACCAAAAATTCCTAAGTCCAAATTTTGCCTAAGTCCTTAATTTTCCTTTAAGGGATTAATCAAAATTATGATCAAAACCTATTCAAATCTTTGAGATTTTCTCATGATCCATTTATATTCTCATTTATATTCACATATATAAATAAAATATAAATTCAAACCCATCAAATCAAATTCAAAATTCCAAATCAATTCATGAAAATTTTCTTAAATCCCTTTAATTTTTCATTAAAGGACTTAGCCAAAATCAACCCTAAACCTTGATCAAATCTCTTCAAACTCATGGGATTTTCTCAAAACTTATTTATATTCTCATTTATATTCTCATATATAAATGAAATATAAATATAAATCAATCAAATCTAACTCAAAAATTAAATTCCAAATTTAAAATCCTTAAATTTACCTTAAATCCCTTAATTTTCCATTAATGGATTTAACCTAAACTTTGATCAAACATATTCAAACTCATGGAATTTTCTCAAAAATTATTTTTATTCTCATTTATGTTCACATATATAAATGAAATATAAATATAAACCCATTAAATCCAATTCAAAAATTAAATTTCAAATTAAAAATTGTTTAAATCCTTTAAATTCTCTTTAATGGATTTAACCTAAATCGTGATTAAACCACTTCAAATGCTTGAAATTTTCTCATGGTCCATTTATATTCTCATTTATATCACATATATAAATGAAATATAAATTCAAACAATCAAAACCAATTCCAAAATCAAACTCAAATCCACTCAAAATCAAATCTAAGCCTTTCAAGCCAAAAAATCTTGAACTTAGCCAAATCAAAATTTCAAACTCTTGATTTTCTCTCATGGTTCAATCAATCCTATATTCATGAGCTCATATATAAATCCTAACTTCAATCATACAGTCAAAACCCACATCAAAAATCAAACCCAAGACCCTTCATATTCTTCTTTTGAATATAAAATTTTAAAATGGATCAAAATCCATTTGACTTCAAATCACTTGTAAATAGATTTATATTTCAATCATAAGTCCGTATACAAGATCAATCAACTTCAAATCAAGCTTTGACCAAACCATTTGACCCACTTAGGCTCACTTGACCCAAAGTGACCTAATGTACCATTATGAGCCAACTTTTGATCCAAACCAAATTGGATTGAACCAAACTCATATTTAACTCTCATCATGATCAACAATCATCATGGGATGATCAATCAATCAAATTGGGTCAAACCAAGTCAAAACCTAAGGGTTGACCAAGTCAACTCTCAACCTAAAATGAAATCTAACATAGCCAAATTCCAACATAGGCCAAATTTATTGAAACCATTGATCCAAGTCCACTCATGTCCTATGTTTGAACTTGACCAAGTCAACCTTTGAGCTTAACCTAGCCCATTTGATCAACTTGACCCAAGTTGACCCATTTTGACCTAAAGGGTCAAAATGTGTCAAAACTTGATCTAAGCCAAATTGATCCAAACCAATGGGTCAAGTTCATTCCAAATCACTTGTTGAACTTGACCAAAGCCTAATTCACCAACTAGTCCAACCTAGCCTTTTGACCTTAGACCCAACATGACCTAAAGGGGTCATGTTGAGCCAAAATTGAACTTAACCCAAATTGATTGGAAACAAAGATACCAATCCACTGTATGACTAACTAACCTAAAACTACCATTGACCTACCTCAAATAGGTCAAATGGGTCAAATAGGTCAACTTGACCCATTTGACCTAAATGAAGTCATATGAGCCAAAACCAAATCTAATCCAAATTGAACCAAACCAAAGACACCAAAACATTTCAAATGGTCATATGAACTTGTCCCAACCCTTTGTTTGACCCAATTTGACCTATTGGTCAACTTGACCTAGGTTGACCCATTTTGACCTAAATAGGTCAACATGAACCAAACCCTATCAAATGGATTCCAAATTCAATGAAACTTGGCCAAACCAATTTTCTCAACATACCAAACATACCTAATGTAAAAAAAGAAAAAAGAAAATGACCATTTTATCCCTAGGCCATAGAAAATTTTTTTTGCCTAACCCATGGGTATTTTTGTCATACCCTCTCATAAACACTTGAGGCTTTCCTAAAAGCTCAAGATGACTTAGTGATGAGTGGTGCACCCAACCCAATGGGTTTGGGTCAGCCCAGACCAAACTTGACCATATGGCTTGAAATTCAATTTTCAAAATCCCTCAGCTCAATTTCAAGCACATGGGAAGTTGGCATTCCACTCCTCTGGCCAAATTGACCATGCGTAATGATCTAACAACCAAAATAGCTCACTCCATATGCTTAATTGGATCAAAATGACAAGCATATGCTCGACCATTTGATTTCCATTGGGAGAGATATAATCCCCCTAATTCAATGAAATTTCACTTCACTCACACTCGATTGAGCACTAGAGAGAGTTAGGAACCATCAGAGAGCATCCTTAAGCTTTTTAAGAGGGATTTGAATCTTAGCTTTGTCAATTTTCTTCCTTAGAAAATAAGGGAGCTCATCTCAATTCTCAAGTATTTCCATACTCAAATTCAACGCAATTGCCTTTGCACACTCCCTGAGGGGATCAAGTCAAGTGCACCTAAGAATTCCTTCAAGTTCCCAAAGTAAGGGAGAGTGCAATTGGATCAAAGCCGCAAAGGGGAGCAAGTGGTGTTGGTCCATAGGGAGATCTACTCAACCCCAAGGCTTGAAACTTTCAACAGGGCTTCATCTCCACCAGACGAAGCTACCTCATCGAGCTCGAGCACCGGTGATCACCTTCAGCAAGGTATGTAATTTTTTGACCACTTAGCTTGATAGGTATTGGTCCTTTGTGAAAGAAATGTTCATTGCATGAGAAATCAGTAGTTGGATAGGTTGGTAATTATGCTTAGATGGTGTGGGTTAATTTATGTATGATTTTATGCTAGATCGGGCTCAAATCTCCCCTTGGATCATGGACGGTTCACATTGATCCTCAGGGAAGAACTTGGCTCATCTTAGTCATCCATCCGTGCATTTTAGATGGATGACTGAGATTATTTGGCACATTTTACAAATCCTTTATCTATTTTAAACTACGGGTAAATCCTTAGCCGTCCGATCTTTGATCGGAAGGCTGAGGATATTAGTGTGTGCACCTCTGCCGCCAATTGGGATGTGACATTTAAGTCACACTCAGACAATGCGTAAAGCACTGCCACCAATCGTGATGAGATTAAGAGGAGATTAGTTATTTACATAATTAATTCCTAATTAATCCCTATAACTTTTAAAATTCATAACTCTTCATAGAAAATTCAAAGAAATAAAAGAAAAAAATGTTATGGAAAGATAATTTCATCTAGAATATTTTAAAAATGTTTTCAATAGATTTTGAATTCCCCTTTTCTCTAAATTTAGGTTTCTTTGGGAATCTTAATTAGCTAATTGTCCTTTAATTAGGCCATCAATTGATCTCAAATTCCTAGGGTTCTTTTTAGGTGATGACCTTTGCCTCCCCTAATTTTCATGAGATTTATTGAGGGCTTAGTTGGGGAAATTGCTATTTCATTCCCTAATTAACCCTTTCATGTAATTAAGGGTAATTAAGGTATGATTAGTGGATTTATATTATGATTAAGTTTGATTAAGGTCAGATCTAGTGAGTAGGGGTTTTATGGAATAATTTTGGGGCATTTCCTCTAAGTTATTCCCTAAACTTCCTTTTCTCTCTTAATCCCCTCTTAATTAAGGGTTAACTCATTAATCACCCCCTTAAACAATTTTCAAAAATTCTAAAAAGTTCTAGAACTTAATTAATCTACCTTGGGTAGATGCTTAGCTATTTAATAGCCTAAGTTCAATTAAGAAAATTAAAACCCCTTTCATAAGTGTGAAGTGTTACTTAAGCTAAACCCTTAGCTTAATTTTTTAATTATGAGCCAAATTGCATTAGGCCTTTAATTAGGTGCATTGCAAATTTAAATACCTTGTGGGTTTTATGTCATCTCATTGGCTCATAATTACTTAGTTAATCTTTCTAAGGTGGTGTAGGTAAGGGTTAATTAAGCACTTAATTCCTACCTTAACCTAATCAGTGCTTAAAAATGGATTTAATTATCTAAAAATTTTAAAAAATACAAAACACATGTGGGAATGGGTTAGGAATAGCAAACTCATCTCACCTTTTCAAAATTAAATCAAACTTCAAACTAAACAAAAATCATTTTGAAATTCACTTTGATTTATTCTAAATTTTCTTATTCCTTAAGAATGTCTTTAGGATTTAAGTAAAGTGCATTTGTTCATAGGATTTAATTACTTTGGATCTTTCCCAACATGTTAAGTTATATGCCATATGATTCATGCATTCATAATTTCATATTTCAAATTTTAAAAATAAAAAATTGTTTACTTTATGTCAAATGTGCATGTGTTGGCTAAAGTAAAATATGAGTGGTTATTATCACTACTAAATCAAAAATATTTTCAAAACTTACAAATGGAATATCAAATCTGAAAGTGTGCTATTCATATCCTAATTATAAGCTTGCATGTGATAGATTATAAAGTCATGTTTAGTGTAGCCTTTCTTTCTTTCTTTTGTTAGTATAGTTTTGAATAGGAGTTGGTAAGATGTAGGGTTCATTTGAAAAGAACCAAACACTTACTTAATTTCATACCCTATTCATCCCTATACCATCATCTAAGAAGGATTACCTACACTATCATGAATAAATTTCATAAATAAAACAAATCCATTAAGCAACTTTTGCATATTCCTTTTCTACTTCATTTCTTTTATATACATGTTTGTACTAAAGGAAAGTGGTATATTAGTCTGGACAACCCCGAGGTTTTGAGGCTTTAAGTAGCCCTAAGTAGGTCTTGTACCTTACACCTCTTGTTAACAATGACGTTGTACTCACTTATGCATTTCCTACTTTCATGTATGTATGTGAAATTTTGGATAAGGAAAATCTTTTCTACTTAAGAAAATCATACATGTTTAACTTCTAAATTTTCTTAAATGGATTACTTAGCATGCATCATAAAGTGTGTTAACTACTCTCATTTCTCATGCATTAGTCATAAAAAACCTATTAGCCTGAGTCAAAAATATTTTTACAAAAATGAAACAAATAAAATTTGAAATGCATTAGATTTAGGTCATTTAAAGCACGTCCCTTTACATGATCTAGTCTCTTTAGGGAGTGAGTTTAAGGACTTAGTCTCTTTTTAAATAATAACAGCCTAGCTATCTTTCATAAGCATAAAGACTTGCCTACATCTATTTAAAATCATAGGAGGAGTTAGTTGGTGGCCACCCTCAGGCGGTTGTAAGTCCAAGTTGTCGGGTGGTTTGTCCTCTCTTATGGAGGTAAACCAATTACCCATTGTTGCCTTAGATTTAAGTTGTGCTTCTGGGCCTTGTCGAAGCTCTCTAGATTTAGGTTCTGAAATTGCTTTTTCCCTTTGTGGACCATAAGCATAATTCCTCACCTCTTAGGCATTTCCTTAATCTTGTGTTAAGGAATCTTAAGTCCTAAAATTCTAATGAAAAATAAAACTCAAACAAACTAAATCAATTTCCAAAATATAAGGCCTAATTTTAGGATAGTTTGGGATGCTCGTTAGGTTTCCTAGCATCATAAGAATCTCCTACTCATCTTTCATTTGGGCTTCAATAATAACTCCCTCTTTTGATCTATCCCATTTGATCTTCAAACACAAACCAATCGATTGATAGTCCTTCCCTATTGAAATCTTCAGATACAACGATCATTTACCTTAATCGAGAGTTTTTCTAAGGGATCCCGTCCCTTTGGATGTAATTAACTATGAGGGCTTGCCCCTGTAGGGAACTTAATGAACCCGATTTAAAATAAACCCTACTTTACTTTTCCATGTAAAGTAGGGAAAGAATCTCTGGTACATATGCAGACCCATAGTTCTTAGGAGTCCTTATTCAGGTGATGGGTTCCATTAAAGGGTAGTGACTTCTATCTTTCAAGATAGTACACTATACCTTGATAATGCACCCGATCACCTTCATAAGTACATCTATGGATTTGTGTAACATCTTACCAAGATGAATTTCTATAAGGTCTCCTCTTTCTTTTCTCCACAGATTTGAAAGGTGACTCCCTATTAGAGATTTATTCACTACAAACCCATTTATCTTCTCATTTATATTCACATATATAAGTGAAATATAAATTTAAACAACCAAAACCAAATCCAAAAATCAAACTCAAATTTATTCAAAATTCAACCTAAGCCTTTCAAGTCAATGCTTAGCCAAAATGAAACCCAACATAGCCAAAATCCACCATAGGCCAAATTAAATGAAACCATTGATCTAAGTTAATTCATGATCAATGTTTGAACTTGATCAAGTCAGCATTTGAGCCTAACCTAACCCAATTCGCCACTTGAGTCAAGTTGACCCAACTTGACCTAAAAAGTCAAAATATGTCAAAACTTGATTTAAGCCAAATTGATTGAAACCAATGGGTCAAGTTCATTCTAAAATGATTATTGAACTTGACCAAAGCCTCAATTGGCCAACTAGACCCAACCTAGCCCAATTGACCTTGATCCCAACTTGACCTAAAGGGTCATTTGAGCCAAACTCAAATATAAACCAAATTGATTGGAAACAAAGATACCATTCCATTTCATATGACCAACCAAACATAAACTAACCCATAACCTAACCCAAATAGGTCAAATGGGTCAAATAGGCCAGCTTGACCTAAATGAAATTAAATGAACCAAAACTAAATCTAAACCAAATTGAATCAAACAAAAAATGCCAAAACACTTCAAATGGTTATATGAACTTGACCCAACCCTTGGTTTGACCCAATTTGACCAATTGGTCAACTTGATTGAAGTTGACCCATTTTGACGTAAATGGGTCAACATGAGCTAAACCATATCAAATGAATTCCAAATTCAATGAAACCTGGCCTAACACATTTTTCAAACATATCAAACATATCCAAACTAAAATCAAGGTCAAATGACCATTTTACCCATAGGCCATAGGGTAACCAAAAATCAAAACCACTTATAATTTGGTCAATTCCTTTTCATGGACACTTGACATCCTCTTAGTGGATCAAATGTTCACTAATGGACCTAGTACACATGACCTAATGGGTTTGGATCAACCAAACCCAACCCAAACCCAAAATCGACCACATCCTTTAAAATTGAGCACATGGAATCCCTCCTCCACTTAATTAAATCACATGGTCACCTCACCGACACCTTCTCTGGCCAAAATCGAATTCAAGAAAACTTCATAAATTCATATCTAAGCCTAGAAAAATAAAAATAATATGAAATAAATTGCATTGGATAGATAATTGAACATAAAATATTCTAAAATTAATTTCAATGGATTTTAAATAGTACTTTTCTTTAGATTTGGGTTTTATTAGGGAAGTTATTTGTTAATTACCCTCTAATTACATTATTAATTAATCCTAAACTTCTTGTGCATAATGAGTGGGATGACTACTGCTTCCTGTAATTTTCTTGGGATTTATTGGAGACTTAATTAGAGGAATTGCTAGTTAATTCCTTAATCACTTGCTTAATATAATTTAGCTTAATTAAGGGTATAATTAATGGTTTAACCCTCTGATTGAGTCAATTAAGTTTTTATTAAGTGAATATGAGGTTTAGGGAATGATTTTGGGATCCTTTCTTTAAGATATTCCTTAAACCCCTTTTCTTCCTTAATCCAACCTTAATTAAGGGTTAATTCACTAATTACCCCCATAATTAATTTCATAAAATTTTAAAACTTTCAAAAATCAATTAATCTATCTTGGATAGATGCTTAGGTGTTCAAGAGCCTAAATACCATTTAGAAAATAAAAACCCAACTCATATGTGTGAGGAGGGTTATGAAAGTACTTAAGCTTAAACCCCTTATTTTAATTAATCATTAATTATGAGCCAAATTACAGCAGGCCTTTTTCTTTCTAGGTGCATTGCAAATTTAAATTCCTTGTGAGATTTTATGTCATCTCATTAGCTCATGATTATTTGATTAACTATGCTAAGGTGTTGTAGGTAAGGGGTAATTAACACACTTAATTCACACCTTAACCTAAATAAAATATAAAAATCACCAAATGATTCTAAAAATTAAAATAAAACAATAAACATATGTGGAAATGGGTTAAGAACAACAAGCTCACCTCACATTTCACAAATTGAATCAACGTCAATCAAACCTTCCTTAAAAACAACTTGATTTGCTTTAAGCTTTCTTATTTCATAAGATTGTCTTTAGGAATTAATTATGGTGAATGTGTTTACATGGTTTCATCAATTTAGTTCTTTCCTAACATGCTAAATGTGCATGTCATATGAATTTCATGCATTCATGCTTTTCAAAAATCAAATTAAAAATGAATGTTTTCTTTATGTCAAATTGCATGTTTTGGCTAAAGTAGAAATATGAATGGCTATTATCACTACTAAATCCAAAACTATTTTCAAATTATATAAATCAAATACCTAAAACTAAAGGTGTGCTACTTATAATTATTTATAGGCTTGCATGTGGATATTATTATGAAGGTGTGCATAGTGTGATTTTCCTTCTCCGTTCTTTTAGCATAATTTTGAATAGGAATTGATAAAGTGTATAATTCATTTGAAAAGAACACAACACTTGCCTAACCCCATTAATATTCATTCCTATTCTATTACTTAAGAAGGACATCCATACTTGCGCATATAAATGCATAAATAAAATAAACAAATAAATACAAACTTTTTGCATCTTTCTTTTTTTCCATTCATTTCTTTTGTACATGTGTTTGTATTTAAGGAAAGTGGTATATTAATTTGGAAAACCCTAGGGTTGTGAGGCTTTAAGTATCCCAAAGTAGGACTTGTACCTTACACTCCTGGTGCTAACAATGGCACTATACTCATTTATGCCTTTCATACATTCATATGTGCATGTGAATAATGGATAAAAGAAACCCTTCTTTTCTACTTAATGAAAATCATGCATCATAAAGCATTCTAATTTTCTTAAGTAACATTTCTTTGCATTCATCATAAAGTGTGCTAAACATTCCCACTTGTATGTATAGATATGCTTAGGATGCATCCATATGCATGTTATACATGTTGGGAAAGAAATGAAGTGATGTGTGTTTTGTGATTTTATTTCACTTTACTTAATCTTAAAATGCCTTTATTTTTGGATAGGTTTGTTTAGAGTTGATCTAAACTTAGGATTAATTAAAATACATAATAAGACATTCATTAAATAAAACTAAACATGAATCTACTTTAGAAATTACTTAGGGTAGGGAAGGAAAGAGAAGTTCTCTTCTCTTTTCCCTCTCTTTACAACTTAGTAATTAATTATAGGATTCACTTAAACCAAATCAAAATGCAAAAATAAAATCAATCCTAAATCAATTAAACACTTAAATGAAACAAACCATCTAAGTTGAACCTCTTCACACTTAGAAAATCTAAACCTTAAAGCCATAGCTAAGCACACCACACAAATCTTTTAAAGTGCACACATTAGACTAAGTCACCACTTGTAGCTTTAGGTTAGGGCGGTGCATGGTTTGATATTTTCTTTTATTTTATGATGATTTGTTTTAGTCTAGATGTTAGGTTGTATGTGGGTAGAATGAATGGTAGGATGATTTAGTCTAATCATTATTTTTCTGAGATTATGATTAGGGGACTTATAATAAAATATAAATGCTTTTCTGCGGTGCTTATACCCTAAGCATAATTCAATAGGCCAAGTGGACTTGGTTACCCATGTGTGAGGTGCTAAGTCCAATATACATGCCTGGGATTTATATGGTTTGTTTACCTAATCTCTGTTTTGCTGGTGTTAGTTAGATTTACTTTTCTTTTCATCTAATTTTTGCAAATTACAATTTTGAAATGATTGTTATGGGGGATTATGATGAGCATTGGTCATAAGATCTTATCTTATGCACCATGTGAAGCCTTTGGAGAAACCACATTCCAACCATCCAAAAGAAGGAACCAAAAGAAGAAGAAGAAAGAAGAAAGAAGAAAGAAGAAAGAAGAAAGAAGAAATAAGAAAAGAAGAGTGAAGAACCCATAACATGAATTCCTTTTTGTAATTCATTTGTAATTTGGGTTGTATAAGGGTAGAGCTTGGCTACCCAATTTGTTTTTGGGTTTGTGTGGTGGTTCCCGACCATGCTTGGCCTTTTATTCTTTTGTGCAAGCTTTATAAAATGTGTGATATTTGTTTAGCTTGTGCATTAAGATGGCATATTTTTCTAGTTTCTTCCTTACTTGATGTATGGACTGGATGATGATTAAACTCTTTGAAAAAAATAAATCTTCTACCAAATTAATCAACTCAAAATTAAAAATAAATAACTCATAACCTCACTTAAAGCCTAAGTTAAAAATCAAGATAAAAGAATTAGTAACCCCTTAGCTAGATGAGTACTTTTCTCTCTAACATCATGCACAAATACATATTATTTTCACTCTTGATTCGAGGGCTTCCACCTTTGCCAGAGAACTTGGCTTGACCTGTGAGAGCTATGGTGGAAACACTCCTCCCTTCTCACCTTGATTTGGCCCATAATCTTATTTTCATGCATTAGGCATATGAATCCTATAAGCTAAGTCAAATGGTTGTCCAAAATAAAAAATAAAATGTAATATGATTTGCATTAAATTTAGGTCATTTATCATGTCCTTACATGATCTAGTCTCTTAGAGAGTGAGTTTAAGAACTTAGTCTCTTTTTAGATAAATAACAACCTTGCTATCTTGCATAAAGCATAAGACTTGCCTACATGAATTTAAAATCATAGGAGGAGTTATTGGCGGCTATCCGCAAGCGGTTGCAAGTCCAAGCAGTCGGGTGGTTTGTCCTCCCTTATAGAGGCAAACCAAATACTCACTGCTTTTTTCCTTAGATTTAGGTTGTGCTTTTGGCCCTCGTCAAAGCTCCCTAGATTTAGGTTCAGAGGTTGCTTCTCCCCTTTGTAGGCTCTAAGCATTAATCCTCACCTCTTAGGCATTTCCACACTCTTGTGTTATGAAATCTTAAGCCCTAAAATTCTAATAAAATGTCAATTCAAATAAATAAATCAATTTCAAAAACATAAAGCCCAACCATAGGATAGTTTGAGATGCTTGCTACGTTTCTTAGCATCGTGAGAATATTTTACTTGTCTTCGTTTGGCATCGATAATAACTCTCTCTCTTTTCGATCAATCCCATTTGATCTTCTAAAATAAACTAATTGATTGATAGTCCTACCTATTGAAATCTTTGGAGACAATGATAATTTACCTTAATCGAGAGTATTCCTAAGGGATCTCATTCCTTAAAATGTAATTAACTATAGGGGATTGCCTCAATAGTTCCCTTAGCAAACTCCCAATGTGGGGAGGCAACTTAGATAGGAGAGGGCTAAGAAGCCCATATAACTATTCACATTACAAGCAGAGAGATGCAAGTTCAGTCGGTAGTCAACGGCTTCTATACTCATTGATTTTCTTGATCAGCATGCTACCCGCATCGATCATATAGACAACATTTACTTACAGAGACAACTCATCATAGAAGAGCAGCTCCTACCCCAAGAGAGTTGGTGGTGTCTCCACCACACTACTCTACCCCTCGTCCACTGTCTCCTATTCATTTTCTGGCATCTCTTATTCCCCTGAAGTCCATGAAGGCCACATCTAAGGAGAAGAGACCCCCAGGTGATCTGGCTATGACCAAGGGATCCCATTCCATCCACACACACCACCTACTTGGCGAGGCTCTTCTTACGCTAGTCGGTGAGGAAGGAATGGCAACCCCGAAGCATCGTGGTCATCCCATCACCACCACCATCAGTATAACAGATGGAGGTTGCAATTGCAGATGATTGTTTGGTTGCACCCATGATGATAGATCCTCCTAACAGTGTCACCCCGTACATAGTCAGTGACAGTGAGGAGTATATCTTTTCCAAGTGAGTATAGCCCTCACAGGGTTAACTCACCAGTAGCAGGGGAGGTTTGGTGCCTCTCAGTACATGATGTTGATCCCATCACCGATCACACAAAGTCATTCATGCCAGTTCTGATAGATCATTCTCTGGATGATATAGTAGCTCATTATCTCATAGAGAAGAAAGAGATTCTAGGATATGATTAGTCTAATGAAGAGAATATCAGTTTTGATCCCAACGAAGATGATTTATTGGGAGACTCAATAGGGGTTTGCTTGGTAGATACCTAGGGTTCTCTCCTAAAGGCGACAACTATGGAAGGTCTTTGAGGTCAAGCGGGAAGACACCTACTCAACAACACATCTAGCATAAATAAAGTAGAAGGACAAGAAGATAGATAGGATGGAGAAGAGCTCGAGGATCTGTTAGCAGCTTTCTTAGCATTACAGAGTTAGACATCGACAGTTCATCCTACCATAGCTGAGACCAATCAGCTAGAGTTGGTGCATATTTTGGACCCAGCCAAGACCTTACCTCCCATAGAGCAAGGTAGCACTAGCATGTATAGGAAGGTAGTAGATAGTACCTCCATACAAGGAAAAGACATCAAGTCCATGGCTGAGCAGTAGGTGAAGGAAGCGTTGGCTCAAGCCCTAGGAGGATCATCTGTTTCAAAGGGTAGACCCTACCTGGAGGAATTTGATGCAATCCAATATCCTAAGGGTTTCGTGTCACCTTCCTTCCCGATGGTAGTGGGAACCTGAGGTAGTACATCATGCATTTCAGAGCTAGTTGTTACAATGATGGTGGTAGTGATGCTTTACTCTTTTATCAATTCATCAGTAGCTTAGTGGGTATAGCATTTGATTTGTCGAACTTCCCAATAGTTAAAGACATTTCTTGAGTTGGAGCAACTCTTCATCAAGAGGTTTCTTTGGAGCTCGACAAAGGGTCACTGTGGGCAATCTCGTTGTAGCACAACAATACACAGGTGAGTCCCTTGATGAATATATTTTCATATGGTGTAACCTGAGTATAAAATGTGAGCTGCAACTATCTGAACAACATGCCATTAAGATTCTTTTAAAGAATATCCATGGCCTGGTCGCCTTCATGCTTAAGGGCTTCACCATTAAAACTCTTGAGAAGTTAATCAATAAGGACAAGGAGATAAATAATGGCCTTTTCAAGATCAGTTGCTCAAGCCAAAGCCAGGGTATATGAGAAAAGCCGAATAGTGACAACTAGACAGGGGAAGAAACCAACTAGAGATTAGTCAGAGACACGACTCCAGCCTCCTGCTCCTCTACCACCTCTTACTAGCCACCACACCACAGCCTCTCCATGGCTTCACCACCTCCTCCTACCATCATCAACAAGAATACATGTATCCAATCCCAGCTATGGTCCACTTTTGGATAAACTTAATGCCTTTTTTCATTTAAGAATAATCTGAAGATCTTTAAGAATCTAAAGAACTTGATTTTCTTCCTGAGGAAGTGAGAGTCATGATCCCAACTTTTCCCACCATCTATGAGGTCATTTTGGTGGATTTCTTCAATCATATCTCATCCCATAGGAAGGCCCATGTGTGTAGAATCCATTATCCTATCACAGATCACCAAGTCAACCTCCATAGGCAAGGTTCTACCTCCTAGGGCAGCACCTCAAGATAGAGGGAAACAAGTCATTGGTGTAGAGGATCAAGAAGGCCCTCCATAGGATGCCCCACCTTTGGATATGCTTATGGAGGATCAACCCAAGGTGGACTACAATGTCCTCTCACATCTAAGAAATTTTCCATCTAAGCTAAGCATATTTGATGCCCTTGCCTTATCCAAAGAGATGAGGTCACTAATCAAGGCTCTCCTTGATCCTGAAATATGCTTAGCTCAGTTGACTGCTATTGCTGATGAGGCACATTATTCTAGAGAAGCTCAGAGGGTGACTTTCACAGATGAAGACCTAACATTATGACTCTAAAGACCATTTCCTATTTGAGGATCGACATCTCCACACTCTGAGGAGACCAAATGATGTTGAGAGGATTCAATGAACAAAGTGGCTTTAGGTTCCATAGTGTTACCTTTAGAGATAGGTGTCTAGAAGACTAACACCAAGTTTTACATCATTGATTCAAATACTTCATTCACTGCTTTGGTCGGTAGGCCTTGGATACATCAAAACAAGATGATTCCATCCTCCATCAGTGCATCAAGTTCAGAAAGGATGAGATTGAGTACTATGTCAAAGGTGATGAAAGCCATTTTCAGTTAGAGAGGTTGAGATTTATGAGGATGCGACCTACTATCTTTGTCAAAACACCTTTCTCATGAACTTGGACAAAATTCAAATGCAAATGCAAAAGAAAAAGAAAATAAAGTAAAAGAAAAAGTAAAAGAAAAGAAAAGAAAAAAAATGAAAATCCAAGTGAACAAGAAAGGGGAATTGAAGAAGAAAGATATCACATTCCACCCATAGTTCATTCCATCATATGGATACATGGGTAGGATGGCTCAACCTCCATGAGGCAGAGGCAGAGGCAAATAGGGTAGAGGTGGAAGTCCCCCTAGTTGGCCATCAGCCAATAGAGGTTATGTTCATGTTCATAAGAGTACCCTACTATTCACATAGACTTGGAATCCAACTCAAAGAATGAGTCTAATGTGATTATTATACCAGCCAACCCCTCTCAGCAGGTTCCATTGGAGGTGACTTGATCCAGATAGATGAAGACCAGCCTCCGACAAAGCAAAGTATTCAATCAAATGCATGTAAAACTATCGATGGGGAACCTTAGCTCTAACCTCACTTTCATCTCAAAAGTTGAAGGTTTAGTAGTTAAGAAGCCCCCTAAGTCTTCCATGGATGCAAAGTGAAGAGATTCTTTTTGGTTCATCATCCTCAAGTCCCAAGTTGATGTAGAACTTGAGGAGGATTCATTTAAAGAATTAATGGAATTACCATTTGACTTTTACTCTCCTTGTGTTCATAATCTTAAAAGGTTTTGTGCCTCATACATGGTCCGCACGTCGTATATTTTGAAAAGCTATGGAACAACACAGAAGGAGCACAATCAAGATCGACTAGGATTCTAAAGTGAATCAATGATGAGGATTACTGCTTAGGTATTACCAACCATTTGGAGTCTGATAGATTATTTTCACACAACACTAACTCTTATGAGGATGTGCGTTTAGAAACCTGAGATAATCTAGATGATCTCCAAATCAAAGATGCATTGCTAGAATTTGAAGAGGAGATTCATTCAACAATTGACAAGCTTAAAGAAATCAACTTCGGGATAGAAGAAAATCCACGCTAGACATACATCGTTCATTTGAATGAAGAAGAAACTACCAATGACTTAGTTAGCTATTGATGAGTTTAAGGACTGCGCATGGAGTTATGAAGAGATGCTGATTATCTCACATAGCCCATAACTAGCAATAGATCCTAGCGCTAACCCTATCAAGCAAGCTCCTAGATGCATGTGATTATAAATCGAACAACAGTTCATTTCCGAAGTCAAAAAACTGATCGATGCTGGTTTTATTAGGGAAGAAAAATAACCTACTTGGTTTGCTAGTGTTGTACCAATTAAGAAGAAGAATGGCCAAATTCCCATATGCATCAATTTCAAGGACTTAAATAAGGCATGCCCTAAGGAAGAGTCTCCTCTTTCTATACCAGAATTAATGGTGGACATTGCCTCATCTCATGCAGTGTTCTCTTTCATGGATGGGTCATCTGGCTACAACCAAATTATGATGTCTCCTGAAGATGAATGAAACACTAGTTTTTGAACCCCGATCGAAATCTTCTCTTATAGGGTCATGCCTTTCGGCCTTAAAAATGCTGGTGCTACATACCAATGGGCCATGACTCAGATCTTCAATGAACTCATCCATCATCGTTGAGTGCTACTGATGATCTAGTAGTCAAGAAAGAAAAAGGTAAGACCACCTCTTTGACTTGAGAGTAGTTTTCAAACATTAAGATAATATAACCTCAAAATGAATCCCCAATTGAGTAGCTTCGGAAGTTCCTTGGTTTGTTGTTCAACAGGGAATAAAAATAGTTCTAAAAAAGTTCAAAGCTATCATAGAAATGCCACCTCGTAAGAGTTTAACTCAACTCAGATCTTTATAAGGATGGTTGGCGTATCTAAGATGCTTTATCTCTAACCTATCGGGGAGATGCAAACCATTTTTAACCCTTAAAAAAAGGATGCCAAATTCAAGTGGGATGATAAGTGCCAGCATGTCTTTGAAGATATCAAGTAGTATTTGGTGAAGCTGCCACTTCTGGCATCCCCTATCTCGAGCAGGCCACTCATCCTCTACATAGTTGCATTCAATGACTCTCTCGATGCTTTATTGGCCCAATCCAATGACGAAGGGAAGGAGAGTGCTCTCTACTACCTCAACCATCATTTGATCCCTGTTAAAGCAAACCACCCACCTATCGAGAAACATTTCTTAGCTTTGATCTTTGCTCCCCAAAATCTACAACACTATATGCTTTCTCATAAGGTGAACTTGATCTCCAAAATCAATCCACTATAATATCTCATGACATGGTCGATGCTAGCCAAATGATTGGCATGCTAGTCCATGATACCTTCACAGTTTGATATGACATTCATTCCCCTCACGAGGTAGAAGGACAAACACTGATAGATTTCTTAGCATCACACCCACTTCCTGCTGATTCTCCGCTTAGTGATGATCTCCTTGATGAACAAATCATGAACTTAAGGGAGGTTGAAATCCACTGATGGGAGATGTATTTTGATGGTGCAGCTTCTTTTCATAAAAGAGAAACACCACGATTAACTCTCCCAAGAAAGGCAGGGGTTGGAATAGTTCACTTAACTCCATACCACGATGTGATGAGATTCCCAAACTATCTTTCCAACCCCTGCAGCAACAACAAAGCTGAGTATGAGGCTTTGATTATTAGTCTGGAGTTAGCTATCATAGTTAGTGTCAAGAGCATCAACATCTTTGAGGATTATCAGTTGGTCATCAATCAGATTGTCGGGTCCTACAAGATTCTCAAACCCAAGCTTCATCATTACCATGAGTATACCATGAAGTTGTTGGCCCAAATCCCCGAAGTCACCATCTACAAGGTTCCCCAAATAGAGAATGCAGTAGTAGATGCTTTGGCCAAACTTGCCAAAGAATTGGCATGTCCGGAAGATGAGTCCACTTTAATAAGGGTCTAAAATGGAAATTTATCCCTATAAAGGACAAGGAGTTGGATTGAGGCAACATTCATAGACTATTTGAACACCAAAACTACCTCAAGAAAAGTCATAAGCCCATCGATGAAATAGAGAGCTCTGTTATGCTCTTGTTGATGGCACCTGTCGACTTTTGACCAAATGTGGTTATTTTGCTTAAATAAACATGAAGCTCATGGCATTATAATCTAGGTGCATTCAAGTTTATGCGAGCATCAATCGATGAACCAAGATCAAGACTAGATATTACGGCCTTCGATGATTACAATTGCATGGATGTAGCTAGAGATGCCATCGTGTGTGCATGGTCCTCCACCAACCACCCAACATTCTACACCCTACCTTGGCTTCATGGCCATTTGAGTGTTGGGGTATTAACATTGTGGGTCCGATCGATCCTCCTTCTTCCAAGGGCAATCGATTCATCTTAGTTGCCACCGACTACTTTTCCAAGTAAGCAATCCCACTCAGAGGTCATCTCAACATGTGCTCAATTTTTTTAGAACCATATATATATATATGTGAGGTGTCTCATGAATTATATCATATAATGGTACTGCATTCAGAAGCACCAAGATCAACAGCTTCACCAGGAGAAATAGTATAGATTGTAGATACTCCACCATCTACTACCCTAGAGAAAATAGCTTAGCAGAAGCATTCAACAAAACTCTTATCTAGATACTAAAGAAGACATTGGATGACAACAAGCGACAGTGGAATGAGAAGTTGGTTCAAGCCTTGTGGGCCTACCACACTACATACCGAACTCCAACTCAATCTACCCAATTTTCCTTAGTGTATGGGTCCGAAGCCGTTCTACCTTTAGAAGTCAACTCCCTTCACTGAGGATAACATTGTAGAAAAAGATCATTATAGAGCAGAATGAAAAGTTACTAAGAAGAGCTCAAGGTTTGGAGGAGAGTCACCATGGTGCCAAACCTCATACAAGGCCAAAATGATTCAAGCTTACAATAAGTGGTCCACTAAGTCTTTCCAAGTAGGAGAGTGTTAGTCAAGGAGACCAAATTGCCTCAAGAGAAGAGGCAAGTTTGAACCCACTTGGGAAGGCCCCTATGTCATAAGAGAAGGCCTACCAAGGAGGATCATCACTTTATTGATTATAAAATGGAACACCCGATGCTAATTAATGGGCTCTATTTGAAGAAATATTCCCCATAAATAATTCATGTTTAGAAATAATTATCAACAAAAGAATAAAAATCTGATTCCATTTCATCAAAATCTTCTCTTCTTCCGAAGCATTGTTTCTTGTCTTGAATATGACATGCTTAGGTAGTGTAAGAGTCCCCGTGGCATCCTATCCTCTTTCACAACACAAAACACAATCAAATACAATTTCAAATGCTATTAGAATAGGAGAGAACCAAGAGGCATCCTATTTTGATTAGAACTGGTGTGAGAAACCCAAGCATCCTTTCTTGGTGAATTCTGCCATCCATGGCACCATTTCATCAAATTCTCAGTGTTTTAGGTAGGTGTAAGAGTCCCCTAGAGGCATCCTATTCCTTTAACACATGCACAAAAATAAACACAAATCTTTTGTCAAAGGCTATTTTGATGTGGGAGCAAGCCCTTTGTGGCACTCACTCATTAGTTGCTCTTGGAAGGGTTTGCATGCTACCTCGCTAGTATGTCATCCCAATGGTCATTTGTTGGAGGATGTGACTCCCTGAGCTTTCTTCCTAACTTGATCATTGCAAACCAATGAGTGCCTCGCTAGTTTAGTAGGCTTCACTACCTAGTCAGTAAGCTACCTCATGTTGACTTTGTTTAAGAAAATGTGAGTCCCCATTCTTTCATCTTGAACTAACCATCATGCACTAATTAGGTTGAGTTTAATTGAGGTTTAGGGTAAGTCCCCCAGAGGCTCCTTTCCTCTTGACTACATTTGAGTTGATATAAGTCCCCAGTGGCTTCACCAGTCACCTAGGTCGGATGGCACCCATCGTCAAGACGCATTATCCCGATTAGTTATAATGGGAGGATGTGAGTCCCAGCTTTCTTCAAGCTAATATTACAAATTGCACCTTAGGTTGGTTGATGTTCACTATACACTCACCTGAGTATACCACTCTTGGGATATGAGTCCCCATGCTTTGAGTTGTACACGAATACTTATGATATATGACTAGCCATGTCATTCTCTGGGTGTTGATTAAGCCATCAAGACCCTTCCCCATCATATTTATTTGGATCATCCTTTACCCCATTTAGATGCTACGGTTACTCTTGGATTGGACAGTCCCCCTTTCCTAGTAGCCACTCCTATGGTTGGAGAATTTGTTTAGTGAATGCACAGATTTTCCCTTAGTTTAGTAAATTTGAGATAGGTTTAGGCTGCTATAAGGTTCTTCTCAGTTTGATCTCTCACAAACCAAAAGGGTCCATGTTAAAACAAACTGAACAAAACAAAAAATTAATTCGCTTATGGATTAGAAATTCAAGCCCCCAAAGGGTCCCATTTTTCCAAGCAGACATCCTATCTTTAGGGCAATGTCAACAAAACTCCCTATAGGAATTGCCTACTACTTGAGTTGAGATAAGTCCCCAGGTCGGTACTCACTTTGTAATCACCCTTAGGTCATGTTGAATCTATTTTTCCACAAGCAAGTTACCCTGACAGCCATTTTGCTTTGAAAGATGTAAGACTTTGACACATTCTTTTTAGCATGGTTGTCTACCTGCATCTGGTTCAATTTATTCCAAAGCAATGATCTCCCAGTCTTTTGTAGTGGAAGATGAGTCCCAAGCTTTCTCTAATTGATCATTGCAAACGAAAGGCACCTTTGGTTGGATAGCTTTCCCATAATTTTCTTTGTTGAAGATAGGTCTAGGCTAATATAAGCTCCTTCTTAGTATGATCCATCACAAACCAATGGAAACCATCAAAATAAATAAATTAAAAATGAAATCTATCTTTGACTATCTTTGAGTTGATCTAAGTCCCCCAACGGGATTCACTCAATAGTCATCCTAGGTCTAGTTCAATTTGTTTCCTTGCCAACCGATCACCCTAGTGGTTACTTATTTTGGAAGATGTGAGTCCCCGGGCTTTCTTCCTAACTTGACCATTACACACTGAAAGGCACCTTCTCTAGTCGGATAGTCCTACCTTGTGGTTGGTAGACTACTCCCTTTGATTAAATCTAGATCTAGGATGACCTGGTCCATCCCTGGGATCATCATAATCAAAATAAATTAAAATGAAATCTATCTTGACTATCTTTGAGTTGAAGTCCACATTCACTCAAGTCATCCCGGTCGTGGACATGTTACCTTGCAATCAAAGATTCAGTGAGATGTAAGTCAGCTTTTTAAATTGATCATTGTAAATGAAAGGCATTCTTTGGTTGATAGCTTGGACTATTGGATTGGTAAATCATTGATCAAGGCCACCATGGTCCCAACTCAGTGCAATCCATCGTGAACCAATTGGATTCATAATCAAAATAATCTAAAAAATGAAATTAATCTTGACTATCTTTGAGCTGATTTAAGCCTCCCAGTGGACTTCACTCAATAGTCAATCCTAGGTCGTTGATCCATTCCATCAATAGATCACCCCAAAGAAACTCCCTACTTTGGAGGATGTAAGTCTACTATGCTTTCAGTACAAGCACAAAGATATTTCATTTTGTTGGATAGCCCTACTTTGACTACCCTTTTGGATTGGTAAATCTGTAGTGGATCAAGGCCATCATGGCCCCTACTCAGTACAACTCATCGCAAACCAACAGGACCAACCTCAAAAGATAAAAATCTAAAATAAACCCAATGAAACAAATAAAATAATCAAACAATCCAGATCAAATATTTTGCTTCTCCTCAGTGAGATGCAAATCCTTCTAGCTCCCCAATGGATCTAGAATTCTAATCTCTCAGTGGATTTCACAACCTTTCTTCCCTTGTGGATGACTTGAATTTGCCTCCCCAGTGGAGAGTTTACTTCCCTATCCTTGGTGGAGTCAAAGCAAACACAACTAAATAAACAAAAAATTGAAACAAATTTAACCCTATTCCCTAGCAGAACTTAATTAAACAAATCAAATTTCTCACCAATGAGACTCAAATCAAATCAAACTTCTCATCCCTCAGCGGAAGACTTGAACCTACTTCCCTAGTGGAAGGTTCACCTACTCTATCCCTAGTGGATTCCCCCTTCCACTCTTATGTCCTTGACATGAGTAGAGTCACATTGCATTAAGCTCTATATTCCTTCTACACCTTGAGTTAGGAGTAGATCATCTCTATTAGTGGTTGTGATCATTGGTTGTTGATCATTTTGGTCAACACCAATACGTGCGGTGTTCCTTGCTAGTCACACCACACCTATTGTGCCTTTGTTGACCTCATTTTTAGAATGAGCTCTCAACCCCTCCATCTTAGGCATAAGATTTCTCTTAGACTTTAAGAGTTCCTTAGTCTTTAGATACATCTAGTGATTAGGTGGACACTCAACCTAGCCCTAGAGACTTAGAAGAGTTATCCATAGAATAGGTTATTCCTTAGGGGTGCTAAGAAATTTGCCTACCCTATAGCTTGAACCAAATCCTCACTTCCTTCTTTCAAGTCAACTCCAAACTCATATCAACTTCAACTCTCAATCAAACCTTGAATCAATTCAATGATTTTCTCAAATCATAAATCAATTCCACATGATTGAAATCCATGATTGGAACCATGATAAAACCCAAAATCAAATCCAATGTCTATAATAAAATTTCAAATCTTTCCAAAGTCATTTGATCCCCTCTTATGGACTTAGCCCAAATCAACTTAAAATCACTTCAAATTCATGAAATTTTCTCATAACCCATTTATATTCTCATTTATATTCACATATATAAATGAAATATAAATTCAAACAACCAAAACCAAATCCAAAAATCAAATTCAAATCTATTCAAAATTCAACCTAAGCCTTTCAAGTCAACACTTAACCAAAATGAAACCCAACATAGCCAAAATCCGCCATAGGCCAAATTGATTGAAACCATTGATCTAAGTTCATTCATGATCAATGTTTGAACTTGACCAAGTCAACATTTGAGCCTAACCTAACCTAATTGGCCACTTTACCCAAGTTGACCCAACTTGACCTAAAATGTCAAAATGTGTCAAAACTTGATATAAGCCAAATTGATTGAAACCAATGGTCAAGTTCATTCCAAAATGATTGTTGAACTTGACCAAAGCCTCAATTGACCAACTAGACCCAACCTAGCCTAATTGACCTTGATCCCAACTTGACCTAAAGGTTCATTTTGAGCAAACTCAAATATAAACTAAATTGATTGGAAACAAAGATACCAATCCATTTTATATGACCAACCAAACATAAACCAACCCATGACCTAACCCAAATAGGTCAAATGGGTCAAATTGGTCAACTTGACCCATTTGACCTAAATGAAATTAAATGAACCAAAACTAAATCTAAACCAAATTGAACCAACCAAAAATGCCAAAACACTTCAAATGGTCATATGAACTTGACCCAACCCTTGGTTTGACAATTTGACCATTTGACCCATTTTTGACCTAAATGGGTCAACATGAGCCATATCAAATGAATTCCAAATTCAATGAAACTTTCCTAACTCATTTTTCAAATATATCAAACATATCCAAACTAAATCAAGGTCAAATGACTATTTTACCCCTAGCCATAGGGTAGCCTAAAATCAAAACCACTTGAATTTGGTCAAATCCTTTTCATGGACACTTGGCATCCTCTTAGTGGATCAAATGGTCACTAATGGACCTTACATGACCCAATGGTTTAGGCCACCAAACCCAACAAACCCAAAGACCACATCCTTTGAAATTGAGCACATGGAATCCTCCTCCACTCAATTAAATCACATGGTCACCCTCACCCACTCCTCGCCAAAATCAAATTCAAGGATACCTCTAACATTTAACAAACCCATTGCATAAGCTCTTGGATCAAAATGGTATCTCCTTGGGTCCCGATCCTTCAAGGGGAGAGATATCTACTTCCATTCAATCTTCACAACCTCATACTCGATTGAGCTAAGGAAGCCAGAGGAGCCATTCCCAAGTGATCCTAAGCTCTCTCAAGTGAGTTTGAAATCCTATTTTCTCAATTTTCATAGTTTGAAAATAGGGTAGCTCCACTCAAAATAAAACTTAGCTACACTCAATATCAATCAAATTCCATTTGCAAGATCCATCAGTGAGCTCAATCAAACTCACCTAAGCTCTTCCCAAGTTCCAAGGCAAGGGATGTGCTAGCTTGATCAAAGTTGCAAGGAGTTCAAGGTGGAGTTGGCCTCTAGGAGCATCCACCCAATCTCAAGACCTCAAACTCTCAACAAAGCTTCATCTCTACCAAATGAAGCTTCTCCAAGGGAATCGAGTGCCCATGATCACCACCAGTGAGGTTAGCCATTAAATTGAGCTTAATTTCAATGTGGTCTGGTCCTTTGTGAAGTAAAGTATCACCCCATGAGATTCTTGCTGTTAGATGTGTTTGCCTTTATGCTTAGATGGTGTGGGTTGAGTTTCAATCCAGAGCTCAATCAAGCTTGGATCTTCTCCTAGAAGATGGACTGTCCATTCCTCAGAGAAGAATGGGAAGGATCATAGGCCATCCATCCACATTTTGGATGGACGATGCGATTAAGATGTAGATCTCACATTTCAACCCTTAGATCCATTTTAACCTCACCGCATCCTTGATTAACGGATGAGGAGAAAGTGTAGCATCATCGCGCATCATCGATGTGACAACTTTCATATTGAATCCATGTACATGGAAAGCGCATGCGCGCCACCACATGGAGGATTAAACATTTAATTAGGCTTATTAAATCCATAATTAATAATGGAAACTTCCTAAATTCATATATAAGCCTAGAAAAATCAGAATTAAATTACATTGGATAGATAATTGAACATATAATATTCTAAAATTGATTTCAATGGATTTTGAATAGTACCTTACTTTAAATTTGGGTTTTATTAGGAATGTTATTTTATTAATTATCCTTTACTTACTTCACTGATTAATCCCAAACTTCTTGTGCATAATGAGTGGGATGACTCCTACCTCCCCTAATTTTCTTGGGATTTATTGGTACTTAATTAGAGAATTGCTAGTTCATTCCTTAATCAATCTCTTAATGTAATTAAGCTTAATTAGTAGTATAATTAGTGGTTTAACCCTCTGATTGAGCCAATTAAGTTTTGATTAAGTGAATATGAGGTTTAAGGAATGATTTTGAGATACTTTCCTTAAGATATTCCTTAAACCTCCTTTTCTTCCTTAATCAAACCTTAATTAAGGGTTAATTCACTAATTATCCCCTTAATTAATTTCATAAAATTCTAAAACTTTCTAGAACTCAATTAGTCTATCTTAGGTAGATGCTTAGGTGTTTAAGAACCTAAGTAAGGAAATAAAAACCCAACTCACATGTGTGAGGAGGGTTATGAAAGTACTTAAGCTTAAACCCCTTAGTTTAATTAATTATTAATTATGATCCAAATTACATTAGGACCTTTTCTTCTTAGGTGCATTGCAAATTTAAATTTTTTGTCAGATTTTATGTCATCTCATTGATCATAATTATTTGAGTAACTATGCTAAGGTGGTGTAGGTAAGGGGTAATTAACACACTTAATTCACACCTTAACCTAAATAAAATATAAAAATCACCTAATGATCCTAAAAATTAAACTAAAACAACAAACATAGAATGGGTTAGGAATAGCAAACTCACCTCACATTTCTCAAATTGAATTAAACTCAAAACAAAATCAAACCTTCCTTAAAAATAACTTGATTTGCTTTAAGCTTTCTTATTTCATAAGACAGCCTTTAGGAATTAATTAGGGTGAATATGCTTACATGATTTCATCACTTTAGTTCTTTCCTAACATGCTAAATGTGTATTCCATATGAATTTCATGTATTCATGCTTTTCAAAAATCAAATTAAAAATGAATGTTTTCTTTATGTCAAATTACATGTTTTGGCTAAAGTAGAAATATGAATGGCTACCACTACTAAATACAAAACTATTTTCAAAATCTATAAATAAAATAACTAAAATTGAAAGTGTTACTTATAATTATTTATGTGCATGTGGATATAAATATGAATGTGTGCATAGTGTGATTTTCCTTCTCCTTTCTTTTAGCATAGTTTTGAATAGTACTTGCAAAAGTGTATATTTCATTTGAAAAGAACACAACACTTGCCTAACCCCATTCCTATTCATTCTTATGCTATTACTTAAGAAGGACATCTGCACTTGTACATACAAATGCATAAAAAAAATAAACAAACAAATATAAACTTTTTGCATCTATTTTTTTTCTATTCATTTCTTTTGTACATGTGTTTGAATTTAAGGAAAGTGGTATATTAGTCTGGACAACCCCGGGGTTGCGAGGCTTTAAGTAGCCCTAAGTAGGTCATGTACCTTACATCCCTATTTCTAACAATATCATTGTACCCACATATGCCTTTCATACATTCATATGTGCATGTGAATAATGGATAAAAAACCTTTTTTCTACTTAATGAAAATCATGCATCATAAAGCATTCTAATTTTCTTAAGTAACATTTCTTAGCATTCATCATAAAGTGTGCTAAACATTCCCACTTGTATGTATAGATATTCTTAGGATGCATCCATATGCATGTTATACATATTGGGAAAGAAATGAAGTGATGTGTGTTTTGTGATTTTATTTCGCTTTACTTAATCTTAAAATGCCTTTATTTTTGGATAGGTTTATTTAGAGTTAATCTAAACTTAGGATTAATTAAAAAAATATAATAAGACATTCACTAAATAAAACTAAACATGAATCTACAAAGAAATTACTTAGGTAGGGAAGGAAAGAGAAGTTCTCTCTCTTCCCTTACAACTTAGTAATTAATTGTAGGATTCACTTAAACCAAATCAAAAAATAAAATCAATCCCAAATCAAATTAAACACTTAAATGAAACCACCCATCTAAGTTGATCCTCTTAACACTTAGAAAATCTAAACCTTAAAGCCATAGCTAAGCACACCACACAAACCTTTTAAAGCACACATACACATTAGACTAAGTCACTTCTAGCTGGTGGTGCATGTTTGATGTTTCTTGTGATGATTTGTTTTAGTGATGTTAGGGTGTATGTGCGTAGAATGAATGGTAGGACGATTTAGTCTAATCATTATTTTTTGCAGAGGATTCTGATTGGAATGTGTAGTAATAAAAATATAAATGCTTTTATTGTCCAGGTGCTTATACACTTAAGCATAATCTAATAGGCCAGGTGGACTTGGTTACCCATGTTTGGAGTGCTAAGTCCAATATACATGCTTGGGATTTATATGATTTATTTATCTAATCTCAATTTTGCAAGTGTTAGTTAGATTTACTTTTCTTTTTCATGTAATTTTTGCAAATTAGGATTTTGGAATGATTGTTATGGGGGATTAAGATGAGCATTGGTTATAAGATCTCATCTTAATCACCATATGAAGCCTTTGGAGCAAACCACATTCCAACCATCCAAAAGAAGAAACCAAAAGAAGAAAGAAGAAAGAAGAAAAGTAGAATAAGACCCCATAACATGAATTCCTTTTGTAATTCATTTGTAATTGTTATAAGGGTAGAGCTTGACTACCCAATTTGTTTTGGTTTAGGTAACCACTTGGCCTTTTATTCTTTTGTGCTAACTTTATAAAATGTGTGATATTTTATTTAGCTTGTGCATTAAGATGGCATATTTTCCTAGTTTCTTCTTTTGATGTATGACCTAGATGATGATTATCTTAGGAAAAAATAAATCTTCTACCAAATTAATCAACTCAAAATTAAAAATAAATAACTCATAACCTCACTTAAAGCCTAATTTAAAAATCAAGATAAAAGAATTAGTAACCACTTAACTAGATGAGTAATTTTCTCTCTAACATCATGCACAAATGCATATTATTTTCACTCTTGATTGGAGGGCTTCCACCTTTGTTAGAGAATTTGGCTTGACCTGTGAGAGCCATGGTGGAAACTCACCTCCCCCTTCTCGTTGATTTTGGCCCATAAGCTTATTTCTCATGCATTAGGCATATGAATCCTATAAGCATGAGTCAAATGATAGTCCAAAATGAAAAATAAAATATAATATGATTTGCATTAGATTTAGGTCATTTATCATGCCCTTACATGATCTAGTCTTTTAGGGAGTGAGTTTAAGGAGTCTCTTTCTAAATAAATAACAACTTAAAGCATAAGACTTGCTTACATGAATTTAAAATTGTAGGAGGAGTTAGTTACCACTAGTTGTAGTTCAAGCACGTAGTTTGTCCTCTCTATGGAGGCAAATAAAATACACTTTTCGCCTTAGATTTAGGTCATTGGCTCAAAGCTCCCTAGATTTAGGTTCAAAGGTTGCTTCTCCCTTTTGGGTATAAGCATAAATCCTCACCTCTTAGCATTTCCACATCTTGTGGAATCATAAGCCCTAAAATTCTAATAAAATATCAATTCAAACAAAATCAATTTCAAAAACATAAATCCCAACCATAAGATAGTTTGAGATGCTCGCTATGTTTCCTAACATCGTGAGCATCTCCTACTATCTTTCTTTGATAATAACTCTCTCTTGATCAATCTCATTTGATCTTTTAAAATAAACTAATCGATTGATATTCCTACTTATTGAAATCTTTGGAGACAATGATCATTTACACTAATCAAGAGTATTCCTAAGGGATCTCATTTCTTAGGATGTAATTAACTATGGGGGTTTGCCTCCATAGGAAACTTAATGAACCCAGTTTAAAATAAACACTTTACTTTTCCATGTAAAGTAGGGAAGAATCTCTGCACATCATCTCACCCATAAGTCCTTAGAGTCCTTATTTAGGTGATTAAGTCCATTGTAGGGTGGTGACTTCTATCTTTTGAGATAGTACACCTTTCCCTGTCGCACTGACACCTAATAAGTACACTTGCAATTCTATGTGATGTCCTTCTAAAGAAAGAAGCAATCATCATCATAGTGAATTTTTCCTCTCTTCTTTATCTTTCCTTTGTTTTTTTTTGTCTTCATCTTTCTTTTCAAGAGGGATGAAGATAAGAAGAGAGAACCAAGCAGGAAGAAGGGAGGAGATTGATTGATGATGGTGAGTGTGATGCAAATAATTTTTTTTCACCCACAGTATTTTCTATTTGGTAAAATAAATGTAATGTAAAGTATTTTGAATATTTTGGGTGGGTGTGAGGTGGAATGGATGGTAGCATGGGTGGCGGTGTATGGCTATGATGAATTGGCAACAAAGTACATGGGCAGCTTTACATTGGCAGTGTATTTGAATTTACCTAGATTTGTGAATTCAAATACACCAAAATTTAACTTTGATGAATTCCAAATGCATTATATCACTTTGAAATTTTACCAAATGAATGCACTACATCACTTTGAAATTTTTCCAGCCAAATGAAAAAAAAGCTGAAACCCCTGTACTTACTTTACTTTTCATTCCAACCAAACAACCCTTTAGGCATTCCCACAATCTTGTGTTGTTGGAACATAAGTCCTAGCATTCTAATAAAATTTTAACTTAAACATAAATAAATTCTCCACTTCAAAAGATATAAAGCTTCATCATAGGGTAGATTGGAGCATTCACTAGGTTTCCTAGTATCTTGGATGCTCCTTACTTATCTTCATGTGGAATCCATAAATAAGTCTTCTATTTGAACTCCTCCTACTTGATTTCTAATAACAATCAATTCTTTGATAATCTAGCCTAGAAATCTGTAGAGACATTTATTAACTATTTTAATTGAGAATGTTCTTAAGAAATTTCTATTTCCTAGAATGTAATTAACTATGGAAGCTTGCTTCTATAGGAAATAATGAGACATAAAATAAACCATACTTTACTTATCTCTATGTAAAGTAGGAAAATATCTCTGTATATATGTAGACCCATCTATCTTAAGAGTCCTTATTAAGTGGTTGATTCTATAGAATGATGTCTCTATCTTTGAGATAGTACATCATGCCCTAATTTCACACCGATCACTCGATAAGTACCCCTAAGATATGCATGGTGTTCCTATGAGTCCAAATTAAAATACCACACTAACATAAAGGTCCTTCAATGAAATCAAGATCTTCCATTGGTGTGGATAATTTTATGTGTAATTGATTAATTAAATTTTTTTTTTTTTCTTAATTTGATTAACCCTATTTTGACCTTTTGTATTAGAATCCTTAGGGCATTGCACATTTTATGTTTATTTTCAACCATTCATCATGATTTGTAGGCTCATGTTTAAGTACTAAATTAAGAGGTTCTTTATGAGTTTAAGTGATAAGTTTAATTTGAAGTTAATTAAACTAAAAATTTGCTTAGGTTTATTTTAAACTAATTAATGAACTAAGATGGGCAAGAGTAATTCTAATGATTTAACATATTCCTTTTAAACATTCAACAATCTTAAAACCAAAGCTTAATAAATTTTTATGAAGTTTAGGGGCATTCATGTATGTAAGTACCTTAAGAATTAATAAACCTAAGTCTAGTGTTGGATGAAGCTTCACTTATTTTATTTAGCTTGTTTACAAACTTTGTATACATGTATTGATATCTTTAAAATGAAATCATACAAGAAGATTACAACAATTGTATGCATTTGAAATAAATAGAGTGATTATTATCCTTAATAAATCTCAAATTATTTTTATCTAAGATAATTACATCAATTATATGTTTTTAAAATAAATAGATGGATATTATCATTAATAAATCTCAAATTTTATACAAGAAAATTATATCAATTGTATGTATTTAAAATAAATAGAGTGGCTATTACGCTTAATAAATCTAAAATCATTTTCTCTAATTCAATTAAAGGAGAATCAATATTTTGTATGCAAATGAATACAAATTATTAGAATGATAATATCCAACATAGATGAATCATAAATCAAAAAGTTATATGGTCTGGACATCCCAGGAACATAAGACTTTAAGTAGTAAGGAGGTCTCGACCTCACTTCCCTAGTTTAACAATAGCACATACCTTTAAGACTTATGACAAATTATGTGATAGGGATAAATTAATGTCATTAACAAACTCAAAGAAAATTTTACAAGTCTATCTTTATGTTTACACATGTGTACATGTTTGTATGGATTAACAAGTATATAACCGGACATCTTGGAAACACGAGGCTTTAAGTAGTCCCATGGAGGTCTCGATTACCTCACTTCCCTAGTTGAACAATGACACATACTTGCAAATACCCATTATATCCATGTATGTGTAAGCATAAGGCTAAAAAATATAAAATAAAAGAAATCAACTCTCTTTCCAAAAGGTTCATTCAACTTGTAATTCCAACGCACTAAATATTCAATAATTAAAATTTTATCCATGCATGCATTAAGCATAATATAATTGGATAGATTATATACATACATTAAATGAATATAAAAAAATAAGAATATCATATCACCAAATTTATCATACTTTGGGTTCATTAACATTAGGTTAATTTGTACTATTTAATATGAATCCTTTAAGCTAAGTCACAAATAAAATGAAAAGGCTAAAAGTTATAAAATTTACCATTTAGATCCAACCTAAGGATAAGGATGGAGAGAAGTTCATCCTTAACTCCTTTTCTTCACAATCCTAAATCCTAAAAATGGAATGTAGAAATGAAATTCACATTTAATATTTATCCTGCAACATTAACCATGTGAAGTGTAATAACCCTTAACAAGGAATTTAAAAATTCAATTTAGAAAATTTATAATTTTATAGGCCAATAAAGACATACCACATTGACTTTAGAATGTCACCAATCTTAGTCCTAAGTTAGGATGTTGATTGTTATGATGATGTGATATTTTATTTTGTGATGATTGTTCTAGATAGGACGTTAGGATTATTTTTGTGTAGTCTAGATGTTAGGGCGATATTAGACTAATGATGTCTTATGAAGGGGATTGTAGTTATGAAACTATTATAATAATAAAAATTATGAATGGCTCTTGTTATAAGTCGCTTAAGTCCCAAACATAATTTATTATGATAGGTGGGCTTGGTAACCCAAGATAGGGTGCTAAATACAAATGCATGAAATATGAATTTCTTGTTTTGATTGAATGTTAAGATAATATCTAATTTGTAGGTGTAGTTAGATTTTCATTTTATAAAGATGCAATTTTGTAATAGGATTAAGCTTAGTGTTATGGGGTTTATGATGAGTAAAGGCTAGAAGGTGTAGACTTGGGAGGCCCTATGAAGCCTAGAGTTTTTTAATCCATGAAGTGAAGGTGAAGATGAAGAATTGAAGACCCCCATAACTTTATTTTCATATGTAATTTAATTATAATATGGGTTGCATAAGGGTAGAGCCTGGGTATGCAATTTCTATTTTTTGTGGTGATAGTAGACCAAACCGCCTCTTTTTTTTTTTTTTTGATTTATGCTTAATTGTTATGTTAATTGTGCAATAGAAATGGCATGCTTTTCATAGTTTTCTTAAAATATGATTATTTTATGTGTAGCTTAGATGTGGTAGGCTCTTTAGGAAAAACTAATTTTTCTACCCAAACAAAAATCTTCAACTAAATTCTAACCAACTCATAATCTTATTTTAATGCCTAAGATTTTAATCAAAAAAATAAAAGATTTAGTAACCCCTTAACTGAATCGTTGTATGTTATAACAACATGCATGCATATTATTTCACTCTTATAAATAGGCGTCTTCATTCTTGCTTGATAAGGGACATGCTTGACCTGTGAGAGCAGTACCTTATAATGAAGAACACTCTTTCCCTATGATTTAACTCATAACCTATCTTCATCATGCAATTAAAAATAAATTCTCCCAATTTTGAGTCCAAAATAATGAGTCAAAATAAATTTAAAATTTATACAATTTATCACATTAGTCTAAGTCATGAATTACACACCAAACATGATCTAATCTTTAAGGGAGTTAGTTTAGGACTCTAGATCCTTTTTCTAATTAATAGCAGCCTAGCTATCTTGCACTTATATAAGACTGACCATATAATTTTGAATTATAAGAGGTGTTAGCTCCCATATACTCTAGGTGATTGTAAGTCTATAAGAGTCATGATTGGTCCATTTTCTCTAGTTGAAGTGAACCAATATATTCCACTTCTCTGGGTAGAATTAGGTCGAGCTCTTAGCTTATGCTAGAGCATCTTAGATGTAGTTTTAGAGGTTGCTTGTTTCTTCTTTGCAATGAGTATAAGTCCTTATCTATTAGGCATTGCAACAATCTTGTATTGTTGGAATCTAAGTCTTAGCATTCTAATTTGAAATCCAATTCAAAATAAATTTTAATTTATCTCCTTAAAAAATATTAAGCATCACTATAGGATAGATTTGAGCATTCACTAGGTTTCCTAATACTGTGGATGCTTCCTACCAATTCTCCTTTAGAATCTGTTAAGAACTCTCCCCATTTGAATTATTCCCATTTTCTTTTTAATAATTACCAATTTTTTGATATCGATCTTTAAAATCTTTGGAGACATTAGTTGATTATTTTAATCGAGAGTGTTCTTAAAAAGTTCTTTTTTTCTAAGATGTAATTAACTATAGAAGCTTGCTTCCATAAGGATCTAGAGAACTCAGCTTAAAACAAACCCCTACTTTACTTCATCCATCTGAAGTAGGGGAAAGATCTCTGGTATATATGTAGACCTATTTAACTTAGGGGTCCTTATTAGGTGATTGAGTCAATTATAGGGTGATGTTTTTATCTTTCAAGATAGTACATCATTTTTTAATATTGTACTCGATCATTTTAATAAGTACCCCATAAAATCAGCATGGTATCCCTACTCATCCAAACTAAAACACCACACACTATGTACATTAATCGATAACATGCTCACATTATGTGTACATCAGATAAATATATACAAAGGCTATATACATCATCAAAGTAATAAGTTACACACTATGTACATTAATCAATAGCATGTACACATGTTGTGAACATCAATAAATAGTATGTACAAATGCTGTACACATCTTTAAAGTAATAAACATGCTATGTATATTAACACATAACATGTGCATATGTCATATGCATTTAGAGAATTGTAGGTACATTTTTTGTGTACATTAACATACTTGACATACTATATAGCATGTAGTAGCATCACAAGAAGAAAATTGGAGACTTTGTATGGTTGACAACTTTAAGACTAGCACTGCAATTGGCCACTACAATAAAAAAAGACATACTCGTGCGGTTAACAACTCAAGTATAAGATCAACACTTCGTGTGTTTGATAATTACAAATAAAAGGACCAACGCTCTGTATCGTTGACAACGCAGTGCAAGACCAACATTCCGTGTAGTTGGCAACTTTAAATGAAAAGACCAAAATTCATGATTAAAGGGAAAAGGTGTGGTGACATCATTTCCTATAGAAAGATGAGTGTAAACTTAGCATAAGAAAGTCAAAAATGACAACTAATCTATATAATGATGAGTAGTTACTATAGAGGAACTCATGAATTTTGTCAAATTGAAAATAATGCTTGATGTTGAGAATCTTGCATCGCCTTTGCCAAGATCTCTTCTCCTTAGCACTTGACTCGACCAGGCCTTGCAGGTGATAAGAATGGGTATAGATTTCCCTTCTAATCGAGCACTTGACAAAACTAAATTTGGAACAAGCTAGTAATTTTCAAAAGAATGGTTGAGAATTGGGCAAAGGTGTCATCCTTATGATCTTGAGAGAAGACGTAACAAAATATATTTAAAATCCATGCCAACTCCTCTTGCCTCAAATAAAGAAACAAAGTGGTGACACTCATCACACAGCAAGTACCACTCCATAAATTTTGACCCACTCTGAAGGGGAATTAGAGATTGAATCAAATATGATCCAAGGAGCACAAACAAAGTGGTGACACTCATCACAGCAAGTACCACCATAAAAATTAAATTTTGACCCACTTGGCATGAAGGGGAATTAGAGATTGAATCAAATAAGATCCAAGGGAGCACCGCTACCTCACTTTTTTGGAGTTAGAATTGATCACTCCCATCTAAGTCTAGATTCTTCTAGGCACTTAGGTTTCTTAGTACTAGGACACTTCTAGTGATTAAGAGAACACTAAACCCAAGCCTAGACACTTGTAGAACATAAACCTAGTGAAGAGCTTACATTAAGAGAAGTGGGCTTCACCTACCCTATGGCCTAAACGGACACTCATACCCATCAATTAGTTTAAACTAAACCAAATGATTGAAACCTAAATCCCAAAAGAAAAATAAAAACTTAACCTAAGCTCAATTTGATCTACCATAGCCTCAGTCAGCTAAGGAAGGTAAGAAGGCTCAACCCAATGCTTTTGGGCCAAGAAGGCCAAATTTAGTTCCAAACTCATATGATTGAAACCCAACCAATCCAAGCTCATTTGAATTCAATTGATTGTAATTGAATTTGGTTTCCAATCCAAGGTCCAAGCCAAATTAACTTGAATCTTAACCTAAGTTAACTTCAATTCTATAACTCCATTCAAACCAATTCAAGAATTTAATTCAATCATTCTAACTTCCCAATGAATCATTTCAAACTATTCCAACACTTTCAATCAAGCCAATTAAATTAATTAAACTTAATTAACCTAAGTTAGTCCATTTGACTTAAAATGTTCAAATGAGCCAAAACTCAATCAAACCCAAATCAATTCACCAAAGCTGTTCATCTCCAAATTCATCAATATATTCCATCCATCCATAGCCTCAATTGGTCCAAATTGACTTGAAAACCACTTAACCCAATGTGACCTAAAAGGCTCAATTAGACCAAACTTCAATCAAACTTCCATTGGATCAAACCAAGCTATCCAATCTCTTCATTGATGATTGTAGGTTACTATTGAACACCCCACTTCAATCACTTAGACCTAACTAAGCCAATTTGGTCACTTAATCTAAAGTGACCTAAAGGGCCAAACTGGGCCAAATCATGTTCTAAGCCAAATTAATTACAATCAATAACTCTCCTCAGCCACAAATTGGATATTGAACATGACTGAATCACCAATTGATCCTAATTGTACCTAATCAAACGAATTTGGCTTCTTGACCCAAGTTGACCCAATTTGACCTAAAGGGTCAAATTGGACCAAATCAAATCCTAAACCAAAATGATTGAAACTAATTCTTCCAATCAATCACCAATTAAATATTGGACATGATCCAACCTTCAAGTTGACTCAATTTGGTCAACCCAACTCAATTGATGTTTTAGCCCCATTTAACCTAAAAGGTTAAATTAAAATCACTCCCTAATCCAAATCAATTTAAATAAACTCTTCCAATTAATCATTAATGATCAAATGAGCATGGACCTAACCCATGCTCAAGCCAACTTGGCTAATTTGACCAAATTAGGAAATATGACCATTTTGGTGAAATGGAACTATATGAAGCAAATCCAAATCTAATCCAAATTGAATCAAAATAATTATACTAACTCATTCTAATGACCAATTAAACTTAACCAAACTCCATGGTCAACTTAGCCCAATTTAATCGATTTGACCTACATGAATCAAATTAAGCCAAACCCAACCAAACCAAGTCTAAACTCAACTAAACTTGACATAACTCATCCTTGGGTGATAATGGGTCTGCCCAAGTAGGCTCAACCCTTGGGTTGGGTCAAATCCATTGAACTAAGCTCTCCAAGTGAGAGAAAATCCCCATTTAAAAGGGTTCTCTACCTCCCCACTCCTTGGCAGCCATCTTTGGTCCTTCTGGGACAAAGGACCCCTAACCCAACCTAACCCAAGGATGTTGGCTTCAGCCTTTTCCCAAGAGAGGGTGAATTCACCAATGGATAATCATTGGTCCACCTAAGGAAGAGTGTACACTCCATGGTAGCCCACTGCACTCCCTTAGTGTCTTACACACATCCACCTCAACAGTCTTCTACCACCTCTGGCCACCCACTACGGTCGGACAGCTACCAAAAGCTGAGCCAATCTCAGCCCTTAGTTCAATTGGGAAGAAGAATATTCTCCTCCCCATCCATTCAAACATACCACGTACCTTCTCTAAAGGATTTCAAATAGTCCCTAAGCATTTCCCAAGCTCCCATGCACCTTACTATCAGCAAGACCAAGCTCCACCCAAATGTGAGATTTCTATTTGTTTAACCTCATCAAAACTCCATCAAATTAACTCTTTCCACACATTCCACAAGCCTCATGAATGAGAACAAATCGATTCCCGATCAATTTGACACCGGAAGGCATCCCACATACCGATCGAGGGGGAGGCAGCTTGAGATCTTGTCAATAGGACTTCATCACTTCAAGATGAAGTTACCTCTTTTGATGGACCGTCGGTCTTTAGGTCCGATGAGTTAAAAATCCAACAATCATAGAGTTGGCCATTAGGTGTTAGTCTTTCTTTAAATGAATTATGGTTTTACATGATTTCCATCGTAGGATCTCCTTAGATATATTCCCTCATCATTTTAGATTCAATTCCACCATTAAACGAGCTCCAACAAGCTCGGTCGTACAATGGTGGGATGTATGCGTCTTCCCACTCACGGGATGATAGATCACCGACCGTCTATTTTACTTGATTAGAATGGATGGTTGTGATTAATCACATTAAAAATTTTGCTTTAATCTCTTCATAATCACAGGATTAATCTCATCTGATCCAAGATTGAACGATCAAGACAAAATGCATCCACCATTGTTGAGTTAGCAGCCATGTTAAACGTTTTAAATAACCAATATCATGACACCATGTGCATCAACATGGCAGTGATAGTTTAAAATGATTTAATTGGGTTTAAAAATGTAATTAAATAGCCAGTACTTCAAAAAATTATAACTAATTATAGAAAAATCTAGAAAATACAAATAAATCCATTTTGGAAAGCTTAGACATATGAGAATTTAATAAAAATATAACCCTTAATTAATATTTAATGAATAGTAATTTATTAAAGTTTGAAGTTTAGTCTAATTATCTTGATTAATGCCAAATTACTTGGCTAATTAATTCCAAATTTTGCATGTTGATTCTTTTAGATATTGCCTCCCATATTTTTCTTGGAATTATTTATCATGTGGTTTGGGAAATTCCAAAATTTCAATCAATCTTTAAATAATTTAATAATTATTAAAATTAATAAACAATAATAATATTAAGTAATTTATGTTAATTAATTAATATAAATAGTGGGGATAACATGAGAATTAATTAGGACCCCCTCTCCTAATTTTTCTCCAAATGTACTATCTTAAATGGTTTAATTAATATGTTTAATAATTAATGGTAAATTAAGGAAAATTAATAATGAAATGTAAATGAAATCAATTTAAGTAACTCAAGTGCAACCCATTAATCCCTTTATTTGTTTAATAACATAAAGTCATTAAAGAAATTATGATTTTTCTATTGATGTGGAAAAATCATAAGAGTATTTTATCTTAAATCTTTTCCTTCTTTAATTTAATTAATTCTTAAGCATGAGCCTAATTACATTAGATCTCTTTAGGTTCATTGTAAATTTTATTTTTCCAAAGCATATCATTGAAGGCTCATGTTTATGTGGTTAATTAAATTAAAGAAGCAAAGAGTGATCAAATTGATATAATTAATAGATTGAACTTACTTAATCCATAAAATATATTTAATTTCTTTCCTTTAATATATTAAATAACCAACATAGAATAGTGAGTTCTAAGTATTTTTCTCCTCTTTAGGTTTCAACAACTTGAATATTAAAATCAAACATTGAAGAAACTTTGATTAGATTTAAGGGATGTTTATCTAACTTGATTGTCCTTAGGTTCTAATAAAATCTAGTATATTGTGTGGTGATATTCAATTACTTTCTTTCAATTATCATAAACGTGCATGTCATGTGCTTCATGTATTCATGTTTTAAAGTTAAATGAATATGATTGCATTTAAATTGCATGAGTTGGACAAATGTTATTATATGGTGTGGATACTATCATTAGTAAATCTCAAACAATTTTGAAACTATATGTTAATTATGGATTAAACAATTTGAAACTTAAATAAATGGTTATTATAAATAAGTAATTATGTCAAAAAATGAAATGTTCATTTTCTTGTTATTAGAAGATGATAATTGGTGATTTTATTCTTATGTTCATACTTATGTATTCATGTATTTGAATGGGCAAGTATAGTCTGGACATCCCAAAAAAAATAAGGCTTTAAGTAGCTTCAAGGTGGTCTTAGATAATCTCACTTCCCTGGTTTATTAATGGCATATACTTGCTTAACTTCATTTATGTGTATGCATATATTAGAATATAAAGTGAGACCTTTTTTGCCATTAAACTTTATATAAGTAAAAGATATTTATACACAATCTTTTCATAATTTTATTTCTATGTTTATGTATATGCTTATGTATATTTGAATTAGCAAGTATATAGTCTGGACATCCCAATAACATGAGGTTTTAAGTAGCCCCAAGGAGGTCTTAGATAATCTCACTTTCTTAGTTCAATAATGACACTTATTTGCTTAAAATCCTTATACATGTTTGCATATGCTTAAATATGAGGTGAAATCCCCTATTTCTATCAAATTCATGTATCAATATTCATTAATTGTGCAAAATTATAGGTACATTACATGCACATATATACTAAATCAAATATTAAAGAAACTAAAAATGAAAGAATGTGGGTGTTATTGATAATGAAAGGAAGTAGTGGAGTATTATTCATGTGATGGTGAATTAATTTGATTGGTCTAAAGATGCCTTTCATGTTTGAATAAGATTCATTATGACTAATCTAAACTTTGGCTAAGATAAAATTCATAAATGGTCTTTTAAGAAAGTTAAAGCAATAATGATCTATCTTTGGAAATCAACTTAGGTTAGGGATGAAAGAGTTAAGCCTCTTTCTTCTCTTCATAATAATTAGATCTTAAGTAAGAAGTCAACAAAATAAAAATGCATAAGTTAAAACTCGACCAAGTTACTAAAATACTTAAAGTGAACCACCTTTAATGGGTAATTTAAACAATCCTAAACTTTAGGAAATCCTAATTCTAAAGCACAATCAAGACATAACACACTAAGTCTTAGTACACATTAGAATACTAAGTCATGATCTTAGTATTAGGTTAGGTCAGTGTATGTTGTGGTGATATATTTTATTTTGTGATGTAATATTTTATACTGGATGTTAGGATTATTTATGCATAGGCTGGATGTTAGGATTATTTTTGCGTAGACTAGATGTTAGGTCATTATTAGCCTAATAATATTTTATGCAGGGGATTGTGCTTGTGGGACAACTGTAATAATAAATAAATATAAAATACTTTTATTTACAGGTGCTGCTTATGTCCTTAAGCATAATCCAATTATGACAGGTGGGTTTGGCTACCTATATGCATGGTGCTAAGTCCAAATATGTGAAATATAACTATTTGGTTTGTATGTTTGTTTAGCTAATATCTATTTTGCAGGTGTAGTTATATTTTATCTTTCATAAAGATGTACTTTTTATAATAGGATTATGATTAGTGTTATAGGGTTTAGGATGAGCAATGGCTAGAAGGCAAAGACCTGGGAGGCCCTATGAAGCTTGGAGCAAGCTAATCTAAAGAAGGAAAGAAGAATAAGAATTGAAGACCCCCATATAATTTATTTCATTTGTAAGATTTAATTGTAATTCAAGCTGTATAAGGTAGGGCTCAGCTACTAATTATTTTTTTTTTTTTCGGGGTATACGATGGTACCCGACCATACCAGCCTTTTTATTATTTATGAAATCTAAATGTTTGATTATTATGTTTAGATTGTGCAATAGAAATGACATGCATTTCATAGGTTTCTTAAAGTGTATATATTTTATGTGGGGCTTGGATGCTATAGGCTCTTTAGGATAAAATTAAATTTTCAATCCACACTAAATAACTCATAACTAAATTCTAATGCAACTCACAACTTCACCCTAAAGCCTATGTATATAAACAAGATAATAAAATATTTAGAAACCCTTTAGTTGAATGGTTGTATGATGTAACAACATGCTTGTTATATTATTTCATTCTTGAATATAAAGGATCTCTACTTTTGCATGATAAAGGATAAGCTTGACCTTTGAGAGCGGTCCCCTTGGTGGAGAACCCTCTTATAGTTGATTTAGCCCATAATTGAATTTCATCATACATGTACACATAATTATCCTCAACCTTGGTTTCAAGATAAATGTATCAAAATGATCCAAAAATTTATAAATTTTTAAAATTAGTCTAAGTCATGTTCGCATACAAAATATTACCTAGACTCTTAGGGAGTGAGTTTAGGATCATAGTTTTCTTCCTAATTAAATAATAGCTTAACTATCTTGCAACTACATAAGATCAGCCTATATGGTATTAAAGTGTAGGAGGTGTTAGTTGGTAGCCACTCCATGTGGTTGTAAGTTCAGAAGAGTCGAGATGTATTCATTCTCTCTTGTGGAGGTGAACCAATATATCCCATTCTCCCTAATTGGGCTTAGGTCGTACTTCTAGCTTATGCTAAAGCATTTTAGACTTAAGTTCTAAGACAACTTATTTCTCTTTTGCTATGAGTATAATTCATCACCTCTTATGCATCTTCATAATCTTGTGTTATTGGGTTATAAGTCCTAGCACTCTAATAAAATTTCAACTTGAACAAAATAAATTTTACCCTTTTAAAATATAAAGCCTTATTATAGGGTAGGTTGGAGCATTCACTAGATATTTTAGTATTTTGCCTTTAAAATATGAGAATACGTCTTTCCATTTGAACCTATCCCATTTGATTTTTAAAAAATAACCAATTCTTTGATGGTTTAGCCTTAAAAGCTCACTTAACCACAAAAAAAATTTATAAGCATGGTAAAAAGGTCTCCATAGCACGAAATCTTAGGTGGTGCAATGTTGACCTCACTTTTGGAGTGAGAATTAGCCTTTCTCACCATAAACTTAGGAACCTTCTATACACTTGGATTTCCTTAGTAATAAGACACTTTTAATGATTAAGAAAACATTAAACCTAAGCTTAGAGACTTAGAGGGCATAACCCTAAGCTTAGAATATACCTCAAGACAAATAGGTTCTATCTATGGCCTAAACCAAAACATATTTATTCACTCATCCAAATTTAAGCTCATGTAAATGAATCGACTTCAAACCTTTTCAATTAATCTTACTTGAATATGGTTTTCTAATCCAAGCTCCAAGCCAAATTGGCTTGGGTCTTAACAAGTTAACCCCATCACAATCCTAAAACTCAACTTAAGCCCGTTCAAGTAAACTAAATCTAATTTATCTCAATCTCTAATTATTCATTAGATCATTTCAAGCCATGCCAATACTTGCAATCAAGGCAACTAAAGAAAAGTAACCAACATAAGCTAGCCCACTTGACTTAAAGGGTTCAAATGAGCTAAAACCTAATTGATCTCAAATCAGTTGCAACCAAAGCTACAAATTAACTTCAAATTCTTCCTTGAACACACCCTAATCATCCATACTCCCAATTGATCCAAGCAAGCTTGACGAAGTCACTTAAACCAAAGTGACCTAAGAGAGGTGATTAAGCAAAACTCTAATTAAACTCCTATTGAATCAAATCAAGCCATCCAATCCCTTCATTGATGATTGTAGATCATTATTGAACACTCCACTACAATCCATTGCAGTCTAACCAAGCTAATTAGACCTTTGACCCAGGTTGACCCAATTTGGCCTAAAGGGTTAAATTGAACTAAATTGAATCCTAAACCAAATTGATTGAAGTCAATGCTTCCAACCAATCTATAATCCAATATTAAACATAATCCAACCTTAATTTGGTCAACCACAAATAGCCCACTTAGCCCAATTGACCTAAAAGTTAAATTGAAACAAATCACTCCATAATCTAAATTAATCCAAATACACTCTTCCAATCAATCACCAATGATCAATTGAACTTAAACCACACCTATGCTCAAGCCAACTCGGCCAATTTGGTCAAATTGATCAACAAGACCCATTTGACCCAAATTGAACTATATGAGCCAAATTCAAATATAACCCAAGTTGAATCAAACTAATTGCACCCACTCACTCCAAATGACTAATTGAACTCACCCAAACCATTAGTTTGATTTGATCAAATTGGTCAACTTAACCAATTAAACATATTTGACCCATATGGGTCAAATTGAGTCAAACCCAACTAAACCAAGCCCAAATCCAACCATACTTGGCTTGACTCATCCTTGGGTCACCATGGGCTTGCCCAAGTGGGCCCAACAAATGGTGAACCTAGTTTAGGTCAAACCCATTGAACCAAGCCACCAAAAATTGAACAAAATCCCCATTTGGGTAGGTTCTCCACCCACATATCCCGTGCCAGCCACATCTAGCTCTTCTTGGACAAAAGGACCACAGATCCAACCTAACCCAAGGCTATTGGGCTTAGCCTTTGGAGGGTGAGTTCACCCATGACATCCCATTGGGCCACCTAAAGGAGGCTTCACACTCCATGCCAGACCACTACACTTTCTCCTTCTCTCACCCTTAAACACCTCAGTAGTCCCCGCCATCTCCGGTCGATTGGGGCCAAAGGGACCAATCTTAGCCTTGTTCAACTTGAGAGGAGAGTATACTCCTCCCTAGGGGTTTAAACTCATCATACACCTTCCCAGAGTATTCTGCAGAGTCCCATACCCTCTCTCGAGCTCTTCGTGATCTCCACCATCAATGAGACCAACCCCAGATCGAACTTGAGAGCTCCATAGGTCCAAGTTTCCAAACCCTCTACCACACTCAAATTAACTCCTTCCATACCTTCACCTCACTTTAGCAAACTGAAATGAATTATTTCTTCAGTGATTCAATCATCGAAAGATGTCTCAAGACCAACTCTGATGAGATTTGTGGTGGCTTTCAAGCAACCAGGGAAGCTCATGATCTTCTCACAGGCTTCGTCTCTTCAAGATGAAGCTACCTTTATTGATGGACCATCAGTCCATAGCTCCGGCGAGGTAAAAATTTGACAACCATAGTTTCCCCCTTAAGTATTGGTCCTTTTTAAATTGAACTATGTTTTCACATAATTTTCACCATAGGATCCCTTTAGATTCATTCCCTAATCATTTTGGAGTCAATTTCACCATTGAACAAGCTCCAAGGATCAGTGGTGGAAGGCGGATGGTGTCAATCCTCTAGCACCCATGGGAAGCAATCACCTTCCACTTGTTCCATGTGATTAGAATGGACGGTCATGATTAATTGCATTAGAAAATTTAATTTGATCCTTTTAAAATCAATGGATTGATCTCGGCCATCCAACGAGATGGGGAGATGAAATTCATTTCGCCGAGTTAGCTACTTGCGATGATGATTTAAATAACCAATGCCATGGTGCCACATTGAAAGCGGCGTTATGGCGTCGATGGTTTAAATGGTTAATTAGGCCTTAAAAATATAATTAAATGATCAAAACTTCAAAATCCACTAATTGGAGAAATATCTAAAAAATATAAATAAACCCATTATGAAAGGTTAGACAAAGGAGAATTAAAAAATCCCAAATTTATGTCCAGTGAATCATGCTTAATTTGGTTTGAAGCTTAGGCTAATTGACTTAATTAATGCTTAATCACTTGGCCAATTAATTCCAAATTTGGTGGATGATTCCATGGGATGTCCTCTACCTCCATAATTTTCTTGAAATTATTTGCCATGTAATTTAAAGAAATTGGAATTTTAATCCAAATTACCTTAATTAATTAATTTAATAATCATTAAAATTGATAAATAGTGAAAATTAAATAATTAATGATAATTAATCATTGTGAACAGTGGGAATAGTGTGGAGAAATAATTAGGGCCTCTTTCTTATATCTTTCTAAATATATATTTCTTTAGGAGGTTAATTAATATATGTGATAATGTTGACCTCACTTTTGGAGTGAGGACTCAATCTTTCCATCTTAAAATTAGAAGTCTTCTAGACACTAAGACTTCCTTAGTCATAAGACACTTCTAATAATTAGGTAAGCACTTAACCTAAGCCTAGAGACTTAGAAGAGTTAACCATAGGATCAAGTAATGCCATAGGGATTAGGATAATCTACCTACCATAACTAAACTCACCTGTTCACCTTAAGCCATAACCAAACCTCAAATTCAACTCATCATCCAAATCAAATGATTAAAACTTATAATCAAATCAATCCAAACTCAATTAATTTTCTCCTAGGTCAATACTAAAATCAAATCAATTTGCCAAAATCTACAATCATACCAAAATTAAATATCAAATCCAAACCAAATCTAAACTCAAAATCCTTCTAAGCCTATTTTATTCCATGGACTTAGTCAAAACCCCTTTAATTCAATCCAAAATTAATTGATTTTCTCATAGATCAATTATTTCCTCAATTATCTTCCCAAATATAAATCAAATCCACATCCAAATAATCTAATCTAAGCCAAATCAAACTAAATCATAATATAAGCCCTTTAAGCTAATTCTATGAATTTAGCCAAATCTCCATCCAAATCAAACTCGAGTAAAAAATTTTACCATAAGTCAATCATATCTTCAATCCTCTTCACAAATATAAATAAACTATACATCTAAATCATCAAAACTAAGTCAAACTAAATCAAACTCTTCTCTAAGCCCTATGACACACCTTCATGAGCTTAGCCAAATTTACCTTGAAATCACATCACATTCAATTGATCTTCTGAATCAATCATTCCTTGAATTACCTTCCCAAATATAAATCAAATCTACCTTCAATTTGACCAAAACCAAGATCCAATCAAATCAAATCCAAACCTAAGCCCTTTAATCTAATTTCATGGACTTATCCAAATTCCATCCAAATTCAAACCAAAATTAATTGATTTTCTCATGAATCAATCACACCTTCAATCATGTTCAGAAATATAAATGAAACCTACAATCATCAATGCCAAACCAAAAAAATAAACCCAAGTCAAACCTAACCCTTTGACTTGAAATGTTCACATGAACCAAAACCCATTTGATCCCAAACCCATTGCAATTGAATTCATCAGTCCTCATATATGAACTCGACTAAACTCAACTCGATCCAAAATCAAATCAATTGAGCCTAATTGGTCCACTTGACACAAAGTGACCAATTTGACCTATTTGAACTATGTTTCAATCTAATCCAAATTAGATTGAATCAACCTAACCAAAACCTCTAACCATGATTGATGATCACCTTAGGATGATCAATTGTCATAAGTTGGGTAAAACCAAATCAACTTGCTCATTGACCAAGTGAACCCTCTTAACACATATGAACCCAAACTAGCCAAAATTCATCCTACACCAAATCAATTGAAACCAATGCCTCATATACCCCAAAATCAATATTTGAACATGACTTGACCATCAATTGAGTCAAACCTAATCCAATTGACCCTTTGACCAAAGTTGACCCAATTTGACCTAAAAGACCAAATTGAGTCAAATCATGATTTAACCCAAATTGATTGCAACCAATGGCTCAAGTTCATTCCAAATTGATTATTGAACTTGATGAAAGCCTCAATTGAACCCAATTTGACCAATTGACCCAATTGACCCATTTAGCCCAAATTGACCTAAAGGGTCAACTTGACCTAAATCAAAACCAAATCAAATTGATTGAAACCAAAGGTTTCAATCATCTCAATTGATAAATCAAACCCAAACCAACACATAACCTAAGCCAATTTGGCCAATTTGTTCAAATTGGTCAACTTGACCAATTTGACAAACATGAATCCAAATGAGCCAAAATCAAACCAAAGCCAAATTGATTCAACCAATTGAACCAAAATACTTCAAATCATCATTTGAACTTGACCCAAGCCATGGTTTGACCTAATTTTACCAATTAGTTAACCTAACTCAATCTGGCCCAATATGACCTATAAGGGTCAAATTGAGCTAATCCCCTTTGAACCAAGCCATGACCCATTGAAACCTGACCCTACCCATCTTAAACCTGCCTTGGGCCAACTAGCCCCAAGTGGGATCAACCTAGGCAAATCCCCCTTGGATTTCCTCCCCACATGGGTTTTAGCCAAAATTGGCAAAGCCCACCCTCACCTTTCTAAGTGGCGTGCCTCAAACACACCAAGAAGGAGCCTAAGCTACTCACTAACCTAACAGTAGGCTAGGTCGAGTGGAAAGGGAGGTGAGTTAACTCACCTCCCACCATGGCCACCTAATAGATCCCCAGAGGGCTACCCTTGAGCCACCAGCCAACCCAATCGAGCCATTAGAATTGACCCAACCCCTCGATGAGTGGCTAGGTATCCAAAATCAAGGTGCAGGGGAGGATTTACTCTCCTCATTTTAATTTGAATTCATCACACATACTCTCAAGAGAGCTTGAGACCGTTTTGAGTTCCCTTATGAGTTCCCTGAGCACCTAGTCGACATAATTCCATCGAGCCAAAATAGGACACCCATTCCTTCATCCAACTCCCTCATTTCTTTGCCAAACTCAAATTAACTTCACGCACACCATCCCCACACCTCATCGAGCAAGAACGAATCACCTCTCAAGCCCTCCGACCATTGGACGTATGAATTCGAACAAAGCTAACCTCCAAATTAATGGTGCTTGGTCCATGGAGTGAGCTGCAAGGGATTGATCCAAGTGTTACTCAACAAGGCTTCATCTCCACTAGATGAAGCTTCCTCATTTGAATTCACCACCGGTCTTTAGCTCCGGCGAGGTAATTCTATGAAACTAAGCTTTTGGTGAATTTTTGTTAGAGCTTTGAGAAGGAAATGTGAATATCGCATGATCTTGACCATTGGATCCCCTCAGATCCTTCGTGTGAAGGTGTGGGATCGAGCGACGAAAGGCGGATGGTGTCCATCTCTCATCGCTCGAGGGATGATCGTTCATGCATCATCCATTTTGCATGATTAGAATGAATTATCATGATTAATCCATTCGATTTCTCTGATTTTATCCTTAAGACGGCGGGTTTGATCTGTCGTCGACCGATGAATCGAGATGAGAGATGAAAATTGGGTCCACCGTCAACCACGTCAACGTTGAGTCGAACGTGTTTAAGTAACCAATCTCATGGTTCCACATGGAAAGCATGCCATTTCAGCAGTTTGCATGGCGCCAACAGGATTATGCTTAATTAGGGCTAATTAATTATTTTTAAAGTCTGAATCTTTGAAAATTCATAACAAATTGTAGAAAAATCCACAAAATGCATATAAATACTTATTTTAAAGGGATTTGAGAGGAGAATTTACTAAAAATATCTTTAATTAATTTTGAATAGTAAATTAATCTTAATTAAGGTTTAATTTAAAATTTAATTAATTACTTAAATTACTTAGGCAATTAACCCAAACTTTGTGGGTTCTTTAAAGGGATGACCTCCTCCCTTTTATTATTAGAATTATTTCTTAGGTAATTAGGGTAATCAACTTTAATTAGCTTAATTACCTTCTAATATGATTAATTAATTAATCCATCAAACAGTAACATTAATCAATTTTAAAAGTAAAATATCATTGACCAATAGTGAATGAACAAAAGGAAATGGTTATGGCTCCCTTTTAATCATTTTTTCCTAAGTTCATTTCACTTGGAAAGAATTTAATTAGTATTAAAGATTAGTTAAATTCCTTTAATTAATTAAGATTTAATTAACCAAATTAAAATCATAATCACACCAAAACTTAATTGATTAAATCATGGGTAGGTCTTTAGGTGTTTAATAATCTAAACCCCCTAAGGGAAGTTATGGTTAATCCACATGTGTGGGAAAACTATAAGAGCACTTTATCAAGTTTCTTAATTTAATTAACCATTAATTGTGAGCCAATTGCATTAGACCCCTTTTATTTCTTCATATCATTATTAATTTAATTTTTAATTCATATGCATATCATGTTGACTCATAATTATTTAGATAATTATATTAGGTAACATAGAAAAAGAATTAATTAATATATTTAATGCATACAACCTAATTAACTCATAAAATCAACTTAATTACATTTCATTAAGCCAAGTTAATTCACTAATATAGGAATGGGTTAGGATCAACAAATTTTTTCTCACATAGATGAAGTTAAAAGTTGTAATGAAAAGCTTTGGTTTACTTAAAAATGGATTTATTTAATATGATTTATCCTTAGGAATTAATTTAATCAAATGAAGTCATATGTTTATGTTTATTTATTCATTTTTAATCATGTTAAATATTATATGTCATTTGATTTCATGCATTCATCTCTTTTCAAAATTAATTAAATCAAATGATTTTCCTTTATGTAAGCTTGTATGTGTTGGATTAATGTATAGTATGTGTTATTATCACTAATAAATTCAAATTACTTTCCTAAGTTTATAAATCAATTACATTGATTAGAGTGATAGTAGTAATACATATAGGTTTTGCATGTGCTTATAGCTTAAATATGTGAAGTAAAGCTCTCTCACTTCTTTGATTCATCTGTAGTTTTACATGTATTTGAGTATTAATAAGTATATAGTCTAGACATCCCGAGAATATGAGGCTTTAGCTATCCCTAAGGAAATCATTTGATTACCTCACTTCCCTAGTTAACAATGACATGTACTTATTTGATTTCATTTACATATATTTTCATATTAGGATTTGGACATAAATTTAATTCACATGCATAAATGAATCAATCAATAAAATATAATCTTTCGTGGTTTTCTTTCCTTTATTTATGTATATGTTCATGTGTATTTAAGAAAAGCAAGTATATAATTTGGGCATCCCAAAGGCTTTAGCTAGCCCTAAGGAGGTCATTTGATTACCTCACTTCCACAGTTAACAATGGCATACTTGCTTATGTCTTTATACATGTGTAAGTATATGAGATTAGTGAATGAAAATCCCTCTTTCTATTAAAATACATGCATTCATGATTGGCTAAGTGATTGAATTAATTAATCATGTGACTTAGAGTTTTCTTTCTTATGTTTATGTGTACATGCTTACATATGTTTGAATGCAAATGGGTATGTAGTCTGGACATCCTGAGAATACGAGGCTTTAGCTATCCCCAAGTTGGTTATTTGATTACCTCACTTCCCTGGTTTAATAATGGCACGTACCTATTTAACTTCATCCCTATCTATTTTTGTATAAGAATTTGGATAGAGCTTTAAATTAATATGATTAAATAATTCAAATCAAATGAAAATATAAACTTTAGATACACACATCTACATTCATTATTTAAGTGTGCTAAAATATGTCATCTATAGATACACTTAGATTAAAATCATATACATGTTATATGTGATGGAAAGGAATGATCTAATATATGTCATGTGGTAGTAGTTCAATCAAATTAATCTTAAGATGTATTTCATATTGAATGGGATTGTTTAAAGTGAACCTAAACTTAGGACAAATTAAATCATTTAATAATCCATTCACTAAAGAGAATTAAATCAAATTAATATGCTTTAGACAGTGGCTTAAGGTAGGGATTGTGGGTAAAAAAATTATATTTATTTGTGATCATCATCATTAATCAATCTCCTCCCTCTTCTTCCTTGGTTCTTCTTCTTATCTTCAACCCTCTTAGAAAGAAAGATGAAGGCAAGAGAGAGAAAGGAAAGAAAAGAGGAAATATTCAATATGATGATGATTGCTTCTTTCTTTAGATAGACACCACATAGAATTGCAAGTGTACTTATTAGGGTTGTACAATAATGAGAAAAGGTATACTATCTCTAAAGATAGAAGTCACCACCCTACAATAGACCTAATCACCTAAATAAGGACTCCTAAGGACTTATGGGTCTGTGAATGATGGACTAGAGATTCTTCCCCTACTTTATATGAAAAAGTAAAGCAGAGTTTATTTTAAACCAGGTTCATTAAGTTCCCTACAAGGGCAAGCCCCATAGTTAATTACATCCTAAGGAACATGATTCCTTAGAAATACTCTCGATTAAGGTAAATGATCATTGTCTCTAAAGATTTCAATAGGTTAGGACTATCAATCGATTGATTTATTTTTGGCTAATCAAGTGGGATCGATCAAGAGGAAGGAGTTCTTATCGAAGCCAAGTGAAGATAAGTAGGGGTGCTTAAGATACTAGGAAGCCTAGTAAGCACCCCAAATAATCCTATGGTTAGGCTTTACATTTTTGAAATTGAATTCATTTTTTTGAGTTGAATTTTTCATTAGAAATTTAGGGATTATGATTCCACAACACAAGATTGTGGAAATGCCTAAGAAATGAGAATTTATACTTATGGCCCACAAAAGGGAGAAGCAACCTCAGAACTTGAATCTAGAGAGCTTTAGCGAGGGCCAAGAGCACTACCTAAATCTAAGGCAAAAATGGCTATTTGGTTTACCTCCCAGAGAGGATAAAGGATCTTGTTGGACTTACAACAGGTGGCCAACTCCTATTATAAATTCATGTAGCAAGTCTTATGTTTATGCAAGATAGCAGGGTTATTATTTATTTAGAAAGAGACTAAAACTCACTCCCTAAGAGACTAGATCATGTAAGGGCATGACAAATTACTTAAATCTAATGCAAATTGTATTACATTTTTATTTTCATTTCAGACAATCATTTGACTTAGGCTTATAGGATTCATATGCCTAATGCATGAGAAATAAGATTATGGGCCAAAATCAGTGAGAAGGGGAGGTGTATTTCCACCATGGCTCTCACAAGTCAAGCCAAGTTCTCTGGCAAAGGTGGAAGCCCTCCAATCAAGAGTGAAAATAATATGCATTTATGCATGATGTTAGAAAAGAAATACTCATCCAACTAAGGGGTTACTAATTCTTTTATCTTGATTTTTAGCTTAATCTTTTGGTGAGGTTATGAGTTATTTATTTTGAATTTTGAGTTGATTAATTTGGCATAAAATTTATTTTTCTCTTAAGAGCCTAATCATCATCCAGGCCATACATTAAGCAAGGAAGAAACTAGGAAAAGGATGCCATCTTAATGCACAAGCTAAACAAAACATCAAATATTTTTTAAAGCTAACAAAATAATATAAGGTCAAGTGTGGTCAGGCACCACCGCACAAACCCAAAAATAAATTGGGTAGCCGAGCTCTACCCTTATACAACCCAGATTATAAATGAATTAATTTACAATCAAGAAAAGAAATTCATTTTATGGGGTTCTTCATTTCTTCTTTTCTTCTTTCTTCTTTCTTCTTTCTTCTTTCTTCTTTTGGTTCCTTCTTTTAGAGGGTTGGAAGGTGGTTGCTCCAAAGGCTTCACATGGTATGTAAGATGAGATCTTATAACCAATGTCTTCCTAACATAACAATCATTCCAAAATCCTACTTAAAATTACATGAAAAGAAAAAGTAAATCTAACCAAAATAAAGATTAGCTAAACAAACCATACAAATCCTAAGCATGTATATTGGAATTAGCACCCCACACATGGGTATCCAAGTCCACCTAACCTATTGGATTATGCTTAGGGGTATAAGCACACATAGCAAAAGCATTTATATTTTATTACATGCCCCAAGCACAATCCCTGAAAATAATGATTAGACTAAATCATCTTACTATTCATTCTACGCACATGTTGACCTAATTTTTAGAATGAATTCTCAACCCCTCCATCTTAGGCATAGGACTTCTCTTAGACTTTAAGAGTTCCTTAGTCTTAAGACATATCTAGCAATTAGGTGGACACTCAACCTAGCCCTAGAGACTTAGAAGAGTTAGCCATAGGAATAGGTCATGCCTTAGGGGTGTTAGGAAAACTTGTCTATCCTTAGCTTGAACCATTCCTCACATTCTTTCCTTCAAGTCAAACTCCAAATCAATCTTATTTGATTTTCTCCAATCAACTCCATGTTATTGAAATCCATGATTAAAATCCATGATTCAAACCCATGAATGAAATTCCTAAGTCCAAATCTTTCTTAAGTCCTTAATTTCTCTCTTAAGGACTTAGCCAAAAATCATGATCTAAACCAATTCAAACTCCTTGAGATTTTCTCTTGATTCATTTATATTCTCATTTATATTCACATATATAAATGAGATATAAATCAAACCAATCAAACTAAACTCAAAATTTCAAATCTAAAAGTTCAAATTTTCCAAAGTCCTTTAAAATTCTTTTAATGGACTTAGCCTAAATCATGATCAAATCAATTCAAAATTATGGAATTTTTTGATAATTCATTTATATTCCCATTTATATTCACATATATAAATGAAATATAAATATAAATCAATCAAATCAAATCCAAAAATTAAATTTCAAATTTAAAATCCTTCTTAAGACCTTAAATTCCTTTCAATGGACATAGCCTAAATCATGATCAAATCAATTCAAACTCATGAGATTTTCTCATAACTCATTTATATTCTCATTTATATTCACATATATAAATGAAATATAAATATAAATCAATTAAACCAAACTCAAAAATTCAAGCTTCAAACTCCAAAATTTCCTTAAGTCCTTTAAATTCCCTTTTAATGGACTTAGCCTAAATCATGATCAAATCACTTCAAATCCTTGAAATTTTCTCATGATCCATTTATAGTCTCATTTATATTCACATATATAAATGAAATATAAATTCAAACAATCAAAATAAATTCTAAAAATCAAACTCAAATCAACTCAAAATCCAACCTAAGCCTTTCAAGTCAAAATCTTGAACTTAGCCCAATCAACTTCAAATCAAGCCAAACCCTTTATTTTCCTTCATGATTCAATCAACCCTACAATCATGAACCCATATATAAATGCAAACCCCAATCACCAAATCAAAATTCAATTCAAAATCAAACCCCAAATCATATTCTTCCTTTGAATATGAAATTATCAAATGAATCAAAACCCATTTGACTTCAAACCACTAGTAAATGGATTTATATTTCAATCATAAGTCCATGTACAAGATCAATCAAACTCAAATCAAGCTTTGACCAAGCCATTTGACCCAAAGTGACCTAAAGTACCCTTATGAGCCAAATTCTAATCCTAACTAAATTGGATTGAATCAAACTCACCTTTGCCTCTCATCATGATCAACAATCATCATGAGATGATCAATCAATCAAATTAGGTCAAACCAAGTCAAACCTAAGGGTTGACAAAGTCAACCACCCAAAAAAAAACTAACATAGCTAAATTCCACCATAGGCCAAATTGATTGAAACCATTGATCTAAGTTCACTCATGACCTCTGTTTGAACTTGACCAAGTCATCATTTGAGCCTAACCTTGCCCATTTGGCCAATTAACCCAAGTTGACCCAACTTGACCTAAAAAGTTAAAATATGTCAAAACTTGATCTAAGCCAAATTGATTTAAACTAATGGGTCAAGTTCATTCCAAATCACTTGTTGAACTTAACCAAAGCCTCAATTGGCCAACTAGACCCAACCTAGCCCACTTGACCTTAGACCCAACTTGACCTAAAGGGATCATGTTGAGCCAAATTTGAACTTAACCAAAATTGATTGGAAAGACAATCCACTCCATATGACTAACCAAACCTAAAACTACCTTTGACCTAGCTCAAATAGGTCAAATGGGTCAAATAGGTCAACTTGACCTATTTGACCTAAAATAGTCATATGAGCCAAATTTAAAACTAAACCAAATTGAACCAAACCAAAGCCACCTAAACATTTCAAATGGTCATATGAACTTGACCCAACCCTTGGTTTGACCCAATTTGACCAATTGGTCAACTTGACCCAAGTTAACCCATTTTGACCTAAATGGGTCAACATGTGCCAAACCTTATCAAATGAATTCCAAATCTCATGAAAGTTGGCCAAACCTAGTTTCTCCACATACCCAACATATCCAAATTAAAAAAATTAGTAAAATGACTATTCTACACCTAGGCCATAGAACAAATTTTGGCCTAATCTATGGGTAATTTAGTCATGCCCTCTTCATATCCACTTGATACCTTCTTAATACCTCAAGGGGACCTAATGAAGAGTGGTGCATCCAACCCAATGGGTTTGGGTCCAAATGGACAACCCAAACGACCCCATGGGTCAAATTGGCTCATTCCAAATCCTTCTTCCACTCAATTTAATACACATGGGAGGTTGGAAATACACTCAAGGCCTTCAACCAACCATGTGTAAAGAGCTAACAGAACAAATAACCCCTCCAATGTGGTCATTTGGATCAAAACGGCAAGGAAGGTATCGGCCATCCAATTTCCATAGGGGGAGATATACTCCCCCTAATTCAATTTGAAATGATGATTCCCTCATTTGATTGAAGCCTAGAGATTGTTAGGAGAGATCAGAGAGCCATCCTAAGCTTTCTAAGGAGGATTTGAAATAGCTTCTTCTCGATTTTCTCCATTGAAAAATAAGGGAGCTCCTTTGAATTTTCAACTTCTTCCCCACTCAAAACTACTCCAATTCCTCTTTCACACTCCCTCAGGGGAACAATTTGAGTGCACCCAAGCATCCATTTGAGTTCCCACAAAAAGGAGAGCCTCAATTGGATCAAAGCCACAAAGGAAGTGAAGTGGTGTTGGTCCATAGGAAGATCCACTCAACCCAAGGCCTGAAAATTTCAACAGGGCTTCGTCTCCACTAGACGAAGCTACCTTATCGAGCTCGAGCGCCAGTGAGGTATGGAATTTTTTGACACTTAGCTTAGGGGTTATTGGTCTTTTGTGAAAGAAATTTTCAAGTCATGCAAAATCCATTATTGGATATGCTCCTTGGTAGCTTTAGATGGTGTGGGAACAATCTTGTTCCAATCAAGCTCAATCGTCGATCTTCCCTAGGATCATGGATGGCCTCTGTTAATCCTAAAGAAAGAACTTGGGTGATCGTAGCCATCCATCCATGCATTTTGGATGGACGGACATGATTATTCCCACATTTAGAATTAATTATCCCTTTATAAATTGCAGGATGATCCCTGTCAGTCCAATCTTTGATCTAATGATCAAATCACATCCATACACGCCACTTGGATGGGACATTTAAGTGGGAGGCTCACTACACGATGCATGTAAAGCGTGCTTGCCATGTGTCGCGTGTGTGAGGAGGGATTAGTTAGGGAATTTAATTAATGATTTATTAATCTCTTGATCCTCTAAAAATCATATCTCCTTCAATAAAATTCAAAAAAAAAATATGAGGTAAAATCCTATGGAAAGATATTTCAACCTAGAATATTTTAAAAATAATTTCAATGGATTTTGAGTTATCTTTTTCTCTGGTTTTGGATTTTATTGGAAATCATACTCTATTAATTACCTCTTAATTAAATCTCTGATTAATCCCGAACTTCTTGGGTGTGTTTTAGGGGATGACCTCTGCCTCCCCTAATTTTCTTGGGATTTATTAATGACTTAATTGGGGAATTACAAATGGATTCCCCTCCTTATATAATTAAGGATAATTAAGGTGTGATTAGGTTTTAATCACATTGATTAAGCTGATCCAATAGATGGGGTTTATGGAATAAATTTGGGCATTCCCAAGCTATTCCCTAAACCCCCTTTCTTTCCTTAATCCTCTCTTAATTAATAGTTAATTCATTAATTATCCCCTTAATTAATTTCTAAAAATTTCTAAAATCTTCCCAAACTTAATTAATCTACTTTGGGTAGATGCTTAGGTGTTGAGTAGCCTAAGTTCAATAAGAAAATTGAAACCCAATTCATATGTGTGAAGGTGTTTTGAAATTACTTAAGTTTAATCCCTTAGCTTAATTAACCATTAATCATGAGCCAAATTGCATTAGGCCCTTTTCATCCTAGGTGCATTGCAAGTTTAAATTCTTTGTGAGTTTTTATGTCATCTCATTTGCTCATAATTACTTGGTTAACTATGCTAAGGTGGTGTAGGTAAGGGTTAATTAACTTGCTTAATTTATACCTTAACCTAATTAATAAGTAAAAATAAATCTAACCATCTAAAAATTAAACAAAAATATCAAACACATGTGGGAATTGGTTAGGAACAGTAAACTCAACTCACCTTTTCAAAATTAAATCAAACTTAAAACGAAACAAAAATCACATTGAATAAACTTTGATTTATTTTAAGCCTTCTTATTCCATAAGAATTTCTTTAGGATTTACTTAAAGTGAGTGTGTTTACATGCTTTCATTACTTTGATTCTTTCCCCAACATGTTAAATTTGTATGTCATGTGGTTTCATGCATCCATATTTTTCAAATTCAAATTTAAAAAATGAAATTGTTTACTTTATGTCAAATTTGCATATGTTGGATAAAGTAGAAATATGAGTGGCTATTATCACTACTAAATTCAAATTATTTTCAAAACATATAAATCAATTATCAAATCTGAAAGTGTGCTACTTATATTTTAATTATAAGCTTGCATGTGATAGAAATATAAGGGTGTGCTTAGTGTAGGTTTCCTTCTCTTTTATGTTAGCATAGTTTTGAATAGGAATTTGGTAAGATGTATGGTTCATTTGAAAAGGACCTAACACTTACCTAATTCCATACTCTATTCATTCCTATGCTATCACTTAAGAAGGGTTATCTATACTTGCACACATAAGTTGCATAAACAAAATGAATCAACTAATACAACTTTTGCATTCTTTCTTTCCAATTTATTTCTTTTGTACATATGCTTGCATTTAAGGAAGGTGGTATATTAGTCTGGACAACTCTGAGGTTGCGAGGCTTTAAGTAGCCCTAAGTAGGTCATGTACCTTACACCTCTGGTTAACAATGGTGTTGTACTCACTTATGCCTTTCTTACTTTCATATGTATATGTGAAAATTGGATAAAGAAACCCTTTTCTACTTAAAGAAAATCATTCATATTAAACTTTCAAATTTCCTTAAATAAACTACTTAGCATGCATCATAAAGTATGTTAAATATTCTCATTTGTGTGTATAGATATGCTTAGGATTCATTCATATGCATGTTATATATGTTGGGAAAGAAATGAAGTAATGTGTGTTTTCTGAATTTGGTTCATTTTATTTAATCTTAAAATGCCTTTGTTTTTGAATAGGTTTGTTTAAAGTTTATCTAAACTTAAGATAAATTAAAAGACTTAATCAAAACATTCACTAAACAAAACTAAAAATGTGAATCTACTTTAGAAATTACTTACGTTAGGAAAGGAAAGAGAAGTTCTCTTCTCTTTCCGTTTCTTTATAACTTAGTAATTAATTAGAGGATTCACTTGAACTAAATCAAAACATGAAATAAAAATCAACCCAAAATAATTAAACAACTTAAATGAAACCCTCCTCTAAGTTGAACATGTTTCACACATAGAAAATTCTAACTTCAAGCCATAGCTAAGCATACCACACAAACCTTCAAAGCATACATATTAGCCTAAGTCACCACTTTTAGCTTTAAGTTAGGGTGGTGCATGGTTTGATGTTTGTTTTATTTTGTGATATATATTTTAGACTAGATGTTAGGATGTATGCTCGTAGAATGAATAGTAGGGCGATCTTAGTCTAACCATTATTTTCTGCAGGGGATTGTGCTTAAGGGGCGCTATCATAAATAAAAATATAAATGCTTTTGCTTGCAGGTGCTTATACCCTAAGCATAATCCAATAGGCCAGGTGGACTTAGTCACCCATGTGTGAGGTTAAGTCCAATATACATTCTTGGGATAAGTGTGGTTTTTTTTAGCTAATATCTATTTTGTAGGTGTTAGTTAGATTTCCATTCTTTTCCTTTTCATGTAAATTTATGCAATTAGGATTTTGAAATGATTGTTATGGGGATTAGGATGAGCACTTATCATAAGATCATATCTTATGCACCATGTGAGGCATTGGATCATCTGCCTTCTAACCATCCAAGAGAAGAAAAGAAGGAAGAAGAAGAAAGAAGAAAGAAGAAATGAAGCTTGAAGACCCCCATAACAATGGATTCCTTGCTTAATTGTAATTTAATTCATTTATAATCTGGGGTTGTATAAGGGTAGAGCTCAGCTAACCAATTTGTTATTTTTGGGTTTGTACAGTGGTGCCCAACCACAACGGCCTTTTATTTTTTTTGTGATTAGCTTTATGAATTGATTGATAATTTTTTAGCTTTTGCATTAAGTGGCATCTTTTTCCTAGTTTCTTCCTTGCTTTATGCATGGCCTGGATGTGGATTATGCTCTTAGGAAAAAATAAATCTTTTACCAAACTTAATAACTCAAAATTAAAAATAAAGAACTCATAACCTCACCTAAATCAAGATAAAAGAATTAGTAACACCGGATGAGTACTTTTTTTTTATCATGCACAATAGCATCTTATTTCACTCTTGATTGGAGGGCTTCCACCTTTGCCAGTGAAACTTGGCTTGACTTTTAAGAGCCATGGTGGAAACACACCTCCTCACTTCTCATTGATTTTGGAAAATAACTTGATTTCTCATGCATTAGTCATATAAATTCTATCAGCCCGAGTCAAAATAATTATCCAGAATTAAAAATAAAATGAAATTTGAATTGTATTAGATTTAGGTCATTTGAAGCATGCCCTTACATGATCTAGTCTCTTTAGGGAGTGAGTTTAAGAACTTAGTCTCTTTCTAAATAAATAATAGCCTAGCTATCTTGCATAAGCATATGACTTGCCTACATGTATTTAAAATCATAGGAGGAGTTAGTTGGTGACCCCGCGATTATAAGTCCAAGTGTCAGTGGTTTTCCTCTCTTGTGGAGGCAAACCAAATACCCATTTTTGTCTTAGATTTAGGTTGTGCTTTCAGCCCTCGCCAAAGTTATCTAGATTTAGGTTCTGAGGTTGCCTTTCCCTTTTGTGGGCCATAAGCATAAGTACTCACCTCTTAGGCATTTCCTTAATCTTATGTTAAGGGATCATAAGTCCTAAATTTCTAATAAAAAATTCAACTCAAACAAACTAAATCAATTTCAAAAATGTAAAGCCCAACCATAGGATTGTTTGAGATACACACAAGGTTTCCTAGCATCGTGGGCATCTTCTACTTATCTTTTTTGTTTTGCTCTGATAATAACTCCCTCTCTTTGATCAATCTCATTTGATCTTCAAAAATTGAACTAATCGATTGATAGTCATTTCCTATTGAAATCTTTGAAGATAATGATCATTTACCTTAATCGAGAGTATTCCTAAGGGATCCCGTCCCTTAGTATGTAATTAACTATGTGGGCTTGCCCTTGTAGGAAACTTAACGAACCCAGATTAAAATAAATTTTGCTTTACTTTTTCATGTAAAGTAGGGGAAGAATCTTTGGTACATATGCAGACCCATCATCTTTAGGAGTCCTTATTGAGGTGATTAGGTCCATTAAAGGATAGTGACTTCTATCTTTTGAGATAGTACACTATTCCTTGATGATGTACCTGATCACCTGAATAAGCACATCTGCGGATCTACGTGGCATCCCAAAAAGATGAATTTCTATATTCTTTCCTTCTCTTTCTCCCCATAGATTTGAAGGTGACTCCTATAGAAATTAATTCACCATAGCACATACACCCTAACATCCAAACTAAAAATAATACATCACAAAATAAAAGAAAATATCAAGCCATGCATCGCTGTAACCTAAAGCTAGAAGTGGTGACTTAGTCTAATGTGTGTGCTTTAGAAGGTTTCTGTGGTATGCTTAACTATGGCTTTAAGGTTTGGATTTTGTAAGTGTGAAGATGTTCAACTTAGAGTGTGGTTTCATTTAAGTGTTTGGTTAATTTGGGGTTGATTTTATTTTGTATTTTGGTTTAGTTTAAGTGAATCATGCAATTAATTACTAAGTTATAAAGAGAGGAAAAAGAGAAGAGAACTTCTCTTTCCTTCCTTACTTTAAGTAATTTCTAAAGTAAATTTATGTTTTAATTTTATTTAGTAAATGCTTTATTATGTTTTTTAATTAATCTTAAGTTTAGATTGACTTTAAACAAACCTATTCAAAGAGAAAGTCTTTTTAAGATTAAGTAAAGTGAAATAATATCACAAAACACACACCACTTTGTTTCTTTCCCAACATATATAACATGCATATGGATGAATCCTAAGCATATCTATACATACAAATGAGAATGTTTAGCACACTTTATGATGAATGCTAAGTAGTGTTACTTAAGAAAATTGGAATGCTTTATGATGCATGATTTTCATGAAGTAGAAGAGAGGGGTTTCCTTTATCCATTATTCACATGCACATGTGTATGTATGAAAGGCATAAGTGAGTTTGACGCCATTATTAGCACCAGGGGTGTAAGGTAAAAGACCTACTTAGGGCTACTTAAAGGCTCGCAACCCCAGGATTGTCCAGACTAATATACCACTTTCCTTAAATACAAACACATGTACAAAAGAAATGAATGGAAAAAGAAAGATACAAAAGTTCATATTCATTTGATTTTTGGTTTTATTATTTAATTTACATGTGTGAATGTAAAGATCCTTCTTAAGTTATAACATGGAGGAGGATAAGAGTAGATTTTAAACAAGTGTTATGCTCTTTTAAAAGAACTATACACTTTGCAAATCTTATCCAAATCCATGTTAAGAGAAAAGAAAGGAAGCAAACATAAAACACATTTTTATATTCACATGAAAACTTATAAATAAAGTATAAGTAGCATACTTTTCAATTTTGATATTTGGTTTATAAGTTTCAAAATAATTTTAGATTTAATAGTGATATAACCATTCATATTTTACTTTAGCCAAAATATGCAATTTGACATAAAGAAAACATTTCATTTTAATTTTGATTTTTAAAAGATATGAATGCATGGATTTCATATGACATACACATTTAACATGCTAGAAAAGAAATAAAGTGATGAAAGCAATGTAAATTCATTCACCCTAATTAATTCTTAAAGACAATCCTATGAAATAAGAAAGTTCAAAGTAAATCAAAGTTTGTTTAATGTGATTTTTGTTTTACTTTTGCTTTATGTTTGATTTAGGAAATGTGAAAGAATATTTGCTGGTCCTAACCCATTTCCCCCATATGTGAGTTAATTTAGTTTGTTCTTAGGATCATTAGGTGATTTTTTATATTTTATTTGGTTAAGGTATGAATTAAGTGTGTTAATTACCCTTTACACCACCTTAGTATAGTTAATCAAATAATTATGAGCCAATGATATGACATAAAATCACACAAGGAATTTAAATCAGTAATGCACCTAAGAAAGAAAAGGGGTCTAATGCAATTGGCATATGATTAATGATTAATTAAACTAAAGAGTTTAGTTTAAGTACTTTCATAACCCCTCTCACACATGTGAGTGGGATTTTGATTTCCTTAATGTACTTAGGTTATTGAACACCTAAACATCTACCCAAGATGGGTTAGTTAAGTTCTGGAAAGTTTTAGAATTTTATCAAGTTAATTGAGTTAATCCTTAAGTTTGGATTAAGGAAAAGAAGGGTTTAAGGAATAGCTTAAGGAAATATCCCAAAATTATTCCCTAAACCTCCTGTTCATTTAAACAAAACTTAATTAACTCAATCAAGAGATTAAACCATTAATTACACACTTAATTAAATTTAATTATATTAAGAGGGTAATTAGAAATTAATCTAGAAATTCTTCTATTTAAACCATCAATAAATCCCAAGAAAATTAGGAGAGAAAGAAGTCATCCCACTAATCATACATAAGGAGTTTGGAATTAATCCGTGGGATAATTAGAGTGTAAATAGCAAAATCAAATTCACAGTAAAACTCAAATCCTGAAAATGACACTATTTAAAATTCATTAAAATCAATTTTATCATATTCAAGGTTAAATACCTTTTATATGCAATTTATTTCAATATTTTTTAATTTTTCTACACTTAGATATGAATTTTTGAAGTTTCCAAGATTAATTTGGTAATTTAAATCCCTAATTATATAGTTATGTGGTGCGCGCTTTCCATGTGGCATGATGGGATTCACTTTTAAGTTATCACATCTTAAATCGCGTATGCCACGCTCTTTCTCCCTATCTGTCTGATCAAGGATCGAATGGCTAAGATTAGATTCACTGTTCTAAAGGATTAAATGATGGATCTTACATGTTTTAATCATGGTCGTCCATCCAAAACATGCGGATCGATGGCCCATGATTCTTCTCTGATCGCCTGTAGGAGATGGCCACCGTCCATCTTCCATGGCATGATCCGAGCTTGATTGAGCTCAGATTGATCTCAAATTCAACCCACACCTTCACCATGCAAGGAGATCACATCTAATGGCTAGAATCTCATGAGATAAAACTTCACTTCACAAAGGACCAGACCATGGCTAGATTGAGCTCGGTTTAATGGCTTACCTCACCGGAGGCTATCGTCAACACTCGATTCCCTTGGAGAAGCTTCGTCTAGTGGAGACAAAGCTTTGTTGAGGTTTGAAGGTGTTGAAATTGGGTAGATCCTTCTAGAGGCCAACTCCACCTTCACTTGAGCTTGGTCTTGGTCAAGAGTAGTCCTCCCTTGCTTAGAACTTGGAAGAAGGTCTAGGAAAGTTCAATTTGATCCTCTAATGAAGCTTGCAAGAGGAATTAGCTTGGTATGAAGTATTGGCTAAGTTGGATTTCAAGTGGAGCTCCCCTATTTTCAGTTTATGAAAATTGAGAAAATGGAATTTCTATCTCACTCTAAGAAGCTTGGGATCACTTGCCAATGGCTCCTCTGGCTTCCTATGCTTCAATCGAATATGATAGAATGAAATTTAAGTGAAATTAGGGGGATTATATCTCCCCTTAGAGCAATCGGATGACCAAGCCTTCTCTTACCATTTTGATCCAATTGAGCTCCTTGAGTGGGTTTGTTAGGCTATTAGGAGTGTCCTTGCATTGGTTTGGCCAGAGGAGTGGAGTGGTGAAGCTCCTATGTGGCTTGGTTGAGTGGAGGAGAGATTCCATGTGCTTAATTTCAAGTGAGGTGGTCAGTTTTGACCTTAGGCTAGGTTGGGCTGACCCAACCCATTGGGTTAGGTGCATCACACTAACTAGTGTCCACTTGGTCCACTAAGAGGGTGCCAAGTGGTCATGGAGAGGATTTGACCAAATTCCAAGTGAATTTGGCCAAACTTTACCCTTTGACTTAAGGATAAAATGGTCATTTTGCTTGGGTTTCAATTTGAATATGTTTGGTATGATTGAAAAATGGGTTGGGCCAAGTTTAATTGAATTTGGAGTCGGTTTGGTATGACTTGGCTCATGTAGACCTTTAGGTCAAAAAGGGTCAACTTGGGTCAAGTTGATCAATTGGTCAAATTGGGTCAAACCAAGGGTTGGGTCAAGTTCATATGACCATTTGAAATGTTTTGGCAACTTTGGTTTGGTTTAATTTGGTTTAGGTTTGGTTTTGGTTCATTTGATTTCATTTAGGTCAAATGGGTCAAGTTGACCAAATTGACCCATTTGACCTATTTGGGTTAGGTCATGGGTTGGATCATGTTTGGTTGGTTATTTGAAATGGATTGGTATCTTTGTTTCTAATCATTTTTTTTTAATTTTATTTTGGCTCAAAATGACCTTTTAGGTCAAGTTGGGTTCATGGTCAATTGGGGTAGGTTGGGTCGAGTTGGCCAATTGAGGCTTTGGTCAAGTTCAACAATCATTTTAGAATGAACTTGACCCATTGGTTTCAATCAATTTGGCTTAGATCAAGTTTTGACACATTTTGACTTTTTTTTATCAAGTTGGGTCAAGTGGCCAATTAGTAGTTAGGCTCAAATGATGACTTGGTCAAGTTTAGACATTGATCATGACTGAGTTTTGATCAATGATTTCAATCAATTTAGCTTATGGTGGATTTTGGCTAGTTTATGTTTCATTTTGGCTTAGTGTTGACTTGGTCAACCCTTATTTGGTTTGACCCAATTTGAGTGATTGATCATCTCATGATGATTGTCGATATGAGAGGCTTAGATGGACTTAGTTCAATCCAATTTGGTTGAATTATAATTTGGCTCATAAGGGTACTTTAGGTCACTTTGGGTCAAGTGAGCCTAAGTGGGTCAAATCTTGGCAAAGCTTGATTTGAGTTTGATTGAACTCACATATGGATTTATGATTGAAATATAAATCCATTTGCAAGTGATTTGAAGTCAAATGGGTTTTGATTGATTTGACAATTTCAAGTTTAAAGGGTGAACATGTGTTTGACTTGGGTTTGATTTTTTTAATTGAGTTTTGGTTAAGTAATTGAAGTTTGTGTCTATATTTGGATTCATGATTGAAGGATGATTGAATCATGAAGAAAAATCAAAAGTTTGGCTTGATTTGAATTTGATTTGGCTAAATTCAAGAGTTTGACTTGAAAGGCTTAGGTTGAATTTTGAGTAGATTTGAGTTTGATTTTTGAATTTAGATTTCATTTATATATGTGAATATAAATGAAAATATAAATAGATGAGAAAATTTCATGGATTTGAAGTGATTTGAACAAAGTCCATAAGAGGGGAAATCAAAGTGACTTAGAAAAAAATTTGGATTTGACCATGGATTTTGGATTTGATTTTGGGTTTAGTTTGATTGTTTTGATTTTATATTTTCTTTATATATGTGAATATAAATGAGAATATAAATGGGTTTGAGAAAATTTCATGAGTTTGAATTGATTTTGGCTAAGTCCATAAGAGGGAAATCAAAGTGACTTAGGAAAGATTTTGGAATTTGATTTGGATTTCAATCATGGGTTTCAATCATAAGTTTCAATTATGGGTTTCAATCATTTGGAATTGATTTGAGTTTGACTTGAAGGGAGGAAGTGAGGAATTGGGTTCAAGCTATAGGGTAAAACTTTCCTAACACCTAGGCATGACCATTCTATGGCTAATTCTTCTAAGTCTCTGGGCTAGGTTGAGTGTCCACTTAATCACTAGATGTATCTTAAGACTAAGGAACTCTTAAAGTCTAAGAAGACCTGTCTAAGATGGAGGGGTTGAAAGCTCATTCTAAAAATGAGATCAACAGGGATAAAAGAGGGCAATCCTCTTCCTTCTCTTTATAACACTTTGTCGTTAGGTGTAAGTCATATGAAACAAAAGAAAACATAAATTAAAATTCTCAAATCAATTAAATCACTTGAAATGAAACCAACTTTCACGTTAAATTTAATCTTCTTACATTTAGAAAAATATAGCAGTAATGCCTAGTAAGACATACCACACAAGCCTTAACACACATATTAGAATTAAGTCACCACTTCTAGCTCTATTAGGATGGTGCATGGTGTGATGTAGAATTGGATTAGTTTTATGGGATTTAGATGATAGTGGTAAGGCTTTGTATGAAGTGTCTTGTGATGTTTAAGACATCATGAAGGGATGCTATCATGTATCCATTTCTAATTATTATTAGTTATATTTAGGTTGTATAATGGTGAGCTTGGCTACCATCTTTTTCTTTTTTGGGTTGTAGCAAGAGATACTTATTCTTTTCTTTTATTTAAATTGTTTATTTGTTTTTTTATTTATTGTTAAAATGGCATGCTTTTCTTAGTTTCTTAAATGATTGATGTTTAATGTGTCGATGCCTTAGCTCTTAAGATAAAATAAATTTTTTACTCATAATCACTCACTAAACTTTAAAAACTCATAACCTCATCTAAAAAGCCTAACTATAATCAAGATAATTAGATTTGACTTAGTTGTATGGTTGTATGTTTCTCATCATGCATCTTGATCACTCTTTACAAAATGAGGGCCTTGTTCTTACATGTTACAAGGACCACTTGACCCATGAGTAACCCAACTAAGCAGCTTCACCATCTTTCTCTTTTAATTTGGCTAATAACTTATTTCATCATGCATTTAGGCATATGAAAAATTAGCTTATGCCAAAATGATGTTTCAAAATAAAATAAAATTTGAAAAGATTTTTCATGTAGATTAAGTCACATGCTCATTTCTCATCTTTAGTCTCTTAGGGAGTGGGTTTAGGACTTTAGTTTCTTTCAAATTAAATAACTACCCTAATTATCTTGCATTAAGTAAGACCAACTATATGATTTTAAAATCATGGGAGGAGTTAGCGGCGACCACTCACAATTATAAGTCTAAAGTCAAATGGTTTATTCACTCTTGGAGATAAACCATTATGTCTATCACCAGATTTGGGTTTGATTTAGCTCTCACTAAAGCTCCCAGATTTAGGATCCACGTAGTTGTTTCCTTTGACAAACATAAATCATCACCTCTTAGGCATTACCAAAATCTCATGTTGGTAGATTATAATCCCAATCTAATAAAATTCAACTCAAATAAATAAATCTCTTCACTTTCAAATATATAAAGCCCAATCAAAGGAGATTTAGAATGCTCTAGGCTTTTCAAGTATCATGAGCATTTTACTTCCTCCATTTGGATTCCAAAATAAGTCTTCTCCTTGAACTTTTCTACTTGATTTTCCAAACATAACCAATCATTTGATATTCTAACCTTGAAATCTTTGGAGATGATAATGGTCTACTTTAAAGAGTATTCTTAGAATTTTATTCCCTAAGATGAAATCTATGGAGGCTTGCCTCCATAGAATAAGAACTTGGTTTTATAAACTTTTATTCATCCATAAAGTAAGAAAAAAATATCGGTATATTGAAGACCCATTGCCTTAGTCCTTATTAGGTGATTAGGTCCATTGAAGGGTGATGTCTCTATCTTTCGAGATATATATCCTTTTCAATGCGATCACTTCAATAAGTACCCTCTAAGATCTATGGTGTCCCCACATCCAAAAATAAACACTAGATTTTTTTTGACTCCTAGGAATAGTTCCTCTCTCCATCTTTAGTAGATAATTATTGTCTCCAAACATCGATAGTGGACATATATTTTTGTATAAGCCAGTTATCTTTCTTTCCATTGGCCCATTGTTCATTTCATTAATAAGCATAGGTAGCCAACATCCTTTAGGTTTTAGGACCTCACTCCCATGTAGGTCCTAAGACTCCTATTGGGTCCCATAATAGGCAATAATAAACCCAAATATAAGTCAAAAAGAAGTTGGAACCTCTTACCACTAGCTTGGTAAAGCAAGGATTCATTTCATAATTTGACAAAACCTTAAAAGAATCAAAAGTAGAATAAAATAATGCCTTTTACAAAATTCTCAAAATATTTTCAAAGCAAAATCACACGAACTTAATATAATAAAAATGGACAAATAAACATCCTCTTTTAAAAGAAAAATCAAGTAAAACAAAGTTATTATCTTTCAAATAAAATTAATTGTACCTCATTTAGCACACTTAAAATTGCTAAGCAAATGTTCCTTTTTTTCAAAATCAAATCAAATAACAAACCTCTTTTTCATGAATATATTCAAACCCTTTTTTTCAAAAAATTAAAACTAACCCCCATTTAACATACTTGTATTTGTTAAATGAGGGTTCCCAAAATTAAAATTGAATATATCAAAATATTTTTCAAACAAAACCAACTCCATTTAACATACCCACATTTGTTAAATGAGTTTCATTTTCAAAACTAAACCAAATCAAGATGAACAACATGTAAATGAGCTCCATTTAACATATTCATATTTTGTTAAATGAGAGTTCATTTTTAAACTAAAATTAAAACAATCAACATGGACTTCACTTAACATACCCAAATTTGTTAGGTAAAGGTTCCCCTTTTCAAAATAAAAGCAAAATACAATTGAACCCCATTTAACATACCTATTTATTAAATGAGGGTTCCATTTTTCAAAATCAAAATACCCAAACATATCTTTGAATTCCATTTAACATACCCATATTTGTTAAATGAGAATTCAATCTTCAAAATCGAAAGAAAACCACATATCAAATAAACAAACAAACATACATACATACTAGTGAGCTAATTTAACATACCTTACTTTATTAAGTGTGAATCTCATTTCCAAAACAACATCAAATCAAAACAACAAACATCAAACATATATTTGAACTCTATTTGACATACCAAATTTGTCAAATAAGAGTTCCCCTTTTCAAAATCAAATCATCAAATAAATATCAATTTTGAACTCCATTTAACATACTTAAATTTGTTAAATGAGAATTCTTCCTTCTTAATCAAAAAATCATTTTTATCACATCTTAACCAAGTCTTTTTCAAACATTTAACATAGAAAATCAATGCATATTTCTAATGGATTCAAAATCCTTTAAATAAAATATGATACTCCTAATCTTATCTCCCTTTGTACTCAATTTTCAACATACCTAAATTTGTTCTATCTCTAGGGTAAATCATCAGCATCCTCATCTCTCCAAAAATCTTATGCTTCTCATTGTAAATTCTCATAAGTCATTGCGGGTCTTACCACCATCTTATAAAATTTTCAAGTTTATGGAATCTATCACATAATCAATGTTTCCACTTCAAATCAATGAATTCTCTAATAACTCCATCTATTTCAATCATTTTGAATGAGTATCAAAGTCACTCTTATTAATGACTTGATCATCTCTGTGCAAAACTTCTACTAAAACCCTCATATATTCAGTTTAGATCTGCTTTATTTAGACTCAGTTGACCCCCATAATTCAAGTTTGGACTCCCTCTCGTCTTATCACAAGAAGAATGTCATCGAAAAATATACCGGTACAACTTCTTGTAAATGTCTGTAGAACATCCATCTAAAGTAGATAAGGTCTTAATTTTGATCCTTGGTGTAATCCAACGAAATAGGAAAATATTTTTGTCAATCCTCCTTGTGTTTGGACTGCACAATCTAGTATACATATTAATGACTTGAATATAACAATATTAACTCCTTTCTCCCCACTCTCCAAAGAACATCTCTTGAGACATCACTTTAAATCAATATCATATGTAGATCCTTCTTACTTTCTCTATGCTTCTCCATCAAACCTCTTAACAAATGTAGCATCCAAGATCTACGGCATGAACAAATTAGGCGTATCACATTGTAACCTATGCTCAGACTCTCTCCCATAATTTTAATGTATGGCACATTAACACTCATAATTTGCACACTCTTGTGCATCACCTTTATTCTTAAATAGGAGGAAACTCTTTCTCCACTCATCTATCTCACAAAATAACATTAGATTTGTAAGCCAAGAATTCCTTGATCTCCTAAACATTTCACACATATTGGAATATTATGGTCCTATGCTTTACATTTCATTTTCCTTAAAAGCTAACTGATTACTAATCGATGATAAGAAATTCTATATTTGTTTAGAGATTTTCTAAAATCAATGGATCGGATCCTTCATTGAAAAGTTTATCAAAATACTGACCATTTTCATATCTTTTCTAAGAAAAGCACATTATTTCATCTTACCATCATGAACTATATCTTTACTTCTCCATCTCTTTGCTTGGTAACTTATACATACATCTCACCTTCTTTGGTATCTAATCATTGTATAAATTCTAGTAAATTTCATATATTGCTCATAGAATCTCAAGCCATATATCTTTCCCATTCTCTATCTAAAAGTTTTATAACAATGCTTCATTCATCTTGTGACACTCGACTCCACCACCAACTATTCTTATTAAGAGCTCGATTCTCCACATCTTTGGAAACTTGAATTTCACTGATATTTTTCCCACTAATAGCTTCCATGAACATCCCAAATTCTAATTTCTTGTGGTCTAAAAATAAGTGTTCTTTAAGTTTCCCCATCTAATCTGACAATGGAGTTTACTCTTACAATTCATCTTAAAATCTCAAACTAATAATGATGTTGGGTGAAAATTTCACTTGGAATGACCTTACAATACAATCTAGCGATCTTTTCTTATCAGGAGAATAATCAATCGATAGATCCATTTTTATAAGTAATAATATATTCATCTCCTTAAATAAAGTATGATACAATCATGCTAAGGCAAAACTAATAGGTTACTTCTTTAGTCCTCAAAACCAAACCAAATGATACAAAATCTTCTACCACGATGTCCATTTAAATCTAATACTTAGATCATAGTAATTCATTAGAATCACTTGCCTCAAATCTACTTGAGGGAGGCATATGATGATACCTCTGTGGTTGATCCCCTGTGAGACCTCTCCACTCATGGTGGCAGTTTCTTAGGCTTTGAAGGAAGGACTACTATAGGATTGCACACACCTGCATAAGGTGAGACAGGGATAGGAAGCACATGTTGTCATGATCCATTACATAGATTGGTCTAGGGGGTAGATTCATAGAGAGAGAGAGTCATGGAGGCTAGAGCCATTCCCAAGTAGGAAAGCAAGAGAGGAGGAGGTACGTTAGACAGTTGATGACCTTCGTTTAATAGATTTTCTGATGAGGTCCATCATTTAGACTATTGTTCTCATACCCCATGGGAGATCTTTGCCACAATGTTCTTACCATACCTTTGCTTCTCTACCCACCATCATAGTGACATCTACCACCATGAGCTTCAAAATCCTCATCTGGGAAAGGCCATCTCCATTGGTGATGGTATGAAGGATCGCTATCATTCCGTTGAGGTGAGATCGAGCTCCCGACCTTCTACTCATCATGGTTAGAAGTGGAGCAAGAGTGTTGTGGTGCACCTCCACATAGTAGAGAAAGAGAATAACCGACTTAGTCCCCATCATAGTTGAGCACTAAGTGGATGCCAATACAACATTGAGCATATAGTATGTTGAGCACATCCACATGGTTGGTTGGCATCTATTACATTCCTGAGCAACATAATAGATAACTGTTCTCTAGATGAAATCATAGAGGACTACCATGCTGCAATCAAGCAGATTATTGGTGGTGATCACTCATCAAGGAGGCTTAACTTTGATCCAATAAGAATGACATGTTGGATGACAGAAGTCCACATGGTGATAGATCCTACAATGAGATCACTTAGCCAGAAGGTGCCATGGTCTAGGAAGGTGATACTTCTCACTCGACTCAACACCTCCTCCACTAGCCTAGAAGGATGATCTATAGAGGATGGAGAAGAGGGTAGAGAGTTGATGGTAGTGGTCTTAGCATTATAACTCAACTCTAGTCTCACAACCTTCTCCTTATCCTCTTGGCACATACCTTAGACCATCCTAAACTCCCAAATGATGATCAAGTTTGCATAGGAAGGTCACAAATAGCACCTCCATGCATGAAGGACATCATATTGAACAACTGAAGGAAATTGAAGCTAGAATCATCCATTCCAAGGGTAGACCATGCAAATGTAGTTCAAAACCCCATGGGTTTTGTGCCACCATTCCTTCAATATTTTTGATGGATAAACTACAACATTGCACATTTTAGAGTAGGTTCTTTCAACAGATAGTGACACACTATTCAAACTTTTTTGTCTAAGCTTAATAGGGGTTGCATTTGATTGGTATGCTGAGCTGCCCAATAGTTCGGTGAAGACTTTGTTGAATTAGAGCACCTCTTCATCAAGAGGTTTGTTGGAGCTCTAGAATCTTGACCCATAGAAAAATGAGTCCTTTGTTGATTACATTCTCGGTGGTGGAACTTGAGCATGAAATGTGAACCATATTGAACATCATTGAAATCTTCTTAAGAATGTCCATTCATCCTCATGCTTAAGGGCTTTACCATCAAAACATTGAAATTAATCAATAAGGTGGTATGACCTCACTTTGAGTGAGTTCTCAACTTCCTCATCATAGATCTAGGACTCTTTAGACACTTAGAGCTTCTTAGTCTTAAGACACTTCTAGTGATTAGGTGAACACTTAACCTAAGCCAAGAGATTTTGAAGGATTATCCATAAATAGGTCATGCCTTATTTATACTTGCCTACCTTATATCAAACCAATCCATGCTTCCTTAAACCAAACCTCAAATTAAAAATATAAACTCCAAATCATAAATCAAATTCCAAGCCAAATGATTGAAGCCCTTGATCAAACCCTTCCTAAGCCTTTGATTTCATCTTATGGATAACCTTAACAAATCCAAATCAATCTCAATTCATTTTATCTTCTCAAATATCAATTTAATATTTGAATCAAACTATAAAAATTCAATTCAAACCCAACTTCAAATGATTTAACCCCATGATTAAATACAAATGCTAAGACCCTTCCTAAGCCCTTTGATTTCATCTTATGGACTTAGCATTAACCAAATTCAAATCAACCCCAATTCAATTAATTTTCTCAAATATCAATTTAATCTAAAATCAAATATCAAATTATAAATCAATTCTAAACCAAACAAATAAATCAATCAAGACCAAATTTCCTCTAAGTCTTATGAACTACTCTCATAAGCTTAGTCAAAAATATCAATCCTATCTAAACTCAATTGATTTTTTTTTATAAATCAATTGTTCCTTCATTATATTCAAATATAAATGAAATCCAATGACCAAAATCAAATCAAACTAAATAGGTTTCCTTTCTTAGCCCTTTTGACCTACACACATAAGCTTGGTCAAATTTTTCTTGAATCACTCCAAACTCAAGTGATTTTCTCATAAACCATTTATATTCCCAAATATAAATGAAATATAAATCAAATAGCCAAAATCAACCAAATCAAATAAAATTTCCAATTTTAGCCTTTTTAATAATTTCTTGAACTTGGCTAAATGAAACCAATCAATTCAAAACACATGGATTTCTTCATGATTCAATCATTCCTTCAATAATTGTTCCAAATATAAACATAAACTACAATCATCAAGCCAAAATCAAGCTAACCCATAAACCCAATTGATTTTGACATTATCATATAAATTAAAATACATATGGCTTCAAACCATTTTGATTGGATTTATATTTCCATCTCAAACCCATTTATCAATACAAAATAAATTTGAATCAAGCCATGATTAAACCAATTGACCCATTTAGGTCCACTTAACCAAAGTGACCTAAAGACCATTTTGAGCTTAATTCTAATCCAACCCAAATTAGACTGAACTAAGCCCATCCAAATCTCACAACATTATCAACTATCATCCTAGGTTAATCAATTGTCTTGAATTGGGTCAAACCAAGTCGACCTAGCTCATTGACCAAGTCAAACTTTAGCCCAAATGAAATCTAAACTATCCAAATTGCACCATAAGCCAAATTGATTACACCAAATCGAACATGACCAAAGCCATGATTGAGCCCAAATTGACCAATTGGTCAACCTAATAGCCCAAATTGACCTAAAGGGTCAAATTAGCCAAAATCAAATTAATTTAAATTAAACCAAACCAAAGCCAATTATTTTCAATTAGCCAATAGAACTTGACTCACACTAACCTAATTTGGTCAAATTGGTCAAATTGATCAACTTGACCCATTTGACCTATATGAACTCAAATGAGCCATAATCAAATCCAAAGCAAATTGAACCAAACTAATGACACCAATACACTCCAAATGGTCATGTGAACTTGACACAACCCTTGGTTTGACCCAATTTGACCAATTGATCAATTTGACCCAACCTAACCCAATTTGACCTAAATAGGTCAAATCAAGAAAAATCAAATCAATTAAACACCAAACCACTTGAAATTTGGGCTAACCCACTTTTGACCCATTTCAGATCTGCCCAAATCAAAACCATTACTAAATGACCACTTTTCCCTTGGGTCTAGGGCTTACCATGAGATAAGACACTTGCACTTTTGGTCATTTCCTCCCCTTGGCCACTTGGCACCCATTCATAGGTCCACATAGGCACCAAGGACTTTGGCTGAGCTGACCCAAGGGTGGTTGGGTTGATCATGAATCATGGGGAGGTGAAATCACCTCCCCATTCCCATTGGAGCATTTCAAAGCACCAAGAACACCCACTGCTCCCATGGCAGCCACTCTCACACCTTCCTCCTCTCATGAGAGGCCAAGTGGAAGGATTCTCTACCCAAATTGAGCTCCCCATGGTGACCATTTGATCAAAAAGTTGAAACAATCATCAACATCAAAGCCAAAAAATGAGGGGGTATACCCCCCTCATTCTCACTCAAACACACACACTTACACTCAATTCAACCCTACCAGCCAATGAGAGAGATCCCAAAGCTTCCACTTGCATTTCCTAAGCTCCTTAAATTTTCCATTCTCAATTTTACTTGAAACAAAAATAGGGGAGGCCACCTTCAATTTCCATTTGCTCAAACATCCACCAAAGTGCAATTAACTTTGCACACACCATTCTTAGACCTAGACGAGCCAAAATGAATTGTTTCCCAAGCTTCCTGCTGGTCGGAGTATGGAGTTCGATCAAGGCCAATTTATTACATGTCGTGGGTTAGTCTTCTGAGCAAACCACACCAAATCAAAGCTTGTGCGGCTCAATAGGGCTTCATTTCTACCAAACAAAGCTTCATTAATCGTTGGAACCACCGGTTATAAGCTCCGATGAGGTATGCCATTAAAACCAATCCTTAGCTTAAGAAAGGTTGTTCCTTTGTGAAGGAAACTTGCATCTCGTGCGATCTCTAATGTTGGATGTGTTTGTTGTGCTTCCCCGAAGGTGTGGGATCAATTTGATCTCCATCGAGTGAGCTTCGGATCAGCGACTCGATGGGCGATCCGTCTCTCGCTTGAGAGGAGATATCATGGATCCATTCCATGATGGAATGACGGTCCTGATCTAATCATGCACAGAACCCATATTTTCTACTTCAAAACTGCACATTTAATCATGGTTATTCGATCTTAGATCGATCGTCCCACATAGAAAATGCATTTCCCCGCCGTCTGCATCAGCATTCGACGTGACAATTTAAATAACCAATCCCATCACGCCATGTGGAAAGTGTGCCATGTCTGACCATGTGGTGGAGATTAGGTTAAGGTTAATTAATATATTTTAATGCTGAAACAACCAAAATTCATAACTAATAATAGAAAAATCCAAAACATACAAATGATGGCTCATTTTAATGGTAATTTAGAGGAGAATCCATTAAAATTATTATTAAATAAATTTGAATAGTAATGTATGCTTAATCAAGGTTTAATTTAAAATTTAATTAGCCTAATTACTCTTTGATTAATTATCCAATTAATTTCAAACTTTCTAGAGATGTTTAGGGGGATGACCTCACCCCTATTTTTCTTGGGATTTATTGGATAATTAATTTAGAAATCAATGGATTAATCCTTAGTATTATCTATCTTAATGATAATTAAGCAAATGAATAGTAGATTAATCAATTAAGCTTATTAACCTCTATTAATGGTGATGAAATTTAGGAAATGGATTTAGACCCCTCTTTCTTTTCCTTAAGTCTTTTCCATTCCCTCTTAAATAATTAATTAATTAACAAAATCAATCAAAATCTAAATCATACGAACTTTAATTAACTAATTGAAAGGATTTAGGGATTGAGGCTTAGGCTCCCTTTTTTGTCTCTTTCCCTAAGTCCATTTCATATTGTTGATTAAGGATAATTATGATTTAATTAGATAATTAATGAACTTATTTAATTTGATTGAATATACTTCTCTAATTAACTCTTGGGTAGCTCTTTGGGTGTTCAATAACCTAAAGAGAGAGCTAATGAAATTATGGTTAGCTCATATGTGTGAGAAAACCATAAGAGTAATTAAGTATGCTCCTTAAGCTTAATTAATTAATAATTATGAGCTAATTGCATTAGGCCCCTTTCATTTCATAGATGCTATTTACTTTCATGTGCATATCATATCATTAATTATTTTTAATTGATTAATGTAATCTCACAACCAATCCATTATAATAAATTAACCAACAAATTCTTTCACATTTCATAAATCAAATCAAATTTGAAATAAAAATGGCTTTAACAAACTTTGGTTTATTTTAAATAAGCTTGCTTAATGTGATTGTTCTTAGGAATTAGTAGGATTGAATGAAATTACATGCTTGTATTTCTTTATTTCCTTGCAATCATATTAAAATATTGTATGCCACTTGTAGTCATGCATTCATTATTTTTTAAAATTAAATAAGTAAGAAATGATTCCCTTTATGCCAATTTACATGTGTTGACTTGATTAAGAATATGTGTGGCTATTATCACTACTAAATCTCAAACATATTTTCAAAAGCTTCTTAATGAATATGAATATGTGTTGTGACTTTAGTTTATATATATATATATATATATATATATATATATATATATATATATATATATATATATATATATATATATATATATATATATATATATATATATATATATATATATACTTATATATATATATATTAGTAAGTAGTGTGAAGATATTCATATGTTGAGCATAAGTAAGAATGTTAGTGGGTATATTAGTCTAGACATCCAGGGCACGACATTATGTAGCCTAAGAATGTTCCTACCTCACTCCCTTGGTGTAGAATAATGGCAATGTACCTTGATTTCATTCTTATGCATTTTGACATTAGATTTTAGATGGAGCTTTAATTCATTTACACAAATAAATCAATTAAATTGAATCCAATTTTTGTATAGTTTTCATTTCTATTCTTGTACATTCACATGCATTCACATATATATATATATATATAAGGATAGTGGGTATATTAGTCTAGATATAGGGATGCATTTAAGTATATATATAGAAATTCCTACCACTCCATGTAAATAATGGTGTATACTTTATATATATATATATATATATATATATATATATATATGTATGTATGTATTATGTGTGATACAACTAGTGGATGAAAACCATAATTTAATCAAATCAATTTTACTTTTGCATGATTCTCATTCTTATAGTTGCTTATACATCCATATGTATCTGAGGATAGCGGGTATATTAGTCTAGACATCCCAAGGATGCACGAATTTAAGTAGCCCTAAGAAAGTTCCTACCTCACTCCCTAAGTGTGGAACAATGGCAACGTACTTGCTTAAAACTCTTATCCCTTTGTGTGTACATTTGGCTAATGAATGAAAATCTCCTTTTCTACTAAAAAAAAAGAAACATGATTTCATACTTTGTTCAAGTGGTTTAATTGATTAATCATGTAACTTAAAAGCTCTTTGCTTATGCATAAGAATTTAGATAGACTTTAAATTAATATGACAAAATAATTCAACCAAATGAAACATCAATTCCAAATGCATTTGTTAACATTCATCATTCAAGTATGCTAAGATATAAATTGCATGTATAGGCTTCTTTAGGACTTAACCATATGCATGCTATATATGATGAAAAGAAATAAGCAAACATGTGTCATGTGATGATAGTTCATTTCAATTAATCTTGAGATGTCTTTCTTATTGAATGAGTTTATTTAAGATGAACATAAACCTAGGATTAATTAAAATATATATTAAGCCATTCACTAAAGAGAATTCTTTAATTAATTGGCTTTAGAAATGACTTAAGGTAGGGATAAAAGAGAGTGATCCTCTCTTTCCTTCTATTTATAACACTTAATTGTTAAGTGTAAACCAGATGAAATAAAAAGAAAATATTAAGTAAAACTTATAAATCAATTAAACCACTTGAAGTGAAACCACCTTTCATAATCAAATCTCTCCATACTTAGGAATGTTGTATGTTTCTCAACATGCATTTCATATTCTTTCTTTCTTGAAAATAAGGGATTTCTATCCTTGCATGATAGGAGAATGCTTGGCCTATGAGGGCATCCCTTGTGTGGAAAACACCCCTTCTTGCTGATTTGGCCCATAACTCATTTTCATCATACATTTAGACATATGAAAATCCCAAAGCCTTTGTCAAAATGAAGTGTCAAATACAAATAAAATTTGAAAAGATTTGTATTAGACTAAGTCATTACTCATACCACTCATGCTCTAGTCTCTTTAGGGAGTGGGTTTAAGGACTTTAGTCTCTTTCTAAATAATAACAACCTAACCATCTTGCAAAATATATGACTTGACCACATGGTTTTAAAGCATAGGAAGAGTTAACTGGATGCCACTTTAGGTAGTTATAAGTCCAATGGTTGAGTGGTTTATCCTCTCTTGCGGAGGTAAACTATACACCCATCTTTGCTTAGACTTAGGTCATGCTTTGGCTTATGCCAAAGCTCCCTAGATTTAGGATCCGAGGTAGCTGTTTCCTTCAGGCTACAAGCATAAATTTTTACCTCTTAGGCATGTCCATAATCTTATGTTGTAGGATTATAAGTCCTAATTTATAATAAAATTTCAACATAAATATACAATTCTCTTCAATTTCAAATATATAAATCTCAACCATATGATAGTTTGGGAAGCTCACTAGGCTTCCTAGTATTATGAGCATCCCTACTCATCTCCTTTGGCTTTGATAATAAGTCTCTTCTTTTTGATATATCTGGATTGATTTTCAAAACATAGTCAATTTATTGATAGTCCTATATTTGAAATCTTTGGAGATAATAATTGCTTACTTTAATCGAGTATTCTAAGAACTCACCTTCCTTGGGATGTAATTAATTCTTGGGGCTTGCCCTCATAGGGAACTTTAGAACTCAGTTTAAAAAAACCCTATTTTATTCATCCATGTAAAATAGGGGAAAAATCTTTGGTATATTCGAAGACCCATCATGCCTTAGGAGTCCTTATTAGGTGATTAGGTCCATTATAGGGTGGTGATTTCTATCTTTTGAGATAGTACACCATTCCTTGATGTCATACCCAATCACCTCAATAAGTACACCCTTAGATCTGCATAGTGTCCCCCATACACATAAATCAAAAATAAACACCACACTAGCCTATAGGAGGAAGCCAAATAGTTGCCTTTTCCCAATCAATCATCTAGGTCCAAGCCACATAAGGTGTTGGAGAATAAGTTAGGGATAGTTGTGTCAGTGGAAAAAGAGAAGCAGCCAGCCAGAGTTTAGTATGAGAGACCACGAGCCCATCCTACTTTCCACCTCTCCACCACCTCATCATATCGCCATCCATATGGCCACCACCATAGCCTACCCGGTGGTATTCATATCTAGTAGTTGTTACTTTCCACCTACTCTTGCCAATAGATTGAACAAGTCATATTCATTCAAGAGAGTGGTAGTTAAGAAAATCTTCAAGAATCTTTTGAAGAAACTAGACTTTCAGTTACTAGAGCTTAAGAGGCCAGAAAAAGTGGGCAAGAGTGATGATCCTATTGCCCTACCGCATGTTGGGCCATGTCTTAATGGATTGTATCACTTTTAAGGACTAGCTTGAGCGTAGCTACATGTCAAGAGCCATAATTATCCCTAAGAAATACTTATTAGAACTACCATCCTATTCTACTAGAGTAATCCTTAGGGATACTAGTGATCCTCTTAAGACCAAAGAAGGTTGGTATATCTCCTTATCACCTCTAAAAGATCATTTCTAAGATCAAAAAGCTTTCCTTGTAGGTTCCTAAAGCAGCTCAAACCTCTAATACTAAGGAAGATTTGCTAGTTGCAAAGGACAACTCGAGGGGGGTGATAGCTCAACAGCAACAACAATTTAGCACACCTGCCCGAGATAGTCCAATAGCGTAACCACCGTCTGAGCCCAGCACTCCCTCTGCTGTTACAACTACCACTTCCTCTGCTAGCTCTTGTTCTACCAACAAAAGTGTTGTATCTCGATAAAATTTTACTCTTACTTTACTTGATTTCTATCATGTACCTCCACCAAAAAAATCAATGAAGAAGGCGATTCTACTTATGTCTTGTCTACTTGGATGCTCTTGATTTTATTATAGAAAGCTCTCAAGTCTAAATAATATAGCTCTAGTAGTTCCAATCATTTCTTTTCGATTGAGTCAAACTTTCCTTCTCTCAATCGGGTTCACCTCTTGAGATTGACTTGGAGTCATCTAACTCGAGGATCCCATAAGAGAAGCTATAGGTATGCGATGAGAAGGTGAACTTACCACAAGCTCATCATTCAAGAAGTCATTGAAACCACGCAGCGGTGGTAAAGTTCTACCTCCTAGGGTAGCACCTCAGGATAAGGGTAAATAAGTCATTGGTTTCAATGATTAGGTAGCCCCTCCACAGGATGCTCCACCAATGAATATGCTTGTGGAGGACTAAGCCAGAGTTGATTACAAAATCCTAGCTCTTCTTAGAAAGTTTCTAGCTAAGTTAAGTATATATGACACCCTTGTCTTATCCAAATAGATGAGGGAATCTCTAATCAAGGTTTTACTTGATCCAAAGATGTTCTTAGTTTAGTTGGCCGCTACTAGAGAGGAAGCACACCACTCGAAGGACATCTTAGGAGTTACATTCAATGATGAATACTTACTTCTAGGGATGATCGGGCACAACCGTCTACTTTATATTATAGTGGATGTTGGCAGATACAGGCTATCTAGAGTTTAGGTTGACCGGTGCATCGGTCCAATTATGAGTCTAAGAACCCTTACTTGAGGATGACATCTCTAAACTCTAAAATGAGAGGATGATGTTGAGAGGATTCAATGAATAAGGTGAGAGGGCTTAAGCTCCATATAGTTTTATAGAGATAGATGATTGTAAGGCTGAAGCCAAGTTTTATATTATAGACTCAAATACATCTTTCAATGCTTTGCTTGGAAGATTGTGGATACAAGAGAACAACATGGTTCCATCCTCTCTAAATCAGTGCTTGAAGTTTGTGAGAGGTGGGATCAAATGTTGTGGGGAGATCTTAAACCATTTACAATTCATGAGGTCGGGATATATGAGGATGTAACTACTACCTCCCCAAAATGAAAAAGTCATTCTTGTGAACTTAGTCAAAATTCCCATATGGGACAAAAAGAAAGAAAAGAAAAAGAAAAAGAAAAAGAAAAAGAAATGAAAAAAGAAGAAAATAAAAGGGAGCAAGAAATAGACTCAAGAAAGGATGTTGAGCTTGAGATTATATTCACCACAGTTGTTACTTCAATCAATATATGGGTAGGATGACGACTCACCACTCAAAGGAAGAGGCCGGTCAGTAGTCCAGGGGTAGAATACCTCCTTATTGTCCACCCAATTAGAGATATGTTCCAACTACGAGGAGTACACCTGCTATTCATATAAATTAGAATCTAGTTTAGAGGATGAGTCTTATATGGTTAGCACGCCAACCAACTCTTTCCATCAGTAGACTCTTTTAGAGGTGACATTTGAGCCAGACAATGATGAAGACCAGGTTACAAAGCAAAGCATAAGTGTATCCAAGTCTCTATAAGAAATAGTCAAGCATCCATTGAGAATCTTAGCTTTAACCCCACTTCCTCTCAAAAAATTGAAGGTTTGGTAGTTAAGGAAGCCCCTAAGTCATCCACATATGAAGACTAAGAGGTTCTTTGAGCATCATCCTCAAGTCAAGAAGTTGATGTAGAACTTGAGGATGATTCATATAAAGATTTAATAGAATTACCTTTTTATTGGTACTCACCTTGTGTTCTAAATTTAGCAAAGAAGGAATCCCACATACTTGGTCTAAGTTACTCGAAAAGAATATAGAATAATAAATGCAAGAACTCAATCAAGATAGGACTATGATTGGTATAATGGGTCCGATGATGATGACAACTCTGCTAGTCATCACCAATCATTTGGAATCTGATAAGTTCTTTTCAAGTCACATTAACTCATATGATGAGGTGTGCTTAGAAACTTCAAATGATCTAGTGATTTTGAAGTAAAAGATGCACCGCTTGAGTTTGAACAAGAGATAAAGTCAACCATCAATGAGCTCAAAGAAATCAACTTGGGGACTGAAGAAAATCCACGTCTAACATACATTAGTTCCCTATTAAATAAAATTGAAACTAATGACTTAGTTAGGCTTCTCATTGAGTTTAAGGACTGCTATGCATGGAGTTATAAAGAGATACTTAAATTGGATCTTAACGTGGCGCTGCATAAATTGGAAAAAGAGCCTAGTGCTAACCCTATCAAGCAAGCTCCTAGGCGCATGTGATTAGACATTGAACAACAGATCATTTATGAAGTCAAGAAACTTATCAATGTTGGTTTCATCTGAGATCAAAAACACCCCACCTGGTTGGCGAGTGTCATCTCATTTAAGAAGAAGAATGGCCAAATTTTCATATGCATCGATTTTAGGGATCAAAATAAGCATGTCCAAAAGATGAATTTCCACTACTGAATATAATTAAATAAAGATCACCCCCGAGGATGAAAGAAATGCTACTTTTAGAACCTCGATCGATATCTTTTGCTATAAGGTCATGCCTTTCGGCCTTAAAAATGTCAGTGCTACATACCAGTGGGCCATGACTCAAATCTTTGATGAACTTATTCATCATCAAGTTAAGTGCTATGTCGATGATCTTGTAGTCAAAAGTAAAGAAAAGGAAGAGCATCTCTTTGACTTGAGAGTAGTTTCGAATGGTTAAGATAATTTAACCTTAAAATGAACCCACTGAAGTGTGCATTTAGAGTTACTTCAGGAAAATTTCATTGGGTTTGTTGTCTGACACCGGGGAATCAAAATCGATCTGGAGAAGATCAAAGCAATATTAGAAATTCCACCACTTAAGACTTTAACTCAACTCAGATCATTTCAAGAGCGGTTGACATATCTAAGATGCTTTATATCTAACCTATCAGGGAGATACCAACCATTCTCAGCACTTGTCAAAAAAGATGCCAAATTCAAGTGGGATGATAAGTGCCAACACACCTTTGAAGATATCAAGCATTACCTCATGATGTCGCCAGTTCTAATAGCCACTATCATGGGAAAGCCCTTGATACTCTATACTACTGCATTTGGTGACTCCCTTGGCACTTTGTTGGCCCAAGCCAATGACGAAGGGAAGGAAAACATGCTTTACTACCTCACTATTGTCTAATCCCTAGAGGTAAATTATCCACCCATTGAAGCATTGCTAGCTTTAATCTTTACATCCCAAAAGCTACAACACTACATACTTTCTCATAAGGTGAACTTGATCTCTAGGATCAATCCACCAATACCTCATGACACGACCAATGCTATCTATTGGCATAATGTTCAATGATTCTATCACAGTTTGATATCACTTTTGTATCCCTCTGTATGGTGAAATGCAAGCACTTATGGATTTTTTAGCAGCACACCCACTTCCTACTGACTCTCCGCTTAGTGATGACCTCCTAGATGAATAAATCATGAACTTATGGGTCACTAGCATTCACCATTAGGAGATGTACTTTGATGGTGAGGCTTCCTCTCAAAGAAGAGAAGAACCATAATATAATATTCTAGGAAAGGTAGGGGTAGGAATAGTTCTCCTAACTCTGGACTATGATGTGATGAGATTTTCATTCCATCTGTCTAATCCTTGCACCAACAACAAAGCTAAATATGAGGCTCTGATTGCCGATCTGGAGTTAGCTATTACTCTAAGCATCTAGAACATCAACATCTTTGGGGATTCTCTACTAGTCATCAACCAAATCGTTAGGTCCTACAAGGTTCTAAAGCCAAAGCCCCATCACTACCACAAGTACTCCATGGAGTTATTGGTCTAAATCCCAAAAGTTACCATTTATAAGATTCCTCAGAGAGAGAACACCATGGTGGGTGCTTTAGCCAAGCTTGTAAAGGATTTAGCATGTTTGGAAGATGAGTCTATAACAATAAAGGTCCAAAATAGACAAGTCTTATCTCTTATTGATATTGAACTCATTGAAAATTTCTCTCTTGAAGGGGAGGTTGACGTTGCCAAAAAGGATGAGGAGTTGGATTCTAGGCAACCATTCATGGATTATCTAAATAAAGGTAAACTACCTCAAGAGAAGTCATAAGCTCATCAGATGAATAAAATGGAACTTTCTTATGCTCTCGTGGATGGTGTCTTATACCGGGGGTCCTTTGATCATATGTGGTTACGTTGCTTAGACAAACATGAAGCCCATAAGATCATGATCGAGGTGCACTGGGGACTATGTGGAGCTCACCAATCCGGTCTAAAGATGAAAGCCAAAATCAAGAGACTAGGACACTACTAGTCGTTGATGATCATAGATTACATGGATGTGGCTAGGTGATGCCATCAATGTCAAGTACATGGAGTGGTCCTACATCAACCACCCAACATTCTACATCCAACATTGGCCTCATGGACATTCGAGTGTTGGGGGTAACATAGTGGGTCTGATTGATCCTCTTTCTTCCAAGGGTCATCCATTTATCCAAGCTGCCACCGATTACTTTTCCAAATGGGTAGAGGCAATTCCACTCAGAGAGGTCACATCTCAGTATGTGCTCCAGTTCTTCAGGAACCATATTGTGTATAAGTTTAGGTGCCTCGCTGAATTATATCTAATAATGGTATTGCATTCAAGAGCACCAACATCAATAACTTTGCCCAGTAACACATCATAGATTGGAGATACTCCACCATCTACTACCCAAGGGCAAATGGCTTAGCAGAAGCCTTCAACAAAACTCTCATACAAATACTAAAGAATACACTCGACGATAATTAATGACAGTGGCATGAGTAGTTAGTTGAAGCTTTGTGGGCCTACCGGACTACCCACAAAACTCCAACCCAGTCTCCTCCTTTCTCCTTAGTGTATGGGCCCAAAGCCATTCTACCATTTGAAGTCCAACTCCCATCACTAAGGATAGTTGTGGGTAGCAGTCACAACAGAGCATAGCGCCAAGTTACGGTTAGAAGAGGTCAGAGGTTTAGAGGAGAGACACATATGGGCATGCCAAAACCTCGAGTTGTACAAAGCCAAAATGATTCAAGCTCATAACAAGTTAGTCTATCCTAGATCTTTTTAAGTAGGAGAGCTTGTTTTAGTTCTAAGGAGACCAATATTTCTGTGTCAGATAGGAGGCAAGTTTGAATCCACTTGGGAAGGCCCTTTTGCTATAGAAAGCCTAGGGAGGATCATATTAACTTATCAGTCATAATAAAGAGCACCGATGCTTTCGATCAACATGTTCTATCTAACAAAATATTATGTTTGAAAATAATTATCAATAAAATTTCATTTCAAATTCCATCTCTTCAAAGTGAAAGCATTTCTATATGTGAATCCCTCTCTATGTGTTTACGATAGGTGTAAGAAACCTGAGCGGTGTCCTATCCTTCATCAACATAAACATAAACTACACACAAACACATAAAACAAACACATATCTTTTTTATCTTGGGCTACTTTGAGTTGAGATAACGCCCCAGTGGCACTCACTCAATAGCTGCTCTAGGTTGGGCTGATGTGCTGCTTAGCTAGTCTGTCACCCTAGTGGTCTTCTTGCTTTGGAGGATGTAAGTCTACTACACCTTTCACCTAGCTTAACCGCTACACACCGATGAGCATCTTGTTAGTATGGTAGACCTTACTACACGGCCGGTAAGCTACCTCATGATGGCTTCATTTAAGAAGATATAAGTATGTTACGCCTTCTTCTCGAATTAGTCTTCGTGCACTGACTGGGTTGAGTATATTTGAGGTTTATGATAAATCCCTTAGCAGTCCCTTTCCTCCTGACAACCTCAAGTTTGGGTCTAGTCCTCGAGACTCCGGCTTCTGAGCCGTAGGTGATAGCATATACCACGAGACTATCCGATGATCATTTTGGTCTATGAAGGTGTAAGTCTACTACAACCTCTTCTTAGATTGATCATCGCACACTAATGGGCACCTTAGGTTGGATGGTGTTCGCTATGTTGACAACGGTGGATACACCACTCATGGTAGATATAAGTCTATTATGCTTTCTCCTTGAGTTGGCCACACCTATAGGCTTTCTTTTTTGGATCAGATAATGCCCACGCACCTCCCCTGTGGGCACTCTATTTAGATCATGTCATTGCGACCCCATTTAAACACTACCCGAGTTACTACTGGACTGTATAATTCTCCTTTACTAGTAACCACCCATGTTATTGGAAAATCCATATTGCGGATGTGCAGATTCTCCCTTGGTCCAGTAAACCTGAGATAAGAAAAGGCCGATATAGTCCCTTCTCAGTGTGGTCTCTCGTACACCAACAGGGTCCACACAAACATATAAACAAAATACATATATCTTCTTGTGGATTAGAAGGACACCCCTAGCAATACATTTTTCCAAGCAGGCATCCTATCTTTAGGGTAGTGTCAGCAAGACTCCCTATAGGAATCGCCTGACTACTTTTGAGTTGATATAAGTCCCCGACGGCACTCACTTAGTAGTCACCCTAGGTGAGTTCAATTTGTGGTGCTACCAATAAATCACCCTAGCGGTTGCTCCTCACTTTGGAAGATGTAATTATGCTATGCTTTCTTCCTAGCACAACTGTTGCACACTGAAAGACAACCGTTAGGTTGGTTAGCTCCACCCCGCGATCGGTAGACTATCCCTTTGAATTTGTAATCTGAGATAGGTCAAGGCCGATATAGCCTCTTCTTAGTGGATCCATCGCACACCGACATGGTCCATGAATTAAATCAAACTAAATTCAATTCACACAAATAATACCAAATCAATTAAAATTAAGATAAAATTAATTATGACTACTTTTCAGTTGACATAAGTCCCCAGCAACATTCACTCAGTAGTCATCCTAGGTCAGTTTCGATTTGTTGTGCATCCAAGATCACCCGTGGTTTTCTGCTTTAGAAGATGTAAGTGCTGCTTTCTTCTAGTAACCATTGCACACCGAAGGCAACCTTTAGGTTGGATAGCTCTACCACTGGTAGACTATCCCTTTGGATTTGTAAATCAGAGGTCAAAGGCGATATAGCCCTTCATCGTGGATCCATCACACACAAAAGGTCCATGAACTAAATCAAACCAAATTAAACCCAATCTAATTCTCCCGGAGTTAAATCACACCCTTCTCCCAATGGAGCCCTAAATCATATAAAAAAACTAAACAAATAAATCAAATTCAAAACCAATCTCCCGGTGGAGCCACAAACTAAAAACAAATTAAACCCAATCTTGATCCCTGGATTCAAACTCCCCTAGTGGATATACCACCAAATTAAACATAAACCAAATCAAATCAAATTCAAAATGGATCTCCCCTTCATAAATCAAATCTTCATCCCTAGTGGATGCTTTCCAGACAAGTTAAACCAAATCCAAATCCCCATGGATAGAGCTTCCCTGGAAGGTTCATATAACCATCCCAATGATTCTCTTCTTCTTCTATGCCCTTGGCATAAACCCCTCATGTTATATTCAATACATGTGTGATCCCTTAGTGGACCTCTCTTAATGTCCTTGACATGAAGTTCCCATCAAATCCTCAGACTCTCTATGCCCTTGGCATAAGTAGAGTTGCATTGCACTAAGATCATAATTCTATCTACCTCTCAGATTTAAGCTTAGATGGTTTCCTTTAGCGCTTACAATCTTTTGGACATGGTTGATCATCTTAGTCAACGCCAATACATGTGATGTGCCTTGTCAGTTACACCATACCTATTGGGAGTCTTTTTATTGACCTCACATTTAGAGCGATGACTCACCCTTCCCAACTTAAATTTAGGAGTCTTCTAGACACTAATACTTCCTTAGTCATAAGACATTTCTAGCAATTAGGTAAGCACTTAACCTAAGCCTATAGACTTAGAAGGGTTAACCATAAGATTAGGTTATGCCTTACAGATTAGGATAATCTACCTACCCTATAGCTTAAACCCTATGCTCACCTTCTTAAGCCATAACTAAACCTCAAATTCAACTCATCATCTAAATCAAATGATTGAAATTTATTTTCAAATTAGTCCAAACTCAATTGATTTTCTCCTAGATCAATTCTACAATCAAATTAATTTTCCAAAATCTACAATCATACTAAAACTATATATCAAATCCAAACCAAATCCAAACTCAAAATCCTTTCTAAGCCCTATGATTTTATTCCATGGACTTAGTCAAAACCCTTTTAAATCAATCCAAACTCAATTGATTTTCTCATAGATCAACTATTTCCTCAATTATCTTTCTAATTATAAATCAAATCCACATTCAAATAATCTTAAACAAAGTCAAATCAAACCAAATCTAAATCTAAGCCCTTTAAGCCAATTCTATGAACTTAGCCAGATCTCCATTCAAATCAAACCCAAGTCAACTGATTTTCTCATAATTCAATCATATATTCAATCATATTCACAAATATAAATAAACTATATATCTAATTAATCAAAACTAAATCAAACTAAATCAAACTCTTCTAAGCCCTATGACCCACCTTCATGAGCTTAGCCAAATTTACCTTCAAATCACATCAAATTCAATTGATCTTCTCATGAAGTAATCATTCCTTTAATTACCTTCCCAAATATAAATTAAATCTTCATTCAATTTGACTAAAACCAAGATCAAATCAAATCAAATCCAATCCTAAGCCCTTTGATCTAATTCCATGGACTTAGCTAAATTCCATCCAAATTCAAACCAAAATCAGTTGATTTCCTCATGAATCTGTCATACCTTCAATTATGTTCATAAATATAAATGAAACCTACAATCATCAAGATAAATTAAAATCAACCCAAGTCAAATCTAACTTAATCCCTTTGACTTTAAATGTTCAAATGATCCAAAACCCATTTAAACCCAAACCCATTGCAATTGAATTTATAAATCAATCCTAAGCTCATATATGAACTCAACTAAACTCAACTCAATCCAAAATCAACTCAACTAAGCCCAATTGGTCCACTTGACCCAAAGTGACCACTTTGACCTATTTGAATCAAGTTTCAATCTAACCCAAATTGGATTGAATCAACCTAACCAAAATCTCCTACCATGATTGATGATCACCTTAAGATAATCAATTGTCATAAGTTGGGTCAAACTAAATCAACTTGGTCATTGGACTAAGTCAACCCACTTAACCCATATGAACCTAAAATAGCCAAAATTCATTCTATAACAAATCAATTGAAACTAATGACTTATACCAACCCAAAATTAATATTTGAACATGACCTGACCATCAATTGAGCCAAACTTAATCCAATTGGCCCTTTGACCTAAGTTGACCCAATTTGTCCTAAAAGACAAAATTGGGTCAAATAATGATCTAATCAAATTGATTGCAACCAATGGCTCAAGTTCATTTCCAAATTGATTATTGAACTTGACCAAAAACCCCTAATTGATTGGACCCAAATTTACCTAAAGGGTCAACTTGACATAAATCAAAACCAAATCCAAATTGATTGAAACAAAAGCTTGTAGTAATCTTCAATTGATCAATCAAACCCAAACCAACACATAACCCAAGCCAATTTGGCCAATTTGGTCAAATTGGTCAACTTGACCCATTTGACATACATGAATCCAAATGAGCCAAAATCAAACCTAAGCCAAATTGATTCAAACCAATTGAATCAAAAAACTTCAAATCATCATTTGAACTTGACCCAAGCCTTGGTTTGACCCAATTTGACCAATTGGTCAACCTAACCCAATCTAGCCCAATTTGACCTATAAGGGGCAAATTGAGCCAAATCCCTTTGAACCAAGCCATGACCCATTGAAACTTAACCCAACCCATCTCAAACCCACATTGGGTCAGCTCCAAACTAACCCCCATTGGGCTCAACGCAAATCCCCTTGGATTCTCCTCCCCACATGGGTTTTAGAAAAAAATGGCAAAGTCCACCCTCACCTTTCCACGTGACTGCCTCAAACACCCAAGAATGGAGTCTAAGCTACTCACCTAACCTAGCCCAAGTGGGCTAGGTCGACCTTGGACCAAAGGGAGGTGAGTTAGTTCACCTCCCCACCATGGCCGAATGATTCCAACTTGAGGGTTGCTTGCCACCATCCATGCACTCCACCAACCCAATCGAGCAATGTGGACTTGACCTTGACCCCTGGTGGAGAATTGGCAGGTGAAATCAAATGTTTGAGCCCTTGGATCCAAGTGAGGGGAGGGGATACCCCTTTCATTTCAATTCAAATTTATCACACATACTCAGAGCTTCTAGAGACCTTTCCAAGCACCATAAATTCAACACTAGATTCCATGGAGTCAAAATAGGACACCCATTCCTTCGATCCAACTCCCTCATTTCTCCACCAAACTCAAATTAACTTCACACACACCATCCCCACATGTCATCGAGCAAGAACAAATCGACTCCCAAGCCCTTCTACCACTGGACGTACAACTTCGATCAAAGCTGACCTCCAAATCGACAGTGCTTGGTCCATAGAGTGAACGGTGAGAGATTGATCCAAGTGCTACTCAAAAGGGCTTCGTCTCCATTAGATGAAGCTTCCTCAATTGAATTCTCTGCCAGTCTTGAGCTCTGGCAAGGTAATTCTATGAAACTGAGCTTTTGGTGAATTTTTGTTAGAGTTTTGTGAAAGAAATGTGAATACCATGAGATCTTGACTATTGGATCCCCTTAGATCCTTTGTGCAAAGGTGTGGGATCAATCTCCATTCGATCCGAGCTCGGGTGAGCTCAAGTGGAGCGACGGAAGGCTGACGGTGTCCATGTCTCATGCCACATCGATCACATGTCCATTGCATGATTAGAATGGACGGTAGATTAATCTAGATTTCTCGATTTCATCCTTAAGGAACCATAGTTTGATACACCTCTGATCTCGAGATCCGGAGATGAAAGCGCGTCAGTCAACCACATCGAGAGTCATATGTGTTTAAGTAACCAATCTTATGGTGCTACATCAGCGGTCCATATGGTGCCGATGAGAATAGTCTTAATTTGGGCTAATTAATTATTTTTGGGCTAATTAATTATTTTTAATGGTTGAATCTTTGAAAATCTATAACAAATTGTAGAAAAATCTAAAAAAAGCATATAAATATGTGTTTTAAAGGTATTTTAGAGGAGAATTTATTAAAAATATTTTTAATTAATTTTGAATAGTAAATAGAGTTTAATTAAGTTTTAATTTAAAATTTAATTAGCTTAATTACTCTTTAATTACTTAGGAAATTAACCCAAAACTTTGTGGGTTCATTAAAAGGGATGACCTCTTCCTCCCTAATTTTCTTAGGAATTGTTGGGTAATTAAACTTTAATCAATTATCTTCTAATGTGATTAAATAATTAATTAATCCATTGAACAGTAACATTAATTAATTTTAAATGTCAAATATCATTAACCAATAGTGAATTAAAAAAAGGAAATGGTTATGCTCTTTTATAATCATTTTTTCCTAAGTTCATTTCACTTTGAAGGAATTTAATTAGTATTAAAGATTAATCAAATTACTTTAATTAATTAAGATTTAATTAACCAATTTAAAATCATAATCACATCAGAACTTAATTGATTAAATCATGGGTAGGTCTTTATGTGTTTAATAACCTAAAGCTAGTGAGGGAAATTATGGTTAATCCACATGTGTAGGGAAACCATAAGAGTACTTAATCAAGTTCCTTAATTTAATTAACCATTAATTGTGAGCCAATTTCATTAGGCCCCTTTTATTTCTTAGGATCATTGCTAATTTAATTTTCAATTCATATGCATATCATGTTAGCTCATAATTATTTGGATAATTATATTAAGGTAACATAGGAAAGGGTTAATTAATGTATTTAATGCATACTATAACCTAATTAACTCATAAAATCAACTTAATTATATTTCATTAAGCCAAGTTAATTCAATAATATGGGAATGGGTTAGGATTAGCAAATTTTTGTCACATTCCTTAAGTCAAATTAAAACATGAAGTTAAAAGTGGTAATGAAAAGCTTTGGTTTACTTTAAAAGGCTTTATTTAATATGATTATCCTTAGAAATTAATTTAATTAAATGAAGTCATATGTTTATATTTATTTATTCATTTTCAATCATTTTAAATATTGTATGTCATTTGATTTCATGCATCTCTTTTCAAAATTAATTAAATCAAATGATTTTTCTTTATGTAAGCTTGTATGTGTTGGATTAATGTATAATATGTGTGACTATTATCACTAATAAATTCAAATTACTTTCCAAAGTTTATAAATCAATTACATTGATTAGAGTGATAGTAGTTATGAATACATATAGGTTTTTCATGTGCTTATAGCTTAGATATGTGAAGTAAAGCTCTCTCTCTCTTCTTTGATTCATATGTAGTTTTACATGTATTTGAATATTAGTAAGTGTATAGTCTAGACATCCCAGGAATACGAGGATTTAGCTAACCCCAAGGAGGTCATTTGATTACCTCACTTCCCAGGTTAACAATGACACATTACTTATTTGATTTCATTTACATGTATTTTCACATTAGGATTTGGAAAACTTTAATTCATATGCATAAATGAATCAATCAAATAAAAATACAATCCTTGTATGGTTTTCTTTCCTTTATTTATGTATGCATTCATGTGTATTTAAGAAAAGCAAGTATATAGTCGGACATCTTGGGAATATGAGGCTTTAGCAATAAGGAGGTCATTTGATTACCTCACTTCCTTTAACAATAGACATGCTTGTGTCTTTATACATGTGTATGTATATGAGATTAATGAATGAAAATCCTCTTTCTATTAAAATACATGCATTCATGATTGGCTAAGTGATTGAATTAATTAATCATGTGACTTAGAGTTTTCTTTCTTATGTTCTTGTGTACAAGCTTACATATGTTTGAATGCAAATGGGTATATAGTCTGGACATCCCGAATACGAGACTTTAACTAGCCCCAAGGAGGTCATTTGATTACCTCACTTTCATGGTTTAACAATGACATGTACCTATTTAACTTCATCCCTATGTACTTTCAAATAAGAATTTGGATAGAGCTTTAAATTAATATGATTAAATAATTTAATCAAATGAAAAATATAAACTTTAAATACACACATTTACATTCATCATTTAAGTGTGCTAAAACATGTCGCATCTATAGATACACTTAGGGTTAAAATCATATACATGTTATACATGATGGAAATGAATGATCTAATATATGTCATGTGGTATTAGTTCAATCAAATTAATCTTAAGATGCCTTTCATATTGAATGGGATTTTTTAAAGTGAACCTAAACATATGACTAATTAAATCATTTAATAAGTCATTCACTAAAGAGAATTAAATCAATTTAATATGCTTTAGAAAATGGCTTAAGGTAGGGATAAAAGAGGGTAATCCTCTTTCTTCTCTTTATAACACTTAGTCATTAGGTGTAAGTCATATGAAACAAAAGAAAACATAAATTAAAATTTCAAATCAATTAAATCACTTGAAATGAAACCAACTTGCATGTTAAATTAAATGTTCTTACATTTAAAAAAATATAACACTAATGTCTAGCAAGACATACCACACAAGCCTTAACACACACACATGTTTTAGAATTAAGTCACCACTTTTAGCTCTATGTTAAGATGGTGCATGGTGTGATATATATTTTAGAAATGTTAGGTGTATGCTTTGTAGACTAGATGATATTGTTCTTAGCCTAATCATATTTTATGTAGGGATTGTGTTTAAGGGGATACTTAAAATAAATATGAATACTCTCTTTACAGGTTGCTTAGACCCTTAAGCATAATCCAAATTAGGACAGGTGAGCTTGGTTACCAATGTACAAGGTGCTAAGTTCAAATTATAAATATAACTGCTTAGAATTATATGTGTGTTTAGCTAATACTTATTTTGCAGGTATAGTTAGATTTACTTTTCCAATTTAAAATATAATTTTGCATTAGAAATTAGGATTAGTGCTAAGGGGGATTAGGATAAGTAGTGGCTAGGAGGTTTTATCTTGAGCTGCCTTATGATGCCTTTAAAGCAAGCACTTCCAAACTAAGAGAAAGAAGGAGGAAGATGAAAGAATGAAGAATGAAGACCACCAAAGCATGTATTCATTTCTAATTGTAATTATTCTTTCATGGGTATAGGAGCTTACCCATCTTTTCTTTTTTTTTAAATGAGCTCAACCGACACTTTTATTCTTTGCGTGAGTTATAAAATTATTTGATGATTTGTTTTTAGTTTGTGCATTAGAAATGGCAGCTTTTCTTAGTTCCTTAAATGATTGATGTTTTAATGTGTGTGTGGATGCGTTAGGCTCTTAGGATAAAATAAATTTTCTACCCTACTAATCACTCATAACTAAACTTCAAACAACTCATAACCTCATCATAAAATCTGACACTATAATCAAGATAATTAAAATGTTTAGCAACCCCTTAACTGTATGGTTGTATGTTTCACATCATGCATGCATCTTGAATCACTCTTGTAAAATGAGGGCCTCTATTCTTACATGCATAGGGATTGCTTGACCCATGAGGGTTGCATAGGGATTGCTTGACCCATGAGAGCAACCCCTACTGATGGAGCTTCAACCTCTTTCACTTTTAATTTGGCTAATAACTTATTTCATCATGCATTTAGGCATATAAAAATCCCAAAGTCTTTGTCAAAATGATGTGTCAAAAATGAAATAAAATTTGAAAAGATTTTTGTATTTGTAGATTAAGTCACAACCACTCATGCTCTAGTCTTAGGGAGTGGGTTTAGGACTTTAGTTTCTTTCAAATTAAATAACTACCATAACTATCTTGCACTCTCATAAGACCAAACTACATGATTTTAAAATCGTAGGAGGAGTTAGGCGGCAGCCACTCCAGGCAGTTATAAGTCCAGAAGTAAGGTGATTTATTCTCTATTGTAGAGATAAACTATTATGTCCACCTATCGCTTAGATTTATGTCATACTTTAGCTCTCACTGAGGCTCCCTAGATTTAGGATCTGAGGTAGCTATTTTTTTCTAGCTACAAGCATAAATCCTCACCTCTTAGACATTTCCATAATCTTGTGTTGGTAGATTATAAGCCCTAATAATCTAATAAAATTAAACTCAAATAAATAAATCTCTTCACTTTCAAATTTATAAAGCCCAATAATATGATAGATTGGAATGCTCACTAGGCTTCCTAGTATCATGAGCATTTCCTACTTTCTTCCTTTAGATTCTAAAAATAAGTCTTCTCCTTGAACTTTCCCACTTGATTTTCCAAACATAACCAATTATTTGATAGTCTAACCTTGAAATCTTTGGAAATGATAATTGTCTACTTTAATCAAGAATATTCTTATGAAATTTTATTCCCTAAGATGTAATTAACTTTGGAGGCTTGCCTCCATAAGGAACTTAAGAATCCGATTTAATATAAATCTTATTTTATTCATCCATGTAAAGAAAGGAAAAAATCTCTAGTATATTCGAAGGCCCATCATACCTTAGGAGTCATTATTAGGTGGTTAGGTCCATTAAGTGGCGATATCTCTATCTTTCAAGAAAGTATACCATACCTCAATGCCACACCCGATCACTTCAATAAGTACCCTACTGCATGGTGTCCCCACATCCAAAAAATAAACACCACGATAATTATTAGTTAAAAAATTAATGATAAAATAAAAATCAAACAAAATTTATAATTAGTTCATATGATTAAAGTATAATCCACTAATTCCCCTTTATGTGTTTAATAATATAATGTTATGAAAGAAATTATGGTTAACCTATTGGAATGGGAAAATCATAAGAGTGCATAACTTAGATTCTTCCCTTCTTTAATATAGTTAACTCTTAAACATGAGTCTAATTGTATTAGATTCTTTTAGGTGCATTGCAAATTTTATTTTCCCAAGAGCATGTCATTGAAGGCTCATGGTCAAGTAGTTAACTAGATTAAAAATGTATAGGGAAGGGTAACTAAATTGATATGTCTAACAACTTGAACCTAATTAATCCATAAAATCCATTTGATTGCCCTCTTTAAAAATATGTTAAATCACCAACATAGGGTGGGGTAAGTGCTAAGTATCTTCTCCCTCCTTGGTTTCAATAATCCAAATATCAAAATCAAACCTCATAAGAACTTTGGCTAATCTTAAGAAATATTTATTTGGCTTGATTGTCCTTAGTACTTAATGTAATTGAATATGTTATGTGGTAATGTTTAATTACATCTTTTCAATCATCATAAATGTGGATTCCATTTGTGTCATATTTTTAAAAAGAAAAAAAAAGAAAAGAAAAAGAATCAAAAGAACATGATTACATCTAAGTTGTATGTGTTGGACAAATATTATTATATGGTGTGGCTATTATTATTAATAAATCCTAAATTATTTTCAAAACTATAAGCTAATGATGATAAATCTAAGTTAATTTTGGTTATAAATATTCAATAAAATTTACATTTAAGTTATATTTTCAAAATAGTAAAGAATTTATTTTATCTTTATGTTTCATATTCATATTTACATACATTTGAATTGGTAAGTATATAGTCTGGACTTCCTGGGAACACGAGGCTTTAAGTAGGCCCAAGGAGGTCTCAGATAACCTCACTTCTCTAGTTTAACAATGACACATACTTGCTTAATTTCATTTATATGTATTCATGTGCTAGAACTTAAGACAAAACTTTGCTCTTTGTCACTAAATTTTGCATGGATAAAAAATATTTGTTATTATATAATCTTTGCATAATTTTCATCCCTAAGATTGTATATGTTCATATGTATTTAACTTGGCAAGTATATAGTTGGGACATCCAGAACATGAAGCTTTATGTAGAAAATCTTAGATAATCTCACTTCTAGTTTAATAATGACATGTACTTGCCTAAATCTCTAATACAAGTCTACATATGCTTAACTAAGGAATGAAATCATTTTTATTCTACCAAAATATATGCACTAATGATCATTCCAGTGTGAAAAAAAATTCAAATATGTATCGTATGTATAAATATACGCATTAAATAAAATATCACAAAAAATAAAAATGAAGAAATGTGTATGCTATTGATGATGGAAAAAAGTGGTGAAATGTTATCCATGTAATAATGATTCTATTTTATTAATTCTAAGATGCATTTTATGTTTGAATAAGATTCTTTAAGACTAACCCAAACATAGGTTTAACAAAAATACTTAACAAACGGTTCACTAAAGAAACCAAAGTCATAATAATGTACCCTTAGAAAATAACCTAGGATAGGGATAAAGGGGGTCAAACCCCCTATCTTGTCTTTATAATAATTAGGTATTAGGCAGGCATCAAATGAAACAAAATTATAAATTAAAATTAATCAATTCATTCAAACATTTGAAGAAAAACCTCCCCTAATGTGTACCTTAAAAAATTCTAAACTTTACATAATCACACTTTTAAAGCCTTATTAAGGCACACACTGAACCTTAACACACACATTACAATATTAAGTCACCAATTCTTGCCTTTAAGTTAGTCTGATGTATGTTGTGGGGTTATATTTTATTTTATATTGTAATATTTTAGACTTGATGTTAGGATTATTTGTGCATAGACTAGGTATTAGGTCGTTAATGGTCTAATGATATTTTCTGTAGGGGATTATGCTAAGGGGGTTGTTGTAATAATAAGTAAATATAAATATTCTTACTTGCATGTGTCACTTATGCCCCTAAGCATAATATAGTTAGGACAGGGGAATTTGTTTACCCAAGTGAAAGGTATTAAGTCCAAATATGTGATGTATAATTGCTAGGCTTGTATGTTTGTTTAACTAATATCTATTTGCAAGTGTAGTTAGATTTTATTTTTTCAAATATGTAATCTTTGCAATAGGATTAAGATTAGTGCTATGGGGTTTAGGATAAACAGTGGCTAGAAGGAAAAGACACAGGAGTGAAGCTTGGAGCAAAATAAATCCAAAGAAGGAGAGAAGAACAAGTGGTTGAAGGCCCCTTAACATTCAATGTAAATGTGATAATTTATTGTAATCCAGGTTGTATAAAGGTAGAGCTCTGCGACCCAATTACTTTTCTTTTCTGGGGTGTACGGTGACACCCGGCTGCACTGACCTCTTATTCTTTTACAAAATTCACATATTTGATTATTGTGTTTATTTTGTGCATTAAAAATGGCATACTTTTATAAGTTTCTTAAAGTATGATGATTTGATGTGTGGCCTCGATGCAGTAGGCTTTTTAAGATAAAATTAAATATAACCTCACTAAAAACTCATAACTAAAGTCTAATGCAACTCATAACCCCATTTTAAAGCCTAGGCACTTAATCAAGGTACATAAAAGATTTAGAAACTCCTTAGCTGAATGTTGTATATTTTCACGCCATGCATATCATATTGTGTCACTCTTGAATACGGAGGGGTCTCCACTCTTGCATAATAGGGGATATGTTTGACCTTTGAGAGCAATCCCTTATAACAGAGAACACATCTTCTAATTGATTTAGCCCACAACTCTACTTGCTATGCATGGCATAATTATCCCAAGCCTTAGTCAAAAATAAATGTGTCGAGATAGTTTTAAAAGTTGTAAATTTTAGATTAGTCTAAGTCATGTTTTTCATGGCAATCATAATCTAATCTCTTAGGAGTGAGTTTTTTTAGCTTTCTTCATAATTAAATAACAGCCTAGCCATCTTGCATCTACATAAGACTAGTCTACATGATTTTAAAGCATATGAAGTATTAGCTAGCAGTCACTCCAGGCAGTTGTAAGTCCAGAAGAGTCATAGCAAATTCATTCTCTCTCATTGAGGTAAACTATCATATCCCATCTTTCTCGATTCGACTTAAGTTGTGCTTTTAGCTTGTGCTAAAGTATTTTAGATTTAAGTTCTAAGACTACTTATTTTCTTGGCTGAGTACAAATCCTCACCTCTTAGATATTTTCATAATCTTGTGTTGTTAGACTATAATCCCTAGCATTTCTAATAAGATTCCAACTTAAATAAAAGTAAATTCTCTCTCTCTCAAATATATAAAGCCTCACTAAAGGGTAGATTGAAGTACTCACTAGGCTTCCCTACACATTTTCCTTTAGAATCCATAAATAAGTCTTCCTATTTGAACTCTCTCATTCGATTTTAATAAATGCCTAATCCTTTGATAGTCTAGCCTTGAAATCTTTTGAGATATTTATTGACTACTTTAATTGAGAGTGTTCTTAAGAGATTCTCATTTTCTAAGATGTAATTAACTATGGAAGCTTGCTTTCATAGGAAATTAAAGAACGTGGCATAAAATAAACCTTGCTTTATTTGTCCATGTAAAGTAAGGGAAAGGTCTCTAGTATATATGTAGACCCATCTGCATTAGAATTTCTTATTAGGTGATTAGGTTAATTATAGGGTGATATTTTCATCTCCCGAGATGACACATTATACCTTAATGCAATGCTTGATCACTTCAATAAGTACCCCCTAAAATTTATATGGTATCCCTACGATTCTAAACTAAAACACCACATGCATGTTACAAAATGCCATAGAAATCTCAGGTGGTGCAAGTTCTAATAAAAACATTTAAAGAACTCCCTCACAACCACAAAATATTGAGAAAACTCAGCGAAAATAAATGAAGGCAAGTAAAAAATATAACTTTTTTATATTAAATGTGAGCATTCTTTTATTATTAAAAAGTTTTACATGCACTCTCCACCACCCATTATTTTATAAACTGTTTTACAATAAAGTCTAAGTGTTACTAGTCGATGAGTGCTCCATTATCATATTGGTAATCAACAAGAATTTGGCCCTTGTGACAAAGATAGAACCCATTTGACTCAATGCAATGATGAAAAGAAGTCAACTTAGCTTTCATGATTGTGAACCTTTGTTGAAACTCCACCTCCATCGGATTACATCTCGCTTCCACTCATTTGCAACTAAGCAATTTCTTGTCTCACGAGTTTACTTCTTCAAAGAGAGTGACTCTTCTTCTGCAAGGCTACAAACTTGGTGGCAGAAAGGCGATTCGGTTCCCCTTTAGCATATCCTCTCCTTGAATGGGAGGACTTGTTCTTCTCGGACTCACCATCATGATGAGTTGATGAGAAGTTTTCCATAATTGCTTGCATATCGAAGTGAAGTTGGTCACTTTAACGGCTAAGAGAGCTAGGGTTGTGGCATCATCTCCAAAGGAGGAAGATCCTCCCCAAGAGGAAGACTTAAAGTTTCCATGTTAATACTCATTAAAATTGCAGTCACCCCTTCACAAGAAGAGTTAATGTCATCAAACGTAGGGGGTGTTTGGCAACGGATTTACTTAGGATTTAAACTGCTAAATCCAGAAATCCAAAAAAAACAGATTTACTAAATGCCGGTTTAGTAAATCCTATAAATCCAAACAAATCTAAATCTTCTTAAATCTTGGATTTAGTAAATCTGTTGGAAGGGTGGTTTTAAGAGATTTAGAGAGAGAGAGAGAGAGAGAGAGAGAGAGAGAGAGAGAGAGAGGGCGAGAAGAAATTTCATTTGCCAAGGGAAATTTACATATATAGCACACAAATCTTATGCATTTACATATCTAATACCTAAAGTTTGATATTTATAAATATAACACATTTCTATGCTTCAAATGTTGAATTTTACTTCAAAAATTAAGAAAAGGATTATTTTTATTGCAATAATAAAGATTTAAGTACTATATATGTAAATATTTATATTTAGGTGTTAGATATGTAAATATAGAAGAATTGTTTGCTATGTATGTAAATGCCTCTTTTCTTTAATCCTTTTAAAAATCTTAATTTTAAATAATTCATTTAATTACTATTTTTTTCTTAATTAAAATATTATGATAAAATTAATTTTCATTTAATATTATTAACTATTTATTAATATGTAATTATAAGTTAATTAAAATTTATTAATTGTAATTATTAATTAGATTTAAGTAACTTTAGCTAATGTAATAGTTGATAGTTTTTAATTTAATTTAACTTAATTTAAACCATTTAATAAAATATTATTTAAGATTAACTTATAAGTTATTAAAATTAAATTATAATTTAATAAATATAATTATAATTGTTATAAGTTTGATAGTTAACTGATTGAAAATTTGAAAGAGTGTATGATTTTATCCCTTCACATGCCTTAATATAGTTTAATTCCTAAGATATTAATCTACTAATAAAATTTAATTGTTATTAATTTTAATTAATTAATTGTTAATATTAATACATAGCACTTTAAATTAATATTAATACTATTAATTGATTAATTAATATATATTTAAGTTAATTTTAATTGTGTACTACTAATGATTTATTAATTAAAATTTATTTTTAAATCCTAACAGACTTAAATCTTGAAATAACTTACCAAACATCTCTCAAGATTTAGTAGGATTTAAATAATCCATTATCAAATACTTTTCAAGATTTATTTCAGATTTACTAAATCTTGAATTTACTAAATCTTGAAATAAATCAAATATGTTACCAAACACCTACTAGGGAATTCTAATTCGGCAATTAAAAGAATTATCTAAGGAAGCCACTGTCACATCAAATAAACTTCCTTCTCATTCGGATATCTCCCCAACAACCCTGAGATAAATAATCATCTTTGAATGACCTAGTTCTATGGAAGTGCCCAGCTGGGAGTGCCCCTTATCTCTCTCCATAGATTCTTGAACACTTGACACACTGAGATACAACAATAAGACAAATCATAATAGGTTACACAAAGAATAATGAAGTCGTAAAAAAAGTGTCCCATCGCGAGAAAATCCTTCACGTCATTTTCACAGGATCTCACCATCTTGCTCACCGTAACTCTTCTCTACAGAAACTTCTCCTCTTCTCTTTGGTATTAGGCATCTTCTTCTTAACCACTATAAGATGGATCTACCAAGACCAAAACACTTTCCTCAACTATCATGGGAGCACTTGCCTTCACTTGAGTCCCTTTCGTGTCTGTAAGAGCTGACTTTGCTCACACAAGAGTCACCAAAACAAGTGCCTCAATTAAAGGAACAACGATGAATTGGCTTAATTTTCAAATTAGGCCTAATTAGTAACTTAATTAGGTAATTAGGTCGTAAAAAAAATTTTAAAATAGGCAGCTGGCTGGGTGTGGCTGACGCTACCAATCGACCATCGCTATTCAGCGGCCATAAATTTTTAAAAAAATTAAGTGTCCCATTTTTTTGGCCATATCGCGCTCATCGTGTCGGTTTTGGCTTGGTATCGTTGGAAAGGTAATGAAAAATTAAACAACTTTCATGTTGATAACTTTCGGAATCTTGCGGGTAAGTTTTTACGAATGTATAAATTTTGAAGTTCAAAGTTAAAGTTATTCAGCTCGCTTTTGCCCATAATACAACGATTATTGGATATATATTATTCTTTGGTAATATCACACTCTATATATTATATATAAATTGAGTTTTAATAGGTTAAACACAAAAAATATAAATACCACATACAAAATGAGATCTAACACAAATTTCCTATGAAAATCAATAGTTTAAACATACCAACTAAACTCATAAAAATAAAAATCAAACAATTTTTTTTTCATTTAGGGTTAAAAATACCTAAATCGGCAGAAAAAACCAATAAAAACCCTTACGAGCTTCTCCTTGGCTGAGCTTCCTTGGCCAGTTTGTCTTGGCGTGATAGGCACGCTGACATCTGACCGGGAAAGAACAAAAAAATAACCGAGAGCAAGCTCTCAGTTTTTCCTTTCGGCCCTAAATTAAGGGATGGGTGATTAGCTAAGTCTGTCGTCTGCCTATTTTAAATTTTTTTTCTAGCCTAATTAACTAATTAGGCCTAATTTGAAAATTAAGCCCGATGAATTCCACTGATTTTTTGGTTTTCTTCTTTTTCCTCTAAAGACTCCATCAAATCTCAAAAGAATCAACATATGGAGTCCACGGTCAGTATTCACTTTGTTGATAAGAAGAACTAGATAAAAGAATGCTAGAACAATTCTGTAATAAGGAGTAGCAAAGGAATTTAAATCTAAGGGCCCAGGCTCCTTCTATAACTTGGGATGCGAGGAAGGTTCTAAAAGAAGAGGTAAAATCAAAAGGTGAGTGACATAAATATCAGAAATATTTTTTTTCTTCCAAAATTTCTTAAATACTTATAATTGATCCTTATTTTTATTCTTATGCCCTTTTTTTGTGAGTTGGAATCGCATTTAGGGGGTGTTTGGCAACGGATTTACTAAGGATTTAGCTCGCTAAACCCGTAAATCCTACCAAACACCTTAGGATTTAGTAAATCACGCGTCTCGTAAATCAGTAAATCCGCCGATAAATCGGTTGTTAAATCGCCGGTCTTAACGGATTCTGACGGACCCGCGGTATGGCGGAGCTCGCCGTCTCAACTCGATCCGTATTTCTTCGCCAAGAGCTTCCGGTCACTCTCCTTGCGCTGCGCATCGCGACTTACCTCCGGATTGCTGAGGTAAGATCGTTCTTCACTTTATTTATTCTTCTTTCCGTTGAATCTCAAGAGAGCTCCTTGTTTAGTAGCCTCGACATTAGCGGATTTATTTTTTTGTTTGAGGCTCAATGTTCCATCCTCAGCTTTACCTAGTTGCATTTCTATCGAATTTTGAATAATTGATTTTCTGTGAAGATAAGGGCATTTGTTTTTTTTTTTTTTTTGATATAGTTGTGATTTTTTAATGGGCAGCTGGATTGTATGAATGCTTTTCGTTTAATTGCGTTAGGCGGAAATTTGGAGATTTAGGATGGGCTAAGTTCCTAGATTTATGAGTTAGAAAAGCAGTTTATACTTAATTGAGTTATAGAATTTTGTTTCTGCATTTTTTTATGAACTTCTCCATGGCAAGATTTTGTATAAAGAAAATAAAATCCTTAATATGGTTAGATTTTATAGTGTTTATGGTCTGCGTAGCTGGATAAGTTAGATGGAAAGTTGGGAGTTTGGAACGATAACTTGTCAATTCAGTTGGCATTGCCATTTATCACGTGAACTGATATGATAACTAGATTAAAACTCAATTATAGAGTTGTGAAAGATCTCCAAGGCTGGTTTAATGATCCCCTCCTTTAATTCTGTCACAGGGGAATGAAAAGTAATTCTAAAGTGCTTAAATTATTTTAAAATCTCTCTTAGAATTTTCAGTGAGCAAGCTAGTTTAAATTTTGAGATCGTATTATTTATTTGGATACTCTTTCTCTCCATTGCTTAGTATTAGAAGTCAAGCTAAGGATTTTTTTCTTTTTTAATTGTGTTTCATTTGTCTTGCATGTTATGTTTGTCACCGTGTTTAGATTATCAGGCACATGATGTATTTCATATAGGAGGCTGGAAACCATTTTTGTCACTAGGTTTTGTAAGTCGTTATTTATTTATTTGGTATGTCCTAAGATGCGCATCATTGGGCAATTATACCATATCATTTAAGGTGTTTGGAGGAGGTGAAAGTCTTTTAAGTTGGATTTCCTATGAAGGAACACCATGGGAGGTTCCTTTGCCAAGGGTTCTGAGTTTTTTTTTTTTTTCATTTGAATTGTTAGGCCTTCCATTTGATTAGACATTTAATTTAATTGATCGGTTGCTCAATCAAATTTATTTCACAAATTTTCACATTTCTTTTCACTCATTGTCATCCTATTTTTGTGTTGTAACCATATGTTTAATTCCTTTGAGATGTTAGACAATCTTTCATGTCCCTCTCTTAATGTGTTAAGATCCATGGTGGCATGATGATGGAAAAACAATTAACAATAGAAAAGTTATCAATTTACAGTGACAAGTTTACCTAATTGTAGAGCACAATTAAATTCCAATCTTGATGTAGTGTTTGTTTTTAGGAGGGATCATAGCATATCTTTCGAGAAATATTAATAATATTGAAAGAAGGTAGCTTTCTTGTCTTTCTTTTTCTCCTTCTTCTATTTTTCTACTTTTCTTCCTTTCCTCTCTTCTATTTTTTTTTTATTATGATGCCCGGTTGCCTAAAAATTGGAGGGAGGAAGAAGAGATTTGGCTTGGGTTATTCACAAAAGGGATTTGGCTTGATTTACACGGTGTAGATAAGTATGAGAATGCTAGGAATTCCACCTTGAGAGAAGGCATTAGGAATAGATCTAATTATAGAATGTTTCAACAAAAAGTGAAGGTTATATATTGGGAGATCATTAATTGTTAGGAAAATACAACTAGGTGTTAGGAAAACGTTATCATGAATTGTAGTGCTGCACACAATAATATAATACAAAATTATTACTTTTTGTAAATATGATTTAAGAATAATAGTCGTTGTGCTTTAGAAGGTAAATGATTTACTTATTAATTTGAATGGTATCATTTTAAACTATTGCTGTAGAATATTTCCTAAATAAATTTTTGTATTTCAAAATATATTCAGAATGTCGCAACATTTAGAAGGAAGCTCGGACAGTTCAGTTGCTCTGAGGAAATTAATAAAATACACACAAAAAAAAATGAAGCATCGGACGCGTTAGGATCAAAATTAACAATGTTGATGTTCGGTCTGATCGTCGAGTCATCGAACATCAAGTCCATTTGTAATCAATTCATTCAACAAGACATTTGTAATTCATGAGGCAATTTAATTTCGCTCTCATTATTCCGCCAATATCAACATCATTGTTTTATTATCGAAATTTTAATTCTACTTGTAGATATGAAAGGTTCTCAAAGGAAAATCTAAAGACACGCTTACAAGTTCCCAACAAAATAATACACTAGATGATTTAACTCATGTGAGAATACACGAAGCGAGAGTTCTAAATGGCTGAACATCATTGACTTTTGGGGACATACTGGAACAATTTGTGCAGGAAATATCCATGGTGTAATAAGGAGAAAAATGGAATGAGGTGGTTGCGACATTAAATAGGAAATTGGGAACAAAATACACTACGACCATTGTGATGACACGCTATAAGAACATGAAAGCAGACTTCCGCATGTTATATCAACTAAGTAATCGTAGTGGATGGGGCTGGGACGAGACGCTGAATATACCAGTTGCACCAGATGAAATATGGGAAGAGGTGATTCGGGTAAGTTATTTTATCAAGTCAAGATTAGAGATTTATTTTGTCAAAACTGAGAATCTAATGATGAATAACATGTTAACAAAACAAAATTAAAATGACGCTTTGACAAAACCCCTTCCAACAATACCACATATTTGAGCAGATTTCGAGATAATATTAGTGCACGCCAAACAATTACATCGAGGAGTACTAACCGAACCAAGATAATCATGAGGTAGAGTTTGTCGATAATTTCATGTCTAGCCATGGAATTAATTTCGTAGAGGGAATCGAGGAGACATTTTATGGCTAACACACACTTCGATCAACCAAATCCAAAGCGATCATCAAGTGGCAATCACCAAAATCGACGAAAAGCGAAGAAACCAGTGGACCATGAAACATTGACAAACATGCTTAATAAAATGTTGAAAATCGGAAGAAATAAACCAGAACAAATATTGCCTACACAATGGATGATTGTCTCGCCAGTTATCTACTATTCCTAACATCTCAACCTGAGGGTATACTGGCGTGATAGATAGATGTGATTGTAGTGACAATAAAGTTATACTAATGAGGTGGGAAGGTAATTTCTATGTAGTTGGATAGAACACATAGTGGCAACTCATCATGGATCGTCGGCTTTAGGCTAAATTTTGAGTTATCAACTCTGTATTTCTTATGAATTTTTTTTATAAATGTGTTATTTGTCCTTGACCTTGAAACTTGCATGCATAAAGAATTCAAGTTTCTTTCTTGCTTACATGAAGATAGTGTGTTTTGTTGAGTGTTGCTGAGTTGGAGAGTCGTTTATTAGCCTTCTCGTGTTGGTGGATTTTTCTTATTTTTTACTGTGAAGTTAGATGCTTGCTTTGCAGCAGAAATCAGATCTTGTTTTGTATATAGAAATCAGAGTTGGATTTTTTTGAATTTTTTTGAATACTTTTTTGCGTTGAAGATGTTAGTAATTTTAATTTTAATATTTTATTTTTTAGTTATTTATTTTTATATTTTAAAATATTATTATTTAATTATAACTTAAATCTCCTCATATAACTTACCAAACATCTTTCCATTTAGCGAGGATTTAATAAATCATTCTCTTTCGATTTAACAGATTTACTAAATCAGGTTATCTGATTTACTAAATCTAATAAATCATCCGTGTTGCCAAACACCCCCTTAGTGAGTATCATAGGCCATAAAGGAGTAATACAAGAACACGTGTGGAACAAAATCTATACAAATAAATCACTCGCTCATAAAGACTTGCTTAAAACAGGGCAAATGCGAGAGAAATCATTCTAGTCAGGTGGTTGGAGTTCTATGACTTGCCTCATAAAAAAAAAAGGCCCATGCTAAAGTGGGTTGTCAAATTAGATCATTTTCTAACATCTTTAGTGCCCAAAGAAGCTACCAGCAATGGATAACCATCTTCTAGATAGCACAAGGAGCACTTATTGAAACAACGCTATTTTTCGACACATATAAATTAAGGGATCACTTGAGATCAATTTTATTTTTTATTTTTATTTTATTTATGTTTTATTTCAAAGTAAAACTTTTTGATAGTTATTACCATTTTAAAAATATTCAAAATATCTTAAAATTATTTTGAGTATTTTTTTAAAATAATATTATTTATTTTTGAAAATAAAATAAAAATAACTAAAAATACTTCAAACAAACATAATTTTAAAAATAATATAAAAAAATACAAAATAGAATTAATCCCAAACAGCTATTAAACTCTCAACTTTACTACATTCAATATAACATAATAAGCGCAACTTTATTTAAAAAAGACTCGAGCACGAGAAAAAAAAATAGTTTCAACGTAAGACTAGCAGGACGGATTGTGCTAACAGCCATAGCTGGTAGCAACATTGAACCACCATCTCTATAAATAACAAAGGTGGTCTTATTCATTAGACACTCATCACCAAGACACTTGCATACTCTCTATCAGCTCAACTGGAAAACGACATGGCAGCTAAGACCTTCTTGCTGGCCGGACGGGAAGAGATGGCATCCCACCAGGCCTTTACATGAGGACGGGAGCTAATGAGGGAGCCTTGTGGTGTGCTGGTGATTAAGTAGTGGCCAGGTGAGGTGATGGAGATCAGCGAGGCTGTAGAAGTCTCCTGCAAGGAATTTCGTCTTTGAAAGCTTGGCCTCATAAACATCCAGCACCTTACCAAGCTTCTCGACCTCCGCAGCCACCACCTTCTCGTCAGTGCTGCCTCCGAAGAAGACTGGAAGGAAAAGATGCTGAAAGACAAGGGTTGAGGTGGGTCCATTGAAGTGCTGTGCCTCTACCTCAATCCACTGATCCACTGCTACAGAGTCAATAAAGCTTTGTTCTTTCAGGAGATCACTTCCCTTGCCATATTTTCGCACCAAGTACCGAGTTATCACCCGAGATTCTGCAATCACAAAATAAAGCATTTGATATGCATCAGCCAAGCAACTCGCAAGACCCAACATTTAGTATGAAGATAATTTCGGTTGACTTGTAGAAAATGTATATCTATCAGCTAGGGATGTGTACAAATTTAGGGTAGGGTCATTTTGGATCTGTTATTACTAGATTCAGTAATTTAATACTTACATATTTCTTCTAGTTTATATACCATGGATCTTAGACTCATCAGTCCTTAGGCACCCAGAGGATGGAATCCATAACCCATTCGAATTTTTAGCATGATTCGTAATTTACAGAGTTCTACTAACCAAAATTTCACAGTTTAATACTCGGAAAGAGCACCTTGAAAACAAATATTTATAAATGCAATAGAAGACTACGAACCAGTAGCGAGGAGACTACTAGGTTACCTTTTGAGAGCGAGGAAACTACTAGGCTACCTTGACAGAGAAAGTAATACGTTTCTGTTCTTTATTTGGGCTGATCCAGTCTGATTGAAACAGAGTTAAGATAGCTCCTTCGAGTTATGAACGATTTGGGTTGAGTTGCTTCTGATCCTATCGGTTGAGATCCGACCGTAGATTACTTCTACTTCTGGCCGTTGGATCTTACGATTGATTCTTGTGGATTGAATCTTTACCGTCTTGAGTTGGTTTTCTCTCGTCTTTGATTTGATCTTTTGCAGTTAGTGGAGTTAGTGGATTCGTTGTTTTCTGGCCTGATCTTTGAATTGATCCGATCCGTTGGTATTATCTTAAGTGGTAAGTTTCTTGACCGTGGATGATATTTCTTGATGTAACTTACCTTAATTCTTTTGGTGTTTCATTTGGTTTTGACCCTCGACGTCGTCGCCTGAGAAGAAATAGGGTTGGCGAGGATCGGAGGAAAACAGTTCTCCAGAAGGATGGTGGTTTTAGGTGAGTAAACCTAGAAGAAGAGGAGGAAGAGAGGAAGAAGCTAAGAAGATAAGTTCCTTTCTTAAAATCTTGATTACTCTCTCTGTGGCTGATCTCTATTTATACTTTCGTTTCCTTTCTTAGGTTTGGATCTAGCTATCTATCATCCACAACTCTACTTCTATTTGTTATTTTCTGCAAACTTGTCTTCTTTGGCGTTGAGGTATGAGAGAGTTATCTTTGTGACCAATCTTCTTGTTTCTTGTTATCGATCGTTCTTTTGGAGTTATTTCGTGAGAATTTACTTTTCTGGCTATAAATAGTTACATTATTAGTTGGCTTGACTTTAATCTTAATTTATACTACATTCATATCTTTACTATTATCTGTATTCACATTTACTTCTTTGTTTTCGATCTTTTGGTTTTATTAAACTTACTTGTTTTCATTTATGGATGGTTGTAATCTTATTGTTTCTTAAGTTCTCTTCTTGTTTGTTCTTCCTTTACTCTCTGTTATTGTAAAGGAACAATTGTAAGTGAAAGTTATGATATTTAGCCTTTTTCTTTCTCTTTTGCTTCTGATATTACCAGGGAATAAAGGTTCATATCAGAAAGTGAATCTATTAACCAATCAGCTACTACAAGTTTGTTCGCTCAGCATCGTCCGAAATATCTCAAAGATAGCAATAATCTTAAATTACAACTTGATTTACTTCTTATTGTTCGATCTAATAGAAAATCATTTTCTGTTGTCCACTCTAGAATATTACGACAATTTTCTTTTAATTAATTTTCTACCAATCTAGAAATATTTTCTGTTGTCCACTCTAGGTATTTTCTGTCGGTACATATATAAAAAAAAAGGGAAGCGATATTGATCCATGCAATAAACTTAAATTTAGAAGAACAGAGAAATCCCACCGAATAGAACAAGATCGCCGTCCTGGAGTGCAGGAATCTGACCAAAGCTGCACGCATAACAGAAATCAAATAAATACAGGCGTACGAGAATCAAATCTCCCATAAGGCTTCGAGAACTTATGAAACACAAAAAAATGATGGATTATCATATATTAGCGGAAGGGAAAAAGAAAATGTATACATTTCTGTCTGTGTGAGGCGGCCTCTTGTGCTCGCCGGTGTTCAAGTCGACGGGGATGAGCTCGTATTTTAAGCCGAGCTCTTCGATGCAAGCCAGCACCCGTCCCGTGCAGGTCGAAACAGGCGTACCGAACACCTTAAGCACCTCTCTGCTATTGCTCTTCGTTTCAACCTCTTGATGATGGTTCTTGATTTGAAGAAGGCCTCAGCTATGCCTATAGCAACTTCTGCTGCGCTACTTTATTGGTCCGCCGTCAACTCCTGGTTGGTGTGGTTATTTTCCGTTGGATAGAAAGTTCTATTATTACATTCTTAAATAAAAAGTTCCAGGATTGAATATTTGAATATATCTCGAATGTACAGCCTGGCTGATGCCGACTTATTTGAACAGTCCAAATTCTAGAATGTTTTTGATTTCAAAATTGAGCCAAAATAAAAGTGCTATTTCAACGAAGCCTCGAGATGAATTAAATTAAATTTATTAATCACAATTATATATAAATATATAATATTTATTAAAGGGCTAGCAGCTGTGTCATATGAATCATAGATTAGCCCATAAAATTTTCTTTTTTGTTTGTTTCATAGTTTCTCCTTATTCTTCTTTTTTCATAATCTTTCTCCTTATTTTCACTTTTATTTACAAGCTCTAAACGTTCTCCACTTACAGAGACATGTTAGTGTGAAACTTCTGATTTTTTTATTTATTTGAATAATGCAATTATTAATAATTATTAATTATATTCATTTTATATTAAAATAAAATAAATCACTAATATTTCAATTAAATAAACTTTGTAAAATATGAAGTAAACACAAAGTGATGAATGATATATTTTTTGTATCAAATGATTTATGTATGTATAAATTTTATACATATAGAGTATCTGAATCAATTTTTGATAAAATAAAAATGAGATGAAAAAAATAAATAATTTTTCTCTTTTAATTTAATATGTGAGATCTTATGTTAAATTATGCAAATATAATTTATTGAGTTATAAATCTTATCAAATATATGAACTTCCGATCGTTCCATTCCATCTTGTTGAGTTTGATAATTTTTCTACGATATTCAAAATATAAATATCAATAATTTCAAATATATCTTTATTGTCATTAAAATCCGAAATGATGAGTCATTAGGTTAATGGTGTTAACATTAAGAATACTTTAATGTTTGTATTATGAAATTTTTTTCCTTTTTTTAAGGTGGATTTACCTCAAATTATTAGTTGTAATAGGCACTTGTATCACTACATAATTTTTTCTTAATTTTTCTATGGATGTATATGTATGGAAGTTATACTATATAAAGTTAATTCTTATTTTTTAAAGTGCATAGAAATATGAACCATGTAGTTTTTTAATAGTTTTGAGATAATTATAAGCAATTAGGTTATTTTGTGAGTTATATATAAGGCTCTTGAGATAGAGAAAATAAATTGGACATTGAAATTAAAATAACATTAAAATTTTTTATTCTTTTGTATTTTTTGGGTGAATATATAATCTTTGAGCACTTCATAGTGTTGATAACTTCTTTATTTATTAAGTCTTATTTATACATGTGTAAGGCCTTAATCAATTTTTTTAGTGATTATGATTATTATACGTGCTTCTATTTTATTTAGTTACTAGTTTGCATGCTTGATTAAAGTTTATTTAATTGTGATACATGTTAGTTTTCTCTTTATAGAGTAAGATATGATCCTTAGAAAAAAAATAAATAAATATTTTGTTTTTTTTTTAAATTTTTTGGTGACTAAAAAATTTTTATTTGGGTAAAAGAAGTGATCTTACTATCTTAAAAAGCAATTGCTTTTTTCTAAAGCAAATTTTATGTATTTTTATTATAAATTTCATCCTAGATTATATAAGTAGAGGAAAGGCTCTAAATTTTCTTGCATGAAGCTCCCACCCTAAATTTTATAAAAAGATAACTTTATTTACTTAAGAAAATGATTATGATTTTATAATTTAACTTAAAAAAACAATGTTAGAATCAAATATGTGGGTGTTGACATCACTTTAGTGAGTTTAACACACACTTCTCTCCTCAGTTTTTGAGATCCTATCTTAGCAGTACAATTCGCTCACTTAGAGCCATAGGAAACTCTTGGTGACTAAGGGGGCACAAAACTCAAATCCGAACCAAATCAAATAGATCCAAACTCTAGAGTTAACCACATTAAGCTAGTGAGTCCCCACACAGCCTCTTATGTCCTAAATTAACCTAGGCACCCCCCAAACCAAAGCCATATTGAATTATGTAAACTCTATTATTTAACTTAATCCTATTAAACAATTTTTTTTAACCCAATTGGCTTTCAATTGGGCTAATTGGGCCACTTGACATAATTCAACTCATTTGGCCATATAGGCCGTCCTGGTCCACATAACTCCAATAGTCTAAATTGGGTTTAAGCATTAGATGGACCTCAAAATAAAACAAGGAGAAGTTTAAACTCAATATGAACTTAAAATGATCAATTAAACTTTAAGTCAAACATTGCCAATTTAAAGCCTAGATCATAAATGATTCTTAAAACTAATCTAATGGAACTAAACTCAAGATATAATTGGAAATTGACTTAATCATCAAGTTACTTGGTTGATCGATTTAAATTCAATTTAAAATCGACCAATTAAGTTAGTTCTAAACATTCCAAAATATTAGCTAAACATCATCTTGACTTCAATCAAACAAAATCTAAAACTCAAGATCAACAAAGTTCAAAAGGGCATCTATATAACTAGCCAATCAATTAATAAAATTGAATTGACATTAAGTTGAATTAAGTTAAATAATTTATTCAATATTATGAATTAATTAATAGATTAATAATTCTCAATGATGAACTTATGCTCAATAGAGTTGATTAGGAGTCATCAAGAATAAAATTAAATCAAATATTAATCCTACCAAAAGGGCACTTGGTGATGATTAGCTAAATTTGTACTAACCCATATTATCACACATGTAAATAAACTTATTCAACTTAGCCTCATCAATCAAGAAACAAATGAATTTTTCTTCTCCCCAAAATGCAATTTTTGAGATCTTTAGAGATATGTCATTGTTTTCCTATTTTAAGCAAAAGGAGATAGGTCAAACAAAACTTTACATTGATGGATGAACGCCTCGATTTCCAAGCATGCTATGATGCCTTTTAGCCCTTCATTCGACCCATCCCAACAAATATCCTCAAATGTGAAATCCATTGAATGCTTTCGAGGTATAATCTTAAAATCTTAGTTGAGCCCTAAGATTTCACATTTTAAGAAACATTGGTAAGAGGCAAGGATCCAACTATTTGGAACCTTACATTTTACTTCTTGATCCTTTTTGAGTGAGATTCGAAAACACCTTGTCATGGCTTGGATTAAGGCCATTTCTTTGAATAGTTGGCATTCCATGCTAGAGGAATGGGATAACCTCTTGGCCCTTGCTTTGGGTTTTAGACACTAGGTAATCCATTAGCTAATACCCATGATCTCATATTCGATGTAGACCTTGCTTTACATGCTACTATCTACGTATCAGAAAACCACTTAGTTTATTCAATAGTCATGCATCACATGGAAAGGGTGCTAAAAGTGAACTTAGTATGATAATAGGATTAATATTTAAGAAAAAAATTAAGCTAAATTAAAGTCAGAAAACAATGGAGAAATTTTCAATAAAATATGAATAAGTTTTTTTATAAATTCAAGAAAATTAGTAGAATCTAGGAAAAATAAAAGCCCTAATTTTCAATGAGTACTTCGAGTTTAATTAGAGTTTTATTAAAAATTTTATTTTTAAATTTAATTAAAAGGTACATGTCCAAATAACTTGAAATTTTCAGGAAATGTTCTTAAGGTTGTTCCCCACTTCTAATATAAACTTCATGGGATTTTGGGTGTGTAAATCCCAAGTTGTAAAATTTTGAATCTTTTATGATCAAATTGATCCAATAATTAATTATAAAATCATAAAATTATCAAAAAAATCATTATTAAGGTCAAACACACTATATTAACATATATAAAACTATGAAAAATGTTTATGTTCTCTAACTTTAGTTTAATCACAAAATTACCAAAGTTAGGGTTAATTAGTAATTAATTAATTGACTTAATTAGCTAGAACATTGAAAGTTCACTATAAATCACACAAAACTCCAAAATATATAAATGACTCAACTCTATGGTTATCTTATAGAGAGAAATTCAATGAAATCAAAATGCTCAATTAGTTTTTGAATATTTGAAAATAATTTATAATTTATTAAAAAAAATTAATTTTAAAATTAGTTAAAAAAATGAAAGCCCAATTAGTTTGAAATTTTTTAGTATGTTTTGAATATTATTACATAGTTTTGTGATTTTTCTCAAAAAATTTGTGCTTACATTTTATGAAAATTTTAACTATTAGGTTAATGTATAAATTATTTAATAATTTATTTAAATTTATTAAAATTATCAAAATTTTACATATGATTTAAACCTGTTAATAAATAGAGATAACTATTAGAAAAATGTCAAACCTCATTGATCATTATTAAGTATATTAGTCATTTTAATTAAGCCTAATTACATAGATTAATTAAATCAACTAGCCATTAATTCAGAAATTTCATGGATAGTCTTAGAGACTAGCAGAAAGTTTTAAGAATATTTTCATAAAATTCTGAATCAACAAAATATATATTTTAAATTTATAATTAAAATAATCAATTAAATAATATTTTAAAATTATAAAACTGTGAAACTTGTAAATATAACTTATAAATTATCCAAGGTGTTTCTCTTGCTGTCCAAAGTCAGAAAAGGCACTTTGGAGAACTTATTAAGTTATTACTAATATTATTTATATTTTCATTAAGAAATAATTAAATAAAATATATTAAATAATAAATAATTTCGAAAATTTATCAAAATTTTATGGAATATTCATGGTTCCCTCTTAACCTTGAAAAATAATTTCATAAAATTTGAAATTAATTAAGAGTGTGTTTGGGCCAGCTATAACTGTTTAAAAAAATTAGTGGTGGAGCTACTGCATGTACTCTATTAAGTTATGTTGGAAAACGTTATTTTTCACTGCACTATATCATAAAATGCACCCGCAACCAAATGGTAACTATGGCGCCATGCCACACCGTTGTCCCAAACTCACCTTAAGTTAGACAAAACTAACTCCAAATTAACACAAATTTATCGTAATAAAAAATTTACATTAATTGCTATTTTACTTAAAAATTTATAATAAATAAAATGAAATTAGAAAAATCATCACATTTTTAATGAAAATCCACATTTTATAGAAGACTTTGAAAAAAAAATCAACATATTTTAATAATAAAATGTTTTTTGTAACTTAAAGCTATTTCGCATCATTTTTGTTTTGTATTTTTTGTTTTTTAAGATATTTTAAAAAACATGTTTGTATGATGTGTATTTTATGTGTTTTATTTTTTTTGTTTTAATAAATAATATTATTTTTAAAAATACTTAGAACAACTTTTAGATGCTTTGAGTGTTTTTAAGATCAACAATAACCACCAAACATATTTTACTTTATAACATAAATAAAATAAAATGAATACAAAATCAAAAAATAAAAAATAAATGTGATACAAAACAGCCCCTAAATAAATCAATAATTATAAAAAAAAATTAGACTAAACTCCAAATGGCATGAATCTTTTATGAGAGAGCTGGTATCTGATTTTCAACTCTACTGAAGAGTTTCATGATTTTATAATATAATTTAATTTAAATATTTTATCAGATAGAAAATAATATAATAATTTTTTAAAAAATCGAAATTAATTCAAAATAATTCGAATTTTTGTGAGATTTTCTCGAGAGTTTACAGGTAAATTTATGTGTATATATCAACAATCATAATTTACAAAAATATTTATATGCAATGTCTAACAATAATATTTTGAAATTTTTTTATTTTATAGCAATTTTTGTCATGTTCAATATACTCAACAAAAATATAAAAAAATGCTATACAACACAAAATACCTATGGAAATTTATTTTGCTATGTAAATGCACCTAACACAATTCATTCTACAATATATTAAAAGTTACATGGTGGAAAGTTTGTAAATCGTCATAGATCTAAGTTTGAATGAAATACAACAAAAAATATCAAAAATATACACATAAGTGACAAAATTGAAATCTAAAGTAGGTAAATAATAGTCTACTTAGAGCCGAACAAATTTTCTAACTGATCCGACGGACGAAATTAGCTCTACTACCCCCAAATCTAAGTTTCTCTCTCCTCATGTTCTCTGTTTATCCCTCTTTAACTATTCTTTGTTTGGGAAAAACGTGAGAAATAAGTAGGGTGATATATTTAATAAGAAAATATAAATTTTTTTATTTAATATATAAAGGGTATAATTATAATTAAAAAATTCTTTTACATAAATTCTTTAATATGTTAAATACATGGCAACTCTAAAATTATGAAAAATAATCAATAAATAGAAAATCATGTTTAGAACACACTAGTGAAAGAATTTTGCAACATGAACATTAGATGGTTCTAGAAAACATGCTTTTACTATGATGTACAAATTTCCTTAGAAAGACAATTCTAATAAGAAACTTCTTATTTTTATATTTATGATGTCCATAAAAATAAATAAAAATATGCTTAAAATAAAGTCAAGAGTGTTCTAGAATGTGGTGAAAATGGTTTATGAATGGGGCATAAAATACACCCTAAATACTCAAAAATTCTAAGTGTCAAATTTTGTCCAATCAAAATTATGAAAATCTACAAATAAACTAAATATAAAATTAGCTCCAAAACGCAAAGAAAATCATTAGACATAAAATAAATATATAAGTTTTTCCAAGTCTAATTACTGTACAACCAGTTGTCATATAGAGTCTTAGGGTAACCCCTTATTCTTTGGTGGGGTGTTTATCCTGTTATGACTATCATGTAAGGAAGAGAGGGCCCTATGCTAAGTAAAGTTCACTACTCCTCATATTATTTAAAACATTAACTTAATTTAAACTTAAATTAAATCATAATCTAAAATTTATTTCTAAATCATTAATCACTTAAACTGAAACCAATCAATGATAATAAATTGAATTTCATTTTAAATTCAAAACATAAACATTAAGTCTTATAATTGATACACCACACAAGCCTTGTATACAAATTAGATTATTAATACCAATAAACTTAAGTTAGGATAATGTTTAGTTGATATGTAATAATTTTCTTTTATAGAGTAATATTTTTACTAGATGTTAGGGATTATTTGCTCATAAGTTGGATATGAGGGTTATTATTTATTATAATTAACTTTATTTTCTCAAGAGAGTCATGTTTAAAAGGGGCTAGATTAATGATTTAAAACTAACATAATGTAATTGTAAGTGCTTACTTAAGCTCCCTAAGCATGGCTCATTAAAATAGGGGAACGTTACTATTGGTGTCAAGTCCAATATATGAAATTTAAGTGCTCGATTATATATTAGTTCTTTCACTAATTCTTAATTTGTAGATTTTAAGATTTTTTATTATTTTCATATGTAATTTATATTAGAACTAAGTTAGAGCCATGGGGTTTTGGAGATCCATTATCTTAAGATGTAATTAGCTAATGGGGCTTGCCCTTGTAGGGAACATGTAACCCAAATTAGAATAAACCTACTTTACTTCATCTATATGAAACATGAAAAAATCTCTAGTATACATAGACCCATCAACTTTAAAAGTTCTTATTAAGTTATTAAATCTATTGTAGGATAATATTTTTATCTTTTAAGGTGGTGTATCATCCCTTGATATCGTGTTCGATCACCTAAATAAGAACTCCGAAGATCTACGAGATGCTCACATTTAATCACCATAGATTTTTCTAGCGATTCTGCTGAAGAAAAATTACTCTCTCAATCTATAGAAGTTTATTCTCGTCTTCATACATTGGTAGTAATTAAGTATATCTCTTTCATAATCTTAAATGATTATTCATTCTAGTCAACACTTTGTCCATTTTATCCTTATCCAAGTGTTACCAACATTTTGAATTTTAGTTCCAAATCCAATTATTTATTACTAGTGGTGCAGTCAGGGAAAGTTGTAGCAGAGGGAGGAAGAAGGAGTGCTCCAAATCTTACATTGACTAAAGTGGAAAGTATGTGAGAAGTTCTACTCACCAAAGTAGAATGCCGGTGATAAATCACCAAATCCCCCTACTAGTCGATCTCCAAGCTCGAACCTTAGAGTTTTCACTCATTTTTTCACACAAATAATCCAAAAATACTTCATTATACTAAAAGAATTTTTAAAATAGGTTACAAGACTCCAAAGGGTGTGTCCCTTTAAGATAGCTAAAACTAACATAAATTTGAAAATCATCATAGTGGTTAGGGCTCTGAGACCAATGCCTAGGTGTCATCTTCTCTATTTTTTTTACTATATAGGCATCGACTATAGCATCACCTCACCAGAGTACTAATATAATTTTTACACTTAAACACTTAATGATTTCTACAACTCTCATTTAATACCTAAACTTGATTAAATACATCATTTACTACATAACACAATATGGAAACACACAAAATACCATAACACATAAAATATAACCTAAGTTTTAAAGACTATAATTTGGATCGAGATTTTGTAACCAATCCTTTCCTTCCTTAATGCACTAATTTTCTCAAATCTCAAAAAAAAAAAAAAAAAACTCTTCTGTGAAGAGTTAGAATTATGAAGGTCTTCAAGAAGTTCTAGGGCAACTTGTCTAAAGTCACTAAGTATCCTCACTTTGGAGTTTAACTTTTCACCTAATTAGAAACCTTTGATCAGTACTTATCATTTGATGGTGCATCATCTGTGATGATGTCCTCCATTTCAAAGAATATTTGGTTGGATAAGTACTTACAAATGACTTATATCTCCTCCTGCAAAAATATCATCTTGTAAATTTTGAGGTTGGGTAACTCCTTTAAATGAAATTAGATCTTCCACATAAAAGATTGGACTAATAATTATGTGAGGGGGAAATTCAAGAACATAAATGTAAGAACTAAGTTTTCTAATAATTTTAAGTGACCCACAAGCTCTCACTTGTAACTTTTTTACTTGATGAAATGAAATCTCACAGGACAAATACATACCAATATATAATCACCTATCTCATATTATTTTAAAATTTTATTTTTATTCTTTTATTTAGCATACTTAGCAATTTGTACTTCTAATTATTTTTTTATGTCTTCATGAAGGATATAAAAAGCACATGCAAATGCATTTCTTTGAATCGAAAATGCATGAGTAAGTGTGTTGATAGGTTAATAGACATCTTATGATTATACCCGTAAACTATTTTAAAAGGTGATTTATGTGTGGTAATGGTCTTTGTTGTAAGGAAACTTCGATGCGTAAAATTAAATCAAGTTTTCTATATTTTTTCTAACTAAAAATCTTAATATGTTTCCTAATGTCCTATTGATTATTTTTATTTGTCCATCAGTTTATGGATGAAATGCAAAAAAAAATAAAAAATTTCAATCAACTTCTCATCAGTTTTCATTAGTTTTCCAAAAAAGATAGGAAAATCTAACATTTCTATTAGAAACTATAGTGGATGGAATCCCTTGTAGTCTCATAATATCTTTAATATATAAGGTGCATCATTTAATTTTGAACAAGTTAAAAAATATGTCAATTTATAAAATATATCCACAACTACAAAAATACTATCATGTGCATGAGGTGTTCTAGGTAAACCTAGCATAAAGTTCTTTGATAGGTCTTCCCAAGGTCGAGAAGGAATAGTCGATGTGTAATGATCGATTTTTTGCTTAATAGTTTTAGCTTGATGAAAAATGTAACATTGGGTTATGATAAGTTTGACATCCCTTCATAAAGATGGCTAGTAAAACCTTTATGCAATGAGATCCTGGGGTTTTGATTTGCTAAAATGTCCAATTATACCTCTTAAATGAACTTCAGAGATAAGGAAGTTCCTTTTGAATGTTTAAGGGATACATATTCTAATGCCTCTGTAAAAATATCCATTAACGATAATAAAGGGAATATGAAAAGTTAAGGGTTTGGACTTATGCTCTAGATAAATTAAATAAAAATTAGGAGAAACTTTATAGTCTCTTCTTAAGGTATCAAATCAAGGAATTTGAAATTCTAAAAATGAGATGATTAGAAAAATCCTAGATAAAGCTTAAGCTGGCTTGTTTTCTACTCTAAACTTATGTTTAAGTACAAAAAATAAATAAATAAATAAATAATTCTTGAAGGTAATCAATCCACTTAGTTTGTCTATGATTCAATTTCTTTTGATATTTGATGAACTTTAGGGCATGATAATCCATATTCAAAATAAATTCCTTATGTAATAGATAATATCAATAGTACTAAAGAGATTGAATGATTGCATAAAATTCTTGGTCATAAGTAGAGTATTTTTGTTTAACATTATTCAACTTCTCACTAAAGAAAGTAATAGGCTTTTTTCTTGACTTAAAACTCCACCAATTCCAACACTCAATGCGGCACAAGTTACTTCAAATGTTTTACCAAAATCAGGAAGTTCTAATATAGGTGAAGAAGTCATAAGGATTTTTATTTATCTCATGGCCCTTTTAGCATCTATAGCATAAGTAAATTTATCTTTATTTAAGATATCAATGAGTGGAGCTACAACGGTGCTGAAGTTCATAATAAATCTCTTATAAAAAGTAGCTAGTCCATGAAAGCTTCTAACATCTATAAAATATTTTGAAGTAGGCAACTCTATAATATCTTTGATTTTTGCTAGAATTACTTTTAGTCCATCAATCAACATAATGAATCCTAAGATGATAACTTCAAGTTACCAGAAGAAACACTTTTTAAGATTGATATGTAATTCTATCATTTTTAACTTTTTGTAAAACTATCCTTAAGTGATGCAAATGTGATTCTTCATCAAGACTATAGATAAGGATATCATCAAAATAGACTACAATAAAATGACCAATAAAAGGTTTCAAGGCAATGTCCATTAATCTCATGAACATACTAGGTGCATTTGAAAGTCCGAAGGGATAACTAGCCATTCATAAGGATCATCAAAAGTTTTGAAAGCTGTCTCCCATTCATCACTTCGTCTAATCCTTATCTATTAATATCTAGTTTCTAAATTAATCTTAAAAGTAAAGATGAGGCAAATAAGATCAAACATGTCATTCGTCTAGGTATTAGAAACCTATATTTTATCATGATCTTATTTACTACTCATTTGTCAACACACATTCTCCAAGTTCCATCTTTCTTAGGGTTAAAAGGGTTGAATGCGCATAAGGCCTAAGACTTTCTTGAATTAAACCACTTTAAAAGTTGATATACTTGTCATTTTAATTCTACATGCTCGGATTTATCTTAATATGTGATAAAATAGATATTTATGAGCCAAAAATTAAACCTATTAAATCTATAGCATGTTGTATATCCCTTAACAGAGGTAATTCATTGGGAAAGTCATCAAGAGTCAGATCACAAAATTTAGATAATACATCTAAGATAATAACAAATATGTGGTGTTCCCTGGCATTAAAGAAAGCTTCAAGAATGTGTAGAATTAATAGTGCAGTGGGATCAGTGAATTCTTTAACTAAGTATCTAAACCCTAAGGTTGTGGTTTGAATTCCAAGAGATTCACACATATAAAAATGTAAAATAGAAGTATCCTTCTTATAGCTGGGCAATGATATCACGATCAAGTGGAGTTTAACATTTTTTGTTTTGATTGGGTTGTAGTTTAAAATTGGGCTTATGTAGGTGGTGTAATCAATCGCTTTTCAGTGGATCTTATGGGAAACAACTTAATGATCTTTTTATTATGCTCAGATGCATAAGTGTTTTCATAACCATAATGAATTACCATTTGGATCATAAATCCAAGGTCTTCCTAAAAGTATTGTGTCATTTCAATTGAAAGAACGTCAATCCAAATTTGGTCAGTATAGTTACCTATCTTAATAGGAACTAGACATCTATTTGTAGGTAGGGATGTGTAATTCACACACTAACATGAAATTACGGATGAAGTTCAATCATGAGATTTTCTAATAATAACATGGGTTGATACAACATTCATAGCACTACCTCCATCTATTACTAATTTTCACCTTCTTTTCCTTTCATAAAATCTACATTAAGAAAATATTTCTCTTCCTCTAATCTCCTTCTTCCCTCGAAGCAGTCATACACCTCACAATTGATATTGAATTATCTATAAAGAGTTCAACTTACTCATCTAATAGGGAATTATCATCATGTACCTCTTCCATATCCTCCCCTCTTCTTGATCTTCCAATTCTTTGAATAAGAAGATTTTGGTCTTACATTAATTCTATGTATGACTTTCTTATGACAATTGAAGTAGACAATCTCTCTCCTTTAGAAATAATTTTGTTGGAGGTCGTGATTGGTTCTTAGTAATAAAAGGATTATACTTTGCAATAAACTTCATAAACTTAGACTATTGTTTATTATGATCAATATCTTGTCCATTTCATCCTTAGGCAAGTGTTGCCAACATCTTAAATTTAGTTATAGAATCAATTGTTTATTACTAGTGGTGTAGTCAAGGTGAGTCATAATAGAGAGAGGAAAAGGAGTGCTTCAAATCTTCCACTCACCAAAGTGAAAATAAAGTGAAAAGTTCTACTCACCAAAGTAGAATGGGGGTGAAAGATCACCAAGACCCTCAGCTAGTCAGCCACCAAGCTCCAACTTAGAGTTTTCACTCAATTTTTCACACAAATTGTCCCAACATTTAAATATGATACAAGACTCCAAAGGGTGTGTCCCTTCTGGATAACTACTAAAAAATTGACATAAATTTGAAACTCATCATCTAAGGCATCATAGGTCGCTAGGCACCATAGTCAATGCCAGAACCATAAAGCACCATAAAACTAGGCACCGACTTCTTTATTTTTTTTACTATATGTATTACTGTATTTCCATAAGTAGAAACCAAGCAAGGTACTAGAGCATTGATATAATTTTAACACTTAAACACTTAATGATTTTCACTACAACTCTTGTATAACACTTAAATATAAATAAATACATCATTTAATATATAATGTAATTATTGACCTCACTTTTGGAGTCAGGGTTGTCTACATCCTTTTAGTGATTAAGGGAACGCAAACTTGAGCTAGAGACTCATAAATAACCTTAAGACTAGAACTTACCTCAGGAGAAGTGAAGCCTCGCCTACCCTATGACTCAAATAAAAGTTTATGCTTAACTAATCTAATCCAAACCAGATGATTACAATCCAAGCTCCAAGCCAAAATACCAACCCAATTTTGGCTCAATTTGATCCAACTTGGTTCAACTTGGCTAAAGAGGGTAAAGTGACTCCACCTAATCTTTTTGAGCTTAGGGAGATGAAATCCAATACCAAACTATCATGATTGAAACTAATCTATCCGAACTCATTTGAATCCAATTGAACTTGATTGAATCTTATCCAAAGCTCTAAGCCAAACCAACTTGGGTTTTAACTCGAGTTAACCTATTTGAACTTCATAAGATTAATATCCTATTCAACTTAACTCAAGCCAATTAAATCTAACTTAAACCTCTTGATCATTTCAAACACTCAATTAAGCATCAAAACTTATCCCAATCAATTAAATTAATCAACCCATTTGAATCAAGTTGACCCAAGTTGACCCATTTTACCTAAAGGGTTCAAATGAGCCAAAATCGATCTATCCCAAATCAATTACAATCAAAGCAATCAATTTCAAATCCATCATTGGACACATTCCAAGCTTTATATAGTAGTGGGTTAGAAAAATTTCTATAGTCACCTTCAATATGTGGAGAAAAGGCAAGAATATAAAATTCATCTTTTGGGATGCCATGATCATAGATGTGCTTATTGGTGATCATCATCAAAGAATAGTATACTATCTTAGAAGATAGAAGTTACTACCCTTTAATGGACCCAATCACCTCAATAAGGACTCATAAGAACAATGGGTCTACATATGTACTAGAGATTCCTCCCCTACTTTACATGAAAAAGTAAAGCAGGGCTTATTTTAAATCAGGTTCATTAAGTTCCCTACATGGGCAAGCCCCCATAGTTAATTACATCCTAAGGAATGGGGATTCCTTAGGAAAACTCTCGATTAAGGTAAATGATTATTGTCTCTAAAGATTTCAATAAGAAAGACTATCAATCGATTGATTTATTTTGAAAGATCAAATGGGATTGATCAAAGAGAGATTTATTATCGAAGCCAAATGAAGATAAGTAGGAGCACCTCAAATTATCCTATGGTTAGGCTTTACATTTTTTTAAATTGATTTAATTTATTTGAGTTACATTTTCCATTAGAAATTTAGAACTTATGATTCCTTAACATAAGATTAAGGAAATGTCTAAGAGGTGAGGAATTATGCTTATGGCCCACAAATGGGAGAAGCAACTTTAGAACCTAAATCTAGGGAGTTTTGGCGAGGGTCAAAAGCACAACTTAAATCTAAGACAAAAAATGGGTATTTGGTTCGCCTCCACAAGAGAGGATGAACCACCCGATTGCTTGTTCTTACAACCGCCTAGGGGTAGCCCCCAACTAACTCCTCTTATGATTTTAAATTCATGTAGGCAAGTCATATGCTTCATGCAAGATAGCTAGGATGTTATTTCTTTAGAAAGAGATTGAGTCCTTAAACTCACTCCCTAAAGAGACTAGATCATATGAAGGTATGCTTCAAATGACCTAAATCTAATGCAATTCAAATTTTGTTTTATTTTTATTTTTGGATAATTATTTTGACTTAGGATAATAGGATTCATATGCCTAATGCATGAGAAATAAAGTTATAGGCAGCGAGAAGGGAGGAGGTGTGTTTCCACCATAGCTTGTGCATTTGTTCATGATGTTATAATTTCCATCTAGGCCATACATAAAGTAAGGAAGAAATTAGAAAAGAGTTGCCACTTCATGCACAAGCTAAACAAATCATCAATCAATTTATAAAGCTAATCACAAAAAGAATAAGAGATTGTGGTGGTACCATATACAAACCAAAATAAATTGGGTATTCGAGCTCTACCCATATACAACCCTGATTACAAATGAATTAAATATAATTAAGCAATGAATTCATTGTTATGAGGGCCTTCAACCTTCATTTCTTCATTCTTCTTTTCTTCTTTCTTCTTCTTTTCCTCTTTCTTCTTTGGTTCTTCCTTCTGGATGGTTGGAAGGTGGATGATCCAAAGACTTCACATGGTGCATAAGATAAGATCTTAGGACTAATGTTCATCCTAATCCCCATAACAATCATTCTAAAATCCTAGTTACAAAATTTACATGAAAAGGAAAAGTAAATCTAGCTAACACCTGCAAAATAAAGGTTAGCTAAACAAACCACCAAATCCCAAGCATTTATATTGAACTTATCACCCCACACATGGGTGACTAAGTCCACATGGCCTATTGGATTATGCTTAGGGGTATAAGCACGCAAAAGCATTTATATTTTTATTTATTATAGTGCAACTTAGGCATAATCCTCTGCAATAAATAATGGTTAGAGTAAGTTCACCCTACCATTTATTCTATGAGCATACATCCTAACATCCAATCTAAAATATATATTACAAAACAAAAGTAAACATCAAACCATGCATCGCCCTAACCTAAAGCTAGAAGTGGTGACTTAGGCTAATGTGTGTGCTTTGGAGGTTTGTGTGGTATGCTTAGCTATGGGTTTAAGTTAAAATTTTCCAAGTGTGAAGCATGTTCAACTTAGAGGGGGTTTCATTTAAGTTGTTTAGAAATTTTGGGTTGATTTTATTTCATTTTTTGATTAGGTTCAAGTGAATCCTAGAATTAATTACTAAGTTATAAAGAGAGGGAAAGAGAAGAGAACTTCTCTCTAGACGTTTTTATGAATTTTTATTATCTTATGGAATGATTTACTATCTATTAGATATACACAAATTATTATCATGATAACACATTATAATCATATAAAATTTAAAAAATCTGAATTTTGATCATTCTATATATTCATATCAATGTCACAATAATTAGCAAACAATAACTCAAGCACCTCAAATAGCAAATTTAGTATGATTTATCAAATGATCTTATCTATTTCACTCGATAAGACAATATTGCACTATATATAGAAATTAATATAGCATAGCATAATATAGAATAGCAATGCAAAACAAAGCCATAGATCGACAAAAGAGTGACGACCTCAAAATATATGCAAAGAAAATCACTTTCAAGAAGGATTCAACATTGAGGAAACGTGGAAGATAACACATTCATAAGAATTCATGTAAGACTGCTGGTGGAATAACTTCAAGGTTGCTTAATGAATTCAAATAGTTCATGATTGTCTTTTAAAAGGGTTAATGCTGCATAAAGTTCACTTTCACTACTACTTTGCAAGAGTCCTATGTCTCCTTTTCCCTTATCTCCCTCTCTTTGTTCTCTTCTTCATTTTATTTCATTTCTTCTCCTTTTTTAAATATTTGATATCGATTCATTAATCATTACCATCTCATTTTTCGCATTCAGTTATTACTTTATGCCAACTTTCTTTCAAGATTTCTCATTCATCCATCTACAATCATTGCCCCATTCAAAAAGAAAGACATTTTAAGATTAAATAAAATGAACTAAATTCACACTTCACTTCTTTCCCAACATGTATAACATGCATACGAATAGATCTTAAGCATATCTATACACACCAAATGAGAATGTTTAGCACACTTTATGATGCATGCTAAGCATGTTACTTAAGAAAATTTGAATGCTTATGATGCATGATTTTCATTAAGTAGAAAAGAGATTTCTTATCTAATTTTCATATGCACAAATGAAAGTAAGAAAGGCATAAGTGAGTACAGTGCCATTATTAACTAGAGGTATAAGGTATAAGACCTACTTGGGGCTACTTAAAGCCTTGCAACCTTAGGGTTGTCTAGACTAATATACCACTTTTCTTAAATATAAATATATGTACAAAAGAAATGAATGGAAAAGAAAGAATGCAAAAATTTGTATTAGCTTATTTGTTTTGTTTATGTAATTTATATGTGCAAGCATAGGTACCCTTCTTAAGTAATAGTATAGGAATGAATAGGGAATATAATTAGGTAAGTGTTAGGTTCTTTTCAAATGAACCATACATCTTAATAACTCCTATTCAAAACTATACTAAAAGAAAAGAGAAGGAAAACCTATACTAAGCATGTCCTTATATCTTACTCACATGCAAGCTTATAATTGAAATATAAGTAGCACACTTTCAGTTTTGATAATTGATTCATATATTTTGAAAATAGTTTGAATTTAATAGTGATAATAGCCACTCATATTATTACTTTAGCCAACACATTCAAATTTGACATAAAGTAAACCTTTTCATTTTAAATTTGAATTTCGAAAAGCATGGGTGCATGAAGCCACATGACATACATATTGTAAACATATTCACTTTAATTAAATCCTAAAGACAATCTTATGAAATAAGAAAGCTTAAAGCAAATTAGAATTTATTTAGTGTGATTTTTGTTTAGGTTTGAGTTTGATTTAATTTTGAAAATGTGAGTTGAGTTTGCTGTTCCTAACCCATTCCCACATATGTTTGATATTTTTATTTAATTTTTAGATGATTAGATTCATTTTAGGTTTTGATTAGATTAATGTATGAATTACAAGTTAATTAACCCTTACCTACACCACCTTAGCATAGTTAACCAAATAATTATGAGCCAATGAGATGACATAAAAGCCTCACAAGGAATTTAAATTTGTAATGCACCTAGGATAAAAGGGCTAATGCAATTTGGCTCATGATTAATGGTTAATTAAGCTTAAGTAATTTCAAAACACCCCTCACACATGTGAGTTGAGTTTTGATTTTCTTAATTGAACTTAGGCTCTTGAACACCTAAGCATCTACCCAAAGTATATTAGTTAAGTTCTGGAAAGTTTTAGAAATTTTTGAAATTATTTAAGAGAGTAATTAATGAATTAACCCTTAATTAAGAGAGGATTAAGGAAAGAAAAGGGGTTTAGGGAATAGATTAAGAAAAATACCCCAAAATTATTCCCTAAATTTTCTACTTACTAGATCAAACCTTAATCAACTCTAATAAAGGATTAAAACACTAATCACACTCTTAATTATCCTTAATTACATTAAGGAAGTAATTAGGAAAAATATTTTCAGTTCCCCTAATTAAGCCCTCAATAAATCTCATGAAAATTAGGGGAGGCAAAAGTCATCCCCCAAAACATACCCAAGAAATTTGGGATTAATCAGAGGACTAATTAAGAGGTAATTAGCAAAATATGATTTCCCTTAAAACTTAAAATCAAAGAAAAGTATAATTCAAAATCCATTGAAATTATTTTTAAAATATTCTAGGTTGAATTATCTTTCCATAGAAATTTACCTCATATTTTTTATTTTTATTGAGGGAGATATGAATTTTTAAAGCTTAGGGAATTAATTAAAATTAATTAAATCCCTAACTAACCACTACAAACGACCATGGCGTTGGTGCTTTACACACATCATGAGCCATTTACTTAAACATCGGGCGGCATGTTTGATCCCCATTCGACAAGGATCGAACGAGATCATCCCGTGATTTTAAAAGGGATAAAGGATTTATAAAATGTGCATTTAATCTCAATCGTCCATCCAAAATGAGTGGATGGATGGCCATGATTCTCCTTGTTCTTCCCTGAGGATCAATGGAGATTGTCCATGATCTAAGGGAGGATTCGAACTTGATTGAGCTTGAATTGGGATAAAATTTTACCCACACAATCTTAAGCTAATGGCAAGCCTATCCAATGGTGGAATTCACATGCCATGACAATTTCTTTCACAAAGGACCAACACCTCCAAAGCCTAAAGGTTAGAAAATTCCATACCTCATCGACGCTCGAGATCGATGAGGTAGTATCGTCTAGTAGAGATGAAGCCATGTTGAAAGTTTTAAGCCTTGGGGTTGAGTAGATCTCTCTATGGACCAACACTTCTTCTCCTTGCTTGTGGCTTTGATCTAATTCAACCTCTCCTTACTTTGGGAATTTGAATAAGAGCTTGGGTGCACTTGATCCATTGAGGGAGTGTGCAAAGGTAATTGAAGTAGAATGTAGTGTGGAAGAAGTTAGGAAGTGAGTTGAGCTCCCCTATTTTCTAAGGAAGAAAATCGAGAAAGCTTGATTTCAACTCCATTTAGGAAGCTTAGGAATGCTCTCTGATGGCTCCTAACACTCACTAGTGTTCAATTGACAATGAGTATGTTGAATTCAAATGGAATTAGGAGGAGCGTATCTCCCACCATGGCAATCTGATGGCCGAAGCATAGCTTGCCATTTTGATCCAATTGACCATAATGGGAAGGCTGTTTAGGTTATTTGAAGTTGGCACATGGTCGATTGGAGCTAAGGAGTGGATTGGCAACCTCCCATGTGCTTCAAATCAAGTGAGGTTTTCAAATTGGCCAATTTGAGCTAGTCATTTTGGCCTTGGGTCCATTTTGGCTGACCCAAACCCATTGGGTTGGGTGCACCACCCTCCATTGGGTCCGCTTGACCTATTAGGAAGGTATCAAGTTGATATGAAGAGGGCTTGACCAAATTACCCATGGATTTGACCAAAATTTGTTCTATGTCCTAGGGGTAGAATGGTCATTTTGCTAATTTTTGAGTTTGAATATGTTGGGTATGTGGAGAAAATAGGTTTGGCCAAATTTCATTAGATTTGGAGTTCATTTGATATGGTTTGGCTCATGTTGACCCATTTTGGTCAAATGGGTCAACTCAGGTCAAGTTGACCAATAGGTCAAATTGGGTCAAACCAAGGGTTGAGTCAAGTTCATATGACCATTTAAAATGTTTTGGTGGCTTTAGTTTGATTCAATTTTGTTTAGTTTTGAGTTTGGATCATCTGACTTCATTTAGGTCAAATAGGTCAAGTTGACCAATTTGATCAACCTATTTGAGCTAGGTCATGGGTAGGTTTATGTTAGGTTAGTCATATGAAGTGGATTGGTATCTTTGTTTTCAATCAAATTTGGTTAAGTTTGAATTTGGCTCAACATGACCCCTCAAGTTGTTGGGTTCAATTGAGTGGTGTCTAGTTGGCCAATTAAGGCTTTGGTCAAGTTCAACAAGTGATTTGAAATAAAGTTGACCCATTGGTTTCAATCAATTTGGCTTAGATAAAGTTTTGACATATTTTGACTTTTTAAGTCAAGTTGGGTCAACTTTGGTCAAGTGGCCAATTGGGCTAGGTTTGACTCAAATGTTGACTTGATCAAGTTCAAACATAGGTCATGAATGAACTTAGATCAATGGTTTCAATCAATTTGGCCTATGGTAGATTTTGGCTATGTTAGGTTTTATTTTGGCTAAGTGTTGACTTGGTCAGTAGGACTTGGTTTGACGATTTGGTTGATTTATCATCCCATGATGATTGTTGATCATGATGAGAGGCATAGGTGAATTTGATTCAATCCAATTTGGTTAGGATTAAAATTTGGCTCATAAGGGTACTTTAGGTCACTTTGGGTCAAGTGAGTCTAAGTGGGTCAAATCAAAGCTTAAAGATTTGAGTTTGATTAAACTTGTATATGGACTTATGATTGAAATATAAATCCATTTGCAAGTGATTTGAAGTCAAATGGGTTTTGATTCATTTGGAAATTTCATATTCAAAGGAAGAACAAGAATGGATTTGGGGTTTGATTTTTGAATTGGATTTTGATTTAGTGATTGAAGTTTATATTTATATTTGGATTTATGATTGTAGGATTGATTGAAACATGAATGAAAATCAAGAGTTTGGCTTGATTTGAAGTTGATTTGGCTAAGTCCAAGATTTTGACTTGAAAGGCTTAGGTTGGATTTTGAGGATTTGAGTTTGATTTTTTAGAATTTTGATTGTTTAAATTTATATTTTGTTTATATATGTGAATATAAATGAGAATATAAATTGATCATGAAAAAATTTCAATGGTTTGAAATGATTTGATCATGATTTAGGCTAAGTCCTTTAAGAGGGAATTTAAAGGACTTTGAAAATTTGGAGTTGGGATTTGAATTTTTTGAATTTGGTTTGATTGATTTGTATTTATATTTCATTTATATATGTGAATAGAATATAAATGAATTATGAGAAAATCCCATGAATTTGAATTGATTTGATCATGATTTTGGCTAAGTCCATGAAGGGAACTTAAAGGACCTAGGAAAATTTTAGATTTAGAATTTGATTTGATTTGATTGATTTGTATTTATATTTCATTTATATATGTGAATATAAATGAGAATATAAATGAGTTATGAGAAAATCTCATGGTTTTGATTGGTTTGATCATGATTTAGGCTAAGTCCTTAAGAGAAGATTGAGGACTTAAGAAGGATTCGGACTTAGGAATTTCATTCATGGGTTTCAATCATGGGTTTCAATTATGAATTTCAATCACATGGAGTTGATTTGAATTTGGAGAAAATAAAATAAGATTTATTTAGAGTTTGAGAAAATCAATTAGGATTGATTTGGAATCTGACTTCAAGGAAGGAAGGGAGGAGTGGTTCAAGCTAAGCGTAGACAAATTTTCCCAACACCCCTAAGGCATGACCTAATCCTATGGCTAACTCTTCTAAGTCTCTAGGGCTAGATTGAGTGTCCACTTAATCACTAGATGTGTCTTAAGACTAAGGAACTTTAGTGTCTAAGAGAAGTCTTATGTCTAAGATGGAGGGGTTGAGAGCTCATCCTAAAAATGAGGTCAACAATAGCTTCAATTGAATCAAACCCATTCGGTCAGTGACCCACCTATATAGCCCAATTGGATCAATCTCAATCAAACTTAAATTGGACTAAATCAAGTTATTCAATCCATTCCTTAATGATTTTGGATCATTATTGATCACTCAACTGCAATTCATTGAGCTAAGCCAAGCCAATTTGGCCTCTTAACCCAAGTTAACCCAATTTTTCCTAAAGAACCAAATTGGACCAAATAATGCCCTAACCCAAATTGATTACAACTAATGGCTTTCATCCATCACCAATTGAGTATTGAACATGATCCAACCACCAATTGAAGTCAATTTAATCAATCAAACTAATTGACCCATTTGACCCAATTTGACTGAGGATCAAATTGAATCAAATCACATTCTAATCTAAATCAATTCAAATCAACACCTCCAACCAATTTCAAATGACCAATCGAACATGAACCAACCACTCACCCAAGCAATTTGACCAATTTGATCAAATTGGTCAACTTAATATTTAACCCAAATGAACTCACATGAACCAAATCCAATTCAAATTGGGCCAAACCAATTGCACCAACTCATTCCAAATGACCAATGAAACATAACCCAACTCCCCTCTTGACCCAATTTGGTCAAATGGACAACCTACCCCAAATGAATCCACTTTGACTTATATGGATCAAGTTGAGCCAAACCAACTAAACTTAATATGACTCACTTCAATTGGACCCATGGTGAACTCAAGTAGGTAAGCCCAATTGAACTAAGCCCCTCCAAATATGATAAAATTCCCATTTGGAAGGGCTCTCCCTCCTCCTACCCGCCAACTTTGGCCTTCTTTGGGCATATGGGACTAACCCTAACCCAAAGTTGTTGGGTTCAATCCATGGCCAAGAGAGGGTACCCCCTACTTGGTCCACCTAAGGAGGAGTGTACACTCCATGGCAGCCCACTCACTTGGCAACTTAAGGTCCTCATCATTCCACTGACCTGGACACTAGCTCTAGGCGGATTTTTCAGCCTTAGTTGTTTGGGGAGGAGAGTATACTCCTCCACCATCCATTCAAACTTCACACAGACCTTCTTAAGATGGTTCTGCATAGTCCCAAGCTTTCTCTTGAGCTCCCTATGCACTCGATCATCAGCGAGACCAAGCTCCACCCACACCCGCGTCCAACCTCACCAAATCTCCACCAAAACCACACCTTACACTCTGGGCAAAACAAATTGATTTCTAGTCATTTGAGCATTAGAAGCCACTCCAAGACAAAATTTCCTGAGCTTCACCACGGTGTTTGGTCCATAGAGCGTCGAGGCGGCATGTAATCTTTTAGTTGGACTTCATCTCTTCAAGATGAAGCTACCTCAGTCGTTGGACCGCCGATCTTGAGCTCCGACGAGGTAAAATCCGACAAATCATAGAAAATCATAGGATTGTTGGTCCTTTTTGAAATAAATTCTATTCTCATGCGATTTCCATTGTGGGATCCCTTTATCATCTTGGAATTGAAGGCGCTAGCAACGGCTTGGTGAGCTTCGAAGGTGGAAGGTGAATGATGTCCGCTTTCTAGCACCGGGTCATCGATTGTTTTTTTGCATGATTAGAACAAGCAGCTTGATAATGTTAGATTATTTGATTTAATCTCTTTAGAATCATGAGATAAATCGAGGTTGTTGATCGAGATCAAATGACCGAGATGAAATCACGCCACTAAGTCAACTACTCATTAGGACGGTTTAAGTAGTCAATCTCATCCGCTGAAAAGCGCCTCGTTAGAGTTTGTGTGATTGTAAATGGGTTAATTGAGGCTTAAGAATGTAATTAATTAGCCATAACTTCAAAAATTTATAACTAATTGTAAAAAAATTTAAAAAAATGCATATAAACTTATTTTGCAAAGGGTAAATAGAGGAGAATCTAAAAAAAATAAAATATTTAGGTTTTGTCCAATGAATACTAGTTAATTAGGGTTAAAAATATTCATTAATTATTTTAATAAATCCAAATCACTTGGCCAATTAATCTAAGATTTGGTATGGAAATTACACAAGATGTCCCCTTCATAATTTTCTTGGATTTATTTGCCAAGATATTCATAATTTTCAAACTCTAATTATCTATTTTAAGCAAGTTCATAATTATTAAAATTAAGAAAATAGTGAAATTAATTGGGAAGTTTAATTAATCATCGTAATAGTGAGAATAACCAAGAAAAATAATTAAGACCTCTCCTCTTAATTGCTTTTCTCAAGATTATTCCTAATCCCCTTTAATTAAATAACTAAATAATTAAATAAAATTAAAAGAAGTTAAAATAAAAAAATTAAAATTTATTATATCATAATTAATACAACCAACAAGATTGATTTAATTAATCTTCCTTATATTCTTAGTTAATATAAGGGCTTTAATGAAATTATTGTTTTTCATAGGTTTGGGAAATCATGAAAGTAACTAATTCAATCCTCTTAATTCAATTAATCAGTTAAGCATGAGCCTAATTTCGTTAGAATCTTTAGAACATTGATCATTTTATTTTTATTTGCATCGTCATGTTTCATAGGCTTTTGCTTAATAGTTAATTAAATAAAGGGATTTTGGGAGGGTAATTAAGTGATTCATTAATGAGGCAAACTTAATCAAACTCTAAAATTCATTTAACCTCTCTTTGAATTTGTTAATTAACTAACATGGGTGTGGGTTATAACTTTATTCTTGTTTCTCCTCTTAAGGATTAAATAATCTAAAACATAAAATCAAATCCTAAAGAAGCTTTAATTAAGTTTAAGGAATATTTATTTAGTATGATTCTCCTTAGGCCTTAATGAATCTAAGTATGTCATTTGATAATGCTTAATCACTATATTTCAATTACTATAAATATGTATGCCATATGTCTCATGTATTCATGTTTTAAATTCAAAAGAATATGTTGCATTTAATTGCATGAGTTGTACAAGTATAAATATATGGTGTGGTTATTATCATTAATAAATCTTAAATTATTTTAAAATTATGTGTTAATTATTAATTAAGTGATTTGACTCCTAGTTTGGTACTTATAATATTTTCCATGAATGAGGAAACCTAAGTATGTGGCTAATTCATCTTTTCATAATTAAAAGATAATGACTTATAACCTTTCATGGTTTCATCTTTACATTTATACATGGGTGTATAAGTATTTGAATTAGCAAGTATATAGTCTGAACAACCCAAAAATATGAGGCTTTATGTAGTCTTAAGGAGGTCTTAGATAATCTCATTTCCCTGGTTTAATAATGACACATACTTGCATAATTTCTTATACATGTATATGTGTGTTCAAATATGAAGTGAAACCTTTGTGCTATCAAATTGAGGCATATCTATATATTGAGTGTATAAGAAAATAATACTTATAGGTGATGCATGTATATGTATTGAATTGAGACAATAAGATGAAATGGAATGAGAATGTTATTGATAATGAAATTGAAGTGATAAAACTATATGTATTTGATGGTGATTTAGCTTCATTTAGCCTATGGTGTTTCCATGTCTAAATAAAATTCATTAAGCTAAATCTAAACATTGAATTAATTAAAATTTGTGAATGCTCCATTATGAAGGTTCATAAATCATAAAAACTTATCCTTTAGAAATTAACCTAGGCTAAGGATTGAAGAGAGTTAACTCTCCTTCTTCTCTTTATAATATTAAATCTTTAAAAAAAGGAACAAAATATGTATAATTTAAAACCCAATCAAGTATAATAAATGAATTTAAATGCAATTGCCCCTATTGGATAACTTGAATGCTCACTCATTAGAAAACTTTAACTCTTAGGACATACCACACTCTAGCCCTAACACTTAATACTAAGTCACCGATGTTAGGTTATTATATGGTGATATGTTTTATTTTGTGATGTAATATTTTAGGCTGAATGTTAGGATTGCTTGTGTGTAGACTGGATGTTAGGCCATTGTTAGCCTAATGATGTTTCTACAAGATATTGTGCTTAAGGGACAGTTGTAATAATAAAATATAAAAAATACCTTTTGCTTGCACGTGTTGCTTAAGTCCCTAAGCATAATCTAATTAGGATAGGTGGGCTTGGTTACTCAAGTGCAAAGTGCTAAGTATAAAAATAGGAAATGTAATTAATTAGCTTGTATGTTTGTTTAGCTAATATCTATTTTGTAGGTATAGTTAAAGTTATATCTTTATAAAAATGTTATTTTGCAATAAGATTATGATTAGTGCTATGGGGTTTAGTATGAGTAGTGGCTAGAAGGAAAAGACTTGAGAGGCCCTATGAATCTTGAAGCAAGCCAATCCAAAGAAGGGAGGAAGAACAAAGAGTTGAAGACCCCCATATAATTTATTTCATTTATAAAATTTAATTGTAATTCGGGTGGTATAAGGGTAGAGCCTAGCTACCCAACTTCTTTTCTTTTTTGGGGAGTACGGTAGTAGCCACATTGGCCTTTTATTATTTTACAAAATTCAAATGGTTGATTGATATGTTTAGATTATGCAATAGAAATAGCATGATTTTTATAGGTTTCTTTAAGTGTAATGATTTGATGTGTGACTTGGATGTAGTAGTCTCTTTAGAGTAAAATTAATTTTTATACCCTCATTAATAACTCATAATTAAAATCTTAATCAACTCATAACCTCATCTTAAAGCCTAAGTTCATAATCAAAGTAAATAAAATATTTAGTAACCCTTTAGGTTGTATGCGTTATAACACCATGCATATTATATTATTTCATTCTTGAAAATAAAGGATCTCCACTCTTGCACGATAGAGGACAACCATGACTTGTAAGAGCAGACCCTTGTAGTGGAGAACACCTTTTATCATTGATTTATCCCACAACTCAATTTCATCATACATTTAGGCATAATTATCCCAAGCCTTAGTCCAAATTAAGTGAAATGATTTAAAATTTGTAAATTTTGTAATAGTCTAAGTCATGTTTTCATACCAATCATGATCTAGTCTCTTAGGGAGTGAGTTTAAGAATTTAGACTATTCCCTAATTTACAACGGCCTAGCTATCTTTCATTTAAATATGACTAGCCCATATGATTTTAAAATCATAAGAAGTATTAGCTGGTGGCCACTTCAGACAATTAAGTCTAGAAGAGTCGGGATGGGTTCACTTTCCCTAGTGGAGATGAACCAATACATCCTACCTTCTTGGATAGAATTAGGTTGAGCTCTTATCTTATGCTAGGGCACCATAGATATTGGTTCAGAGGTTGCTTATTTCCCTTGGGCTATGAGTATAAGTCCTCACATATTAGGCATTTTCACAATCTTGTGTTGTTGGAATTTAAGTCTTAGCATTCTAATAAAATTTCAACTCAGATAAATAATTTTTCTTTCTTTCAAAAATGTAAAGCCTCACTAAAGGGTAGATTGAAGTGCTCACTAAGCTTCCTAATATTTTGTGTGCCTCCTACTCATTCTCCCTTGGAATCTGCTAAGAACTCTTCCCATTCGAACAATCCCACTTGATATCCAATATCAGCCAAACCTTTAATAGTCTAACTTTGAAATCTTTGGGGATATTAATTGATTACTTTAATTGAGAGTGTTCTTAAGAAATCCCCATTTTCTAGGATGTAATTAATTATGGAAGCTTACTTCCATATGGAACTAAAGAACCCGATATAAAATAAACCCTACTTTACTTATCCATGTAAAGTAGGGGAAAGATCTCTTGTATATATGTAGACCCATCTATCTTAGGAGTCTTTATTAGGTGATTGTGTCCATTGTAGGGTGATGTCCCTATCTTCTATGGTAAAATATCATACCTTAATGTTGCACTCGATCACTTCAATAAGTATCCCCTAAGATTTGCATGGTGTTCATACAATTCCAAATAAAAATACCACAATAATACATGAAACACCATTATAAAATACCACAACATATAAAATAAAACACAAGTTTTAAAGGCTTTATCTTTTTGATTGGGACCTTGTAACGAGTCCTTTCTTCTCTTGATGTACTACATTAACTAGTTAATGTATAGGTCTTAGAACCTCCCATTGGACTCCTCAATGAGTAGGTTCCATTCTTTTAAAGAAACTAAAAAATCAAACTACTTCATGTCTAGTTTTCATCCTAACTCACCTTCCTTCATCATAATAATTAAATCCTTTGAATCCTTCAATATATATATCCTCAAAAAACCTCAACTCTATCCTTCATCATCCAAACCTTTTTCCATAATCACACCAAAAGAAAAACTTTTGTAATAAGCCACTTCACCTAAACCATAAATTCTAAGCTCCTTTTTTGGAACTCTGTATCCAAGCTTAACCTTTGTTCCATGTCTAAACCTACTAATCCATCTTCCCAACTATTTGCATAAAAAAAGCAAAAAATAAATTATTTGTGGCCATGGTGTGTAGCTGAGCATGGTCCTTTAGAATAATAGTTGTTAGTTCAGTTATCGAGTCGATGGTTTGGCACCGTGGTGCTACCATGACTGAATCGATGCACTGAGACCATGATCTGTAGTTAAAGAAACAAGAAAGAACTATCATTCCCTCTCCATGACTACTAACCACACAGGGGAGTGGGGGAATGATTATGGGGTGTAAAACCACCCCACTAGTGAAAAAAACTTTATAAATGGGGGAAAAATTGCTCCTCCCATTTTTTCCACTTCCCCTCTACACTTTGACTGATTCTCTCTCATTTTCTGGTAGTTCTTACTTCTGTGTTCAGTGGAAGATTGACTCTCTCTCTTACAAAAGTGTTCTCTCGCCTACTAAAGGTAAAAGGTTCGATGTAATAATGCTTCTGGCTTTCTCTTACATTGATTTTCTCTCTTTGCATGAGTTTTTATCAAAGAACATCTCCTGTTGAACTTAGTTCTGGCGTGAGAAGAAAAGAAACCTCCCTCGTTGATCTTATATCCGAGCAAGGGAGTTGACATTGAAATATGAGAACTTAGCATTGCTAAAATGTTAATATGTCCAAATGTTTATAAAAATTGTTAGATTCCATAAGAATTTCTCTCCAAACTATGTATTCCTGACTCATAGCACTGTAGTGCCAAAAGCTCAGTGCCGAGGCACCACACTCTCGCAAAATATAGTCATATGGCTCTGACCTATAGCAACACTATGCCGAGTATGCGGTGCCGAGGTGTCAAGCTCTAGAGTTTCTTGCACTTGATGTAGAGCCACAGCGTCATTCCTTCAGCATTGAGGCATCATGCCTTACAACATGTTCCACTATTGAACTTAATTTTAGTGTGAAACAAAACCCTCCTTCTATTGATTTTAGATTAAGGAGAATAGTGCCTCGCATTGAATATAAAAAAAATATAGCATTACTAAGGTGTTATGCCCTTGAAAATTTTAATTTTAGACATTAAGTGAACAGCACCTCAGTACTGTGAAATTTTAATTCTTCTATAAAATATGGGACATCCAACTTAGAAAATATACACCTGAGTTTTTCTTAGGTTAGGCTTTCATCTTAAGTTGTAAGCCTAAGTCCAGATAATGGCCGAACCTTTGGTATAGCGGTGCTGCCCTCTCTGGAAAAAATAAAAAAATAGACTTCGAGGGCACTTCTGTCGAACATTGATCATCGAGGTGCGCCTCTTGGGTAAATAAGCAAAATTGAACTCATAAAGGGCACTATGACATGTGAAATAGACACCCAGGCACTACACTCTCATGTTCTAAGGCTAACCCACCTATTGAGAGGCGAGCTACAACTATAGCTCCACGGTGCTATCCTCTGATATAATTTTTTTAAAGTGAATAAATTTTATTATTTTAATCCTCGAGCTTCCCAAATAATAAGCAAACATACACACAAAGAAATATAAATACATAAAAAATGTTGTCATTTATATAAAAAAATGGGAGTGATTACACAAATTATAAAAAAAAAGGAAGGAAAGAAATACAAAAAAGTGGGGGAAAAACTAGTAGTCTTGGTCATCCTCCTCCTCCTTCTCTAACTTTGGTCGGCACATAGACCTAATAATGAGGCCATAGGGAAGCCTCACCAGACACTGTAGAAACCACAGTTTTCAAACATGTGCACAAGTGAAGTATTAAACTTGGTCATGTATGAAAATTGTTGTTGCTGCTGATCCATATGATGGTCACATTTTCTCTCCAGTTCTTGATGTGCTGACTAGTCTCATTGACCATTTTCCTTAGGTCTGAGACTTGTCATCTAATTTTTTGGAGTTGCTCATTTAGGGTTTTGGAGGATTTGGACCAAGACCTAGGCGTGTGAGCTTTCCCCACCTCACCTAGAACCAAACCCCTCAATGACCTTTTGGTAAGGAGCCATTTGTATAAAGACTTTATCATATCCCCTGCGCCTCAACACATAAATTATAAATAAGAGAAGGATGACCAAAGCCTATTATAGTACAACCCTCAAGCATATTACAGATAGAATTATAAATAATATTTCTTACATCCATAGTAAAGTCCTTATGAATTGCAAAATTCAAAATAGCCCTATCCCTAGTTACCTCACTAATACTCCTAGTGGGCATCATTTTGGCAGAAATAAAGTAATGCCAAGCTTTAGCCTCAACAGTGAGATCGGTGGAAGGAAAACTTATAATTTTCTCCTCCTACCTTTCCACTGGGTAATGGAAATTCTAATAGTGAAGAATTTAAGGATTTCATCGAAATCAGAATGATCAGTATAATAAAAAAGATACCGATCATAATTTATGTTCGGTAAAACATAATATGCATTAATGGCAGTATTGGAAAAACATACTAGTTTTTCCCAAACGAACTTTCGCATCATGGGGATGACACCAAATTTATTGTCATAGGCCAATTTCACCTAGCCTTGCTTGATAATGATGCTCTCCATGCGCCCACCCATATTATAGTAGCTACTCTCCAGGATCATATGCTTGTGTATTTGGGAATGGTGGTACCTCTTCTCGGCCTCCAGACTAACAAATCTGTTAGTGTCGTTGAAGGCCTCCCTCTTCTTGCCCTTACCGACATATTTTACTAGCATGGTGTATGAGAAAGTATAAATTAGAAGATAGAGAGAGAGAGAGAGATAGAAACTCTAAAGAAAGGCTCTAAAGGGAATGCAGAGTGAAAATTTTGGCTGCCCAAGGGGTCTATTTATAAGCCGGGCTTAGCGTTGTGGCACTGCAAAGGCAGTGCCGAGGCACTAACATCTTGGTTTCTAAAATAACAACATAGTGTTGCGATGCTGGTCAGATGGTCAAGGTGGTTACTATGCTTGACAAAAAGAGACATTAATTACCATAAATTCTTAAATAGAAAATGACACGTCACATTGATGTAGTGCCATGACGCTCCGACATAGCATCATGGTGCGACCATTTTATGTTATTAAATAGCGAATGTCTATCAATTATTGTAAACCGACTTTTGACTTGTGTTATGGAGCTACACAAAATCGATAGCGATCAATAGAGCCAATGACATCAACACCATGATGCTGACCATGCAGCACCATGACACTGGAGTTTTAGTGTCGAGGTGCTATATTTTTAGCTCTAAGGTTTTATGCCTAAGATAATCTTGAATAACTCACATGGGCTTTGACACAATTACAATCACCTAAACCTACTACCTAAGGATGTTGCACTAGTTAAAAATAAGCTTGAATTTCTGGCATGTGCCTCAACATACACATAAAAATCTAATTGTAATGTCTGAGGATACTGTGTGGGATAATCCCCAATTGGGTCATATGATTGAGTCCAAGTTACCAAAACCTAATAGTTCCCTATTGATGGTCGTGTCAATTGTAAAATTCATCTGGAAGGAATATGTTTAAATTAAATGAAATTCATCATTCAATATAACTTAAAGCAAATAATCATCTATCCATCCATCATTATTTATCAAAGATTAGAAGCTAAGAAAGCCTTTGCTCACAAAAGAGCCTATGTCAAAGAAATATTTTATGCTCATACTCAAATAATCTCATGCAGTAAGAATGTGGCTGTGTCCTCTATCTATATGGTTATTATCAAATGGCACCATAGAAAATGCATATATGACTAGAACCATTTGGGTGGCTTGGCATCTATACATCTCCACTATATTTTGGTCACGATAAAAGCCCAAATATTCTTTAATGGCTTTGTCCCTTGAGCTATGAATCATGGAATATATTTAATAGATAAAAAGCCTTATGTTAGCTAAGGTTTACTTCAATTTGTCTCCTTAGATAAATATCACCCTATGTCTACAAGAACACCTTAAATGATGTAACTCATGGCTGACAAGGATCCTTTAATTAGAAATAATTTCCCTAACTAAGTAGACCAGGGATCACGATAGCCCGAGATGACAGAACCATGGGATCTTGATCGGGTGTGTCATTATTTCTCCCCACATATGCTTTACGTTATATAATGTATTCAGTCATTATTCATTATATACTATGCACTAAATGCTCATATTTTTTATTATGTGAATATTTTAAATTATACTTTGGCATTCCAAAGGGATGTAGGCCCAATCTCTTTATTCGTTATGTGAATCATACATGATAGTCATCTATACCACACACACCTCTAAGACACCATCACATATCACTAAGATATGTCTATTTTCAACCTTAATCGAGAGTTCCCTCTTGTGGCAGGAGGGGTGATTAACTATGGAGGCTTGCATCCATAGATAGTAAAACCCATGTTTAAACAAACCCTAACATAATATTATGGGAAATCTGGTTGAATATATATCAATCTGCATCACGAAAGAACATGCTCCTAACTTATCTTAATAAAGATGACAGAGCGCATTCTTCACAGTGTTCTTTTAATCGATCACCAAAAAACTTATACTTCCTCCATAAGGTTAGGGTTGCCTTCCAAACAAACATCATTAATAGCTCTTGATTTTTTCCTCCTAAAACCTTAATCCAACTCCATCACTTCCATAAGCATTTAAAAATTATTATTTCTTCTCTAAGCCTTAAAAAAATCCCCATATCTTTTAACCATACTACTTAAAAGTTACATAAATGAGCCCTCTCCCATATTCTTTACGAAAGTGAATCTCTACATTATATCAAAATTTTCTTTCTACAATTTATCATAGTCACACTAAATTGTTCCTAAGTATTCATCACATTCTCTTCTCATCATAATTAGCAAAAGTAAGCATTTCCATGTTATTATTCCACAATCAAGTGCCACTAATATTCTTGTGGTATGAAAGATAATGAGAAACTAATGATGTCATATTTGATAGATTACATCTATATCAAAGTCACAAAAAATAGAACTAACTCAAAAAAGAGCTCAAATTTAAATCAAATGGCAACCATAGCCCTAGATCGTTAAAGGTTGGTAGTTCTAAATTTAAAAAAGTGGATGACTCTAAATTTATAAAAGTTAATGGTCCTATTCTACCACATATCCACAATGAATATAAGTTATGACAATATCCTTTAATATAGTGTTCCTAGCTTCCAAAAAAATTGTAATGTCTATCTAATAGTGAACATAGCTGAATTAGCATCATCACCATCTCATTATATATTATAACATCACTAGTGAACTATATAATGTAATTCATGGAAACTAAGATGAAGTAAGACATTTATTTATTTGATGCTTGCCATAATTTGAATAACATAAATCACATTCTTGTATATCTCAATAAGTACCATATACCCTCTATTTATTTCACCTTAATAATAATATATATTTGAAAGTTTACAAAATATGATCTTGAAATAAGATAAACATAAACATATTAACATATATTCATGTAATCAAGAAACTTCTAAAGCTCTCTAACATATAGAAATATTGGTTGTACCAAATGTACTTACTCCCAAGCCTAAATCTTTAAAAGATATAAGCACCTACCAATATTTTTTGGTGAGTTCTATCGTCTTATTAATACTCAACGTCAATGTGCTAATATTGCATCTCTTAAAAGATTGTCACAAGAATACTCCCATGCCTTATAACATTGGATGACATTATACATGAACTTCACATTTGGAAGTATCTTATACGAAGAAGCATTTTATCATAAATAATATATACATTCTATCCAAATCATAATTAACAAATATAAGCCCAGTTATTATCCCATAATCCAGTGTCACAAATATTCTTGTATGGTATGGATGACAATTAGAAACTAGTGATGTCATATTTGTTTGATGGCATCTATATTAGAGTCATAAAAAATAGAATAAACTCATAAAAGTGCTCCAATTAACTCAAATGACAATAACCCTATATCTTTAAAGGTTGAAGGCCCTAAATTTAGATAACTTGATGGCCCTATATATAGAAATGTTAATGGTTCTATTCTACCACATGTCCACAATGAAAATATGTTGTGACGATATCCTTTAATATAGTTTCCTTGCAACCAAAAATAATTCTAATGCCTAGTAGTGAACAATATAATATAATTTATAGAAATTAAGATGAAGTAAGACATTTCTTTATTTGATGCTTGTCTTGGTATGAAGAAGAACATAAATCACATACGTGTATATCTCAATTAGTACCATACACCCATTCTTTATTTCACCTAAATAATAATATGGATTTGAATTTTACAAAAAATAAGTTCTTGAAATGAAAGAAACATATATAAATTAACATATATTCTGTAATCAAGTGACTTCCCATAAAGCTCCCTTAGGTATGGAAATTTTGGTCTTAGCGGATGTACTTACTCCCAAGCCTAAATTTGTATAAAGAGTAAGCACCAAATAGTATTGACTAGGATGAGTTTGATTGCCTCTTTAGTTTTCTACGTAAATGTGCTAAATATTGCATCCCTTAAAAGATTATTACATGAATACTCCTATGCCATTTAATATTGGAAGACAGTATAAATGTACCTTACATTTTGAAGTATCTACTATAAGGAAGTATTTTATCATAAATAATTTATATATGGCCCATTTTTTAAATAGATTAATCTCTATTGCATCAATGATTGAGTTTAAAAAGAAAAGCTCAATTGGTCAATATAAGTGGCATTCATGGTTATGTTTGGGTCCAACAAATTTGAACTAATAATAAAGTTTGATCATTTGGGTGATTGCATACCATCTCTCTCTTTCTCTCTGCATCTATATTTAATAACTCATCCCAATTGTCAACTTATGACTACCATCTCTACCATCACCTACCATAATATGCCCAACTAAAGCTAAGCCATCAAATTTAATGTGCCTAAAATTACTTCAATATCACACACTGTTGTTCTTATTTTCCATAATGATAGTTAAAATGTCATAGCATGCAGGGACCAATGTCTAACTAACATTATCAAGAAATGAATATATACTTTTTAGACAACCAACATTTATGAATTCTAGTGCTGCAATAAATTTGGGGCACACAAATGACCATACTTTTGTTACTAAGAGTTAGCTTGCCACCACCAAACAAGTTAAATTTATGCAATAATCAATAGCATGAATCACCAACACAAGCTAAAGTAAAAATGCACTAAGGTGGTGATATATTCAACAAATAAAAAAATAGAAAGTGCTGACCTTCACATATGCTATGCAAGCCGAATCAAGCTTATAAGGTGAATTCGATCGACTTCAGATGCTCTAGAGCACAATTCAGAGCTGAGATGCGCCAATCGATGAACGGACTTCATCATCGTGTTTAGAACATTGAAATTGGCCAAAATATAAATATTGCATAATCTAAAGATCAACTGATCAAGCAATCAAACTAACGCACATATCAGAGTCAGGAAGCTACGATAATATCCAAACGACCTCCGTTCATAAAATTAATTACACCGTTAGCTTTGAAATATCACTAAATGAGAGCTCAATTGAGAGTATGTGCAAATATCAAATGATAGGAAGTGATAGCACATAAATCGAGGCTAAAATACACTAAACATCACCGAAATCAGTCCAAATGACCTCCGATCGACGAACAGATTTCTCCATTGTGTTTAGAACATCAAAATTGATCAGAATATAAATATTATATGACTTGATAACCAACCGATCAGGCGATCGAGTCATCAATGCGCTTACATGCATATCAAGGTTAGGAGGCATCGACTTAAACCAAACAACCTCCCAAATTGATTCTTAGTTTCAAAATATTAAAATATATTAAGTAAACTATTCACACTCAATTCATAAGTCTACATGAAAATCAAGCGTCAAAATGATACATTTTGAGAAATTGACCCAATTGGCCTTGACCGACTCGATTGTAAACGGATATGTTCTAAAATCATAATCAATCATATATATATATATATATATATATATATATATATTAATTATATAATAATTTTAGCATAAAATTCATATTAAGATTGATTAAATGCCTAAGAAATCAATTAAAATGCATATAAACCTAAGTAACCCTAACCGACCGACCCAAAAATTCCCTTATACACAGCCGACCCGAGCTCGATTTTCCTTTAGACTCATTTCTCTCCCGTTCCTCAATCGCATGCAAGCCCTCGGCTCATCCCGATCGAACTCCCTCGGCTCTCCTTCACGCGCACGCTCCAAGCTCAGCTCTGTCTCACGCACAACTGCTCTCGGTCGATCTCCTCCTTCTTCTTCTCAACCAGTTCCCCCCTTCCTTTCACTGCTACTTCTTCCCCACAACCGAACGTTTCTCCCTCTCTTGTATAAACTGCACGCAAGCAACTTCTTCCTCTTCTCTGCTAGAAGGAGGTTCTCCCTCTCCTTCCTCTTCCTTCCTTCCTCTTCCTCTTTTCTTCCAAAAATTTCCTTTTCCTCATTTCTTCTAATTCCTTCCTTCCTCTTCCCTCATTTCTTCCAATGAATTTCCTCTTCCCTCATTTCTTCTAAACCGAAAATTCCTTCCTTCCTCTTCCCTCATTTCTTCCAATCAAAATTTCTCTTCCCTCATTTCTTCTAAACCGAATTCCTTCCTTCCTCTTCCTCATTTCTTCCAAAATTTCCTCTTTCCCTCATCCTCATTTGGCCGAAAACTCCCTTCCCCCTTTTGATCCGTTCCCTAAAACAGCAAGCATAACCTTCTTTGAATTAAACACACATCCTTCATACCTTTTCTTTTGCCGCAACCGAAGAAGAATATCATCATCAGGCGGGTTCTTCTCTTGGTTTTGCATCTCCTCTCTCTCCTTGACTTTTGCATAGAAGAATACTATCATCAGTTCTTCTCTTGGTTTTCAACATCTCCCTCCCCGTCTCCCTCAACTTTGGTGAATGTGTAGGAAAATAAGCTTGAAATGTGTGAATGTGAAAATATATGTGCTGGTTTCTTTTTGCAGGTTTGAAGACCCATAATGGCCCTTAACAAGATCGCTATGGTGTCATGACCACTCACTATCTCAATAGGGCATCAGCCAAAAAATTTGTTAGATGTCGCCCCTCAAGTCTTTCGAAATTCGTCGAATCTTTGACTATAAAGAACCATAATGAGCAAAACTAAAAGACACATCTAAATAATCAAACCAATCTAAACTAAACATAAGATTAACTAAGCGGCTTAACATTATAATAGATATATGTAAAAATAAAATAAATGCAAGGCGGGCATTGCAAAGTATGTAGTATACCTCTAAATCTAAGGTCGAATATTTGGACCAAATTTTTGAAATCCTAAAACTCACTCAACACTTGCAAGGATGAAAATGAATGGAAAAGGGAATGATAAAAGTTAAACATCCCCATCTCTTCTATTTATAAAGGAAGGGTTATGTATTGGAATATATTCATTAAGTGACAAATAATATAAAAAAAAAAAGAGAAGAGAATCGCCTTCTAGATTTTTTAAAAAGGAGCTTTTGCACTTGAGCTTAAATCTCAAATCAAATTATGAGAGAGTCAATATGCATATCAAGGCAACACACCTAAGCTCAAATGCATATATCGAAAACTCAAATGTGTATATCGAAATACATGCAAGTGTATTATTAGATGAAAGTTAATACATATATTGAGATAACTATACATTTAAATATATTATATTGATGTGTGTAGTCAATTTGAAAAGATCAAAGATTAAATATGCACACGCATCTTAATGGGATATCACATTTATTGTGCATTGCGAAGTGAGTTTGCATGCGAACCTATCAAATAAAAGTGTGATAGAAATATAATAAGATGAATAGTATACACACTATAAGCAATCATCTACTTCTACTCACTACTTCAAAGTTTGTGCATATAATGAGATGATATAAATTCAAATGTAATGCTTTAAGAAGTGTTCAAGCGTCCTCAAGTGATTTACACATTCCACAAGGAGTTTCTTAGGCATAGCTTTAATTGCCTCATAAAGCATGCAAATTTTATAGGTTGCATAAAATTCAACAAATTTGAAAACAAATCTTCATGGGCCGCTTTATCTATATGGTGAAGTCGTAAGTCCCACTTAATCAATCAAATCCTCTTTGCAAAATAGGAGTTGGCAGGATTGATTCAAAATCAAATGCTCAAATCATATTTACCCGTGATGATTATGTTAATTGTATATTTCAATCGGAGGGGTTCAATCTCAAAATAAAATTATCAAATTATAGTATGAATGCTTAAATCATTCATACCGATGATATATGTTAAATGAAGAGATTTCAACCGAGGAATACTTCCATCAAAATATGATTATAATCTCAAATCAAATTAACTCAAATTAAGTATTAATCTAAAAACTGCTCAAATGGAATTTAATCTTTAAAAGCTTAAAGTAAACACCATTCAAATCACCTTCCGCAACAATTTATTGAAGGTGACATATTAAGAAAACTCTAGCTCACAGAAATGTCAAATCAAGTATTCATGTTACTCTCAATCAATCTCATGCAGGATGTGACCGTGCTCTCATTGCGTGGCTTGACGGTGGGCTCTACTGATGATCGACATGACCAGTCTTGATCGTGGTTTGGCGGCTCCATTATATTACGAATTGTAGCTATGCTCCTGGACCCTTTGAGTTGTGAATCATAGAGTATATTTGATAGGGCAAAACCTTCATTAAGGTAGACTTAAGTCTCTCTTGGACAAACGCCACCCTAAGTCTAAGGATTTCTTGGACGTAATCCATGTGTTTGATAAGGATCATTCGGTCGGGTTAGATTACTCCTTTGACTAAGTAGTAGGGGCCGTGACATGGGATGACTAACCATTGGATCTATATTGGACGCATCATTCCCCAATCATCCACTTTAAGCTGATGATGAATTTCATAAATTCTAAATCTAATTTTAAAACTCCACGCTACTATATCGTGCATTCGGTGACCTAACGAGCCTTGTCGAAAGTTCTCTCTCACTTATTGGGAGTGGTAATTAACCATAGGTGCTTGCGCCTATAGGAAATCTGAAACTAGATCTAAAGTCCTCACCAAATGAGGGTGAAATCTCTGGGTAGTGTCTTATCTACTATCTCATTCGACAATTATCGATACATAAAATCATACTCTCTTTAAAGGTCAGAGAATTTTGACATCAAGCTGCAAAATAATAGAGGGAAAATTTTTTGCATCACCAAATTACCTAAAAACACAATACATTAATAAATGCCCATAAATGCATAACATGTTAATGATTCTCCCACCAAATATAACATATTACCTTAATAAGTGCTCATAAATAATCATCATTATAATACTTCTCTCACCAAATATAACATATTACCTTGTTAACAAGTGCTCATAAATTATTAACATAGAAATTATTTTCTCACCACATATTACCTTAACACTCAAAGCACCATTTATGACTAATTTTATTATTCTTCCTATTTAATAGGACAAATGAAAGGCAAAACTCCCATGCTATGCCATATTACTAGATAGTGTCAATCTGAGTTGGAAGGTCGAGTAAAGTTAACAAAATTCAAATATATTTATTACACAAGTCAAAATACTTCAATCCAAACCATCTAACCAATTTATTAAATTAATCATGCAACTTTTTGGATCCATACGATCGAATTAACTTGAATATGACCATTTTATCACGATTAATTTAACCCAAAGTTATCTAACTTAAACTAGAATAATAATCTTATCATATTTAAATTGATTTTGAGTTATTTGGATAACGTTTTAGCCCAAACTTAACATAAAAAAAGTAAATATGTTAGCCCTAACACAAAATTTTCAAATCAGGTTCAAAGCAGGTGGTCAAATTAGATCATTTACTAGCATCACTAGTGCCAAAAGAAACTAGTAAAGTGGTTACTCATCTTCTAGATAACACAAGACAGACTTATTAAAACAACACAAATTTTCAACAAACATAAAATAAACTCCCAACTTTATTTGATACAAAATAACGTTAAGTAGCTAGCACAACTCTGTTTTAAAAGACTCGAGAATAAGGAAAACAACATAGTTCAAACAGACGAAGAAAAGGACGCATGGTGCTAGCCATAGCTAGCAGCAACAGTCAACCACCATCTATAAATAACAAAGGTGGTCTTATTCATTAGACACTCCGCTAAAACACTTGCAACTCTCTATCAGCTCAACTGGAGAACGACATGGCAGTTAAGACCTTCTTGCTGGCCGGGCGGGAAGAGATGGCATCCCACCAAGCCTTCACATGAGGACGGGAGTGGATGAGGGAGCCATGCGGCGTGGTGGTGGTTAAGTAGTGGCCATAGGTGAGATGGTGGAGGTCAGCGAGGCTATAAAAGTCTCCTGCAAGGAACTTCGTCTTAGAAAGCTTGGCCTCATAAACATCTAGCACCTTACCGAGCTTCTCCGCCTCCGCTGCTACCACCTTCTCATCAGTGCTGCCTCCAAAGAAGACTGGAAGGAAAAGATGCTGGAAGACAAGCGTTGAGGTGGGTCCATTGAAGTGCTGTACCTCCACTTCCATCCATTGATCCACTGCTACTGAGTCAATAAAGCTTTGATCTTTCAGGAGATCACTTCCCTTGCCATATTTTCGCACCAAGTACCGAGTTATCACCCGAGATTCTGCAATCACGAAAAAATAATTAATATGCATCACAGGGCAATCTCTTTTAGAAAAGATATAAAAAGATTGATTGGGTGACATGGGCATGTTCTTGACAAATCTGATCTTAATATCTATAAAGCATCGGCCAAGAATAGTAATTATGTGGCAGCATGAAACAAATCAATCAAAGTTTTTTCTTACAATTTATATACAGCAGAGTTAATACATAGCTCCCCGATGAAGCATTCAAAACAGATTAAATAAGAGTAGTTAATCGTTTAGAGATAATATATAAACTACGATAAATACTCAGGTACCCAGAGGATGGAATCAGTAAGCTAGTCAAATTTTAGCATGATTCGGAAGTTCCAGAGTTCTACAAACCAATATATCACAGTTCAATACTCAGAAACACTACCTTCAAAACAAATATTTATAAATGCAATTGAAGAGTATGTATTCCAGGCCATTTCTTTTGTGCCCGTAGCAAGGAATCAATAATCAATCCATTATAATGATCTGGAATTTTAAGAACCAATAATCGACTAGGTTACCTTAGCAGCGAAATATAATGAATCTAACAATCAATCAGCTACTTTAAAGTCTGTTGGCTTAAAATATTAAACTACAACAGAATAAAATAGATGCAACCATCGACAAAAAGATTTGCATGCCTAACACAAAAGCTACAGTTTAAAATGAACCAAAACTTTACCCAAATGAAAAGATATAGATAGATTAGCATCCATCATTTCTTGCTTCCTTCTTCACTTTCCGTAGGAGAATCATCCAAAATAGTTCCAAGATAGCAATAATCTGTAAATTACAACTTGATTTGCTTCTTGTTGTTCGATCTAATAGAAAATCATTTTCGGTTGTCCACTCTAGAAAATTAAGACCTTTTTCTTTTAATTAATTGTTCTAACAATCTAGAAATATTTTCTGCAGTTACTCATGTAAACATACTAGGTATTCAATGAATTAAATAAGTCATCTGTCTTGTTTGGAGGATATATAAAATCAACGCCTACGAATCCAAAATAAAAAATAAAAGGCAAGTGAAACTCATCTATGCAATAAGCTTAAATTTAGAAGAACAGAGAAATCCCTCACCGAATAGAACAAGATCGCCGTCCTGGAGTGCAGGAATCTGACCAAAGGGCTGCACGCATAACAGAAATCAAATAAATATAGTCGTAAGAGAATCAAATCAACTCTAAGGCTTCGAGTAAAAATGCAAAAAGATGGATTAAACCCGTTATTTGTTAGCGGAAGGGAAAAAGAAAATGTATACATTTCTATCGGTGTGAGGCGGCCTCTTGTGCTCGCCGGTGTTTAAGTCGACGGGGATGAGCTCGTATTTTAAGCCGAGCTCTTCGATGCAAGCCAGCACGCGTCCCGTACAGGTCGAAGCAGGCGTACCGAACACCTTAAGCACCATTTTCTCTGCTATTTCTCTTCGTTTCAATCTCTTGATGATGGTTCTTGATTTGAAGAAGGCTTCGGCTATCCATATGCTTATATAGCAACTGCTGCTGTGCTACTTTCTTGGTCCGTCGTGAACGCCTGATTGTGGAGGGTTAAGTACCGTTGGATAGAACGCTCTATTATTATCTTATTAAATAAAATGTTTTTTTAGTAAAATTAAATAAAAGTTCCAGGATTGAATATTTGAATTTATCTCGAATGTACAGCCTGGGTATGCCACTTGTTTGAACAGTCCAATTCTAGAATGTTTTGATTTCAACCATAGGATACACTTTAGATTCAAGATAATTCAAACGAAGTCTCAAGATAATTCAAATTAAATTTATTAATTTTATGCTTTTAATTTATTAATCAAAATTATATAAACATATATAATATTTATTAAAGGACTAGCATCTATATTAAAACCAAGGAAGAAGGGTTTAGGGCTCATGCTAGGGCTCTCCAAGGCATTGACGTTCCCATTTTCTTTCCCTCATTCTCTCATATTCCAATCTACTTCCACCTCCCCCTCTCCTTTTCCTCTTTGCTTCCCTCTCTGGCCTTCGACTGTAAACCGGAGGTCAGTCCTTCCTTACTCCTAACCCCATCTGAGCCGGCATGGCTACACAAGTTGGTAATCTGCCCTATAACTCCCATTTCCCCCATCTATCCTCCTCATCCCCATCCTCGAGTGTGGGTGCCACTCTTCCTGGTCCAAATCCCCTATGTAATTGGAAAGAGCTTCTTATAGCCCAAAGCGAGAAGAGCAAGTCTCTGTCCCTTTCCTACATTCCCTCGGACTCCACGGAAGTTTCATTCTCTGAAGAGGATCTTGCTGATGGTCAGCGAGAGTGGAATCTCTCATTAATCGGCCATGCTATAGGGAAGCGCCCCTATTATGGTTCTCTTCAAGCGGCAAGTAAAAGAAGTGGCAGTTCAAAGGTAACCTTGATCTTCTCACGCTGGAAAGAGATTTCTTTCTATTCAAATTTTTCTGCAAGAGGATTATAACCTTGTTTGGGATAACGACCCTGTTTCTGAAATGGTCCCTTTATTTTCCAAAATGGGTGTGAAATTTTGGAAGGAACAAATTTGAGCTTCCTCTGTGGATCAACCTCCCAAAATTTCCCCTTTGCTGCTGGAATGAAATGGGGTTCTCAAGGGTTGCTAGTAAGATCGGTGTTCCATTGGTGATAACTGATAATGTCTGGCGAATTGCCTTTGCTGCATCTCGTGTTTGATTAACACATCCCCTTTTGATTCTATACCTATCAATCTCAATGGCTTGAAATTTCAACAGGAAATAGTGTATGATTGGAAGCCTTCGGTTTGCTCCAAATTTAAAACCTTTTTTGCGCACGACGACAAATCTTGCCCCCACAATCCAACCCCTCGTGTTCAGACGCGTGGACGAAGTCATAGCCGCCCTCTAACCAGGGGTCCAAACATAACTAAACAACCAACCTCTTCACTCTGAGCTGGGGGGCCTTCCTCTGCTGTTGAGGTTCCGTACACAACAACACTTGAAAAAGGGGAGCTTCTCTCCTCATCTGCTGCTATTGTGGATCTCAACCACCCACCCATTCTATCCCTTACGCTGGAGGAGAAACCTGTTAATGACCATGATCCTTTTATTTCTTCAGAGCATGAAGAATTAATTCCTAGTTCTGTCACCATAGAAGTTATCATACGATCAGCAGCTGTCTCACCCTCCAAACTCAACAGCTAGAAAGCTCCAAACAAAATTCCAGTACCGAGAATGTCCACTGGATGGAGGGAATTCTAAGTCCTCATCCAATCAATCCCCTTCAGCTCAAAAGGGAAACAAGAAAAGGGCAAGAAGTCTTCCTTTTCTCAATGAATCTTCCTATAATGGGATCTTGGAATGTTCGGTCTTATGGCGAAAACTCGAGGATCATTAAGGACTTCCAAATTAATTTATTTTGTCTTCTTGAAACAAAGATAAACTCAACCCCTGATGACTCTCTTCCTTCTTTTCACAAGCTCAAACTCTTCCCTTCGGAGAGAAGTGTCTCCATCTTCAATTATGCTTTAGGGGGTCATATTTGGATCAAATAGAATTTCAATCATATTTATTTTGCTCCTCTAGTACTGACTCCTCAGCATTCATGGTATTGTTTCAATCAACGATGTCAAGCCCTTCTTATATCCAATCATCTTTGAGCTCACAAAAAATTCCCTTTGGAACTCCTTAAGGGACATTGTGAGCTCCCTGCATGATCCTTGGATCCTAATGGGAGATTTTAATTATATTCTAAGGAAAAAAGGGGTGAAACCCCCCCCCAAATAACTTTCTAGCTTTTGAGTGTATCAATGATGTGAGCTTTTAGAACTTTCTTGTACTTTACTTGGTCCAATCAACAACTCTCTAATCCTATCTTCTCCAAGCTGGATCGAGTGCTCTGTAATCCTCTTTGGCTTGAACTTTTCCCAAACTCCTTTTACAGAGTGCCCCATCCCCTCACATCTGACCACTCCCCAACCATTACGATCCTTAACAACTCCTCTAAATCCTCTCACCGTTTTATGTTCCGGAATCACTGGGTAATGGTTCCTGACTATTAGATTGTCACTACAAAATCTTGGCACTATTACATTAGAGGTGACCCTCTCTTTGTCCTCTCTAAAAAGCTAAATTTAGTCAAAGCTGCCTTCAAACATAAGCACTGGGACTCTTTACCTATTAAGCAGCAGGTGGATCAACTCAGGAAAGACCAAGAGGATATTATGCTGAAGATAGATAGAGATACTGACAATCATATACTTGTTCTTGATGCTAAGGATATTAATGCTAGATACTCAGAACTGGTCCTTAAAGAAAGCCTATGGGTTAAGTAGAGGGCTAAGGCCCATTGGCTTACTCACTCTGATGATGACTTGAAATTCCTATATAGCGCTATAACGAAAAGGAAGAACTTTAATTTGATTAGAGAATTGCAGATTGAAAATGGGCTAATTGTGAATCCTGATTCTATAGTTGAGCCTATCTGCAGATATTATTCTTCCCTCTTTAACTACAGCAATAATTCCTCTCTTCCTCAACATGACATCCTAATTGGTGATCACCTCCCTCCTAGTTTGGTGTCTGAACTTACTGAGGATGTTTGTGACCAAGAAATAACTTCTGCCCTCTACAACATTAACGAGAACAAGTCTCCTGGGCCTGACGATTTTAACTCTAAATTCTTCACTTCTACTTGGGATGTGACTGGGACATAGTTTCTTCTTACAGCTCATCATTTTTTCAAAACTCAAAGGCTCCCTAATCTATTCAAGCATAGCTTGATTACCTTTGTTCCCAAGGTAAAACACTATAATTCCTTTTCTGATTATCAGCCCATCTCCCTTTGTAATAATTTTTACAAGGTGTTTGCTAAAGTCTTGGCTAGTCGTATCAAGAAGACTCTCCTAAATCTCATTCACCCTCCTCAATCAACATTCATGAAAGGAAGGGACATTGATAACCTGGCTATGGCTCAAGAAATTGTGTATGATCTTTCCACTGGCAATAATCGTTGTTATTTCCTGGAAAAATTAGATCTCAAGAAGGCATTTGATTTGGTTAGAGGCCATTCAGGTTGGCTCTTAAGGGGTTCCTAGATTCATAAAATGGATTGAGGCTTGCATTCTTAATGTTCCGTTTTCTATATTCCTAAAAGGAGAAATTAAAGGGCTCTTCTCATCTTCAAATGACTTATGTCAGGGATGCCCCTTGTCCCCCTTTCTTTTCACCATTGTTATGGATGCTTTTCGCTTGTTTGGAAAGAGAAGTCAACCTCTTAGATATAATCCTTTTTCTTTTGGTAAAATCTCTCACCTCCTCTCTTTGTGGATGACTTACTTGCTATGGGGAAGCTAAAATCTCAACTTTAGACTCTCTCAAGAATATCTATCTTAATGGATTATGTGGGGTTGGAAGTTAACTCTGAGAAGTCTGTTATTTGCTTCTCTAAAGCCACTATGAGGGTGGAAGCTCTTTGTGACATTCTCAATATCAAGATGGGATCCCTCCCTATCAAATACCTTGGCCTCCCTCTGATACCAAGGCCCCTCAGGATGATTCATTTCAGTTCTCTTTTTGATAAATTGCAAGCTTGGTTAGCAGGATGGAAGTGCAAATTTCTCTCTTATGGAGGAAGGTTTCAACTAATTCGTTCTTCTATTAACAATTATCTCTCCTAATGGTTCAGATCTATTGCTATTCCTAGGGTGTCATGAATATGCTTCTTTTGAATTTCTTCTACCATAGTGGCGAAGCCAAGTGCCTTCATACTATCTCTTGGGCTAAGATAACTTTACTTAGGGACAAGGGGGGTACCGCCTCCTCCTCCTCTCTGAATCTCTTATGCAAGGCTAAAGTCCTTTGGTGAATGCTAAGAATGGAGACCTCCTTTTCTAAATGGTGCACTCAAAAATTGGGTTAGTTTAAAACTCTACACAAAATAGGGCTTCTCCTTTATGGAAGGAGCTTAAATTCAATGCCTCTAGATTTAGAGATAAAATACTCTATCATATTGGGGATGGAACCTTCTTTTCCTTGTTCTATGATCTCTGGTGTGGTGGTAAAAACTTACATAACTTATTGGGTTCTAGTGGGATCAGCTTGTTGGGCTTACCATGGGATGCAAAGCTTCTATAATCCACTATGGAAAATAAAGACTCCCTCCTAGACTTTCAATAGACTCTCCCTCATGCTTTGCTCTCATTAACCCAATACCATTAATGGGTGGGAGGGATTGGATATCCTGGTGTAATAGCAAAAATCCTTCTAGCTTGGACTTTAAGAGGCCTATGTTTGAGTCTTACCCCATATTAGATTGGCATAAAGAGATATAGTTTAAAGATCATGCAATTAATCTTGCCCTTTATTGCTGGATGGCATATATTGAGGGTCTTAAAACTTCTGATGTCCTATCTAAAAGAGCTCTGGGTTCCACTCTCACTTGTTGCTTCTATCACATATCCCTGGAATCACATGCTCACCTCTTTTTGAATGCCCCTTCTCCATGGAGTCTTAGATCCATTCTCCCTAATGAAGTTACTACCTTGTTCAATCAGTGATGCTCAGTAATTTGTTTCCCTCTATTCATAATGTGATTAAAAGGCTCCATCTCTTAATCATCTTTGCTTCTATCTACACTATATGGAGAGAGCATAACAGCCGAGTTTTCTCCTCTAACCACTCTATTTCCTCCTCTCTTGATGCTTTAATACGACGTCGGGTTGCTCACAAAATTGTCAGATGGAAATTCAAGGATTCTTGGCCATCCCAAGTTACTAGCACAAGTTTTGGAAAGGTTGAGATTCCCTAACTCTTTTCTTTTCTTTCAGCTTCTCTTGGCTCGTTGTTTTAGGTTTCTGATAATTTTTGGGGGTTATATGGACGATGATGACTTGCTGGACATGTGCTTATTCTGATAGTGTTTGATCAAGGTTTTGGCCCAAGTCTGAAAGACCTTCCCTGCAACCAAGGCATAGACCTCTCTATTCCTTCCTGTGGATGGAAGTGAAGGTAACCACTGGTTGGCCTTCCCTCTTTCTGGTATAAATTCTCATAGGGATTGTTGACATGCTGGGACGTTCCAGGTTTTGTTAAGTCTGAGTCCATGCTTGGGTGTTTTTATTTCCTTGTTTTTTTGACTTTTTTATTTTGTTTTAGTTTTTTTTTTTCTTATGTTCTTGTTTAGTCCTTTTAGTCAGCATAACCACTATACATTTGAATTAAATTGGGCAAATGCCCTTAACTTTTTCCAAAAAAAAGGACTAGCATTTGTGTCATATGAACTCTAGATTTGCCCATAAAATATTCTTTTTTTTTGTTTTATAGTGCTCCTCTTTATTCTTTTTTTTTTCTGAATCTTTCACCTTATTTTAACATTTATTTTCATGAGTTCATTTTCTAAATTGTGACATATATATTTAAACATAATTATTCTTAGAAATTTTATGTCTTTTTTGTGCATCTTACTTTGATATTTTTAAAGTTTGATTATTTTAGTTTTAAATAAAATAATAAGAGAGCGGAAGGAGATGCTTGGAAGGAGAATGGGAGAGTGGAAGAACTTTGAGGGCATCTTATTAGGTGTGGAGTTTGGACCTTGAGCTATGTTAAGATTTTTGCTATATATTGGTGTACAAAGTATATATATATATTAATTTTTTTTCTTAGCGTTTAAATAGTATTTCAAATATTTTTTCTACACATAGTATATCTACATAAATATTTTAAGTATAATTAAGAAAAATAAAAAATAGCTAAAAATACCTAATTTTTGGCCTTTTTTTAATTTGAGCTTAAAATATTTATGTACACATACTATGTATAAGGGTTAAAAGTATTTAAAATACCCTCTAAAACTTAAGAAAAAAAAATTGGTGTACATATATAGTGGAAATTGATATAGCTCTACGTTAACTCCAATAATTCTCTCTAAGAAGGGGTCAAACTCAAAAGAAGATACCTGCAATTGTGGTGGCATTCAAAATATAAAGGTGACGTGCCCAAGCCCCTATCACTTAACATTTTTCATCTTTTTTTGTTGCATAGTCATGAATGACAAGTTCCAAATGGAAGAATTCTAACTTCAAAATTAATTTAGAATGTCATCTAAAGTTTTGTACTAATCATTGGTCATAATAAAAATTCTTCAAATAAGAGTTACAACAAAGGGTTAATTTTTCTTAATATTTCATCTATGACTAGATACATATTTGTTTAGTTTTTTTTTACTACAACGGAGGGCAATTGCATAAAAGTTATTTAGTGGTGTCAAGGAGAGGTTGTTATTTTTATTATAAACTTTCAATTTTTTTATTATTTCTCATACATTTTGACTTCTTATGTAGACTTCCAATTCTTCTTGATAAATCTCTAGTAGATAAAAGTAAATGTAGTGGATACATTTTTAGTCTTACTAATTACCATTATGTTTGTATCCCAAAGATTTAATTTGACTTAAAAGTATTACTATATATGATAATTTGAATGATGCAATCATTAATAATTATTAATTATATTCAGTTTATATTAAGAAAAACAAATCACTAATATTTCAATTAAAGAAATTTTGTAAAATATGAAGTAAACACAAAGTGATGAATGATATACTTTATCAAATAATTTATGCATGTCTGAATTTTATACATATAAAGTGTTTGAATTTTTGATAAAATAACTATGAGATGAAAATAATAAATAATTTTTGTTTTTAATTTAATATGTGAGACCTTTTGTTAAATTATGTAAATATAATATTTTGAGTTATAAATCTCTTCAAGCATAACTTTTGATTGTTTCTATTTTGTCTTGTTGAGTTTGATAATTTTTTGAGATGCTCAAAATATAAATATCAATAATTTCAAACAAATCTTTATTATCACTAAAATCCAAAATGATGAGTCACTAGGTTAATGGTGTCAACATTAAGAATACTTTAATGTTAGTATTATCATTTTTTCCTTTTAAGGTGGATTTACTTTTGTAACTACTATAAATGCATAGATTGTGTTTTTTTGATAAATATCATAAAATTTTAATATGTTATGATGCATTTATTTGTAATAATTCTGGTTACCTAACAAGAAGGAAAATAGCTTTGCACAAATTTGATTGAAGTGTATTAAAGGTTCAATTTATATTGGCCAAAATTATCAAAATTGAGTAATTCATATACAAATTTTTGGCCAACATTATCTATGTCGATCCCAAGTTCGGATGTGAAAAGTGGAGGGTAGTAATAGGATTCCGATTGTAAAACTTGTTGAAACAATCATGACATGAATCATTTAAAATATTGTGTTAATGCTAGGGCATCCCCTAGAAGCGACACATTGTATGGCCTGAATACAGTGAAAAGTGTGCAAGGGCCATTGCAAGCACCCAGGTGCACTATTAAATAAGCAAGGCATTATGGGTGGATGGAAAAGAAATGAAACCAAAATTAGGTTAGAAACTTGAAATATAGGTACTCTTATAAGTAAATTAATGAAATCAATAAATATTATGGTTCATAAGAAGATAAATATTTTATGTATTCAAGAAACTAAATGGGTTGGGGAGAAGACCAAGGAGATTGATAGCTTAGGTTTTAAACTTTGGTATTCAGGTAGAAGTTGAATTAGAAATGACGTAGTTGTGATTAGTGATAAAAGTGTGAAGGATAATATTATAAATATTAATAAATTTAGAGATAGAATTACAACTTTAAAGATTATTATTGATACTAAGACTATCAATGTTATAAATATTTATGCTCCTCAAGTAAGTTTGGATGTAAGCTCAAAAGAAAATTTTTGGAATGAATTAGAGGGATTAATACAAAAGATATCTCTTGAAGAAAAAGTATTTATTGGAGGAGATTTAAATGGACATATTGGTAGAGTGGTAAAAGATTTTAAAAATATTCATGGTGGCTATGGATTTTAAGTGACTAATGAATAAGGTAGGACAATATTTGATTTTGCTTTAGCCTATGTTTTGTAGTTGCTAATACTTTATTTAAGAAAATAGATGTATATTATTACTTATAAAAATAGATCTAGTAAAACGATTATTTTCGATAAGAAAAATAGATTGTTTAGATTGTAAAGATTATAAGGTCATTCCGAGTGAAAGTTTAAGTACCCAACATCGGCTATTAGTTTTAAATTTTAAGATGAAAGATTGTAAGATAAAATATAAATCAAATTATTATCCTAAGATTAGATTGGGGAGGAGACTTAAAGAACACAAATTAAATTTTTTTTTAAGAGCTTAGAATTTGAGATGTTCATAAGGCAGCTAATGTTATACGAAAAAATAGCAAGTGAAATTAAGAAAGTTACAAAAAATGTGCTTGGAGATCAAAAAGAAAAGCTTCTTTTAATAAAAATAGTTGGTGGTGGAGTCAGAATGTGGAAGAAAAGATAAGAAATAAGAAGCATTTTTACAAAACTTAGTTTAGATGTAAAAATAGAGAGAATTGAGAAAGATATAAAGTGGTCAGTAGAGATTCTAAGAAATCAATATATGATATAAAAAATTTAGCTTTTAGTGATTTATACAAAATATTGGATACCAAAGAAGGTGAAAGATGTATGTATAAGTTAGCCAACCAAAAAGATAGGAGAAGTAATGATCTGATTCAAGTGATGTGTATTAAGGATGAAAATCATAAAGTGCTTTTCTTAGAAAAGGATATTGAAAATAGGTGGATGATGTATTTTGATAAGCTTTTCAATGAAGGAGTAGAAAATTCAATTGATTTTAGCAACCTTAATACCCTAAATAAAAATAAAGAATTTTATTTTTATCGTCGTATTAATAAATTTAAAGTTAGAGAAGCTTTAAAGAAAATGAAATGTTGAAAAATAGTAGGAACTAATGATATTCCAATAGAAGTGTGGAAATGTTTAGGAGATCAAGGAATTTCTTAGCTTATAAATATTTTTAATGTTATTTTAAAGACTAAAAAGTTCCATGATGAGTGGAGAAAGAGTTTATTGGTTGCTATATTTAAGAATAAAGGTGATGCATAAGTGTGTGCAAATTATAGAGGAATTAAGTTAATGTGTCATACATTAAAATTATGGGAGAAGTAATTGAGCATAAGTTATGATGTGATACAAAAGTTTCTCATAATCAGTTTGGTTTCATGCCATGTAGATCTACTATTGATGCTATACATTTGTTAAGAGGTTTGATGGAGAAGTATAGAGAAAGTAAGGAGGATCTACATATGATATTTGTTGATTTAGGGAAAGCTTATGATAAAGTTTTGAGGGATGTTCTTTGGAGAGTTCTAGAATAGAAGAAAGTTAATATTGATTATATTCAAGTCATTAAGGGTATGTATATTAGAGCTGTTGCTTGTGTCTAAACACAAGAAGGATTGACAAAATATTTTCCTATTTCAGTTGGATTACATCAAGGATCAACTTTAAGCCCTTATCTTTTTTTGCTTTAGTTATGGATGTTCTTACTAGGCATTTACAAGAATATGTACCTCAGTGTATGCTTCTTGTTGATGACATTATTCTTGTTGATAAGACTAGAGAGGGAGTCCAAGAGAAACTTGAATTATGGAGATCAACCTTAGAGTCTAAAGGTTTTCATTTAAGTAGATCTAAAATTGAATATATGGTTAGTTGTAGAAGTTCTAGTGATAATGTTGTGACATTGGGTGAACAAGTCATTAAAAAGAGTGACTGATTCAGATATGCTCTATTGTTCAAAATGATGGTGAAATAGATGAAGATGTTATCAGTAGAATTCAAGTTGGATGGTTGAAGTGGAGGAATGCTTCTGGCCTGTTGTTGATAGAAAAGTACCACTTAAACTTAATGGAAAATTTTATAAGATGGTGGTAAGACCTGCAATGATTTATGGTGCAGAATGTTGGCCAATAAAAGAGAAGCATAAGACTAAATTAAGTGTTGTAGAGATGAGGATGCTCAGATGGATGAGTGGCTTTACTCTTACAGATAAAATGCGAAATGAGTGTTTGGGAAAAAGTTGGAGTAGCTCCAATAGTAGATAAGATTAGAGAGAATCACCTTAGAAGGTTTGGCCACATAAAGCTTCAGCCGTTCGATGACCTAGTTAGTAGAGTAGATGCATTAGATTTGCCTTATGTTAAGAAAGATAGTGGTGGACCTAAAAAGACTTGGTTAAGATGTATAATAAATGACCTTAGTATACTTGAATCAAATGAGAATTTGACACATAATAGGACACAATGGAGAAGAAGGATTCATGTAGCCAACCCCACATAGTGGGATAAAGGATGGTTGTTGTTGTTGTTGAGTAATCCATATACAAAATATGTTATTTAACTTTTTTTTTCTTTCCTACATGTCAATTACTACAACTATAGTCCCAAAAATTACTACAATGCTATAAATTATTATAATATCACCCTCAAATTATTAGTTGTAATTGACACTTGTATCACTACATAATTTTTTCTTATTTTTGTTATGGATGTATATGTATGGACATTATACTATATAAAGTTAATTCTTATTTTTTTAAGTGCATAGAAATATGATCCATGTAGTTTTTTTAATAGTTTTGAGATAATTAAAAGGAATTCCATATTTAGAATATTTTGTGGATCATATATAGGGCTCTTCAGATAGAGAAAATAAATTGAATATTGAAAATTAAAATAAAATTAAAATTTTTAATTCTTTCATATGTTTTGGGTGGATATATATTCTTTAAGCATTTTGTAGTGCCGATAACTTAATTATTGAGTAAGTCTTATTTATACATGTATAAGGCCTTAACCAATTTTTTTTAAGTGATATGATTATTATACATGCTTCTATTTTATTTAGTTACTAGTTTGCATGCTTGATTAATGGTTATCTAATTGTGATACATGTTAGTTTTCTCTTTATAGAGTAAGATGTGATCCTTAGAAAAGAAAAATGTGATAAAGAGGGGTAGTTAACTATAGAGGCTTGCATCCATAGAATGTAGAACCCAGATCTAAACAAATCCTAACATAATGTTAGGAAAAATCTAGTTGAAAGTATATCAATCTACCTCATGAAATAATATGCTCCTAACCTATCTCAACAAAGATGGCAAAGCGCATCCTCCATGTTCTTTTAGAGTGATTAGATTTCTAGCGACTCCTCTGTGATCTACTTATCTCTCTATCTCTAGTTGGAAATATATGGTGTCATCATAGATAAAACATTATAATCTTTTAAAATTTTAAGATCTATGACTAGGTTTCTCAATGGGAAATATTAAGAATTTGATGCCTGTAAAGCTCGATGAGGGTTCTACAATAAGATTCCCTCTAGTAGTAGTCAATGCTGGTTTCATTGGAGCTACTCTCTAGTTCAAAACAATCCAAGAGGTTGTCCAGTTCTTACAAGCTGAATCTATCTCTAAGCTTGCGATCAAGGGCACAAGAATGCAAAAGGCATTCACCAAGCTGATCAAATGAGATCATCCCAAATGCTCTCGACCCTAAAGCCCATTACCTTTGCTCTGAGCAGGTATGACTATGAAGCATCTATCTTGGGCACCAAAACATCTAGGAGGGCCCGCAAAAAATATAATGCTACCCGCCAAGCAGCTAGATTGCCTATACATGTCAAACAATAATCCTAGAAGCAAACGGTTCCACCTATAATGCTAATGCTAAAATGTGATCATTCTAAAGGTAAAAATACCAATGAATTAAAGCAGTCTAAGATAGTCCTTCACTTTGGAAGGGATATTGAGGATGATGAAGATGAATTAGTACTTTATCAACCTAGGAGAGCCTTAGTTAGCCAAAGGATAAAAGAAGCTAATACTAGTAGAGTGACAAAACAATTAGAGAAAACTCATGTTTCTCTCTAATAAGGGTGCCAGAATCTCAAGTATCCACTAAGGATAAAAAAGATAATTATAGTGTCAAAGGCACATATGAAAGCCTTAACAGCTTCAAGGGATAAGAAAAATAAAATAATTAAAATCCTTATATGTTCTTCCTAGGAAAGGCTATGTTGAATAGGATTCTTTTCTACAAGTAGAAGAGCAAACTCTTAATCCCACACAAATATTATTCGAGGAAGATAATTTTGAGGAAGAAAATATTATGATCCCTCAATACTACTCGATGGCTCTAATAAAGCTAGTCCATAATAATATTTAGTCTACACAATCACGCATTCAGGCTCGATTATTGAAAAATCTCTAGCGAGGGGATAATTCCCAAAATCCTGTAGGTTATGAAAAATTTACTACATGGGGATTAGGATATATTGCTTCAGCATCCCCCTTAGTAAGCTCATGCTATGCCATATTCTATAAAGAAGAAGTCCTTGTAGAGACTATAGAAAAATTAAGGGATGCTTCATTAAAAAATAAGGGCATCCTTGAAGAAGATCTAATCATTGACCTCAAAGAGGTCCCAAAGGAGTTTGAGGAAGCAAATCAAGCCACCATTGATGAACTCCAAAAAATGAAGCTAGGAATTAAGGAAGAACCTAGCCTAACTTTTGTTAATACTAGCCTCACACTAGAAAGGTTAGAGGAAATAAAAGCACTACTCTATGAGTATAGAGATTGCTTCATATGGAACTACTTTGTAATGCCAATCCTGTCACCAGAAGTGGTCGTACATAAACTTGCCATTAAGCTTGATGTCCCACCTATAAAATAAGCATCAGGATGAATGCAATTAGAACTCGAATAGCATGTTACCACTAAAACCTAAAAGCTCATCGAAGCAAGATTCATCTAGGAGGAAAAAAATATGCCAATATTGCCCTAATTAGGTAAAAGAATGGACAAATTCATATTTGCATCAACTTCGAGACTTAAATAAGGCATGCCCAAAGATGAATTCTCATTACCTAATGCAAAACTCATGGTTGATAACACATCAAACTATGATATATTCTCTTTCATGGATGGTTCATCGGGCAATAATCAAATAAAGATGTCTTCGGAAGATGAAAAACATACATCATTTCACACACCAATCTATATATATTACTACAAAGTAATGTCATTTGGCCTAAAGAACACCGATGCTACATACCAAAGGGCAATGACTCATATCTTTGACCACTTCATACATAGATATATAGAATGTTATGTTGATGATTTGATTATAAAAAGCAAAGATCAAAGTGAGCACATAAATGATCTTAGACTTGTATTCGAAAGAATTCAGAGTTTCAACTTGAAGATAAATTCACTAAAATGTGCTTTTGGTGTAGCTTTTAGAAAATTCTTAGGCATTATTGTACATCATAGTGGGATTGAAATTGATCCTTCTAAAATAAAAATAATAAAGAAAATTCCATGACCTATAACATTGAAGTAGTTATGCTCATTACAAGGCATATTGGTTTACATAAAAAAATTTATCTTTAACCTATGGAGAAGCTACCATTCACCAAATTGATGAAAATGGATTCACCATTTGTATGGGATGATGCTTGTCAAGAAGTATTTGATGGCCTAAAATAATATCTATATCCCAATTTTTAGCGACTAATAATAGGGAAGCTATTGATATTGTATATTGTATGTGATGATGCTTGTCAATAAAGAATCATTATATGATGGTGTTTACTATTTTCTTTGTATTTTACTTTATGTTTCTTTTGATATGTTCTATTTCCTTCTCATTTTTCTGCTGCATTTGCTGGTTATCCTATTTTGATGGTATTTTGTCCCTAATCCTCATCTACTGGTTACAAGATGCCTTTTTTTTTGCCCTTTTCTTTGGGTTCTATTTTTTTTCCTTGATGATAGATCTATCTGTTGGACTGGTTACCGCCTCCTTTGGATCTCTGGGTTTATTCCTACTTAACCGCAGATTTTTTTGTGCTTTATTGAATATGACTTATTATTGATTTTTTTACAAAATTTTGTCTTGACAATTTTTTCATGGAATCTTTTTATGGTTATTTTCTGCTTTGGAGTTATTTACTATCACCTCAGTTGGCACCATTTTCTATGTTGTGGTATTGCTTATTGGCTAAATGGATTAATGGGTTATTTTGTTATGCAGGCTGATTCTTTCTGTCGATTTTATGTATGGCTATTTATTGTGTTGTTTGCTGCTTGGTTAGTTTCAGTCCCTGTGATTGGGCTATATGCTTTTCACTGTGGGTTGAGGTCATTTTTGGATCAAATGGTGTATAATTGCTATAGTGATGTAGCTTTTAATAGGTGGATATTTCTCCTGAATTTTGTTCTTGTTAGGCTCTAATCTTTGGTTCAGGTTTACTACCATGTTGATCTCCCTGTTGATCTCCCTATGTGCCTGTATTTTTTTGGATGTTTCTTATCAAGCTAAGTTGAAGGGTGTATTTGGTTGGCTCCACATCAAGCTTATGCATGGAATGTAGGTGATACAGATTATTTGCTTTACAATAAGTGCCCCCTAGGTTTGTAGGCTATGATGGCTAGGATGATTTCACTCATAAACTGGCTGGTAGCAGCAATTGTGATGAAACCCTTCTTTGGAGGTTTGGATGCTCATGTTTCTAGTGGCCCCTTTCATGGGTGACTGAGCCTGAGCCTTTCCTTCACTCTATTATCTAAATATCTTTTCCTTTTCCTCGCCTTCTCAGTTTACTTTACTTGCACCTCTTTAGCTGTACTAACTCCTTTTCAGATGTTTGCATGTTTTGTATTTGCTTTGCAGGTTCCTTATCTGGATGTGGCATATGCTACTCATATTTTTACAAGTTTTTGCTGAGGACTAACCTATGGCTCTCATTCTTGTGCTTTTTTATTCCTTTAGCTATTTTTCCTTTTTGTCTTTTCCTTCTCTTATTTTGGATGTATTTAGATAGGAGATTTACTCTCTAGGCTGATAGTAGCTCTTTGAGCAGTAGTTTCTAAGTTTATCCCCTTTTAAGGACCTTGTAACCCCTTTTCTTGTGGGAATAAAATTCCCCTACATGGGGTTCCCTAAAATAATAAAAATAATAAAAAAAAAAAAAAATAAAAATAATAAAGAAGGAAAGGAAAACACTCTATATTACATAAGTTGATGTCTAATAAGATTAGAAATAAGATATTCTTCTTTGAGAAGTAGTGTCTATCATCGATATTTGCTACTTAGAAACTGTGACACTATATGTTATCACTTAAGATAACATTGATATCAAAAGTCAACTCTATAAAATTTTTAATAACTAGACTGACTCTGATGGGTCGGCTAGCTAAGTGGGTAGTTATGTTACTTCAATTTATTATAGCATATGTCCCACAAAAATTGTAAAATGACAAGCTTTGGCTAACTTCCTAGCTACTCATTCTTTACTAATAAATTTCTCGCTCAACAGTGAATTGCCTGATGAACAAATCTTCAAAGTGGAAAAAGCTCAACAACCATCAAAATGGGAACAACCATCAGAATGGGAACTCTACTTCGATAGAGCTTCATCAACAAAGCCAGCTAAGCTGTATGGTTAACCTACGGTGTGTGTCAGGATCGAATTAATATTTGTGACACCGCAAGGCAGTATTCTCTGATATTCATATAGTTTAATGAAACCTTAAACATATAATAAGGCTGAATATGAAGCATTAATTGTAGGCCCAAAACTATCAATTAACATGAAGATTAAGAAACTTCATGATTATGGAGATTCGTAACTCATAATCTAACAGATAATTGGGACACTGAAGATAAACAAGCATGAATTAGCACTTTATCAAAAACATGTCCTAGAGCTCCTCAAGCAAATCCCTAAAATAACAATTATAAGAGTGTCATGTCAGAACATTGGTAAAGCTGATGCTTTAGCTAAATTAGGAAAAATGACAAAGGGGATCCAATCACCATAAAGTTCAGCAGCTAGCATTGGCACCAACCCTTTGTAGGCTAAGCTAAACCAAGCCAAGAAATCATTATGATAATAAGAAGAGGATTGGAGAGAACCATTCATTGCCTATCTTAAAGGAGGTGGATTGCCAAAAGAAAAGTCAAAGGCTGATCAGATCTCACAAAAAGCATTGTGATAAGCTCTTGTGAATGATGTATTATATCAACGCTCATTCGACCAAATGTGGTTGCGATGCCTAGGACCATATAAAGCCAAAATAGTAATGGTTGAAGTCCATGAAGGATTATGTGGTGCACACCAATAAAATACTAAAATAAAAATCAAATTAAATGGATGGGGTATTATTGGCCCAATATGGTACAAGACTGCATGGAACATGCTAAACAATATCATCAGTGTCAAATATATGCAGACACGTGGCATCGACCACCCAATGCGTTACATTTAATGATGGCACCATGACCATTCAAAAGTTGGGGGACTAATATAATTAGCTTGATCGAGTGAACATCATAACCGATTATCCAAATGGGCAGAAACGATCCCCTTAAAAGAAGTTAAAGCAAACAACATAATGAAATTCTTTTGAGATCATGTTGTCTATAAATTTGGAGTACCTCAAATAATTATATCCTACAATAGCTCTTCTTTAAAGAACACCAAAGTATATTGCTTCATTGAGACATACAAGATAGATTGGAAGTACTCTTCAATATACAACCCCAAAGCCAATGATCTTGCATAAGCATTCAACAAGATGTTGACTAAGCTTCTTAAGAAATTTCTCTATAAAATAAAAGGGAATGACATGACAAATTAATAGAAGTATTAAGTATATCTCATGACCACACTTTTGGAATGAGATCTCAACTTCCCATCTTATACATATGACTCCTCTGACACTAAGAGTTTCTAGTCTTGAGACACTTCTAGTGATTAGGTGAACACTTAACCTAATCCTAGAGACTTAGAAGGGTTTATCATAGGATTAGGCTATGCATTAGAGATCTAAGGCAACCCCTTACCCTAGGGCTCAAATCCAACCCATGTATACTCCTTCAAACCAATCCAAATCAAATCTCAAATCGATTCCAACTCAATTGATTTTTCTCAAATCTCAAATCAATTCCAACTCAATTGATTTTCTCAAATCTTAAATCAATTCCAATTCAATTGATTCTCTCAAATCTCAAATCAATTCCAATCTCAAATGTTTCAAATCTCAAATCAATTCCAAAATCCAAATCATGAATAAATTCTTAATCAAATGATTCAAATCCAAAATCAACTCCAAATCCAAAACCTTCCTAAGCCTTATGAACCACATCCATAAGCTTAGTAAAAACCTTCAAATCAACACAAAGCCAAGTGATTTCTTTATAAATCACATATTCTGTCATTTATATTCACAACTATAAATGAATTTGGCATCCAAATCATCCAAATCAAATGAATATAAATCAAACCAAATCAAAACCCCTTTTTCAAACTTTTTGACCTACCTAGCCACAATCAAATTCCTAATTCATGATTCTCATGGATCTTTTATATTCTCATTTATACTCACAAATATAAATGAAATATAAATTCAAATGGCCAAAATAAAATCAATATAAATTCAAAACTCAAATCCAAACCCAACTTACATCCTTTAAGTCAATTTCTTGGACTTAGCCAAATCATCCTCAAATCAATCCAAACCCTTGGATTTCCTCTTCAAACAATCACTCCTTCAATCACATGCCCAAATATGAACATAAACTTCAATCATCAAATTAACCCAAGTCAAATTCATGTTCATTCTTTTGACTTGAAGTTGTCATATGAACCAAAACCCATTTGACTCCAAACCACTTGCAATAGGATTTATATTTAAGTCCATATGTAAGTTCAACCAAACTTAAATCAAACCTTGATCAAGTAAATTGACCCATTTAGGTTCACTTGACCTAAAGTGACCTAAAAGACCTTTTTGAGCTAAATTCTAATCCAACCCAAATTGGATTGAACTAAGCCCATCCAAGCCTCACATTATGATCAATAATCATCCTAGAATGACCAATCACTCAAATTGGGTCAAACCAAGTCAAACCTAACCTTTGACCAAGTCAAAATTTAGCCCAAATGAAACCCAAACTAGCCAAAATCCATCATATGCCAAATTGATTGAAACCATTGATCTAAACCAATCCATAATCAATGATTGAACATGACCAAGCTATCAATTAATCCAAACCAAGCCTAATTGGGCACTTGACCTAAGTTGACCCAAATTGACCTAAAAAGAAAAAATGGGTCAAATCTTGATCTAAGCCAAATTAATTGTAACTAATGGCTCAAGTTCATTCCAAATCACTTGTTGAACTTAACCAAAACTTCAATTGACCAATTAGACCCAACCTAGCCCAATTGACCCTAAACCCAACTTGACCTAAAAGATCAAACCAACTTAAAATCAAACCAAATCAAAATTGATTGAAACCAAAGCTTGTAATACATTTCAAATGATCAGCCAAGTCTAGACCAACCCATGACCTAACCCAATTGGGTCAAATGGGTCAAATGGGTCAAATTGGTCAACTTGACTCATTTGACCTAAATGAACCTAAATGAACCAAAACCAAATCTAAACCAAATTGAACCAAACCAATGATATCCATAGGCTCCAAATGATCATTTGAACTTGACCTAACCCATGGTTTGACCCAATTTGATTGTCAACCTAACCCTAATTGACCCAACTGACCTAAATAGGTCAAATTGAACCAATTCAAACCAAATGAACTCCAAATCACTTAAAATTTGGCCTAACCCATTTTTAAATCATTTCAAATCTACCCAAATCAAACTCATAGCCAAAATGACCACTTTGCTTACGTCAAAGGGTGACCAAATTCACTTCAAATTTTGCCATTTCTTTCCCAAGGCCACTTGACATCCTTCTATTAGTCCACATGGGCACCAAGAGGATGGAGAACATGACCCAATGCGCTTGGTTCGGCCATGACCTAAGGCAAGGCCAAACTGACCCCCCCCCCACCAATCACATTTTGAATACTTGGATCACCAAATACACTCACCACTCACATGGGCATCCACTCTCCCTCACTCCACCACACAAAGTGACCTATGTGAGATGTTTCATAGCTTAAAATGTGCCTCCAATCCAAGCCATTAAGCCAAAATGGCAAATCAGCCTCTCACCATACGATCCAAGGAGGGGGGAGATATACTCCTCATTCTCACTCAAATCACAATCAATCCATTCCTCAGAGCTTGAGAGGTTGAATCGAAGCCTCCCCAAGCTTTTCCAAGCCATTCCCGAGCTCCCCCATTTCCCATTTTTTGGTTTTACTCAAAGCCAAAACATGGGAGATCAATTCCAAATCCAACTCATTTAATTCTCAACCAAAATTAAATTAACCTTGCACACACCATCCTTGGACTAAGATGAGCTCAATCGAATCATTTCCCAAGTCTCCAAGCACGGGAAGCACCACTTCGATCAAGGCTGATCACCATTGAAGAGGAGCTTGGTCCACCAAGCAAACCACTTCAAGTCAAGATCGTATTCCTTCAACAGGGCTTCGTCTCTACTGACAAAAGCTACCTCCTCTGGATAGCCTCCGGTAATTGCTTGAAACTATAACTATAGAAAATTTCAGTTAGTCCATTTTGAAGGAAATTGTCACCCCATGCAATCTTGATCATTGGATGTGCATCCCTCCTTCAAGGAGTGGGATCATTTTGATGCCAATCCAAGCTCGAGGAGCTTGAATTGAATGAGGAAAGATGAACGGTGTTCATCTCTCATCGCTCATGAAGGAGAAGGATGAAATGCCATCCATTTCTTGTGATTGGAATGGACGGCTGTGATCAGATCACACAAGATCCCCTCTAATTCCTTCTTAAATCGTGGGATTGATCTCACCATCGATCTTAGATCAAATTGTAGAGAAAGCCCGTCACGCCAAATTCTCCAAATGTGATAACTTACATAACCTATCCCATCGAACTATGTGGAAAGTGTGCCACGTCAGCCTCCATGTGGCCCAATGGATTAGGGGTTTAATTAAGCTTAATTAATCTGATTTTAATGGTGAAACTTCCAAATTTTATAACTAATTATAGAAAAATTTAAAAAATACAAATAAACATTCATTTTAAAGATATTTTAGTGGAAAATCAAAGGAAAATTATAATTAATTGATTTTAATAGTGACTTTGGCTTAATTAGGGTTTTTAAGAAAAATTAATTAGCTTAATTATACTTTAATTAAGCACTAAATTAATCTCAAATTTTTTATGGATGTTTAGGGGGATGACATCTACCTCCCCTTATTTTTTTTTGGAATTTTATTGGTTGCTTAATTAGAAAAATAATTTGAGTAAGCCCTAATCACTTTCTTAATCAAATTAATTGCAATTAAGGGATGAACAATAGCTTGATTAATTACTTGAACATAGTTATCCCTGTTAAATAGTAAGGTCACCTAGGGAATATGATTGGGGACATTTTCCTAATTTATTTCCTAGGTATCTTTTACTTTTGAAAATTAAATTAATTAATGGGTTAATGGAATGATTAGTTGATTAATCATGTGATTAGATCTTCAAACTGAGGGAATCAGAACCTTGTGGAAAGATTGAATGATTTAGGGATTAAGATTGAGGCCTTACCCTTGATCCTTTCCCTTAAGTTAATTTTATCATTTAAATCAAAGAATAACTAAAGCATTTAATCAATTCTATAATGGCCTAATGAAATCAAAATTAAAAATCAAATCAGCCAACCAAATAAGCTTTAATTGGTCTTGGGCAGTTCCTTGGGTGTTCAATAACCCAAGGTGAGAGATAGTGAAATTATGATTAGCTCACATGTGTGAGAAAATAATTATGAGTAATTAAGTGAGATCCCTTAAATTTAATTAACTATTAATCATAAGCCAATGTTAGCCTTCATTTCTTAGGAGCATTGCAAATTTACTTTTCATGTGGTTGCATATCATATTGGCTTATTATTAATTAGTTAATTAACTTAAGGTGATATAAGTAAGGGATAATTAATTCATTTAATTCATACCTTAACCTAAACAAAACATAAAATCATCCTAATTGTTCTAAATTAAAACAAATCAATTCAAATATGGGGGGAAGGGGATATGACTAGCAAACCTTTCTCATATTTTCTAAGTCAAATCAAATCAAAAGATAAAAATCTCCTTAAGGAATTTTGATTCATTTTAAATGATCTTATTTTATATGATTGTCCTTAGGAATTAATTAGGGTGGATGAAGTCATGTGCTTACATCCCTTTATTTCTTTCCAATCATGCTAAATATTATTTGCCATATGAAATCATGCATTCATCTCTTTTAAAAATTAATTAAATCAAATGTTTTCTTTTATGTCAAATTGCATGTGTTAGCTAAAATTAAGAATATGAGTGACTATTATCACTATTAAACCAAAAATTATTTTCAAAACCTATAAATCAAAGATTATAAATGAAGTGATGCTGCTTATAAATATTTATAAGCTTGCATGTGATTATAGCATGAGATGTGTATTATGAGGTTCTCTTTTCTTCTCTTAACATAGATTTACATAGGATTTGCAAGTGTATAGTTCATTTGAAGAGAACACAACACTTGCTTAAATCTATTCCTATGCATTTCTATGTTATGACTTAAGAAGGATATTCATATTACATATGTAAATCATATAACTAAATCAAACATAATCTTTTGCATGACTCTTTAGCCATTTGATTTTTTTTGTACATCCACATGTATCTAAGAAAAGTGGTATATCTGCTGGACATCCCAGGCCTGTGAGGCTTTAAGTAGCCCTAAGTAAGTCTTGTACCTTACGCCCCTGGTGTAGAAAATAATGGCACCTATTGACCTCACTTTTGGAGTGAGCTCTCAACTTCTCCATCTTAGACATAGGACTCCTTTAAACACTAAGAGTTCCTTAGTCTTAAGAAACTTATAGTGATTAGGTGAACACTTGACCTAACTCTAGAGACTTAGAAGAGTTAGTCATAGGAATAGGTTATGCCTTAGGGGTATTAGAAAAACTTGCCTACCCTATAGCTTAAAATCAGTCCTTCAAATTTAAATCAACTTCCTTCTTTCAAGTCAAACTTCAAATTCAAATCAACTTTTAAGTCCTAATAAAATCTAAAATCAATTTCAACTCAATTGATTTTCTCAAGTCATGAATCAATTCCAAATCAAATGATTGAAATCCATGATTGAACTCAAATCATAAAATCTTTCTTAAGCCCTTTGATTTCATCTTATGGACTTAGCTCAAATCAAATCTAAATCACTCCAAATTCAAAAGATTTTCTCATAACCCATTTATATAATCATTTATATTCACAAATATAAATGAAATATACATTCAAATAACCAATTCAATTCAAAACTGAAATCCAACTATAACTAAAAGCCAACCTAAACTCTTTCAAGTCAAATCTTTGAACTCCTTCAAACAAATCCAAATCACTCGAAACTCAAAAGATTTTTTTCATAACCCATTTATATCCTCATTTATATTCACAATATAAATGAAATATAAATTCAAATAACCAAAATCAATTCAAAACTCAAATCCAAATCCAACCTAAACTCTTTCAAGTCAAATTATTGAACTTAGCCAAATCATTCTCAAATCAATCGAAACCCTTTGGATTTTGTTTTCAAACAATCAATCGTACAATCACAAGCCCAAATATAAACATAAACTTCAATCATCAACCCATAATCAAACTAACCCAAGTTAAACCAATGTTCATCCTTTTGACTTGAAATTGTCAAAAGAACCAAAACCCATTTTGACTTTAAATCACTTGTAATAGAATTTATATTTTAATCATAAGTCCATATATGAGTTCAACCAAACTTAAATCAAGCCTTGAACAAGTCAATTGACCCATTTAGGCTCATTTGACCCAAAGTGACCTAAAGCACCTTTTTGAGCCAAATTTTATTCCAACCCAAATTGGATTGAACTAAGCCCATCTAAGCCTCACATTGTGAGCAACAATCATCCTAGGATGATCAATCACTCAAATTGGGTCAAACCAAGTCAAACCTAGCATTTGACCAAGTCAACACTTAGGCCAAATGAAACCTAAACAAGCAAAAATTCACCATAAGCCAAATTGATTGAAGCCATTGATATAAACAAATCCAAAATCAATGATTGAACATGATCAAGCCATCAATTGAGCCAAACTAAGCCAATTGGCCACTTGACCTAAGTTGACCCAAATTGACTTTAAAAAGTCAAAATGGGTCAAATCTTGATCAAAGCCAAATTGATTGTAACCAATGGGTCAAATTCATTTCAAATCACTTGTTGAACTTGACCAAAGCTTCAATTGGCCAACTAAACCTAGCCCAATTGACTATGAACCCAACTTGACCTAAAAGGTCAAATCAACTTGAAATCAAACCAAATCAAAATTGATTAAAACCAAATCTTGCAATGCATTTTAAATGATCAACCAAGCCTAAATCAACCCATAACCTAACCCGATTGGGTCAAATGGGTCAAGTTGGTCATCTTGACCCATTTGACCTAAATGAACTCAAATGAACCAAAACCAAATATAAACCAAATTGAACTAAACAAATAACACCCATAGGCTCCAAATGATCATTTGAACTTGACTTAACCTATGTTTTGATCCAATTTGACCAATTGGTCACCCTAAACCAAATTGACCTAACTTGACCTAAATGCATCAAATTGAACCAATTCAAACCAAATGAACTCCAAATCAATTGAAATTTGGCCCAGCCCATTTTTGAATCATTTAAAATATACCCAAATCAAAATCAAGGCTAAATGACCATTTTACCCTTAGGTCAAACATTAACCTATGGCCAAATCCACTTAGAATTTGGCCAATTCTTTCTCAAAGCCACTTGGCATCTTTCCTAATGGTCCACTTGGACACTAAGGAGGGTGGTGAACATGACCCAATTGGGTTAACCCAAGGCCAAAACCCTCCAATGGGAATTCACCACTTAAATCACCTCATACACTCACCTAGCACATGGACACTCCCTCTCCTCCACTCCTCTGCCTAAAATGAACCACATGGAGTGCTTAACAACCCAAATTGATCAATCAATCAGAGCAACTGATCAAAAATGGAAAAGCTAGTGTCGGTCGTTCGATCCAAGGAGGGGGAGATCCTCATTCCAACTCAAACCAGACATTGCATTCACAGCTGAGGAATCGAGCAAGCTTCTCCAAGCTTCCCAAGGTAATTTCAAGCTTCCCAAATTTCTCCTTCTCGGTTTTCTCAAAAATAGGGAGGTTAAGTGAAGATCCAACTCACTCATTCTCCATCAAACTCAAATTAAACTTCCAAGCACCACCAAGGCACCTCAGAGCTCAAGCAAGTGACCAAGCCTCCAAGCCATGGGAAGCCTCACCTGATCAAGCCCGATATCCATTGGGGGATCTTGGTCAACCATTATCCACTTCAAATCAAGACTTGAAACCTTCAATGTGTCTTCTCCACTAAGCTACCTCCTCCTGGAAGGAAGTGATCCTGAGGTTGTTGAGCTAGTCCTCCTTAAAAATTGCTTGTGAAGGGAATTGTAATCCCATTAGATCCTAGTCATTGGATTCATTGCTTGTGCCTCCCCGAAGGTGTGGGTTGAGTTTGAACTCCATCTCGAGCTCTGTTGAGCTGAATCGAGGGATTGATGTATCCTCGCTACTGAGAGGAGAATCATACACCATTCATTCCGCATGATTTGAATGGATATGATTTAATCATATCTACTTTAATTTTAGCTTAAACCAAGATTAATCACCATCCAACTTAGATCGATGGAGAAAGCATGCGCCACCGATGTGATAACTTAAATAACCAATCTCATATGGAAAGTGCACCAATAGTCTGGTGTGATTAGTTAATTAATTAGGCAATTTTAATTATCCAGTGAACTTCATAAAATCATAATTAAATGTAGAAAAATCCAAAAAAAAAAAATCAAACACAAGTTCATTTCAAAGATAATTCAAAGGAGAATAATATAAAATTAAGTTTAAATGATTTTGAACACTAACCTTCACTCAATTTTGGTTTTATTGGGAATGTAATTAGGTTAATTAATCCTTAATTACTTTTGTATTTAATTCCAAACTTCTTATGGTTGATTAGGGGATGACCTTGCCTCCCATGATTTTCTTGAATTTATTATTGGATTAATTAAGGGAATTGCTCATTTCATACTTAATCCTTTCTTAATCAATTAAATGATTAATTAACCTATTAAATGGTGATAAATTCATTAATTAAGCTTATTAATTACCTTGAAATAATAAATTGGCTTAGGTTATGAGATCAGGATTTTTTTTTCAAATCTTTTCCCCTAAGTCTATTTCATTTGGATAAAGTCTTAATTAATTTGTAAATTGATTAATGATCTAATCACTTCAAATGGCTTAACCGACTAAACTCAAAACCAAATTATTCCAGAACTTAATCATTTTAATTCTTGGATAGATTCTTAGGTGTTCAATAATCTAAGAGGCTCCAAAGGAAATCATATCCAACTCACATGTGAGAGAAGGTTAGAAAAGTACTTAATTAAACCCTTTAGCTTAATTAATCAATGATTGTGAGCCAATTACATTAGGCCCCTTTCTTTCTTAGGTGCATTATTGATTTAAATTCCATGTGGTTGCATATCATATGTTGGCTCATAATTACTTATTTAATTATGTTAAAGTGGTGTAGGTAAGGGGTAATTAATGGATTTAATTTACACCTTAATCTAAACAAAACATAAAATCAACCTAATTGTTCTAAAATTAAACTAAATTGATTCACACATGAAAAAATGGGTTAGGACCAACAAACTCTTTCTCACAAATCATTTTCAAATAAAATAAAAATATCTTTAAAAAATTTTGATTCATTTTGAATAATCCCATTTTATATGATTGTCCTTAGGAAGTAATTAGGGTAAGTCATGTGCTTACATCCTTTTTTTTTCAAGCATGCTAAATGTTGTTTTCCATATGAAATCATGCATTCATTTCTTTTGAAAAATCAATTAAATGAAATGTTTCCTTTTATGTCAAATTGCATGTTTTGGCTAAAATTAAGAATATGAGTGGCTATTATTACTATTAAACCAAAAAGTATTTTCAAAACCTATAAATCAAAGAGATTATAAATGAAGAGATGCTACTTGTAAGTACTTATAAGCTTGCATGTGATTATAGCATAAGATGTGCTTTATGTGATTTTCTTCTCCCTCTTAATAT